>CAWUFW010005218.1:0-1378073 GCA_963921515.1 Calotriton arnoldi | reverse complement strand
TCACTTCGTTCCAGTTGCATGTTACTAAAAGGTGGATCGAAGATCTGAAGAACCTGAAAGCAGAGGGGACAGAGTCTGGGTCACTAGCCAGTGACCAGGAAGGTGATGAGCAGATGCCCACCGATGTCGAGTGCTTCAGGTAGGTTGACGGTTGTCTTGACTCTTCAGCCACGAGGTCCAGGAGGCGTCGACGACAACCAGGAGGTGGATTCGAGCTGTCCCACGACGTCTGTCGATTGCAGGGGTGTCGGCAGACCGGATTGGACCCAGCAAGCCTTGGCAACGGCAAGTCTCGTGGAAATGGAAGAAGGACGATGTTGCAGACCAGCAAGTTCTGTGAGGACTCACCCAGCGAGGATAAGTCAGGGCACGCCTGGAGCAACCAGGAGCCCAAGCAGAAAAAGATTGGCCTTCGGGAGGGCCTACTAGCCAACGGACTAGCGACCGCGAAGGAGCCTCGAGGAGCGGTGCACGTGGAGCTGGCTCACAGGACACTCGTGGAGTGGAGGCCAGTGATCTTCGGTGCAGTTGGTGCTGGAGGCTGGGGCTACTCGGAGCCCAAATAACGACTTCGTGGGAGACCCAGAAGAGGATGCACTTGCAAATGCGATCGGCGTCCGGGGGTCACGGTTCCACGTTACCCACGACAGCTGACGGGCCTCAGCTTTGCTGGGGACTCAGAGCAGCCTGGGAAGTCTGAAATCCACCTCTGGTGATGCAAAAGACTTCGGCGTCCGACAGGGGCTTCAGCGATGCAGACCAGACAATTGCTTCTTTGGTGCCTGCCAAGCAGGAGTCACTCCTTGACCCCAAGGAGATTCTTCAGTCACTCTAATCTTGAAGTAGAGCGTCGAAGGTCCAGGATTCTGTGTCAGAGTTTCGTCCAGGTAAATCTAAAGTCCTAAGGACTGGGGTTCCATACTTATACTAAGATGGGGTTGGACATACTCTGGGGCCCCACCTATGGGAGGGCCAGGGCAGAGGGTGGTTACCCTTTGTCCAGTTTCGCGCCAGAGCAGGGGCTGGAAGCCCCTGAGCGCAGTTTGAACTGGGGTATGCACAGGGACACCAAGTGTGCCCCCAGTGCAGGATTTCAAAGCACCCGAGTGCTCCCGCCCAGCCCCAATACACACTATCCTGTCTGGGGAGGTGGTCACACCTCCCTGGGACAGAAACCTATTGTCCAGGCCTCCCCTGCCGGAGTTTTCGGTCAGCAGCAGGAGGCCAGACTCGTGTCTGTGGCAGCGGCATCCATTTTGTGATGCCAGGGCTCTGGAAAGTCAAGTACCGGTTACACCGGTGTGTACATGTCTTTCCCTCTAGAAGGATGGAATGCTACCCCGAAGCCAGAACTGGCGGGGGGGGGTAGTATTCAAGATGTTTGACACCAAACACGACATGTTTCCGTGCAGCCATCCCAAAGTTAGCATTTAACGCGAGGTTATAATGCGCTTAAGAGTATATGGTCAGGCTGCACTACAAACAGCATCAGAGAAGGGTCTCCGAACGCTGCAGAGGGCCCAGCTCTGCTGGGGCACTGTTAGGATTTGGGTCTCTAGTTGGCAGAGGTAGGTACCTTTGTCCAAATGAGGGACCCTTGAGTCTAGTCAGGAAAGTAGGTACACTCCTGAAAGAACCCCTGCTCACCCTCTTGGTAGCTTGGCACGAGCAGACAGGCTTAGTTCAGAGGCAGTGTGTAAAGCATTTGTGATCCCAGACAGTAATCAAGTGACAACACTACAAATGGACACCACACAGGTTATATATTTATAAAAATAGGTATACTTTATATAGATTTATCACAAGACCCATGCAACGACAAAATAATCCACAATACTTTCAAGAATGCTTAGTTCTGATCAAAGAGGCTTAATTCAAGGTTCTGTACGGTCGGTAGCCTTCTCTGGCCACTGCGATGTAACGAACAAACAGAGTCTATCAAATCCAGCTGACCGCGTCGATACGGGCAGCACAGCGTAGCGGACTCGGTCACAGTACCTTTACTTGAGCGGCAGGCACGGGCGTGCGAGCCGGATGGCTGTTCGTCCACGATGCAGAAATGGAAGCGTTGCAGGACGCGTTGTCCCTCGGAGTGGTGCAGGCAGCGGCTCGTTGGCGCTCGTCGAGGCCAGGTCGGTGAGACCAGGGCCGTGCGTTGCAGGGCTGGACGGTGCCCGATGCGGTGCTGGCAGGTTGCGGTGCAGTGACGGAGCCGGATCGAGGAGCTGGCGTCGATCGGTCCGGACAGCGGCTGCTAGTCGGGCGGTGCGTCGCAAAGCGTGCGGCGGTGCCAACTCGGTGCGGTCACCAGACTCGAACTCAGCAACAGTGACTGTGTCGGTCGGACCAGATGGATTCGGTGTGGCAAGGCGTTGCAAGGTCGCGGTGCTCACAGGTTACGGTGCAGGCAGCGGCTCGTTGGCAGATCGGTGAGACCAAGGCCGTGCGTTGCAAGATGCAGGCGTTGCTCGATCGCGGTGCAGCAGGACCCCGAGCCGGTCGGGAGAGTCAGTCACATCTCCCTACCTCTGTAGCCACTGAAACAGGTTTCCAGCAGCAATTCACAAAGGGGGGTGAAGTCAATGGTCCTGGGACTTCGATCAGGGGCAAGCTCTCTTCCAAGCCCTTGGAGATCCTTCACAAGTTGATGAAAGTCACAGCAAAGCAAAGTTCCTTTCTCCTTTCTTTGGCAGTCAGGCAAACCACTGCAGGCCAATCCCCCAAGCACTCAGGCTTAGGGATAGTCTCTCCTCAGTTTCTTCTTGGTTCACGCTCCTCAGCAAAGGGTTCTTCTTGTTCCCCAAAAGTGATCTAAATTCCTGGGTTTGGGCCCCAGTACCATACTCCTTTTCTCTTTGTTCTCTGAAGGCAGAGAGGCACAGCTGTAGTTTAAACCAGTTCTGTGCAGCTTTGGAGCACTCTGTGTACATGTCTCCTTCTTTTCCTTTCAGAGTGTGGGGCCAGGGTACTCAGACGCCCGGCAGGAGAGTGGGGCAGCATTGTGGAAGGCAGGCACAGCCCTATTCAGACCCAGGTGCAACTCCTCCCTCCACTCGGGATGCAGATCTCTCTATTCAGCCCTGTGCTGACTCACCCTGTCTCCTGTAGCCACCCCCAGCCTCTGTCACGCAGAAACCAGACACAAAATACACAAGCTGGCTGAGGCAGGCTGGATAGTTAGGCAGAAAATACCTACTTTCAAAAGTTAGTGGTATTTTCAAACCACAGAATGTTAAATCAGCTTCACTAAAAGATGTATTTTATCATTCTGAGTTCAGGCATACTCAACTCAATTTCTACCTAGTTCCTGAGTCAGTTAAGGATTATAAGATGTTATAATCAAAACTGCCCATTCTGGCCTATGGGGAACAGGTAGCCTTTCAATAGTGAAAAACGAAAATGGCTGTAATTCACTATTAGGACATGCCACACACACCAGGGCATGTCCTGCCTTATACCTGCAATGCACCCTGCCCTAGGGCCTACTTTAGGGGTGACCAACATGCAGTAAAGGGAAGGTTTAGGGACTGGTAAGTGGGTGCACTCACCAGTCGACATGGCAGCCCTGGGCTGCCACAGGCTCTGCAATGGCGGGCCTGAGACACACTTTACAAGCTGCTTCTGTGGGTGGCACAAACCAGTGCTGCCAAGCCACCAGCAGCATTGGATTTACAAGCCCTGGGCACACTCAGTGCACGGTACTAGAGACCAACAACGTAAACCAATCATCCAATCATGGAGTCACTAATGCCATACATCAATTTACGATGAGGAGCACTTGCACTTTGGCACTGATTAGCAGCGGCAAAGTGCCCATGAACATCTAGTCCAGCAAAAACATATCTGACAACAGTGGAGGCATTATGAAAAAATGGAAGGGAGACCCACGCCAAGGATGCCAGGTCTATGCCCGTGTCCCCTCAGCTGAAATGTGGGGAGAACTATCCTACCCCTAAGGAGTTCATCTGTAAGGCCGAGAAAAATCTGGACAGACCATCAGCATTGGCGTGTTCTGTACCAGGGCGGTGTTCCACCATAAGTCCATCCCTGTAGGGAAATGGACCACCTCAACAGCTTTGGATTCTCACCTCATCTGCATCAACCATCTGAGGGGCCTGTGGTCTGTCTGAACCCGGAAGTGAGTCCAAGCAGGTATGGTCTCAGCTTCTTCAGTGCCCAGACCACAGCAAATGCCTCACGCTCAATAGCACTCCACTCTGTTCCGGGGAAGTAGCCTCCTACTGATGAAGGCTACAGGTTGGTCTAGGCCCTCTCATTGATCTGTGATAGAACAGCCCCTACACCATGCTCTGAAGCGTCCGTCTGAACAATGAACTCAGTTAGGAGAAGTTGGGTGCCTGGAGCACAGGCGCCGTGCACATGGCAGTCTTCAAGTGTCAAAAGCTTTTGACAGGCGTCAGTCCAAATCACTGTCCTGGGCTGCTTCTTGGAAGTCTAGCTCTGTCAAGGGAGCCATGCTGCCATACCCCTTGGCCAGATCTCCTGCAATCACCCGGTGAGTCCTAGGAAGGCTCTCACCTCTGTCTGGAGTCTTGAGGGCTCCCAAGCCAGAATGGAATCAATTTTCGGTTGGAGGAGGCGCCACCTGGCCGCTCCCAGCCTGGTGTCTAAGTACCCACAGAACCCTGCAATTTGGCACTTACTCGCCTTGATTGTGAGGCCTGCCCTCCGCAGCGCCATCAACACTTCCCAGAGGTGGCGCAGATGTTCTTCCCAACTGGCACTGAACACTGCGATGTCATCCAGGTAAATATTTACAAGTGGGACCCAGCCGGCGTCCAACTCAGAAACATAGACAAACAACATAAGAGTGAGGAAAGAGTTTTCAGGCAAGAGTGATGTGTCTGTAAATCATGAGAATAACAAGATTAACAGACTTCAATCACATGACAATACCATTGCACAATAGAATTTACAATATTTACATGACATGTGGTATATAACACCCCATATACCACATATGCATGCAAATATTGTAAATTCTATTGTGCAATGGTATCACTATGTGATTGAAGTCTGTTAATTTGTGTTATTCTCATGATTCCCAGACACATCACTGCCTAGCTCTTGTTATCTTACTGTTGTTTGTCTATGCAGTGAATGATAATCCCCACTGTAAATATACATGTATTTTTCTATGAATGTATTTAAAAATATTAAATATCTGTCCGGCTGGACAAGGAACATATCATCTATTTTGAGTATATATTTATTTCTTGACATTCATTATAACTGTTTCAGGGACCAGTGTCTTTTGAAATAGTTCTAATACCGAAGGTCCCTTGCGTGTGCCTTTTCGGTTCCCTTGTTGATTATAGTCGTATCCAGGTAGGCGGCACTGAAATCCTCCAGTCCAACCAACACCTGGTTGACCAACACTCTGAAGTAGGTGGCAGGGCATTCTTCATCCCAAGGGCATCACCCAGGAACTGGTAGTGCCCATCTGGTGTGGAGAATGCTGACCTCTCTTGCCCCATCAGTCAAGGCGATCTGCAGTACCCAGATGTTAAGTCAAACGTGCTGAGGTGCCGCGCAGCCCCTAACCGATCTATGAGCTCATCAGCTCTGGGGATGGGGTGGGCGTCAGTCCTGGTGACGGAATTGAGTCCCCTGTAGTCCACAGAACCGGAGTTCTGGTGGGGCACCAGGCGCGGCAGCCTTTGGAACCAAGACCACTGGGCTGGCCCAAGGGCTGTTGGAGGACCCAATCACCCCTAGCGCAAACATCTTGGAGACCTCCTCCTTGATGCAGGCTCTTACCCTGTCAGTCACCCTGTGAGCCTTGTGCTTCCGGGAAGACTGTCCTCAGTGTCCACATCATGGACGCACCAATGGTGACACTGGGAACCAGGGAGAACAGGTCAGGGAACTATCCCAACAGCTGGCGACAGTCACCCTGCTGCTCAGGTGTGAGGGAGGTAGAGAGGTTTACTCCCTCCACTGATCCATCTTGCTCTCGGGCGGACAGGAGGTCAGGAAGAGGCTCGGTCTCCTCCTCCATCCCATCATCTGTAGCTCAGAGCATGCCCACCTGGGACCTCTCCGAGTGGAGGCTTCAGGCGGTTCCGCATGCGGGACCCGCAAGGGGTTTCCTGGGAGACTACCAAGTCCACCAAGTAGGTAACTGGACTCTTGCGCTCCACCACCGTGAGAGGGCACGGTCCATCTGTCCTGGAGCGCACAAGGCTCCACAGGGGCCATGACCCACACTTTCTGACCAGGCTGAAGCTCTACCAGAGTGGCATTCTGGTCGTACCACCGCTTCATCTCCTGGCTGGCTTCCAGATTTGCCTCAGCAAGTTCTCTGAAACGCCTAGTCTGGTTCCTGAAAGGCAGCATGTAACTGTTGTCCATCCTGGGGAGGTTTCCTGGGAGTGCTCCCAGCCTTCCTTGACCAAACTCAGAGGTCCTCGCACTGGGTGTCCATAGAGGAGCTCAAAGGGGCTGAACCCTAGAGACTTCTGTGGCACCTCCCGGTATGCAAACAATAGGCAAGGTAAGAGGACGTCCCATTTCGCCTCATGGGTTCTTCCAGACCCATAATCATGCCCTTGAGGGTCGGTTGAATCTCTCAGCCAGCCCATTTCCTTGAGGGTGGTAAGGAGTGGTGAACTTGTAAGTTAGCACTCCTAGCACAGGGACTTCATGTACTTGGACAGAAGTTGGTACCTCTGTCAGACACCACCTCTTGAGGGATCCCACAGTGAGAAAGATTCCATAGTGCCCGTCCCACCACGGGCAGGTCACTGTCCTCAGAGGATGGCTTTAGGGTACCGGGTGGCATAGTCCACAAGACCAGGATAAACCTGTTGCCCATGGCTGTCTTGGGGTCCAGTGGCCCCACATGTCAATACCCACCCGTTCAAAGGTGCTGACCACAGAGGAATGGCTGGAGAGGAGCCTTGTGCTTCCTCCCTCTTGCCACTGCCTGGCAAGTCTGGCATGTCCTGCAGTGAGTGGCGGCACTCCTGCGCATCTGGGGCCAATAGAAATGGGTGACAAGCCTGTCAAAGGTCTTGTCCTGCCCCAGATGTCCTGCTAATGGTACATCATGAGCCAACCCCAGTAGAAGGCTCTGAAGCGCTGGGGTACCACCACCAGCACACGGGGCTGACCCAGGCTCAGCAACCTTAGGCTCTGAATACAGGAGACCATTCTCCCAGTAAATCCAATGTGATCAGACTGATCACCTGCTGCCTGGTCTGTGGCCTGTTGCCTCAGACCCACGAGACGAGAAGGGCATGTGTTCTGCTCCTGTAGAACTCCTCCCTGGAGGGTCCTCCTTCTTGCTGCCAATGGGTCAAGCTCAGGTAGGTCCCCAGTTCAGCTACTGTTCCCCTGTAGGCTCCAGGGCATCCCCCTCCAGGGTCTGCCTCCTCCTGGACCGTGGGAACTTCGGGGAGCCGGTTCCGCACCCCTGCCTCCTCTCTCTCCGGCAGGCACCTGGGCCTCCCTCTCAGGCTCAGGTCCTCTTGACCTGCCTTTAGCTGCCATTGACCGGTGGTCACATGCCCAATCAGGCAAGCCCAACATTTCCAAATGCGCACTCCGCTCCACCTTCGCCCAAGGT
This sequence comes from Calotriton arnoldi, assembly GCA_963921515.1. Classification (NCBI taxonomy): domain Eukaryota; kingdom Metazoa; phylum Chordata; class Amphibia; order Caudata; family Salamandridae; genus Calotriton; species Calotriton arnoldi. The sequence continues at coordinate 1,370,482 of CAWUFW010005218.1, read as the reverse complement.
GAGCTCTCCAAATGCGTTCCCTAACAAACAGTCAACAGGCATGGCTGGCCTCACAGCTACTTGAAGAGTACCAGAGACCCCCACTCAAAGGGGAACCTGAACCACCTTGCAGTGACTCTCTGTGTCAGCGGCAGCAACTGGATAGAATGCATCAGGGACAACCTGCTCTTTAGACACCAGGTGACACTGCACAGCTGTCCCACTGGCTCCTGTGTCTCTCAGAGCCCTCCACCCTATGGCCATTGATGGTCACCCACTGCCTGTACTTTCTGGCGTTCTCAGGTGGCTGGGATCTAGGGACCATCTCAGAGTCTCCTAATGAGACAAGGAAAAACACTGTGGGATCCCCCACCTTGGACACCCAACTCCTCCCCAGGGCTACTAGCCAACTGCCGGGGACTGCACCAGTGGGTGCTGGTTTTCCATGCAAAGGGCAACGAGGATCGTTTGCCTTGTGGCCAGGGGTGCCACACTTGTAACATACCAGTGGTCCCTGGTGAACAGGGGGGCCGTAGGATGGTTCTTGGCTTGTTAGTCATATGGGTGTTATAATAGTATTTGTTTTTTCAGACGTAACGGGGCTTCAGGCTTTGAACAGGTAAGGGGGCAGCGCTCCTTGTTACCGTGTTAGACACTCGTGACAGTTTAACCTTGGTAACCTCGGGTTGTACACATTTGAAATTTGAGATTGTTTTCTGTTTTCTACAGAAAAGATACACGGACTGTTTTGGAATGAATTCTCAGGTTTATTAATTTGACTTTTCGTTGAGCATGCACATTGGGTTAACTGCGGTTTATTCTTTGAGACGTTGGCAGTCCGGGTGTTTTGGTTCCTAGTGTCACACATAATGAGGCTTGGTTTCAACTTCTGTTTCTGTTTCACCGTTTTTAGCAGATTAAAGACACGGTGTCGTGGGCTTTCAATTATAGTATATGTGCACACAGATCTTTTTGAGCTTCATTGCGCATGTGAAGTTCTTTATTTTCGCTTTGTGATTTGCATGGTTTGATGTTAAGAACTCTGGCACATTATCACATTTTATTGTTTTTTGAGATTCCCTTTGTATTGGTGTATTAATAGCAAATGGGGTTCTTAAGCACCTTTTTAAATTTAGGCACGATATTTATTCCATCAATGCTGAGTCGTCCTATTTCTGTATTTATTGTTAAATATGTTTCTCTTTGTGTTTTTCGGCAGGCGGCTGACTTGATTCCCTTTCATCTCATGTTTAGATATTATGTATAACACATATATGTTATATTATATTACCCCTGAAGAAGGGTTGCATGTCGAGCCAGAAATGCATTGGGTTTTTGTGAACTTGTTTTGTAACAAAGTGTTCTGAAGATCATGCAGTAATGATCCATGAAGTTAATCTTTGGTTTTGTCTCATAGATTTTGCACTGAGGTTGCATTATTCATGTTTCGTTGAAATTCAGCCTTGTAAAAATGAGGTGTTCTTCTAATGTACAAAATACAACATATTTCGATACAATGTTAGAGTCTAGTCTTTCTTTAACATAGTAAGTTTGTTAAACTTGTTTATGTTTGGCGCTTGAACCCCTCGGGGTCTTTGCTGTGCACTGAAACTAGGATTGGATGATTCCGATTCTTCCTTTTGATTATACATTTGTTTAAGGGTGGGGCAGAACCCTTGTTTACAGTTGCACGCTTTTGATGAATATATGTATTGTCTAAAAATTGCCTAGTATACTTAGTTAACTTAGGAGTGCGTTGCAAACACACACATTTTCAACAGGGGGGCCTGTCAGGGCCACTGGCTTCTTCTCAGGGGGAGGCTGGGAACCTTTCCCTTGGTTCCCTTGGGGTCTACTTTGGGGCCCTTTATGGAACTCCCTCTGTTTGCCCTTGTCCCCCCCACTCTTCTGCTGGGGACCCTGCCCACCCTTGGCGGAGTCTCCCACGTGACCCTTGTGGACCCGGGTACTCACCCAGCGGTCCGCCTCCTCAGCAAGCTGCCTAGGGTTAGTCAGCTTACTATCAATCAGGTGCTGGCGTAGCTCAGGAAAGCAATTACTGGACAAGGGCTCCCATGAAATCAAATCAAAGAGCGCCTGAAAATCAGTCGCTTTGCTACCCTTTACCCAACCATCCAAGGCTCTGCAAAAGAAGGTCACATATTCAACCCAGGTACTGCTTTCAATCTTACTACAGTTCCTGAACCTTTGCCTATAAAGCTCAGGGTCAAACCATACCTAGTCATTAAGGCATCCTTCATGTGGCTGTATGAATTATAGACTTCAGAGGGCAAATCCAACAAGGTATCCACCTCCTTCACTGAGGAACCGTCCCCACAACCCCGCTCCCCAATCCTTCTCAGGGACCCAGTGGGAAGACATGGCTACCTCATAGGCTTTGAACCACTGCCCAATGTCATAATTTTTTTAAAACTCCTTCACCACATCTTTGGGAATATACACCCTAGCTTCAACAGGCACAGGCGGTACACTGCCACCAGAGTGATTAATCTCTAAGCTTTTGGCCTTCAATTCCAACTCCCTCAAAACTTTCTCATGTTCAAACTGCATTTTCTTTTCCTCCAGGGCTAATTTCCTAGTTTGCATTTCAAATTCTAACTGCCCATTCAGCTTGAGCTTTGTCAGCTCCATTTCGTGCATCCTACTCTCTTTCCTGTTCTCCAACTATTCTGGAGACAGACCTCTGGCAGAAACACTGCTACCTACTGGGGAAGGTGGTCTTCCAGCCCCTAGACCCAATAGCCCCTCCAGCTGCCCTTCTGCATTCTCAGCCCCCTCCACAGGGGCACTCCTTGGTTCGACCCAGGCCCTCAGCGCCTTTTGGAGGTCCTCCTTCCTGGAGAGCCCGGTCATGGACACTTTAAACTTTTGCAGAAATTCTTGAGCTGCTTGAGGGTGTAGCATTCTAGCCTCTCCTCTTCCCAATCACACTCAACAGAGGCTACTGATGCTGGTTTCTCCATGGTGATTAAACTTGGCAGTTGCAAAAATAGGAAATCCCAGAAAAAATGCTATAAAAGTATGTGGTTGCGTTTTGGTCTGCACTCACTAAGTAGTGTTCACCAATCACTGTACATGAGTCACAAATGCAAGTCCAGAATCCTCACCGCTGACCACCAATGTTAGATTTGGGGGTCTCTAGTTAACAGAGGTAGGTACCTTTGTCCAAATAGGGACCCTTGAGTCTAGTCAGGGAAAGTAGGTACACTCCTGAAAGAACCCCTGCTCACCCTCTTGGTAGCTTGGCACGAGCAGACAGGCTTAGTTCAGAGGCAGTGTGTAAAGCATTTGTGAACCCATACAGTAATCAAGTGACAACACTACAAATGGACACCACACAGGTTATATATTTATAAAAATAGGTATACTTTATATAGATTTATCACAAGACCATAAACGACAAAAATAATCCACAATACTTTCAAGAATGCTTAGTTCTGATCAAAAAGGCTTAATTCAAGGTTCTGTGCGAGTCGGTAGCCTTCTCTGGCCACTGCGATGTAACGAACAAACAGAGTCTATCAAATCCAGCTGACCGCGTCGATACGGGCCAATACAGCGTAGACGGACTCGGTCACAGTACCTTTTAATGAAGCGGCAGGCACGGGCGTGCGAGCCGGATGGCTGTTCGTCGCGGTCACGATGCAAAAATGGAAGCGTTCCAGGACGCGTTGTCCCTCGAGGCGGTGCAGGCAGCGGCTCGTTGACGTCGTAGAGACGTAGTCGGTGAGACCAGGGCCGTGCGTTGCAGGGCGAGACGGTGCTTCGATGCGGTGCTAGCAGTTTGCGGTGCAGTGACGGAACCGGATTCGGGAGCTGGCGTCGATCGGTCCGGACAGCGGTGCGAGTAGGGCGGTGCGTCGCAAAGCGTGCGAGCGGTGCCCAACTCCGGTGCGGTCACCAGACTCGAACTCCGCAACAGTGACCGTGTCGGTCGGACCAGATGGATTCGGTGTAGCGAGGCGTTGCAAGGTGCGGTGCTCACAGGTTACGGTGCAGGCAGCGGCTCGTTGACCGAGCCGGTCGGGAGAGTCGGTCACAGCTCCCTACCTCCTGTAGCCACTGAAACAGAGTTTCCAGCAGCAATTCACAAAGGGGGTGAAGTCCAATGGTCCTGGGACTTCGATCAGGGGGCAAGCTCTCTTCCAAGCCCTTGGAGATCCTTCACAAGTTGATGAAAGTCACAGCAAAGCAAAAGTTCCTTTCTCCTTTCTTTGGCAGTCAGGCAAACCACTGCAGAGCCAATCCCCCAAGCAGCACTTCAGGCTTAGGGATAGTCTCTCCTCAGTTTCTTCTTGGTTCCGCTCCTCAGCAAAGGTTTCTTCTTGTTCCCAGAAGTGATCTAAAATTCCTGGGTTTGGGCCCCAGTACTTATACTCCTTTTCTCTTTGTTCTCTGAAGGCAGAGAGGCCTTTGCTTAGTTTAAACCAGTTCTGTGCAGCTTTGGAGCACTCTGTGTACATGTCTCCTTCTTTTCCTTTCAGAGTGTGGGGCAGGGTACTCAGACGCCCGGCAGGAGGTGGAGCCAGCATTGTGGAAGGCAGGCACAGCCCTATTCAGACCCAGGTGCAACTCCTCCCTCCACTCGGGATGCAGATCTCTCTATTCAGCCCTGTGCTGACTCACCCTGTCTCCTGTAGCCACCCCCAGCCCCTGTCACGCAGAAACCAGACACACAATACACAAGCTGGCAGAGGCAGGCTGGATAGTTAGGCAAGAAAATACCTACTTTCTAAAAGTGGTATTTTCAAACACAGAATGTTAAAATCAACTTCACTAAAAGATGTATTTTATCATTCTGAGTTCAGGCATACTAAACTCGAATTTCTACCTAGTTCCTGAGTCAGTTAAGGATTATAAGATGTTATAATCAAAACTGCCCATTCTGGCCTATGGGGAACAGGTAGCCTTTCAATAGTGAAAAACGAAAATGGCTGTAATTCACTATTAGGACATGCCACACACACCAGGGCATGTCCTACCTTATACTTACAATGCACCCTGCCCTAGGGCCTACTTTAGGGGTGACCAACATGCAGTAAAGGAAGGTTTAGGGACTGGTAAGTGGGTGCACTCACCAAGTCGACATGGCAGCCCTAGGCTGCACACAGGCTCTGCAATGGCGGGCCTGAGACACACTTTACAAGCTGCTTCTGTGGGTGGCACAACCAGTGCTGCAAGCCCACCAGCAGCATTGGATTTACAAGCCCTGGGCACACTCAGTGCACGGTACTAGGGACTGACAAGTAAACCAATCATCCAATCATGGAGTCACGAATACATACATCAATTTACGATAGGGAGCACTTGCACTTTGGCACTGATTAGCAGCGGCAAAGTGCCCATGAGCATCTAGTCCAGCAAAAACATATTGACAACAGTGGAGGCATTATGAAAAAATGGAAGGGAGACCCACGCCAAGGATGCCAGGTCTAACAGGCACCCTCTCACATAGGAACCACGCACTCTGCCTTCAGGATTGATAAGGCCTGCCATAGGAGTGACTTATAGGTTTATATGTGTGTATGTATGTAGTGATATAGGTAGCCTATATCACAGTAAGGGGTGCATGCACCACCTTACCCAGGCTGCAGTAGCAGACCTGTGGTGTCAGTTTGGATGGCCTTCCAGGGGTGGCACAATACATGCTGCAGCCCCTGGTAGGCCTCTGAGGTACCTATGCCCTTGGTACATAGTATACCATATACTAGGGACTTATAAGGGCACTCCAGATTCCAATCAGAGATGTGCCTAAGGCACATGGAAACCATTTTAGAGAGGAAGCAGCTAGGCTGGGGTTCTGATTAGCAGGGCCCCAGCCAGACTAAGGTCGAAAAACAGTGAAGCATCAGCAAAAAGTGGGGGTACCCATGTGAAGCAGATCCTACTCTCCTACATGGAGGTACATCAAACAAAATGTGCAGCTGACCAGAGTTTTCCTACTGTTTCTCTGCTCTATTTATTGTGTATGTTTTAAAATAACCCCAGCGCATGTGGGAATTTGACCTTCCGGTTCCATAATGGATGATGCTTTACTGTACATGCATGACCAAGCACACATGCTCGGTTGTTCTCCTTCCCCATGCCGTGAGTTACGCCTTGCATCTGTACCGGCAGAGAAAAACGGTGGAGGAGGGGGCCACATAGTGAGTACGTTCATATCGTATTTGGCCATAGAAAGCCAATCACCCCAAGACGCCAAAGGAGTTCGAGCCAGGTCCACCGCTCAACTACAGGTGCAGCCAGCACTCCCATCATATGTAGTTGACTATCCACGAGTGCTGACACCCACATCCACTGATTTGGTGGCTAATTGTAATATTATGTTAAACTGGATCGCTAAAGAGAATGTCAGGGATACATAATACAGCATGCAATGACAGATGCTAAAATGAATGAAACCGATAAAAATATATTCACCCATCAAATACTTTAAAAAAAATATGAATATCTGTCTGAGTTGAGGGCAATTCCTAAATAATAAAATAACACAACACTTTCAATTGTGTTTCTCCCATACTTCTGATAAAAAAGAACACTTTTGAATTCCTTCTCTAACACAATATTTTTGTTTAACCAGATCCAATATAATTTTAATAAACTTCCTGTAAATTTGCAAAGTATTCAAGATAAATCGATAGCCTTATGATTGCAAAGTACAGCATCATTTCAAAATGGTTCACCCATAACCCTTGTAGCAGATCTCTCATCCTTCCTTAAAAAATATAAGCATATTTGTCATGTACAACCCAAAAAATGGGCAGATATGCATCTTTGCCTAAGATAAGTATTTTTGCGATTTTCTGTATAACGAGGCATCTTTAACATTTATTATTTCGCACCATGTGTCAGAATTTGTACCAGAATGTTTAGGAGTTATTTCTCCTGCAACTGGATATTTTAAGATGTATTTCTGATGGATGCATCTTCATACAGATTCCTCAGCTGAAGAATATCATCCCAGGCATCATACTGGTCAAGAAAACTTTTTCCCCAGAAGTAGCAAGTCCGTGCCGCCAGGTGGAGATATGAGGTTTCAGCTGTGTTTCACCCACTGGACATGATGACTCTGAGGTATGACTAACCTGTACACTGACATCAGTTCCTGGTTTTCCACCCTTCATTGACTTGGTCTGGAGCTTTCTTTCGGTGCTTCACCTAGAAAAAAATCTTCAGCTCTGACAGTGTCTGAGTCAAATATGTCCTCTGAAGGTTTCAGGGTTTAAGCCCTGTCATAGGTGCCTAAAACGGATGTCTTTATCGAATCTGCACAACATCTGCACATGGTGTCTTGTCTCCAATCATGACTCTGCAGGAAGGGACTAGTGCAGGCTGAAAGCCGTAAGAGAGTTGAAGGCCAAGTTATTTTACGCCAAGGCCTGCCAGGACATGCCTAAGCATACCCCTGCCCCAACATGTAAGTAAGTCTTCTGACAGTGATCAAACTCTCAAGAGGACTTCCCACAAGAAACACAAAAAGCACCATTAGTAGGAGAAAGTCTCTTCTTCCATGAGGAAATGATCCAGTTCCCAGGATTGTTTGGTGTCAGGTGCTGTTCTCCAACACCAGGTTCTTCCTCAGAACTGATTCTGAAGCTATAAAAGATTCTGCCAAAGAACTTCCTGCTGCATCTGCCAACCCCACACACTTAAGGACTTCTGTCAGGCCAAGTTGGAAATATGTAAGTCGGCTCCGGTACCCTTGGTCCACTCCTCAAAGTGGACCCTTGGTCCACTGCTCTTTTGGACCCGGCAGCTCTAACCCCAAGGCCTCCTGACATGGAGTCAAAGCAACTGGACACCAAGGGCCACTAGTTTTTTGCATCAGGCACTTTTTTGTTTAAATCTTTTATTAAATTTTTCATCAACAAGAATAGTAACATTCACAGACACCAGGCTTTGAGTATTACTGGCAGAGCTTGGCAAGCAGTCGATACAGTGCACATTATTAGTCCACAGTCTTGAGACTTTAAAGGATAAGACATGAATTAAAACCTTGCATTGCATCGGGCAAGAACAGATGTGTAAAATGTTTGCACCTCATTAAGGTTTTGTCCACATTGCCCTCCCCGCTATCTAGGGCCATTACCATGAGCCCACCGTTTATGGGAGCGCCAGATACTGCCAGTACGCAAGAGTCAGGGGCATGTCCCCTGTCATCTGTTAGCCTGTCGAGAATTAACAAAAAGGATGGGTGAAGTCCCAACATCAAAAAGACCTAAAGAGATAGAAATAGGAAAGAATAGTACAGGAAAGAGGAGAGCGGGAGAGAAGGTGATTCCGTAGCTTCTTGGTGTAGGGGCGCCCCAGGTAAGGATGTGTACATATCATTGGCGTAGAACTACCTCCACATTCTGCAGGAAGGAGAGTGAACTCCCCCCAGCTCCTATCCTGTTTCCTCGTCGCATATTCCTCCCCTTGGAAGTATAGGGTCAGCAAATAGTTGGAGGGCTCTCAGGCGGGGTGGGACTGATCGGGCATGTTCCAGTTTAGAGAGGTGTGTGATCAAGGGCTGCCATGTACGTTAAAATTTAGCGTCAGTGTGTGCTAGTCTGTGGGAGAGGAGCTCCATCGCCATGACATGCCACAGACGAGTGAGCCATATCGTGTAGGGTGGGGTGAAGGCTTTCTTCCAATGGAGCGCAATGACCTGCTTCGCAAGTGAACAATCAGGCGCCAGTCTGAATGCGTCATAGCTTTAAGGGACCGCGGGCGGATCCCTAGTAGTATTGCCCCCGGGTCGTGCGGGAAGGGAAATCCCACCACCTCCCTAATGTGGCTTAAGATCTTGTTCCAGTAGATAGTGATAAGGGGGCAGAACCACAATATGTGCAGGAAGGAGCCTTTGGAAACCTGACAGCGCCAGCACAGGGGAGAGGAATCCGGGAACATCTTTTGGAGGCGAAGAGGAGTATAATACCAGCGGGTCATTATTTTGTACGCCGATTCCTGCTGTGCGGTGCTCTTAAGAATGCGGGGGATATCGCGCCAGAGCTGCTCCCACTGATCGGCGGGAATGTCTTTCTCAAGGTCCGTCTGCCAGCTAGTTTGATATAGACTGGGAGGTCTTACTTGAGTGTGCTGAAGAACTTTGTAGGTCTTAGAGATCAGCCCCCGGGAGCCATCGAACGATCGAACCAAGGTCTCAAACGGTGTAAGTTGCCGTGTCGTGCCCTCCGTGTAGGCCGGGGAGTGGAGCCAGTGGCGGAGTTGGAAATATTCTAACCGTGTCGTTTTAGGTAGATGAAAGTCCGTCCTACATTGTTCAAAGGATTTGAATCGACCTTCTTGGAAGAGTTGCTGCACTACCCGGCATTCACCTGCAGCCCACGCGGGGAAGGATGCTGGGGAGAGGGCCGGGTGGAATGCCTGGTTGCGTGCTAGGGGTGTGTTGGGGGTGGGAAAGGTGGTTAAGCCCCTAGGCACCGCTATCCTGTCCCAGATCTCCAGGACCGTTTTCGTCGGGGTGGCAATATAGGCACTGCGATGTCGGGCTTCCTGCGGTAGCCAAGCTAGGTCCCACAGCGGCCGACAGGCCACGGCCCTGTCCATGTGGATCCAGTGCTTCTCACTCTCCCGCACTGCCCACTCCGAGATGTAGTGCAGATGTGCCGCCCAGTAATAGGTTAGGAAGTCGGAGCATGCCAGTCCCCCCCTGGTCCCGTGGCAGCATTAAAACCTTCGTGGAAAAACGGGGCCTTCCCCCTCCCCAAATGAAAGTGGTTAAATCCCGCTGAAGGCTCTGGATGTCCCTTTGCGGTATTGGCGTCAGGAGTGCCTGAAAAAGGTAGAGAACCTTAGGAAGGAGTGACATTTTAACCGCATTAAGGCGGCCTAGCAAGGAAATGGGTAGTGACTTCCAGCAACGGAGGTCTTCTCTTATTGATTTTCGGCAGGCCGGCCAGTTCGCCTGGTGTCTAAAGTAGCTGTAACATTAATGCCTAAGTATCGGATAGAGCGTGGGGCCCATTGGAAGGGAATAGTGTCTCCCAAGGCTTTCAGCTGATGTGGGGGAAGGGTAAGGTTAAGCGCCTGCGATTTTGTGAGGTTAATTTTTAGCCCCGAGATCATTTCAAATTGGGAAAGTATATCCAGGAGCGCAGGCAGTGAGGTCGCGGGATCGGTGAGCATCAAAAGGAGGTCATCAGCGAAGAGGGCTATCTTATGGTCAATCCCTCCGAGACGAAGGCCTCGTATTTCAGCCGATTGGCGAATGGCAATCGCTAGGGGCTCCACTGCAAGGGCAAAAAGGAGGGGTGACAGTGGGCATCCCTGGCGCGGGAAACATCGGTTACATCGTGGTGTTTACACCGCAATACCTTTACAACGCGGGTATTACAACGCAAGTCATTACAATGACTTACGCTGGATGGCGCTCTAAGCTAGGAATAGTATGATTTACTATTCCAACACCTTCCCTACTGTAACGTAGGCTGGAGTTGGAATAGTAAATCATACTATTCCTAAGTCCAGCGCCCTCCAACGCAAGTCGTTGTAACGACTTGCGTTGTAATGCCTGCGTTGTAAAGGTATCGCGGTGTAAACACCGCAATGTAACGTCATATATTCTCCCTGACGCGTGCCCCGGCGGATAGAAAAAGGGGGAGTGAGGAGTCCATTAACTCTGATCCGTGCTGATGGCGCCGCATAGGGGGCCATAATTCGTGCAATCATGACCGGGCCCAGGCCATTTCTCTGTAGCACTGCTCTGAGAAAGGACCAGTCAACCCGGTCAAAGGCCTTCTCAGCGTCAAGGGACAGGAGAAAGGCCGGAATGTCCCGACGTTGAGCCTTCTCCACCAAGTGGGCTATTCTCCGGAGGTTATCCGCCCCTGGCGTTCCTGAATAAATCCCACCTGGTCAGGGTCGATTAAGCCGGGGAGATGAGGGGCAAGACGTTGGGTTAGAATTTTTGTATATAATTTAACGTCGACGTTTAGCAATGATATTGGGCGGTATGACGCGCAGAGCGTCGGATCTTTCCCTGGCTTTGGGATAAGCACTATCTCGGCTTCGGTCATCGACGGCGTGACCGCGTTCCGTTCTGAAAAGGAATTAAAAAGTTTCAGCAGTGGATCTCGCAGCTCCGGGTAAAAGAGGCGATAGAACGCTAGGGTAAGGCCATCAGGGCCTGGAGATTTCCCCGTTGGGAAGCTTTTTAAGGCTTTTTTGAGTTCCTCAGCTGTGATGGGTTCCTCCAGCTGTTCCCTAGTCTGAGGCCCGAGCGGCGGCCAAGGGCAAGAGGTGAGAAAGGGATCAATCTGGTTCGCACATATGTCCCCCCGATCATATAGAGTAGAGAAGAACCCGCCAAATTCCTGTTGCTTGGCCTGTCCTGAAGTGGCCCATCCTCCTCCCGGCAGGGCAATTTTAGAGATGTGGTTACGGGACACCTGGAGACGAAGACGACGCGCCAGCATGGAGCCGACCTTGTTGCCTCCCCCATAGAATTTTTGTTTAAGGGCTAAGAGAGAGCGTTTCGCCTTATTAACTCGCAGGACTTTAAGTTGTCCCCGGAGTGAGGCAAGCTGTTTCCGTACTTGCCTAGTGGGCGCCCTGTGGGTCTGTCTTTCGAGGGCTTTAATATCGCTGGCAAGCTTATTTTCCACCAGGCGAGACTCCCTCGTGCGGGCAATTGAAATGGAGGTGATAGCGCCTCGAATTGTGGCCGTAAAGGCGTCCCACAGAACATGTTCGTGGGTGTCTGGAAGGTCGTTGGTGGCGAAGTACGTTTGCATCGCCTGGCGCAATTCTGCCACATCAACCGGGTCCCGGAGCACCTGGGGGGGTAGGCGCCACCTGGGAGTGGAGGCGGGGCTCCTTCCCAGACCCGTCAGGGTAATTTCTAGGTGGGCATGATCAGATACGGATATATCAGAAATCTCCGCAGTTTCCAACATGCGAATAAGGGAGTGAGACAGAAAAAAGTGGTCGATGCGTGAATACGACTGGTGCACGTGAGAGAAAAATGTGTAGTCCTGTGACCCAGGTTGTTTGTAGCGCCAGGCGTCCGTGAGACCCAAGGCTTCAAGTTCTTGTTTTAGTGCCGCCGACATGGCTCCCGTCCCCTGGAGAGAGGAGGCAGTGCGATCGAGAGCAAGATCCCACACTAAGTTAAAGTCCCCCCCCTAGAATAACATGGTTCAGCTCCCGAGAGAGTATGCTCTGAAGCAGGTTTCGCAGGAAGGCATCTTGTGCGTGGTTAGGTGCGTATACATTGAGAAGCGTGAGATGGTGTCCCTGCATGAGAAGTGTCAGTTTAAGGAAGCGCCCCTCTTTGTCGCGTACCATTTGAGTGACTTGCATGGGAGTGCCTGCTTTGAAGAGAATGGCTACTCCTGCTGTTTTGGTTTGCGCTGAGGCCCAGATTTGTGTGGGGAATTTAGGGTGGAGCATGCGCTGAGTGTCCGCTTGCAAGAGATGAGTTTCCTGAATGAAGATGATATCTGGGTCCTGCATAAGGAGGTACCTCCATATTTGTCGCCTCTTGTTAGGGGCGTTGAGGCCCTTTACATTAAGGGACAAACACTTAAGGTGTGTCATGACTCTCTACCTGGGGAGCAGTGCATGAGCAGGCGTATGTATCCACACCCCCCTTTCGGGCCGATCCCAGTTCCCACCAAGTGGCCCCTCCCAACGTTGGGACGAAGAGAGAGAAGCGCGACGAGAATGACCAGTGAGCGGTGCCCCCTCCTTCCCACGACCAGCGAAGTCCCACCCTTATGCACCCCCTGGTGTGCTTGTTGTCACTTCCAAGAAGTCCAAAAGGGGAGATAGTAGGAGTAAGGAAGGAATTGGAAAAGAGAGAGAGATAGAGAGGAACAAGTCAAACATAAGAAAGGCCAACTGGGCCATAGGCTACCATTCCAGTCCAAGAGCAGCCCAGTGGTGTGAACCAGGGCCGCTCTGAGGACGTCACTCACCATCGGGACTAAGAGAATGGCGTGGTAGGCCGGTTGAAGCATGGAAGTCGTCGCCTTCTGTCCCCCAGTGGCCGACCAGCCACTCGAGCATCCGCGGGGCGCCAAGAGACCCCCCGGGCGCGACAGATAGCCCCTGACTGCAGATCAGGGAAGACCTTCAGGCCAAGTGTTAGTCTATAAAGTTGAAGACCTCTGGTCGCCAGGGGACCCCGTCAGTCATTACTGGTCATCGTGGGGTCCACTGTGGTCAGAGGTGTGGAGGCCCGTTCGTGCAGGGTCGACCTGGAGCACAGGGGCGAGGGTGGCCCCCTTGACAGAAAGACCCCGATGGGCGTTTGGACCACGAAGGAGGTACAGGGCTGCATTGAGACAAAAATGGTGCATAGCCCCTCTATCTCCAAGGGGCCTATGGTCTTCAAGCAGCCTCCTGTTCAGGGTTTGAGCCGGGGGAAGAGGGGGGCCCGATCCTGAGCCCCCTCCCCCCGAGCGTTGTGTGGCTTCGATTGACTTCAGATGGTGGATAATGTCTTGTTTGGCGTGGAGAGCCATCGCTGCGGCTTTGGAGGAGCGTGTGCTAGGTGGCGGGACCTTGGACCACTCGGGTCGTAAAGCCGTCCGGGTCCCCGAGTCTGCAGAGGTGGGGGTGGACGGCCCAGGGCCCGGCGAGATGCGGAGGAGCTGGCATGCCTCCTCGAAGGATCTCGGGGATCGACGCTTGCCCTCCCACTGGAAGATCAGGACGAATGGGTGGCCCCACTGATATTTGACGCTGGATTCTCTTAGTTTGTCTGTCACTGGCTTAAAATCCCTGCGACGGCGTAGAGTGAGTGGGGAAAGGTCCTGGAATATTTGGATGGGGTGTCCCCCGTATGACAGATCGCCAGCGGCCCTTGATGCTCGAAGGATTGCCTCCTTCTCGGTGTAGAAATGCACCCGGGTCAGGATGTCTGGGGCGAGGTTGGCCTTACCGCGCGGGGGAGCCACTCGGTGAGCCCTGTCCAGTGTTGGGGGGGGGGATGCATCGTCGTCTCCCCGCACCTCCTGCAGGAGGTCTGTGACGTATGCCATGATATCTTGGCCCTCCGCCCCCCGTGGAACACCCCTGATGCGGAGATTATTCCGTCGGCTCCGATTTTCCAAGTCCTCCTGCTTTACTTGGAGTTCAATATGCTGCTCTTCTAGTGCGGTAACCCAACGCCACAGTTCTTCTTGGTCCTCCGTTCTGGTGTCTAGGGTGCATTCTAGGTCGTCCACTCTTGTGCCGATTTCGGTGACATCTCGCCGGATGTCCGCGAGGCAGGACTTGACCTCCGATTTGAGAGAACTTATCTCACTCTTTATCTCCTGGAGGAAGGTAGACATGAAGGCCTGAGTAATGGGGGCCGCCGCATCAGTCTCCGGCTTGGCGGCCATCTTGGGATCTTCCGAGCCAGGGGCCGGGACAGACTTCGCCCACAGGTCGACCATGGACGTGTCCCTGGGCGCCGATTGTGCCGCAGTTTTTCCCTGTCTGCCGCGTGTCATAACTTGGGTGAGGGGGCCTCCAGATGCCGGGCGTCTCTCTTGTTGTCTGACCGTGGAGCACTCCCACCGCCGTCAGGGCGCCTCCCCGCCAAAGAGACCCCGAGAAGAAGAGTACGGTGAAGTGCTCACGGAGATCGGGGTCTGTGGTCTCCGTCGCAGGTCTCCGGGAGGCCCCAGGAGATACTCCGTGCGGTGGTCCAGGCCCCTCAGAGGTCCAGCGTCGGCCAGGGGTCCGGGTTCTCCGGGGGACCAGCTACGAGCAAGAGCACGGGATCCCCTCTGGGGGTAATATTCAACGGGGCCAGCTTCCTATAGGGACCCTTCCCTCCACAAGAGGGTCCGCCAGGGTGATCACCTCCGGGGGGACCGAGATAGATCAGTTCTGGTCAGCGCGGGCTGTTCTCAGTCTATGCGGGCGGCTCCAGTGCCCAGCGACCCGCGTCCGGCCTGCAGATATTCCACCCTGGGCGCGGGCGCCCCCCCCCCCAAATGCAGGCCCGGTTCCGTGCAACGCTGACGTGAGGGGTTCCGCTCCCCCTAGCAGGGCTCCACTGGCCAGGTCCGCCGTCAATATTAGGCCCTAGGCCCCAGAAGTGTTGTGGCGTAGTGGTGGACTGTCATCGATGGGTGCTCTCCCCTCCGCCGCCAATCCAGGGGCCGGTGCGCGGGTGCGGATGCCCCCACCGCTTCTGCTTGTTTGGGCCCCTGTGGTTACCCTTTTCTCTAGGCAGGCGCCCCCGTTAGTTGCTGTCCACGGTGGGGGATGGTTGGGGAGTGAGCCTCCAGTTCTCTCGGGGGGCCTCACGTGTCGCCAGCCGCTCCCACCTCCGCTAAGTGCCCTCTGTCCAGGGGGGGGGGCGGGAAGCTGTGTGTTGCCCCTCTTGATGGTGCGGGGCAAGGCCTCTATCAGCAAGTGAGGCCCGCGCACAGTGGGGGGGGTCCCGGCCCGTACCACAGGCAGCTGCGCAGTCCTCGGGCCCCGGAGCCACCCCCGGCTTATCAGTCCAGCTGTCACGTTTCACCATGGGCGCAGTAGACACACGAAGGCATGAATGGGGAATGAATGCGGTGAACTACATCTCCCAGAATTCTGAGGGAGGCAGCAGTCCTATCTCTTCCTCTCCTGTCTGCCCTACTTAAGCTCCTCCTGCACTGCTATCAGATTCTTGTCACCTGATGTCGGAGCTTCCTGTATCCGGATCCCTGAACTACTTGTCAGCACTTTCCAGCTGCTCTGTGGCACATTGAGTCGAAGGGGCTGAGGCGCCCGGCTCCCTGTCCTCGTGGGAGGATCTTCATTCGCGCCGGAGGTGTCCTGTTAAAGACCAGGGATGCCATTCCTCAAAGCGCACTGCCACGCTTAAACTTGCACTACCTTCGCGCCGAGACGCGACCTTTAGTTCGAGAAGGCGCACGGACGCGCCTGAAACTTCACCAAGCACCTGCATGCTTGGAACACGACATTCGCCATAGGACGCGCACAGAAGCGCTTCTTAGAGGCTTCCAGGAAAGAGCCTCTTATTCCCTAAAAGCGCACGGAAGCGCCTCTTGCCTTCTTAACCTGTGGCGCCTGAAAGGTGCCATTTGTTATAGTAAGCGCGTGTATGCGCCTATTGGAGTATTGAAACTGGAGAACTCCCTCTGGGTGAAATTAGAGCCGTTGAGAGGCTCGGAGTTCAGAATTGTTGTTTATTTAAATGGCAATATGATTCTGCAAGCAGTATCTTTGGATAAGAAGGATCTTACCTTGGATACTTAAAGACACAGTCACCATTTACCAGTGGACTACCTGGTTGCAGATAAGTACTTGGTTAATCTGTATACCTAATGTCTCTGCTCTACAGAGAGTACTATATCACTGAGGAATAGTGATGACAACTCTGCTTGATTTCTTATTCTTTATTTTTACCTTTTGTGCTCTTTTTTCTTGTGGAATACGTGCAGCAGCTTTAAACGTAAGTGTAGTACATCACATATATAACATTGATAGTGAATAGATCAGTGTGGAATCTTATGTGTGATGTGTTGTCTCTTATACAGGAAACACGGGGCTACCATAAGAGTGAGGTCTACAGAACTCTACAAAACGGAGCTCCTGGAGTGTTTTTACTGCTGCAACTTTATTGTTTCGTTTGTCCCTTTTTTTCCCTTTCCCCTGTTGTGGTGTACTCTGCTGAGTGTTCATAGTACTCGCAGGTGATTCCATATAAGGGGAAGAGGAAGCATAGCATCTTCCATCGCTCCCGCTTGCATCCGGCTCACCAGGTTAGTGTTAACCTATATCCGTGTCATGACACCAGCGCGCCTCCCGCCACTCTCGCCTGCCTCACCTCCAGGGCCGCCACTTGAAGCTTCAACTGCTGGGCGCTCCTGTCGCTTTCTTTCACCCGGTCCAGGCCCGAACGCGGCCCGCCACACGGGGCGGCCGCCGGGCCCTAGGTCGCCGTCCAAAGCTCTCACGTGGCGTCGGGACAGCCGCGGGGGAAGCGGGAGGGAGAGAGCAGGTCGGGGAATCCCTGACGGGCGGCCCTGCATCGAATCAGCGGCTTCGGAGCTCCCGCTGGGCGCCAACCGGGCCGGTCCCTCCGGACAAGATGGCGGAGTAGCGCGCCTCCAGGGACCGTCCGTCCCACTCTCGGGCGTCCGTCCCTGGTAGGCCCGCGGCGCCCCTTGTCAATACCCACAGGGGGGCACGCTCAGCAGGTGGGGGGGGCTCGATCGCGCCCCACAGGCCTCCAATTAGCTATTTAGGCCCCCCGGCCGGCCTCTGGAGGACGGAGCTCACGCAACCTGCGTCCTACTCCATGAAGGTCCTCCACACATATCATCAGGCACTTTTTATACCATGAATGCCACATGCTGCTCAGCCGCCATTTCCATTGCTTGTGGTAATTGGCCACACTGGCAGTTGTAAGCCTACTGAAACAGACGAAAAATTCATTTTCCAGCTTACTTAGAGATGCCTTGGATGCTTTAAAGCATGTCCTTAAATTCCACTGATAGTGGGGCAGGGCACCACCATCACACTTCGCTGTCATGCCTGGATGGATGCACTCCATTAGTTTCTCTGGAGATGTTCATGCCACTCTGATGGACATGTCATTAGATGGTGAGCTGCTTTTTAGAAAGAAGACAGACTTGTCTGTGGAACATTTCAAGAATGTCATTGTCACTGCCTGCTCTCTGGACTTTGCCTCACAAGCAAGGCAGTTACATAAGCAATACTTAAAATTCCAGAGCTCAGAACTCCTGTTAGAGGAAAAACTCTCTTCTAGCCCAGATACCTCAGCACGGTTATTGCTTCTTTTTTGGCAGGGGTGGATTTAAGGATCCCCATCTCCAGCATAAGCCTCAGAGCCAGTCTTCATGTCCTCTGCTGGCTCTGCTCGCTCGACCCTTATAAATTCCCTCCCCTTTATGCCTACTTCTTCAGTTTTCTGTCAATTGGGAGATGACCATGATGGGTCATCCCACTGATGTGCCAGGGCTACACACTGCTGTTCTCTCCCCTCTGGACCACCTTCCTTCAGCCAGAGCCTGCTCTCTGACACATGCCCGATTCTGAAGGGAGAATCCCTTGTCTTGCTGTACAGCGGGCCCAAAGAGGTGATGCCTCTGGAAGATGGGAGTCCTGGCTTCTACTCCCTTTATCCTTTCATTCCCAAGAATCCTGGATCTCAGCCTTCTCAACATTTTCATTTAGCAGGACAAGTTCAAGATTATGTCTCAGATCCAAGTCTTGTCGGCCCTCAATATGGGGGACTTGCTGGTGTCTCTTTATCTCCAAGATGCCTACTTCCATCTTCCAGTTCCCCATGCACACAGATGTTACCTTGGACCACCCTGAGGACGCAGTACTAGCAGTTCATGATCTTGCCATTCAGGATCATGACCTTGACTTGTGTTTTCTCAAAAGTGCTGGTAGTTGTGGAGGCTTCACTGAAATAATGGGGAGTCCATGTATTTTTTTACTTTGGCTGGGTAAGATGGAGTCCCAGGTACTCGTTGTTAAACATGGGCGCACAATGACTCTTTTCCATAACTTGGGCTTTGCTATCAATGCCCAAAGGTCGCACCTCACTCCAGTGCAGAGGCTGACCTTTATAGGTGCAGTGCTTCATTCCACCTGCATACAGAGAATCATGGATATTCAAGCGTGAGAATCATGTATATTCAAGAGTTAATTCAGAGAATGCCTGACTTAACCGCAGCTCCTGGTTCTACAAGTCTTGCATCCGCTTAGCCTCATGGCTTTGTGAACTTATTGGCTTCACATGTCAAATGGCAGATGAGGGCACTCCAGGGGTGCCTGCGACGGCAGTGTCTCCAATACCAAGGGAACATCTTAGTTCAATTGCAGATTTTCAAGTTGGTCCACGTTCGCCTGCATTGGTGGAAGGACCTCTCCAATCTCGAGGTGGGTAACCCAATTAGCCCTCCGCAAGGCCAGGCTAACGTGGTCACAGATGCCACATCACTGGGCCGAGGCACCCATGTTGGTGACATGACGGCTCAAGGCCTTTGGTCGATGCTGGAGCAGCATCTGCACATAAATGTGCTGCAGTTGTGTGCGGGCCACCTTGCCATGAAGCCATTTCTCTATTTTTTCCCCAATTTGTTTTGATTGTTTTTAAAACACTTCAACGCACTTACATGCCATTGCAGTCATTCTGTGCTTAATTTGTAATGGAAAAAAAGTGCAGGTAGGAACCACCATCAGCGCTACCTAATAACAACAAGGATTCTTAGTCTTGATTCTACCTCATGCCTCTTCCGCCACCCTGTGCTTCATGTGTCTTTGAATGTTCTTTTTCATTCCTGTTTCCGACCATTAGTCTCTGTTTTCCTCTATTTCTCTTACCTCCTCTTTTTCCCTTTACTTGTTATCTCTCTTGTGCATTAGGTAGAACTTTGATGATAAAAAATTAGTCCCTGTCCCCAAAGGCCTCTGCTTGCCACTTGCAGCCACCGGTCAGAAATTAAGCATGGCAGTCACAGCATTTTGCATAGAAGTCCTTATCAAGCTCTTTTTCTGAGCAGGCAAAACTGGAGCTATTTATTCATTAGTACGGCAGTACAGTGAGTGTTTGCTCAGGACTAGATGATGTAAGGGATTTTTTTTGTCATAAATATTTTAACATAAATAAATTGATCAGTCAGGTGAATGAATAATTGGGTTTCTACAATGTTATCCGTCTAACAAAACGTTACTTATTTTTCATTGCAGAGATTATTAGAAGGGCTGTTAGAAGTTCAGTATCAACTCAGGATTTCCCTTTTCGACATCTCGTACCGCCATTTCTTTGGCAAAACCTGGAAAAGTGCTCCAAGGCTTGGCAAGTCCGAACCAGGGCAGATACCCAACGTTAAGTTCAACGAGGTAAGCATACTTTGGCTGTAGCCTGAATGTTCATTAACAAAGATTGGTGTTTTGTACATAAAATATACATAACGGCCACTGTCACTTAGTATTGGATGCGTTTTCATTGCCTTAAGAGCCTGTACGCCTATTGCGGGAAGCACATGCATAGAATGTGTTCAAGGACGGTAGAGCAAGCATTATGGTAGGCAATAAAAGAATTACTGCAATAGTATCTTCTGCATTACGCCTTCAAGTCTTTCTGAAATGTCACTTGTGTTAACTTGTTTTCTTATATATTATACCGATTTCTTGTGTGTTCATTCCTCACTGTTCCGGTCTTGAAGACCACGGTATGAGAGTCTTTACTCCCAGCCTCTTGTGGTATGGAATCTGTTAAAATTAGTGTGACAGTAGTGCAAAGTAAAAACTGACTATTAATTCCAAAGCAAAACATTATTTTCCACCTCGTTTTTAGGTCGAGCCTAGCGTTGCAGCGCATGCGCTGCTTGCTTTGCGAGGCATGCAGTATTCAGTATAGCGTGGAAGCTTCGTGGAAGCTCCGCCCACTCTCCACCCATCTTTTTATTGGCTTAGGTCCTAAATGCTGCCTTCTGATTGGTTTTAGGCTTGTTAGTCCCTCCTCATGACTGCCATGTCGTCATTAGTATCCTTCCATGGCTACTGGCCCCTTTACTCCGAACATTGTTTTCTTCCCGTGCCTCCCTCCCCCCTCCTGCAGTCCGTGACTTCTCGGGCCCCCCACTCCCGTTCGTGCCTTCTCGCCCGCCCGCACTCCTGTTTCCAATGCAATAGGTCTAGCGTAAATGCGAGTCCTATTGCATTGCAAATGCATGTTATAGGAAGTAATTACTATAAATGACGGCCTTTGGAATGCCGCTTCCGGGCCTTCCTCTGCCCCAGGCTGCCTGCTCTGAAATGATAGCTTAGTCCAGTGAAAGCGGCTCAGTGCCAGGCATCTTTGCCGCGGGTCCGTGTGCACCGCCGCTGTAGCTGGGGGATGCCCTCGCTGGGAGAGTGCCCGGAGCTGGCGCCTGGCACACCTTCTGCACTCATGCGTGCTCTTTGTAGCAGCGATCCGGGCCCTGTGTCAGGCGAGGGCGTGCACCCGGCCACAGCTGCCTCACTGCTCAGAAAGGGAGCCTCAGACGCCTTGGCACACCTGACTACCAGCTGCCGGGGACTGGCAGACGTAAAGGCTCGTAACTACAGCAGAAGTAAGAAAGGACGACCCGAGCTCCAGCAGAATGCCGGCCTATGCCCCTCCCCCCCATCCCCCTCCACCCGCAAGGTGAAGAGCAGAGATGCTGTTATGGTATGAATACCTCTTCATGTTGACCAAATAAACATGATCGGTGCTGATGCCAGGGCCGGACACACCAGTAGTGATAGCAGATCCGAGCGCATAATAAAATCATTGCTGCGACCAGTGGAAGGATTACAAACTTCTACTATTCATGCAAATAAAAGTAACACTCGAGGTACACAATCTCGTTCAAGTAGAGGACTCGGTAGGCGATGAAAATAAACCGAAAACACATAGATAAGGTTGAATATAAACACCAGTAGTTCATCTAGAAAAATCTGTCCCTTCTGCAGGAAGAAATGTAGGGGTGTAGTTGCCAATAGTGCAGCAGGTGCAGCGCCGCGGCAAAGGGGCTCAGAGCAGTGATGGGCCCACTGTATTCCAATGATGGGTGTCTTTTACTACGCAACCGGGAGGCCAGGGCACCTTTTCTGTTTGCTGTTGCAGGGTCCTCTGCTCCCTGGCTGCACCGCTGAAATGTGCCTAGAAGCGGGACTGACAACTGTGAAACCAACCTGATTCAAGCACTCACAGATTTATTCCACTCCAGATTTTAGATTTGCGGGATGGGGAGGCTTTGGACAATATCCCCCAGATTTTGAAGTGTAAACTGACAGATCAACAGTGGCATACTGAAGCCAATCAATCAATCATGTAGAGAGTGGGAAATCACCCGCGAGGGTCTCAAGGCGCTAGAGTTTGCTACCTGCTTCATGGTGATCTGTTCATTCCAATAGCCAGGTCTGGAGTGCTTTTCTGAATTGCTTGAGTGTACGGATTTCGCATGCAGTTGAGCCCATATGCACTCCGAGTTATTTTCAGGGATCACACCCTTGGCGTGCATTTTTTTTTCCCCCTCCACTTTTCAGTTTTATTTGTGGGCCTCCCCAATTGACATTGAAATACTCATTTTCGTGATTGCACTCGTAATTGTGCATTATCATTTCAAAACACTTCTAGGGAGCTTGAGGGACCGCTCCTTCAAGGCCTTGGGTGCAGGACACGACAATCGATGCAGGTCTTGGTGTCGTGGAGCACTCGAGACACCACAGGCAGACTAGGTGTGAATCTGTCACAGACCTTTGCAGGTGACAGGTGTCACAGGGCTTGAAACCAGCCTTCCTCGCAGACATCCATGCCACACCAGGAGACAATGTCTCAAAAAATCTTTGACAAAAGGTTAAAAAAAAAATCAGTCAAAAAGTGACTGGGGGTAGCTGTTATCCGAATCTGCGCTGACTGGCGCAGAAAGAAAAGAACTAATGTCGGCGCGCTGGGGTGGTGTCTATATAGGACCGCGCACGTCACTTCCGGTGCGGACGACACCACGCAGAGCCGAATTACGCCACATACCAGCATGCAGGGATACTGCTCACGAAAAATTTCCAGATCCAGTCTGATGCTTGGGGGATGTTCTGAGGTGGGGAGTCTGCGGCTGGAAATCTTTATCAGGTGCAAAAAATCTTTTTTGCTAGAATCTGCAGATGATGGATTATGTGGCAAACGCAGCAGATCCATATGTGGACAATAAAAGGTTTTAGGGCCTTTCTGTTTTCGATCTAACTTGTTTTTATGTTTCTTACTTTCCTATTATTAACTTCATATTAATTTTTAAAGTAAAGAGCTATACATTGAAATTATGAAGTGTTATCTACTGTGCTGTAATGATTCTTAGTCTAAGTCTAGACCGTTGGCCCTATCTGGGCACCATATTCCTAGACTTGGCTCTTATACTAGCCAAGAGCTGAATTGCAATGGCATGCAAGTCTGCAGTGGGGCCTGTTCTGGAGACTTGGCTAAGAGATGTCACCATGTGGGCCAGAGCGGAGGAGAGGGTGTTGCTTAGGGAAGACGCTAAGGCGGTGAGACGACGCCCAGTTGCTGGATTGTAGATGGAGGTGTTGGAGGCCTGGGAACATCCTGGGGGTGAAGAGAGGCCAGGGACTGATGACCAGACTGGCCCTGGCGGTGGGCACCAGCACAGTGACCCGGGAGATAGGGAAGCAGCGTGTCCACATTAGGAGACATTTGCCTCTTAATCCTTATGATAATATGCCCCCTCAGCTATCACAGTCTCACTGACTGTTCATACCCTCCCCTCTGAAGTGGTGAGATTACCCATGCACATTGTAGCATTTTCGGCCAGCTGGTCTCCTAGGAGATTCTGAACAAGAGAAGCAGCTCCCCTTTCCCAGCCCCACCCCCAGGCCAGCAGACCTAGGACTGGTGATTGGCTATTCAGCTCCCAGGCAGTCTCTGAGCCCTCCTCTCACACCTGCCCAGGCCCCTTAAGGCTTTGCTGGGTGCACCCCAAATCATTCTCCTCCATTTTGTGAGTTGCAGCCTACCTGTGCCCCAGATTGCAGTGAGCAGAGTCCAGGAAGTGGTAAGGAGGCAGACTAGTGCTGTCGCTTTCAAAAAAAAAAGTTAAAAAACGATTCTCCCTATCTGTGATTACTGTCTTTGCCTGTGGTTGTTACAGTTTAAAATTGTAGTTTTAACCTGCCCGTGATTGCATATTTAATCACCTGTTTTGTGTTCAAACTTGTGGTTTTTCCTGCCCATGATTGCTTCCATTTAACGTGTTGAATGGGGGGATTTGCAGTCCTAAATCTCTGTAGTTTTCCCTCTCATTCCTGGTGACTATGTTTTCCCTCCAAATGTCCCCTTGTCTCTGTGCTAAGACCTGTATGTTAAGCAGTGCACCCCCAGCCACCATTTTGTGTTAACAAGTCAGTGAAACCAGGCCCCAACCCCCAGCAACAGGGATATTCTACATCAGAGGGTGCTCTGAGGCAGCAGTGATCTTCTGTGTGCTGTTTAAACTGTGTTTAATAGGGACTGTGCACATCGTTTTTTGGCCAGGAGAGGGAGTAAAGTTTTATACAAACACTATTGTCAGAGGACAAGTTAGGCCCTTACCTGCAGAAGTCCAAAGTGTGGATTGAGCCTGTCGGTCTCCTAGGAGATTCTGAACAAGAGAAGCAGCTCCCAACTCCCTGGCAAGCAAACCTTGTCTGAGGTCGCTGGGACCTTATATAGTCTGCTAGTGGTTGATACATGTGTACACTGATTGGTGGTTGTATCTGATGTTTCTATTGGATTAGGGTTAGTGTCCTCATTGGTTGGGTATTTGAGGGTTCTGATTGGTTTCTGGGTCTGTGATTCAATCAATGTAGGGTTGGGACTAGGGCTAGGGTTAGTATTTCTATTGGAAGTAGGGACTAGGGCTTCCTGTGTTATTGGTTGTTGGGAGTAGGGTGGGGCTAGGGTTAGGATTTCTATTGGAAGTAGGGACTAGGGCTTCTGGTGTGATTGGTTGCTGGACTAGGTGTGGGACTAAGAGTAGGGTTGGGCTTTCTATTGGAAGTAGGGACTAGGGCTTCCTGTGCCATTGGTTGCTTGGACTTGGGTTGGGACTACTGGTAGGGCTAGGGCCTCTATTGGACGTAGAGATCAGGGTTTTTGAAAGTTATTGGGTGCTTGGACTAGGGCTGAGATTGGCTGTAAGGTCCTGGTCTCCTATTGGTTCTAGATTTTAGGGCTAGTGTTGTGACTGGATAGGGTTAGGGCTAGGGTTCCCATTGGCTGATGGGGTCACCTGATTACTAGGGCTAGAAAAGGCCGAGGCTTAGGGCGTCTCACCTAAGGACAGAGAGGACAAGGGCAATTACCTGTTTGAGCCTGTTCGAGACTGGTCGGGAGTAGGGCCAGAAATGCTGCCCATGTTCACATTCAGTAAGAGCCACCCCACACCATCCACAAACATAGTAAGACATTCACACCAAATGTACACCAAACACAACCCTATGCACGGACCAATGTACCAGCATACACTACAAACCCAACCAAACCACATCTATACACCCTTCTATCCCAACTACCACACATACCCACCATCACCTACAAACAGTACACAACTCTACCCTATACCACTAACCAATCCACTCATCACTAACACAACCCCATTCAACACCATACATAACTACATCCCATCCAGACACACACTCCCAACTCTAATTACACCTAACAGACCACCTTTTATCACTAACAAACATATTCATCCTGCCATCATTTGTCCAACCAACACCCTCCTCTCCCTACTACCATAATAACACTAACACACAACACACACACTGCACACCACCACACTTTTTAACTCTTGCAACAAACCAGTCTAAGACAAACACTCTTACCTCTACTTCATTCCCTCCTACACACAACATACACTCTACTCATAAACACATCACCACCCCCTCTACCATACAACCTCCTCTCACAAACAATACTTACTATACAACCAAATCCATTGCATGAAACAATTACACCAGCACCACTTTTCACTACTCCTCAAAAACAAAACATATCACACACACCAGCACAACAAGATCTTCAAAGCGCAACACCTCAAAATACTTACCATCACAAAATACAAACATACACCGCCTTTCAAACCACACAAAGGAACAAACTCCAATGCCAAGCTTTCTCTCTTCCACCACACCTAACACAGATACAGCAACACAGCAACTCTCTTCTAACCGCCTCTCATCCATTGGACAATTTAGAACCTTACTACATGACCCACATGCTGCACCACCACCCCTGACTCGTACACCTTCCGCCATAAACACACGCAAACAACATAAGCGATGTGCCACACCTCACAACTTTGCTTCCCCATATCTACTGCACAACAATGTTACACCACGAAAACAAAACAGCACACCAACTCACTCTCAAACACCATCTCCACCACATACACACGCAGACCCATCAAAATGCCTTCTTAGCATACTGGATGAGGAACATGATACAGAACAGGTACACGATTGCTATCTTAATACAGCTAATGCCAGCACTAAAAACACACCTGCTACAAACCCACACAATACTGATCACTCTTCTACAAAACAAAGTCTCACTATCACCAAAGACCATTCTCTAAACTGTCTACTAATAAATGCTCGATCCCTCTCTAAAAACAAACATCACATCTACGACCTTCTCACAGATGCAAAACCAGACATACTATTCATAACTGAATCATGGTTGGGAGATGATATGGCTCCAGTCCTGCATGAAGCCATTCCTCTAGGCTATCAAACGATCACCCAAAATCGTATAGGCAAAAAAGGAGGTGGTCTAGCTGTTGTGTTCAGGCAAACATTACATATCACTAAAGTTGATGACATCTCCATAAAGAATTGTGAGGCTCTTCTAACAAGATGCAATACTACACCGTCTTCATCTTGTAACTTCCTGCTCCTTTACAGACCTCCACCTAGCAAGACGACATTCCCAGACGCACTTCTAGACACAGTTTCAAACCTGATAACAATACACTCCAACTTATGCATTCTGGGTGACCTCAACATTTGGTTTGACAAACCCAATTTGACCCATCCAAAAACAATAATCACTGGCCTAGACGCACTGAACCTGCATCAGATTGTCCACAAACCCACACACATCGCTGGACATATCCTAGATGTCATTTTTGCTAATACTGAACTAGTTACCTTTCAAACTATAACTCCAGTCACATGGTCAGACCACCACTTGCTTGCTTTCCAACATAAAACAACACTAAGGGACTCACCTAAAACTAGCTTACATCCATCCACCTATCGGCCGTGGAACAAACTCAATTTGGAACACTTAGAAACACAACTAACATCAAGTACAAATCTGGAAACAATAACTTCTGTTCAAAATCTATATGAGTGGCTACAGGAAGCTTTTGACATCCTGATACCACTCAAAACCACACAACAGCACAAAAAAAAAAAGCGCCTTGGAGAAACAGAGAAATAAAAGACATAAAACAACAAATTAGAAAGCTGCAACGTACCTGGCTCAAAACAAACGCCAAACAAGACAAACTTCACCTACAAAAAATTAACAGATTATCCGAGTCAGCTATCAAAAAAGCTAAGAAAATGTACTATTCAGACAAAATTCAAAATGCTAAATGTGCAAATAAAGAATTCTATAAAATACTCAATGAATTTCGCAAACCAAATTGCCTAGAAGAAATTCATCCTGCTACTCAAGATTTCACAGACAAACTGGCAAATCATTACACAGACAAAGCAGACACATTGGACTCGTACTTAAAACAGAAACAAAGCACCAGCACTAACCCCTGTACAAAATAACAATCCAAGAATACTCTAACCCAGCCTCTCCGTTCCTTCCAACACATCTCACACAATGAATTTATGGACCTGGTCACAGCAAGCAGGCCTGCCGGCAGCCCTTCTGACCCCTGTCCACCACAAACTTTCAAGACAATTCTTTTAACAACCTCTGCTGCCACTGCAGTAAGAAGAATCGTCAACGATTCCTTAACTACCGGAATATTTCCAGAAGAACTAAAAAAATCACACATACGCCCTTTACTGAAGAAAACAAACTTGGACCCGCTGAACCCTGACAACTACAGACCCATTACAAATGGACCTTTCCTGGGCAAACTGATAGAAAGAGCAGCGTTCGCCCAGATGTCACAATTCATTGAAGAGAATGACATACTCTCAGACTTCCAAACAGGATTCCGTCCGGGAAGAGGCACTGAATCTGCCCTCCCTGCCATCTGGGATGACCTAAAGAATACAGTTGACCGCAGCGGGGTTGCTGCGCTACTCCTCTTGGACCTCTCGGCTGCCTTTGACACGGTTGACCATGACACTCTGAAACAAAGACTCTATGAAGCTGGCATAGAGGAAACTGCTCTAGACTGGATCGCGTCCTACCTGCAAAACAGAACTAATGTCACCATACCCCACCTTTCTCGTCCAAACCATACTCCACAAAAGCAGGGGTCCCTCAAGGTTCTATCATCTCGCCCATGCTTTTCAACATCTACATGAAGTCATTACCGGTACTGATCAATCAATTTCACCTCACGTGCTATAACTATGCAGATGACACACAAATACTCCTTCAATTGGAATGCCCCAAAGACATTGAAAAATCCCCAATTTTCAGTTGTCTCAGGGCTGTGGATCAGTGGATGACTTGGAGCCATCTCAAATTGAATGCTTCAAAAACAGAAATACTCACGTGTGGCGATTGGAAACATTACGACCCGCTTGCCGCCTGGCCTGATGAACTGGGATCACCACCTAAAGTATCGAAGGAAGTAAGAAACCTCGGAATGACCATGGACTCCAAGCTGTCGATGAATGCCCAAGTGGACAAACTAGCAAGATCAAGCTTTGTCACTATAAAAACGCTGCAACAAATTTTCCCTCATTTGGGATTTCCACGCAAGGTCCAAGCTACCATTTCCCTTGTTCTGTCCAAACTCGATTACGCCAATAGCCTCTACCACGGATCACCTTTAACGACCATGAAAAGACTATAACGGATTCAGAACCCGGCTTCCAGACTACTCTTGCATATCAAACCGCGAGACCACATTTCACCTGCCTTGAAAGCCCTGCATTGGTTACCGGTTGCCAGAAGTTCCACGTTCAAGCTACTTTGTATCACCCACAAAGCAATACATGGAATGGGACCGCTCTTCATCAGGAATAAAATCACCAAACACATTCAACAAAGAAACCTACGCTCTAAAGGATCATCTCGCCTCAAAATCCCAGGATACAAGAAAAAAAAACATGGGTGGCACATCCTTCTCTGTTCAAGCAGCCAAACTATGGAACTCTTTACCCCCAACATAAGATCCACCGACAACCACCTTATCTTCAGAAAACTACTCAAGAATTGGCTCTTCCCCACATAAGCACCATACGCAAACAGAAATTTACAGCATATTCCTCTGTATATAAGCATTTATTTTCACTATAGATATGTACCTATCTTTGTGTATTGCTTTGTATAAACATGTAGAATAATTATGTTGTTGTAAATAAATAAATAAAAATCATCTTTGGTCTACATGTACTTACTTCCATTGTGCATCTATGTACCTTTCATGTACTTGGATCTGTGTGTCTGTTATTTTTCTCCTGAAAAAGCATATCCAATGCACTACCCTATCTCTCATCCTGTACCTCTATCAATATCTTTAATCTATATATACTTACCTCCTTTATGCATCTATATACTTTCAATGTTCTTAAGGATCTATATATTTATCACGTTCTTCTAATTTAGCATTTCAAATGCACTACCCTATTTTCTCAGCCTAAACTTCTCTCAATATATCCTCTGGCCCAACCTTCTGACTCATCTCAAACTTCTTTCTACTACTCTTTCCAATGCACTACCCTATCTCTCACCCTATACATCTATCAATATATCCTCTACATCCACTCTCTCATTTATCCCAAACCCCATACCACTACTATGATCCCCAAAATAACCCTTTCTAGACTCTCTCCTACTCTATCCCTCCTTGCATCATCTGACACCTCTTTTTACTATACCGATCCCCCAAAACAAACCTTTCTAAACTCTTCCCTCTGACTCTTTCCCTCAAAAAACCCTTTTTACTCATCCAAAAGCCGCCTCCTACTGCTATGACCTCAAAAAAAAGAGAAAGAAAAAAAAATCTCACTCTTCTGTCCCTCCACTATCCTTTTCAATCAAAATAACAGACTAACATGTTCACTTCTCAAATTCCATATTCCACTATACTAATTCACCACTAATCCTTTATGGGTTCCAGAGTAGCGTGCTACTCGCCAATAAAGCGTTTCAACACCCCATCAGGGTTACCAGCGCTATATAAATGCAAACCTTTTTCCACCCCGCCCCAACCCTTCTCAATCCAAATAACTGACTAACATATCCATCACTCAAATTACTTTCATGTTTCGCCATACTAATTCAACAGTAATCCTTATGGGTTCCAGAGTAGCGTGCTACTCGCCAACAAAGCGCTTCAAAACCCCATCAAGGGGTAGCAAGCGCTCTATAAATACAAACCTCTTTCCCTCTTCTATCCCGCAACCTACCCTTCTCTATCCAAATAACTGAATAACATATCCACCACTCAAATTACTTCATACTTCACTATACTAATTTTCAACACTAATCCTTTATGGGTTCCGGAGTAGCGTCCTACTCGCCAGAAAAGCGCTTCAACACCCATCAGGGGTAACAGGTGCTACATGAATGCAAACCTTTCTTCCCTTTTATCCCTCCGCTACCCTTCTCACTCCAAATAACTGACTAATATCCACCACTCAAATTACTTTCATATTTCACCATACTAATTCAGCACTAATCCTTTATGGGTTTCCGGAGTAGCGTGCTTCAACTGTAGTGTAGCTCCTATTTCCCTAATAGGCTCTGCGCATTGGAATAATATATCCTATAGGTTTGACATAGGACTAAGGTCAGTATGTCCCTATCGAGTTTATTAAACTTAATTACTTGTGCCAGCTAGCTCAGAGGCCACTAGAAACTCCTTGACAACAAGAAGGGAGTAGTTTCTGGCAGCCGCAAAACATGACCACTTTGTTTCCCTTTAGAATCAGAACGTGTCCCAGAGTCGTGGAAACAATAGATAACTATTTCACTCAGCTCAATCGTGCATGCTTAGTTTTCTCCAAGTTACACAGAAAGAAATAGACGGGCGTTTCAATAAAAGATTTATTGAACAGTCTTGTTTCTGGTGTAAGTTAAATGTGCTGTTACGATCACAAGACAGTATGCGAGATAAATAATGTACAGTGTGAGCAGTAGAAATAAATAATACTGCGATAGCATTATCTTTTAGTACATATGCTTTTACATAAATAACACAGACTAAAAATGCGAGTACTCATACGATGCGTTTCTAATCTAGTTCTACCCCAATGTACCTAACCTAACCTAGGTGTAGGGAGAGGTATGAAGTAGGTGAAGTATTCCTTACTATGGTATTCTAAGAGTATGTTAAGCCTAGTATGCCTAGTATGCCAAGAGTCCCTCTAGGTTCTTGTCAGCTCCATACCTGAAGAATGAGAGAGGTAGGAATCTCTTTGTCAGACTCGAACTCCAACACCCCGCAAGGGAAGTCAGATCACTGGAAGCTGGACTCTCTGCGTGCAGGGATGACAGCGTCTTCTTAGTGCGTCAGGCCGGGAAACGGGCTCCTCTGAAGTCGAGGTCTCCTCTAGTTTACAAGGGCTAGGGAAGGTATATTTATACCTGAGAGTACCTAAGAATGTTAGTATTGACGTGAGTCGGACAGCGAAAAGACGTCATGAATGAACCCCCTAAGGAATAATGGTTCATGCATAATATATGAGTCCTTGAAGAAATCAATAGTCCTGGACTAGGGAAACTCCCGCAGCCTAAGGGTCTGTTCTTCATGAACTCGTTGTGACGTTAGGGTGGACGGATGTCAGAGACCATGCCTGTATTTGGAGTGCACGGTTTAATGCCTAAATAAGGGCTGGGATTTTATGCCTATATAAGGGCAGGGCGAATTGTGCCTATATAAGGACATGATACTGGAAAGCCCGTTTATGGACACCCTAAGAGGAATACAACACAACACCCCATCAGGGGTAACAAGCGCTATATAAATACAAACTTTTTTTTTTCCTCTTCTATCCTTCTGCTATCCTTCCGAATCCAAATAACTGACTAACCTATCCACCACTTAAAATTTACTTGCATATTTCACTATACTAATTCAACACTAATCTTCTATGGGTCCCGGAGTAGCGTGCTACTCGCCGAAAAAGCGCTTTGACGCCTCGTCAGGGGTAGTAAGCGCTATATAAATGCAATTACAATACAATACAATACCCTTAGAGGAAGGCTGCGGTGGGGTAACTGGACACCCCCCTCCCACTTTCTCAAAACTGGGAGGGGGCGATAACGCTTTCACCTGTTGTGCAAGTTTCTTTTGTGGTGTGCAGCCCAGACTTGCTTCGAGTGGATGTGTCCTGAATATGAAACGGAGGGCCCTGGGGGGCCGAGGGGGTGGGGAGGAGGCGGGTGATGGAAAAGCTGGCAGGATAGTGATACAGCACGGCGCTGCTTCTCGCAGAGATGAAAACAAACCCTTTCTCTGAACAGACATGCAGGAAATACATGTTTTGGGGCAGAGAAGGCTGGCAATAAGGTCCCACCTCTTGTCACTCATCACCCCTCAGTGTCTCCAGCTTTGCCCCGAGTGACTCAGTACTGTTGCTAAGTGTCAGGCCGGCCTCAGGCCCTATGTTAATTTTTTTTTTTTTTAAATGGATATGGTCTAATGTTAATTTCAACCCTCCCCACGAAAACACCAGTAAGCTTTTATAGAACAAATACTCTTACAATTTGTGGAAAATAATAAGCCTCACCCTTGCCGCACAGCCTCTTCTATCCATTCTTCCGCATATTTCTCATTTTCCACTTTTTTTCTGCCTTTAGCTGTCCCTCCTTTCTCTCAATCTCCCCTTTAAATAAATACTGTTTTATCCTCCCTGCATTCACCAAACACACCCTGTCTTATTGCACTCTTCATCTCCTTTGAACTCTCCCTTCCATCCATGCACTCCCTCCCTGCTCTCTCCCTTCCATCCATGTACTCCCTCCCTGCTCTCTCCCTTCCATCCATGCACTCCCTCCCTGCTCTCTCCCTTCCATCCTTGCACTCCCTCCCTGCTTTCTCCCTTTCATCCATGCACTCCCTCCCTGCTCTCTCCCTTCCATCCATGCACTCCCTCCCTGCTCTCTCCCTTCCGTCGATGCACTCCCTCCCTGCTCTCTCCCTTCCGTCGATGCACTCCCTCCCTGCTCTTTCCCTTCCGTCCATGCTCTCCCTCCCTGCTCTCTCCCTGTTGTCCCTTTCTGCTCCTCATTCCACCTTGGCGCGAAATGGTACACAGTAAATGCCACTGGCGAGTGATGCTTTATTGGGACAAGAATGTAGAAAGTAAGTCGTCTCGAACCATTACAATAATAACAACTGCTCTCCACTAATACATCTTAAAAAACTAACCCCTCCCACCCTTAATCCCCCCCACACACATGACATCACGTTCCCAAATTGTATATGGTTATCTTCAGGCTCAGCCTCACCTCTACATCCCTGTAATCTTTACCCCCACCTTTTTTCCTGTCCTCTTTTCTCCTCAATTTCATTTTCCCTCCCACTCCATTCACACTTGGGTTCCCCTCCCCCTCCAGCCTTCCTTGACCACTTTCCTTCACCAGCTACCATTCACCGATCTATTTCCTTAATATCCCCTCTCTGTGTTTTTCGTTAATATCTACTCTCTCCATTCTTTTTTTCTTCTCTTTTACCCTCCACCAATTCCCCAGCCCCTCCATTCACGTGCTAACCCTTTCCTTCCTCCTTTACTTTTTTCTCCTCTCTTTCTGATCGTTTCTATCTCGCTGCCTCGTCTTTTCTCGCCAATCATACCCCTCCTCCCCTTCTTGCTATTATCCCTGAACTCCAGTCTCCTGGCTGCGGTCCTTGCTATTGCGTCAAGTCCGCAACACCCCAGAAGCAGGTACGCTTTATTTATAGCATATCATGTCCCTGCCCGTCCAAGCATATCCTTGTGCTCCTCAGATGCACCGTGTCATCTGAACATCAACAAGGCTTTACTGCAGGTGTAAATCATATATGCATTTATAGATTCCAGATGCCCTATGACCTGGGTGCCCAAACATGTACCATCACATTCACTAGGGAAGAGATCACGAGCTCCTTAGATGCCATTATTCCTGCAAAAGCACCTGGCCCCGATGGCATCCCTGGTGATCTTTTTCGTGCTGATAGGGCTAACTGGACAACCTATTTCTTGAAATTGGCCAATGATATTGCTGCAGGAGGAAGCATCCCGGATTCTTGGAAGGGGGCCGAAGTGATCCCAATTTTTAAAAAAGGGGACAGGTCCAAGCCCGCCAACTACCGCCCAATAAGCCTGATAGATTGTGCCCAAAAGGTCTTCTCCCGCTCGCTCTTAGCTAAAATCCAGACTTGGATGGATGAGAATGACACCCTCTCCCCATTACAGGCGGGCTTCCGGCGGAAGACCGGCACTGTCGATCAGGCGTTCCGCCTTGTCCTGCTATATTGGAAGGTAGTTGTGCTGGGCAAAGGCAGTTTATATCTTGCCTTCATAGATCTTAAAACAGCGTTTGACCTAGTCCCCGGGATCTACTTTGGCATGTTCTTTTGAATATGGGTATGCCTCTGGAAATTTTAGAACCATTGGTTAGGTTACACGACGATAATTTTGCTCGTGTGAGGTGGGGAAAACAGACCCGATTAAGATCCGGCAGGGGGTACGCCAAGGGTGTGTCTTGGCCCCTACCCTATTTTCCCTTCACATAAATCAAATTGCCGATCTCCTGTGCTCTACTGAGGCTGATGCCCCCTCTCTGGCAAACCAGAAAATAGCCACACTGTTGTTTGCCGATGATACCCTCCTGGTATCTAAAACCCCTATGGGCCTTCAAAAGCTTCTGAACCAATTTAAGGCCTTTTGCGACATGAGGGGCTTGGTCATCAATACTAGGAAAACTAAACTGATGATGATGAATCCCTGTAAATCTTTTAAAAGAAATCTGGTTTTAGACAATGTCCCGTTAGAGAGGGTCAGCTCTTTTGAGTATTTGGGCATCAAACTGTCTGATAGAATGATCTGGAAGAACCATTTAGATAAGGTGTCCCTGAAATTTTCACAGTTAACTGGGGCCTTGCGGCGGGAGCTTTGTCTCTCATATACCAAGCCTGTTGCCCCAGCCCTTAAACTATATAGCTCCAAGGCAGTGAGCAGTGTGCTCTATGGGGCAGAACTCTGGGGAACAATAGACGTAAGCTTGCTATCGACAGTGGAAAATAAGTTCCTTAGGAGCCTGGCATCACTTCCCCAAAGCACCCCCCTCCTCCCCTTGAAATTAGGAATTAGATCAATTAATGACCAAGTGAGACTGTGCCCTTTGCTCTTCTGGTATATATAGACTGGTCTCCACCCTGGCCCTTTACGCCGCTGCTTTTAACAAAGTTTTAGCATTGGATAAAAATAAAAAAATTGGGTGGATCAAATATGTCAACAATATCCGGACAGCTATTGGTCTCCCAAATGAGCTTGTTGGTCCCCCGCCCTCATACTCTAAGGACCAAATTAAATCCCAATATTGGACATGGGTTGAGCAGAATATTTACCTGAAAATTCGTCAAGGTAGCTTAACTGACGCTTTTCTAGATATTAAATCTGGAAAATGCCTTGAGCGTTTCTTTGATATTATCAAGGATCCGGTAGACAGGAAACTGTATATTCAGTTTAGATATGGTTGTCTACCCATCAATGCTCACACTAATTCTTGGTTGGCTAATAACATCCAGCCTAAGGGCTGTCCTTTTTGCTCAAACCCGCATGAAAACATAGGCCATGTTCTCTTTGCATGTCCCACGTATGCTAGACCAAGAAGGACTTGGCTGGCACCAGTATGTAGACAGTTGGGGACCTATAGTTACAATGAAGCTCTACGTATTTTGAAATCAGACACAAGACCACTCTTTGTATGTGCAGTTGCGAAATTTCTTGGCCAGTTTTGGGCAACTAGGCGGAGGTTCTCGACTGCCTCCCCGAGTGGCATGGTCCAAACAAATTAGAGTTCCATGAATTGAGAGTCTCCTAATTTTAAAGATACCACTGTTAAATCTGGTTTTAATGTATTTTTAATGTGTTTATTATTCTGATTTTTATTGTATACTGCGGTAAAGGGCTTTTAAAAGACTAGTTTATAGTAGAAGGGGTGTACACTGTATCAATTCTGACAATTGCCAGTTAATAATGCATTTGCACTTTAGTCTTATATCACAATATTTTTGATTGAGATGGCAAATAGTGAGATTTGTCTCTTGTCAATCTCCATTCGTGTTTATATACTGTAATATGAAATATTTGATCCTTTAGGATTTGATGTATGGAACATTCCCATTATTTTTATCCTGAGTATTATTGTTAAGGATGTACGTGTTTGTATCTTTTATGGTATTATAAACCGAAATAAAGATTTTATGAAATATATGCATTTTGTTCTGGAACCTCTCCTGTCCCTCAAGAGGAAACCTAGCCATGTATTTGTAATAAAATCTTCATTGGAAATCTCTGCACTGCTCTGTATTTTGCTCATCTCTTTGTGGGGTTGGGTGCAGTGAAAGGAAAGCAAGTATTGTTCCCTTGTTGGGTTTGTGTAAAAAAATGTCATTACAGGCGTAACTCCACAGCCAACAGGAAATCTCCCAAAGCACTTGCCATGTAGTGTTGTCCGTGTCAAAATTAAGTAATGAATGTATTGTTTAATGAAGGATTGTGCTCAACAGAGTCATTTATACATTCCCAAATGCAGCCTTGGGACGACGGTGAAAAAAAGGATCAAAATACGAAGAAAACAAAAACTAAATAAAGCTAGGCAAAATGGTCGCAAAGTGGCCAAATTAGATTTATTTACAATCACACACATTAGCACCACTTTACAGACTTTGCCAGAGCGCCACTTTACCGACTTTGCCAGTGAAGCGCTACTTTCATGTCGTAATTCTTTGAACATTTATTTCCACTGGTTGGGGAAGAGCACCATTCCTGGAGGTACTAAAATACCTGGTTGATGCATAGAATGGAAACGTTTGATGTGATCCTTATCAGCTGTTTTCCTGATTTTAATTTATAATATGTGTACCGCGGCTCTGTGTGCAGGGATGTGGTCTTTTTAAACCATACTGCTTACGTTTTGTGCGATAATGTGCTGCATCGCTAAATACTTATAAGGTCCCAAAGGCGAGATCGATTGCATTGCAAATGATTGTTTTCTTTCCTGCTTCTCTAAACACTGGTCTTCATGCCGAGAGCACCCAGGGCTGCTGCAGATTATAATATCCGGGTTCTCCCCTCCTGTGAAAAAGAAGGGCTTCTTAAGAGTATTTTTGGTTTAAAAAATAAAAAGAAATTAAAACAGGTCATGTGTCGGGTTCCTTTGACCAGGAGAAGCTTTCTGTACCGGAAGTAGTTGTTTTTGTAAACCTGCTTGTTTCTTACTGGGACTATCAGAGAGTATTTTTTTTTACCAGTTTCATACTCTGTCACTTTGATGCAGGCCGCCAGATAACAGACACAGAGATTACTCTGGTGTTTGTGGTACCTCCTAGTGTGGTATAGGTGGCCTGGTTGCATCACAACAATGTTTTGCGCTGCATCTGTGATGCAACCTGGCCAAGTTCTCCTACTGTGTGATCTACATCAAAATATCACAAGGCAAACGGGTATGTCACAGGAATTGGGGTGGATTCTCAGATATTCTGCCACATGATTATTGACGAGCCTCTATTCTTTCTGCGAATTAATGCAAACAACTGAAATCTGAAGGTGAGACCTGCAGGGGGCTGCAGAACACATCTCGGCATTCGCAATGTGATGGCACTGCAACTCATGTCTTTTAAAGGGACAAGGGCCACATAACCCCCAAAAAAGGCGCAGTGCAAAGGGGAAATCGAGCATGCAGAGGTCCATGCAACAATTGTTGGCTTCAACTCATGTATGTAGCTTTCATTCACAAAGGGAAAGTTGTCTGGAATGGACAGCTTCCATTGTGGGAACAGTTATCCGCTGATTAAGTAGTCATTAACCATTCAGTGCTTTGCAGCCACAGACTCGGTGATGAAGCGTTGACACATATCTTTCCAAATATTGAATAAAGGGGATCGTCTCTTTCCACATGTTTAAAAAAAAAAAAAAAAAAAATATTGCCCTTTTCAAAAATAGAACATACAACAGTGGAGCACAACCACAGATGTCCAACTAGTAGGTGGCAGACATAGTTCCAATATGCATAGTGCGCATAACAAAAATATTATAAAAGTAGAGACGCGATTCCCATGGTCCACATATGCATATAAATATGCAAATTTCCAACAAAAGGCATATATAAGCACATTGAAATAAACATCTGCATGCTTACACTTTAGCAGAATGGCAGGGTGGATATAACCATACCTCTACTCCTGGGGAGCCATGTTTTGTGACCTGGCGCTGACCTGTATTTTAGAGTGCTCTGGCTCCATCTTGCCACTTAATAGGCCAAGGAAGTCTTGTTGACGAAGGAAGGAGAGTAAGGGCTCCCAGATATCTTTGGGGCGAGAGCGTATGGGCATTAGCTCCCAGTAGATGGTTAATTGTTCCTGGCAGTATGTGACATCCTGCAGCCATGTCTTGTATCTAGGACCAGGCCTGAGCCCCCAGTGTATAGCCACTCTATGCATAGCTAATAGAAACAACATGGCAGTGAGGCAACAACAGGAGGCAGGCATGTCCACTATTTCCGAGGAGCCGTACCAAGGGGGAATAGGTTGGCTAATGACCAGTGATACCATGTATAGCCTTGTAGACTTCCCTCCAGAACAGCTCTACCCTCTGGCATAGCCATGCCAATTGTAAATAGTCGGCCTGGGGGAATCCACAGTGCAGATGGCATGGATCGGGCCTCTTTCCATATTGTTTGTCGCACGATTCATAATATATGCCTGATGAGTTGCAATGGTAATTGCGACTCACAAGGCAATTGGGTTACATTGCATTTTAATTTTTTCTTCAAGCAAATCCTTCCACTTGGGGCAGCTCAGGCATTTTAGAGGGAAAATCTTTTTTATATCCAGCTTTCTGTCTAGTGGGAGACCATCTATAAGTAACCAGGATTGCTAAAGGCTCAGAAAACAACCCAAGGCCAAGGTGATCCTCTGTCTTTAAAGGATACTGAAGGTGTTGTTTGACTTACTTTTCTGTGACTATTTGGCGATACCCTACTCTAAGTTTAAGGATTCTGTGCACCATCAATTCCAGCCTTTTGAACCATGATGCCTCATTTCCAAATAGGGCTACATGAGCAGGGAAATGGTTTTAGATTCAGCGGTCTCCGGCTCTTGATAGGGACAGATTCTCACTTGAAGCTAGTTAGGCCCTCTGAACAAAGTACCTTAAATCCTGTTTTGCAGAGCGTTGTGAGGATGC
The DNA here is from genome assembly GCA_963921515.1 of Calotriton arnoldi. Classification (NCBI taxonomy): domain Eukaryota; kingdom Metazoa; phylum Chordata; class Amphibia; order Caudata; family Salamandridae; genus Calotriton; species Calotriton arnoldi. The sequence goes on along the minus strand of CAWUFW010005218.1, from coordinate 1,331,431 downwards.
GTTGCGCAAACCGAAGTGATGCGTCGGTTCCGAGATGTGGCGAGGCTGCACTGCGAGGGACTGCGTCATCATAGAGGATTCCATCGACAGGGCTTGCAATGTGAATTCCAGCATTGAGGATGTGGCACGCAGTTGAGGCGATGCCTCAGTTCCAAAGAGCCCTGAGGCTGCGATGTGGAGTCCGTCGTTGTCTTCAAGGCTGCCATCGACAAGGGGTGGAAGGGCCTGCACCGAGGATGCGTTGCGCAGTTGCGGTTCCGAAGGCGTTGTAGGCTGCTGATGTGATGCAGGGCTTTCTGATTTGTCCAATCCATGCAGCAGCGGAAATGCATCAGTTCTGCTCAGGGTTGCGGTGCGCAGCAGAGGAGATGCATTGGTTCCGCTGGATCCACAGAGGCTGGCAGAACACCTTAAACCCACTTCCAAGGGTCCATGACTGGGGTGGCACCGCTTGGCAGGGTAGACTCGCAGATGGCAGAGTCTAGGTGCAGGAGCAAGGTTGTTGGAAGCCTGTTGTGTCCCTGAGGCTTCAGATCAGGAGGCCAACCTTGGAGTCACTCTGGGTTCTGGGTTCAGGAGATGCAGGTACAGTCCTTCTCACCCAGGCAAGAGGGCAACAGGTCAGCACAGCAGGGCAACAGTCCTTCAGAGCAGCAGTCCAGCAGAAGGGCATCCCTTTCAGCAGCACAGCAGTCCTTCTGCCTGGCAGAGTATCCACAGGTCCAGAAGGGTACAGAAGCATTGATATCTGAGGTCCAGTATGTATACCCAGTTGTGCCTTTGAAGTGGGAAGAAGCTTCTAGAGGCATGCCTTAGAAGTGCACAGGTGGCATGCCTTCCTGGCCCTGGCTCAAGATAAGGTATGCAACCCCATTGTGTGAAGACAGGATACAGTTTATTCAAGTGTAAGTGGGGCTTGCCCAGCTCCTCCCTCACATCCTGCCAGTGAAGGTCACACCTAAGCTTCCCAGTGTGTGTGTGGCTGTCTAAGAAGAATGCGCAAAGTTCAACTGTCACCCACACCCAGTCATGTGACCTAGAGACAGGCTGCAGGCACCAAATGGCTAAGGCAAGAAAATGCCAACTTTCTAAATGTGGCATTTTCAAAATTATAATTTAAAATTCAACTGCACCATGCGTTAGGATTTTAAATGTCAATCCTAGAGACACTAAACATTACCTTCTTATCCCTTCTCATTTGGAAATTACACTTATAAAATGTAATAAGACAACTCCAATGTTATCATATGGGAGAGATGGACCTTGCAGTAGTGAAAAACGAATTTAAGAGTTATTCACTACCAGGACATGTAAAACTTTAAAGTTCATGTCCCATTTTTTAAATACATTGCACTCTGCCCTCTGGGCTGCCCAGGGCCTACCCTAGGGGGACTTATATGTATGAAAATGGAAGGGTTGGGCCTGGCAATAGGTTTACTTTGCAAGGTGGAAATGGCAGTTTAAAACTGCAGACACACACAGGCAGCAATGGCAGGCCTGAGCCATGATTAAAGTGCTACTTAAGTGAGTGGCACAATCTATGCTGGTAGCCTACTAGTAGCATTTAATTTCCAGGCCATGGGCACAGGTAGTGCCACTTTACTAGGGACTTACAAGTAAATTAGATATGCCAATTGGGTATAAGCCAATCTAACATGTTTTAAGGAAAGCGCACAATCACTTTAGCAGTGGTAAAGTGTGCTGAGTCCTAAGGCCAGCAAAAACCAAGTCCGCAAAAACAGGAGGTCTGAAGACAAAAGGTTATGGAGAAACCACGCCAAGGATACCAGTCAATCAATGATGGGCATATTTTTTCTTCCATAAACCAGGAGGGTTATAGACCTTGGAAATATCTTCAACGATTCACTATAACAGTGATGTTTGTTCATTGAGAACGTGCTAATGTATTATCTTGTCAGTAGACGATCTTGCAGCAGTGTGACACTAATGGGCCGATTATGATGTCGTCGGAAAGCCTCCAACCGCTAGTCTGAAGCTTTCCGACCGCAGTCAGAGGCTTTCCGACCGATACGGTCTGTTTGCAGTCCAACCGCCGAATTACGATGTCGGCGGTCGGAGCGTGAATGGGCCGGTCATTCCGACGCGGTTCCGACTGGCTCTCGGAGTCTTCCGGCCAGTCAGAACCGCACCATAATCCCTCATGGACGGCGTTTCCTCCGTCGGAATTACGATGTTGGTTTCCCACAGCCTTTCCATGCTGGCCTTTCCGACATGGAAAGGCTGTCGGAAAGCGACTGTGGGGGCCCCTAGCAGGGCCCCCTTGCCTCTGCGGCCTACGTTTGGTGGCCGAGGGGGTACCTAGGTTGCCCCCCTGTAATTCCATGCACTGTGTGGCAGGCAATATGGGATGCCTATCAATCAACAAAGAAGAGAGCAAGGGTGTTGAAGGGAATACTCCTATTCACCTTCGGGGGTCGCCGTGAAGGGTCCCCACAATAGGCGTACAAGCGGGCGGCATGGTTTGACCAAAGTGTGACTAGAGCCAGCGTCCCGACCCCGGCTTCCATGAGGCACGATACAATTGCGTCTCGAAATTTCCCTTTCAACAATTGACGAGAGGGTGCCATACTGTGAGTACATGGTGTGGTTTTACAGTGACCAAGGGTTGGGTACAACTTAGCGCATGTATACCACTCGGGTCACACAGCTAGGTCCTGAAGAAAACCTGGTAATATCGCCGACAGGTTGAAACATGTAGACCACTTTCACGTTTTACCACCATTAAGATACCTGAGGTCAATCTAACCGAGTATGGTATCTTACACTGTTTTTAACATTGTCCAGTTGCTCCACTGTAATCAGGTGTTGAAGCACACCCGGATAGCATTCTGCTATTCGGGTGGGACCCCAATGATGAAGCATGTCACCAACTAGGTTGGTGAGTGAGGGGTCTTTTTTGAAATAAAAGGAGAACTTTTCCCCTTTTGTGCAACTCTTTATACCGCGTGGACATCTTTGTGTCCTCAGGGTATACTCCTTCATTTGTTTGATAAATATGGGATGCCTGCCACAGGGTGCAGGGTTTTACACACCCCCCCATTTCTTTATGGAAGCCTGTATTACGGCCGGTTTACGGCCATAAAACGAGCTCCCATAGATAAATGGGAGTATCCGACCGAACCGTGTTCAGTCGCATCGTAATCAGGTGGTCGGTCCCGGGACTGAGACGGTGTCGTGATAATCCCCAAAGTCTCAGGCAGTCAAGGCTCTGTTAGCAGGTGAGGTTCCTGTTGCTACAACTGTTAGCAGACACTGGGAAACAAAATAATGCATATATGTCTTGATGGTAGAGTAAATATTTGTTTTAGGGTATATTCATTTATCTTCAGAGTCATGAAAAACCTCTCCGAAACTCTTGCTCTATCTTAAGTTTGTTAATTCCATTCCTTCTGTTGTATTGTGAATTCAGTGCATCTCTGCCTCTTTGGAGAGAGAACTGGACTCTGGCATATTGCCAACTGTTTAACTTACTACTTTCATTAGTTCAGTTGACCGCATGGTTCCTGTTCAGGTAGAATACAGACTTATCAGCCTTTTTACAGAAGTCACAGGACTAGTAAAAGTAGCCATGGAGCCCACAACTGAACAGGGTAATTATCAGGGTTCCATTTTCTCTCCTGTTGTTTCTTCCCTTAATGGCCTTTAGTGTGTTTACCCTTTTCCATTCTAGTTTTTATTTTTTTATTTAGTCATAGTTTACCTTTGCTCTGTTGATTCTTATAGAAGGGGATCTGACCATCCCACTCTTGCTGCACTGCAATTGGTTAAGACTAATTGAGTAGTTCATGAGAATTAAAATATTATGCCAGTGATCCACTTCCATCTGTGAAATATTCTGTATTCATCTGTGCATTCAAAAGACCCCATTCTGTGAATGAACCTAGTGAACATGACGTTTCTTACAGAGGATACTATTTTGATGCCTGCACTGCTGTACTTATGCAATGAGAATGCGTAGCCTTTCACTGAAAAAATCTTTAGCTCTTGCTTTCAAAAGAATGCATATCTTTAAAAAATGGCTATTTGTAAATGCATGCAATACAGTTTGGTCCTGAGGGTTTAGTAGGTGTTCTGTCTTATCTTGCAAACATCATGACTGACATAGTTCGATTGATTGCTGTACGTTGAAGTATTGCTTCAAAACATTTTGTTGATGCTACAGTGTTGGAAGGGGATTTAATAGTAGATGCTGGTAGAGACCTACCACTAGTAATAAGGCCACAATCACAATATAAGGTCCAGTCAAGGTCTCAATAAATTATTCCCTTGCTCAACCCATGGTAGCTGGCTACGAGCAGGCAGGCTTAACTTAGGAGACAGGTGTGTAAAGAGTTTAAAAACAGCAATACATTAAATAAGTAAGACACAACACACAATAAAAGTCCAAAACCAATTTATAACAATAGGAAATATTTTTATGATTAAAATGATACCAAAACAACAAAAATCCCATGTAGAAAACCAGAGATATGAAGTTTTAAAGATTAAATTCTTTTAAGTATCTAAAAGCCAAAAGTGCCACTTTTGGACATCTGGTCGCGCTTGACCAGGAAGAGTCAAAGTTTGAGGCCAACCGTGATGGAGCGCTGGTCAGATAGACTGAGCAGGAGGCCCTGGTCAAGTTTTTACCTTCGCACTTAGTGGTTTTTCTGGAGCTTTTTCTCTCAACGTTGAGCGAGGCTCCTAGTCAGGCCTTGTTCCGAGTCGACGACAGCGGCTTGGTTCAGCGTGAAGCCTCGTGAAATCCTGGAAGTCTTGAGCTCCGGAGCTTTCGGCGGGACAAACCTGAAATCCAGGCCGGGTCACAGTTCGACGTAGTCGGCTTGACTCTCGTCGACAGGTCGGTCACCTTATGGAGCTTTTTACAAAAATTCAGCCAATCTTCTGGATCTCCTTAAAAGTCCCATGGACTCTGTCCAGCCAGGTTCTTCTTGGTGGAGATGATGCAGGTGGAACTCTTTTAACCTGTTGCTTTCAGGAAGCCCACTCCTTCACTTTTAGAAGCAAGGTAAAGTCCTTAGGGCTGTAGTTCCACAGTATGCAGCAGATGAAGTCATCCAGAGTGCACTCCTTTGGGGTGCAGGCCAGGGTTCCAGCAGGGGAGCCCTTCTTCTTGTTTCAGGCAGGAATTTGAGTTGCTGGGCATCTCTCCCATTTTTATCCAGTGTTCCTGGGCAACAAGCAGGGAGGCACCCCTGACCAATGGGGTGCAGGGGGCCACCCTCGGATATGACCACTTCCTCCAAAGCGTGGCATATTCTTGACCCAGAAAGCACTATTTTGCCAAAATCCAAAATGGAGAAACACTCTCCTGGAGGTTAAGATTTGGCAAAGCCTTTCCACTGGTGTGGCTAAGTTTCCCTAACACTCCCCATCCAGCCCCTCTGCTAATCTAATTACTGGGGCTCCTGCCTGGCTGGGGTGGCAGGATGTGGGGGTGAGCCTGTGTGCTGTCCTGACTGTCAGTCCCTCTTTAAAGACCAGTTTGACTACTCCACCACCATCCTGCTTTTGCTCTGCAGCTGCAGGTCTCCTCCCACCAAAGGCTTCATTTTTATCAGCTCAGGCTATTTCACACCTCATGAAGGCAGCTTGGCTCAGCCCAGCAGAGGGAGGCCAATCCGAGAAGGGCTGCAGGAAGACTGGATTTTGGCTCATCAGAAAAACAAGTTCTATAACTTCTTTTCTTTGATAGTTATAATAAATCCAACAGTGGTAAGTTGTTGGGTTTATTCTAACTATCATTTTGATACTTTGAAGTTCATGTTTACCTCACTTCTATCAATATATTATTAAAGTATCCCCATGTTAGCCTATGGAACCAATTGTGCTACAATGGGGAAAAAACGAAATTGGACGTTTTTCCCTAAACCATGGCATATAAAACATCTTTTAAAATGTCCCTGCTTATAGTTACAAGGCACGCTACACCTGGGGCACCTAGGGGTGACCTTAGGGGCGACTTATATGTAAAAATAAGGTAGTTTTAGACTTTGGAAGTACTTTTAATTCCAAAGTCGAATTTGCATATCATTTACTTCTAAAAGAAGCTTGCAAAGCAGGGCTGCCTTTAAAGTGACAGCAGGCAACACAACCGTGCACAATTAAGTGCATTAAAGCTGCTTGGCCTCTAAACCTACATGCCCTACTAGGGGCTTAAAGTTAGGTTGTCATTCCAATTGTAATTACATCTAATTACCATATACCATTTACCCAGGGCACAATCAGAGTCGGTGACAGCCAGTATCAAGCAAAAAATGGGGTTGATGAGGGCAAAAAGGATGACTTTCTCACTGTAGGTTGGGAGTTATTTATAATAGGCCTCTGTAAGGGGATTCTGGTGTCTGCATCCTAGGGCAGTAACCCAGCATAGTGCACTGTACCCCAGGCGCACTAACTCATCCCTTTTACACTGCATCCGATGGGCATTTAACCCTACATTCACTGCATTGCATCCTAATGAGTTTAACCACTGTACCACATCCTAGGAACATTAACCCACCATACTGCGCTTCTTCCTGGGTACATTAACCCGTCACACTGCACCTGCATTCTGCTGAGATCAACCCAGCTTATTCAGTTGCATCCTTGAGATGCTGACCGACTGCACTGCATCCTGGCATACCAATCCACAACACTGCACTGCCAGACAGTTCTGCGTCCTTTTATATATGTTGTATATATATATTTTTAATGAACAGGTGCAGAAAGGATAGCCATACCTTCTTGTTTCAATATACATTCATTATCATTGTAAACAGGAAATGGTGTACATTATAGTATTCTTATCTACAGCAAATGACTACATGGAAAGCTCTTCCCATGTTACTTTTATACACCACAATTCTATATCTAGAAAGCTCATGGCAAACCTCTGTACGCTTTCCACTGCAATCATATTTTTTTCCATTTTTTCAGGCATCCCATTTCTTTTTAAGTATACTTTTTTTTTTTGCAACAATACACTTGTCCATGTCTTTTTCCATTTCTCTAATTCGAGAGCAAAATCAGAACCCAAATGTTTCATCTTGCTGTTCTGGTATCTCTGCAAGGTCGCTTCTTCCCTTATGTTCAACCTGAATAGTTTGGTGTGTTAGGCTCTGCAGAGAAGTCCTTTAAGTGTGTCGAGCAATCCCCAGCACCCTTCCAGAAAGATGGCAGTTGAGGAAACTCTCTATAGTGTGCCTGAAACTACCTACCTATCTTCAGTCTCTAGCGCACCTATCCGTTTTAGCCCCACACATCTTGGCATGATGTTTTCTTGTGAGATACGATCTATGTAGAATTTTCCGTTGCAACAGCCCAACTCCCACCCGGGTTGACACTTCTCTTTGGAACGGATTGACCCCTCCCATTTCTCATTGTGTAAATCTCCCAGGTTCCCATTTTTCATCTTCTTATATTTTATGGATTTTGCTTTCTGTGGAAGAGAATCCTGTCCGTTAATGGAGGGGAATCTTCTATATTAATTCCCTTCGGGATGTGGGCTGCAAGGGCCTTAATGAACTTTGAGTATATATTTTTCAGTGTTAGCCGGGTTATACTCTCTTAAGAATATCTAGGGAGATAGTCCTGTCATCTTCCCAAACACCTCCTAATTTGCTTATTCCAATTATGTCCGCTTCTGGAACCCCATGAGGCTGTTGATTTCTTTCAGTAGGTTGCTCTCCCACAGGGGCATTTCTTTTGTCAAGGTGCCCCCATCTCAGATACCTAGTGATTTTTTTCCCATGCTTTCTTTGTTGAATGCATATGCAGGGGTAAGGCAGTTCTGTATTGCTTCCTGTATAGCGTGGAGGGGCAGCACTGAGGCTCCATCGCATGTCTGTTGATTCTAAGGGAGGACTCATCCAGCAGGGCGAGGACCCGTTCATTCTTCGCTACCAACTGGGAGGCCCAATAGTATTTTTGAATGTCTGTTTTGAAGGACATTTATTTATACATTTTGACAATCATCTTGCACATAGTTGTGCTGACCTAGAAGGGACAATGGCTATGACTGTCAGTGTTTTACGTCCTCCTTGATTTTGCTTAACACCTTGTACAGTTTATGACTAAAGAATCAATCCATCTTTCATGTAATATATATGCTGACTATTGTAAGCCCTCCATTCAACTAGTCAATGGGCACTGAGGAAAATTTGGTGGCGACCATGCTGACGGATATAATAATGACTTCATCCAATTTATGTGGTAGCCTGAATACCTACCAAATATTGGAAAGATATGGAGCCGATAATTGTTGTTTCAGGCTTCACTACATAGAGGAGGATACAACAACATCTGGTAGTCCCATGAGCTCTCCCACCTCAGACCTAATTGTCGTGTCCCTTCACACCCAGCGTGCCCAGGGATCCTGCACCAGCGCAAAGACCATGGCAAAGAGCGGACATCCCTTCCACGCTCCCTCTCCAGTCCAAATAGGTTTGACATTATCCCATTGAACCTCACTCGGGCCATCGCCTCAGTATAGAGCAGTCTCAGCCATGCCATATACTGAGGTCCAAATCCTATGAGTGTCTCTACTCCAAACATATATGGCTACTAGAGAGTATTAAATGCCTTGGTGACATTGAGTGACAGCACTTCAGTTGACTCCTGCACATCTTTCATTTATGGCAAACATCCAAAGAGGTGTCTGATAATAAGTCGCATGCTTCTATGCAGCATGCATCTGGATCGATCGTGGCACACTAGTGTTCCAGTTACTTTTTCAGTACGGTAGCTGACACCTTCATGAGCATCTTTGTTTCAGCTTTCGGTAATGATATGAGCCTGTATGAATCACAGTTGTTGGGATATTTTTCCCGTTTTGTGGATTAATACGACTGTGGTCAGTCGGAGATTGTAAGGTGGTATCCCTTTGGCTTGGGCAGCTTCAGACATTTTCCGTACATGGGTGGTCATTTTACTTGCTGTTCCTTTATAAAAATTATATTGATAGACCATTTGCTTCTGGGTCTTTCCCTGACTCTGGCTCCTATATAGCCATCAAAATATCATTCTGTGGGTGGTGCTTGAACACCACCGATTGCATCGGACGGGCCAATGGCACCAGTTTTGCTATTTGCCACTATGCGTGGCTGTGATCAACTGGGTTCTCCAGCGATGTCCAGTCTTCCCTCTGCTCCTGAGTGTTTTAAAGAGAGCAGGGCCACTGGTCGCTCTCTGGGCCTGTCGGCCCAACCCTTCCAACCACACCAGTTTAATCACTCCTTTTGAGGCTTTGGTAGAAGTGCCCTGTACTGCTAGCCTGTCCAGCCACCACAGTGAACCCAGCTGTTTCATATTTCAGCAGTTTCACATTTGAGGCTGTGATGCCCACTGTCCCCATGGACAAGGTCATAGGGTAGCTCATTCTCCCTCTCCTCCTGCAGCCCCACCTGCCAAACCTCTTCAGCGTGCCCTTACAAAAGCACAGCCACCTGGAGAGAGGCAGAATCCACCGATTCTTGCAAGGTTGGTAGGCAATATCATTGGACAGATGGGTCCTACAGATCTTTCACAGGAGATACGCCTTACCCTTCCTTTTTTCCCTGCTGCACCTTCCACCATCTACCCAGAAACTGGCGGAGGACCATCTCTCCATTTTGTGGCTGGAAGTGCAAGCTGTTTTGCCAAAGGGGCTGTCGAAAGCATGAGACAACAAAGTGATGAGTGTGCTCACGGTGTAACTGGAACTAAGCTATACATGGCTGATGAGCCCTAATAAGGGTGAAACAGGTCCTGGGTTGACTTCTGTAATGGTTCAGGGAGTACCTGGCCTGGTAGCTCGGACTGGACTGTTCCCATTGGAGCAAGGTCAAGAATGATTTGCATATGGCTGGATCCAAACTGAGGTGACATGGATGAAAAATTATGGATTATGATGCGGCCTGAGCGATTGCCAGAGGCTGAGATTATTTCAAGCATTCCATCCATCACCTTGTTTTTGATGCCCTAATTCATAAACAAAGTGATACCAAAGGGGATGATGGACGGAGCGCTTGAGCAAATCAAACACTCACCCCCAGTCAAGTGATCTGGGTTTAATCCATCATCATTCTTTAGCTCACTCCACCACCCCAGTTCAGACATGACCATATGCAAATCAGTCTGACCCTGTGCCTCATGGGAACAGTCCAGCCCGAACTGCCAAGCCATGTCTTCCCTGGACCGGAAACAAGCATCCTGGGACCGGTTTCTGGCTATTCAGCCGTCATCAGCCAGGCTAGCTTGAATCCAGTGGCAAAGTGAGCAAGGGACCCACGTCTGGGCATACCCTGCCAACTTAGGGGCGAACAAAGCGATACCAAAGGGGATGATGGACGGAGCGCTTGAGCAAATCAAACACTCACCCCCAGTCAAGTGATCTGGGTTTAATCCATCATCATTCTTTAGCTCACTCCACCACCCCAGTTCAGACATGACCATATGCAAATCAGTCTGACCCTGTGCCTCATGGGAACAGTCCAGCCCGAACTGCCAAGCCATGTCTTCCCTGGACCGGAAACAAGCATCCTGGGACCGGTTTCTGGCTATTCAGCCGTCATCAGCCAGGCTAGCTTGAATCCAGTGGCAAAGTGAGCAAGGGACCCACGTCTGGGCATACCCTGCCAACTTAGGGCGAACAAAGCGATACCAAGGGGGATGATGGACGGAGCGCTTGAGCAAATCAAACACTCACCCCCAGTCAAGTGATCTGGACTGTTCCCATGAGGCACAGGGTCAGACTGATTTGCATATGGCCATGTCTGAACTGGGGTGGTGGAGTGAGCTAAAGAATGATGATGAATTAAACCCAGATCAGTTGACTGGGGGTGAGTGTTTGATTTGCTCAAGCGCTCCGTCCATCATCCCCTTTGGTATCGCTTTGTTCGCCTAAGTTGGCAGGGTATGTCCAGGCGTGGGTCCCTTGCTCACTTTGCCACTGGATTCAAGCTAGCCTGGCTGATGACGGCTGAATAGCCAGAAACCGGTCCCAGGATGCTTGTTTCCGGTCCAGGAAGACATGGCTTGGCAGTTCGGGCTGGACTGTTCCCATGAGGCACAGGGTCAGACTGATTTGCATATGGCCATGTCTGAACTGGGGTGGTGGAGTGAGCTAAAGAATGATGATGGATTAAACCCAGATCAGTTGACTGGGGGTGAGTGTTTGATTTGCTCAAGCGCTCCGTCCATCATCCCCTTTGGTATCGCTTTGTTCGCCCTAAGTTGGCAGGGTATGCCCAGACGTGGGTCCCTTGCTCACTTTGCCACTGGATTCAAGCTAGCCTGGCTGATGGCGACTGAATAGCCAGAAACCGGTCCCAGGATGCTTGTTTCCGGTCCAGGGAAGACATGGCTTGGCAGTTCGGGCTGGACTGTTCCCATGAGGCACAGGGTCAGACTGATTTGCATATGGCCATGTCTGAACTGGGGTGGTGGAGTGAGCTAAAGAATGATGATGGATTAAACCCAGATCAGTTGACTGGGGGTGAGTGTTTGATTTGCTCAAGCGCTCCGTCCATCATCCCCTTTGGTATCGCTTTGTTCGCCCTAAGTTGGCAGGGTATGCCCAGACGTGGGTCCCTTGCTCACTTTGCCACTGGATTCAAGCTAGCCTGGCTGATGACGGCTGAATAGCCAGAAACCGGTCCCAGGATGCTTGTTTCCGGTCCAGGGAAGACATGGCTTGGCAGTTCGGGCTGGACTGTTCCCATGAGGCACAGGGTCAGACTGATTTGCATATGGCCATGTCTGAACTGGGGTGGTGGAGTGAGCTAAAGAATGATGATGGATTAAACCCAGATCAGTTGACTGGGGTGAGTGTTTGATTTGCTCAAGTGCTCCGTCCATCATCCCCTTTGGTATCGCCTAATTCATAAACAGGCATATCCATGGTATGTGGTTTAGCAGGCAGAATTGATCAATTGAGTCAGCGTTCTAAATACCACAAAAGAAAATAAATCTTGCTCATGTCAAGCAGGTCCAAATTCCGGTAACAGGCAGACATGTTCTGATAAGTTCAAAATGTCTGAAGTTCAGTGTGAAGGCAAACTAAGGAGCAGAAGAAAATGTCATGCAAGTAGCCGCTAGCGGAAATTGGAATGAAAGTGTAACACAACTCGTTAGTGACATGTGGATCAGTACTTGAGAGCAAAAGCCGTCTTTTGTAGTTATTGTTAAAACTGGCACTCCTTCCACTTCCCCAACATGGTAAACAAAGCCAACACCTTCGTGTTTGGATATACTGGCCACAGTTTAATCACAATTTCACATCTGTTTGCAGGCAGTGGGTCATAAATCACTCTCATCCTAATCCAGCCATAAATCAATTCACATATTCATTATGCTATACTTCAAGTAATTAATCACTTTAGGTCATGCTTTAAGTCCTAAATCAAGTCATAAATCACAATAATCCACTCCAAGCCATAAATTGCTGGAGTCAATGCTCCTTTCTTTACAAGACAATCCGCATGAGTTCTCATTAGTGGTTAGGCAGTCATTCTGAACTTAATGAAATCTTAGTTACTGGAGTCTCTACGCTGGGGGGTACCACCTTAGTTTGTGGTAGGCTTAACTCGCTACCTTGCTTGTCTGGTTCTGGCCGGACATCCGGTGAGTCTGGGCTGCGGGTGCCTTGTTCTGTGTTCCCCCTGCTAGCTGACTTGCCCTGCCATGAGGCATCCCGAGGTAAGCTTCATCCCTGTTCCACCCTGCTCATGTCCGGATGTGCCCTCAATCCCGGCTCCTGGTTTTTAATGTAATCCTATGCTGCCTGTGAGGCTCATGTCCCCAGGTGACTTCCCTCCCCACAGCACTTATTTCCTCTTCCTTTACTAGCAGCTCATAAGGCGCATGGCTGCTCCCAGATTGGGCCAAAAGCCATCCATGCTTGTGTTGGACAGATGTACCATTCTTTTGCTGTAGTACTCCAGGCGCCTTAAGTTGACCAGGCTGTGCCGAATGCATTCCCAATCATTAGCCCTGCAAAATCTGTTCAGTTTTCTCCTTGATTTATCTAAAGCCCGATTAGTCAGGACCCTTCTCCAATTCTCCCTGGGTATCACCTCCAAGCACATTATGATCGGGCTGACTATTGGTCTCGCCATCTCGAAAAGTCCCCCCTGATGTTAGTCTGCAGGTTCTTTTTCCCCATCCCCACTAGATCATTTCCCCCCCCCAGGTGGATGATTAGCACGTCTGAAGGCGGCACACCTTTCAAACACTTTCCAAGGAATGGATAAAGCTGCTCCCATTTCATATCTGGCGAGCCCAGCCAACGAAGTATGGAATTGTGCAATTTCTCCCATCCACCTCGTCCCGCAAGAGTTATCCAGGTGTGTCATGTAAAAGTGACCAATCACCCACACCATCTTGGGGGCCCTTTACTTCTGGACCTTCCAGTCTCCTAAGACCCGCTCATTGTGCCGGACGCCATTTACCTGTCATTTCCTTGCCGTACTCCATATTGTGCGGTCACGTCCTGCAGTCCCTTGGAAGGGTTAACCCTCTGGCCTCGTAATGTCCGCTCTGCAGACTGGCCTGTGCCAAGCTAGGATATCTACGCATCCCCAGCCGTGCCATCTGTGCATGCCTTAACGACCAGTGCTGGAGGAATGCCGCGAGTAGTTTGAGCACAGCGCTTGGCCAGTTGTGAGAATGTGCGCAGGATTTTCAGAGGACGGAAAGAGTGAAAGTGAAAATTGTGTCCTAATGCATGCCACATGTGCACTCACGTCAGCGTCACCCCTGATGAGAGGACACAGTGAGGGAGATAGGGGCCCAAGTAAGCATGAAGTATGCACATGCAACAGACTGCAACTAAATGGGCTTAGGGAACAAGCAGCGTATCTTTAAACACCACTACATGCCTATGCAGGAGTACCTTCCCTCAAGCAGAAGGGTATAATAGCCAAACTTCTCCCTGGATTCTACACATGACAGTGGGACATACTCAGATGTTCAATACTAGAACAACTCTACTTTTCTTAATTTCTCAATACACCACCAGAAGACTAGCCCTGATGAAGTCTGCTGCACTGTCAGCAAGAGACAAAACATGTTGGCAAGGGCAGAATGGACTAATGGATGTCTAAATAAAAGAACATATGTTGAAACCTTGACCTCAACTTAGAATTTTCTGAGTGCTCAGAGAACCTTACTTTGTATCTTTGGACAATACCTTTCGCGGGGAGAACTAATGGGACTGGTTGAATAATTAGTTCTTTTCCAATAATTATAATGCCATGGAATTATTGTGAAAAATGTGCCCAGATTTTTGCAGCCACAGAAAATATTACACTTTGACAACACTGATTTACACAGTGATTGACAGCGGCCAAAATGACTCGGTTACTTACCGGTAATCTTCATTACTCCGAGTCATAGTCTTCCTCGTCACAGTCACCCAGGAGCACCCTGTGTTCCAGGCACAGCATTCACCCATAAAAAAAGTCCCCACCCAATATGTTGGCCTGACAGCCTGACCTGTCACCTGACCTATAAGGGTGGGGCAAACATAGAATACATCCTGAAATACACAAGCAGAGAAAAACCAAAAGGAAAGCAAAACGTTTTGTTCATCCCCCCCACAACCAAGGGTGGGCGGGAGGGATCATGACTGTGACGAGGAAGACTATGACTCGGAGTAATGAAGATTACCGGTAAGTAACCGAGTCATTACCTTCCTCCTCCGTCTTCCTCGTCACAGTCACCCAGGAGCGTATACCCAAGCGCCAGACGAACAAAAGAAACAGACACCAAAGATGCCAAGGAATTTTTATTGCAGACAAGCACAATCAATCAGTGAACAGCCGCATGGACAGCGGAACCAAAATCCCCAGAAAAAACCTCCCCCAATCCGCAACTTATAATGGGAGATGAAGGTAGGTGGGGAGGACCAAGTCGCCGCAGCACAAAGATCCTTCAAGGAAGTCCCCTTAAAAGAAGCCCAGGACGAAGCCACACCCCGGGTGGAACGACCCTGAATGACCGGGGGAAGAGAGACCCCTGAATGAAGGTAGGCTAAGGAGATAGTGGACCAAACTCAACGTGAAAGAGTAGCCATGGTAGGCCGATGACCCTGCCGGGCAACCCCAAAGGTGACAAACAAAAAATCCACCTTGCAAAGGGAGGCGGTACGCTCAAGGTCGACAACCAGAGCCCTCGTCAAATCCAGGGAATGAAGCCGGATCTCCTCCTCCGTAGAGGGGGCAGGAAAAATGGCCGGAAGGACAATATCCTGGGACAAATGGAAAGTGGAGGACATTTTGGGAAGAAAGGCCGGGTCAGGACGAAGGACCACTTTGTCAGGGAAAAAATGTAAGAAGGGAGGGTGGCAAAGCAAAGCGCCAAGCTCCCCCAAACGTCGCCCAGAGGTAATGGCCACCAGAAAACAAACCTTCAGGGTGAGAAACTCCAGAGACACAGAAGGCAGAGGCTCAAATGGGGAAAGCTGCAAGGCATGAAGGACCAAAGGAAGATCCCAGGGGGGAACAGGAGAAGCAACGACAGGCCGTTGAAGAAAAGAACTGCGCTGAAGGCGAGAAGCCAAGGGACTCAAAGGAGACGAGAGAGGCACCCCGGATCGCCTTAATGGCGGACCACTGGCTGCCGAGAGTAGAGACCGACAGCCCAAGCAAAAACCCATCCCGGAGAAAATCAAGCACAGAACCCTCCTCACAGGTATCAGGGAGAAACCCCTGCGAAGAACACCAAGCAGAGAAATTCTTCCAGTGACGTTTGTAGACCTTAAGGGTACTGCTCTTTTGAGAATTCTGTATGGACAGGGCCACCGCAGAGGAACAACCCAAAGATACTAGCATTCGCCTTTCAACTTCCAAACCCCCAACGCCAACTGGCTGAGAGCCTGACGAGACAGGAGAGGAAAGCGGAGTGGAGAAGGGGACAGCGGGAACCTCCTCGGGGAAGCAACTGCCAAACGAAGAAGGAGGGGATACCAAGGCTGGCGAAGCCAAAAGGGAACCACCAACAGCACCACCACCCCATCTGTCCTGATCTTCGCCAAAACCCTGCTGAGAAGGGGAAAAGGAGGAAAGGCATAGAGAAGACCCTGAGGCCAAGGGAAACTCCGGGCATCCCTGCAAGGAAGAAGGGTGCAAAACCTTGGCAGAAGAGCATCCTGAGGGGAGGCAAAGAGATCCAACCAGGGCCTCCCGAACCGCCCCGCCAGCTCCCGAAAGATCAGAGGAGACCGGGACAGAGAAACCGAAGAAGGAAGAAGGCGACTCAGCTGATCCGCACGCCCATTCTCCCTCCCCGGCAGATAGATAGGCGTCAGACCCAGCAGATTGGCTTCTGCCCATGACCCAATCTGATCCACCAGGAGAGCCAAAAGAGGAGAGCGAGTGCTCCCCAAATGATTCAAGTAGGCACGGTCCACCTAATTGTCTGTCCGGACCTGAACCCACTCGTCCTTCAGATGACGGGCAAAGTGCAGGAGAGCCTTGAACACAGCAGCCAGCTCCTTCCAATTCGAGGACATCCAACTCTCCGTGGGGGACCAAGGACCCTGAGCAGAAAGAACTCTGAGGGTGGCACCCCAACCCCAAGGGCTGGCATCGGTAGTCAGGGTACAGGGAAGAGGAGGGTCCAGGGGCACCCCTTTCGCCAGGTTGACCGGAACCAGCCACCAACGCAGCTGGAGAGAAACGGCGGGAGTCACTGGAACAGAGGCATCGTAGTCCTGGGACCCCGGATCCCAGTGAGACAGAAGGTGATACACCAGATGGAAGAGGTGTCTGCGAGCCCAAGGAACCAGAAAAAGAGAAGCAGATGTGTCCCCCTGAACCCGCAACCAGTCCCTGGCGGAGGCCAACGAGGCAGACAGGAGGGACTCCAGACGAGACCTGAGCCGGAGCTGGCGAGCCGGAGGAAGAAACACCATCCCCAACCGGGTATTGAAGAGAGCGCCGATGAACTGGAGTTCCTGAGACGGTATGAGGTGGGACTTGCTGAGATTCACAAGAAACCCATGGGACTCCAGACAATGCCGCACCAACGTCACATCCTCCTGGGCCTTTAGGAAAGACGAGGAAGAAATTAACCAGTCATCAAGGTAGGGAAACAAAAGCACCCCCTGAGCATGCAACAGACCCACCAGGGGAGCCAGGACCCTACGAAACACCCGAGGGGCAGAGGCCAAACAAAAGGGGAGGACACAAAACTGGAAGTGCTGTCCCAGGGCAAAGAACCGCAAATACCTCTGGAAGAGAGGATGCACAGGAATATGGAAATAAGCATCCAAAAGGTCCAAGGATGACAGACAGGCCCCAGAGGAAACAAGGGGCAGAATCTTCTGCAAACTCACCATCTTGAACCTCTGGTAAGGCACATAGGAGTTCACGGTCTTGAGATCCAGAACAGGGCGGAAACCCCCCGACCCCTTCTGCACCAGGAACATCAGAGAGTAGCAACCCTGCCCCAACTCGGTCCCGGGAACAGGAACGATGGCACCCTTCTGGAGAAGATCCAAGATCACCCGCCTCAACCCCAGCAGCTTCAGAGGATTCAGAGGAGTGGGGGTGGGAACAAAAAGATCTGGCGGACGAGAAGAGAAGTCGATGGAATAACCCTCGACCACCAGGCGAAGAACCCAGGAATCGGTGACGTCGTGAGCCCAAGCGGAAGAAAACTGTCCAATCCGGCCGCCCACCTTGAGATAGTCAGGACTTGGGAGAGGCATCGGTAAGGGCAGCACCTGCTGGCTGTTGCCGGGACTTTGCAGAGAAGGGGGTGCCACGGCCACGACCCCTCTCCGAAAGGGCTGGGAGGAACCCCACCCAGCCGAGGGGGGATTCCCAAAGGCACGCCTATAACCAAATCCCCGACCCCTCAGAGCAGGCCGCAGAGGTGTCAGGAGCTTACGATCTTCCACCGACTTCTTTAGGAGATCCTCAAGTCGAGCACCATCAAAGGGCAAGCGTGAAAGAAGGGATTTCTGAGAGGCCTCCGCCTTCCAAGACCTCATCCAGATGTTACGACGAGCAGAAACAATGGAACCAGAAATGGCCGCAGCAGCAGAAAGAGAGTCAAAAGTAATGTCCGACAAAAAGCAAACCTGAAGTTCCATAAGGGACAGACGTGAATTAATGTCCTCCCCCTGCTGGAGGGCCTCAGACAAGACTTGAAAATCATGCAGAAGAGACTGGACCACATACGAGGCGTAAGCCCCCGCCCTGATGGAAAAGTTAGCAGCGGAGTAAGCCCTTTTAGCAGCACTGTCCACTCTTTTATCCAAAGGATCGCTAGGAGAGGCGTCCTCGGAGATAATGGAACCACTGGAGGCCAGACCCACCATAAGAGAGTCCACTTTCACCTGAGGGAGAAACTCAGTCAGAAAGTTCTGAAGTGGGTACTTCTTAGCAAGGAACCGCGGGAACCCAGCCTTCTCAACATCAGCCCATTCCCTGGACAGAAGCCCCCGGATGGCCTTATGGATGGGAAGGGCGTCAGGCTCCTTCCGGCGGTACTGGGAGAAAAAATCCTCCTCCTCACCCAGAGGAACAACAGCCTGAAAGGCCAAATTGTCCTTCAAGTGCGTCAGGACCTCCCTCAATTAGGCGCCTTTAACAAAGCGTCCACGCTGCTCCTCATCCGAACCATCAGAGTCAGGGTCAGGTTGAGAAGAACCCCTGGGGATCTGAGGCACAGGCCCACCCCGAGCCGCAAAGGCAGAATCCACTGCCTTATTAATCATAGCCTGCAGGACATCAAGATCCATGCCCACAGGCTGCCGGGAGGAAGCAGGATCAGAATCCGACCCAGAAGACTGGCGTGGACGTTTCTCAGAGCGTTTACCCTCCTTGTTGAAAAACACAACTGCTGAGAAGGAGGAGACACCGCTGCCAAGCAACCAGCCCCGCCCCCCCCTGATGCGGTACACCGAAGACTTTCATCCAGAGATCATAAAAACGACCCCGGGAACCGCCCTGCGTGTGGACCGGAACCGCAGGAACCAAAGGTAAGCCGGGAGCCCTGTACAAACGAGGCACCAGCACACAAAAAGACAGGAAACCCCAGCCGCACCTGGCCGCTAAAGCGCAGGAGCGGAAAACGCCACAACCCATCATCGCCGCTCCCCAGTCGCTCAGTGCGGGAGCGGCGGTGTGTCCCAGAGCAGAGAAGCGAACAGGCAGCCGCTCCCCATCGCTCAGCGCGGGAGCGGCACCAGAAGCAAACCGCCGCACCCAGGGGAGAGGCGGCCGTAACAAAAGGGGCGGGGATACTATAGCAGACCCCGCAAGAAAAAAATATAAAAACTTACCGAGACCGGAACCGCAACAGCAGGGGACGGTCCTCACGTACAATGGGTGTTCCAGCCGGAACACAGTGAAAAAAACAGGATGTATTCTATGTTTGCCCCACCCTTATAGGTCAGCTGACAGGTACTTCCTGTCAGGCCACCATATTGGGTGGGGACTTTTTTTATGGATGAATGCTGTACCTGGAACACGGGGTGCTCCGGGGTGACTGTGACGAGGAAGACGGAGGAGGAAGGTAATGAATATCCTAACTGAAAATACTCCACACATTTTCATTTAAAGTCGCTTTATTTTAAATGCGGTCTTTTGATGATGAGGATGCTAGCCCTATAGAATTGTCAACCCTATCCAGATCACAAATACATGAACACATTCATGTTAAAAATGGAAGATAATTTTATCCAATCCTTAGTGTTTTTTCACCTTATGTTCTTTTAGTAATGGTGATATCGAATTATGCCTTAGACAGACCCTCCAGGATTTCCAGGAATAATCGCAAAATCAGCTGACTAGCGTGATGACAGCAACATTTATCTTTTTGGCCGCAAAAAAAGGTCTCCAGCAGACAGCCCAAAAAAATGGTTAGATGTTATTGGCTGTACATGCACACATCACTACGTGGCGCTGTATTTCCAATTTATTAACCTGATGGTGCGCCGAGGAGGTCTGTATAGGTTCGCTTATTACATTTTATCTAAAAAAACAACTGCCTTGTGTCCATTTCCTTTTTTTTTTTTTTTTTTTTATTTTGTGCAAATCATTATAAAAAAAAAAAAGCAAAATAACCGTGGTTAGCAAATTCCAAACTTAACACAAAGCTTTTGAAAAGATGCACATTTTTTTTTTTGTTTTTTAACCAACATCCCCCCACCCCTGCCACCCCTTCCACCCTGAACACCCGCCCCCCGGGGTTGAACAAAATCTAAATTAAATTAAATCAAACATAAGAATCACAATCAGTTGGCCTAATACCTCTCGAGCCATGCCCTCAACGGAGCCCAAATTTTTAATCCTTTGGAACGAGCCCTCAGCCCCTTTTTAAATAAATTGCTTTCTCAAAATGATAATTTGCCAATAATCGGGACTGCCATTGATGAAAACCAGGGGTATTGCATCTAGCCAGGCGGAAGCTAGGCAAAGCCGTAATATAGCCATACCAATAAACACGAGGTATTCGCCAGGCCTCCCTTGTAATTGTGGATCAACCCCCAAACCGATCAGGGAAGATGATAAAACGACCTCAACCCCCAGTACTTCCTTAAAAAATTGGGAAATTTCCTGTTTTAATTTCCACAAAGCCCTACATGCATTAAACATATGATTTAAATCAGCCTGATATAAAGAGCACCGAGGACAATGTGTGCCTTTCCCTGTCGCCCATTTGGAAATCTTTAGAGGAGTGTAGTAGAGGGAGAAGCATGATTTATAATATTGAGCTTGGAGTCTAGCCGGGATTAAAATTTTCCGGGCTAATTCTATCGAATGAAAGAAAAGATCCTCCTGCATTCCTACTTCAGATTTCCATTTAGCTGCTCTTGATTCCATGTCATCTGGCATCAACGAATTAAAAAAGGAGTATGCTTCTCCAATAGAAGGCACTACCTTTTTCCTAAATTTATCTATCATAGCATTTTTGGCAAAGCCGACAGGGCCTCCCCCTTTTCTACTTAGGAAATCCCGTACTTGCAAGTATTTAAAGAAATCCCTCCTATCTAAGTTGTAGGTAGCTTTAAGGCTTTCAAAGCTAGCTATATTAGTTAAAGAGTATAAATCACCTAGTTTAGTTAGGCCCATTTCACCCCATCTTTTAGCAACGGGGTCTCTAAAAATTCCCGGCAGGTTGGGGTTGTTACATATTGGGGTATAATAATTTAGTCGTCCTATACCTAATAATTTCCGTACTTCCCTCATTGCTCTATATCCACCAATTAACGATTTAAAGCGAACTTTTTTGTAATGGCTATCATTCAAAAATTTCCAGAGCCACCCCCATGCATCCCTACCCATTATAAGTTCTATGGGTGTTGGAATTTCATTACTTATACTATCTCTTGGTTTTTCTGAGATAAGGGTTAAATTAGAGAGTAGGGAGGTGACCCAGTAGTATAATCGAATATTAGGTAGAGCCAAGCCTCCCCTTTCTCTTGGCAAAGACAGAAATTTGTATGATCTTCTGGGTTTTTCATATGCCCAAATAAAACGAGAAAATAAATCCTCGATCTGCTTCAAACAACTATTGGTAAATTCCACCGGAATTGCCCTTAGCAAATACAAAAATGTAGGAAAAAATAACATTTTTATTATATTACATCTACCAATAATTGATAGATGAAGATTATGTAGTCTCCTTAATTCACTTTTTGTCTTAACAATCAACGGATTGATATTACAGTCAACAATCTTGTCAATATTGGCCAAAATATCAACCCCAAGGTATGTGGCTTTCTCTACTTGTCTACTAATATTAGTCATATTAAAATTTTTACATACAATCTGCGTCTTAGCGCCATTTAAAGAATACCCTGAGACTTGCCCAAATCTTGCCGCTTCAGCCTCAATCTCTAATATTGCTGTATCGGGATCTGGAGTAACAATAGCAATGTCATCGGCATACGCCAAAACTTTAGTTTCCCATCCCTGGGATTCAATGGGTCTAATGATTCTATTATTCTCAAGAAGCCGTAAGAAAGGATCGATATAGAGCGCAAACAGTAGCGGGGAGCTTGGACAGCCCTGGCGCGTACCCCTAGTAATATCAAAAAAGTCTGTAAACACGCCATTTATACAAAGTTTTGCGCTAGGTTGGTAATAAAGCATCTTGAAAGCCTGTATTAACCCATTGCTAACTCCGACCCTCGACAGGGTCTCCCAAAGGAAAGCCCAAGAGACCCTGTCAAAGGCCTTCTCTGCATCTAATAGTATAAGTGCTATTGGCTTTCCTGAAGCAGTAGCGGCATCAAATAAAGAAATGACTCTCCTAGTATGGTCCGTCGTGCCCCGTCCCGGTATAAAACCATGTTGTCGAGGTGAGACCACTTTATGAATAACAGTGGCTAAACGCGTGGCAAGGATCTTAGAGTATATCTTATTGTCCACGTTAATTAATGTAATGGGTCGGTAAGACCCTGGATCCAATGGTGATTTATTTTTTTAAGAAAAACTATAACTTTAGCCTGTGTCCAAGATTGGGGAGGCTTTCCCCTCTAAACACATGCAAGAATAATTGAAACATCATCTCTTTCAGCTGTGGGGCAAATTTCTTATAGAATTCCAAGGGTATGTCGTCTAATCCGGTGGATTTGCCACTCGGAAGACTACTAATACATAACAAAATATCCACCCACTGAGGGAGCTCCTCTAAATACTGCTGATCTTCCTGAGAAAATTGTACCACTGGAGCCTGAGTAATATAAGAAATAACATCTCCCAAATTAGCGAGGGTATCCTCATAATATAAGGATTGATAAAATGAGTAAAAGACCTTGCGAATACGATCTGGGTCGGAGGTAATTCCTCCTGCCGGGTCATTAATCTCAGCTATCTGGGTTTGAGTAATTCTCTGTCTAGCCCGAGTCGCTAAATGATGCCCCACCTGTTCGCTACACTCGTATGCCTTCTCGCGCCAAGCCTCTAGCTTGTCCGCCGCTCTCTTAGCTACTACCTCTAGCATTTTTGCCTTGGCTAATATTACTTTATTATATGCTTCTAATGTGTCTTTGCCAATTTGAATTGCAGCAATCAAGCCTTCCTCCGCGGTTGCTAGGTCATTCTGCATATTGTTTAAAATAGATCGCTTTCGCTTATTCAAAGCTAACGAAAAATTAAGTGTCTCCCCTCTGACTCCGGCTTTCCATGCATCCCAGACTATATCTATTCCAGCGCTCCCTAAATTTTCCATAGAGAATTGAGGAATCCACTTCCTCATATGAGTACAATACTCATCATTCGAAAGTAGGGAGCGTTCAAAACTTCACTTGGGTAGAGCAATATTACTACATCCAAACCCCTAATTTCTAAAACTAAAGGGTTATGGTCTGCCAAAATACGCGGAGCCTTCTCTATTGAACAAACATGCATAATAGTGTGAGATGCAAAGCAATAATCTAGTCTGGTATGCTTTTTGTGTGGAAAAGAGAAGAAGGTAAAGCCAGGATCCTTAGGGTAACGCAAATTCCAAATATCAGAAAGTGCTTGTTCCCGACAAAGAGTTCTTAAAGCATCAAAAACCTTTGGTTTACGACCGTTATACACCCAATTATTATCACGGGCAATATTCTGGTTAGAGGGTAGATTTATATTAAAATCCCCGCAGATAACTATGGGTAGTGGCCAGGTAGCTAATTCATTATTTATAAAATTAAAAACAGTCGGATCGTCTAGAATACTCCCGTAGACCGCACATATTGTTATTGGGTCCCTGTTATCCCTACAGCATTCGGTAATTACCCATCTTCCGTTCTGATCAGCTGCGGTTCTAGTAAACCGGTTAGAGCGATTAGCTGACATTATTGCAACCCCACGTGTCCTTGAACTTTGGGTCGTTGCCCCTACCAGTGTATATCCAAGAGTATCTAACAAATGCAGTTGTGTTCTTTCAATATGTGTCTCCTGCATACATATCACATCAGCCTTTAACAAGCGTAAGCCCATCGCAGTGTTCCTCCGTTTCTTTGCATCGTTGAGGCCACAAATATTAATTGTTGCTATGCGTAAATTATACATTAAAAAAAAAATATTTTTTTTTCCCCTTCTTTCCCACACCAAAAAAAAAAGGCCAAACTACTTAAAGAAGAACCCCAGAGTAACAACCCCTTCACCCCCCGATCCCCGGAACCAGCCCTCTCCCTCCCTTCCCCCTCCCACCACCTCCCATTGAGGTTACCTGACGCAACCTGCGCCTGGATGAGGGCATCCGAGCAATGATGAACCTATGCTGCCCCCCCGATCAATAATTGCTCACCATTTCATCCCTGTCTGTTTTCACCCAATACCAAAATTAGGTACTAAAGCCTCAAGTAGTAATAAAAAAAAAAAAAACTCAACTCCTACAGTCTATATTCAAAGGGTAGTTATAGTATGCCGTTCAATTTTAGTAATTATCTCCATCCTATTTACGTTCTGTGATCTCAGTCAAAAATGTTTGTGCTTGAATTTCGGAGGTAAAGCTACGTGTAGAACCCTTATATATGATCTTTAAGCGGGCTGGATTCTGGAGAAAGACTGTGGCCCCAAGTTGCTGAAAAGGCACAAAGAGTTGTCTCAACCTCCATCTGCGTTCCACAGTAGCGTGTGCGAAATCAGGCCGTGTAAAAAGGTAATGCCATTGAACTCTTTTTTGTTGGTTGGCCGTGCTAGGTCATACAATAGCTGACGCAAAAGGAAATTCCCAAAATATATTAACATAGCTCGAGGGTATTGTGTGGAAGAATTAGAGCGTTTGGATAGAGTTAGGGGAAAACGATGAACTCGTTGAAGTTCCTTGTCCCAATCCCAGGATTCTAAATCCGGAAAAGCTCCCTTAAAGAGTGTGACCATAAAGGCTTTGGGATCGCCCCCTCGGCCCCCTCCGGAATACCAAGAACGCGCAAGTTATTCCGCCGTAATCTATTTTCTTGTTCCTCGACTTTAAGCATGAGATCTCTCACAATCCCCTCGTGCTCATCTCCTTGTGTTTTCAGGGTAGCAACATCTTTCTCAAGGTTTTCTGTCCGAGTTTCCACTGAAGCCATTCTGTCCGCAATCTCCACACAAGTCTTACCAACTTTCCTTACGGTGCCCTGAAGCCTCTGCGTGGCATGACGTGCTTTCCTATTATCTTGCTTAGCCTCCTCCTGAAAGTTCTTAATGGAATACAGCAGGTCAGACAGTGTGGGTTCGTTCACAGGAGTGAATGCCGCGCTGTCGGCGCCTCCTAGTGAATTATGGTACTCCTTTAAGCCCCTTAACGTTTCTTTAGGAGCCGACAGTTGTGAGGCAGAGTAGTCCCACTTCAGATCCGTTGTGCTACCCTGTTCTGGAGAACTACATTCCTTATTACGATTAGACTTCTTCCTTAAATTTTTTTTTTTTCCTTGTGGTAGATTTTGCGGATGGCTCTGAGTCTGTGCTACTATTCCAAGTGTAGCTCCCTCCTTCACTCGAGTTCTCTCGTCCCAACTTTGCCCCACTTTCCATTGACTCATCGGTTAATGAATAAAATTTATCGATGTTATCAGGCGTTCTCGGCGGGGGATCTTGCATTTCTTCTTCATAATTCTCACCACAGGTCACCAGCAAATCGCTTTCAACAGCTGAGGCATTGGTAGTTGATTGAATATGGCTGCCATCCTCCTGTGCCATTCCAAGTCTAATGGCCAGGATAGATTGAGTAGCGGGTGTATCGATCTCCTGGCCCGCCTCAGAGGAAGCTCCTGCCACAGAGTTACAGTCCGTACCAGCCGCACCACCTGCCATCATATTGTGTGCTTTCGCCTCATTTACAGAAAAAATGTTTGAAATAAGTGGTTGACCAATTTGGGATTTTGAGAGAGTTAATCCGGCAGCAACAACTTTATGGGTCTTAACTTGCGTGCTTTTTCCCCGCTTAATAGTCCGTTCAGCTTTTTCAAGGGAGTCAGCATTTCCCACTACTTCTTTAATGTTTTTTCCCCGGGTATCCGGCCGTCTCTGGCGGGGCTCCAGCGCAGTCAAGGCGGTTTTCAACCCCCGCCCTGTCATCCCTGCTTGTAGTGCCCCGGGAGCACACGTGCAACAATGTATCCGCTGCCCTCTGGATACCGATCGGCGCACAGCTGTAACTGTAACTGTAACTGTAGCTTCAGCTTCAGCTACCAGGCTCCCAAGGATCGCCGATATCGCAGCCGAAGAGTGTGTCAACATCGACAGCCGCCTCAGTCGCCGCAGGGAAGCGATAATCCGGGATGTAGGAGCGGTGGAGACCACAGCCAGAGCAACCAGCGGGGAAAGAGATCGCCTTGTTGATGTGTGCCGCAAGATCCGCTCCACTGAACTTGCGAATATTACAGCACAATGCAGGTACTGTGACAACTCCATAAACCCGCCTTTCTTCCTTTTTGCTAGGCTCAATGAACCTTAAGGCATGGTTTTCTTAGCGAGAGAAACAGGGATTAGACCATAGTTCGAGAATTCTGACCGGCGGAGCGAGCAGCGGAAGCAGCAGCTACTCGGACGCCATCTTTCCTCCCGAGCTTGTGTCCATTTCCAGTACAGGAATAACTAGACCTTTGGAAAGATTTTGATAAACTCATGCCAAATCCGAAGGCGTGGTAATTTCTGTGTTTGAGCAAGCTTTAGGGTGATATTTTTGGCATTGGAAAGAGAATGTCCTTCTCACGCTTAGTTATTCTGCAGGGCTTTTTACCATGTGAGATAAAAACAAAATGTAGCACGTGCAGAGAGAACTGCACCATAAAGAAAAAAACGTTCTTTTGGTTTTACTAAATACTCCAAACTATCTTCTTTGCATGTTAGTAATTTGAGAATTCTTTGATAATAGTGCGACGAAAAATACATAATGTTTCAACCATAAAAGTATGTTTTTGTTAGTCCAGCCTCTCATAAACAACCCTTTGGTTTCGAGTTATGCATTTCAAAGTTGGCAATGGTATTCCGTCACACGTGAAGAGCAGATGAGGAAACCTCGACGTCACTGCAATACATGACATTTGCCAGAAAGGTATGCACAAAGGAGACTCCCCTCTTGCCCCACCTCTACATAGTATCTTACCCACTCATCTGGCCTCTCTCGCCCCCTCTCCCAGTGCCGTGCCATGTCAAGCATATCAAGGTGACCTGCTCTGATCAACCTTGTCCAAGTGGATGTGAATCAGTCCCTCACACTTATGTGACTGGTTATATTGTGCACAAGATATCACTAACTCAAAAGTTACAATTGCTCTCCCCCCACTAATATTTTACCAGAACTTGGACTTTAATCTGGCAGACTGATATTTTCCTGAAGTGGCATGAGGGAAGGAGCAGCAAAATGCTTCAATCCCAGGCAAGACTTTCATCCCAGCTTGGATGCATTATTCAGACCCTCCACAATTTCGCGATGTGCAGAATAATAGCAAAATCAGCTGATTTGTGCGATGACCAAAAAATGTATCCTTTTGTCCGCAAAAAAAGGTCTCCAGCAGGCAGCCAAAATAAATGGGGGGCAACATGAAAAGATGTCCAGGAGTCGTCAAGGTAAGTAGGACATATCTTTAATGACCATCAGCCATCCACCTCAGCAGCAACTGCCGCTCGGAGAATCCCACGTCCCCAAACATTCCAGTTCCATTCCGAACCCCACATATATCCTTTCTTTCATAAAACACAGAAAGCAAATGATACAAGAAAACAATGAACATAAAAATAAAACCATACTAACACAAATTGTACAATAATGAGAAATACAGAATTAACAGGGTACTAAAGAAAACAATATCAATATGAATCAATGCATGACAAAATCATTATACCGTGCTGGAAGCCTCCTGTTTCTGACGCTCCTCCAACCGCTGTACCACTACAACCAGGTCCAGAAACAGTGGCATCATTGTCAAAATGCTCATCCAAATGCACGCCATCCTTGAACACAACATCATCACAACCACCCAAACTGTCACGCACCACAGTGGTTTTGTTTTTTGGAATCACCGAAACCATACTCTTACTCCACACCTTCCCACATTCCACAACAATTACATGATCGCGAACCCCGACCACCCTTTTAGGAGTAGAAAACTTGGAGCAACCCTTCCTTACAATACCAGGTTTCTTGATGCGAACCCAATCACCAATTTTTACCAACAGTCTTCTCCCACCAGCTTTCACCTCCGCCTTACTAGACAATGCCTTTCCTACATCCAACACTCTTCCAAGCACATCACTGTCCACCAGTTTCCGATCCATCCAATCTTTATTCAAATGAGACCCTGCTACTCTCCCCCTCATAAGGGTGAAAGGGGACACTCCAGTCACACTATGTGGAGTTGTTCTGTATGCCCACAACATATCCTTCATAACCTTCTTCCAACTCAAGCTATTCACTAAAGCCAACTGTAACTGATCCTTTACCACACGATTAAACCTTTCCACCAATCCATTACTCCTGGGATGGTAAAGAGACGTCTTAATATGGCGAATGCCATTCCTATGCAGGAATTCAGTCATCTCCACAGATACTAACTGGGTTCCATTATCTGCGACTAGTTCCTCGGGATATCCTTCTCTGACAAAAACATCGCTCAGAAAATCCAACACAACAGAAGTGGAAATAAACTCAACCACCTTTACCTCGGGCCACCTTGACAAATAATCAATCAGTACCAAAACAAACTTGGGCGTGCTACCCGACACTGCAAATGGCCCAGAAATATCCAAAGCTAACTTGTTCCAAGGCATGGATGGCGGCTCTACCGATACAACGGGAGATGGTACAGTGACTTGAGACTTATTACTGATAACACATGCTTTACAATCTTTAACATACTGTTCCGCCATCCTGTCCACACCAGGCCACCAAAAATCCTCCCTGATCCTCCGTATAAGTGCTCTAATACCACCATGACCAACTTGTGCCAGGTGTAAAATCTTCCTTCTCAGACCTTCCGGAACTACCAATAAACCCCCTCTCCGAACAATACCATCGACAATAGATAATTTGTCACTCACTTTCTCAAATGCAACAAGACTAATCCTGTAACATCTTAGCCTTGGGCCAACCTTGTACCATATACGTCTTAACAAGAGACAAAACATTGTCTTTTTCCAACATTTCCCTCCAGATCTTTTCACACAATGCTCCATCCAACGCCTCATCCACAGAACTCATCACACAGACCATAACTAAATCATGATCCTCACAATTATTCACACCACAATCGTCCTGCACAGGTAATTTTGACAATCAATCTGCTGCGAAGTTCCTTTTGCCAGACACATGCTCTAACACGTATTGGAATTCTTGCATGCGGTACTGCCATTTGGCAATACGGGGTGTAGCTCTCCCTCCACCCCGAGTACTAAACAAATCCACTAAAGGCTTGTGGTCCGTACGCAAAATGAATTCTCTTCCCCACAGGTAAGTCTTGAAGTACTCAGTTCTCCAACACATAGCTAAAGCCTCCCTCTCAATGGTCGAATAAGTAGCTTCAGCTCCACGTAGCGTACGGGATGCAAAAGCTATAACCTCTTCGCACCCATTAGAACGTTTCTGCAACAATACCGCCCCTAATCCAACACCACTAGCATCCGTCATCAAAATACTCATATCACTTGTATTAAAGGGTTTCAAAGGACATGCTGAAACTATATCTCTTTTGATTTCCTTAAAGACAAGTTCACACTCGTTAGACCACTCATATCTTACATTCTTTCTGAGTAGGTTACGTAACACAGAAGTCTTACTAGCAAATTGTGGAACAAATTTTGCATAGAATTCCACTAGACCCAGAAAGGACCTGAGTTGATCCTTGTCCTTAGGTGACCGTGCATCTTCAGTGGCCTTCAAGATCTTTAATTTCGGTTTCACCCCCTCAGCAGATACGTGGTGTCCCAAATAATCAACACCCGACTGCGCAAATCTACACTTGTCCTTCCTGAAAGTCATACCACTAGCCTTCAAAATATCCAAAACCATCCTCATCATTATCTTTGCCGTATATCAAGATGTCGTCTTGAAAGCATGCTACCCCTTTCATTCCTTTGAATAAAATATACATGACCCTCTGGAACACAGAAGATGCCGACGCCAACCTGAATGGCATGCGGATATAGCGAAAGGCACCCTCTGGAGTTACAAATGAAGTTAAGTGTTTGGAGTCATGGTGTAGCTCAATTTGGTGATACGCGGCAGACATATCCAATGATGTAAAAACAGCAGCCTAATAAAGTGGCTAACATTTCGTTAATATTTGGCAAAGGTTGGCGATCTACCCAAATATTACGATTGAGATCGCGGAGGTCAACACATAAGCGCAAAGACTTGTCCGCTTTACGTGCCAACACAACTGGGGATAACCACTCTGATCCTTCGATGGGTTCAATGATTGACATTGCACACAACTTATCAAGTTCTTGCTTCAGCTCGTGTCTCAGACATAAAGGTACCTTCCTAGACATGTGAACCACAGGAACGGCCTTACTTTTTAAAACAATGCGATGTTTGAAATCTCGCAACTTACCTAACCGGTCACAAAACACCTCCTTGAATTCATCGAACCACTTTAATCCTTCAACATCATGCTCCCTTGCAACAGCACTCAAACAAGGATTCACTAACCGATCCTTAGTTAACACTACATCAGGATGGTTGGGATCCAAAACTATGTTAAGTTCCCCTTGGTCATCCCAACCCAATAAATTCGACCCATCTTTTACCACAAAAACATCAGTATTAGTACAGTTGTCGCAAAACTTCAAATCGGCTCTGAATTTTCCAACAACCTCCACTTTTTTTCCACCATAAGCAAACAACTTAATGTCAGTTGTTTCTAACACCACATCTTGAAATTTAACAAGTTCATTTTCACCCAGCAAAGTGACAGGAGAACCAGAATCTGCCATTACATCGACACTTTGGCCATTAATTAAAAGGTGACAAAATGGTGGTTTCCTTTTTCTCATTTGTCTGATGACGAAACAATTGTCATCGAATTGTTCTGGCTCCTCTTCCTTAATCATTACGACATAGCCATCACCCCCCAAACTTTCATTGTCACTATTAGCCTCACACACAGCATTTACTACTTGCTTCTTTTGACTGTTCGCTTTGCAAAAACGGGAAAAATGACCTGTCCTACCACATTTGAAACATGTCTGACTTAAAGCTGGACATTGTTTAAAATTAGCCACATGTGACCTACTACCACATCTGAAACAAACATAATCTCTATCAGGTTTCCATGAGGACCCACCAGGTTTGCTCGTGGATTTGAAATTTTGACTCTTAAATTTATCAGCCCCTTTTTTTTGTGGAATTTCACCTCCACTTTTTTGTGTTTCACCTCTTTACATTCTAAATTAGAACGAGTACTAGCTAATTCTTTCAGGCAAACATCAGAGTGTTCAATACTCCTAGCAATTTTCAATGCTAGCTCCAAATTAGGATCTTCACTTGCTAACAGTCGTTCATGGATTTTTCTACTACTCGTTTTTTCAATAAGTTGATCACGAATAATCTCCTCCTTCAAGTCACGATAATTACAGTTTAAAGATAAAGTACGTAGAGCAGGCACGAAATCGTCAATGGACTCCCCAGGTTGTTGTGCACGTTGCAGGAATCTGTGTCTTTCCAATACGACATTCCTTTTTGGTGAAAATCTATTGCTCAAAGTTTGAATCAATGAAGCATATTCATCTACTATAGGCTGAGCATCACCCTCCCCACTGGGAAGTACATGTACAGTTTCAATATGTAACGTTTTCAAAATTGACCTGCCCTCATGACCTAACTTGTATACCAACAATGCTTTTTTCTTCTTGGACGTGAAAGTATCTCCATCTATAGCATCTAGATATGCCTCAAAAGCTTCACGCCATTGTACCCAGTTCAACGGTGGAGAGCCAGAATTTGCTAGGAATGGAGGTGGCGGAGATATTCCTTCCATAGCTGTATGCACGCAAAGTGAGTTGCTGCCACCGATAAATGTCAAAGTAAACCAACACAACAAAATTTTTTCTCAAACTTATTTTTATTGAGTTTTGCATCAAAAGAGTCATAGTATATGGTAACACATACAATCGTTCCACTCGTATACAGCTGTCATAGTGCTAATTCCTTGTACAGAGTATTACGGTTGCTACGAGACCTTATTTCTCAGGGAATCAAATACAGATGACCAATACATGACATTCCTCAGCTTCTGCTTAAACTGGCCCCTCCCAACTACCCCTAAGCCTCCCCCTCCCCAGAACCCAGCCCTTTTACCACGAATTACCCTCCTGCTGCCGCTTATGGGGAACGGGTAGGGGAGCCTAAGAAGAACCCCAAACTGTGTATTAACCTAACGTAAAAACAAAAAGAAAATAAGAAAAAGGTACGACAAACTGGGCTCATCGGATCCAGTCTATATTGGACCCTGGGTGAATAGGTAGTGTGGAGCGAAGTCTGTGATGCGCTCTGGTGAGGAACGTTACGCTGTTTAGAATTGGAACAGGTGTAATGCTCTAACCCTCGGGGAGCATGTGGTCATCGGGACGCCGGTGGATAAAAAGTTAACCAAGGGACCCCAAGCGAATTCAAAATTTTTAAAGGCATCCCTATAAATATCACTCATGCGTTCCATGGTTAGTGCCCTCCACAAGCGTGCCTGCCACTGTGTCACAGCCGGAGCGTCCTTCTTCCAGGCTGCGGCCAAAGCTGTTTTGGCTGCACCCAGACATAGCCACATGATGGCCTGATCCGTTGTGGTCTGATATTTCAGCCTCGGGTCTCGAAGCCCCAGAAGCGCAAATTCAGGAGAAACTGGGATTGGATACCCCAGTATTGCCTTGATATGAGCGAGAATTTCGTTCCAAAACGGGCGAATGACCGGGCAGTCCCACCATATGTGGCAAAAATCGCAGAGGAGGCCGCAGCCTCTCCAGCATAAGTCCGTTGTGTTGGGGAATATCTTCTTGAGCTTAGTGTGGTATAGGTACCAGTCGTAGAGGACTTTGTAGTGGGCCTCACGTTGTGCTATTGAGTGGTTGTGGCGTCGTATGTCCCTCCATAAAGCTTTCCATTGGGTGTCCGTGATATCCTGCCCAAGTGTTCTTTCCCAAAACTCAAGGTAGCGTGGACGGGGGAGGGTATGGAGCGTAATAGTAGTGTATAGAGGAAGGAGATAGCCCCTTTCATTGTACCCGCCCCCGATAGATATCGCTCCAGTGGTGTGGGTGCCGTCGTCGCCCCTTCCCTGATCTCGGGTTGCAAGGCCCAATGGTGTAATTGGAGATAATGAAAGTATTCCGAATTGGGCAAATTAAACTCTCGTTGACAGTTTTCAAATGTGAGGATATCCCAGTTATGGAATAGATGTGTAAGAGCAAGGCATCCCCCCTCCCTCCAAGCATCGAAAGGGCCCGGTTGGAGTGCGGGTGGGAACGCCGGGTTGTAGTGTATGGGCGTGAATGGGGATGGAAACGTCGTCCAGTCCGTTTGCCTCAATATGTCATCCCGAGTGTGAAGGGTCGTTTTGGTGGGGGTGCTTATATAAGCATTCGCTGGTCGGTCTAATTTCGGCTTCCAGAGGAGATCCCAAATCACCCGCCCCACTATTGCACGATCCATATGTAACCAATGTTTGTCCGACTCGCGTTGGGACCATTCGACTATGACACAGAGTTGGGCCGCTTTATAATAGAGCATCAGGTCAGGCATCGCTGGGCCCCCTTCGTCTGTAGGTTTTCGTAAGAGATGAAATGGCAGCCTCGGCCTCTTGTTTTGCCACACAAAGTTTTTAAGCAACTTTTGCTCTTTATGTAGGAAATGTTTCTCTAGACTGGTGGGGAGACTCTGAAATAGGTGTAGAAATGTTGGCAGGATCACCATCTTGATGGCATGAATTCTGCCGATCCAAGACAAGTAAAGAGGCGACCAGCGCTTAAGGTCAGCTTGTAGTTGAGTAAGAAGCGGGGGATAATTAGCTGCAAACAGGTGAGTTTAATCCCTAGATAAGTCAATTCTTTCTTGGCCTGTTGAAAAGGTGTAGATGCCACCAGAGTGCACATCTCAGCCTCCGGCAATGTTAGATTAAGGATGAAAGATTTAGGGAGATTAATTTTGAGACCTGCAACCTGCTCGAAGCGGCTCAGCTCCCCTTGTAGTGAGGTCAGAGATCGCTGAGGGTCCGACAATGTCAGCAAGATATCGTCGGCGAACAGGGATATCTTATGGTCTTCGGAACCGAAGGGCACCCCTCTAATCTCAGGTGACTCTCTAATGGTTGCCGCTAAAGGTTCGATGCTAATCGCAAAGAGTAATGGGGACAGGGGGCTGCCCTGTCTCGTTCCCCTCCCCAAAAAGAAAGGGTCCGATGCTACCCCATTAACCATGATTCTGGCACTCGGGGCTACAAAATTAGCCCTTATGTTGATAAAGGTGTCGCAGAATCCGAACCTACGGAGGACTTGGAAGAGAAAGGACCAGTCCACCCAGTCAAACGCCTTCTCGGCATCCAGACCCAGGAGTACTGCGGGGATCTGTTTTTTGGAAGTTTTTTCAATTAAGTGGATCACCCTATGCACATTATCGTGTGTTTGTCTGCCCCGAATAAAACCGGATTGGTCCGGGTGTATGAGTTCTGGCATCAGTGTATCTAGCCGGGAGGCCAATATTTTGGAATATAATTTGGCATCTAGATTAAGAAGCGCTATGGGGCGGTAGGAACTGCAGAGCTGGGGATCTTTCCCCGCCTTAGGGATCACGGGGAATAATGCTTCGCTCATGGTTCGTGTCACCCCTGTAGAGAACGCAATGTGGTTAAAAAGTGTGGTAAGTTGGGGAATGAGTTCTGCGCTGAAGGTTTTGTAGAATTGCGCAGTCAGGCCATCCAGTCCCGGGACCTTATGCAGCTTAAGGTTCTTGAGGGCCGTCTGGACCTCCTCCTCCGATATGGGCTCTTCAAGTTTTCCGTTTTGAGTAGGCGTAACTTGAGGGAGCGTCACTGTGTTAAGGTAGCTTGCTTGTGCGTGGGGGTTGGGTTGGTCGGGTGTGTATAATTTATCATAAAAATCTCTAAAGATACGCGCCTTCCCGGATTCCTCCCTAGTTTTGGCGCCCGTGGAGTCTTCTATACTTGCAATATACTCCCTTTCCCTTTTAACTCGCAATTGTCGTGCCAAGTGGGCACCTACTTTATTACCCTGAGCATATGATGTCTGACGAAGGCGAAGTAAAGTCAATTCCGCTCTATTTGAATAAATAGCTCGTAGTTTCCCTTTCAGGGCTGTGACTTTTCTCTGGAGTGTGAGTGTGGGGTTGGCCTTGTGTGCGCGTTCTGTAGTTTTCAGCTCCCCCTCTAAGAGTAATCTCTCTGCCGTCCTTTCTTTATTAAGAGCAGCCATGAGGGATAGGCAGTGGCCCCGAACCACGGCTTTGAACGTGTCCCAATTGTTCGCCATGGATGTGTCCCGGGGGTCGTTTAGTCTAAAGAATTCCCTGATGGAAGACCGTAGCGAGTCCCGCAACGTTTTATCGCGGACTAGGGCGTTGGGGAAATACCACCTCTTGTATTTAGGTGCGGGACCTGACCATTCCAAAGAAACTACGAATGGGGCGTGATCCGAGATAACTATAGGGTGGATAGTAGCCACTCGAACCTGGCTATTTAGGGATTGGCTGTGAAAGGTGTAATCCAGCCTCGAGTAGCTGAGGTGGACATGAGAGAAAAACGTGTAATCTGTATCGTCTGGGTGCGCTTCCCTCCACGATTCCCTGAGGCCCATTTCCTGAACCGCTTGTTTCAGAGTTTTTGGGATGCTCCCTGCATGAGATTTGTGTGGGTTTGAGCTGTCTATCCCCGAATGCCAGGTCAGGTTAAAATCCCCCATGAGTATTATGTCGCCCACAGCAAAGCCCCCCAACAAAGATAGAGTGGAGTGAAGGAATCCCGCCTGATTAGTGTTGGGTGCGTATATAGACGCTATGGTACATTGTCGCCCCCTAAGGCGCCCCCTGACCATTAGAACCCGTCCCTCCTTGTCGGTTTTGTAGTCTTCCGGCTGGAATTTGAGTGAGGAGTGGAAGAGGAGAGCCACCCCGTTATGTTTTGTGGTGGAGGAAGATCTGTAGATCAGTGGGTATGACTTATGTTTCAACCTATGGTCTTCTGACCGTTTGAGATGGGTCTCTTGAAGAGCCACCACATCATAATGTTGGTCTGTGAGGTATTTCCAAATCTGCTGACGCTTAGAGGGAGCATTCATACCTCGTACGTTCCAAGACAGTGTGGTGATCACCATATTGGCGGTAGCGACTGAGTCAGCCTCTCGTTGTCATGACTTAGCCTGTATCTCTCCGCCCAATCTTCCCCCCCCAACCTCCTCCCGCCTCCCATCCCTTCGGGTTGTTGAGCTGTTTCTCTTGAACCTGTCCCGTCCCTCAGAGCCCTCCGTGTCGTGCCCCTCACCCAGAGTCTGAAAGAAAAAAAAACAATAAAGAAGAAAAACAAACAAACTTGAACCGTGGTAACTTTGGGACCATACGTCCCCAGTCCAGAGTTCCTCCATGGTGTCGGTCCGACACTGTGAGGCGAATAGGACCAAAGTCTGCTGCCAAAAGTTCTGTGTTGCAGCGAAATACAAAGACAAGCCCCGTTCTTCTGCGGCCCGACCAGAACGATCATGTCGTCGGTGCGAGTTCGGAGGAAAGGGTTAAATGGCGCTGTTGGGGAAAGCTTCTATCTCCGAAAAACCCATGATCAGCTAGCCCAGGGAGGCTTGGCCTTTGCTGTCCAATTCCCCAAGTTAATGGGCTTCCACGTCCTCAGGTCGTAGCATCTCCAAATCTGAGAATCGGAGAAATGTCTCACTTGTCTGGCTCACCCTGTGGAGTCTTTCCATTCGTGTCAGAAGTTACTTGCATCTTCTTGGTTCTGGGAAGCCTACGGGTGCGCCACGCATTCGTCTCTCTCTCTCTCGACCTTTCCTTGCCCTGAGAAACCTGAGTGTTCCCCCCCGGGGTCGTTGGTTGGCAGTGGAATTCCCAGGACACCACACGCCTCTTGGACCTCAGTGACATGATGCGTCTTGTTTTTGTATTCAAAGCTGAGACCGAAGGGGTAAGTCCATCGATATCGGATAGTGTCCTGCCGTAGTTTGTCTGTGACGGGTCTGAACTGCTGGCATCGTGCCAGGGTCCCCAGGGCTATGTCTTGGTATAGCTCACATGGATATCCTTGAAACTTCACCGCGTCTGCTTTCCTGGCGGCCTGAAGTATACCCTCCTTAGTTTTGAAAGAGTGGAGTTTGGCTAGGATGTCCCGTGGTTGACGTTTCTCGACTTGTAGAGGCCTTCCTACTCTGTGGACCCTCTCCAGCTTCACCTTGAGTGACGCCTCACCCAATAGATCAGAGAACAGACCCGTGATAAAGGCCTCAAGATCCGGGCCTTCTGCTCCTTCTTCCAAGTTGCGGATTCTAATGTTATCCCGCCGGGAACAGTTCTCCAAATCTTCTTGTTTGAGTTGTGTTGCTGTGAGCTGGGTCTGAAGTTCTCTCGCCATCTCTGAGATCTGTTCCGTTTTCCTTTCAAGGTCCGCTGTTTTAGCCTCCGTGTCCATCACCCTCGTACCCACCGAGTCAATGTCCTGTTGGAGTGAGGTGAGTCTGCCACTGAGATCCGCCTTCAGTGCTTCTAGGGATTGGGACATGTCCGCCTTCAGTTCCTCCCGCAATTCCTGTTTAAATGCTCTCAGGGAGGCGAGTAGGTCCTCTTTAGATAGTGCCATTCCGGTCTCCTCCCCCGTGCACTGATGTGATTCCGTAGTGGCTGCCGAGGTGAAGTATGCAGACACCCTGTTGTTCTGAGGTTGTTTTTTAGGCGGCATAGAGAAGTGGTCAATATTGCCTGTGGGGGGTGTCCGGAGTTCAGGTCTGCAACGCCTCAATACCCGAATGACCCCCTCTCTCGCGCTGTGATCCTCTACCAGTGACCAGGAAACAGGTGATCCTCAAGCCCCCAGGGCTGCCCCGGGCCCTACCCCAGGCCTCCTCAGTTTGGGTGCATCTGGTCGCCTCCTGCTCTGCCCACGATGAGCTATCCCTCGCTCTCCGCCCGTCTGCTCCCGCGGTCACTCTAACAAAGGAAGATCTCCGCTCTCCTCCAGTATGTGCTCCAGGACCGTTGCTGGTGTGTGACTCTGGGGGTTATGATGCATGGAGTGCCTGTAGTTTGTCCAAACTATGGGCTCCGGCGGACCGACCCCCGGGGAGAAGAGCTGCGTCTCGTTGTTAGTGTTGAGGAGCTGCCTTCTGTGTAGGCCCAAAGACACCACGAGGCAATGCCTCCTCTGCAGGCGCCATTTTGAGGTCAGGCACCGCCGATTCTCAATCCGTGTCGGGGCTAGTGTTTGGGTTTTGAAACAGTGCTCTGGCTGGTATCTCTCTGCGCTGTAACCGCAGCTACTATTTTGCCACCTTGTCAGATTTCCCCTAGGCGGTCTACGCTTCTCCCCATGCTGTGCGGTGCCGGGGCGAAATGGCGGCCGTCGCGTCTCCCTCTGTGCGCTGGTTGCACTCACCGGGCCGCCGGACCCCTCTTGCCTCTCAAGGTCCCCCGGGAGAGGGCTGCTCCACGTCAGATGCTCCCTCTGCTAGCCCTGGCAAGTCCGCTCTCCTCCGTCCGCACCTCTCTGCTCCGTCCGCGAGCTGGGCTCCGGCCGGGTCGGTTGCCTCCAGTCGCCCTGCAATCATTCGCCATCCGCCGGTCCCCGAGCAGCTCTGGTCATCCCGAGGCAAACCGAAGTTGTCTCTGAGCTACACCAGGTACTTTCCCATACTTAGGAAGACCGCAGCACAGTGTTGTCTTTGATCATTTAAGGTTTGGCAGCGGAGCCGTCGTGGATCACGTCCACACAGCCATCTTGGCTGGCCACGCCCCCAACACAACAAAATTTAGTCACAATGCGCACCACAGATAAGGCAGGTAAGGACAATAGGTGAAGAAAACAGGTGCAGAAAATTCCAGGTGTGCCTATCACCGTGCAATGTGCAATAAATGAAGAATTTTCAGCTGACAGGCAATGATATAGGTGTGCCCATCACCGTAAATATGCCACCGTGTAATAATAATTGAAGGAATCTCGGTTGACAGGCAATGAAATGGGTGTGCCTATCACCGTAATACAAATGCAATACCTCCAAGATGGCCGCCGCACGTCCAAGGACGCACAGCAGCGGCGTCTGTTCAGCTTGCTGACGTCGATGGGAGGCGCGCACACCACCGTGCGCACTCACTGTCAACACGCGCTGGAACCACGCGCCGACAACCGGATCCTGCTCCCTGGACAGTTCATCCCAAAAATACGCCTCGACGAAGAGTACACAGGCAAAGACAGGCGCAGGATGCAGGCACTCGTAGACGCCAATCTCAGGACAGTATCGAGGCAGAAGACAGCAGAAACACGAAAACCGGCACCCCAGGGAACCGCAGGAAGCAGTGGAGTATCCCGAACAAACACCAGCAACACGATGGAGATGGACACGCTGACGGTCAGCTCGTCGCCACTGACAAGATGTCCAGGAGTCGTCAAGGTAAGTAGGACATATCTTTAATGACCGTCAGCCATCCACCTCAGCAGCAACTGCCGCTCCGGGAATCCCACGTCCCCAAACATTCCAGTTCCATTCCGAACCCCACACAACAGCACTAATCGGAGTTAGTGTTACCCCAAATTAATTTTCATCTGTTTACCTTTTTTAAGAGACAGTCGAGGTGCCTGGCAACGGCATTAAACAATGGAATCACGTAAACATCAGCAGGGAGTAGTCAAAGGTGGCGTCAGGGGCTGGCCAGGAGCATGTAGTGCCGTGGGATGGGGGTTCTCACTTTCCATCTGTGATGCGGAGGGCGAAAGTCTCAAACTTCCGGGTCTGCCTGTTCGATCCCCTTCACATGCTCTCAGCATCGGGGGCAGGGGTGGGCTGAGAGACCCCGTAAAGCTTTCGAGGCCATGAAGAGAGCCCAGACCAGGCGTGGGAGGGGACAGGGAGTCCGTACATGCGACCTGAGAGGGGGCTGTTTGACTGCACCCAGGGAGCGAAGGGAGGCTGTGTGACTGCACCCATGGGGCAAAGGGGGGCAGTGTGACTGCACCCAGGGAGCGAAGGGGGTAGTGACTGCACCCAGGGGGCTGTGTGACTCAAACCAGAGACTGACTAAAGCCAGGGAATGAAAGGGACTATGTGACTTTAACCAGGGAGTGAAGGGGTCTGTGTGACTGAAACCAGGGAGCGAAGGGGGCTGTGTGACTGAAACCAGAGACTGACTGAAGCCAGGGATTGAAGGGAGCTGCATGACTGACACCAGAGAGAGAAAGGGGCTGCATGACAAACCAGAGAGTGGAGGAGGCTGTGTGACTGAAAGCAGAGAGTGAAGGGAGCTATGTAACTGATACCAGGGACTGAAGGGGACTGTGTGACTGAAACTAGAGAGTGGAGGGGGCTGGGTGACTAAAACCAGAGAGTGAAGGGAGTTGTGTGACTTAAACTAGAGAGTGGAGGAGGCTGTGTGACTGGAACCAGTGAGTGGTGAAAGTGGTGCCCCAGCAGGGGTGCATACATGGGTGCAAGAACATCCCGGGGAGAAATACGGCCCTCTCCCATGAGGTTAGGATTGGAGCTGTGCTTCTGTACAGCTGCAGAAACTTTAAACATGTTTATATCTAAGTGGAATACTCTGCTAAAACAGGTTCCGTTGATATAAGGCTGAAAAGGAATGATTACAAGTAGAATAAAGTGCTGCAATAATGCTGCAAAATGTTCATTTTTGTGCTGCTAAATTTAAATTTTTGTGCCGCAAAATTTGCAAATCTATGCTGCAATATCCTTGGGGCTCTGCTTAGAAAAGTTAACTTTATTAAAATAAAATTTCTTTGTGTTTGTGACAGATATGTATATCAAAAGCAGGCAGATATTTAGAAAATGATGACAACCCAGCGAGACCCCGGTAATGGCAATACCACTCTTTTATAATCTCTGTTAACATAACAACACATAACACTACCAATATTATAACCGATAAAACAATGTTACACAACACAAAACAAATTATAATGTTACAACAAATAATATAACATGTTAACATGTCAAACTATAACTTCCAGAAAGCAATTCCAGAACTGCTCTTCAATACCTTGTACTCTCACATCGAGATCATGGTAATGCCCTACATGGCTTCCTAGTCTCCACACTTGCACCCCTTAGAGGCTTCTTATACGCAACAGCACTTCTCATCCAGGGCCTGAAGAAATATGATCACATCACTCCCATCCTAATGGAACTCAATTGGCTCTCCTTGCCGGACTGCACCATCTTCAAAACTAGCTTCATCATTTATAAAGCTATCAGAACCTGCCGCTCTGCTTATATTCCAGACAAGCTCACTATTGCTGGTCTGGTGGTTCTCGGCAAACCTGCAGCCAGGACACCACCAGACTGTAGACTAATAAGTGTAAAAAACAAGATAACAAGCCCTTTCCATCTGTGCACCCACGATCTGGAAAAACATCCCCGTATCCATCAGGACTACCCCAAAGCGCCTCCAATTTAGGAAAGAGTTGAAGACTCACCTCTGTAAAGAACACTTCTTCACATTGTATTAACCGTCCACATCTCCCTGTCGTCTCCTGTTACTCGCTGACTTTAATCTAGCCTTTGACGAAGTACAGCACTCTGCTGCGTTTTGGCTAGGTTTGCGCTATAGAAAGAACATATACATACATACATAACGGATATAACATAGCCCAACATATAACGGATCATGTAATATAACATAATATATACGTTTTTCAATACTTGTGCTATTTTTTTCTCTACGGTAAAATGATTGATATAACGAGATTATTCCTCCTAACCTATGAAATGTTGGATTCACAATTTATTTTTTCGATGCTTTCTCTCGGAAAAATGACAACTTGTTTAGGCGCAGCTCGTTTTTCATTTGCAGTTTATGCTCATAACAATGAGGCCACTTCAAAGCAGTCGAAAATCTCACCTCCCTAGCCCGTCTCATGCAGCAACCTGACAAGCTGCCTCTTCTTTTTGATCTTTTGCTAATGAAGACATGGGAATATAGAGCTTTCCTTCAAGGCTCAGGTACGAGAATTTCATAAGGGCTTGTCAATCCGACTGTTCTACATGTCACTTTAACAAGTTGCTGCTACTGAAAACTATTTCGCACACTTAATAGGCACACTGTAAATATTCCTGACTTTCAAGTTGTTTGATGTTCCAACATTTGTGGCTGATGGTGATTTAATGTATACACAGCATGCATATGTATGTACTTTAAATGAAGACACTTTTACACTACTTTCTACAATTAACATGCCGTAGCAAAGAAAAACCACAAAAGGCTGTTGTCAGAAAATAGGGCAATTTCATATGGTCTGTTTGAGCCCTTACAGTACCAGGGTATTTTCTCACCTAAAAAATGGCCTTGTAATTTCCAACTCATTCACCAAAAGCAAAGGACAAATAACCAAAATAACTCAGGACACGAGAAAATATAAGATCCAACACCCACCTAAATACACCGGGGAACAGAAACAAATATGAGAGGCAACATAAAAAACTCACTGGGCTCAGGTACATCCTCTCATTCTTGAATTTGACTTCACTGATCCGTATATGGCGACATATTGGCGCTCTAACATTATTTTCTTTTTTCCATGCACTTTGACGTGGATTTGGAGTTCTCTTCACTGGAATTTTGCTTATGGAAGTGTGGTTGCAGTACTTTTAGGCTAAAATGTCAACTCCGAAAAGGTCAGGATCTCATAGATGCTGTTCCTGTTGCTATCAGGAATCCTTCTCAGACTCAAATGTTGCCTGCTTTTGGGTTTGGATCCTGCATACGTCTCCAGGTTTGGTTACTGTTGTGGCTTCATGCATCGGATGGCGTCCGAGATTCGGGAGGCAACCTTTTTTTTATGTCTTGAGGACATGACATACAATGAAGTCATCACCTGTTAAGACACATTCTCGAATCGGGTACAAAGGAAAGGCATCGTCCCTGGAGTAGTCCCCCCCCCCACCCCTCCCCCCCCACCAAGTTTAGGAACAAACACAGGACTCTTTTTCCTTGTGATATCACTCCCGGTTATGGGCTAGGTGGTTGCAGGACCTGTTCCCATACTTTGACCCCAGTGTTGTCTTCATATCAGTTTTCTGTTCTGGAGGACATGAGTATGGCTTCTCTACCTAGATCAGTTCTGGTTCCAAGTTTGTGCTGAAGTACCCAAGTACACCAGGCCAAGTCTGTTGATTTTGCCGACAACCAGCAGTGTTCCCTCGCATTTTAAGTAAGCTGCTGTCTCCGCCTCTCTGATTACCAAATTAACTTTGTTTGGGCTATGGGCCTACACACAGCTTATTCGTTAGACAAGCTTTGTCCATCACCCCATTTTCCCCACACTCAAATCCTACTTCTCATTCTATCATAGATTCCCCACTAGTTCACTCGGACGTGAACGCACGCCTTTGATACCTTGGCTGATTAACTCTGTTTCGAGGAGTCATTTACTACATCTACCTCTCGTGGACATACTCTTCCCATTACAGGTATCTGGGTAACTACATCTGGCCACGGCTCGCTCCCCTAAAATATCCTTCTCATATTCTTATTCTATCCCTTTTCATTCTTTTATACAGCACTGACCGAACTCTTTGTAACCCGGTCCTTATGATGTCCTGAATTACTTACAGGTTGAAACGCCGTCAACCACTCAGCGCATCCTTGGGTGTTTTTATGGTTCCTTAAATCAGTTGATTGTTTCTTGTACTACCAATATACTGTTTTTGTAACCAATTTTCAAATTATATATTTTGGGCCGTTTTCTGCTGCTCTTCACATTGCTTCACGTGTCACTTGCACCGTTGACTTCTTGCGCGAGCACTGATGTGCACCCGAATGTTTGGGTTGCACCCACATACAATGTAAATAGTGCTGAAATAACAATTGCTGTCAATATACTTTTTCCAATACAGACCGCTCTATACATTTCATGCAAACTTTTGTTGTCTCCCTTTCTTCCCTTGCAACTGTAATTGATGTTTTACACTTTACAAAAGTGCCTACCAAGTATTTTTATTTATTTTATTTATTTACTTGAGTTTTATATAGCGCTGGCTAGACCCGAAGGTATCAGAGCGCTTTACATAAGGACACAGCGAGTTGCAAGTTACAAAAGTTTCACAGTAGTTACATAATGGATAAATAAACAATACAGGAGTAACTTGGCGAACACGAAAGTCAGGAAAGGAAAGACCAGGGACAGCAGGTAATCCACAGGAAGGAGACAGCAGCGGGGAAGAAAACGAGACAAATGTCCGTGATCCGGCTGGGTAGGTGACGGCCATAGCGGTGTGCCAGGGCCAATCTCCCCTATAGCTGTCGGTGCAGCTCCACCGGGAAGCGGCCATGTATGCGTTTAGGGCTCCGCCAGAGAAGAGTGAGGATCAGGAGGGGATCAGAAGGCTAGAAACCAAAGACGGGTGGTAGGCGCTGGCGAGGATGGCAAGGTAGGAGGAGTGTGGTTTTGGCACTTTGACGCCATATGACAAATCTTCCCAAAATTCCTCTCCTTCCCAAAAAAAAAAGAAATCCACCTCAGCTCCTTTCTGGAAAGTTTAGGGGTGAACTGGCAAGCAGGGGCTTTCTGTAACTACTGATACTTCTCCACCTCGGCCTGCAACTTCTTCTGCAGTGTTCTGCCATGGCGACGTTTAGTGAGCTCCCGTCTCCAGGCGTGACACCGGCCTCCAAGTATTTCCTGTTGAGACATTGTTGGTTGCTACACTTAATCTACCCAGGTCTCGACTGGGTTTATGGGTTATCTCCTGTGGTCTTTTCTGTAACAGCTACTTGGTGGCATAGGAGATTCAAAG
Source organism: Calotriton arnoldi (assembly GCA_963921515.1). Taxonomy (NCBI): domain Eukaryota; kingdom Metazoa; phylum Chordata; class Amphibia; order Caudata; family Salamandridae; genus Calotriton; species Calotriton arnoldi. Next base: position 1,286,561 of record CAWUFW010005218.1, on the reverse strand, counting down.
GCTATGAACAAAATACAGCCTTACAAGCAATGCCAGTCTGCTCATCCTAGTCTTGGTCAGCAATGGCCTGTGCCTTCCCATGGCTAATGTGGATGTTCTGCCTTCAAGGGGTACCATGACAATTGGTAGAAGTCTTCTTCCTCCTTCTCCCTGGCACACATTGCCAGGCCCTTCTAATCCATCCTCTTATGATCTCCTATATCCTGGGCAAATGAGGTCCTTCAGGGCTGATATATTGGCATCAGAACCCAGTTAACTCCCCCAGGTAATTTAAAATCGAGCACAAGGTAACCAAACAAGTAATTGTACTGACTTTGATTGGCTGAGTGAAATGTATTGTTTTGTTTGACTTGTGCTCCATTTTAAATTACCTAGGGAGTTTACTGGTTTCTGTTTTTAATCCTGTCCCCTAGGTTTTGAGGGTTACTCTCTTTTGAGTCTACTACTCATCTGCTGGCATGACATCAATACAGGACTCTGAGGCTTTCAGATTGTGCATTGGGATTCATCCTCATTTTTCAGCAGGCATTTGGCATAACTTTATTTCTTTCACTGCCCAACGCAACAAATCTTCGGGCAGGGAATCTTCACTATCTGAGCAAGATGCAATAGTGTGTTCCAGAGAAAAAGAATTCTCTCTTAGGAAGATCTTCACATAGTTGCCCTGGCACAAACTTCTTTAGATCTGAATTCTGGGGATTGGATACTTTGCCCTGCAACATGTGTGTTCCATTAGTTGTTTCTGTAGTTTCATGGACGAATTTTGTGTACTGAGTTTCTACGTGCAGTTCTGGCATTGTGCTTGGCATCAGCACTTAATGTCTACACACAGGTTATGCTGGTGATAGCGCATGTTTGTGGATTGGAGATACAAGTGTCTCTGTGTCTTGAGCTTGTATAATTCCTCCTGGTCACAGTTGATTTCTGTTTATCTGGGGATAATTTTTTCACATGCTTCATGGCACACTTTAAGCCTCTCTTATTAGTAATAGAGTTATTGAAGGCTTCCTTCAAGATCTTCTTTCCTTTTAGGATGGCTTGTTGCTTTTAGGATGTTCTTCCAGTATTTCGGAAGACTGAGCTTACACACAGGATGATGTGGACCAGGTTTCTCAGACTTTGCCTGATAGAGAATTGAAAATGAAATTGTGAGGTTTTGTTGTCCAAGCTTCCTCTGGCTGGTTAGCGGAACACAAAGACAGATGATTTTCTTTTGTCATCTTAACAACTTAAAATGGCTTCTTCTTCTGGAGAAGGTTAGAGGTTCACAGTGGAGACTTGTCACAGTTGTACTGCCTTTCTGTCGTGCTGTAACACTTTGGGAGGTTTTCTTTCTTGGGTGGACCTTTGGTTCTGATTTCATGCTTTATAAGTTTTTAATGTTCTGCAGGCCTGGCGAAGCTCCATCATAATTGGGGTCATATTTTCTAAATTAAGACAATTAAGTAAACAACAGAGTGTGGCCCGTTTGAAACTACTGGGGTTGGGGCAAATAAATCACAGGAAATTTGAATACCTCAGTATGCTATAAGAAAGAAGCAATGGCACCCGCATCACGTAGTAAACGATGATGAACGATCCAAAGGAAGCACTTGATCCTGATAAAGATAGGTACTGAGAGACTGTTTTCCTGACAAACCCCTGCAGCTCCATGCAGAGAGCCAGTGATATTTGACGTCTTACTTTGCAAACAACTTTCTATTAATGAAGAAATCGAGAAACAAAGACACACTATTTAAGTAAACTGATTCTCAAAGGAGCCTTTGTTAATTTCTAACAAACCGTGAGCCCTGAGGAAGAACTCCATTGATTTTAAGCCCAAGCCATAGAGGAGTTGAACTGACACAACACTAGGACACTTTTGCCAATTTCATTACCATTTCATTGTGCTGTCATCGCCTTCATCTGAGACATTATTTGTTGAATGATATAAGAAACACTTACCAAATTCACAAAAGAAGAATACAGGAAACAGTCTTTGGTTTTTTGAAAGTCTAAGGACCTCTTTAGAAGTAAGACCAATGTTTTGTGTTTTTAATATGTTTGTTTAGTGTTATTCACATAAAAAGGGTGTGATTGGCTATCAGTTTATGTAAACCAACACAATAAGAGGGACAGGGCCTGGTGATGATTCAGCATTTAATTTAAAAAAAAATTGAATAAATCACACAAGTAATCACTTGAAACTAATGAAAAGTCTGTGTGCTTGCCAATCAACGATGAGTTTTCAGATAGCGCAGGTGTGCTTCTGGTTGCCTTACATGAATCATGTCTCACAGGCATGATATAAGCATCAAACCAATGCCGCAGTAGCCAAGCCCGCATCACTCAAGTGATGGTTGCTCCATACCCTTCATCCTAGTCCTGTCCGGATTGTCTCATTGTACAGATATCTTCCTCCTCACTGAAGATGGAGACCATGCCCTCTTGATTGGACTCTTTGGGCTGTAAGACGTTTGTCCCTGGCAGTGCCCTCAAATCATTTCACACATCTTGTCTGCTTGCTTGCACACACTCTTTGGCATCAACTGTGCCCTAGATGGATTGGACACTGACCGGGTGTTCTATGCTTTGTGCACAAGGCAGTATATTTGGCCAGGCCATGATCCAAGCCCATGTTTGTACTTTGCCCACAAAGCAAAGTATTCAGCAGTGCGCAGCAGGGATTGAGCTCGGGTCCTGGCCTTTAGCCAGGTCCTTCTCCCAACTCTTTGTAGGTAATAAATCACAGCGCATTGTCTTTGGCCATAAATGCAAATGATTGGAAATAGTGCTTGACTTTTAGAAAGGCCATGTGCTGAAGTCCCTTGAAGACATTCACCCACTGTTCACTTCCAGGGGATCCTCATCAATAGCCATAAGCACTGAATAGTTGTTATTGAATGGTGCTCTTGTAGTTGGTTCACAATACTTCTTCCCTACTGGAGTGACTAATTGAGAATGGGGGGATGGTGGGGGAGATGCCACTATTTGGAGGGTGGCTTCCCTGCGGCCCGATGATTGTCTACTTCTTCTTCCCTTTGAGAACTTGCATGGATGATATGACTGCCTCTGTTGGTGTATTGCAGATTTAACCACTGAGAGGCTTGAGCCGTCTGAAGGAGGAAAATTCTGTCAAAAGGCCTGTATCTCCATATTTTTTTTTCTAGGCCTATTGCTCTTAATGTCTTCATTGCTGATTCTACGTGGCTCATTTCATAATTTGTATGAGAGCCAAAAAGACAGTTTCCTGAGAACGGTAGATTGAGTGTACACTGTTGGGTCACTTATTTTTGGTTAGTTAGCCTCAGCCAAGAACTCTGTCTGAGACAAATGTCATGGCAGTGGCCTCGAACAACTAAATCAGATGTATCTGGTGATACACTGATGAATTGATTGGGGTAAAGCATCTTTATTACGGATTTTTGGGATCCCGTGTCTGACAGTCTCTCTGTGACTCTTTGAAGTGATTCCCTGAGTGATGTCATACCTTCCTAATAGTGCAGTTGAGCTAGGAGACTTCATAGTTGTTGCCAAGGTTCCTCACATGTTCCTTCCTATCAAATCCATTCTACTGCTTTATCCGGTGGAACAGTAGAAAAAGGAGCTACTACATGCAACTTCTTTGCAGCTGAGACAGTTACAAAGTCGGGTTGTGGATCCGTTTTGAGGAAGAGAGGATCTGGATGTCTACTCTTCTTCAGAAGTTTGAATAATGCTGGCTTCACCGAAGCTGGAGCTAAGAGGAGTTGCATGACAGAATCTAGCAACCCAGGAACCGAAGGTAGGAAGGGTTTGGATGCTGCTGTATGATATAGAGTCTAAAAAATATCTGAAGTCGCTGTTGTTGGAGTTGGCATGGGTATGTTAAATTTTCCTGCTCCTCTTTCCAGAACCTCACTAAAGGTTGTCAAATCACCTGCAGGCAGTGCTCACTCAGGAGACATATTGGAAAGAGTTAGGGAATAATCCCTGAATGTATTGTTGAAGTCGATGACCCAGATGGCTTTGGTCTTTGCTTTGGAGAGCAAGACCTTTTGGTGTGAAGTCTTGATCGCCTGGTGTGTGATCTGGACCTTCTAGAAAATGTTCTGAACTGCAGTCTTCTTTCATGAGGACTTCTCTCCCTTATAGGTGCGGAACGAGGCAATGGATGTGGAGATGCTGGTGGTAGATGTGGTGACTTCACAGGTACAGGAGTGGTGGGAGTCACAGGGGATAAATATGGAGAGGTTGATCCCCTTGAGATGTAGGAGACAAAGGAACTTCCGGAGTCACTACTCTTGTAGGAGAATAAGCTCTGGAATATTCAGAATTTTGGTGTATGGGATACCTTTCTTTTTATAATTTTTGCAGCCATTTAGGCAGCAAAGGCAACTGCTCCTTTTGAGAAGAATATTTCTCCAAATATGGTACCAGAATATCACTTAAAGTTGATCTAGATGGCTCTACGAATGCTACAGCATTGGATCCAAAATGATGTCTAGGCTTGCTGTTTTGAGTGGCTCCTCCTGCTCTGCGGATCTGTGCTCTATTTGTAAAGCGTATAATCACAGATCGCGGATATGGGGGTTTACGAACCCAGGGGCGCCTCTTTGAATCCAGTGTCAGCGACTGTAAGTTTTTGCATTTTTGAGAGACAGTAACTACCCTTCTGAGACCCACCTCATCCATCCTAGGTCTACCAGATACTCATACGCCTATATTCCACCACACAGAATTCTTTTATTTTTCTTGGCTCTGTTAATCTGGGTCTTTAGATACAAAATGGAATTGTAGATTAGCATGTGGCTGACTCCTGAGCTTTCTGAATTCAAATAAGCTTTGTGGAGCTCATATATACAAAATGGCAGTTCCTGGATTCCCTAATGCATGGGTGGATCTGTGAATGACGTGGGAGAATGTTTTCTTTTTTAGTTTTGAGGATCAGTATCTACTTGTGTGGGATCCCCACACATCCTCCTTGGGTTTAGGAAATTCCCCTCTTACACCCTTCCTGTATTTTATGTACTGTGACATGGAATTCACAGAGGCTCTCAGATCCTTTGCAACGCAAACATTCTGCACACAATAAATATGATCAGTTTTGGGCAGCCAATCAGATTGAAAGGATTTGTGGTTCTTTAGAGGACGAAGGGAAAGAAAGGTCCTGTATGTAATTGGATGTGTTTGTTTCAAATGTATTTTCTTGGGTCATGATCTGTGTATAATATGAAGGGGAGCGGTCAGTTTACCTGTAAAATGTAATTTTAGGTTTGACCAACACCCCTGTTGTAGCAGAAACGTCTCAAAAACTACTAATAAGATTTGCACCAGACCAGAGTAGATCTCTTTTCTCAGTAAAGTTCTAGTTTCATGGCAGGTTTTGTGTAATTCTATTAGGCTGTTCTTGCTGTATCAAAAATCCTCAGGGACCTAAAACGGGAAACACTTTCTTTTATTCCCTCACTCACTTTTAACAGTTTCTACTTTGGGAGGATCTGCATACAAATTGACATACTGAAAATTAGCGAAATGCACTAATTATGTGCAAGAATTCATGCAGATTTATCAAACAGGGCTATTCTAATCAAACCTTCACTTTTCCAAGTTTGGCTATCTTCGGTCCAGCCATTTAAAAAAAAAAAAAAAGTGAAAAGTGTCCCTGTTCAGTATTTGTGTGTAGGTTGCAGATATATGATTTAATCTGCTTGCCAGTTTAAAGAAAATGCAGAAAACATGAAGACTCCTTAATGGCTGAATTTTCCTAGTGTTCATGAACAGAACTAAATCTGATTGGCTGAAATACCTTAGAAATATTTTCAGAACTATGCATTATGCTTCCTATGTATTGGTTACAAACATAAAGATTTTACTCAGATCAAACGACGGAAAACAAAAGAAATGTGCCATTTATACTTAATAAAATCATGCTACACCAGTAAAAAACGTAGTATATGCTGCTTTATCCATAAAGGGATGGGCCTGTGTTTTGACCACATATGCACCAACCTACCCCCAATTTGGCATTCCTTTGATAGGGTTGTAGTGCCGTATTTTGGACTCCTCCACCGTCGACCAAGTGTCGTGGAAGGCTCTCATTGCCCTGTTCCCTATTTATAATGGCCTCCTCCGTTGCCTCGTGTCACAGATGGATGATTGTGCCTCTTTCTCATGTGACCTCGTCCTAGGGTCAGAGAGGGTTCAAAGCCATTTTTAAATGGAATCCCTACTCAGCCTTGTGTATAGGTTGAGGAGGGTTCTCACGCTCCACTAACCCCCCTCCAAAGAACGGCCAATGGCTGGGTGGTGGGTATCACTGGCCCCACACCCCCACCATTGCCTAACAAAGAATGAACGTTAGCCTTTTCCCGATGGCAGGGTGGGGTGTACCACTGTTCTCCAACCTGTCCACTTTTCGCCAGGGCCAGGCAAAATAGACATGGCGACATCAGAAAGCTACCTTTGTGTCTTTATAGCACTTTGTAGCTTTCATACCCTTTTGGTGGCCCCAAAACGCTTTTGAGTGATAGAATAAGAGCTTCCGTCATTTGTTGTGCGTGGTTGGTGTAGTGCTGTTTCAGACTGGTCTATTTTGAAGAGTTTTTATGTCATGTATGAGGTATGGAGTTGAACTCTGGACTTGTTGCAGTGAACATGTGGGTGCACTTAAGCCTGGTGTGAGGGGAAGAGAGATGTGAGGGATAGAGTTGCATTTTCATATGCCCCCCAGCTGTCAATGGTCCTGGTTCTTCTCCTTCTGCATACTTTTACAAAAGGAGCACCAGTGGGGTGGTTGACAGCTACCCTGGTGTCATGTTCACAATTGTGAATTCACATCTACAGTGTAATTTTCACTCCATGTCTGGATGACGTTGAGAGCTAAAATTCATATCCACGACATGTACTTAATGTTAGATGCCCTTAATCACTGAGAATTGTATTCAGCCGAACACTGACCGGGATCTAGTGGTGCACTGTGATACGTGTCATACAATTAAAATTGAGGCACATTATTATGTTTTTATTATGTTTATAATTTTGTTGTCTTATATCATCTCTATAAACATGCCAACTGGGCAGAATGGTAAATACGCTTCATAGATACTGTCACAACATACTATGCCAAGCTATATTTTTTAATTAGAAACTCCTGAGCTATAAAAGCTAAAACTGCCTTTTTTCTCAACACTAGTACAGCATCCTAGGCAGATTCAATGTCACCAAGAGCCTGAGCTAAAACAAGAAAGAAGCTTTACTCACAAAATAATTCTTATCATGTACTATTGTGGGAGCTTGATTGCCGGGCTTCGTCATTTATTTTTCTTTTAAAATTCGTTTTGATGGCACAAAGCCCCTGTGCACATGCATCTGTCAAAGCTAGATGACAGGATCATAATTTAATTAAAAGCAGTAAACAAACCTATGTGGCACAGGTTAAAATGTCCAGTGTTGAGGGACAGAACTAGCTCAGATCTGAGATGTTTGACAGTTCTTTAGGTAGCGGCTTTCCTCCCTTCTGCAGGCTGTGTGGGGTGCCCGATTCTGATGACTGAGTTACCACACACATGGTAAGAGTGCAGAAAATGGTGCTGCACTAGGCAGTCCAGTGATTCAGAGTCCATGCAATTCAATACCAGCTGGAGGAGTGATAATCCTTTCCTTATGTGGATAACACGATTATCAAAATGGCACTTCTGACTGCAGGTGGTACCTGAAGGGAAGCTGTGTGACGCTGTGACTGGAAGACTATGCTGGGAGGCCTCTGCTTTGGATCGGAAGATCGCCAAGCCCTTAGCACTCAACATGGATTATTTATTTGGGAGTTTTATATAACACTAACCATTGCCTCATGGTTACATCAAAGCGCTATACCTTTCAATTACAAGATCAATTGTTTGGGATAACTGCAGCCTGAATGATTGCAGGGCGTTGTCCCTATCTGATCTTACACATTTGCTTTAACAATTCTATGATCTGGGGCTGAACACTGCCCTAGTTGGGAAATGAGTTTAGTGAACTGCCACCTTAAAGTGTTCAGTTTTCACCATATAAAATGGTGCATAGGGGTGGCCAGTGTGCAGCCCTATCAACACTTATCCTGCCTGTGGCCTTACTCTTCAAAAACCTGCTCCACATAATGGTAAAGTTTTACATAAAAACAATTGATCGGTGCAATATCATGTCAAACAGCAGAGCGGGCTCAACAGTCTCACGTTTGTATTGGGAATCTATGATGGCGATGGCTGTACCAGCCCAGCCTCAATCATTCACAATAGATAGATGGTTTGCGGAACTAGCTTTAGGCAGTGCAGCATGTCATCTAATTGAGCTTCAGGGGTTGTCAAACATATGCCCTTAAGCCCAAATAATCCCAAAGCAAGAGTAGTTATGGCTACGAACGGCCGCACAAATGCTAGTCTTGTAAGGTAATAGTTGTAGGTACTCACCCTCTAATGGTCATACTACTCAACAACAATAAATAAAGTTGAACAGACAAAAACACACCAAAGGGAGTGCCTCAAGAGTCCAACAATTGTATTTTAGAGCTTGTTCTCTTTTTTTCTCTTCCTTTCACGAAGAACACATAATTCTTCTCCAAGATCAAAATAACATGGGAGCCATAGTATGAAGTAGTATGCAGTCTCAAAACAATTCTCTTTATTATTATTCAAAACATCAGTGAAACAGGCCGGCCAACACGTTTCGTCCTCTAAAAGGACTTCATCAAGGTTTATGTATTTCTTTGCAGCAATATCACATCAAAGTCTAAGTGTGGGGGAATTCGTTCTCCCAGAGATTCTTGGAACACTCGTATTTGCTCCTATATTATTGTGGAACAATAACTGAAGGCCATATATTAAAAATGCAGCTAAATATCCACACCCCATTAGGTTCTGTAAGCTCCGACTGGGTAGCATGACGCGCCACCACTGACTAGGTATGCCCTTAAGCCCGTTTAGAAGTAAGGATAGAGAAGCAGAGTCTGCCTTCAACCCTATCCTTACTTTTAATTTTAAAGAAACTTGTGCCTTGGGTCAGGTACAAGCAAATGCTGTGAATCATAACAACTTCCACTTGTTCTTTCTGGTTACTTATATGCTGAATTTAGGGGTGCGGAGAAAAGTCTGTAATCCTTGAGTAAGTGTGGAGATTGGAGTGCTTGCAAAAGAAGAACAATTTCACATGCTAATTTTGTGTGTGTCTGTGCGTCTGTAATGTGTATCGTATGTATGCTTGTGTGTCAGAGGGAGGCAACTGAAAGCATTTATTTCATAGATGAAGCATTTGAGTTTTTCTACGAAAAGGTTTCTAATCTGTCACTCCTAGAGCAGTTGGGAATTCACACTACTTTCGGAGTGACAACTGAATAACATTTTTCATATTTAAAAGTGTATGCTTCTTAACTGCGAATGTCGCTGGACTAAAACCCATGGGACGCAGATGCAGATCCGGGATGTTCCTTAGCACGAACGGGTTAGCAGCAGAAGGTGTCTTTGAATTTAACTGAAAGAATGATAAGGTTGTTGTTGATTGTGAAAGGCAACATAAGTTTGTCAGAGCTCAGCACTGCTTAATAGGGCAGGACTTTGAGGCACAACGTATGGAGATCGATTGGTGGTGGAAGAGAACGCTTTCTTAAGACTTATTTTTTTGATGCTGAAATATGCATCCACGTTTTGCATTAAGGCCAGAGACAAATGTGGTCATTGAAAACCAGACCTCTGTTCCTGGATATGTTATGTTATGGAAGGCTGTTGGTGTACTGCTTCTACTCTACACTGTGAGTGGCTGTGACACTGGTCTTTCTGGCTGCTTTGTAGTGCTATCTTGATATGCTAAGTTATTCAATGTTATGTTCAATTATACCTGTTTATGGTGTACTATGATAACAGTTGCCTTATGATATGTTATGCATGGGCTTTTCTGTTCTCTTAGTTGTGTACGTTCCTGTTGTACTAAACTACAAAGCTATCCTTCTATATTGTGCTGCTACTTTATACCAATTTCTTGATTATATGACACTGTCATCAGTAGAGTTGTGTGTGAGAGAGTGTGTTATAAATTACTTGTGTGCTATGTTATGTTGTGTGGCTATATCGTGAAGCCATATTTTGCGGCATTCCATTTTTGTAAAGGTCTTCTTGGTTATGTTACGTTATACTATTTAGCACATAGAGTCCATCGTGCCTGCCCACAGTGGATAAGGCCTCCATCTTACAATGAAAACCCCTGTCCTGTATATGGGTCCTGGCACTCTATTCTTCTGAGCTACGCTGCCATGGTCTGCTGCCCGATTGGTCGTCTGGTTGGGACTCAAAGGCTAGCCTGCACTCCTGGAAATACTCCTTTAGAATTTAGATGCTTCTTACACCCAATGGCCACATTATGTCAGGAAATTCCGCCCATTGTGTATGAGGGAGATGGGACTAGAAAGTAGCACATTCTCCTCCTCTGGGCATTGATCCATGCTGGACAACGGAAACACTAGATACAGTAAGCATGACAGTCCTGTACTCTCACCACAAATAATTTGAAATTAATACACAATGTACACTTAATAATATACTTGCAGGAATAGTTCTGTGTCAAACACTTGCAATGTTTGGAAACATATTAAAGAAAACATTGTATGTGTTTTTTATTTTTGATTCCTTCTTCCCGCTCTACTTAATGGCACTTTCTTCTGTCATTCTAACTCCCTTTTCGCACCGCCTCATCTTAACCCCTACTTAAATATATATGTCCACCTCTTGTTCTCATGGGTTATTTTTGCAGGCCCCCTTTCTACCCTTTTTCCTGGCTACCGTCCTTCACTTTAGGGATCCCTGCTGAGACTCTCTGTGAAATTCAAAAACTAGATTTTTAGACAGTTTAAGTGAATACTGAGATGGAGATTTCACCATTCGGCCCTGTATTTCTCAGTATTTTTGGGGCGGGAGAACCCCACTTAAACCAGCTTAAAGAAGGCAGGCTTGCTTGCTTTAACCTTTCGCTTAAAGTTGATGAAATTATTTACACCCCTCCACTTTTAGAGTTCACCATCCCTCACTGGTTGTCAGGGTTCACTTCAAATAGTTCCAGAGTTTCTGGCTCTGGAATTGCATTGATCTTTCTGTGTGTATCTATTGTTGAAAGCTGTGAGATTGGATGGGGTGCAAGTTTGCGGCTCTTCGAATTCTGGTTGGGATTTCAATTGAGAGCCTGTTTTTGGAGGAATGTTGTGTCTGTTTTTCAGTAAGCCTTGTGGAAGGTGCAAAGTATCTTGTTTTTTTCCCTCCACTAAACCAGAAACCATTGGTGAGGTTTTAGGGCTGGTTTGGCATTGTTCCGTTTTCATAAATTGAGGCAGTTTGGCCACCTGATTTTTGTGCGCTTTCAATGAAGCTGAGTTTAAATAGTGTTGCATGTGGTCCAAGTGGCTTTTTACTAAAGATCTGCTCAGCTCTGCTCTGTAGTTGTTTTGTAACAAAGAAGGATATTTCTGAGTAAGTAGAATGGTGACTTTGTTACTTTAACTACTGTGTTGATTTATAGCAAGATCTGTGTCAAATGTAATCTTCAAATTTCAGGTTACTATGATGTGCAAAATGAAGTTTCTCCAAGTTATACGTGGCGGGCAAGGCTTGTGGGATGTTACCACACCTATGAGAGCGGGGTGCCTGTTGTAATTGAAGTTCATAGGCCATGGTGTAGGTTATCAGAAGGTTTATTAAATCTTAGTTTCAAGTAGATAAGTAGATAGTTAAGCCCCACCAAGAGCAGCATCCTGCTGCTCAGCCCATATCTCCAAATGACACTCCAAACACTCTACATACATTGGCTGAAGAGCAGGAACTTAGAACACTGAGGAGGATGCATTAAGATACAACGTCCCTGAAGGAAGACATAGACGTGATGGGGGTAACGCGCTTTCTAATCTCCATCAGCAGCATGACTGCCGCCATTCTCTCTGCTATCTAGGTGATTGTTCCAAATAGTACACTTACTGAGAAATCCATACTAAAGTGTATACATGGGTGTGTGGCTGTAGGGCTTTTTGTGAACATGGTATTTAGCCTGAGACTTACCCTTGTCCCGTAGGAACAACAAATGAAAAACCCAAGGAGCAAGAAGGATGTTTTATGACCCTATAATCCCCCCCCCTTTATCCCTTCCCCTCCCGTCACCCCACCCCTCCTCAGAAGAGGATAATAAGAGAGGGAAGAACCCTGCCAACCTTTGTCTGCCCATGCTTATCCAGTTCTATTCAAAATTCTTCAGGACTTGAAGAATTCCTTCAACGATACTTCCGGGTAAGTAGTCCCTGTGGAGCAGGCAGTGTCATAGATACAAGGGTGCAGAAGGTAGAACGCGAGATGAACTCGAAGTGACTGGCTTAGACGCTAAAGTGGGAATTGTGAATGTGCAGCGCCAATAGACTGCCCACCAACGTGGGGAACATGAATGCGCATCTCCAGTGGTATGAGGCCTCCCTTCAGGACCAACAAACACCCAAAGACTCTGTAATTGCCTTGTTTCTGCAATCCAAAGGGGAAGATTTGGAAATGCAGCAAGTGCCTATATGGTCAGAATGTTGAGAATCGCGTTGCTGTCTGAGTAGAGGACTTTAGAGTAGCTGTCCATTACGTATTGAATCACACAGAGTAACGAGAACCCCTAATAAGATGTCAAGACATACTGCAGGAGCGCAAGGCAAGATTCTGACCAAAAAAGATTTAAGCAAAAAACGCAGGAATATCAATAGTGTGGTTAGTTGTTCAGAAATATGTTAGGATGCATTTTCTAAACCAACCACTAGAGGGCACTACTACATAAGTAATGAAAGGAAATATAACATTAACTAATGGCATCCTTCAAGCACGGCAGTTTCCCCAGAGTGCCTTGACATTTGTAATTCATAAAACTAGGTATTCTACAAGTTTAATCATCTAAAGAGAATGTTCTCACATGCACACACTAACACACACGCACACACTAGAATGGAAGAGCTTCCTCCAGGGCAGATATTCAGAGCACAAGTCGCATTGAAATATGAATTATTTTCTCAGTATTCTTTTGTCATACAAACGAAGACAGATGGAGTTATGTGAATGGTCTGTAGAAACTGGTAGGCTTTTTTCTGGTTCCCCTCGATGTTGCATTCTTAATTTCAATGTTATTTATGACCAGCTGTGATAAATATGTCAGCGTTGAATGATTAAACGCATTCTGAAATTATCTAACAGTTTGGTAGTTTATTAAGAAAATATCGGGAACAGTTTGAAATGTGTTTTTGATAAACTTTTATTAACCGTAGTCTTAACTATAGAAGACGTTTCATTTTGTTGTTAGTCAACTCAAATTTCTAGTGGATACCTTAGACAAGGGGCTATTCACTTGTGCCCTCGGCTGACTAAGCGCCCCCACAGTGTTTCTTTATTCTTTTTTAATATTCTTTTTTAATTCGATTTCTCTTCCTCGAATTTGGTGCCTACGTTGACTGCATAATTCAAACTATCCTCTAATGCAGTGGTCTACAAACCTTTTAATGCTGCCCCCAGTGAAAAAATAAAATTCATGGGGCCCCCCTCAGAATTTTTTACAATTATTCTATTAAATTGGCAATGTTTAACTATGTCTCGTCTCGACTTATTTAAACACAAAACATATTTAAACATTGCTGGTAAATTCTATTACCGTTTTCAAAATGCAACCAAATACATGATTGACAAACATACTATTCTGGTCAGGCAGGCTTTACTAATGTGTAAAGGTATCCACAGTTTGACTATTAGAAATGGGGGTAGAGTTTCTAAAGAATATTAGGAGCCCCTTCCTTTTTGACACATACTCCCAGCTAGGCTATAAATGACAGAAGATGTTAGCGATGCCCCATTAACAGTGATTACTTGCGCTCATTTATTTCCCGCTTAAAACAAAGCACTGTTATCAGCATAATGCTGCTTTTGGTCAGAGCCTGGCGCCCTCCCTGGGATCACTTGAGGAGCCCCCTAGGGGGGCCCGTCCCCCAAGTTTGAAGACCCCTGCTCTAATGTATGTGCATGTGTGCGCCCTCGTCTTATGTTTTTAAAGAACGATTCTGATCATGCTTAGCTGACTCCCTAGTCAAGCATGCTGTGTGTTGAAAAGACCTTGCTCCCCTTATAAAGCATGACACAGTAACAGCCCCCACTACTAAGCTGACAATAATAGCATCTCAACAGAACCAAAAGCTTACACCCCAAAAATGAACCATGGGCTGATTTAGAGTTTGGCGGGCGGTTACAAGTGCCCTAGGATGTAATGCGGCAGAAGAGATATACGTCGCGTTGTGAGAGAGTAATCCGTCCACCAAACCCTCAATCATATCCTAGATCTGAAAAACACAATCTCGAACACAAGTATTTCATTGAAATGCAGTCCTCGTGGGCCTCGCCAGGAAATTACATAAATAAAAATTAACTATCTAATTTGTAATTCATATGGCGTTCATTTATATACCGTCCTATGCTCTCTGGGTGAAACCACTTACAGCGGAATTCTCATTAGCTTTACTAGACACAACAAATACAGATGTTTCAGCCAATCATGTCCGTTCTGGGACACAACATTTTTTGAACTCCTCCTTCAATGTCTGCGTAACACCAGCAGTAGAATCCAGACCTGCCCTCGAGGAGGAAGGAAATTGGCATCAACCTCAGAGATCCCATACTGTTAATGGTTATTATGTCTTAATGCAATCTTTATTTTTTCAACATTATATATAACTTTAAGCGTATGTAAAAGAGTTAAATGTGCTGCCTGACAAAGTAACATAATGAATCCAACTCAGTAACGTGAAAGAAATAGCAAAATACCGTCGTGCACCTGCTGTCAGCGAACATGCTGGGCGGAATGGCGAGCAGGCAGGCAACATAGTTTGTGTTTCAGGTGGGACTCGGAGCGATGAGTCAAAAGCTAGGTTTATTCTATGCTCTGGTCAATCAATGATATTGTATGTGCAGCGTAAGCTGAGGGATAGCTCTAATGGATGAGGTTTGCAGCACTGCTCATCTTGGGACAGCTATGCTGTGTGTTTCCAATACTGTAAAATAGCTTTTAAGTCAGTCTAACACTGAGCTTGTGACTGCTCTGTCACCGGATATATCACCTGTCTGAAGCCAGAACCCACATGCTGTGTGCAGAATGAGAGACACACACTTCCTTACCCAATAATACACGTACATGTATGTCTCCAGATACAAATTTTCATCCAGACCTATTGGATTTGTCATTGCCTCTGTGTTCTGGTAAGGCTAGTATATTTACATCTAGAGTTCCCCTGTCCGAGGCCAGAAGATGATGTTATTGAACTTGTTTAGATCTAGGCTTTTCATGTTCCTTGTGCAAGTCTTGTCTCTTTAGTCGTCCCGTGACTCTCAGCTTGTCACCAATGGAAGAAGAGAAAGTGTAGCTTGCCTAACCAATATAGTTATATAGAGCTTTGTGTCACCAGACTGCCTATTGTTGGGGATATTGCAGACTGGCATGGACTGTTTACCATAAATTGTGCAATACTTCTTTAGGTCGATGTCAGGGGGAAGCGTAGAGACTTCACCAGTTGCTTTGTAATATGGCTCAAGCATCACCTAATGAAGAGTTTAGAACCTTTGGGCAGTTGTTATTATGGTGAATTATTGTAGATCTTGAAGATGTTTAGTCAAAAAAATCACGCTTTGGCAAGAACAGCATCATCGTATGGGCATTTGTCTACAGTAAGGAATGCTTCCATGCATCATAGCCACTACACCCCTGTCTTATCTTCATCTTCGGAATATATGATTTAGTTATCTTTGGACCGTTTAGTTACAGCTTATCTGCAGTTGTAGTGGAGACCATGATAATTTGAGATTTTAGTGGTTATGTCCGAGGTTTCTGTAGGTAGCTGTTTGACTTGTATGAGATTGTTGTGACGGAGGAGCATCTGTAATCAGGCAATATTGTGTGTTTAAAGATACGATAAAGTTTTAGGGTCTGAGGGTGGTTGCTCATGGAACTCATTTATTAAAGTAAAAGAGATTGGATTTGTAAGAGATGAAGGGTGTTCTTGATTTATAGGGTTTTCGTTAACCGGTGCATGTTGCAATCTGCTGCTATTGAAGTAGAGGGGGTACAAGAAGAAACACTGCATAAGCTTTTGGTCTATGTGGTTTTGCCAAGCCACCAGTTGGGTTGGTGTGAAAGCTATAAACCTTGAATGCCTTCATGGGGCTGCCGGATTGCAAATTGCATGGTTCAGGAGTGCTACATTGATTGGGGATGGAATCGCTGATTCTACACAGTAATTTCATCCCTGCACTCTACAATTACAAATTATTCTGCCTGGCATGGAAAATAACATATAAGAGGGGATCACTGGAGGCAGGTGGTGGGGAAGATGTCCGCAGCAGGGAAAGCTGGTGGTGGGCAAGGAGGAGCATCAATGATCTCCTTGTTCCGTAGGAGTGGGGTCAGGCTGCACTTCTGCCAACAGCCCTGCCTAGAGCCATACTCAATTTTACCAGCCAGCATTTCTGCTGGGTAAAACTGGGCCTGGTGTTCCCACACTATCAGAATGCTGAAAATTAATTGTAGCGTCTTTTTCGCTGTGAGACAAGGCTCTGACAACCTTCTACTCAAACAATGGAGTCTCAACTCCGATGAGGCCTGACTATTGTTATACCCTTAAATGTCATCTGCAATGCCCCTTTCTTCTTGTGGAAGATGGCTTGTCAAATCTTTCTCAAGGAAAATGGTGGTCCTGTGCCCTCTCAGGAGAAAGAATATGATCGGGAATCTCCAGTTCCTAAGAGCATGCTACCGA
Organism: Calotriton arnoldi; assembly: GCA_963921515.1. Taxonomy (NCBI): domain Eukaryota; kingdom Metazoa; phylum Chordata; class Amphibia; order Caudata; family Salamandridae; genus Calotriton; species Calotriton arnoldi. The sequence continues at coordinate 1,269,778 of CAWUFW010005218.1, read as the reverse complement.
TTCCCTCTTACGAATCAGTGGTCCATCAAAGCCAAGATGTAAGGTATGACAACCGCAAAGACAAGAAGCTAACACCAACAAAAAAAGGCAAACAGCGCCTGTTCATACATTGCTCTTTTCCAATTTTGCTTGCACGTGAAGCACTATCCGACTTTTGATGTGAGGCAGGCTGAAATTTATTTTACTTGCATGTACTCTGTGTCCTCAGTTACTTTATTAAACTGCAGCAGTGAGCATGTAGAGTTTGGGGAGTATAGTCAACATAGATCAGTCCAAGGCTGCAGACTATGAAAACTTCTAGCAATAACATTGTTAATGGATGGGATGATTGAACAGTGTAATCAGGTCCTTTGAGCTACCAGTTTGAATGGATAAGCCTTGAGTGTGTAGGGGACCTCCAGATATTAAGGATCAGTCTTTGCAGTTTCATTGACTGTTGGACAGTGGATATGGGCTCTGCTGAGCCCGTCCAGTGTACAATTCGTAAGTGAAACAAATATGACTGATTTGGTGTGATCAGTTCATAGACTGAGTGAATGCGCTGAGTTTTTGGACCTCACTAAAATTTTATGAAATCCTTCTCGTTCTTTAAGGAATAAGGGACCTTTTGATAGGCCGGACTTTGTACATGGAGAGATACACATATAACATTTATAATGGATGGCCCGTAGTTTCATGGAAGCTGACCACAGGCTTAGTGGTTGGATGGGAGAGCTGGGTGATTTTAGAAATGTAGCCTGAAGTAGATCAAAGTCCATATTGTGGAGGAGGCATGAATTGAGAACTGGTAGCTAGTGGAGAACATTCTGAGCAAGTGAAGTGGAGTGTTAGCATTTTAGGCCAACTTTGAGTAAGGCTATTTTAGAGGACAATGGTCCCTAGACAATTAAATGAAGTTTAAGTTTAAATATAGACCCAGTCAGTACTATATTGTCTGTCCAGCCGGACAGTTTTTTAATATACAATGATTGTATAAAACAATTAAACCGAAAAATTACAAGCGGGACACAACCTGCGTCCTGCTGACGTACATTTACAAACAACATAAAGGAAGGGGGTTCAGGCAAGAAAAAACGTGTCTGTAGTTACATTGAATATAGGTACAACAGACAGATACATTGCACACACCATTACAAATTAAGCATTACAATATAGCCAATGTATATGGTGTACAGTTGTCGACGACGTTTCGATCCCTTTTTAAATCATTGGGATCATCTTCAGGACTTAAATAATGACATGCCTGTATAGAATAGCTCAATAACTTAAACCATAAAATGAAGGTAAGGAAGAATAGGGGGAAGGGGGGAAGAAAAGGACAAAAAGTTATACAGAGGGAAATAGTGATACATCTTCTGATTCAATTTTACAAGTGATATACATGAGTTGGCCGTGACCAAGTTAGCCTCTGAGTAAGACCAGATAGAGGTTCAGGAAAGGATGTGAACCAGATTGCATGTGACATGTTCTGGTGAAAAAGGATTTAGTGACTATAAGGAAGGCCGTGTCTCAAAACCACCTAGTGCGCGCCGATACATTGCGTGAATTACAATGATCTCATAAGGAGAGAAACCATATGGGGAACTGTCAGGGGTTGTTAATATGATAACCAACCAATTAGAGCGCGAGGAAAGAGCGCACGCTTACTGCGAGCTGGTGTGCCTGTAAATTCAGAGGAAGATGTGAGGGACACCGTCTGGCGTGCTTGATCAGCACCTAATTGTGAAAGGATGAATTAGTTATCAGAAACTACAGTGGGACTTGATTAAGGATGCAGGGCATGGGGGATCCTTACCAGAGGGGTTTAAGTAACCCGTGATGACTACGGGGACCGCAATAGTTAAAGCAGCAACCTAAAAGAAAGGGCTTAAATGAGTGGTGATAGCACGGAATGGGTACTAAGTAAAAAAGGCAACCCGCAAGGCAGAGCTTACCTTAATAAGGGGCGTACCACAATGGTAATGGAGCCGCTGCGTGCTCCGTAATTGGGAATTCCTAAAACAAAATACAAGGACAATAAGTGCTTAAGGGGGAATAAGGAGGGGCGGTGATACGGTCCAGAAACCTGCTCAATAGGATTACTTACCGAGCGAGTCAAGGCTTCAGGGGCAGTCCCCACAGAAGTACGAACGCGAGCAGATCCTCAGCGCATTGGTAACACGGGCCATGAAGGCGGCTAGTAATATTACAGTCAGGTGATCACGGAGAGGTCATGTGACCAATTGCTAGTGTAGGTGAATATATCTATCTAACTGGGCGGCCATGTTAGAAATGGCATAAAGCATGCAGGGGCACCATGAGAGTGATGAATTGTATACCATTAAGAGCAGTAGTCGAAACATTATTCATAAGGGCAATATATATATATACAACCAATATAATGCAAAATTACAATTCCAATTTAACCAAATAACAACCAAGAATGATAAGGTCTAAATTTTAATGGGAATTTAACAAGTTGTAGTTGTGTATCGGACGGGGCTAAGGAACACGCACAAAACCTCAGCGCATTGGTAGCAAAGGGCCGTGGAGCGGCTGTAATATTACGATCAGGTGACACAGGGTTGATCATATGACCGGTGGTTGGTATTACTAGAAGGTCTATCTAACTAAGCGGCCATATTGGAATTGGCAAAAAGGCATTTAAGGACACCTCAATTATGAGGAATTGTGTGCCCTCGAAAACAGTAATTAATACATTATTTGGAGGGGCAATGTTCGCATATGCAACCAATATAATACAAAATTAAAATTCAATTTAACCAAAACAGCCAAGGGTAGCGCTCCATAATAATGAGGCCTAAAGTTTGAATGGCCATATTGCAAGGTGTAATTATCTACAGTTAAGGTTCATAGTGCAAGATGATTGTTGAACATAAAATTGCAGTGACATCAATATTAAAATCCATTTCAACCATAAAACAGAATTTAACAGCACATCTTACTGATGGAGGACAATTAGAGCAAGGAGGTCCAATCTTCAAGGCGGTTTAGACCCGTGTGTATACTTCCAGTTTTCAGGATCCATTTCAGTTCCTCTTTATTTAGTAATTGATGAATGTCGCCTCCCCTGGGAGGTGATTTAATCACGTTAATGATAGTCCATTTCATATCATTTTCCGAATGTCCCATGGCATTGTAATGTTCAACCAATGGGGCATTTGGCGTGTTACATCGAATCCTGCTACGATGCTGACAAATTCGTAAGCGTGCTTTCTGAGTTGTTTGTCCTATATAAATCTTGTTGCAAGGACGATGGCCCAACCCCCCGGGCGAAAGACACACACGCCGGCAACATTACCAATGGTAACTGATATTGAAGAGTCCGCCTCTACTTCTCTATTGCCTATTTTTAACCTCACTACTCATCAACTATCCAACTCTGAACTGTCTTTACTCAGTAAAGGTTTATCGTTTGTACCTACCATTCGACCAAATTTCCTAGACCTACAGACGGAAATCCTAAGGTTCTTTAGGAAAATAAGGTTGCACAGCTATTTTCTTCTCAACCCTAAACCTTGTACCAACTCTAATACTCCGTTTAGACCTCCTTCCAATTTCTCACCTTCTTCCAATATGGTGCCAGGAGAGATTATAACTTTTGAGAAATTGGTATTAAATGATGTTAATCGTCTTGAAAACAATCACTGCTATGTACCATACAACATATCACTTGAAGAGAGAAAAGCTATCTCTACCCTCAAGATGAACCCCTCACTGGTTATAAAACCAGCTGATAAAGGAGGCGGTATTGTTTTACAAGAAAAAGGAGATTATATAAACGAGATCCTTAGACAGCTGAGCAATACTGACCACTACTGTAAACTTCCGACAAATCCTACAAAGGAGATACAGAAACTTATTCTCCAAGTGACTAATGATGGCCTTGACACAGGGTTCCTAAGTAAAAAGAACATTTGTTCCTTAATGTTAAATCACCACGAACACCAGTGATATACACTTTACCAAAGATACATAAGAACCAAGACAAACCACCAGGCCGCCCAATAGTCTCTGGGTGTGGTTCTATTTTAGAACCCTTGGGCCAGTACATTAATCATTTCATAAAAGACTTTGTACCAGACACAGAATGCTACATACGTGATAGTATGGATATGATCAATCGCATTGAAGAACATCCCTTTGACCCCACATCCGACACACTTTGTACGTTGGATGTTGAGTCTTTATATACTAATATTCCCCAAATTGAGTCTATGCTTGTAATTGAACGAGTCTTGAACAAACGACCACGTCCTCATGCAGTACCCACAATTTTTATACTGCAACTCCTTGAAATCTGTCTGACTAAAAATTTCTTTCTTTTTAATGACCACTACTATGGACAGGTCAGGGGTACATCTATGGGGGCAATTTTTGCACCAAATCTAGCGATCCTGTATATGGATGATCTGGAGACAGGTACAATACTATCACCATCTGACCCCTTTCACAGCTGTATTATATTGTGGAAGCGCTATATAGATGATATTTTCATGATTTGGCGAGAGTCTAATGATTCCCTGAACCAATTTCTCCATTGGTTAAATAACAACTGTGGTGGCCTCACTTTTACTCTTTCCAAGAGCAAACACACCATTCCTTTCCTTGACCTGAATATCCAACACAATGAGGGATATCTGGTAACAAGTTTATACAGAAAACCCACTGAGCGCAACACGCTTCTTCAATATGACAGTCACCATCCCCGCGCCCTTAGGGATTCATTACCGTATTCCCAATTCCTCCGGATCAGGAGAAACTGTTTCCTTAAAAGGACTACTTTAGGGAAGCACAGATTCTCAGTAACAAGCTGACTATCCGTGGATATCCACGTAGACTTGTCCGTAATGCATTCAAACGAGCTTGGTATTGCCCCAGAGATGTCCTCCTAGAACCTAAGACTAAGAAAACACAGGATCGCATGATATGTGTCACAACTTTCACAACGGTATCACATGCAATCCGTAAAAGTATCATTAAACACTGGACAGTACTAAATGCAGGAGTACTCAATCTTGAACGCCCCTTGTTTGCCTTTCGCAAAGCCAAAAACATTAAAGATCATTTGGTACGAGCGGCTCTACCACCCTCAGATACCAAAAATACTTTGAATGATCATTGGGGGCTACCGCCTTTAACTGGACATGCTAAATGCGGGGATTGTATTGTGTGTGAACTGACAATAGAAGGAAGAGATTTTGAATATGCCAAAATTACGTTTGAACGGAAAATGTTCTCGAATTGTAACACATGTAACATCATATATGCTATTGTATGTCCTTGCAACAAGATTTATATAGGACAAACAACTCAGAAAGCACGCTTACGAATTTGTCAGCATCGTAGCAGGATTCGATGTAACACGCCAAATGCCCCATTGGTTGAACATTACAATGCCATGGGACATTCGGAAAATGATATGAAATGGACTATCATTAACGTGATTAAATCACCTCCCAGGGGAGGCGACATTCATCAATTACTAAATAAAGAGGAACTGAAATGGATCCTGAAAACTGGAAGTATACACACGGGTCTAAACCGCCTTGAAGATTGGACCTCCTTGCTCTAATTGTCCTCCATCAGTAAGATGTGCTGTTAAATTCTGTTTTATGGTTGAAATGGATTTTAATATTGATGTCACTGCAATTTTATGTTCAACAATCATCTTGCACTATGAACCTTAACTGTAGATAATTACACCTTGCAATATGGCCATTCAAACTTTAGGCCTCATTATTATGGAGCGCTACCCTTGGCTGTTTTGGTTAAATTGAATTTTAATTTTGTATTATATTGGTTGCATATGCGAACATTGCCCCTCCAAATAATGTATTAATTACTGTTTTCGAGGGCACACAATTCCTCATAATTGAGGTGTCCTTAAATGCCTTTTTGCCAATTCCAATATGGCCGCTTAGTTAGATAGACCTTCTAGTAATACCAACCACCGGTCATATGATCAACCCTGTGTCACCTGATCGTAATATTACAGCCGCTCCACGGCCCTTTGCTACCAATGCGCTGAGGTTTTGTGCGTGTTCCTTAGCCCCGTCCGATACACAACTACAACTTGTTAAATTCCCATAAAAATTTAGACCTTATCATTCTTGGTTGTTATTTGGTTAAATTGGAATTGTAATTTTGCATTATATTGGTTGTATATATATATATTGCCCTTATGAATAATGTTTCGACTACTGCTCTTAATGGTATACAATTCATCACTCTCATGGTGCCCCTGCATGCTTTATGCCATTTCTAACATGGCCGCCCAGTTAGATAGATATATTCACCTACACTAGCAATTGGTCACATGACCTCTCCGTGATCACCTGACTGTAATATTACTAGCCGCCTTCATGGCCCGTGTTACCAATGCGCTGAGGATCTGCTCGCGTTCGTACTTCTGTGGGGACTGCCCCTGAAGCCTTGACTCGCTCGGTATGTAATCCTATTGAGCAGGTTTCTGGACCGTATCACCGCCCCTCCTTATTCCCCCTTAAGCACTTATTGTCCTTGTATTTTGTTTTAGGAATTCCCAATTACGGAGCATGCAGCGGCTCCATTACCATTGTGGTACGCCCTTATTAAGGTAAGCTCTGCCTTGCGGGTTGCCTTTTTACTTAGTACCCATTCCGTGCTATCACCACTCATTTAAGCCCTTTCTTTTAGGTTGCTGCTTTAACTATTGCGGTCCCCGTAGTCATCACGGGTTACTTAAACCCCTCTGGTAAGGATCCCCCATGCCCTGCATCCTTAATCAAGTCCCACTGTAGTTTCTGATAACTAATTCATCCTTTCACAATTAGGTGCTGATCAAGCACGCCAGACGGTGTCCCTCACATCTTCCTCTGAATTTACAGGCACACCAGCTCGCAGTAAGCGTGCGCTCTTTCCTCGCGCTCTAATTGGTTGGTTATCATATTAACAACCCCTGACAGTTCCCCATATGGTTTCTCTCCTTATGAGATCATTGTAATTCACGCAATGTATCGGCGCGCACTAGGTGGTTTTGAGACACGGCCTTCCTTATAGTCACTAAATCCTTTTTCACCAGAACATGTCACATGCAATCTGGTTCACATCCTTTCCTGAACCTCTATCTGGTCTTACTCAGAGGCTAACTTGGTCACGGCCAACTCATGTATATCACTTGTAAAATTGAATCAGACTAGATGTATCACTATTTCCCTCTGTATAACCTTTTGTCCTTTTCTTCCCCCTTCCCCTATTCTTCCTTACCTTCATTTTATGGTTTAAGTTATTGAGCTATTCTATACAGGCATGTCATTATTTAAGTCCTGAAGATGATCCCAATGATTTAAAAAGGGATCGAAACGTCGTCGACAACTGTACACCATATACATTGGCTATATTGTAATGCTTAATTTGTAATGGTGTGTGCAATGTATCTGTCTGTTGTACCTATATTCAATGTAACTACAGACACGTTTTTTTCTTGCCTGAACCCCCTTCCTTTATGTTGTTTGTAAATGTACGTCAGCAGGACGCAGGTTGTGTCCCGCTTGTAATTTTTCGGTTTAATTGTTTTATACAATCATTGTATATTAAAAAACTGTCCGGCTGGACAGACAATATAGTACTGACTGGGTCTATATTTAAACTTAAACTTCATTTAATTGTCTAGGGACCATTGTCCTCTAAAATAGTCTCACGTACCCAAGGTCCCTGACCAATAGCACATTGGGTTCCCTTGTTTTTTGTAACAACTTTGAGTAAGGCAGCATATTTCTGGGCCCTTTGCAATTTGCTGAGTGCCATCTTGGGCATCCCTGTTTGCATGCTCCTGCAACAGTGCTGGTGGGATAGCACTGCCATTCAGATCAGGCAGGGTTCTGGGTGAGGACAACTCATAGCATTTATAGGTATTTAATGCACTATTGGTGACTACATTAACATCAAGCATGAATGATAGGTCAGTATTGAAAGGGGTGCCCAGGTTGGGTGCTGTCGGACTGGTGTATACAAAAAAGTGGATAACCTTAGTTCCTCTGTCTAGGACCCTTCTTCTACCAATGTCTGTGTTAGAAATTGGGTTTCTGGTTGGCAGATGTATGACCCTTTTCAAGCAGGAACCACAATCCTAGTCAGGGTACATCAGATACACACCATAACTTAATCTGTGCTCACCCTCTGGTAGCTTGGCACAGAGCAGGCAGACTTAACTTAAGAGGCAATGTGTAAAGTATTTGTGCAACACTTCAAACAGTAACACAGTGAAAACATCGCAAAAAGACTCTGCACCAAGTTAGAAAGATAGGCTGTAGTTTTATGAACAAAACAAGACCAAAACGACTCGAACCCAAGAAGTATAATCGTAGTTATGAATTTTTAAAGATTAAATGAAATTATAGTACTTAAAAGCTTAAAGCGCCAACTGAGGCTATCTGGTTGCGCTAGACCGAGTAAATCCAAAAGGTCAGGCCGACCGCGATGGAGCGCGCGGGTCAGATACAGGGGCCAGCCTTGGTCCGCTGTAAAGTACCTTAGAAACGACGTCAACAGAGTCTCTAGATGCGGGAAGCAAAGGAGGCGATGCATCGTCAAACCGCTGGGTTGAAGGCGATGCAGCGGCGCAGAGCTGTGCAAAGTTGAAGATGCATCGGAAACTGGAGAGTCGGTGTCCGTGCAGCAGTGGCAATGTGTAGCTGCCGAGGGGGATGCGCCGGTTCCGATCGGCTCAACGTTGATGCGTGGATTCTGGCAGTTGCAGCACTTTATACCCACTTCCAATGGCCCAGAACTGGATTGGCACTACTTGGCAGGGCAAGACTTGCAGCAAGTAAAGTCCAGGTGTTGTTGCAGTTTGATGAGAAGTCTTTGATGTTCCTGAGACTTCGAACAAGGGGCAAGCCAGCATGCCTTTGGTTCAAGTGAAATGAGTCCAGTCCTTCCTCAGCAGGGCAGAGGGTGGCAGGCAGCAGGGCAGCACATCAGAAAATCAGTTCTTCCAGAGCAGCAGTCCAGCAGAGTGGCAGTCCTTGTAGCAGCACAGCAGTCCTTCCTCCTGGCAGAGTTTTTCACAGGTCCAGTAGTGCACTGAAGTTATAGGGTCAGAAGTCCAGTTCTTATACCCAATGGTGCCTTTGAAGTAGGGAAGACTTCAAAGAAGAGCTTTGAAGGACACAGAGGTCTTCCCTCTCCACTCTGGCTCCAGAATCACTCCAGGGAAGTATGCAGTCCTTTGTGTGTGGACAAGACACAGCCTATTCAGGTGCAAGTGTCAGCTCCTTCCTCCCATCCTGCCCAGAATGACCCATCAGGATGTGGATGGCCGTTCAGTCACACCTAAGCTGTCTTTGGGTGTGGATGTCAAGAGGGAATGCAGAAAGACCAGCCGTCACCTACGCCATATGTATATTGGAGACCGGCTGCAGGCACACAGGGCTAAGAGCAGAAAAATGCCATCTTTCTAAAAGTGAAAAAACTAGGACAATAGTCGTAGACTCTAGGTACACTACCAATAGGCACTCGAAAGAGTGTTCTTCATTATACATGCACAAGTTATCAGATATCGCAAAATAATTAATCAAAATCAAACCAAGTCCATCATTAAGTACTCTGTGGAATGCTGATAGTAGCTCAGAAGAGTCTTTTTTATTATGAGCAGGCTTGTGTGTATCCGAGGTAAACTTCATTCAAATGCGTTGAACAGCAAACACATGAGTCCCACGAGTTATAGCCAAATCCCAATGCATTTCGGGCATAAACTGCTGCCCTTCATCAGGGGAATCTACAAGCAGATAAATACAATATCAGAATACCTTCTCAATCAACTATTAATATACATATCCGTGAGGTGAACATTAAGAAATAAAAAATAAAAGATGTGAAAAAATGTGATGAAACTCTAGCTGGAATTGAGTACAACATGTGTATCGCCCAGGGAAAAAAGAAACCTTTTGAGACTGAAATTGCTCTCTACAAATTTACCAGAAAATTACGTTTACGCTATTTTTTCTCCAATATTGAAAGCAGTCATGGAGAGCAAGAACCACCAAACTACCGGGAATTTAAACCTAAAAGTACTTTCGTGTCCCCGACATCTCACAAGGTCATAGACTCATTTGAAACTCTTGTCAAGAAGGATCTAGCACAATTGTCTGTGTCCTCTGTCAAACATCAGAATATGTCTAAATCTGATAAAGTGGCCCTTAGATCTTTGAGAAAGGATACGTCGCTGACTTTTTCTCCAACCGACAAGGGAGGAGCATTGGTCGTCATGGACCTTTGCTTTTATGAATCTAAGGTGGAATCTATGTTGCTTGATGAAGCCACCTACTTACCTTTACCACAAGATCCGACGGAGAAGTTTCAAGATATTCTCATGAGGATCTTGACACACGCAAAAGAAATGGCTTGGATCACTGATAAAACTCTGGCATTTCTCTTCACACGGCATCCACGACGTCCTTCGATGTACATGCTTCCAAAAATACACAAGTGTTTGAGAAACCCACCTTTGACGCCCATTGTATCAGGTTGTGGCTCACTACATGAACCTTTAGGTCACTATCTTGATACGTTCTTACAGACCATAGTACAAGCTGGTACTACTTATTTACAGGATACTACGCACCTTCTGCAACTTCTACAGGAGATTACATTACCTGAAATGACAGATTTGGTTATGTACAGTAGACGTCACAGCCTTATACACGTCCATCCCACATTCAGAGGGAATCGAAGCGGTGGAGTGGGCTCTCCTGCGTCAGGATGAGATGCAAGCCAATAAAGTTTTTTTATTGGAGTTATTGCAATTTTCTCTATTCCACAGTTACTTCAAATGGAAACATAAATATTTTCTTCAGACTAATGGGACCTCTATGGGTTTTTCTGGCGCTCCCAGCTACGCGAACATCTTCTTGATGCAGTTTGAACTAAAGCTCATTCTATCAGACGCGAAGTGGACCGATCATCTGATCCTGTACAGAAGATATATAGATGACATACTCATTGTGTGGCAAGGTACACAAAATGATCTTGTAGAGAACTTAACCTTATTAAACACTAGGCACCCAAGGATACAGTTCATCTACAACATGGATAGGCGACACATCTCCTATTTGGATGTTAACATTGAGGTGGATGGAACAGACATCAGGACCTCTATGTTTAAGAAACCAACTGATCGTAATAATTCATTGCTATATACCAGTTTTCACCCACCATCTCTGAAACGGCATCTTCCCTACTCTCCTTTCCTTCGGGTCAAACGCATCACCTCTGACATAACTAAATTTGAAACTTCAATGAACGATACAAGAAAGACATTTTTGACTCGTGGATACCCCATAGAGATTTTTGAGGCAGCTGAAAAACGAGTACAGGATCTACAAAGAGAGACTCTGCTGATGAAACGGATTAAACAACCGTCCAGTAGAGAAGTGTTCGTGTCGACCTATTCCACTTCTTTGCTTGCCATAAAACAAGTAATACTAAAACGTTGGGAATTATTACAGTCCGAACCAGATTTTCGAGGCATTTTTTCGTATCCACCCATTTTTGCATATAAGAGGTCACACAATTTGAGAGCACTTCTTGCTAATTCTGAATCTGACGAAAAAGTGGCACATAAGGGTATGCGCAAATGTTTCAACTGTTCCCACTGTTATACTGTGCTGGTTGGCGATTGTATATCTCACCCTTGGTCTGGAAAAAACATCAGATTAAACTTCACCGCAGATTGTAATAGCCACTTAGTCATCTACATGATTCGCTGCCCATGTGGAATGTACTACATAGGAAAGACTGAAGGGTCCTTACGCACTCGTATCACTGAACACAAGAGTCGCATAAGAACCAAAACCATCACTTCACCTCATGCGGCTCACTGGCAAAACACCATCACACGTTTGCCCAACTTTGTTTTACGATTCTTGAAGTAGTAAGGACACATGTAGAAAGGGACATGTCAAAATAATTGTCTCAACGCGAAACATATTGGATACGTTTCTTGGACACTCTTATGCCAAAAGGTTTAAATGACGAGCTCGAATTCTCCTGTTTTCTTTAATTGTTTTGTAATGGTTTTCCTGAATGTTTTCTTTCACATTTTCTGTTTGTGAAATCACGTCGTTCACTCTAGCTTGTTACTGGTTTACACATTTTTTTGGTGCAAAACTGCTTTTTAGCTTGTTTTGGTTTAATCATTGCACTTTTTCATTCTGAATGTGGACAGTCTCACATCCTTCACAGTTAAGAGCATTGTATCCCATATGTATAGTGCATTTAATATTTGCGCCTCACTATTTTAGTCTGCGTGAATGTATCTACAAGACGTATCATGTCTAATCATGGACACTACAATTTGTCACTAGAGCGGATATGTTACTTTGCTGTTAACCAGTGGACCAGCCACATGTATGTGATTGTCATTGCTTATTTTATGCTTTCTCATGAACATTAGCAAGTTCTGATTGTTTTTATTCTATGTTGGAAACCCTTCATACGGGATTGTCAGTCCTGCTACCTTCACACATTTCACAGAGATAAAATGCTAGAAGTGATAATGTATATGATGTGGGTGCTTGCACATCTTAACTCACCCTCCAGTGATTCGTTTTTCAACTTTTGCCCACTCTGACTGATCATGAATATTTACAATCACATTTGTAATTTCGCATCTTTTGCATTTAGTATCGCCAGTGGACATACATTGAATTTTTATTCTTTCAGTTTTTTTCACGATACTACGGGTTACACTGTCCCTTTAACTTAACAGTTGACGGCTCCGCGTTTCACGTTCAACTTCCGGGTAGCACGTTCAAGCGCGAACTCTTTCTGAATCACGCTGCTTTATTATCCGCGTTTGTCAGGGAGACCTAGTCTCCTCACTGGATGTATCAGATTGCTCCTGGTGTCGGTTTGACTGACGATACAGCGTTGCACTAGATCCTGGTGAGTTTATCGTTGGAGCAATCTCCTGCATGTCTGTTAGCCATTTGAGTTTCAGTACAGTTAATTTGTTTTTCTGTTGGTGCAGAGGGTTGTTCACGTGTGGCACCGTCAGTACTGGTCAAGATCCGTTTTCATTTGGTAAACCAGCGGTCCAGGCTCGTTCATCTCACACACATCGTCAAGCGACCGGGTCTCACGTTAATTGCTGCAGTTAGCTTCGGTGAGTTTCTCTACACAATATGCATGTGAATCAACTAAACATTAAGTTGTTCATTGCAGTTTGAGACTTTGTTTTTCTTCTATTTTATAGTGTGACTGCCAGGTTTGGATTCTGGTTTGGATAATTTCTTATTGTGTTCTTTTGCAGGCTTTAGGTAAATAATGCATGACATGTTGGTAATTTGGATCTAGGCATGTGCACTTCCGATTATTTTGTTTTAGCTGCATGCCACTGGTTGGGTATGAACGATTTGGACAGGAGTATTTCTATACTTGCATGAATCCTCACACTCTTCACCGACTCGTGCCAGTTGCTGGTACATCGTGGATTGTTACTAGAATGGTATTTCGACATAGGTTCAGTACACACTTGTCGTTCTTCTCTCAGGCGATATTCTCTCATTTCTTTTTTCCCTGGGCGATACACATGTTGTACTCAATTCCAGCTAGAGTTTCATCACATTTTTTCACATCTTTTATCTTTCATTTTTTATTTCTTAATGTTCACCTCACGGATAGGTATATTAATAGTTGATTGAGAAGGTATTCTGATATTGTATTTATGTACTTATAGATTCCCCTGATGAAGGGCAGCAATTTATGCCTGAAATGCATTGGGATTTGGCTATAACTCGTGGGACTCATGTGTTTGCTGTTCAACGCATTTGAATGAAGTTTCCCTCGGGATACACACAAGCCTGCTCATAATAAAAAGACTCTTCTGAGCTACTATCAGCGTTCCATAGAGTACTTAATGATGGACTTGGTTTGATTTTGATTAATTATTTTGCGATATCTGATCACTTGTGCATGTATAATGAAGAACACTCCTAGGGCCAGATGCATCAAAGGGTTTTGCCCATTCTATGTCTATGGGAAAATACGTTCATGCATATGGCCCTTAGTGCCTATTGGTAGTGCACCTAGAGTCTACGACTATTGTCCTAGTTTTTTCACTTTTTAGAAAGGGGGCGGGCTGTACCTCCTCTCTGGGTGCACACCGCATTGAATACCGCTGTTATTGACAAGTTGTTGTTTCATTTGTTTCTTTTGAGTGCAAACCGGCTGTTATTATTTCTTGCTTTACAATCTTTCTAAAAGTGGCATTTTAAAAAGGGTAATGATAAATTTCACTTTACCAATGAAGAGGATTTATCATTCCCAGTCCAGTGATGGATATACTCCTTCTCAATCAGGAATTACAGCTTATAAAGTGTAATAAGGAATTCTCGATGTTAACATATGAGAGGGGTAGTCCTCATAGTAGTGAAAAACGAATTTGGGTGTTTTCCATTTCCAGGACTTACAAAACGTAGAAGTACATGTCCTACCTTTTGATTACACAGCACCCTGCCCTATGGGCTACCTAGGGCCTACCTTAGGGGTGACTTATGTGTAGTAAAATGGGAGTTTAGTGTTTGGCAAGGAGTTTTAAATGCCAAGTCAATATGGCAGTGTAAACTGCACGCACATGCTCTGCAGTGGCAGGCCTGAGACATGTTTAAAGTGCTACTTGTGTGGGTGACACAATCAGTGCTGCAGGCCCCCTAGCAGCATGTAATTTAGAGGCCCTGGGCACAGGCAGTGCACTCTACTGGTAAATTAAATATGCCAGTCATGAATAAGTCAGTCAAACCATGTTTAGGGGAGAGAGCACATGCACTTTAGCACTAGTTGGCAGTGGTAAAGTGCTCAGAGTCCTAAGGCCAACAAAAAGAATTCATTAAAATTGGAGGCAAGCAGGCACAATGTTTGGGAGAAGGCCATCCTAAGGCTGCTAGATCCAAAAGTCTGCATTATGCATGCCTGCATATAACTGTCAAAGGAAGCGCCCCACTAGTGCCTATCTCCAATCAATTATTCCATTTGCCTTTACTCAAGTTATAGGATCTGTGTATGTATATTAATCACGTAAGCCTCATGTATCCTGGCTCTGTGCCCATTTTGGATGGTAACCTGAACAGAAACTCCCACTTCAGAGAGTTTAAAGCCCTGTCAACATCTGTACTCCCCCCTTGCAATTGACCTTCCCTATATTTTATTTGTTCAGAACCCAGTAGCAGTCCATACCGATTCAAGGCAGTGTTCTGTCTGCCGCAGATCCTGTCTAGTCGCCCTATATATCCGGTTCGCTATGACTTCGGCTAAATTGTCTCACCAGTGAAATGGGTGAATCTTAATTCATTTATTTTTGGGGATTTTTTGGAATGAGGGCATGTTTAAATTGAGCATCCAATAAAGATTTCCCTTAAATATGTATTTGTTTGCGCACTAGAAAGATATCTTAAGGTTTTTGTCTCACTATTTATATTCATTATTTCAAAAATGCCTTGCGACCATTACACATGGATTCTACAAACTAATTAAGACTCCAAGTGCAACAGCCACCTGTCTACGGCTTTTTGTTTGAGAGGATGTCTTCTTGTGCGTAATCTGGATGGTGCCATTACTGTTGAAAAATGAAAGCAGAGCGTGATGAGGGCTCTATCGTCCATGTGTGTTTGAAGATGAAGGCATTAACATTCACAGTGCTTAAATGATTTATAAATCTGTTTATCTCTTCATGTGGCATAACAGTCAAATGCAGACACGACTTTACAGAGTAAAATGGAAGCATTGCTCATTCTGTTTGTACAATTGCAACAGGCAATTTAGTTACCTTTTGTGAAATGTCATTGATTGGTCTGAGATTGCTTTCTTATGTATTTCATTATTTTTTTCTTTATAAAAACGTGTAGGGGTTAAGAACCATTTACAAAAAATTAAACGTTCTCAGATTATCCCCATCAGTATTATAATACTGGTTTATATGTAAGAGATTTCAAAGCCTTTTTATAGGTAGAGATTATTCGAATTTCGGCTTTATGAATTGATTAGTTATTGTTCTAATGTAAATATACTTCCTTTGTTTGTTGTAAATAAGGTGACATTGACTGTCAAAATAATGTGCCGTTCCAAGTAGTGAATGTAATTGTTGTAAGCACATACGACTTGCAAACACGGACACTGCCCGTGCTAACAGACATCTTAACCCGCATCCCCCAAAATCCTGCTTGTTACAGTCAAATCAAATCAAATCAAAACAGCTTTATTCGGTGACAATAAAACAAACACCATAAAAGCATACTAATACACATATATCTAAAAAGTACTTTCTTACAATTAATCAGCGGCAATACTTAATACTAAAAACGATATTTACAAATTTGGGCTTCATGGGGAATATAACGTGATAAAGTAGTAAGTACATTATTTTCCGAGGTTTTTATTTTTTATTTTTAAGAAATACAGGCTACCACAATTCATACGATAAAGTGCAAGTGCAGAAAGTGCAGGAAGGTACAATTTAAAAGAAATAATATTATGCGTCTTCTTTTTCATACAGCAATGCTTCCAAAAAGGCGTAGTCTTTTCTTTTACAGTCCTCCACGAGTATCTTTCACTCATCAGCCTTTTATGTGGTGTATAAATACAAGAGTTTTGTTTTTATTTAGATACTTATGATCAGTACAGCGGGAGATATGAGTTTTATATCCTGAATGGAATAAACTACAATTTGTTTGCAAAATGAGGCCTTATCCAGTATCCTGATATGGATGAGATCGAAAATGCTCAATGTCTTGCTTGGCTATCTCTTCCCCATCTCAGACTAACACGCCTCTCACAAGAAGTGTCACCAAACACAACGGCGGCTCCTCCGCTAAGGCGGAGGAGCATCACCCCACTGCTCTCTGAGCAGTGCAAAAGGAAAAATAAAATAACACAACGTATTATCGTTTTCTTTTTAGTACGGAGCCAGGTTAGGGCTGGGCTGGGCTGTCAGAAGGAGGAGGAGTGGTTGGTGCACCTTAAGTGTGCATGACTGTTTGGCCGGCCGTCTTGGGCTGGCCAAACCATCATGCGAATGTAGCATTCTCCACCTGGCTGTGTTGCACAGCCAGGTGGAGCACTGCCCCAGGCAATGCCTGAGCGTCCAAACCGGCCTCTCAGACCAGTCACGATGCTGCTGTCATGCTGGTGACTGCAGCGTCGTGATTGGCTTAGGGGAGTCTGGGAGCCTGGGTGCTGCCGGGAGCAGGAACAAAGAGGATGGAGGAGAGGCGGCGGCGGCTGGCGACAGGCAGGTAAGTCAGCTTTTCTTTTCTTTTTTCCACCGTTCCCTAGCAGCTGCCATTGACCAAACAGCGGATTGCTTACCTATGTAATTTGATCTCTATACAAACAATGTGTGCAGTAATCAGTAGTTATTAATAAATTCATGTTTGCTGCATTTGTGCATAGTCCATTCACTCACTGCATTTTTAAAACGAAACCTTTGGACCTAGGCATAGTTGCAAAATTACAGACCTTTTGTGAACTCTTCCCTGGACCTCTACATTTTTAGCAGGTGCCCAGAACAGTGTCTGGTGGCTTAGTTGGATTACAGTCTGACTCTTCTCTGGTTCTTGTTTATGCCTCATACTTCTTAAATGTGTGCGCTTCCTTTCTAGTGCCTTCTTTTTTGCCTTGAGAGGTGCGGATCAGAACCCCGCTTCTCCCATACTTGTGCCACTCCCAATACCCCTACATCTATTTTGGCATCACTTTTATAGGACTCGCCCGCAACAGCACACGCGCTCTTGCTTGTGAGAGATATTGTATACAACAGTGGGGTTTGCAGCCCACCCATTCCTTACCAGTCATTTGTTGACTTCATTGTTACTCTTATTTGCTGCCTTCTCGTTAGCAAGTGCCGACTGGAACATGGACCAAGTACTGATTACTTCTGCTTGATTGCTCTCTGTTAGACTTGTCAGCCTTAGGGTAGTTTCCACCCAAACATTTTGCCTTGCTCCTTTTTGTGCTGATCTCATTTTTGTTGGCATTAGGACTCTGTGCACGTTACCACTGCTGGCCTGTGCTAAAGCGTGTATGTGTTCACTCCCTAAAACATGGTAACATTGGCTTACACCCGATTGGCACCTTTAATTTACTTGTAAGTCCCTAGAAAAGTGGTACTACCTGTACCAAGGGCCTGTATATTAAATGCTACTAGGGGACCTGCAGCACTTATTGTGCCACCCACTTAAGTAGCTTTTCAAACATGTCTCAGGCCTAACATTGCAGACTGTGTTTGCAGTTTTAAACTACAATTTTGACCTTGCAAAATGCACCTTTTGCCAGGCTTAAACCATTCTTTTTAATACATATAGGTCACCCCTAGGGTGGGCCCTAAACAGCCCATAGGGCAGGGTGCAGTGTATTTAAAAAGTTGAACATGTAAACTTCTCCATGTCCTGGTAGTGAAAAACTCTTACATTCATTTTTCACTACTGCAAGGCCTACCTCTCCCATAGGATAACATTGGGTTAACTTATTACATTTAATAAGTGATAACTTTCAATTGTCAGCAAGCAGGAATGTCAAGTTTGGTGTCTAAAGAATTGTAATTTAAAACCCTCTTTAATGGCAAACTCAGATTTTAAATCACAATTCTGAAAGTGCCACTTTTAGAAAGTTGGCATTTTCTTTTCTCAACCATTTGGTGCCTGTATTCTGGGTCACATGACTAGGTATAGCTGGCAGTTGGTCTTTGTGTATTACTCCCAGACAGTGACACAAAGGGAAATAAGTGTTTGCTGGATGGCCATCTCTGACTTGATAAGGGAGAGGAGCTGTCATCTACCACTCTTGCTCATCTCAAAGGCTCTGCCTCAGCACACTCACATGTGGGTTTCACACTAGCATTGTGTGCACCATAACAAGCTGTGGCCAGGGCAGGGAGGCAGGAAATTCCAAACACCTCTGGGGGTGGGAAGCTCCTAAATCTTCTCCTACTTCAAAGCTGGCACCACATATAAATATTGGACTCTCAGACTCAACTCTTCAGTACACCTCTGGACCTGTAGAAGACTCAGAAGGACTGCTTTGCTCTTCTGCTGCAAGAAGGTTTGCTGCTCTGCTACCTGAGTGAAAAGGACTGGATATGCATCTTGAACCCCGGACCACCAGAGTGACTCCAAGGCTAGTTGGCTGTTCTCCTGATCAGAGATTCAAGAAATGAAAAGGCTCCAACCACCTTGAACCCAGCACCTGGACTTTGCATACTGTGAGTCTTGCTCCACCAAGTGGTGCCATCACAGTCCTGGAAGCTTTGAAGTGGACCTGAAGGTGTTTTGCCAGCCCAGCTGTGGTCTCGTGGGCAGAACTGTCGCAGCACGATGCATCTCCCTGCAGCTGTGCATCGGAAACGCCGCTGCTCGACGCAGGGCCTCCCATTGCACCTCACAGCTTCTCGTAACCACCACGAGCAATCCCTGACGCAGAACTACACATCGCAAGCACCATCGACAACTTCATCGGACCCACATTGCATCTCCAGAACAGGACGTCGCAGCACAACCGCAGGGTCTCGGAACTGCTACTGCACAACGCATCCTCGACGCAGGATCCCGCAATGCTCCACAGCAAGGATTTAAGGTACTTTGTTCAACAGGCCTTACTTGGTCCCTGTATCTGGCCCGTGCTCCATTGCAGCCGGTCTGAACTTGTGACTTTGTTCCTGTCCGTTGCGACCATTTAACCACAGTTGCCATTTGGTACTTTTAAGTACTACTTTTACCTAAATCTTTAAATCTGCATATCTCCGGTTTTACTGATTGAATGTTTGTCATTTTGGTGTCAAATAATTTATTACATTTTATCCTATTTGTCTGAATTGGTGTGGGATTTTTTTTGTGTTGTGTTTTCACTTTATTTCTGTTTGAAGTGCTGCATAAATACTTTACACATTGCCTCTAATTTAAGCCTGACTGCTTTTGTGCTAATGTACCAGCGGTAAAGCACAGGATAATTTGGTGTTACTTGTGACTTCACCCTGACAGGAATTCTGGCTGCTGCTTGAGTAGGGTTTCACCCCCTTAACTAGTAACCCAATTGTTCGAGGCATATGAGCTGTAGATCATATGCTGTGCATAGATCACCATCTAGTGTTGGGTCCGGATGTTTGCACTTTGTTTTTCTTCAAAGAAGTCTTTCCAGTCACGAGGTAGGTGACTCCTCCTTTCGGTGATAGTGCGCATGGGCATCGACTCCATTGTTAGATTGTTTTTTTCCGCCATCGGGTTCGGATGTGAATTGTTGCGCTCTGGTTCGGCACCGTTTCTTCGGGCCCCCTTTGACGCGCAATCTACTACCCTCGACGTTATTGTTTATCGATAGCGTTTCCCATTCTCCGGGTATCGTTTACACTCGAAAACCTTCGATCGGAAGATTCGTGGAAGGCCCTTGGGCCTACCCGCGCCGGGGTCGGTAGCAGTCGATGGAACGGACTCCATTGAAGTTCTGTCCAGGGTGTCACGCTAAGTTTCTGTGCACCGACTTGCACGAAGTGTGCAACCTTTGCCTATCACCGGAACACGACGAGAAGGACTGCGACGCGTGTCAGTCGTTTCGATCGAAGAAGACGCTCCGTGACCGTCGGGCTCAACGTCACGAAATGTACCAGCAAAGTGGCTCTGCGCCGGATCTCCTCGGAGACGAATCCGAACACGAAGAATCACAAGCGCAGGAAGCCGAAATGGAGGAGGAACACATCTCCGTGTCTGAAGCCGACTCTGATGCCGAAGACCTCACACCGGGACATCCGATCGTGAGTAAAAGACATCCTTCCCCTACCATCTCCTCCATAAAAAGGCTCCGGTCCCTCCTCTGCCTTCGGGCCAAGGTCGGCACCGAGAAAAGGTTTCGAGCGCCCCGCCTTCGAGTTCGGCGCCGAAACATAAACAACAGCCTTCCGGTTCGGGGTCTACTCGTCCCCATGCCGGTGCCGACCTGAAACCTTCGCTGTCGAAATCCAAACACCTTCTGGTTTCCGTGCCACTGGTCTATAAAGCTAAATTTTCGGAGCTGAAACTTTCGACACCAAAACCGGCGTCTAAAGAAAGTACTTCAACTAAAGAGCCTCGGACCGATATTCCACCTTCAGATCCGAAACAGAAGGAGATTGTGATTAATCCAGACACTGGACAGATTCATGCCAAACTTCCTGAGAAGAGGAAAATGGGCTTACAAGAAGACTGCCACATTCCTCTACAAAGGAAAAATGTGGGTACTAACCCTTCTCCACCTTCTTCAACCATTGATACAAATTTACTCATTACACCTACACATTCTCCTCCACCACCATCACCTGACGCACAGGATACAGGGGATGGGGATATTATTATTATTAATTAATATTTATAGAGCGTCTGGCTACCCTTAGGCATCCCCGTGCTATCCGAGATAAGCAAAGCACACGCACAAGAGGTGGCCTCATTAAGGCAGTCTCTGGAAGAGCCACGTCTTCAACTGTTTCCGGAAGGATAGATGGTGAGTAGTTGCACGCAGCTGAGCAGGAAGAGTATTCCATAATTTAGCCGCGTTATAAGAAAACATACGACCCCCTGATCGTGCTCTCTAGATTTTTGGTATTGCTACCAAAAACTGGTTAGCTGACCGGAGACATCTTGTTGGGTGGTAGAAGGTCATAAGAGAGTGATTTATCTTGGGACCTGTCCCTCAAAGGGTTTTATGTGCTATGCACAAGGCTTTGAATTTAATCCGTTCTTCAATTGGCAGCCAGTGAAGTTTTTTTAAGACCGGCTTGACGGAGTGCCGGTAGGGGGTGTGATGCAGCAACCTAGCTGCACAGTTCTGCACCACCTGTAGTTTCCCTATCGTGGCCTTTGTGGTGCCTAAGTATAGGGAGTTCCCATAATCTAATTGTGAGAGCACCAATGCCTGTAGAATGATTCTGCGTGCCGGTACCGGGAGTAATGGGAGGATTTTCCGCAGCATTCTAATGATGCCAAAGCAGGATGCAGCTAACTTAACTGCCTGGCTCTTGAAGTTGAGGGATTTGTCTAGCCAGACACCTAAACTTTTTATCTAACCTTTGGGGGTTGGTGCTGGACCTAGACATTTCGGCCAACTTAATCCCATTGGTTCCTTTCGGGTGCCTGGATGGTAGTCTAAGATCA
The DNA here is from genome assembly GCA_963921515.1 of Calotriton arnoldi. Classification (NCBI taxonomy): domain Eukaryota; kingdom Metazoa; phylum Chordata; class Amphibia; order Caudata; family Salamandridae; genus Calotriton; species Calotriton arnoldi. The sequence continues at coordinate 1,247,630 of CAWUFW010005218.1, read as the reverse complement.
TTAACTCCGTCTTGTCTCCGTTGAGTTTGAGACAAGACTGGTCCATCCAGGTGGCCACCGCTTCCATACAGGCTTCAAGATTAATTGGAGTATTCTTTGGATGTTTTAGTGCTACAACCAATTGTGTGTCATCTGCGTATGTGATGATTTGAATCCCATAAGGTAGTACTGATTCGGCCAGGGGTTTGAGATAAATATTGAAAAGGGTAGGTGTTACAGTTAAATGAAAGTTACGTAGTCCAGTGATGTAGTTCAGGATCACAGCTTTATTCTTCAGATAGGATCCATATTAAGTCTCATGCTAGGCCTCTTACAATGCCCCACCAGGAGCAGCCTCCTGCCGCTCAGCCCTTCCACACCAACTGATCCCTTCTTCCACTCAAACACTCTCAACATTCTGATGACATCACATAGACTGAGCAGCAAGGCAAAGGGCAACAATAAAGAGGATGCATTAATCACTTGCTAGATTACAACACATCCCCCCCTCATTAAAATTGTAAAAATACCAGCATGCAAGATCATAGTACATACATGCAAGATCATAGTACATACATGCAATATGACTGACAATAAATGTGCGGAGGTGGACATACACACATACGAAAAGTCAAGAGCTTCAAGAATGACATCAAACTTTAAAAACATCGTCAAGCACCACATCCCCATCCCATCTAGAAAAGATGAGAGAAACACAAAAGCGTTGTATTCTTCAAATCACACGCCTAAACTCCAAGGCGTAACACTCTAAGGGTAATTTTACAACCCCTAAACACAGGGTGCTACGTAAACCCCAACCAAAAACAACGGTAAATCCAGAGAAGCTTCGGAGTCTTCTCATATTCCCAAACAGTGAGAAAACAATACTCTCATAATAACCACAGGGGGTAAAGACACAAATTGCCTATAGGGTGACGAACCTATGTCAACCCACAACCAAGAACAGCGGCAGGATTAGGGACAAACCCTCTACTGCACACGCTTGCAGGTAAGGACACTACAGAACACCCCCTACTGCACTCACTCGCACACACACAACTGCGCTACATACACTTGCAGGACACATTGCTTACAGGGTGACGAACCTATGTCAACCCACAACCAAGGACAGCGGCAGGACTAGGGACAACCCTCTACTGCACTCACTTGTACACACACAACTGCCGCTGCATACACTTGCAGGACTAGGGAAACTACAAAACAGCGGCAGGACTAGGGTCAAAACTAGTGATACAGCACCACCATATCCAACATACTCATCAGCACAACAGTGTAATATCATTGAACACGTTCAACACAACAGAGCACAGCGCAATGGGAAACAAACAAAGCAATAAACTTAAAAACAGTGTACATAAGTATGGTATTATGCATTATGGCAAAAACATAGATGACACATCCGAGAAGTTACCAAAACAGTCGAATGACGGGTGAATGACTTCTCACCCGAGACCACCATCCAAATAGCATTAAAAAAAAAAAAAACCTTCATTCCGATGACCACATTGCTCATTTTCCATAAGAGTTCACTTCATTACTTCATCACGGGGAGCAGCGTTATTAATCCGATTACACCGCACAATTCCGTTTCCAGTCGTGGTTGGCAACGTGAGAAGAATACAGGCAGGAAATGTAGACCCGCCAATCTTAAAATGGTGGCACGCTGCGTGAAGAGTGCCGGATGGCTCCTCGCATGTCCTCGCAGCAGAGCGTCTTTTAGCAGCTCTGGACAGAGCCACGTCACAGTCAGGCACACGATGGTGGTCGCTCCAAGAACAGAACAGTGGCCTGCACGGGCGCCCAAGCTCGCTCCACAGGTAACTGCCACAGGCAATTCAAATGATGCGGTGGGTGTGAAGCCAGAGCAACCAAGCCAGTTTTATTTCCTTTCCTTTTCTTTTCCACACACTCACTTGGAAACTAACCACCAACAGCAGGGCAGCTCATCACAACAGTTGGGACTGGAACGCCTTTCCAGACAAACACGTTGGCACTCCAATTGCACAACCATGACACTCCGGGGCCCGAACCCCGCCCCCGACCACTGAATCTGACGGGCCGGCAACCACACACTGGGATAGTTTAACTAAAGACGAACCGTTAACACCGGGGCTCGACATATGCCCCCGAATACTGAATGTCCCCGAGATAAGTCCAGACGCAGTTAAGCAACACTGCAGTCAAGGTTCATAATATTCATGCATGGCCGGGTGCACAACTCACGCTGCCGATTCACTGCACATGTATAGTCTTTTGTTTATATATTAAGCTTTAGAGTTACTTACAGTTCAAGGCAGACCAAAACACTCAGAAGTACACACTGTGTGGTACAATCAGGGCCAATGGAGGGACAACGCAGCAGAAGCTGGCAATCACTCTTCCAAGATAGCAGGCAGGCAAACAGAAACTGGCAAACTTGAGTAGTGGGCGACCGATGACAGGGTCACTGGTGGGGCATTAGGGGTGCCAGGTTTCTTCAAATCCACGTGTTGTAATTTCACTTACTTGAAGTTCCTTTAGTTTTAAAAGTCCATTCTCCATAGAAGTAGCACGCAGGTTCTTTAAAATCGTCGCCAGTGTTACAGTTAAATGAAAGATACGTAGTCCAGTGATGTAGTTCAGGATCACAGCTTTATTCTTCAGATAGGATCCATATTAAGTCTCATGCTAGGCCTCATACAATGCCCCACCAGGAGCAGCCTCCTGCCGCTCAGCCCTTCCACACCAACTGATCCCTTCTTCCACTCAAACACTCTCAACATTCTGATGACATCACATAGACCTAGCAGCAAGGCAAAGGGCAACAATAAAGAGGATGCATTAATCACTTGCTAGATTACAACAGTAGGGCTCAATGATGAGCCCTGGGGGACTCCGCACGCGAGTGGCAAACATTTAGAGGTGCAGTTCCCCTCGAACACCTGGAATACTCTGTCTTTCAGGAAAGATTCAATCCATGTCAGGACATTGCCTGAGACTCCCACCATTCTGAGCCTGTCGAACAAATTGTTATAATTGACAGTATCAAATGCGGAGCTCAGGTCGAGTAATATAACCGCTACTGTCCCTCCCTGAGCAAGAATTTTCCTAGATTCTTCCACGGCTGCTAACAAGGCTGTCTCTGTCCCATGGTTAGGTCTAAAACCTGTCTGAGTAGTATGCAGAAGGGAATGATTCTCTAGGTGCTCTGAGAGAAGTTTATTTACATATTTCTCGAGAATTTTTGCTGTTCCCGGGGAGCAGGGATACAGGGCGATAGTTACTCCATACCTCTGGGTCAAGGTTGGGCTTTTTCAAAAGGGCCCTTATCATGGCATGTTTCCATGCCAGAGGTACCTGGCCGCTAGATAACGAAGAGTTTAATACCTCTAGCAGAGCTGGAAGAATAATTTCTTCTACTTTGCGAAGTTTCTGAAGAGGAGTCGGGTCTAAAGGGGAACCCGATTTGACCTGCGCAAAGAGTTGTGATAGTGTGGCCAGATCCAGGGTAGGAAAGTCTTCCAGACGTGGGGTCGTATCACTTGGGGAATCTATTTCCTGATCCCACTTATTTGTAGTTGTGCTTTGAGGAAATGAATTGTAGATGTCTAGAATTTCTTTATTAAAAAATTCCGCTAGTTCATCACATCTAGTCTGTGCAGAGACTGACGGCAAGTCTGGCACTGTGCACCTAGTAAGTGTTTTTGTGATTTGAAATATTTCCCTAGGTGTATTCGCTGCCGCTGTTATTTTATCCTCAAAAAAATGGGCTTGAGTTTTTTTTATTTCTGATTGATATATTTCAATAGCCTCTCGATATTTTTGTTTTTTTTCGTCATTATAATCCTTCCTTCAGGCTCGCTCTAATTTCTTGCATTTTTGTTTAAGTTCTCTCAAATTAGGCGAGTACCATGGCGTCTGTTTTTCCTGCTGCTTATCCTGAATCCATTTATATGGGACCGAAGCATCCAACGAGGCTCTGATCCATTGATTGTAATTCTCTGATGCTATCGTGGTATTAACCTCTTTCGCTGGTTTGGCGTTTACCAAAGCCTCTAACCAGACCTCTGGCGAGAGTTTTGCCCAGGGGCGTGCCCATTTCTGGCAGGTTTGTTTCCCTGCCGTCTGATATGGGGTATTCCAAATTATTGGTATTAAAAAGTGATCTGACCATGGGATCGGAACGGGGCTTCTTGTGCAGCTGTATGTCATTCGAAAAGACTGGGTCAAGAATGTGGCCCTTTTCATGTGTGGGACTTGACACTTTTTGTAACAATTGAATGGCCAATAAGTTATGTGTGAGGTCTTCTGCCTCCGCTTTGAGAGGATTTTCTAAGTGTAAATTCAGATCTCCTAGTACGGTCAGATTGGGAGATGTACTTGCCAATCTGGCAGCGGCATCTGTTAGTGATTTAATAAACTGTCCATAGGGGCCCGGGGGACGGTAGACCAAGATCCCTGTGAGCGTAAGGGTAGCGGCAAATGAGATGATAACATTGGATATATTGAGCTCGTTAACAGAGCTGCACAATATCATGGAGTAGAGCTTCATAAAAAGACTTTAGAGGAGGATTTTTTGTTTGACACACCAAGTTCATCTCAAAGGGCTCCACAAACATTACCAATGTTAAAGGGTATGCTTAAACATACTGATGACATCTTTAAAGACCCTGTAAGAGCTAGAATCATCACTCCCAGGGTAGAGAAAAAGTACAAATCCGCACCTAATGACCCTGTATATATCAAAGGCCAGTTACCCTTGGACTCTCTGGTAGTTTCCAACGCTCGTAAAAGAGCTAATTCGCAAACAGGGGAAGCCCCTCCTCCTGATAAAGAGTCCAAATTAATTGACGCTTCGGGCAAAAGGGTAGCGTCACAAGCAGCTAATCATTGGCGCATTGCCAATGCTCAAGCACTATTGGCAAGGTATGATAGAGCTCATTATGATGAGCTCGAAAAGCTCATTGAATTTCTTCCTGATGAGCATCAGTCTAGAGCTAGTGCCCTTATTCAAGAGGGTAAATTAATAACTAATACCTCTATCAGGTGTGCTCTAGATCAGGCAGACGCAGCAGCTCGGGCAGTAAACACTAGTGTACTGCTTCTTAGACATGCTTGTTTAAGAATTTCAGGATTCAAGCCTGAGGTACAAGCCTCTATTCTTAATCAACCCTTTGACAAAGAACACCTCTTTGGTCCAGCTGTCGACACATCACTAGAAAAGATGAAAAAGGATACTGAAGTTGCTAAGTCCATGGGGACCTTACAATCCCCTTCCAACAGAGGATCCTTTTGTCGCTCATTTTACAGGGGCGGCTCCAAAAATGTGTCTACACACAATCCCTCCTCATCTTACAAGGGCAACAATCAGTCGCCCTCTTCAAGAAGTTATTTTAAAGGTGGATATAGAGGAAACAACGGCAAGGGAAGAAGCAGAGGTAACTCAACACGCACTTCCCCTGCAAACACCAAACACTGACTTCCTTTCCATACCCCCCGACCATTCCACTCCTGTCGGGGCACGTCTTTCCCAATTTCTACCCATTTGGAATACGATTACATCAGACAAATGGGTTTTACAAACTATCCAATCTGGTTATTGCCTGGAGCTTACAAGCACTCCACCGAACATTCCTCCAAGGTCACACCTCATGTCACAAGACCATCTCACCCTTCTAAAGAAAGAGGTTCTCTCTTTGTTGCAGAAAGGTGCAATAGAACCAGTTCCTTGACCATACCAGGGAGCAGGGGTGTACTCCCTCTACTTTCTAATTCCCAAAAAGGACGGCTCTCTCAGGCCTATATTAGACCTCAGAGAACTAAATCTATACATTCAGTTGGACCATTTTCATATGGTAACACTCCAACAAGGTCTTCTCCTTCTTCAGCAAGGCGACTTTCTCTCCAGTCTGGATTTAAAGGACGCTTACTTTCATATTCCAATACACCCTGCGCACTGCAAATACCTCAGGTTTGTGGTAGCAGGTCAGCACTATCAATTCAAAGTCCTCCCATTCGGAGTAACAACCGCACCCAGGGTTTTCACAAAATGCTTGGCAGTAGTCGCAGCCCATCTAAGAAGGCAACATATTCATGTCTTCCCGTACTTAGACGACTGGCTCATAAAGGCCAGCTTTCACAGCAGCTGTCTACGCCACACACAAAAAACTGTGCAATTGCTCCACGAGCTAGGATTCACAGTAAATCTGTCCAAATCCCATCTCCAACCATCCACGTCTCAAGCATATCTAGGACCTACTATAAACACACAAAAAGCTCTAGCATACCCAACTCCAGCCAGGGTCCGGAATACACAAACCCTGATGTCTCAGTTTCAGCCTCAACACTCCTTACCAGCTCGAGTGTTCATGCAGTTACTGGGAATGATGGCGTCTTCCATTTTTATAGTCCCCTACGCAAGACTTCAAATGCGTCCCCTACAGGAATGCTTAGTACGTCAGTGGAACCAAGCTCACGGTCAGTTATCAGATCTAGTGTTGGTAGACGGCCGCACCCATCGCTCTCTGCAGTGGTGGAACACACAAAACCTTTTAAAAGGGCAGCCCTTCAGCGACCCGGTTCCACAGATAGTAGTGACAGCAGACGCATCACTGACAGGTTGGGGAGCGCATCTCCAAACTCACACAATTCAGGGCATTTGGAGCTTGCAGCAGAAACAGCTTCATATAAATCATCTAGAGCTGCTAGCGATTTTTCTGGTGCTGAAAGCATTTCAAGTTCAGCTAGTACGCAAGACTGTCCTAATTCGTACAGACAACATGACAGCCATGTACTACATACAAAAACAGGGAGGGACACACTCTCTCCAGCTGTCACAGCTAGTACAGACCATCTGGAAAAGGGCCATACATCACAAAATATATCTCCTAGCAGAACACCTTCCAGGAGTAAACAATCAGATGGCAGATTTGCTCAGTCGTCAGACGCAGCAAATCCACAAATGGGAAATACACCCTTAAGTTCTCCTCCCATTCTTCCAAATGTGGGGATTCCCACACATAGACCTGTTCGCCACACATCTAAACGCAAAATGCCCAAACTTCGCGTCCAGGTATCCACACCCATTGTCCAAAGGCAATGCACTATGGATGAATTGGTCAGGGATATTTGCCTACGCTTTTCCGCCTCTCCCACTCATTCCATTAGTGGTTCGGAAACTCAAACAAGCGGCCCTGACACTAATCCTAGTTGCTCCCACATGGGCACGTCAACCTTGGTTCACAACCCTATTGGAACTGTCAGTAGTTCCTCACCAAAAACGACGTCTTACACTAAATCTCCTCACACAGAGCCATGGAGACATAAGACATCCAGACCCCAGTCAACTCAATCTGGCGATCTGGCTCCTAAAGTCTTAGAGTTTGGCTATCTTAATCTACCGCCAGACTGCATGAATATTATCAGAGGCTAGACGTCCTACCACAAGAGCCTGCAATGCAGCAAAGTGGAAGCAGTTTGTGATATACTGTAATAACAACCACATCAACCCGCTTGATGCTTCTGTACAAAACATTATATGTTATTTGTTACATCTACAACGTTCCAATTTAGCGTACACGTCCATGCGCTTACATCTGGCTGCAATAGCTGCATACCTCCAGAATAGACAACATCTATCTCTTTTTAGAGTGCCTGTTATCAAAGCCTTTATGGAGGGACTGAAAAGAGTCATTCCCCGGAGACGTCCACCTGCTCCAGTGTGGAATCTCAACATTGTTCTCACCAGACTAATGGGTCCACCCTTTGAGCCATTGCACAAATGTGAACTGCAATTTCTCACATGGAAAGCTGCTTTCCTCGTTGCTATCACATCATTCAGAAGAGTGGGTGAGCTTCAGGCATTAACTATAGAAGAACCCTTTTTACAAATGCACCAAAATAAAGTGGTTCTTCGGACTAATCCTAAATTCCTTCCTAAAGTTATTTCTGCTTTTCATATCAATCAATCTGTTGAGTTACCTGTGTTCTTCCCTCAACCAGATTCAGTGGCAGAACTTGCCCTACACACATTAGTTGTGAAGAGAGCATTGCTTTATTACATAGAAAGGACAAAACCATTCCGTAACACAAATCAACTTTCCACAAAGGCAAACCCATATCAAAATCGGGTATTGCAAGGTGGATAGTCAAGTGCATTCAAATATGCTATGCAAAAGCAAAACAAACGTTAACAGTTCCCCCCTAGAGCACACTCTATACGCAAACTGGGGGCTTCTATGACATTCTTAGGGAATATACCCATTGATGACATATGCAAAGCTGCAACATGGTCTACACCGCACACATTCACAAAACACTATTGTGTAGATGTGTTCTCAAGACAACAAGCTAGAGTGGGCCAGGCAGTTTTACATACACTATTTCAGACCACTGCAACAGATATAGGTTAGCCACCGCTTTGGGAGATAACTGCTATATAGTCTATGCACAGCATATGATTTACAGCTCACAGGCCTCGAACGGAAAATGCTACTTACCCAGTATGCATCTGTTCTTGGCATATAGAGCTGTAGAGTCATATGCGCCCACCCGCCTCCCCGGGTACCTATACCTGTTACAGTAACATCTTACTTAGATACATGCATTCATGGACATCTCCTTTTACTACTCTTACTAACTCCATTATCATGCTCTGCGGGAAAACAATCTAACAATGGAGTCGATGCCCATGCGCACTATCACCGAAAAGAGGAGTCACCTACCTCGTGACTGGAAAGACTTCTTCGAAGAAAAACAAAGTGCGAACATCCGGACCCAACACTAGATGGCGATCTATGCACAGCATATGACTCTACAGCTCTATATGCCAAGAACAGATGCATACTGGGTAAGTAGAATTTTCCTCCTACAATGTCCTTCCGCTGATCACTCTTTGATTGAGGTACCATTTTACATTTTTCTTCTTTCCCTGGTGTCCTTGTCCCCTTGTTTCTTCCTTTCCCCTCACATGTTGCTTCTTCCCTTCTTCGTCTGTTTTGCTTCTTCCCTCCGACACCCCCTTGTCTGTGTTGCTTCTTCCCTCCCACCCACTTGTCTGTGTTGCTTCTTCCCTCCCATCCCCCTTGTCCATGTTACTTCTTCCCTCCCACCTCCCCTTGTCCGTGTTGCTTCTTCCCTCCTACCCCTCCTTGTCCATGTTGCTTCTTCCCTCCCACCCCCGTTGTTTCTTCCCCCATCCCCTCTTGTCAGTGTTGCTTCTTCCCTCCCTTCCCCCCTTGTCCCTGTTGCTTCTTCCCACCCCCCGTCCCTGTTGCTTCTTCCCTCCCACCCCCCCTGTCCCTGTTGCTTCTTCCCTCCCACCCCCCTGTCCCTGTTGCTTCTTCCCTCCCACCCCCTGTCCCTGTTGCTTCTTCCCTCCCACCCCCTGTCCCTGTTGCTTCTTCCCTCCCACCCCATCCCTGTTGCTTCTTCCCTCCCACCCCCCTGTCGCTTCTTCCCTCCCACCCCCTGTCCCTGTTGCTTCTTCCCTCCCACCCCCTGTCCCTGTTGCTTCTTCCCTCCCACCCCCTATCCCTGTTGCTTCTTCCCTCCCACCGCCCCTGTCCCTGTTGCTTCTTCCCTCCCACCGCCCCTGTCCCTGTTGCTTCTTCCCTCCCACCCCCCCTGTCCCTGTTGCTTCTTCCCTCCCACCCCCCTGTCCTTTTGCTTCTTCCCTCCCACCCCCATCCCTGTTGCTTCTTCCCTCCCACCCCCCTGTCCCTGTTGCTTCTTCCCTCCCACCCCCTGTTGCTTCTTCCCTCCCACCCCCTGTCCCTGTTGCTTCTTCCCTCCCATCCCCTGTCCCTGTTGCTTCTTCCCTCCCACTGCCGTCCCTGTTGCTTCTTCCCTCCCACTCCCGTCCCTGTTCCTTCTTCCCTCCCACCCCCCTGTCCCTGTTGCTTCTTCCCTCCCACCCCCCCTGTCCCTGTTGCTTCTTCCCTCCCACCCCCCCTGTCCCTGTTGCTTCTTCCCTCCCACCCCCCCCTGTCCCTGTTGCTTCTTCCCTCCAACCCCCCCTGTCCCTGTTGCTTCTTCCCTCCCACCCCCCCTGTCCCTGTTGCTTCTTCCCTCCCACCCCCCGTCCCTGTTGCTTCTTCCCTCCCACCCCCCCTGTCGCTTCTTCCCTCCCACCCCCCCTGTCCTTTTGCTTCTTCCCTCCCACCCCGTCCCTGTTGCTTCTTCCCTCCCACCCCCTGTCCCTGTTGCTTCTTCCCTCCCACCCCCTGTCCCTGTTGCTTCTTCCCTCCCACCCCCTGTCCCTGTTGCTTCTTCCCTCCCATCCCCTGTCCCTGTTGCTTCTTCCCTCCCATCCCTGTTGCTTCTTCCCTCCCACCCCCTGTCGCTTCTTCCCTCCCACCCCCTGTCCTTTTGCTTCTTCCCTCCCACCCCCGTCCCTGTTGCTTCTTCCCTCCCACCCCCTGTCCCTGTTGCTTCTTCCCTCCCACCCCCTGTCCCTGTTGCTTCTTCCCTCCCATCCCCTGTCCCTGTTGCTTCTTCCCTCCCATCCCCTGTCCGTTGTTTCTTCCCTCCCACTCCCGTCCCTGTTGCTTCTTCCCTCCCACTCCCGTCCGTGTTGCTTCTTCCCTCCTACCCCCCTGTCCCTGTTGCTTCTTCCCTCCCACTCCCGTCCCTGTTGCTTCTTCCCTCCTACCCCCCTGTCCCTGTTGCTTCTTCCCTCCCACTCCCGTCCCTATTGCTTCTTCCCTCCCACTCCCGTCCCTGTTGCTTCTTCCCTCCCACCCCCTGTCCCTGTTGCTTCATCCCTCCCACCCCCTGTCCCTGTCGCTTCATCCCTCCCACCCCCCGTCCCTGTTGCTTCTTCCCTCCCACCCCGTCCCTGTTGCTTCTTCCCTCTTACCGCCCCGTCCCTGTTGCTTCTTCCCTCCCAGCCCCCTTATCCCTGTTGCTTCTTCCCTCCCTGCCCCCCTGTCCCTGTTGCTTCTTCCCTCCCACGCCATCCCTGTTGTTTCTTCCCTCTCACCCACCTTGTCCGTGTAGCTTCTTCCCTCCCACCCCCCCTTGTCCGTGTAGCTTCTTCCTTCCCAGCCCCCTTGTCCGTGTTGCTTCTTCCCTCCCACTCCCCCTTGTCCGTGTTGCTTCTTCCCTCCCACTCCCCCTTGTCCGTGTTGCTTCTTCCCTCCCATCCTCCTTGTCCTTGTTGCTTCTTCCCTCCCACCCCCCTTGTCCATGTTGCTTCTTCCCTCCCACCCCCTTGTCCGTGTTGCTTCTTCCCTCCCACCACCCCTTGTCCGTGTTGCTTCTTCCCTCCCACCCCCTTGTCCGTGTTGCTTCTTCCCTCCCACCCCCTTGTCCGTGTTGCTTCTTCCCTCCCAGCCCCTTTTCCGTGATGCTTCTTTCATCCCTGCCCCCTTGTCCGTGTTGCTTCTTCCCTCCCACCCCCTTGTCTGTGTTGCTTCTTCCCTCCCAACCCCCTTGTCTGTGTTGCATCTTCCCTCCCATCCCCCCTTGTCCGTGTTGCTTCTTCCCTCCCACCCCCTTTGTTTGTGTTGCTTCTTCCCTCCTCCCCCTTGTCCGTGTAGCTTCTTCCCTCCCACCCCCCTTGTACGTGTTGCTTCTTTCCTCCCACTCCCCCTTGTCCCTGTTGCTTCTTCCCTCCCGCCCACCTTGTCCATGTTGCGTCTTCCCTCCCACCCCCCTGTCCCTGTTGCTTCGTCCCTCCCACCTCCCCTGTCCCTGTTGCTTCTTCCCTCCCACCCCCTCTGTTCCTGTTGCTTCTTCCCTCCCACCCCGTCGCTTCTTCCCACCCCGTCCCTGTTGCTTTTTCCCTCCTACCCCGTCCCTGTTGCTTCTTACCTCCCACCCCCCCACCCCTGTTGCTTCTTCCCTCCCACCCCCCCATCCCTGTTGCTTCTTCCCTCCCACCCCCCATCCCTGTTGCTTCTTCCCTCCCACCCCCCCTATCCCTGTTGCTTCTTCCCTCCCACCCCCCTGTCCCTGTTGCTTCTTCCCTCCCCCGTCCCTGTTGCTTCTTCCCACCCCGTCCCTGTTGCTTCTTCCTCCCACCCCCCTGTCCCTGTTGCTTCTTCCCTCCCGCCCACCCCTGTCCCTGTTGCTTCTCCCCTCCCGCCCACCCCTGTCCCTGTTGCTACTTCCCTCCCGCCCACCCCTGTCCCTGTTGCTACTTCCCTCCCGCCCACCCCAGTCCCTGTTGCTACTTCCCTCCCGCCCACCCCAGTCCCTGTTGCTACTTCCCTCCCTCCCACCCACCCCTGTCCCTGTTGCTACTTCCCTCCCTCCCACCCACCCCTGTCCCTGTTGCTACTTCCCTCCCACCCACCCACCCCTGTCGCTACTTCCCTCCCACCCACCCCTGTCCCTGTTGCTACTTCCTTCCCACCCACCCCTGTCCCTGTTGCTACTTCCCTCCCTCCCACCCACCCCTGTCCCTGTTGCTACTTCCCTCCCTCTCACCCATCCCTGTCCCTTTTGCTGCTTCCCTCCCTCTCACCCATCCCTGTCCCTGTTGCTGCTTCCCTCCCACCCACCCACCCCTGTCCCTGTTGCTGCTTCCTCCCCTCCCTCCCACCCACCCACCCACCCCTGTTGCTGCTTCCCTCCCTCCCACCCCCTGTTGCTTCTTCCCTCCCTCCCACCCCCCTGTTGCTTCTTCCCTTCCACCCCCCTGTCCCTGTTGCTTCTTCCCTCCCACCCCCTGTCCCTGTTGCTTCTTCCCTCCCACCCCCTGTCCCTGTTGTTTCTTCCCTCCCACCCCCTGTCCCTGTTGTTTCTTCCCTCCCACCCCCTGTCCCTGTTGCTTCTTCCCTCCCACCCCCTGTCCCTGTTGCTTCTTCCCTCCCATCCCCTGTCCCTGTTGCTTCTTCCCTCCCACTCCCGTCCCTGTTGCTTCTTCCCTCCCACTCCCGTCCCTGTTGCTTCTTCCCTCCCACCCCCCTGTCCCTGTTGCTTCTTCCCTCCCACCCCCCCTGTCCCTGTTGCTTCTTCCCTCCCACCCCCCTGTCCCTGTTGCTTCTTCCCTCCCACCCCCTGTCCCTGTTGCTTCTTCCCTCCCACCCCCTGTCCCTGTTGCTTCTTCCCTCCCACCCCCTGTCCCTGTTGCTTCTTCCCTCCCACCCCCTGTCCCTGTTGCTTCTTCCCTCCCACCCCCCTGTCCCTGTTGCTTCTTCCTTCCCACCCCCCTGTCTCTTCTTCCCTCCCACCCCCTTGTCCTTTTGCTTCTTCCCTCCCACCCCCGTCCCTGTTGCTTCTTCCCTCCCACCCCCTATCCCTGTTGCTTCTTCCCTCCCCCGTCCCAGTTGCTTCTTCCCACCCCGTCCCTGTTGCTTCTTCCCTCCCACCCCCCTGTCCCTGTTGCTTCTTCCCTCCCACCCCCCCTGTCCCTGTTGCTTCTTCCCTCCCGCCCACCCCTGTCCCTGTTGCTTCTTCCCTCCCGCCCCTGTCCCTGTTGCTACTTCCCTCCCGCCCACCCCTGTCCCTGTTGCTACGTCCCTCCCTCCCACCCCTGTCCCTGTTGCTACTTCCCTCCCTCCCACCCCTGTCCCTGTTGCTACTTCCCTCCCTCCCACCCACCCCTGTCCCTGTTGCTACTTCCCTCCCACCCACCCCTGTCCCTGTTGCTACTTCCCTCCCACCCACCCCTGTCCCTGTTGCTACTTCCCTCCCACCCACCCCTGTCCCTGTTGCTACTTCCCTCCCTCCCACCCACCCCTGTCCCTGTTGCTACTTCCCTCCCTCCCACCCACCCCTGTCCCTGTTGCTACTTCCCTCCCTCCCACCCACCCCTGTCCCTGTTGCTACTTCCCTCCCTCCCACCCACCCCTGTCCCTGTTGCTACTTCCCTCCCTCCCACCCACCCCTGTCCCTGTTGCTGCTTCCCTCCCTCTCACCCATCCCTGTCCCTGTTGCTGCTTCCCTCCCTCTCACCCATCCCTGTCCCTGTTGCTGCTTCCCTCCCACCCACCCACCCACCCCTGTCCCTGTTGCTGCTTCCCTCCCACCCACCCACCCCTGTCCCTGTTGCTGCTTCCCTCCCACCCACCCACCCCTGTCCCTGTTGCTGCTTCCCTCCCACCCACCCACGTCCCTGTTGCTGCTTCCCTCCCACCCACCCACCCCTGTCCCTGTTGCTGCTTCCCTCCCACCCACCCCTGTCCCTGTTGCTGCTTCCCTCCCACCCACCCCTGTCCCTGTTGCTGCTTCCCTCCCACCCACCCCTGTCCCTGTTGCTGCTTCCCTCCCACCCACCCCTGTCCCTGTTGCTGCTTCCCTCCCACCCACCCCTGTCCCTGTTGCTGCTTCCCTCCCACCCACCCCTGTCCCTGTTGCTACTTCCCTCCCACCCACCCCTGTCCCTGTTGCTACTTCCCTCCCACCCACCCCTGTCCCTGTTGCTACTTCCCTCCCACCCACCCCCCTGTTGCTACTTCCCTCCCTCCCACCCCCCTGTTGCTTCTTCCCTCCCTCCCACCCCCCTGTTGCTTCTTCCCTCCCACCCCCATGTTGCTTCTTACCTCCCTCCCACCTGTCCCTGTTGCTTCTTCCCTCCCTCCCCCTGCCCCTGTTGCTTCTTTCCTCCCACCCCCTGCCCCTGTTGCTGCTTCCCTCCCACCCTCCCTGTTGCTTCTTCCTTCCCACCCCCCAGTCCCTGTTGCTGCTTCCCTCCCACCCCCCGTCCCTGTTGCTTATTCCCTCCCATCCCCCTGTCCCTGTTGCTTATTCCCTCCCACCCCTCCTGTCCCTGTTGCTTCTTCCCTCCCACCCCCTTTTGATTCTTCCCTCCTACCCCGTCCCTGTTGCTTCTTAGTGTCCCTGTTTCTTCTTCCCTCCTACCCCCAGTCCCTGTTGCTTCTTCGCTCCCACCACCCCTGTTGCTTTTTCCATCCCACTCCCCCTGTACCTGTTGCTTCTTCCCTTCCTCCTACCCCCATGTCCCTGTTGCTAATTCTCTCCTACCCCCTGTCCCTGTTGCTTCTTCCCTCCCACTCCGTCCATGTTGCTTCTTCCCTCCCACCTCCCTGTCGTCCGTGTTGCTTCTTCCCTCCCACCCTCGTCATCCATGCTACTTCTTCCCTCCGCCCCTGTCATCCGTGTTGCTTCTTCCCTCCCACCAAGCGTCCGTGTTTTCTTTCCTCCCACCCCCACATCCGTGTTACTTCTTCCCTCACACCCCCATTGTCTGTGTTACTTCTTCCATCCTACCCCCGTCGTCCGTGTTACTTCTCCCCTCCCACTGCCCTGTTGTCCATGTTGTTTCTTCCCTCCCACCCCTGTTGTCTGTGTCGTTTCTTCCCTCCCGCCCCCATTGTCCATCTTGTTTCTTCCCTCCCACCCCCGTTGTCCGTGTTGTTTCTTCTCTCCCACCCCCCTTTGTCCTTGTTTCTTCACTCCCACCCCACTGTTGTCTGTGGTTCTTGTTGCTTCTTCCCTCCCAACCCAGTGTCCATGTTGTTTCTTCCCTTCCTCTTCCAATTGTCCGTGTTGCTTCTTCCCTCCCACCCCGTTGTCCGGGTTGCTTCTTCTCTCCCACCTCTATTGTCCGTGTTGCTTTTCCTCTCCTACCCCGTTCTCCATGTTGCTTCTTCTCTCCCACTCACCGTTGGCCGTGTTGCTTCTTCCCTCCCACCCCCAATTTCTGTGTTTCTTCTTCCCCTCTCACCCCCTGTTGTCTGTAATGCTTCTCTCCCACCCCTGCTTTCCGTGTTGGTTCTTCCCTCCATCCCCCATTGTCTCTGTTGCTTCTTCCCTACATCTTCCCGTTGTCCGTGTTGCTTCTTTCCTCGTATGCTTGTGTTGTCTGTGTTGCCTATGCCCCCACTTTCTGTGTTGCTTCTTCCCACCTACCCCGTTGCTTGTGTTGCTTCTTCCCTCGCACCTCTCTGTCCCTGTTGCTTCTTCCCTCGCACCCCTCTGTCCCTGTTGCTTCTTCCCTCCCACCTCCCCTGTCCCTGTTGCTTCTTCCCTCCCACCCCCTCTGTCCCTGTGGCTTCTTCCCTCCCACCCCCTGTCCCTGTTGCTTCTTCCCTCCCACCCCCTGTTGCTTCTTCCCACCCCCGTCCCTGTTGCTTCTTCCCTCCCACCCCCTGTCCCTGTTGCTTCTTCCCTCCCACCCCCTGTCCCTGTTGCTTCTTCCCTCCCACCCCCCTTGTCCCTGTTGCTTCTTCCCTCCCACCCACCCTTGTCCCTGTTGCTTCTTCCCTCCCACCCACCCTTGTCCCTGTTGCTTCTTCCCTCCCACCCACCCCTGTCCCTGTTGCTTCTTCCCTCCCGCCCACCCCTGTCCCTGTTGCTTCTTCCCTCCCGCCCACCCCTGTCCCTGTTGCTTCTTCCCTCCCGCCCACCCCTGTCCCTGTTGCTTCTTCCCTCCCGCCCACCCCTGTCCCTGTTGCTTCTTCCCTCCCGCCCACCCCTGTCCCTGTTGCTTCTTCCCTCCCGCCCACCCCTGTCCCTGTTGCTTCTTCCTCCGCCCACCCCTGTCCCTGTTGCTTCTTCCCTCCCGCCCACCCCTGTCCCTGTTGCTTCTTCCCTCCCGCCCACCCCTGTCCCTGTTGCTTCTTCCCTCCCGCCCACCCCAGTCCCTGTTGCTTCTTCCCTCCCGCCCACCCCAGTCCCTGTTGCTTCTTCCCTCCCACCCCAGTCCCTGTTGCTTCTTCCCTCCCGCCCACCCCAGTCCCTGTTGCTTCTTCCCTCCCGCCCACCCCAGTCCCTGTTGCTTCTTCCCTCCCGCCCACCCCAGTCCCTGTTGCTTCTTCCCTCCCGCCCACCCCAGTCCCTGTTGCTTCTTGCCTCCCGCCCACCCCAGTCCCTGTTGCTTCTTCCCTCTCGCCCACCCCAGTCCCTGTTGCTTCTTCCCTCCCGCCCACTCCAGTCCCTGTTGCTTCTTCCTCCCACCCACCCCAGTTCCTATTGCTTCTTCCCTCCCACCCACCCCAGTCCCTGTTGCTTCTAAGTCCCTGTTGCTTCTTCCCTCCCACCCACCCCAGTCCCTGTTGCTTCTTCCCTCCCACCCACCCCAGTCCCTGTTGCTTCTTCCCTCCCACCCACCCCAGTCCCTGTTGCTTCTTCCCTCCCACCCACCCCAGTCCCTGTTGCTTCTTCCCTCCCACCCACCCCAGTCCCTGTTGCTTCTTCCCTCCCACCCACCCCAGTCCCTGTTGCTTCTTCCCTCCCACCCACCCCAGTCCCTGTTGCTTCTTCCCTCCCACCCACCCCAGTCCCTGTTGCTTCTTCCCTCCCACCCACCCCAGTCCCTGTTGCTTCTTCCCTCCCACCCACCCCAGTCCCTGTTGCTTCTTCCCTCCCACCCACCCCAGTCCCTGTTGCTTCTTCCCTCCCACCCACCCCAGTCCCTGTTGCTTCTTCCATCCCACCCACCCCAGTCCCTGTTGCTTCTTCCCTCCCTCCCACCCCTGTCCCTGTTGCTTCTTCCCTCCCTCCCACCCCTGTCCCTGTTGCTTCTTCCCTCCCTCCCACCCACCCCTGTCCCTGTTGCTTCTTCCCTCCCTCCCACCCACCCCTGTCCCTGTTGCTTCTTCCCTCCCTCCCACCCACCCCTGTCCCTGTTGCTTCTTCCCTCCCTCCCACCCACCCCTGTCCCTGTTGCTTCTTCCCTCCCTCCCACCCACCCCTGTCCCTGTTGCCTCTTCCCTCCCACCCACCCCTGTCCCTGTTGCCTCTTCCCTCCCACCCACCCCTGTCCCTGTTGCTTCTTCCCTCCCACCCACCCCTGTCCATGTTGCTTCTTCCCTCCCACCCACCCCTGTCCATGTTGCTTCTTCCCTCCCACCCACCCCTGTCCCTGTTGCTTCTTCCCTCCCACCCACCCCTGTCCCTGTTGCTTCTTCCCTCCCACCCACCCCTGTCCCTGTTGCTTCTTCCTCCCACCCACCCCTGTCCCTGTTGCTTCTTCCCTCCCACCCACCCCTGTCCCTGTTGCTTCTTCCCTCCCACCCACCCCTGTCCCTGTTGCTTCTTCCCTCCCACCCACCCCTGTCCCTGTTGCTTCTTACCTCCCACCCACCCCTGTCCCTGTTGCTTCTTACCTCCCACCCACCCCTGTCCCTGTTGCTTCTTACCTCCCACCCCCCTGTCCCCTGTTGCTTCTTACCACCCACCCCCTGTCCCTGTTGCTTCTTCCCTCCCACACCCCTGTCCCTGTTGCTTCTTCCCTCCCACCCCCTGTCCCTGTTGCTTCTTCCCTCCCACCCCCTGTCGCTTCTTCCCTCCCATCCCCTGTTGTTTCTTCCCTCCCACTCCCGTCCCTGTTGCTTCTTCCCTCCCACCCCTCTGTCTCTGTTGCTTCTTCCCTCCCTCCCACCCCTCTGTCGCTTCTTCCCTCCCACCCCCCTGTCCCTGTTGCTTCTTCCCTCCCACCCCTCCTGTCCCTGTTGCTTCTTCCCTCCCACCCCCTGTCCCTGTTGCTTCTTCCCTCCCACCCCATCCCTGTTGCTTCTTAGTGTCCCTGTTTCTTCTTCTCTCCTGCCCCCAGTCCCTGTTGCTTCTTCCCTCCCACACCCCTGTCCCTGTTGCTTCTTCCCTCCCACACCCCTGTCCCTGTTGCTTCTTCCCTCCCACACCCCTGTCCCTGTTGCTTCTTCCCTCCCACCCCCCTGTCGCTTCTTCCCTCCCACCCCCCCTGTCCCTGTTGCTTCTTCCCTCCCACCCCCCTGTCGCTGTTGCTTCTTCCCTCCCACCCCCCTGTCGCTGTTGCTTCTTCCCTCCCACCCCCCCTGTCCCTGTTGCTTCTTCCCTCCCTCCCACCCCCCCTGTCCCTGTTGCTTCTTCCCTCCCACCCCCGGTCCCTGTTGCTTCTTCCCTCCCACCCCCGGTCCCTGTTGCTTCTTCCCTCCCACCCCCATGTCCCTGTTGCTTCTTCCCTCCCATCCCCTGTTGTTTCTTCCCTCCCACTCCCGTCCCTGTTGCTTCTTCCCTCCCTCCCTCCCACCCCTCTGTCTCTGTCTCTGTTGCTTCTTCCCTCCCACCCCTCTGTCTCTGTTGCTTCTTCCCTCCCACCCCTCTGTCTCTGTTGCTTCTTCCCTCCCACCCCCTGTCCCTGTTGCTTCTTCCCTCCCACCCCTCTGTCTCTGTTGCTTCTTCCCTCCCACCCCCCTGTCTCTGTTGCTTCTTCCCTCCCACCCCCCTGTCCCTGTTGCTTCTTCCCTCCCACCCCTCCTGTCCCTGTTGCTTCTTCCCTCCCACCCCCTGTCGCTTCTTCCCTCCCACCCCATCGCTTCTTAGTGTCCCTGTTTCTTCTTCCCTCCTGCCCCCAGTCCCTGTTGCTTCTTCGCTCCCACCACCCCTGTTGCTTCTTCCATCCCACTCCCCCTGTACCTGTTGCTTCTTCCCTTCCTCCCACCCCCATGTCCCTGTTGCTAATTCCCTCCTACCCCTGTTGCTTCTTCCCTCCCACTCCGTCCGTGTTGCTTCTTCCCTCCCACCCTCGTCATCCATGCTACTTCTTCCCTCTGCCCGTGTCATCCGTGTTGCTTCTTGCCTCCCACCAAGCGTCGTCCGTGTTTTCTTCCCTCCCACCCCCACATCCGTGTTACTTCTTCCCTCACACCCCCATTGTCTGTGTTACTTCTTCCATCCTACCCCCGTCGTCCGTGTTGCTTCTCCCCTCCCACTGCCCTGTTGTCCATGTTGTTTCTTCCCTCCCACCCCTGTTGTCTGTGTTGTTTCTTCTCTCCCACCCCCCTTTGTCCTTGTTTCTTCACTCCCACCCCACTGTTGTCTGTGGTTCTTGTTACTTCTTCCCTCCCAACCCAGTGTCCATGTTGTTTCTTCCCTTCCTCTTCCAATTGTCCGTGTTGCTTCTTCCCTCCCACCCCGTTGTCCGGGTTGCTTCTTCTCTCCCACCTCTATTGTCCGTGTTGCTTTTCCTCTCCTACCCCGTTCTCCATGTTGCTTCTTCTCTCCCACTCACCGTTGGCCGTTTTGCTTCTTCCCTCCCACCCCCAATTTCTGTGTTGCTTCTTCCCCTCTCACACCCTGTAGTCTGTAATGCTTCTCTCCCACCCCTGCTTTCCGTGTTGGTTCTTCCTTCCATCCCCCATTGTCTGTGTTGCTTCTTCCCTACATCTTCCCGTTGTCCGTGTTGCTTCTTTCCTCGTATGCTTGTGTTGTCTGTGTTGCCTATGCCCCCACTGTCTGTGTTGCTTCTTCCCGCCTACCCCGTTGCTTGTGTTGCTTCTTCCCTCCCACCCCTGTTGTCCATGTTGCTTCTTCCCTCCCACCCCAGTTGTCTGTGTTGCTTTTTCCCCCTCCCACCCCCGGTTGTCCGTGTTGCTTCTTCTCTCCCACCCCCGCTGTCGATGTTGCTTCTTTCCTCCATCTCCCGTTTTCTGTGTTGCTTCTTCCCTACATCTCCCTGTTGTCCGTTTTGCTTCTTCCCTCGTATGCCTGTGTTGCCTATGCCCCCACTGTCTGTGTTGCTTCTTCCCCTCACACTCCCCGTTTTCCGTGTTACTTCCTCCCGTCCCACCCCTACCCGTTGTCTGTTTTTGCTTCTTTCTGCTCCCCCGTCTGTGTTGCTTCTTCCCCTCCCTTTATCCGTGTTACCCACACCCCACCCGCCATAAGAATAAACAAGCATTTGCAATGCAATAGGTCTCGCATTTACGCGAGTTTGAGCTATTGGCATTGTAAATGACAGTGCCTTTTATTTATGTTTTGGTTTTTAAAACATAAAATAAAAGGCATTGTCATTTACAATGCCAATAGCTTAAACTCAGCGTAAATGCGAGACTTATTACATTGCAAATGCTTGTGTCCTTTGGTTTTGCAACAACAATCTTTTTATGTGGAATTCAACGTCTAACTAGACTGCCTCAAATAGCAGGAAAGACATAGGATGGACGTTTTGGTGGCTGTATAATGGACTCGTGCAGAATATTAAAATAAAATAGATGCACATAGCACTTAAATGAGGCTTCAGTTGCTGGATAAGTGTAATCATAACTTCTCCTTCACAACAGGTCTTCCTCCAACAACGAAAAGCAATGCTCCAAGGATTTCCATCAGGTGAAATCTGTTAATTTTCTCATTAATAAACTTATCTTGCCCCTTCCTCCTCGTTCTATATGTACAACTTCCTTGGCTAGACAGGTACCTCGGACTGTTGAATTAGAAAAGTGCAGGAATCTGTATTGGACATAGTGGTAAAAAGAACAGTATAATGACAAAAGTAAAGGTAAAAGGGAGGAAATAGGATAAAGAGGAAAAAGGGAAGGAGCCAGAAAGGAAGACAGATGGAAAGTGAACAAGATCGATAGAGAAAGGTACAGAGATAGGTAGGTGTTTAGAGTAATGTTACAGAGCTAAAGGTAGGGAGAAGGAAATGTAAATATGGAGAAGCGTACTAGAGATAAGGTAGAAAGAAGAGTGAGAGGAATAAGTGGTGAAGTTGTGAGAAATATTTAGAGATGTAAGGGAGAAAGCGACAAGGGGCCAAAATAAGAGGTAAGAGAGAACCGATCATTCAATGATTAGTGAGGCAGAGAGAATTCTAAAGAGGAGAATGGTAGAACTATGAAGTGTAGAGAGAAAATAAAATAAAAAGACAAGTGAGGTAGAGAAAGGTAAGATCGATACAGAGAGCAGTTGTGAGGTAGAGAGGGTGCACTGAAATAAAGTGTAAATAATGTTTAAAAAAAAGGTAATGAAAAAATATAGCTAAATAAAGGTGAAGAGTAAGGTAGTTGGAGGCGAGGTACAGAAAACAGGGGTAGAAAGGAGATAGATGAGGTGACAAACCATATGTTGGATAAACAGGGTGCTTAGAGGTGAAGTAGAGAGAAATCAGGCAGATAGAAAGGTGAGGAATAGATGGTCTGGCAGAGACGCGAGGAGGTAAAGAGCCGTCTGATGAGGTAGTAGATGAAGGCACGATACAGAGGTGAGATGAAATATCAACAAGACGCAAAAAGAGTTGAGAAGCAAAGCACGAGTTAAAAGAGAACGTAAAGAAATAGAGATGTAAAATAAGCACAGTGAGAGGGGTTAGGCCATGAGAGAGGTGGGGGTAGAGAAGTGTATTGAAAGAGGTCAGGTAGACACAGAAAATGCAGAGAAATGGGACAGGATAGGTACATAGATCTGCTGTAACAAGAAAAATGTAAAGCAACAGGGATAGAGGTAGATTTGAGGTGAAGAGAGTTTTCTCAACTTAATTACAATCAACTACGAGAGCAAGGGTTAAGGTTGGTAAAGGCCATGTATGCCAGGCTGCCAAATTAGGCTTTTATAGGCACAGTTATCACTTTACTAGGGGCATGTGGGAGGCAAGGGCTTTGGCCAATTGCCCATTTTACACAATCCTTAAAGCAGCTCTATTCAAGAGCTTTAGAAGCGGCCCTCGTCCATCATGCCCTGCAGAGACTGAAGCAGTTCATTTTTTGAAGGTCAGACTGTCAAAAGATTGAACACGACCCAAGCACAGGTGCCGCGATTCACCCGCGATTGCTACAAAAGTAAAGAAATAGAAAAAACCATCTATTTCTTTACTTTTGCTATCAATCATGCCCAGCTTTACCAAAGTAAAGCGCGGGTGCCGCGATTGGCCTAGGCGAGACCTAACAAGTCCGGGAGTGGTGCGTGCCTGCGCGCGCAGTCTGCTCTTTTTGGAAGCACTGCACTCGTGCTTGTGGCGCGCCCCTGCTCACTCCCGCAAGCTGGATGCCGCCACAAGCACGAGTGTGTGCTTCCAAAAAGAGCAGAGCGACGGCTAAAGGTCCTCCTGGGCAGCGCATGCGCGCTGCGTAGGCGAGACCTAAAAAGCAATATGACGGGGCCAGCGCTTGCTGCATCATGTCGCTTTTTTATGCCTTTTAAGCCTTGCTGCACAGCAGCGGTGCTGTTTACAACACGGCAAAAAGACACTGGCAAAGTCAGTAGTTCTTGCACAGGCGATATCTATTGAATTTCCAATGCTTATTACTCTTTACTCCCCATCTTCTTCCTGTAGCATATGTTGCAATACTCCAGTTTCAAGCCAAGCGCATCCTGTCACTGATTGTCTGCAGAACCTGGTATGCATAGTCTTTGCATTTCTTGTTTATGGAAGGGTAATCCAGCGCATTCTTGCACCCTTGGTGCTAGCAACGGTTCTTCCTTGCATGCTCGATGGGGCGCAGGAAACTTTCAGCATCGGGAAGAAGAGTAGGGGGTGAGTGCAGAGCCTCTGAGCTGTACTGAGTTCCCTTTCTGCTGGTGAGGTAGTGAGACATCCCCACTCCTCTCACGTGGATGTCATTCTCACCTGGTCTACTCCAGTCTTGCAAGGAATCCTGGGAAAGGTAAAAGTATCTGGTTACAAGAGTGTGACCCCAAATAGTGAACAACTTGTATCAGCTGAATTCAGTGTAATCGTGGGTTGTGGTGGGCAAAAAACTAGATTAAAAAAATCAGCAGCAAAATAATTCCAGTAGTTGGCCTAGCAGAGAGAAAAAGAAAAGTAACTATTTCACTTTGCAGTGTATTGCAAAGACCATGTCTAAAATGTGTTTTCCTGTGTAAAGTCGTTTTAATATGCAACCAATGAGGTAGTAACCAGTGCTATTCTAGGATCAACTTCCCTGTACTGTTTTAATAAGAGGACATTTGACCGTTGCACTTTAATAACAAGTACGTGATAGTGCGTTATTGGTACAGTTGCTCTAAATAACGTGGGTTTGGGTCAGATGTATTCTCACAGCCATGATATAAACAATATCTAAGCAATATATACAAATGTAAAGTAGTTGTCCAATGAGAGCTGGGCACATTGATGTGTGCTGGTCGTTCCAACTGTGTGTTTTAATAATACCATCGTATTAAAGGATTTAACAAAATGCTCGCAGTCAAATAAGAGAATGTAATCTCGCAATGATTAAGGTGCAAAATAAAACACTGTGACTCAAAATATGAGCGACAAACCGGTGCAGCGGATTTCCGGATATCCGTTTTCATCCCGCCTGGCATTAAAGTTGTCTTTATAGGAGCTACATCAAAAAGCAATTTCATGAACGGCTGCTTAAACACAGCTGTAACTCTTTGATATCTAGCTTCCACGTCAGATCGTTTATCTGTGTTTGCCCAGGCTAGTATACAAGAAAAGTAATCACAGACAACCATGCCTTTCGCTGGTAGAATTTAGTGCGAGTTGGTTCACCCGCAAATATATATAAATTGACAATAACTTATGTAAATGTGAGCATACATACCCAGCGTTATATACCGTTATATATTAAATTCAATATTCGGAGCTCAGATGTCTGGGGCCCGTGAATGAATTAAGTTAAAATGCCATATTCAGACGCTTGTGCCATTCTTTTCAGCCATGTTTATCTCATTCCTGTGCTTTTCTCAGAAATCGCTTTTTGTAAATTAGTGCTGAATATTTCCTTAAAATACATGAAGGGTGGGAACTATGATAACCAAGGACCACTGCGTTGTGAAACGACATTGTGGGCAGGGGCGTAGCTTCAACTGATGCAGCAGTGGACTGGGACACAGAGACCTTAAAGGCCTGCTGAACCCTGATTCTCACATGTTTTCCTTTATTCGAAAGTAATACCTCACCCCTGGAATTACTGATGCTCAGTGGCGGCCAGCATGACTCACGGGTGGTGGGGCGTGGGCGGGCGTTGGGGTGTGGGCGGGCGTTGGGGTGGGGAGTTGGGACGAGGAGGGGTGCGGGGTTGCGCAATGGAAAAAAAAATTATGCACTTACCTTGCCGCGGGTCCCGCGTCTAGGCTTCTTGCTCCTGCTCTCTTCGTGGGACAGGAAGCCAGGAAGAAGAGCCAGGCTCCCCTGACCAATCACAGTGCTGCAATGCAGCGTTGTGATTGGTAAGCACCCAGGCTCCCCTGACCAATCACAACGCTGCAATAGCGTTGTAATTGGTTTGGAGCGTCCTGGTTCGACGCTCAACCATTCAACGCTTAACCAGGGAATGGGGGCCTGGGCTTGTTCTCCACGCAGGCTGTAAAGCAGCCTGCATGGAAAACGGGGAAAGTGTGCATGACTGGTTTGGGCGGCCCGAGAGGGCCGACCAAACAGTCACTGCGCACTTGGGCGTGGGCAAACCGCTTCTCCCCTGCCCTGCTCCGTGAGCAGAGCAGCCCCGCCCACCCAACCGCCCGCAAAGGAAACATAAAATGATAGTAACTCAAAGTTATTATCATTTTATATTTCCTTTCCTTTACACTGCTCAAAAGCAGTGGGGCGACGCTCCTCCGCCATAGCGGAGGAGCCGCCACTGCTGATGCTCACGGTAACTCTGAGCCATTAGAAGTGGGCCAGGTCTATCTGTATTTTAATATTCTGCTCCAGCTCACCAGAATCCCTGCTTTTGTAGTGAAGACATGGAAGTAAGTCATGATCTCCTACTGTTGCCACTGATGGAAGTAATCAAAAGAGAATGAACCACGTATCTTGAAAAAGCCAGGGTCTATAAGTGTTGTACAAAGGCCCTCATACACTCTAACCCGTGGGCAGTGGTATATCTTGGTTCTCCGCTTGAGAAGGTTAGGTGATTGGTTTTATCATTGGGTCCTTTTCCGCTTGAGTTTCCCATTCTCCAGGCAGTCAACCTTCCTCCACCTGGAGGGAGACCATCTGTTTCTTTGACAGTCGTGATTTTGATAGTGTTAGCGGAAAAAAGTGATAAATTAAAAATACCTCCTATCCTGTACTTTTGTTTTATTCCTCAGGATGGGGTAAGATTAAAAACAGTGTGTGGTGCTCTGGTGGATGTGTGATTGGTCCACTGCACCTATATGATGATGATTTCAGTGGTCATCATGTTTCAGTCCATGGGTGTCTCTAAAGATCGGTGGACTTTCATCAGGACCTTAGTCATAGCGATAACGTGATAGATCGCTTTGACACATTGGGTAAGTTAATGTCACTTACCCACCTTCGTCATTATTTCATGTAATCGACGGGTTTATAACTTTATGGGAGTTTAATTAAACTCCATCGGGAACTTATTTGATAACTTCCGGGTCGCGGTAGGAAGCTACAACAAGGACATGCAAGTAGCATTCTAGAGAGCTCCCGCAGCACCCTCTTTGCATTTGTCACCCCGAGTGGGATGGGTATGCCCAGACGTGGGTCCCGTGCTCTCCATGTCACTGGAGTCAAGCTAGCCTGGCTGATGAGGGGTGAAACCCCAAAAAAGGTCCTAGGATGCTTGTTTTCAGTCCAGGGAGGACCTGGCCTGGCAGTTCGGACTGGACTGTTCCCATAGGGAGCAGGGTCAAGACTGATTTGCATATGGCTGGGTTCAAACTGGAATGGCATGGGGAGCAAAAAAACGAGTGATTTAGGCTCAGATCTCTGTACTGGGGTGAATACATTGTTCTGCATTCTGTCCATCAAGTGTTCTTTAATCTATGTAAGGCAACCCTAAGGAAGGCCTCCTCAGCCCAGAAGGCAGGATGCATTATATTTAAGGTATGAACATGTAAATGCAAACCTATATGTCCCTATAGTGGCGTTCCCTATTGGAAACCACTATATGTGTTAGCGGTCCATAGGATAACATGGGGTGCCAACCGGGCACCCTCGAGATTGGCAGCGCCATTATGGTACCACTAAAATTTGTCATGTTTGGTATCAAACAACATGCCTTCTTGCCCCTGACACAATTCTCATGCCATGGGTGACGTGGCATGCACCCAGATGGCACCTTAGAGGTTACCCCCTGGCTGCCCCCAGTTTTACTGTGTTCTGGCTGACCATCCTTGCTTTCCTGCACCTGCTGCCACTAAGACAAGATTCTCACCTCCTGCCAGGCAGTGTGATCACTCCCAGGAGTCAGAGACATAGGCTGGGCGGGAAGGAGGTCACACCTCCCTCCTCCCCAGATGACTAGTGAATTGGCACATCAGAGCTGTGAGCTTCAAAGGCCACACCGCCTCTGATATGCATCTGGGCTGTCCCCCTGAGGAGGAAACAGCCCTCCCCTTTTCCCAGGCTCGCTTGCACCCGGGCAAGGCTGGAAATTAGCTATGCAGGAGGTGTATTCTCCAGGTAGACTGACCACACCTCTAGGGTGAGCAGCCTGGTCTGTATATCTAAAATTGAATTCTGCCACCTTTATGAGGGCAGACATAGTTGGTACTGGGTAGCAAAGGTGAACTACACCACCAGATGTGGTCACCTCAGGGGTGGACTAGCTGCCCATTGGCTGCTAGCTCCCACACCCCTAACTCCCTATAATCTACGATTTAAGGTTCCCCCTGACACCTGAACTCAGATTTGAACAACTTAAAGGAAGGACCAAGAAGAGACCTGTGCGTCCGACAACAGGACTTTGCCCACCAGCACAGAGCAAAAGAGGGGATACGTTGTCCCTGAGGCAAGAGACCCGGAACGGAGTGAACAACCCTCGTCCTTGGCTAAAACTCGACACTCCGAAAGAGAGGGATCCTTGTGGAAGCCATAAGCACCCTCAGTCTCCCCTGGACTGGTGTCACTAGTCCCCTGCAAACTACAGGTAAAAACACTCACAGAATCCAAAGAACCACTGGCCATCGGGCCCTCTGAGGGATCGCCCAAATCCAGGTGGTCTAGTGCATTGTGGGAGTTGTAGTCTTGTCTGCCCCGAAGTCTCAGGCCACTGCGTTACTCCCCCGGAGTCAGTGAAGCTCCCAAAGCTTTTTCGTTGTGCTTACTGCTGCCAAGGCCAGTTGGTCACCAGCCCGGTAACTGATCACCACACTTGACGCTGAAGCTACAGAGAACATTGTGCAATCATCATACAACGTCAGCAGCTGTGTACCTGTTGTGTTTTTGCACTGTTTTTACATCTTACATGGTGCTGCAAGATGTAAAAACAGCACCACCCGCGGCTCCCATTCAGCACTAAGGACAGCCAGAACAACTCTGCACCCAGACTCCACAGGCTAGGTAAAATTGATCTGACTGTGGTGGCCTGGTCCTGGGGCCCGCATGACCTTACCCCTATCAGGGTTCCAAGTAACTTGACCTGCAAGTGAACGATTGTCACTAGTGCATTTTGCCATTGACCGCAATGTTATTTTGTCTATGTATTTTACTGCACTGATTTAATATTGCTTAAAAACATCTAAAACTCCGGGTATTTGTATGATATCCTGTTCGTTTTGGTGTCTTAAATAAGATAAAAATACACTCTATTTTTATAAATTGGTGTCGAATTTCTCTCGAGTCGTGCAAATTATTTATCGTCCATGTTGGTACTCGTAAATGCTTAATACATGTTCCTCTAGTAAAGCCTGACTGCTCTTTGCCACTCTGCCAAGACTGAGCTAAGGATTTATTAGTGTGAGTCCAAGGGCCATCTTTGGGGTATTGTGATAATATTACATGGTAAGGCCACCCAGCCATACCACATAAATATTCCACTTTCCTACAGCATAACACTCGCATTTGATCAAGAAAACAATACGGAGATGATGAAGTACACGGGGCGAGCACAACACGGATGGAGGTGGGGGGAGAAGCACATTGGAGGAAGAGAGCAACACAGACCGAGGCAAAAGGGAAGAGAAACTCACACGAGGGAGACAGCTGGAATGGACCCTCATGAAGCGCTTAACCAAAAAATAAAGAATGGGGACAATATAGCCAATCAATGGTAAGCAGTGGGTGGCTCTAATCCCACTGTAAGCTGACAATTGGTCTTTGTGCAAACCAGACAGCTTGCGCTCTCTTGTAAGTGAGACCTGAAAATGAGGGCAGAATAAAATTTGCAATTCACAAAGGAAATTTGTGTGTGCCCAACTTACACTGCACACATGCAAGTACCCTTCTTGGCTAAAAAAAAATCGGGTTGGGTAGGTGGGGTGAGAGACTGTGAGAAGAACCCCTAACCCTTAAGGATATGCAGTCCCAGATGTTTGTGTTTTTGCACTGTCCTTTCTTGTTCCTGGTTTCAAAAGGCACATGGATCTCATTAGACACCTGCTTTCATTCCTAAATCTGATATGGTTGTGCTCAGTCCAAGTTATGTGTGACAAAGGAAATCACCCATGTGGGTGGCGGATGGACCTGCTTACACCAGAAGACCTGTGGGAGTTGAAAGTCAATGGATAGAAAACCGTTCTAGGATCGACTCTTTGCTATTTATTTCATTCGGTGGAAGTAGCAGTAAAGCAGCTTTCAGGCTTATCTGTCCACAGTGTTGTATGCAGCCACGTTCTCAACAAGCATTGGTAATATCAGTAGGCCTGGCTTTAAAAGAATGGTGTATGGTATTGTGAAGCATTAGGAGTAGACAGCATGGTAATAGATATGTATTTGTATGGAAGCAAAGAACTGTAGAATAATATTAGTGTAGGTTAAAAGGCAAGGTGACAGTTGCACTGCATTGCAAGACCTAAAAATCCATGTAGGATGACTACTCCACCTCCAATCTGTGTGCTGCTTCCAGAGAAAAACACAATTAGTTATCTAAGACACTTTAATAGCATTACAATGTCATGTGTGCACCTGAAAGTTCACCTTCAGGAAGCTAGATAAATAAAGGGATCACAACTGTGTGGAGTGCAAACACTGTTTTTGTGTAAGCTCACAACTTCTGCCCAATCAAAGCATGTACTACTGGCTCCCAACATGGTCAGAGCTGAGCACCCTCTCCTGGTGATTCTCTTATAGTCGCCTGGCGACGGCTGTGCGTTCAAGCCAGACCAGAATAAGCATTGGCAATGCCAATAGGTCTGGTTTAAAATGAATGTTGTATGGTAATGTGTAGTATTACAAGTACATTTCATGGGAATTGATGTGTATTTGTGTGAAAGCAGAGAACTGTAGAATAATATTGGTGTAGGTTAAAAGGTCAGATAACATTTGCGCTGTCAAGCTAGACCCAAAAATCTGTGTAGGTTAATGACTGCCCTCCTCCCATCTGTGCTGGTGGCAGAGAAAAACAAATATACATTATCGATTTATCTAAGATACTTTGATAGCATTCCAATGTCATGTGTGTGCCCCTGGAAGTTCATGCTCAGGCAGCTGGATAAATAAACAAAATTATCACAGCTGTGTGAAGGACAAGCACTTTGTTTTGCAGAAGCACACAACTTCTGCCCAATAAAAACATGTACTCCTGGCTCCCAAAATGTGGGCAGAGCCAAAGCCCCTCTCTAGTGATGCTCACATAATTGTCCAGCGGCAGCTGTGTTGTCAAGCCAGACCATAAAAACAAGATGTGCTCAAAACATCTTGGACCTTGTGAATTAGGCCACATGTTTGTATGGACAAAGCTTGCAGCTTCGTACAAGGAAGGTAAGGGATTGTTTAGTGAAGATCAGAGTGTAGTATTGTCCATCTAAAAATTGAAACCAGAAGTACTGTGCTGTATAACGCATCACAATATACTAAAATATACTGATCCCCGCAGAGTGGTTATTGTATATATTATTATTGTCTGACTTGTTGTGTAGGATGCCTACCCTTTTCTGTTTTACGTCAGTGAAACTGCTACATGGTTTGCCAAATATGTGATTAGAGCGCTGGACAGACAGTAGTTACACCATAAAACATCATTGAATTGACCTGTTAAGTACCTGACAGTACATGTAACTTTGCCTGGGCTTCATCTGTGACAAGTACCAGTTGTGGAGCCCTTTGACATGTGTACATTTGAGGCAATCCACTCTAATCCCCTTGTTGTGACTGTTTGAGTCTTGCCAATTGCAGTTTTGTGAAATGAAGATCTAACATCCTTTCTGGCTTGTTTTTCCATTGTTATCTTTTTGGAGAATGTCTCAGCATGATCAGAAGTCGGACTACGGGTCCATGGCTTTCTTCCTCTAAAAGCAGGCATGTGCTGTATCTTATGACCGTCATTCAGTATGCCAAATGCCTACTTTGTGTCAGAAGCATCTGTTAATTCCAAGATCGGGTATTATTTAGTGAATGGGGTTTTTGTTTTGTTGTAAGAAGGCCGCTGTCGCAGATTGATGGATGCATACAGGGACTGACACTGGACGCCACCATTACGGATGACTTCGTGCAGAGTTTAGGGGCTTATCATACTCTTACTTCAAAGGACATATTTCCTCAGTCTTCTCCCTTTATTCGTAATTGATAGATACGGTTTAATTTGCATTCCAGCCTCTACAATCAGGTCTTTATTTCTCCAGATTACACGGACTTCATTACTATTTAGTGACAAATCGGCTTACTTCTGACAAATCATTGGTGAATTAATTATTCTAGGTTGGAGCTAGCAACTGATCTAGCAGCCAATTTACACTCTTTGTAGAAGATATTGGGGGTGTGCCTTCCATTAACATAGGACTACTTTCTCATACTTCTTGGTTGACATTTACAATGATTAGAGCCTTGAAGAAGTCACATCAGTGACGAAACATGTATTGGCTGTACCATTTGATGTTTCTACCGTTACATGTACATGAAGATATTTAACAATAAACAGAACTTGGATTGAATACATCCAGACATCAACTTCTTGGACTGAAATTATAACTATTAGACTACACTGTCCAGTGCTGTGATGTCTGTTGTATACAAATAATTGGTTCCTTGCGCTCTGAGGGTGCAGACTGTGTTAAGTAAAAAACTGATGTCAGCTGGCTTTGGTGATGCTTATATGTGGCTGCACTCGTCACTTCCATGGAGAAGGGTTGACTCAGAGCCAGAAGACTTCACCTAATGGATAGCGGGGGCTATGCTGAAAAATCTTCTGGATCCAGCCTGAGGATATGCTAAAAGAGAGAAATCTGCGGTTAGATAGTCCCCACCAGAAACCGCATAACCGAAAGTAAGTAACTTTTTCAACAGAACTATTGGTGCTCAACAGACTTTGGCCACATTTTATCTTCATTGGAAGTTTGGATACATCCAAAATTCCAGCCGTCAGTCCTGTAAATGACAGGTTAATCCCCGATTCCTGTAATATGTATATGAAACCTTTGAGTAATTTTACTACGGCATGTAAGAAACTGTGTTATTGGTTGAGGGGAGTGAAAACCCTACTCAAGCCACAAATACAGCCCTAATCTGGGTGAACCGCAAAAGTCACTAAATTAACCTGGGTTTAACCCTTTGGTAGCTTGACACAAAAGCTGTCAGGCTTACTTTAGAGGAACTGTGTAATGAAATTATGCAGCACACAAACTTATAAAGTGAAAATACAACACAAAAAATCCCACACCAATTTAGAACAAGCATTGGCATAGCCAATAAGTCTCTCCTTTGGGACCTTATAAGTGTTTAGCCATGCAACAGTTGATGTCCTTGGTGCAACAACATCAACTGTTGCATGGCTAAACACTTATAAGGTCCCAAAGGCGAGACCTATTGGCTATGCCAATGCTTGTTTTGTTGTGGCCACCAGACCTTGAGGGTGGCCATGGAGGAGTGGGAAGGTGACACCAAGATGGCAGACGCAGCTTCCCCAGGACATCAGAGGAACAGCAGGTGTCTGTAATCCCGAGTGGGAGCCCAATTAGCAGAGCCAGCTATGCCTACAGCTGCAGAGCACAAGAGATGCCTCCCAATACAAACCCAATATCTGGTGGAGGAGTGGAAGATCAACGGACCCCGTGTGTACAGTGGAATCCTGGCCCCGGATGACGTTGGGTGAGTGTCCGAGTAGACTGGAGAGTCGACAGTCGATCTCCTGCCCTTTGCTGCAGCAGCTCTGAGACATTGCGGCGCATGGCTTACTTTGTTTCTTCCCGACGTGGCCCCCTGGGACTTATTTGGGCCTATCGAGCTCCGGGTTGGATGCTCCTGGGCTTGGGCTCCCCCCCCCCTTCCCTGGTCGCTCACCTTCGCTCAGTGTCGGCACCTTTCCTCCTGCCTCCCCTGAAGGTAAGGTGGTACGACCGATCAGCCGAACCTCAAGAGCAGAAGGCGTGCGCGTGCTGCTATGCATGGCTGCCTCCGCGAGGAAGGGCAGCGGAGGGGTCCGGTAACACGCACGTCTCATGGGGCACGAGCTCCGAGAGCCGCGACCGGGGTCAGAAATACGTCATTTCTATTTTACTGGCAACTAGATGCGTCACAACTTGCTTGTACTAATACAATTCAATCAAGGTGAGTTTTTATAACGGGATTGCACCAGTCCTATGATTTGCCTAAGCTTAGCCTGGGCAGCCTCTAAATACTGCCTGCTGTCTAAATACTGAATCCTTTCTTTGGGAGCAGCCAGTGTCACGCAGGGTCCTCCCTCGAAATTCCAAAAGAGCACACACCTTTATTTGCTGTTACTAGCTCTTTCTTGCCTGCATTGTCACCCACTGTTTGTCAAACAAATTGTCATTTGTCCGTCACAGAGGGGAAGATAACACTAGATATATCCAACTGCTGCACTTTGACCCTTTAGTGTGTTCTAGCTGATCACACATAGCCCTACTTTCTAGGTTCCTTATCACCTTGATGGGTGCACTAAGGTAACACTCATATCTGGAAAATTCTATGCAATGCCCTAATAGCTGGATTTTCATATACAGCAAAGTTCCTAACCAACACTGTTAATTGTCTTGTTTGGCAAATTGAATCGAAGTGATGACTTTGTAGCCTGTGGCTATAGTTTAGGAACTAAATCGTACTCGCTCACCCCATGCGATTGTGTTTTAGGTACATCACTCCACCTCATATTGAGTGCTTGCACTGGAATGCATGAGGGACAATTTTACATCTGAAAATGCACACATGCATTCCACACTTGGCATGCACTGTATACAGAAACCACTATTTTGTTGATTTTTTTTTTTTACTGCATTTGTATTTAAAAAAAAATGTTTTTCCAGGACTCGAGAGTACCACCACCATAACCACCTCTGTGGGCATGCTTTGCCACATGACATGCAGACTTGTCGGCTTTACCAATGGTAGCCTGTAGCGTAGGGAAGAAAAATTTTTAAGGGGCGATGTTCTCACAGGATTTTAACGAGTCACTTGTCAAGAATGGGGCGTGAAGGGTAAACAAAATAGACGTCTCACAATTTTCAACCAAGTTAACAACGTGGGCTTCTTTGTAATTGCTCAAACCAATTACGTTTGAAAAATGTGCCCGAAGGCACACACCATCTACTGAAGGATATATTTCTCTTGCCATCCCTAAAGACAAATTTCAATTCCAAAAGCAGGCCTTATACTGCAAGTCTCTCAGGCCAAGTTCCAAACTTGCTTATAAGTATTTCTTTCGCGGGCGGGCGATAATATCTTGGTATAAATAGCGCAAACTACCGCACTTTCGACGTTTCTAAGCACTGTAAATGCCAGACTGGTTACTCCAAGCCAAATTTATGGAACTCATTTTACAGACAAACGAACGATATAAGGCTGAATACATTTTGCAGGTTCCGAAGCCCTGACTTCCAAAACACACATCCCTTAGTGGTGCTGACTTTCGCTTCTATGCGCCAAGCCGGGAGGATAGCTCGGAGATGCGTTTCACATGACTGAAAACAAAAGGATCAGGTAGGAGCAGGCCTCGGGCTGGAACGTCCTAAGCGCGTTAACAAGACGAACTCGTGTTTATACCAGCGCAGAAATGTTGTAGGCTGAAGCCTCAGGTGTTGCTTGGTCTGAAGAAGGGTTTCTGTACCACTCGTTCCTTCGCTTGACTTTGGCACGGCTGCTGAGGTCAGCAGGGCGCGGGGCCAGTCACCGGTCACAGCGTCAAGCGTACGTCATCTGTGTAAACTGTAGAGTTTAACAAAGCCACGTGATTAAATTAATGCCTTGCCAGATTTTAGGGGTTGGCTGCAGCTGAGGCATGACCATCGCCGAAGCAGGCTCTTCCGTGTGTGTTTTCAGATGATTGAATTAGTCAAAGGCGAACAAAGGTATGCAAGCTTCCAGAGTTTTCCCTCGCGTGCTTACATCCCATGTTACAAGTTCTCCTGGAGTTATGCGATTGTGCAGCTGTGGCGTTTTCTTCATGACAAAAATGGTTCTCGCTAAAACGGATCAAAAATTACTTTAAACAAGTGAAGCGCTGGACAGCAGAGATGGCAGCGTCAGAGAGGAGCGGGGGCGAGCGAGCGCGGCAGCGTGCTGAGCTGACCACACGCTCGTGCACCATGGCCTACTGCTTGCGGTTACCCGCACGGGCCCCATGTGTTTTCAATTATCGCGCCCGCGTCTGGGCACGATAATTGGAAACAGATGACGGCCGTGCGGGTAACCGCAAGCAAAAGGCCATGGTGCACGAGCGTGTGGTCAGCTTTCAAAAGCCCACTACATAAAGTCTCGCAGAGCAGCTGCGCTGCTCTAGGCTCGACCTAAAAATAGAGACAATTTTAATAAATAAAATGACACCTAAAAGTATTAAATACAATCAGTAGGACAAAAGTTACGTATTTATAAAGTTTTTAGTATTAAATAGCACCTAAGAGATCAACGTGGCCATTGCGGGTATCTGGTCGCACAAGTCTGGGGCAAAGTCAAGAGTTAGGGCTCACTGTAATTGATATTGATATTGAATAAATTTGTAAAGTGCAATGTATACCCGGAGGCGCCTTGGCGCTGTCTGTGATCAATGGAGAGAGTGCCCTAGTTGGAAAAAATCTAGGTTTTTGGAGACTATCTGAAAGCCAAAAGAGTGCTTGAAGATTTCAAAGATTGAGGGAGACTATTCCATTTAAGGGCAGTACATCTGATGAAGCTCCTGCGTCCCCAGGACATACACTTGTGTGGAGGGACCACCAGATTTTTAGTGTGGCTGAAGTGTAGGGATCTGCCTGGAGAGTACCATTTAAGGTTATTCTGTAGGTAGTCTGGGCAGATTCCATGAAGTGCCTTATACGCTAAGCAGAGGGCCTTAAAGGCAATGTGCTGCTCAATAGGCTGCCAATGTAGCTTACTTAAGGCCTGGGATGCCGATTTAAATCTGGGGATGTTACAGAGCATCCGTGCTACAGTGTTCTGCATTGTCTGGAGTTTATTCAGTGATCTCTTTTGTAGATTTTGGAAAAGACCATTGCAATAGTCTAGTCGTGCCAGAACTTAAACAGTAACCACAGCTTTTAACAAGTCAACAGGAATCAGATGTGCGATTTTCTGTATTTTTCTCAGAACGTAGAAAGAAAAAAAGATGACCGAATTAACTTGCTCTTTGTAGGTGAGTTTATCATCTATGAGAACACTTAGATTTGTAACTTTTTTTACGGGTTTGGGTAAAGTCCCAAGATCATGAGGCCACCAAGAAGGAGACCGAAAAGAAACATTGTTTCCCAAAGCATAATTTCTGTTTTGGTTGAGTTTAACTTCAAACAATTGTTACTCATCCAGTCACTTACTGCCGCCATTCAGTTGCGAAATGTCTCAGCTGTATTATGGATATCATTGGTGACCGACAAAATGATCTGAGATTCATCTGCGTAGGTCACCAATCAAAACCCGAAAGACTTTATCAGATTGGCTAGGGGGAGATATAGATATTAAAATGGTCGGGCTTGATGACGAGCCCTGAGGAACTCCACAAAAGGCACTGACGTGAATCGCTTGTGACTTACCGCTTGAGTCCTATCGTTAAGAAATGAATGAAGAAGTGCAAGGGCTGTGCCTTTAACCACGTTGCTTCGCAAACGGTCAATCAAGCAAGCATGATTGACACATGTCAAAGGCTGCAGACAGTTCAAGTAAGATAAGGGCTGCCCTGCCGCCCTTATCTAGAGGTGATCAGATTTCCTCTGTGGCCACAATAAGTGCAGTTTTCATACTGTGGCCACTTCTAAAAACAGACTTAGTCTTATAGAGATAGTTGTTTGTTTCAATATATGAAGACAATTGAGTGTTCATAGCCCTCTCTGCTAACTTACCTGGAAATGGGAGTCTAAATATATGCCGGTAGCTGTTGGCATCTTTTGGATTTAGTTTTTTTTAGTTTTTTTTTAGCAATGGGAGAACCGCAGCCTTTTTCAATGGCTTCGGAAAATGTCCTGTGCTAAACATGACAATGGAGCCCTGGTTAGATACACGAGGTGGCTTGGGCCCAGTTTCGGTTTACCTTTGGACTTAGACGAAATTTTGAAGAAAAGTTCATGAAAAGGTAAAGTTCAGTGGGGCAAGGCAGCAGGCAGTGTCCGAGGAGGAGGCATTGTGTTCGGGAGCCACTAGATGGAGTCACAGTGAAGATTTTTACCTTCAAACGTTGTCATTTTTTTGGGAAGTCGAAAATCTCCAGTGGGATGAAGCTGCAAGCTGTAGCCGACAAGAGGCTCCACAAGTCTGGATACATTCGCAGAGAGGTTCAGTTGAACAGGAGTTACTGCTGTGGAGAAGAAAGTAGCGGGAGCTATCGTAAAGTTGGGCCGACCGGCGATGCACCTTGGATGGATTGGCTGACAGGTAGGTCCCGGTCTTCTCTCAGGTTTCAGGGCTCTTTTTGGTTTAAAATCTTTAAGTCCCAACTTTTAGAGTTAAGCAGGAGCAGCACCTCTAACACCACTTACAAGTATCCCGGACCTGGAGGGCACCACTTGGGGGATTAGGACTCACTCCAGCAGAGGCCATGTGCAGGGTTCAAGGTCTCAGGAGCTTGTTATTTCCCTGTAGCTCACACAGGAGGCCACACACCTATCCCTTGGAGTCACTTCTGGTGGTCCTGGGTTCAAGGAGATGGTCCAATTCTCCTTCAATCAGCAAGGTAGGCCTCAAGCAGCATCGCAGTCCCCATAGCAGCACAGAAGTCCTCTGGGAAACAAGGCAGGCCTCAAACAGCAGGGAATTCTTCTGAAGCCTTCCACAGGTCCAGGAGTGTACTGAAGCGGTGTTCTGCGGGTCAAATATTTATACCTGGTGTCAGCCTTTGAAGTGGGGGGATTTCCTATGCTACTCCCACATCTGGTTCTGGAAAGTTCTTCCTTTCTCCTGCCAATACTTCTGGGGTGATAAAACGCTAGTGTCAGATTCCTTTGTGTGTGTGTGTGTGTGTGCTGGAGGCAGCCCTTTGAAGTGTAAGTAGGACAGGGAACAGCTCCGCCCCCAGCAATCCTGGCAGTATGGCCCATCCTGCCAACACCTAGTCCCCTTTTGTCTAGGTGTGTGGGAGGAATTCACAAATCCCAACAGATAGCTATTTACAGTCATGTGA
Source organism: Calotriton arnoldi (assembly GCA_963921515.1). Classification (NCBI taxonomy): domain Eukaryota; kingdom Metazoa; phylum Chordata; class Amphibia; order Caudata; family Salamandridae; genus Calotriton; species Calotriton arnoldi. The sequence goes on along the minus strand of CAWUFW010005218.1, from coordinate 1,209,633 downwards.
CCAAGGTCCCTAGCAGCAGGCACCAAATGGTTAGGACAAGAAAATTCTACTTTCTAGAAGTGGCATTTTCTGGATTGTGACTTGAAATCTGACTTTACCATAAAAGAGTATTTTATAGTACAATTCGGTTGAGTCCAATCATGACATCCCTATATACTCCCAATCAAAAGTTGGCACTTAAGGCGTTTTAGGGCCTACCTTAGGGGTGACTTGTATGCATTAAAAAGGTTTAAGCCTGGAAAAAGTTTTATTTTGCCAGGTTGAACTGGCAGTTTTGAACTGCACTACAGGCTGCAACGGCAGGCCTAAGCCATGTCTTAAAGGGCTACTTTAGTGTGTGGCAAGATGAGCATTTAATTTACAGGCCCTAGGTTCATGTAGTACCATATACTAGGGGCTTATAAGTACAGTAATATGCCAATCAGGTGTAAGCCAATTTTACCATGTTTTAGGGAGTGAGCACAAACACTTTAGTGCTGGTAGTACTTTAGTACTGGTCAGCATTGGTAAAGTACAAAAAAAGTTCAGGAAACGGGAGGAGTGAAGGCAAAACGTTTGGGAAAAGACCACAGCAAGGATGTCAGGCCTAACGGTGCATATTAAAGTAACATTGTGAGGCTTCTCAGGAAAAGCTTCATTTGTAAAATTGGAGTCTTCTGGGGGGGAAAGTGTGTTTTTCTTTAATTATGTGATTTCCAACTTGACCTTATAGTAGACATTGAGTTCCTTGCCATGGTGCATCTCTATGATTGTCTGAAAACCTGTTTTTTTTTACTTTGAATCCACAGAACAAGTGTTTACCTTTAGTTTATGCAAACAGGCGGGTTTGTATAAAGGAATTCAGCTTAAAGTATTGTTGTGCATTCCCAGAGTTACAGCTGAAGAAAGTATGCAGAGTCCTGAATACAAGGCATGCATGAGTTTACCGTATGTTTTGTACAGAATTTGTAAATCTGTATTTTTTTTTTCAGCCTGTATATTTTCACACATCATTAAATAATATCAACGTTGTTGCCGTTGTGGAAATAGTTGCCCGAGGCACGAAAAATGATGGAACAAATCAGGATCTGTCCTGTGGATTTGGGATTCTGCGCCTTTTCGGTGACCAGTTACTAACGGGAGAGCCTGATGCACAAAACAAAAGGTATTTAATAGTTGATGATGCAAAGGACGTCATTATTGATTCTACGATTATTTCCTTTCAATGTTTTTTAGGCAAATTCACAAATCAGCTGCCAGAGGACAATCATGACTTGTGTCTCTACAGTTGTAAATGTAGGGTGAGTTCACAGCTTGAATTTGAGTTCAAGACCTACAACAAATGCACAAAAGCTCCTCTTGCCCTTGTGCTGAAGCCCATGCGTTGGTCATTTTTAGGTGTGCAGCAAACGACCTCCACAATACCTACAATTTGTTAATTTCTTTTTGAAGAAGCATTTATGTAACATTTAAAGACATGATAAAGCTGTCAGGTTTCCATAGTCTCCTTTTTAGGTCGAGCCTGGGCAGCGCATGCGCTGCTGCGAGGCATGCAGTATTGGAGTATGGCTTTGAAGGCCGCCCACTTTCCGCCCATATCTTTAATTGGCTTGTGTCATTGTCCTTCGTAAACGCTGACTCCCGAGTCGTTAATAGGCTTGTTAGTCCCTCCTTGGTACCGCCTTGTCTGCATTTCTTACCTCCCATAACAACTGGACCTTTTACTTGTCTTGTCACACTGTGTACTTAACCTTGGCTGTGAGCACTATTTTGTTTAATGATTTGTCCCTATTCCAGCCACTAGGTCGCAGCACGCCGCCCGCTTTTATTTTACTTATTAATGGCCGTCCGCTTTAACTATAGCACCGCGTTTCTTTCTTTCTTTATTTTAGTAGCGCGGTCTGCTTTAAGTATAGCAGCCGCGCTTACTTATATATATATATTTTTTGTTTACTAGCGCCCATGCGGAGCTTTCACGTTCATGGAGGCCGCACCCCTTTCTTTAGCTGTGTCTAAAGAAGGGTGTGCGGCCGCTATTAAAGTGAAAGTGCGGCATGGGTGCTTTTACAAAAATGTGAAAGCGCTGCATGGGTGCTAGTAAACAAAAAAATATTCCCAATGCATTAGGTCTCGCATTTGCGAGAGTTTAAGCTATTGCATTGCCAATAGCTCAAACTCTCATAAATGTGAGACCTATTGCATTGCAAATGCTTGTTCATTATTACTGCAGTACAATGTACAGTGGTCGAACTTTCTAGTACTCTAAAGTTTCTTACTTAAGACAATTTTCTCATGCACTGCATTGAGTCTCCTGGCCGCAGCAGAATAGAAACAGAATGTGTTTTGTGAAGCTTCTAAACGATATTTGATAACATTAACTTGTCACATGCATATTAAGGGAGGGGACCATGAAACTCACACCAGCCATAGTGTATTTTCACAATCATTATGGTCTAACTTCTCACCCCACCAATATTAATCTAATTTCTAATGCATTGATGTTAATAAAACGTTATTATTTGTTGCCTGATGTTAATAGCTGAGAATCTCACTCAATGTATTTCTTTGGAGGGAGGGTGGGGGTGGTTGCAGATACTGGAATATAAAGAATACTAGGCCGGTTAAAGTTATTTTCAAAGAAATACTGAGTTGGTTGTAAAGAACTTCGTGCTAGTAACCTTGATCAGAATGGAGCACAATTTAAAGACACTTTTACCGTAGTAAAACAAATGTTGCTAATGTTCACTTTTCCCTGTAACGTATATATTACCAGCTCCATTTTGTCGTTTGAGATGTATTCCTATTTTTCAAATGGCTAATATGCAAGTTCAAGTTTAATTGTTTCAGTTAGTTAAAACCATAACAATTTCGCAGATTAAAAACTATGATTCATTACACTATATAGCTATCATGAATATGTACAAAACAATTTAAAAAGTCATTCAGCTGGTTACTTGCTAGTATGCAAATATTTTCACAGATAAGTGATTTGAAACCAAACCTGAATTTGTGCAAAATGGGCAAGCATTAAAAACGAAATTCAACAAAAACAATTCGAAAGGTCGTTCAGCTGGTTACTTGCTAGTATACAATTATTTTAGCAGATAAGTGATTTGAAACCAAACCTGAGTTTGTTCAAAATGGGCAAGCATTCAAAATGTATCAATCACAGCACACAGCAAGATGACAAGTCTTTCAACTTTGATCTTTACACACTTCCTACCTCTGAACGCTTTGAAATGATTTAACAATTGGGAGGTGATCAAGTGTATAGACCTTGGTCAAATTTAAAAAAAAATAATTAATAAAACTAACTGCGATGAGTTAAATTGAATTAAAGAAATGCGTTCCGGGCAGGGGTGACTTTGTCCAGGTAACATTTTAGGGACCATTGGCCCCTGATCGAATGAGGGCTGCGAATTTTGCTTGTAATAAGTTTCAGGCGCCTATCAGAATGATGACTTCCGGTTAAACTATTGATGGTACCCTTGCCTAGGAAAGCAGTCTCTTATCTAGCCTGGCTTCTGTTGTGCTCATAGTAGTTTGTTCACTTGTAGTAAAAACTTGGCAGCCCTGCAGGAGAGCTGAATTGAATGGCTGTTCAGTAATATTATCACAGCTTGGTGGCACGATCTTATCTTGAGTGTCCGAAAAGTGGGGCAAAGTGATTTCTGTCGAAGTTGCTTGACGGCAGGACAAATGCATAGTAAGTGTAACTGACTTTCCTCAAATTGACCACATAGACGGCAAAGGGAGTCTGGCCAACATTGTTTCCAAGATGGGACCTGATCTTTTGAAGGGAAAACTCCCATACGGATTAGTAGGAGAAAGTGTTGGATGGGTTAAGAAATGTGTCATGTGAGGTATGGTTGGTGGGGCACCAGTTGGTGTAGGATTGTAAAACAGACCAGCCATGCTTTTTCCCAGCCATTTCTGTTTTGTCGAGCATCCAGGATTTTAACTTGGCTGCTTGGTTGGTGATTTTATTAAACGCTGTAAAACTGATGTTTAGCTCCCAGACTTTGGAGAGATCAAGGGTTGTTAAAGCTTGTCGGAGCACTGTTGGGCAGTCATTTTTTTGGGTGTGCTGGCTCTCCATTTCAGCCCAACTCGAGGCAGCCAGAGATTTGGAGGGTGCAGCTCTCATCTTCCAGCAAAGTTTGCTTATGGCTGCCATCTTTACTGGGTGTTGGTGAAACAGCCCAAATAAATAAATAAATAAAATAAATACCAGCATTTGTAAAGCGCACAGCTGCCTCCGGAGAGGTGTCCCGGCGTTGGGGGGCCATCGGGAAGATTAAGCGAGCTATTGCCCAGAGTCACACGGTGCTGGGCTAACCTGCCGCCGGGGATCGAACCGCGAGCCCCCGTGTTCCGAAGTCAGCCGCCCTGGCCGCTGCACCACACCTCTTCCTCTTCCAGGCTCACTTGTGCTTGAGAAATGTGTTGTGGTAAATGGAAGATGCGTTTGAATAAAACGGACTGTAATTGATTTAAGGTGGTTATGTTCTTGCCCTTTAGCAACTCCGAGCCATTGGTCAGTGAGGGTAGGAACTTCGCCCCGATAATTTGTAGTAGATATGACTGCGACAAACTCCCCATCTTTTTTTAACTTTGGTTGAAAGCAAAGTATAGTTTGTTAGCTAGGGCCCTTCTTTGTAGTAAGTGCTGTTTGAAATGTAATCTTGTGTCCATTTCCACCCCTAAGTATTTGTAAGTGTTTACCAAGTCAAGGCTGTTCCCTGCTGCTTTCCATTTAAACTTTACTTTTTGGTGGCTGCTTTTAGACGAGAAACAGATGATTTTTGTTTTGCTATAATTTAATTTCAGGCCTGATGACTCTGTGAATTTGAGGAGAGTTGTAATTTGGCGCTGAAGGCCGATTGGGGTCTGACTACATAAGACAATGTCATCTGCGTATTGGAGGCTACGCACCGGTTTCTTTGCTAGTTTTGGTGGATCGCTCAAAGCATCCGATAGACGGCCATCCAGGTCATATGCAGATCCTTCAGGGCTCCCAATTGCCAATAACATATATTTACCTTTTTTGACAAAACCAATAATATACACTGGCTGCTGCTGGTAGTATTGACATGCCCAGCAACGTGCTTGCCAGTTTCTTCATGCCCCGTAACAGTTCAGAAGCATAACACAGGTTCCGGCAACCACTGCGGAGCTGGGGGACCGCAACCCTTGAGGGGGGAAACTCATTCAGCCCAGGGCCAATGAATATCTGTGAGATATTGGAGACACTCTGGGACCCCTCATCCTAGTCTGCAGGGTGAATCAATCACGCCACTGTAACAGATGTTACCCGTTTTACTTTACTGCCTATTAAGGATTGAAATAAACCCATAGCAGAACACTGTCGATTAAGTTGCCCGTGTCAAGGTTTTTATGGACATCTACTCTGATGTTCGTTTCCAAGCATCATTAAGAAAAAGACATACAATGATATCTGCTATTTCAGAACTAAATCTTTACCCAGCCTTGATGCCGATGCAGTAGGCAGAAAGTCAGAGTATGCTTTTTGCTGACTTCCATTGTAGGAGGGGAACTTATGCTTCAGTGAGTGATGGTCTTGGTGGTGGGTAGACAAAATAAGTGAGATCCATAGCTCAAGGCTGTGCCCCCACCTGTGCAGTCTAACGCCAGGATGTGATGGGAATGTTCCTTTAACCAGGCTTTGGTTACAAAAAGAAGTCCAGAGTACAGTAAAGGAGGAGATCCTGAATTTCTTGGGGGTGTCTTGTTTGGCCAGCGAGCGACCATTCATTATCGTGCAGGGATGCATCTGAAGTGTCTGTCACTAGGACAAACACAGGACTTCCTAAAGAGTTCTCTGGCTGAATTCAAGGACTCACACCTTGGGGTTTATGTGAGTAGATCTGAAAGACAGCTGCTTTTAGGAGAAGGGACATGTGGGTTGGAGACAGGGCAGATCAGTCCATAAGAGGCAGAGTCCTGTGCACAGAGAGAACGCGAGCCGGGGAGGCGCAGCTGGGTCAGTGAGGGGCCTGCGACACACCCCTAGCGGGGAGAGGGGGGACAACCAAGCAACTGAGCCCGGGAAAATGTGTCAATTGGTTTGCGTGGTTTAAAGCGACCAACCGACGGGGGCCCCTGGGTGCGCCACAAGGTAAAAGGGCATGGGGGTCCCCACCAAAAAACAGGTGCCATCGCGGTTGGAGGATTCGCTGCCGTGTGTCGCCTGGATCACCGTTTTGTGAGCATGCGTGGAGGAGCGGTGTGCTGGGACTGCGGTGCCCTAGGATTAAAGGCTGTGGCGTGAGCGGTGGACTGCAGCGACTGATTGGGGCAGTGGCGTTTGGTGAGCGCGCCGCCTTTGGTAAACTCATGGATGGGAAGCAGCGTGTATGGAGTGTGCTGCCCTTGAGAACTGTGGACGGGCAGCGGCATGAGTGGAGCGCGCTGCCTGGTGTGCCGAGGAGAGAAGGGCAGCGGTGTAGCAAGGAGCACGCTGCCCTGGGATGTTTGGTTTTTCCCAAAAAGTTTCGGGCAACAGCATGTGCGAAGCTCACTGCCCATGTGTCACGGAGAGAAGGGCAGCGGCTAGTGGGATCACGCTGCCCTGGGACGCGAGGAGTATTGGGAGTATTTGGGCAGCGGCGTGTGGGGAGCGTACTCCACGTGGAAAAAGGAGGGGACAGCGTGTGGACAGCGCATTGGCTATATGTCACAAAGGAAGGGCAGCATCGGGGTCGGAGCACGCTGCCCTTGAAGAAACCGAGGCGGGCAGCGACGTGGGTTGAGCACACAGTCACTATGGGCACCTTTTTAGGTGCCCTTTCCTCCCCTCAGGCGCCCGGACCTACCTGGATGAGCCCCGGAGCCTTCTGTAAGCAGGAGGCATGTCTGAGTTGGCCACACCCCCATCCCTCAGAAGCCAAGTTCTTAAAGGTGCCAGGGCTGGCAGGCAGGGGAATTACAATCTATAGGGCTGCAGTTAGCTATCTCAAACCAAGCAGGAATTTACAACAAAAACCTCTCAGTCCGTACGCAAGGGTAGACATTAAATACTGGTGAAAACATGGGACATTGATCCCATATACAGTTAGCATATGGTCGAACCACACAAAGGATTCATTGACTACCAATGACGTGGTCAATAATATTGCCAGTTGTATACATCAAACCACGTGCCTAGGTACTGATGGCTATTAATGCCAGTCTGTGTCGTCCCCCCTAGTTTCCAGGTATGTCATCTAGTTGGCTTGCAACCAAAGCTCACAGACTTAGTTTCCCTTTATTATTGCTTTAACTGTTTGCCTAACAGTAAGTGTTCCAATGCATTTAAGGAACTCAGTACTCCAACAACTAGCTTGTCGATTATTACAGTGTCCTCCTCTTATTGCAGAAGATTCAGCTTTCGGACCTGCATATTCAGTGGGAAAGAGAACTGAAGTTTCCAGCATCAGGCTGAAATCAGTCATTTATAAGTCAAATAGTAATAGTGCTAGGACACAGGCTTGCTTCAACCCTTTGCCCGTAAATATTCTCTTGGATAGGGCAAAAATTGGAGAGAACCAGATTTTACCCTGGATCAACGCATGCACTTAGGAGTGCCTGCGGCAGAGGCAAAAAAGTGCAGCAAATAACACATTGTCCTTTCTCTGGACAGTTGACTGTCGAGAGAAAGCGAGGGAGCTAGCATGTTACCCTCGATCCTTTGGAGTTTCTGTTAGATAGACAGGTACTCATGTTGGCAGGCGTCTAACAATGCAACTAGGCTGTATCATGCATTCACCTGGTTGCACCCTCTGAGTGTCGGGTTATGACTCTGAAGACCAGGTCCACCTCCCGGGTGGGTAGGGCATGTGGATCAATGATCCAAAACCGGGCGTGACTAAGCCCTGACTGGGATGGGTATGGACCTGTGTCTTCGTAACATAGTGGGAGCCCTGCTAGGATGAGCCTGAGCCTGGCACATGGTTTGAGATCATAACACGAGTCACTTGGAGGGGGTGGGCCTGGGGAACGCAACTGTAGAAAGGTCTAGGAAGATGTTGAGCATCACTATGTCCAAATTGTGCATGGTTAATGGGTGGGTTTGCATGAGGCATGGCCTCATCCGCAACATGAGCGGATACCATGAACCAGACTGGGTACATTTGTCGGAAGTAGGTATGGGCCTGTTCCTCCTCAACATTGGGGGGCTCTATGGTTATTAGGATTCAGCCAGGGAACGTCAGGAGACGAGCAGGTGGGGGAGCTGCCTGAGGTCGTGAAACCACAGGCAGCGTGGCGGGGACAGCACAAAGGGACAGCAGAAGGAGCGCAATAGCCAAAGGTGGAGCCGCTCAAGCACATGCCCTTGGGATGCCTTACAGCTGGGGCACAGGGAGCAGGCTATGGGGCAGCATGAGGTCAGCAGAGGGCGGACACGGCACTTGCAGCCCAGGTCAGGCATGAGGGCCGCCCACAACTCATGGCAGCAACGTGTAGCCTAGAAGCTGCAGGAGAGGTGCTAGACCATGGCTGGGAAAGGACTTTCGCTCAGGGCGATGTCACAAGGTGCTGTTACGGACTAAGGACTACTGTTGTTGAGCTACAGATAATATGGGCAATGATAATGTTATGCATGTTTAATAAAAAAAAAAATCTGTGAATTTTGCATATCAATATTTTAATAAAGGGGAGCTGCAGCCGGTTTTCACCATCCAAGGGGTTTTATATATCTGTTCTTCATCTGTGCCAGAAAAAGGAAGGTGGGTGCAGTTAGCTGCCAGGAAGCTTGAGGGCACTCGCCCTCCTGAGAGGGTTTAGAAAGCGGGCCGGGGAGGCGCTGCCAGACCAGTGAGGGGCCTGCGACAAACCCCTACCGGGGGCGGGACTGAGCAACTGAGCCCGGGAAAATGCTGTGCGCCAATTGGTTTGTGTGGTTTAAAGCGACCAATTGGAGGGGGGCTCCCTGGGTGAGCCACAAGGTAAAAGGATGTGGAGGGGCGGGTCCCCTCCAAATAAGCTGGTGTCTTCGCCATTGACCCACCCACACCTGTAACATGGGCGTCACAGCCGTGGATTGCGGATGGGCTCGGGCAAGGCGGAGACCGCACAAAGGGACAGCAGAAGGGGCGCAATAGCCAAAGGTGGAGCCGCTCAAGCACGTGCACTTGGGATGCCTTACAGCTGGGGCACAGGGAGCAGGCTATGGGGCAGCATGGGGTCAGCAGAGGGCGGACATGGCACTTGTAGCGCAGGTCAAGCACGAGGGCCGCCCACAACTCATGGCAGCAACGTGTAACCTAGAAGTCGCAGGAGAGGTGCTAGACCATAGCTGGGAAAGGGCTTTCGCTCAGGGCGCTGTCACAAGGTGCTGTTGCGGACTAAGGACTACTGTTGTTGAGCTACAGATAATATGGGCAATGATAATGTTATGCATGTTTAAAAAAAAAAAAATCTGTGAATTTTGCATATCAATATTTGAATAAAGGGGAGCTGCAGCCGTTTTTCACCATCCAAGGCGTATTATTCATCTGTTCTTCATCTGTGCCAGAAAAAGGATGGTGGGGTGCAGTTAGCGGCCAGGAAGCTTGAGGGTACTCCCCCCTCCTGAGAGGGTTTAGAAAGCGGGCCGGTGAGGCGCTCCCAGACCAGTGAGGGGCCTGCGACAAACCCCTATCGGGGGCGGGACCGAGCAGCTGAGCCCAGGAAAATGCTGTGCGCCAATTGGTTTGTGTGGTTTAAAGCGACCAATTGGAGGGGGGCCCCCTGAGTGAGCCACAAGGTAAAAGGGTGTGGGGGGGTCCCCCTCCAAATAAGCTGGTGTCTTCGCCATTGACCCACCCACCCACACCTGTAACATGGGCGTCACAGCCGTGGATTGCGGATGGGCTCAGGCAAGGCGGAGACAGCACAAAGGGACAGCAGAAAGGGCGCAATAGCCAAAGGTGGAACCGCTCAAGCACGTGCACTTTGGATGCCTTACGGCTGGGGCACAGGGAGCAGGCTATGGGGCAGCATGGGGTCAGCAGAGGGCGGACATGGCACTAGGGCCGCCCAGGTCAGACACTAGGGCCGCCCACAACTCATGGCCGCAACGTGTAGCCTAGAAGTCGCAGGAGAGGTGCTAGACCATGGCTGGGAAAGGGCTTTCGCTCAGGGCGCTGTCACAGACTAAGGACTACTGTTAATGTGGGCAATGATAATGTTATGCATGTTTTAAAAAAAAAAATCTGTGAATTTTGCATATCAATATTTTAATAAAGGGGAGCTGCAGCCGTTTTTCACCATCCAAGGGGTTTTATATATCTGTTCTTCATCTGTGCCAGAAAAAGGAAGGTGGGTGCAGTTAGCTGCCAGAAAGCTCGAGGGCACTCGCCCTCCTGAGAGGGGTTAAGCTTGACCTTGGCTGCCACCTGTGTGCCCTCTGCTTACGTCCGCTCCTTCTGCAGGAGGTGGGCGACTTGCCCTGGTTTGTGCTAAGTTGTTTTTAAAAATTAGACTCGGGCACGCTGCTGCAGAAGCAGACAGAAATATATTCCACAGAGTAAGAAACTCCTTCCTTACTTTTGGGTACTGGTAAAATTAAAATCAACTAAAGGAATAGGAAAAAACACAAGTTAAAAAACGATGACAAGCTAACATAGGAGAACAGTGCAGTGTAGTTACTCAAAATAAGAAGTTAACACAACGATTAGCATGTAGGCCATTCATCCATAATAATGTGGCAAAATAAAATATTTAAGAAATAGAAAACAGTGAAGTGAGATTATCACCCCCTACTCATTTGATTATATTTGAATGTTTCTATTGCGCTCAATGCATACAGAGTGGATTCTGAGCGATTGCAGCAGAGATATGTAGTCCACGCTTGCTTATTTATCTCCCAGGATGACTGAAAGGTAGCAGTTTGTGAAACAGAGGTGGCAGTCAGAGCGTATAAGTTCAATTAATTGGAGAATTGTAGTGTCCTTTCCTCTTTTCATGGCAGCAGGTGCACTTTGGTGTTTCCCTAGTGTTTGTAAGGCAAAAACTTCGTTTGAGATCACGACTGATATCTCAGTGGTAACTGAGGGAGTCTCCACTAAACTGAAAGCGGCAGTGCTTGAAGTGAGTTAAAATCAATTTACTAAATGATTATTGACTGTTTTTAGGTAATATTTGTTTTTCTGTTCGTTTTATTATTAGGCTAAAACTATATCATGGATCTCCTCGTGCTCTCCTGCATCCTGCCCTAAAGGACCCAATGGAATGTGAGTATTATAGACAGGACATTGTGCACATAAAAATGTATACTTTTAACTACTCTTGAGCGTAAACGTGATAGTCCCACAGCATGGTGATGCCGACAGTTAGCTTGTATTTCAGAATGTAAATTGAAGGCATTCTTGTGATCTAAGATCATCCACAGAGTGGAAAATATGCAGCAAATATTCTGCAGTAGAATAGAATTACATTTTAAGACGAACTCCTGGCTGATTGCATTTTGATGGGTTATTCTTACAGTGGATTCCTCACCTTAGATTATTTCCCAGGTGCGAGACTGGATCCAAAGATTTTTTCAAAGTGGCACTCCCGCGTTCTACTGAGTGGCGTTGTGCGACTCTGCATTGGTTCCATATCACCCGTGAAGTGACAGAGCGGAGCCTCATGCAAGCACTGGTGTTAGTTCCTTGTCTTCTGCGCCTTCCAACATGGATCCGAACCTCTGCTCCCAAATATGTCATATTTCTCAATGACATTCAGACCTTTTCAGTATCCTTGGTAATAATGTTGCACCTGAAAATAACTAGATTCAAGCCGTGCTGCAACTTCAGGAAGTAGATATTGGCCACGCATCTGCATGAGGTGTGTCTTTGGTACCTGGACTAGGGATTTGACTCTTAAGTTGTGTAATAAGTGTGCTTTTATGCAGCCAAAGGTGTTTCCAGACTGGGAGGCGAAGCTATATGTCGCTGAGCACAAAAAGAAGTTGCAGACTTTATGTAGATCCTGCTCTAAGTCACCGGCCCGGACTCAACCATGCGGTCCACTCCCTTGACTGTTCCAATTCCAGTTCAAGATTTTTTAAGTAAGTCCAACTTCAACTTCAAACACAAGCAGGAAATGCTTAGCAGGACTCAACCCCATCCAGCCTCTTGGACTCCAGGGAGAAGGCACGAGGGCATCAAGATGTAAGTTGCACTCCGTTGAGGTCACCCATCACATTGCCAATTTCACATTTTGTTCCAACACACCCTGAGTTTCCTGGGCCTTCAGCGACCCCTTAGCCAGATTCAAGCCTTCAAAGAGATTTTGTTGCAAATGTTCAATGTGCTTCTGGTTCCCTCTTGTTCACCTTTGGGTCCCCCGAAACTGCAAGGGCCTCCAGTCAGGTTCCTGATAGCTGGTCTCTCACACTCCACCATCTGTCCTTTGTGGACCCTTCTACTCTGGCCCCATGATCCATGCCACTTCTGCTCACCTGACACTGATGCCACCGGTGCGGGTGATGATCTGGTGCTGACACCCATGTCGGACCTGAACCAACATCGGCCTAACTTGAAGAATTCTGTGTTATGAAATTTTTCAAAAAGGTTCTGCCCTACCCTTTCTTTGCTCCCCACTCAATTTTCCTATCTGTTTAGAACGGTAACTCTCCAAAGGTGCCATAGTGAAGGTGCTGGAGAAAGACGAGGTTTATAACTCTTGTTATTTCCTCAGCCTGAAAAAGGACGAGGTTCTCAAGCCTTTCTTGTACCTCTGTCCTCTCAGTGCCTTCCTACGGAAGGAGAGATGGAAAATGCTCAAATTGGCAGGATCATTTTCAGTTTGCCTTGATCCTCCTGTGTCTTACCAGAGCCCCTCGGGTGTTCACGAAACTGATGGCGGTGGTCACTGGCCATTTTGTAAGGCAGTGAGTTGTATTCCCATTTCTGTCTGCTGAAGACTGGCTCGCTGCAGTCAGTTGTGGACCATGGCAGACCTTTTGATATTGCAGATTTTCACCAGAAACAAGCTGAAGTCCCACCTGAGTCCCTCTCATTGGCTTAGATTTATTGGGGCAGTCCTGGATATTGTGGAGTTAGGGCTTTCCATCAGCATCAAGGAGTCCAGGACATTCAGGGTATGAGCTGGATATTTCAGGCTCCTCCAAGATCCAAGTGAGGGTGGCTCCAAGACCTCATGGCCCCTTAGTTTTTTGCATCCTCCTTGTTAACCATGCAAGGTGGCACATGCAAACCCTACAGTGGAACCTTAAGTTCTAGGGGGCTCAGTGTCATGGCCACCTTTCTGACACCATTCAGATCTCGGAGGTAGCAGCTCAACATCTGCAATGAAGGCTGACCGACCGCAGTTTGTCCTGCAGCCAACCATTCTCCCTTCGCTCCCTGCAGGTAACAGTGGTATTGACACATCACTGTTGTTCGTGAATGTCTCCATGTCAGTGTTCTGGAGCTGAGGGCCATTTGTCTGGCCCTGAAGGTCTTCCTGCCATCCCTCAAGGGGAGTCTAGTACAGGTTCTCACCGAAAATACCACTGCATTGTGATACTACAACAAGAAGGGTGGAGTGGGGTCTTGGTTCCTGTGCAAGGCGGCTGTGCGCCTTTGGAGGTGGCTGGAGTTCCAGGGCATCTTTCTAGTCGCCAGGCACCTGGTGGGAGCCCTGAAAGCCAGAATAGACTAACTGATCAGACATCTAGTGCTTTACATTCCAAGGTAGCGCAGAGCATCTTCGGCCAGTGGTGGAACACTGGTTAGAATTTTGCCATTGAAGTTTCTGCGACAATACTTGTTAGGAGACACATTCTGGCTGGAATGGAACAAGCAACTCCTGTATGCCTTCCCACCACTTCCTCTCCTGCCCAGAGTTCTGAAGCAGGTAAAAAATGACTGGAACCATGTCATCCTGGTGGTTCCAGATTGAGCCGGGAAAGTGTGCTGCCTGGAAGACATGGCTTGGCAGTTCGGGCTGGACTGTTCCCATGAGGCACAGGGTCAGACTGATTTGCATGTGGCCATGTGTGAACTGGGGTGGCGGAGTGAGCTAAAGAATGATGATGGATTAAACCCAGATCAGTTGACTGGGGGTGAGTGCTTGCAATGTTCAACACTCCGTCCATCATCCCCTTTGGTTTTGCTTTGTTCGCCCTAAGTTGGCAGGGTATGCCCAGACGTGGGTCCCTTGCTCACTTTGCCACTGGATTCAAGCTAGCCTGGCTGATGACGGCTGTTAGCCAGAAACCGTTCCCAGGATGCTTGTTTCCGGTCCAGGGAAGACATGGCTTGGCAGTTCGGGCTGGACTGTTCCCATGAGGCACAGGGTCAGACTGATTTGCATGTGGCCATGTCTGAACTGGGGTGGCGGAGTGAGCTAAAGAATGATGATGGATTAAACCCAGATCAGTTGACTGGGGGTGAGTGCTTGCAATGTTCAACACTCCGTCCATCATCCCCTTTGGTTTTGCTTTGTTCGCCCTAAGTTGGCAGGGTATGCCCAGACGTGGGTCCCTTGCTCACTTTGCCACTGGATTCAAGCTAGCCTGGCTGATGACGGCTGTTAGCCAGAAACCGGTCCCAGGATGCTTGTTTCCGGTCCAGGGAAGACATGGCTTGGCAGTTCGGGCTGGACTGTTCCCATGAGGCACAGGGTCAGACTGATTTGCATGTGGCCATGTCTGAACTGGGGTGGCGGAGTGAGCTAAAGAATGATGATGGATTAAACCCAGATCAGTTGACTGGGGGTGAGTGCTTGCAATGTTCAACACTCCGTCCATCATCCCCTTTGGTTTTGCTTTGTTCGCCCTAAGTTGGCAGGGTATGCCCAGACGTGGGTCCCTTGCTCACTTTGCCACTGGATTCAAGCTAGCCTGGCTGATGACGGCTGTTAGCCAGAAACCGGTCCCAGGATGCTTGTTTCCGGTCCAGGGAAGACATGGCTTGGCAGTTCGGGCTGGACTGTTCACGAGGCACAGGGTCAGACTGATTTGCATGTGGCCATGTCTGAACTGGGGTGGCGGAGTGAGCTAAAGAATGATGATGGATTAAACCCAGATCAGTTGACTGGGGGTGAGTGCTTGCAATGTTCAACACTCCGTCCATCATCCCCTTTGGTTTTGCCTGGAACACCTGAGCATGAACATCAGTCCTCCAATCAGGCTGCCTCTTCGGGAGGACCTCCTGTCTCAGCAACAGAGCAGGGCACTTGAGGGGAATCTAAACAGCTCACACCTCCATGTGTGGAGACTGAGCAACAGTAATTGGCCACATTTGATTCCCCGATTCAGATGGTGAATGTCACCCTCGCCGCTAGGTACCCTTTCACAAAATCCATTCATGCTGGTGCTTGGACAAATTTGTGCCCTGATGAGGTGCCCAGAACTCAGACCCCCCACAGGCAAAACTGTCAAATGTATTTTTAGTTGGTTTGTCTTTAGCCCAGGCCTTGCAGTGGGCATGATAAAAGGTTGCTTGTCAGCCCTTTCTGCCTGTCTAGGTTGGTCAGACCAATCATACTTGTTCAGATCTCCTAGTGTGATGAGATTTGTTAAAGGTCTGATACAATTTTCCTACCAATTCCTTTATTACACAGTGGGGCCTTAACTTGGTCTTGACATAAGTCATGTGTACGCCCTTCAAGCCAATGCATTGCTGCTCGCTGAATCTCTTTATCTTGAAGACTGACTTCCTCACTGCGTCAGCATGTTGCTTGAGTGAATTACAGGCACTGTCAGTGCAACTGCCTTCACCACCTTTTTCCTGGACAAACTGGTGCTGAGGACCCACGTGTCCTTAAATAAAGTCATGACTCCCTTCCATGTTGGGCAATCCATCAGTGTACCAATGTTCATTCTTCTGAAGAGGGGTCAACAATTCTCCTGTATTTAATGGGGTGAGGACTGATTTGCAAAAGATGGTTGGCCAGAAGAGATGCATCTGGTTATCTTGATGATGTTGCCAATGCAATGTGAATTCTCCAGTCTTTTTTTAAAATAAGTTTTATAGTCAAGTAACCTTAATCACTTCACTAGTGCTCCCCCTCCTCAATGGCACATCAATATCTGAAGAGGAGCGGTGGCATAACTTGGTGGGAGCTAGATGAAAACTTTGGGACAGTACACTTATTCAAAATATCATACAGACTCCTAGAGGCCTGTTCCTGGTGGAACATGAATTTACCCCCCTCTGGTGGCACTGGGGTGCCAGCAGAAAATAGCTTAACCTCCTTTCCTTCAGAAATATGCATGGGTCAGACCTTCACCTAAGTTCTCCGTGCCAGTATTTTTTAGCCCATATGTATATACAATAAAAATGTCAAACTTTGAGAGAGACGGCTTCCACGCTAGCACACTCTGAGCCCCAGAGCCCCCTCTCTCCATACTTCCTGCCTACCCTGAATTTGGATTATTTTGGCTGCCTTCTGGGGGACAGTGTGCTGGAAAGAGGAGGTAAGGCGCTGCATGTGTTATTTCCCCCCAACGGCTCTCTTTCGAAGGGTGGTCTAATGGGGGCCCGAGAGGTGTTGAGGACAGCCCTTTAGGTCTCACCAGAAGGACTGCGTTTCATTTCTGGGATAACTAGTGTAACTTGCAGTTTAGGATGTTACAGCCTCATTTTGAAAGATGCCTTTGAGTTACATTGTGGTTTGATGCATAGACAGACATAAAAACTGTATTTTCTCCTAACTTACTGAATAATGTTGTTTCAGGGAAGAGCTGTGCTGGGGAGGGAGACGGAGGGCTGAGAAATTCATGGGAGGGAGTGTGCTGGTTCAGGAAGCAGGGGGGAGGATCCTGCTGCACCCACTGCTTTAAGGTTATTGTGACGGGGCGGGTGTACATGCGAGCCAGGGGTGGGCTGCCCCCCTAGTTTAATACATCCTTTTGTGTTTTTCTCTGAAGCCGGTGGAGCTAAGAGGGGGTACTCCTGTGAAAATGTGTGTTCCCCAGCTTCTGCCAAAGCCCCGATTCTGCCCTGAAATCCGCAGTTAAAAAGTAATTGGAAATATCCGAAAAGCCATCCTTGGAAGGAGCTGCAATGCCACACTAATGACAGAGCTATAGAAATCACAGTGTACCATTCCTTCTGAATAGCATTGTTTAGGAAGAGGCAGTCTGAAAGAATCCGCCCTTTCTTTGGAGCTTTAAACATGTACCAAGAATTTGATGTTTTATGCAGAACTGGTTTGGATTGACTTCCCTCTCCAGGCTGTTCAGTGATGCGCCTCTCAACAGGATAGTCTCCAGCCTGGAGCACCCACAAGAGAGGCACAAAGAGGTGTGAACTCTCTGCTCTTGTCTTCCAGTGATCAGGAAAGAGGCAAAAGGCTGTTCTCATCTAAAGGATCCTTCACACTCTGAACAACAGAGTCTGCAGCCCCCATGCCCTCCCCATCACCAGTATACCGATTGGCAGTGCTACAGAAAGATTATTCAGGAACTCCTCTCAGCAAAAGGACCTAATCCAATTTCTTTAGGGAGCCCTGTGTACTGTGTCCCCACTTCAGGGACTAGATCTCCTCCCTCCTGCTTCAGCATTGTCAGCAATACACTTTCACTGTCTGGGAAAACAAAATCACCTCCATCTTGTGTACAAAAACAGGACAGGGGCTTTCAAAATGGAAACCACAGATCTTTATTACTCTGCTTCCCTTATTCGTTCAATCCATATACTACATGGCCACACACATGCACAACATACACTTGGGATGTTAGCTGGAAGTCCCTTTCATATCAGTGGTTACTCTGCTGTGTCGCAGAAACAACCGAGAATAAAAATAGGTTGCAAAACAATTGTAATATCTGTCCGCGCATAGTCGAGACACTGTCAGCTAATGTCAAATAACTCATTTTAGTGAGTGAGTAAATGAGACCTTTTTCTTTTTTCTGCACTAACTCCTCTTGTATAGAGTACTGTCTCTGTGTCAAGGTTGGAATACTCCAGACTATGTTTAAAAGGGCTGTCCTAGGGCTGGCACACAGCAGGCTAGACTCTTAATGTTTGGGTGATGTGTACACTCCAGCTTGCGTATTTTAAGCTGTTTGTCCTGGATATGAAGCACTATGTATAATTGTTTTTTCTTTTTACAGCTTACATCCCCAGACTGCAGCTTACATCCATAGATTGTTTGCTATCTCAGAAAGCTATCTCCCACTATACTCCTAAAGCCCTGCATGAAAAAACTGAACTTGAATCACTTCTGCCTGATTCCTTTCTGCTTGATTCCTCTCTTTTCTTTCTTCAGTGACCCTCTTCTTACATTCCATACTATGCATGCCTTCTACTTCTGACTATAGCCTTTTCTTAGTCTCGTGCCGGTCAGCCTTAATCTCTTCTTATTGTAATTCTGCAAAGGGCTGACACCTCATTTCATAGATCACAAACTCTCCTATTTAAAACCCTGTTCCTGTAACCTAACACCTATTCTCCACCCGCCTTATTACCTCACCAACCATTCACCTGAAACCACATAGCCCCCACAAATGATCAAACATAGCTGGCATTAATATAATTTCTCACAAAGGAACTGGAATAAATGCTTGCAATGTTTTTTTTCTTTTCTTGAGAGCACATGGTGAATCGCAATAACCAACATTTATTAACCCCTGGGTTAACCACTAACCTTGGGTTCTGGAGTAGCGTGCTACTCGCCTTAAAGCGCTTCAACACCTCGTCAGGGGTAGGAAGTGCTATATAATTATAAAATGCAAATACAAATACCCTTACCCCTTGAAAGAGGAGTAGAGGCTCCAAATGTTGGACCCCAAAAGGGCTTTAAACTGTGACATAAATCATACCAGGAATTATCGAGTTAACAATCCTCTTTTTGTGGGTTTCTCTAGAGCAAAGAAAGGAAAGGCTGTGCAGAAAAGGAACTTGTCAAGATGAATATTCCTCTGCAATAACATCTATGCCCTGGCCAAGAAAGAACCCTTGGAAGGTCTGAGAGTCCATTCTACCAGGGCCAAGGCTGCTCTTACCACTGTTGGCGTGGGGGGCACCTGTCCTTTACATCTACCAGGCTGCAACATGGGCTTCGGTGCATATGTTCACAAAGCACTGCAGCCTTTTCAGCCAGGACACTTCTCCCGCTTGGTTCTTCAAGACTTTCTAGTCTGAGTCCACTCCACAGACCCTCCATCCATTGGAGGTTCTGCCGTGGTATCTAATCTTCAATGAGGAATCTACAGTTAAAAATACCCATCAGAAGAACAACGTACTTACCTTTGGTAATGCTTATTCTGGCAGAAACTCCTAACGGCATATTCCTCACTGCCCTCCCACTTTCCCGTTCTGTGGAGTGGCCTCTTTTTAATATCTAAAAAGGAGCTGAGTTAATGTTCAGCACACTGTAGCCAGACGTTGTTCATGAGGTGTGTCTCTGAGGGTGTGAATAAGGTAAACATAAGAAACTGACGTTAGCATGCAGTGGCGTTGCTTATATGTGGCTCGCTCCGTCACTTCTGGATCACTATGGAACCAACTCAGGCCGCACAATGCCAGCTTGTGGCTTGCAGGTACACTGCTTTGAACATTCTTTGGATCCAGTCTGACGCTTGGGGAATATTTTAAAGTGAGGAATCTGCAATTAAACAGAGTATCCACCACAAAGAACATTACTGTCGGTAAATAACTTGTTCATCTCATAAACTGAAACAGAAACTTACGTGGAATTCACCTCATTACAGGGTATCCTCCCAACTTCTAGGCTACTGTTAAAGAGGTACCATTTCCACCCCTTCTTAGCAAACCCCATTCCATCGACTTCCCTGCCACATTCTTCACTGACTCCTCCTATGAGTCTCACTACAGCACCTTTCCCTTTCTCATTCGCTCTACCTTTGCCATATCATTGTAAACATCCAATCTTGTATCACGTTCTTTTGCTTTGTAGCTAGATTCACACCATATAAGTCACATACAGTCCTACAATGTTTCATTATGAAAGTGAATATTGTTGAATAAGGAATCTTTAGCTGCAAGACTATTTTTATATTGGAAGCTGCATATCACTTTAAAAGTTGGCATTGTTATTACATATTTTTGGATCACTGGAGATGCTTATTATCAAAGTGAAAAGTCAGCTTTATTAGATTTTCATGAATAAAAACCATACAATCTTACAGTACAGATCTAAAGTGCAATGCAAATATAAAATGCACAATCAGATACATAAAACAATTAAAATCAATTAAATGATTAAAAGGCGGATTATGACGCTTCATTGCTAAACAACTTTTGATCGCCTAATGCGTATCACTGACCATAAAACGTTAGACATCCTGCAACAAATAACAGCAGCAGAGAGTTGAAGTGAAAAAAGAGAGCGGGGGGGTTGGAAGATTGTTTAAAATTCAGTCCACAAAGGATTGGCAACATTTAATGTCTCAGAAAAGTATCATAATAGGTACAAAAAAAGGTCAGGTGCAAAGTACCTTGCCTAGAGACATTATCACGGGGCAGTTAATCAAGGCATCTGACCAGTCATTAACAACAGGAAAGCTAACAAGGCGATAAAATATATTCAGTCTAAAACGGGTTAGCACAAACTTGTGCTTGGAATTCTGAACAAAACTGAGATAAGGTTGTAGACCGATAGCAGAAAGAAGCATCTGGTTTTTAATAATGCTAGATTTAGTGATTTCCTGTGACAACATTCGGTTTTCAAGTAGAGTTAAACATTGTATCTTTAAATCGTTTCTACTGACCTGTTGTAATACTTCAGGGGTGGTAAAATATTCTGAATGCCCCAGGTCTAGTAGAAACTGTTTGACAAATGTAAACAAAGGTAGGGGGTGGAAGCCAGACAGCTTACAGCAATTGTTAATAAACAATCGATTTAAGATGATAAATTCCGAAGTCCATACCTTGTGCCATGATAAATTTGGCTGGATTTTGATTAGATCAGATAAAAACATAGCCCCCAGTTCAGAATGACAAACAAATATAGAACAGCTTTTGTGTACAGATAGAAGATTCTTTAAAAAAGCGCTCCTGATCAACTGCAGGTGATCAACATTGGACTAGCCCCAGATGCCAGCCTCGTAGAGAGCCAAGGTGACACATTTGGCATTCTAAATTGTTAAAGTCTTCCTTACGAGTTTTTTGCCTAGTTTAGTGATGAATTTTAAGAGTGTGATCATAGATTTGTCAAAATGCAATTTCCTATTATTAACAGCTGAGAACCAGGTGTCATGTTCATCGAACAAGATGCCCAAATAAGAAAATGTAGGGATAATACTTAATTTAACATCGCCGGCCCTGAAGCTTGGGCACTTCCTGACTTTATTCCCACATTTCATAATCAAGATCTTACTTTTGTTGATGATTAAGCCCAGATCAGACATATAGTTAATAAAACAGGTAAGCAACCTCTGTAGACCCAAAGGGGTGCGTGACACGAGGATGGCATTGTCAGCATAAAGCAGACCGGGATTAGGTCTATGGCCAATTTGAGGAAGGTATTCACAATTTTTGCTTAATACTGAGCCCAAGCTGTTGATGTATAGGGTGAATAAGAAGGGCACTAGGACGCAGCCCTGTCTGACCCCTGTTTCAAGGCTGAAGGCACCAGGCATTCACCCCTGCGACCAAAACACACCCTAGCCTTTCCCCTGGAATACATTTCTCTAATAGGGTGATTTTCTGAGAGTCCACCCTAGCCCAGTTAAAATTACCCATAGTTAGCTATGGAGTACACAGTCGAAAGCGCTCAACAAGTCGACGAAAGCTAACAGACTCTGACCAGGAATTCAATATACCGGAGCGACAACAGACCCCTACCACCCTAGCCATAATTGGACCCCAGAGGGGAAAATTGGCCTTAAACAGGTCAATGGGTATGTTGTCTGGGCCTGGGGCTTTGCCACCCTTACTGCCCAGCACTGCTAAAGTTATCTCGTCCGGGTTGAAAGATAGAAAAACCTTCATCTATAACTGGGTCTAAGCCCCAGGAGTGTGTACTGGGAATGGGATAAATGTCAGAGAAATAGGCAATCATTAATGGCCAACTCTAGACTGGGGGTGCTATCGTCCTTTATAGGGGGCTATTAATTGCACACCAAAAGGCGGAAGTATCCTTAGACTGATTAGCTTCAATCAGGGATTCCCACGCTAGAGGCTTCAACTCCTTCTTTCTACCTTTTAGTGATAACCTAGCAGTCTTGCCTGCATTGACTCACTTCCGCGGGGCATCGCCGAGACCTGTGGAGGGCTTTCATAAGAAGCTTATGGGCTTTGTGTAACCACTACTAAACCATCCAGATCTAGGAAGGCTAGACTGGGGCAAGGGTCTAATTAGGGCTTGTTTAATTCCACTCAAAATCTTGAGGAAGATCCTCTTGACATCCTCGTCATTAGCTGAATCATCTAAACAGATTTCAAAAGTGCCCCTGTGGGTAGTTATCAGATTTTCAAGAAAAGAATCCGGATTAAACCCTGACCAACGTAACGGTATACCGATCCGGGTGATAAGCAGAGTGTTGTCAAGAGAGTGTTCGACATGATTGAGTTGAGAACCTCACACCTGTCTAACATTAATGCTCTGAGGATAGTGATCGCTTATGGCACTAGGATGAGTAGTGAAATCACCTAGTAATTTTTCAAGCTTATGAGAGGCAAGGATGTAATTGATAACAGTGTTAAAGCCTTGACCATTAAAGGTGGGATGGAAGGTTACTGGAGGGGTACACAGTTCGTAGGAAAAAGCGAGATCAAACTCAATCAGTAGGTCGGTCAATTTCACTCCGCAAGCAGAGTGACTGAAATTAGTTTAATCATTATC
This sequence comes from Calotriton arnoldi, assembly GCA_963921515.1. Lineage (NCBI taxonomy): Eukaryota > Metazoa > Chordata > Amphibia > Caudata > Salamandridae > Calotriton > Calotriton arnoldi. The sequence goes on along the minus strand of CAWUFW010005218.1, from coordinate 1,186,926 downwards.
ATTAGTGTCCACCATACCACAAACCCTTTTGGGGGGGAAGTGGCATAAATTGTTGTTAAAGTCTCCTCCCCACAGTAAAAATGTTTCCCTCCCTTCAATAAGACATAGCTTATTCAGGTCGTTTTCAAGTTGAACTAACACATTAAGGATATTGAATGACGAGGCATTGTTATAAAAGTTCACAATTATAAAGTTAAAATCATACGAAATCTCCCAATTATCACTTAATATGAGGAATTAGATACTACTTTCGATGTAAAATAGGGCAAAATATTCGAGACATAGACTGCTAACCCTCCCTTAGTTTTACCAGAGCTGGTTGGCACAGCGAATTGGTGAAAGGTCTTAAATCCATTAATATGGATGTGGTCTATAGGCCAAGTCTCCTGAAAGCAAAGGAAGTGAAAATTGGGTATAAAATCAGACCAATAGGAAAGCAACGCATTAGATTGAGGAAATCTCTTTATCGAGCCCATGGCACTTGTCAGAAGATTCAATATTGATGTAGGCAGCTTACCCTGGGGCTTGGAAGAGGCCAATTTCCTTTTGACCATGTTGTACAGTGGATGAAATAAGAAGCAAAGAGTGGGCCCAGCCCTGCCTCGGATGGGTGCAGATGTACTCGCCCTTGGCCTGGGCTTTGCTATATGCGCTAGATTGGCTCTTCCCCCTTGGGCTTTCGCAAGCACCTCCTGGTGCGATGTGAGTTGGGACATGGAGTCCCAGACTAGCAAACAGCAGTCCCGCAGTCTTATAATCAGTACTTCTACCTCCATGAAATGATTAAAATAAAAAACCTAAACACAAAACAAAATGAAATGTTATGTCTCCTTAACTTTTATGAAGTCCATTAGGTGTACTTCGTAGGATTAATAGTTTAGCGATTCTCTGTCACCTTAGTAAAGTCAAAGGAGGTCAGACTTGTGCAGATCAATATGCTATCCGTCTTTCCACCTCAATAACTGGATACACGGGTGGCAGTAAATAAACTTTTCAGTAATGCAGTCTTTTTGTTTACTATTCTTGAAATGTAATCTTATGACTCTTTCCTTGCAGTGAATAAATATATAACTCTGATTGAGAACTGTCAAATACAGTACAATTTAAGGGAACATCCTCCACTGGACGCTGTTATACACCTGTTCCCTGAGAATATGCTTGTGTCTGGGAGGGAGACTATACCTGGTGTATTAGCAGCAGAAGATGAAAGACGTAAGGATTTTTCAATTTCCTCCTGTGTTATATATGCAATGTGAAAGTGTTACAGCTAATTGTATCATTGTTTTGTTTATAACTGTTATCTTGTAATGAGCACTTATAATTGTAGTAGGAGAGCCATTAAATGCTTGTTTCCGTTCTTTGTTCTACCTCATTGTAAGCACAAGGATGCACTGTGATTCCTTCTTTCTGGTGTGGTTGAAAGACTGTTGGATGACTTGGAGATCTGTCACCTTTAGCTTATTAATAGAGGTGCTATGGGGCATACATGGGGGGTCCTGGTGAGCACGGTCCCTTTTTATGTTCGATTGCTCCTGGGCCAATGCGGTGAAAGTCTCCTTGAAAAATAGAGCTTAATTTTGACTTAACCCAGGTGACCATAGAAATAATCTTGCTCCAATTAGATTGCAAGATCACCAAGTGACTTTGCATTGATTCACTATTAACTTGTCACTTTTGCCAATATTAGCTCATACCTTTGCTGCCATGCCTGGAAAGCCTTACATTGTTACTTCAAGTTTATCTCATAGTCTTTGGCAGATTCTCCCATTCTGCGCCTTAGTATCTTCATTGATAGTAGTTATTGGCAATGGAGTAATTTCTCCTGGCACACAAAAGGGTGTTTGACCAGTCTGGGCAATGCAGTAGAAAACCCACTATAATCCTATAAAAGCCATTTTTTCGATCTAAATCCATGCTATTGCAATTTTAAACCTTTACTCAAATCTACATTGCTGAACACTAAAGTCTAAACTGCTGCTTACGTTTGTCTGCAATGAAGGAAAAAAGAAGTCAGATAGACTTAACATACCCTTTAAGAAGTCTAGAGGCTTCCTGTCAGATGATGCAGTTTCCTCTCAGCGTCAGTTCTTTTTCCAGATCATTCCTTCACAAAGCGTGAATTTCTTTGACCCGTAAATACAGAGACGGCATCAGACTAAGGGAAATTTAAAAATCTCTGAGCCCAGGACTGGAAGAATTATGAAAGGGTCTTCAGAAGAAGGATGCTTTTCTACTGTGCTAAGCCCTTAACCCCAGAGAACCTATACAAAGGTAGATTCAGGGAGTAAAAATCCAGGCGGGAGGAGAAAAGGAAGCATTGTCATTATCATCACTCCAAACACCATCAATCCTGCTAGACTTTGAAGGTTTCGACTTCGACTAAAGGTATGGTGTCGTCATGTTCCCCATCAGGAGCAGGATCTTTATGCAGCACCATCATTCAGCGTCGATATTTGTTAATCAAGAAGACATGTCCAAAGATGACCCATCCTACACTTTAAGTTAAGCAGTCAATGGACCAGGAGCGAACAATTCGGCATGCTAGCACTCCATTAGATCCTTTCTCATCTCCAAAAAGAGGACTGGTAAGAGGATAGCTTCAAAATGGGTACCTTGGATAATTTCAAAATGTATTACCATCTGTTTTTTTAAACACAGCCAACACGACTAATGTCAAGAAAACCTTTGTATGCGATAGTGCATATGCTATCAGACTATGGATCATGACACTATGCTTGCATCCTCGAAGACCAAGGGAAAAGAGATACAATGTTGCTAACAAGAGGAAACTGCAGAATATGTGAGTTTTTCTGCAACTGACATGTGACTGAGGCTGGTGGCCTCCTCACACTCAGTAGGCTTTGCACCCTAACTGGTGCTGACCTGTGCAGTTTGGGCGACTTTCAAAGCAGTTGTGAGCTGCCCACACCCCCTAGCAAATTCACTGAGTGACCCATTTCCATTTGGAGATTAATAGTCCCTCTAGACAAACTTCCAGTGCTAGTAGAAGTAAGTCACCAGATCTGCCTCCGCATATGAGCTGCCCACACCCCCTAGCAAATTCACTGAGTGACCCATTTCCATTTGGAGATTAATAGTCCTTCTAGACAAACTTCCAGTGCTAGTAAAAGTAAGTCACCAGATCTGTCTGCGCATATGAGATTCCTCATTCATTGAGGCACTTGCAACCATAACTGCCTCTTCAACTTCTGCATGCGTTTGCTTCTATCTTTCTGGCCTTTTTTGTTTATTGATTGGAATACCTCCTCCATTATTTTATCTAGAACAAGTGCTTATTTTCCCATAATCTTGAGTGCCTTCAACTGTCCTTGCTGGACAGCCTGCATGGGACTTTCTGTGACTCAGAATTGCATGGGTGTTGGAACTGGCCCTTCTTGTTGTTACCCACTAGCTCTCATGTGCCTCCTGCCAGCTCTAAGCATTCCCATCTGCCTTATCTGCTATAGATGTGATGTAAAATATGACAGAGGTCTTAAAGGTGGATGTTGTCATGCTGCTTGTGTTTCAAGGGGCTTACATCTCACTGTTGGTGTGGACGATGATGTTGGAGCCTCAAATGTTAATGTTTGTTGGGCTATGCTGTCTCTCCCATCTCAGCTTTCAGCTTTTGCCCTCCGAACCCATGGCACCCTCCTCTTCCTCTTGCTGTGCAGCCATATCTGTTGGAAAATATAGTGGATAGTCTGACGTAAAAATTACATTTCAAAACAAATTGATAAATATGGTTTTACATTCACATAGAAGAGAGGGGATTATAAGGCTTTCACCTCTGATCCTGGTCCAACACACTGGAGTTTTGCCCCTATAACCCTAGAGGAATCTGCAGCCAAACATGCATGCTGCAAGTCTGGCCCCCCTAGATCCCTGCTCCCCTGCCATACTAAAACTTGCTGCCCTTGTGGTAAATCCAATTGTAAATAAACTGTTGAATGACTCCTTAGACCAGGCGCTGGTTCCTTCTGGCTAGAAACAGGCCCTGCTGCTCCTCTTGCTTAAAAAGCCATCTGCTGACCCTAAGTTCCCTGCAATTTTAGACCCATTTCACTTCTTCCTATGGTTGCTAAACTTCTTGAGATATGGGTAAACAGGCATATATCACATTTTCTTGGGTCTAATCATCTATTACACAACTCCCAATCTGGTTTTCGTGCAGGCTACAGCACCGAGTCAGCCGTGCTTGAAGTCTCAGAATTCATTAAAGAGAATCTGGATTTAAATACTCCAGTTATGGTTATGCTACTTGACCTCTCCTCTGTATTCGATATGGTCTCTACTGCTATTTTGCTTGATAGACTAGAAAAGATCCGCATTAGAGACCGAGCTCTGTTATGGCTGAAATCCTTCATTACTGACCGTTCCCATGCTGTCTTCCTCCCACCTTTTACCTCTACTTCTGAACCTTCAGAGTTTTGTGTTTCTCAAGGCTCCGCCCTGAGCCCCACTCTCTTCAACATATATTTGGAGCCATTGGTAAAACTTGCCGAATCTTGGCAAGTTGTGCCATATGCGGTTGACACCCAACTCCTCCTGGCTTTTAAGGAAAACACCCCCTCAACCCTGTGTTACTTTAAGCTCTGTCTCAAAGCAGTTGTAGATTGGATGAACTCAATCTGTCCAAAACTTAACTCTGATAAGAGTGAGATTCTTTTCTTTGGCATCAAATACTTTCCTGATCCCAGCTTCTGGTGGCCACCTGAAATGGGTAAGCCACCTTCCCCCTAACCCCCCCGGCCCCAGTAGTAAGAAATCTGGGTATAAAATTTGATTCAGAACCTGACCTTTGAGCCCCAAATCAAGGCACTGTCCTCCACCTTTTTTTTACCCTTAGGTCCTTGAGAAGGATGCTGCATCTTATCCCCTTGGAGTCCCGCAAAACGATAGTCCATGCTTTGATCACATCTAGGTTGGACTATGCCAACAGTCTGTACCTGGGACTGCCCGCTTTCCTGATCCATTCAGAACGCTGATGCCCATTTAATTCTTAAGATTCTCCCCAAGAGCAGCAGTGTCAGGTCACCTGCGACATCTTCATTGGCTCCCAGTGGAAAATAAGGATACAGTTCAGGGCACCCATCTTTGCATTTTGGGCCTACAACCACAAAGGTCCTCTTTACCTTAGGCACTGCTTCAAGGCCTACGCCCAGGCGACATCGCTGAGATCTAACAATCTGAAACTTTTCCAACTCCCACGCATTCAAAAGGCCAGAAGAGGTGGTAGATCATTTGCTTTACTGTCCTCGAAGTTGTGGGATGCTCTTCTTCTTGTTCTAAAAAGCAGCCAGACTGAAGCTGTTTTCAGAAAGAGCCTTAAAACACTACTCTTTGATTCCTGCCTTAACGTCATTTAAGATCTCTGTAGTTAGGTCTCTTGAAGGTGTTTCCTCCTTTTGCGCGGGGACGCCTCTTTGAAGGTAGCTGTGCGCTCTACAAATGTATTGTATTGCATTGTAATTCTTATATTTTTTATGGTTTTCAAAATATAGAAATATTAGTTTTGCACAATACAGCATTTCATTCCTTCTGTAATAATGACAACTCCCATAATGGCCCTCACTGATCTCATTTAAGGTTTGGCTAGGTAATTTGTAGAAGTATGATATCTGTGCAGGATGTCTGAGAAATGAATAAAAAATAAATACAGGGTCCTTCTGTAAAATAATACACTAAGGGGCAGATGTATCAAGCATTTTTGCATTCGGAAACGGGCAGATTCGCAGAATCGGCCCGTTTGCGAATGCAAAAATTGCTTTTCCGATGCAGCAAACCTAATTTTGCGATTCGGTAACATGTTACCGAATCGCAAAATGGGATTGCGATTCGGTATTAGGAAGGGCCGTGTTTAGGGTGTCCCTTCCTAATACCGAATCGGATCGGTATGTATGAATGTTTTGTGACCGCATTTGCGAACGCATACATTCGCATGTTACCACCTACTTCAAGTAGGTTGTAACCCATTCGCAAATGGGAAGGGGTCCCCAAGGGACCCCTTCCCCTTTGTGAATGTTTGTAAAACCATTTATTTTTTTTTAACTTGTTTTTATTGGCATTTAAAGTAATCACACAAGAGCAGATACAGGCAGCGTTATCGGCCGTTCTCCCACAACATTACAATACATCGCTTCAGCCATGAGGCGGGTTCCATTATACAGTATTCAGTATTGTCATCTGCATTATTCAACTGAGGTAGTGTCAGAAGCATTGCATACGGTAAGAAATGATGATCTTAAGTGGGGACACAGTAACAAAGTTGGGCCTATTATAGTTTTAGTCTCAGTGCTTTGGTTATCGAGGGGTGTCCGCCTAATTACTGCATCTCAAATCTAAGCTCTAACATAGCGGACGTTTGCCTGATTGATGTACATTTCAAAGCTGCTCATTGGGATCACAGTTCCAGCTAAGAACAATGCAAACAACATAGGGAGCAGAGAGGAGGAGAAGAAGAAAGGAAGAAAGAAGGAAAAGGGATAGAGAAGAATGAGAGAGGTAAGGCGGAGGGTGATCGGCAGTCTCTTGGCGCTGAAAGCGTGGGGTAGCAAGGCGGGAGCGCTATGATAGCCAAGGTCACTGGTGATCGTGGGTGGCGTACAAATGAAGGCCGGGGCTGCCTATGCTAGAGAGGGGGGTGAAGCGCCCGGGGCCTGCGGTGAAGGCGCCGCCAGGGGGGGTTCGAGCGACATCAGTGGGACTCCAGAGGCTATCCGCATATGGGGGGTACACAGCATCTTCAAAGAGGCGTAAAGCCTGTAGCTTCGGAGGCTGAAGTCAGGCGTGTTCCAACCTGCAGAAGTAGTCCACAAGCGGTTGCCATAGTTTGGTGAAGTTAGTGTCGCGAAGCTGCAGGCGCGCCGTAAGTAACTCCATTGCCATCGTGTGCCACAGGCGGGTGAACCAGACGTTGATTGGAGGCGTTTCAGCTTTTTTCCAGTAGAGAGCAATGATCTGCTTTGCAGCGCCAAGCATGTGGAGGCTTAAATGCCAATCTCGGCGGGTCATGTCACGCATGTTCACCGGCCGGAGGCCCAGGACAGTCGTGATCGGGTTGTCAGGCAGCGGGTAGCCAATTACCCGTCTGATATGGCTAAGAACCTCCTTCCAATAGATGGTCAAGAGCGGGCACGTCCACCAAATATGCAGAAAGTCTCCCGGGCGCCTTCGCAGCGCCAGCATAGAGGTGAGGAGGTGGGAAACATTTTATGCAACCTGTGAGGAGTATAGTACCATTGTGTCATGACCTTATACGCGGTTTCCCGCTGGGGTATGCTACGGAAGACCTTCGGGATATCTCTCCACAAGTGTTCCCATTGGGTGGGGGTAATGTCGGTGTCTGAGGCCAACCGCCACTGCGACTGGTAAGCGTGCGGTGCGGTCCGCTGAGAATGTTGGAGAACTTGATATGTACGAGAGATTAAACCCCTGGAGTTGTCGAAGGAGCGCACCAGCCGCTCAAAAGGAGTAAAAGGTCGAGTGGCCGCCCGTGTCAAAGATGACGCCTGAACCCAATGTCTAAGTTGAATGTATTGAAATCTATCCCCCTCCGATAGCTGGAAGTCCTGCTTGCATTGATCAAAAGTTTTGAAGGAGTCTCCCATAAACAGATCCCGAATCGTCCGACAACCCCCTTCAGTCCAGTTTGAGAAGGAGGGCGGATGGTAGGCAGGCGGGAAGTGTAGGTTGCGAGCGATGGGGGTATGAGGGGACGGAAAGGAAGTGAGGCCTCTACGCAATGCTAACTTATCCCAGATATCGAGTACCTTCTTTGTAGGGACCGCTATATAGGCGCTACGAGATCGGGCCTCCCGTGAGAGCCAAGCAAGGTCCCAAATGGGTCGACAGGTCACCGCCCTGTACATGTGGAACCAGACCTTCTCGCTCTCCCACGCCATCCACTCTGAGATAAAGCGGAGATGTGATACCCAATAATATTCTAATAAGTTAGGGCAAGCCAGCCCCCCCCTATCGCTCGGGAGCATGAGTATCTTATTAGAGAAGCGCGGTCTACTCCCTCCCCAGATAAACGCGGTGAGTTCGCGCTGGAGGCTCTGAATCTGATGCTCCGGGATGGGTGTGGGTAGGGTCTGAAAGAGGTAGAGTATCTTTGGAAGGATCGACATTTTGACCGTGTTCAGGCGCCCTAACCAGGAAAGCGGAAGGGATTTCCACGCTCTCAAGTCAGCTAAGACGACTTTTTACACTCCTGCCAGTTCGCTTGCGACCATGTGGCAAGGTCAGGAGTCAAGTTGAGCCCCAGGTACCGGATGGAGTGGGATGCCCATTGATAAGGGACAAGAGACTGGAGTGCAGTGATCTCCTCTGCAGGTATCGTGAGATTTAGAGTCCATGATTTCGCATGGTTGATTTTAAGTCCCAAGACCATTTCAAACGATTGGAGCAATCTATGTAGGGCAGGTAAAGAGGATCGTGGACGAGATAATGTAAGAAGGAGGTCATCCACGAACAAAGTGATTTTATGATCCAACCCCCCAAGTGTAATGCCGTGAATGTCAGGGGACTGGCGTATCATGGTAGCAAGGGGTTCCACTACGAGGGCAAAAAAAAGGGGGGACAAAGGACACCCCTGTCGGGTGCCCCTGTGGATAGAGATGGGTCTTGTAAGCTGGCCGTTAACCCGCACCTGCGCCACAGGGGAGAGATAGGGAGCCATAATTCTAGCGATCATCCGGGGGCCCAACCCTATTTTATGTAGGACAGCTCGGAGGAATACTCAATCTACTCTATCAAATGCTTTCTCAGCGTCGAGCGATAACAAGCAAGAGGGTATCTTCCAATGATGCGCCTTCCCGACTAAATGTGCGATATGTCATACGTTATCTGCACCTTGCCGTTGGCGAATAAAGCCCACCTGGTCTGGCTCGATGAGCCCAGGAAGGTGCGGGTCAAGATGCTTGGCTAGTATTTTAGTGTAGAACTTAAGATCTGTATTTAGGAGCGCAATGGGGCGAAAGGAGGAGCAAAGCGTATGATCCTTTCCCGGTTTGGGAATTAAGTCGATATCAGCCATGGCCATAGATGTGGAGGGCCCCACCGTGTCCGAAAAGGAATTGAAAAGGCAGAGTAGATGTGACTTAAGTTGCGGGTAAAAGGTGTGATAGAACGAGACCGGTAGGCCATCCGGCCCCGGGGATTTGCCAAGGGGGAGGTCCTTTAAAGCACCGACGAGCTCTTCTGGGGTGATAGGTTCCTCCAGTAGCTGAGCATGGTACCGGCTAATCGGGGACCATTGACAGGCCTCCAAGGCAGCCTGCACCTGGTCCGGGTTGGTCGACTCCCTGGCGTAGAGGGACGAGTAATATTCCTGGAAAGCTTGCAATTTAGCTGCTTCAGTAGTAGCCCAGGTACCGTCCCCTAGTTTAAGTTTAGCGATGTGTGCCTTGGCAGCCCGCGTCCAAAGACGATGTGCCAGGACCATGCCCACCTTGTCCCCCCCCTCATAGTACCGTTGCTTCAAGGCTAAAAGAGCGTGTTCTGCCTTGTTGGTTCTATGCGCCCGTAGCTGGCCTCGAAGCATAGCGAGGCGTCTCTTATGCAGCGCCAGGGGTGTTCCTGGTCCAATTGTTCAAGCGCCTTTATGTCCCGAGATAGTTTGTCTTCGAACAAACGGGCCTCCCGAGCTATGGCGATGGACGTAATGCTGCCGCGAATCGTGGCCTTAAACGCGTCCCAGACCACGGGGAGTGGAGTCTCTGGGAGGTCGTTGGTCTCGAAGTAGGACGTGATAGCGTCCCGAAGTTCCACCGCATCCACGGGGTCCCCGAGGACGTGAGGGGGGAAGCGCCACCTGGGGGAACGGTTGGAGCGGGAGGAGTGATCCTGAATGAGAAGTTCCACATGAGCGTGGTCAGAGACAAAGATGTCAGACATGGACGCCGAAAGGGTGTCCTTGATAAGAGAATGTGAGACGAAGATGTAGTCGATGCGCGAGTAGGAGCAATGGACATGGGAATAATAAGAATAATCGCGGGAGTCTGGGGAGTGATAGCGCCAAATATCCATTAGGCCAAGGTCAGTTAGTTGCCTCTTTAAGGCGGAGGACATAGCCCCCGTCCCGTGGAACGAGCCTTCGCTACGGTCAAGTCCCGCCTCCCATACCAGATTGAAGTCGCCCCCCAGAATGAGGTTAGAGTCATCGTGTGTTATCTGTTCCCGCAATAAACCCCTAAGAAATAAATCCTGAGCCTGGAATAGGAGGGGAAGAGGGGTCTCAGAAGATCAGCATCGCCGTCCAGGGGCACAATCCAGTACCGCCGCCGGGGTGCAGTCCAGGCGAAGGGCAATCATGCCGAGAGGGTGAGTGGGGAACCAGTCCCACTCCTGCAAGAGGTCGGCGCGGGTGGCGGAAAACCAGGTAGCGTGTAGGGGCGCCTAGTAGTTACTTTTCAGAGGGCTGGGAGCCTGGGGGCGAATGTCCACTTTCTAAGGAACGGATGTGCTGTATAATGTCTTGTTTCTCCTGAGATGAAGCGCATTCTCCCCGATGGGATGGGCGTCTGGAGCGGTGTACCTTTGCCCATTGGGGTTTTGCAGGCTCACGGTTCAGGGAGGGCAGTCGTGAGGGGCAAGAGGGCGGCGTGGCTGGAATCTGGAGCAGCTGGGCAGCCTCTCGGAAGGACCGCAGCACCCGGCGTTTTGACTCCCACTGGAAGATAAGTGTAAACGGGTGCCCCCACTGGTATCGGACGCCCAACTCCCGTAACTTATCAGTAATGGGCCTGAAGTCCCTGCGGCGACGGAGCGTGGTGGGTGCAAGGTCTTGGAACAGCTGGATGGGAGTACCCTTGAAGGTGAGCTCTGCTTTGTCTCGTGCTGCCTTGAGGATGGCCTCCTTCTCTCTGAAAAAACTAACCCGGGTCAAGATGTCGGGGATGAGGCCAGGGCGGCCAGGTGGACCAGACACCCGATGGGCGCGGTCCAGGGCCGGCGGGGATGCATCATCGTCTCCCCTGATTTCTTGAAGCAGGTCCGCTACAAAAGTCATAATGTCCGAGCCCTCTGCCCCAACCGGGACCCCCCTTAGGCGCAGGTTATTGCAGCGTCCCCTGTTTTCCAAGTCCTCCAGCTTGATCTGCAGCTCGATGTGCTGTTCCTCCAAGGTGGCCAGGCTCTGCCATAAGTGCTCCTAATCCTCCGAGCGGGCGTCAACTGCCCTTTCGAGGTCGTCCACTCTCCCTCCAAGCTCCACGACATCTCTCCTGAGCTCCTTGACGCAGGCCTGTACCTCTGTTCTAAGGGAGCCAATTTCAGGTTTGAGTTCGTGCATGAAATTGGCCATGAAGGACTGGGTGACGGGGTCAGAAGGCCCCCCCCCGCTGATGATGCCATTTCCGCCGCAGGGGCTGATCCCGATCTGTTCCACCGGGCCGTGACCGGGTTGTCTTTAGTGGGTGCAGCGGAGTCTTTCCCAGCCCGTGAGCGAGTCATGTCTCCTCAGAGTCCCATGCGACGGGCAGGGGGTCTAGGCGAGGAAGCGCCGCACAAGGTCAGACGGCTGCCCGGTCAGGTTGAGAAGGACGGCCCAGCCAACAGAGGCAAGATGCTGGTGAAGTGATGTGTGGGTGGCCAAGGGACGACTCCTCAAAGCCCCCCAAGTCCTCCACCGGCCGCTTGGGAGAGTTCGGAGCACAGGTCAGGGCTGCGCAGCTGAGATATTAAGGTCCAGGCCAGACAAGTGTGACGTACCACCACCCCTCCGCCAGGGCACTCAGGGGTGGGCCGCTCGCACAGACCGCTCAGGAATCAAGACGGCTCTCAGGTGCCCGGCCTCAGCGCACATCGCTAGTCCAGAGCGTGTCCGCCCCGTAGGCGCCCTCACACCCCCGAGGGTGCCAAACCTCGAGCAGGAACACTCCCCTCCGGGGTTCCCCAGGGGCCCTCCAGGATCCGCAGGGACACTCGTGGTACTGGGTGTCGAGGTGTCCACTGCCCCGGGGAACGGCTAGGCGGCAGCACACAGCACGCACTCACCGGGGGGCTCCAGCGAAGTCACTGCAGCACAGCGGGGAAGCGAGCCGGGGCGCCAGGCCCCGCGATCCACCAGCAGGGGCCCAAGACAGCAGCGAGGGCAGCGTGGCTGTATGTCCTCAAAGGCCACCTGGAAGGGCCCGGACGCCCGGGTCGCTGCCCCAGGCCTCCGACGAGGGAGCAAGCACCCCAGTGCAGCGCTAGAGAAATGAGGAAAGTCCAGACCAGACAGGCACCCCCCAGGGTCCGGAGAGGCCCAAGATGGCGGCCGCCGTGCCCCCGGCCAAGGCTTGATCTAGCGGCGCCCAGCGCTCCGCAGCGTGCAGCCCGGTGCCTCCGGCGGCGTCAGCAAGGAATCCCCGGGGCCCAGCCTTGTGCGAGGCGACCCCGCCGGGGTGCTGGCAGTGCAGTTCAGGCCCCGCGAAGATCCAGGACGGCAGGAGCCTAAGATGGCGGCCAGACGGGCCGCTGTCAGGAAGTGCCCCCTTTGAGGCCTCCGCAGTAGGCAGCCCAGCGCCTCCGGCTGTGTCAGCAAGAGATCCCCGGGGCCCAGCCGAGTGTGAGGCTTCCCCGCTGGAGCGCTGGCAGTGCAGTTCAGGCCCCGCGAAGATCCAATACGGCAGGGACCTAAGATGGCGGCGAGACGGGCCATTGGCAGAGAATGCCCCCTTTATAGGCCAGCGCCGGGGAGTCCCAACCCCTATACCTCCGCTGTGGGTCCCGGCTGTCTCCGTCGAGGGTCACCGGCTAGAAGGCGCAGAACGGCGCAGCGATCAGTCCTCCCCGGGGCTCACAGGGCCGAGGACTCCAAGATGGTGGCCGCGATCCCGCCGGCCGGAGCGCCCCAAACCGGCTCCGCTCTCGCCACCGTTAGCTGGTCCAAAGGAATGCCGGGCCTCTAAACAGTCGCCCAGGCTCCTCTGCAGGTCAGGCGCCCCAAGCCGAGTTGCCCAGGATGCTTCAGTGCCGCTTAAAATGCTTAAATCACCGGCGGCGGCCTGGAGCTCCCACGACGTGCATCTCACTCCATCAGAGGCGAGACCACGCCCCGTAAAACCATTTTTAAGAGCAGGCAGTGGTCCCACGGACCACTGCCTGCTCTTTAAAAATGAAAAGAAAACTTTTCATTTTTCGTTTTGTAAAGCATCTCGTTTTCCTTTAAGGAAAACGGGCTGCTTTACAAAAAAAAAAGATTGCTTTATTTAAAAGCAATCACGGACATGGTGGTCTGCTGATCTCAGCAAGCCACCATCCCCGTGATTTTTGCGATTTCTAGGGGGTCGCAAATTGCGACCTACCTCATTAATATTCATGAGGTAGGTCATTTGCGACCCCCCTAGGAATCGCAAAAGGTGTACTATACACCTTCATACATGGCATTTTGCGATTCCCTAATTGCGAATCCTTGTGATTCGCAATTAGGGAATCGCAAATAACTATCTTGATACATCTGGCCCTAACGCCCCAAAAAAATAGCAAATTGGAAATTCTATATTTGTTAATGTGAAATATAAGGAATTGTAAAATGGTAATATGCTGCAATCGTGTATGTCATTTTGCAATTCTCTAATTTCAGTTACTAATCACTAATTGAAGGTTTCATACATCGGACCTCTTTGTGCTGAATACTCTATATAGAACTATAGCAGTTTTTTAAGATTTACTGTCCTTTCTCCCTAATAAACGATAGCCATGGAGTCTTATTGATTTACTTGCTTTGCTTAAGGGCGTCATGCACTCTGCAGCACGTCTTACCCAGGACCTGAATAAAATATGATCACATTATTCCCCATCCTGATGAAATTCACTTGGCTATGAATAGGCTACGGTCCTCTTGCCCCTTCTCGTCCTATTAATATCAGTTTTAGAACTCCAAAGTTAAGAATGAGTGTTTTGTACTTAATGTGCATCTTCTTTAGGTGGGGCTCTTTTACCTATTTAATTAATACATTTCTAAAATTGATATGCAACTACCAAATGCTTCTAGATACCAATTTTCATACACATGTCTGGACACACTTATTTGCTTAACATTATATTGTTAGTAAGAAACATTAACATACAAGACCTCAAAGCTGGTTATCACGTTATTATCCAAATTGCGAGAGGACAAATTAAGATATGGTTAGATACACCATTGTTCAGCCAACTCACAGAGTGCGGGAGCCTTAGTGCCAGAAGGCAATGTTATCCCATGAATCAGAAGGTATGGGGAAGTACCTGAGCAGTGAATGGACCATCTTGATGCATTTGATCATGACCCTACCAAACCTACTGAACTTGACCTGGAAGTGGGACAACGCCAGACACGGTATGTTCTCTGCCACTGAATAAAGCACTCATTTCATAGTTACTTCCTAAAATCTAAACTGACTAAAAAATAAAATTACCCTTCTAGTATGGATATTTGGATAAGGTTTCACAAAAATGTGTTCTCTCTGATTGAAATTAACAAAGGCCTTCTGGCAAGGACTCCCTGCAGTTCATCACTTTGATCTCTGAAATTGAAAGCAGTGGGTTTGTACAATCTCATTGGGGAGAAGGGGGTCTCAGCTCAGGAGACGCCTTAGAGAAAAGATGTGTAGTAATTTATAGCTTTGCTTTCAAACTCATGCCGGCACTCAAATGATCGGGGTGTTGCGCTGTTAACTATTCACAAAGTCCGAATTTTAATATCAAAGTCTACAAATTGTTCTTCCTAAAAAACCATTGTCTCCTGTGTCTGGGCACGGGACTCTTCCACTTCTTTGACACGAGTCTCAACTCTCCCATGCTCACTGTAGAACCCACAATAAGCTGCCACCAATGTGCAGGAGGTCAAGCCGCTTTTGACTAAGGGAGCCATTGAGAGAGTGCCAGACTTGTAAATGGGCGAGGTGTGTTAATTCCACTACTTCCTGGTGCCCAATCAAGAAGGATGGAAGGCTGAGGATGATTTTAGATTGCTATTCCTTGAATGCCTTCTAATGGAAGGATGATTTCAAAATACTCACTCTAGCCCAGGTTCTTGCTGCCCTGAATTCAGGGAATGGAGGGTATCCTTGGACTTACATTATTCGTACTGTAATATGCCTATCCTGTGGTCCCACAGGCTCTACATTTGGTTAGTGTTTGGGTCGCAGCATTTTCAATTTGTCATTCTAAAATTTGGCCTCGACTTCACCTCTCTGGTGTTAATGACTGTGATGGTGGTGGTTGCGGTCCAGATTTGCAGGTCCTGGATACATGTATTCCTGTACCTGGTTTGCTACAGCCAGTCACAGACCACCTCTGAACAACGATCGCCCTACTTTCCTCCCTGTTCTTTTCCCAGTGGGCCGAAGTATTATCGGACACTGACAAAAAGGATTCTCTTCATTTGTGCCATCCTGGAGACTGTGGCTTTCACTTGCTTCCTACCTTGGCAACAAGCCCATGGAATTCAGGCGATGATCCTGATTGTTTGGGTTTAGTCCTGGGTTGATAAGGTTGGATGTCAGGCTACTTCGACTGCTAGCCTTGTGCTTTCTTCTTGTACCTTCTAGTAATAAGCACATGCAGGCCTTGCAGTGGCACCTCCCTTTCCAGTGGTCGCAACACCAGCTCTGTGTGTCAGACAACATTTGTACCTCGGAGACAGCCCAAAACCTTCAGTGATGGTAGGTGAACAACAACTTGTCATGCGGCAGCCCTTTCACTCTACCGCATCTAGATCTCACACTTGTGACTGGTACACTGTCTCTCGGTTGGTTGGTTAGCTGGGAGAGGTGAGGGTCTGTGTTCCCCAGCAGAGTGATAACTCCACATCAGTCTCCTAGAGCTTTATGCCATCTCGCTAACTCTGAAAGCTTTTCTCCTGTCCATCAGAGGGTGGTGGGTTTAGGTCCTGAGGGCCAACACAACCACCATGTGGTACTGCAACAAGCTGGATGGCATGGGATCTTGTGTCAGTAGGCACTTCACTTTTGGAGGTGGCTGGACTGAAAAGAGATCTCCATGGTAGCCAATCATCTGGCGGGGTCTCTGAATGCCAAGGCGGAGGAGTCCAGCAGACGTATGTAGGCAGAAAATGTCCTTCATCACCTGGAGGTGAAGATGAATGGTGTCTTCACCTCCAGGTGATGAAGGACATTTTTGACGATTGGGGAGTACCCGATGTGAATCTTATTACCACTGGTAAAAACATGAAGTGTTGAGAATATTATGCTCTCAAGTTCCTGTCAACAGGGTTTTTAGGGGGCCCATTCACCATGCAGTGGAGCTCAAAACTTCTGTATGCCTTTCCAAAGCTGCATGTCCTGCATCGGGTTTGAGGAAGGTCAGGACAGACTGGGCCCTTTATAGACCCAGATTGTGTTGAGAGAGTATGGTACCCAGACCTGTTGAAGCGAAGCATTTTGCCCTCTGACCATTCTACCCCACCTAGAGGACCTCCTGTCTCAGCAACAGGGCAGGGTCCTGTGCCAGGATATCCACAATCTACACCTCCAAGCATGGAGATTGAGTGGCGACAACCGAATGGTTTCGTCTTGTCTGCTGAAGTAGTGGATGTTATTAGTTTGGCTTCGTGCCCCTCAAGTAAATATATCTCTTCGGAGTATTGGGATATATTTGTGGCTTGATGCAGGCCAAGTTGTCAGATGTATTCTTGTTTGTTTTATCGTTGGCCAAGCAAGGCGTTGTGGTGGGCACAATTATAGGATAAATGTCGGCCTTTTTACGTTTGCCTGACCAGCCTTCTTTATTCAAGTCACCTGTTGTGATGAGGTTCTTAAAAAGGTTTAACACATGTTTCTGGGGAAACTCTTCATTTTGCCTCAGTAGGACCTTAAATTGATCCTCACGTTTCTGATGTGCCATCCGTTTGAACACATATGCAGTTGTTCTCTACAGCTCTTTTCTATCAAGAAGGTTTTTTTTCCATTGACATTACTTCAGAGCGCTGTGTCAAGGAGCTGCAGTCCCTGTCAGTGCAGCCCCTGTTCACCTCTTTTTTTCTTGACAAACTGTGTTGAGAACCCAGGCTTGCATAGTACCAAAGGTTGTATTATCTTTCCACATGGGCCAGTGTGTCATCCTCCCTGCCTTTTTCTCTCTGCTACATCCATTGAAAGAGAATGAGAGGCTCCACTGGCCTGACCTGAGGAGAACTAGTTTTTTACACAGAGTGCAAGAAGGAATAGGATGTAGACGGGCAGAAGTTTATGGGCTTTGCCAGTGCCACAAAAGGGAAACTGACATCCTTGTTAAACTTCCTATGCACTGGCCAAGAAGGAAACCTTAATGGCCAATTGGCCCACTCCATCCAAGCTAAAGGTGTCTTGACCGCTTTGGCAATGGGGGTTTCCAATCATAGACCACTGCCAAGCTGCGACATGGGTGTCCGTGCATACATTCACCAAGCACTACTACCTCAACAGTCAAGTCACCGAAAGGGCCATTTTACCTGCTCAGTTCTGCAGGACTTTTTGATCTGAGGCCACTACTCCGTCCCTCCACCTTTTGGGAGGTACTGCTTGTGTATCTATTATGAATATAAAGAATTTGTGGTTATAAGTATCCATCAGATCAGGTTACTTTTCTTTGGTACAATGCTTTCCGGTGGATACTGTATCTAACTGCAGATTCCTTCGTGTCCTCTCTCTTCATTGTTCTGTGGGGTGGACTTTTGTGTCTTATAAGAAGGTCCAAAGTTAGTTTTGGCACACTGCTACTTCCAATTTGTCATGATTAATCCACATCTGAGGACTCGAAAGAGTGAAAGACAAAACTGATAGTGTGCAGGGGTGGTGACAATATACAGCTCCACGCTGTCACTTTCGGACCAGTGCGAGGCTGTCTTGGAGTCTGATGGCACCACCTGCCGGCACGCTGGAGTAATTGCCTTGGATTATTCTAAAGGTGAGTAATATGCAGTTAGATGGAGTATTCACCAAAGAGAGCATTACCAAAGGTAAGTAACTTATTCCTCTGGCCTAGAAGCGTAATCTAGAGTGAGTCAAGCCATACTCAAGAATCCCTTTACCCGATATCTCATTCGAATATTATTAAGAGTTTTTAGTATATTTTCTCTCTGCCCTGCATGACAGAGCTTTTTTGTTGGGGGATTTGCTTGATATTCTGACGTTTATGGCGATCATTGATGATCCTATGATGCAGAAGAATGGTTACTTGTATTCCTGGTTCTGTATCGTAGTGATCTTCATTGAAGTCAGACACAAACCTCTCACCTCACTGGTGGTTATCTTGGCCATGCTGGATAAAGATCACAAAGTCAGTTTAACATTAGATTCTACTTCGTCAAAAAAGCTGACTGAGAGGCAGCTGGAAGATAAAGTAGGATATCTGACTAGGCTAGGCAAATATCATAGTATGATCAAGGCAGCCACGAAAGCACACTTAACCGCCACAATTACCAATGCAGGCAATTCCACAAAAGAGCTATCTAAAGCATTAAACAGCTTTATGAAACCAGGTGCCTGCGCTTCCACTATTTTGACTTTTTTGATGCTAAGATTAACACAATCTATATGAACTTTTTAGTCAGTCCAGAATGATCTGAAAGGGAACCTGATTTAAGTCTTCCGCACTCTGATGCCACAACTAGCGTGTGCGATTTTGAAATTTTGCTCTGTAGATCAAGTGCAGGAGATGCTCACTCACGGCAAATCTGCCTCTCCTCAGGATTTATGTCCTCCTATGACAACGGCTAGCTTAGCGAACTGTCTGGCACCAGCAGTCAGGAAAATGTTCAATCTCTTATTGGCTACGGCCAAAATGCCAAAGGAATGGAAGTGTACCCAAGTATCCCCACTTCTTAAAAAACCCTAAGCAAACCCCAATGTCCTCTCCAACTACAGACCGATTTTGTTGTTACCTTTACTTGCAAAAGCCCTAGAAAGATATATTAACAAACAGCTTCAATTCTTTTGTGAAGAGCATAAGATCTTAGATCGTTCTCAATCGAGTTTCTAAGCGTTACACTGTACTGAGACTGCACTCTTGGCTGTTACTGATAACATCAGGCTCTCTTTAGATGCAGGTAAGCCGGTCATGTTAGTTTTACTGGCTCTATCGGCGGCCTTTGACACAGTCTTCCACACCATTCTAATTTGCAGACTACATGAGGCTGGTCTCCGTGGCAGGGATCTACATTGGCTCAGGGACTTCCTTGATAAACGCACCTGTCTGCCTTGTCCCATTTAAGTCATCCTATTCAAAATGTTTGCACGGATACTCGCTAGAGTAGGTACTTTTAGTAGCAAAGTACTCCAGTTTGAGAGCCTTGATGTCCTCTTCCAGCTTAGCAAGCTGTGCTTGGATCGCCTTGAGGACACCAGTCTGTTTTGCGATGCACACACTGCATATAACCACTTTTAATGCCTTCCACAGCATGGAGACGGACTTGATGGATCCTGTATTGGTTGCAAAGTTGTCCACAGTCGCAGTGCGAACCACGTCTTGAAAGACCGAATTGCGCAGTACCCCCGGGGATAGGCGTCAGGTGAAACCCCCAAAGGACAGCTAAAGGCATGGATAATTCTAGAAGTACAGGGGTACAATCCGCGACCGTGCGGAGTAAGTGTGTTACCACCATAGTCCAGGTAAGGGCCTCTCAGGTAAGTAACCAATAGTCTATTCGCGACCACGCACCGCACGCTGCCGTGACACAAGTGTCTTTCCTACTACTTGGGCGCCAGTGCCGCCAGACATCTGTCAGGGCATTGTCTGTCTTCAGGATATGCAGTCTTGCAGCTGCGGTAGGATTTGGTATCATCGGGGCGCCTGAGCTATCTATATCTGGATCGGGGACTACATAAAAATTTCCTCTCCAGATTACCACACCGTATCGCATGCCAGCCAGCAATCGACACACATCCCCAAAAAACTCCAGGCAGTCAACATTAGGGCCATAGCTGGAAACGAGAATGACAGGGCGTCTGTGGAGTGCACCCACAAGAAGGACATAGTGCCCCGCAGTATCATGTATAGTTTGGTAGGGTGCCAGGGAAGGCCCTTGCGCAGTAATATAGCCGTACCGCGTGCATAGTTAAAGTAGTGGGAGACGTGTCCTCAGACAGCTTGGCAAACGACCCAGTTGAGGGAGAACTGGGTGGCTGATCTAATGTGCAGGTGCACCAAATAGGAGCGATGTGGGTGTCTGATGTAGAGAGGCTGTAGTGTGGCCGGGGTTTATCATTGCAAGGTGTCAATTTAGCGCCTACTCCGGTGGCCAGGTAGTCTCACCAGATACAACGGAGAAACAAGCATTTGCAATGCAATAGGTCTCTCATTTACGAGAGTTTGAGCTATTTGCATTGTGAAATGACAATAGCTTAAACTCTCGCAAATGCGAGACCTATTGCATTGCGAATAATTTTTTTTTTTGTAAAAGCGCCCCATGCCGCACTTTTACATTAATGGAGGCCGCGCCCCTTTCTTTAGCCGAGCCGCGTCTAAAGAAAAGTCTGCATCCACTATTAAAGTGAAACTGCTACATGGGACACTTTTACAAAAAAAAGCATTTGTTTGTCAAGAGCCGCGTCTAAAGAAAGGTCCGCGGCCGCCATTAAAGTGAAAGCGTGGTATGGGGCGCTTTTACCAAAAAAGCATTTGTTTGTCAACTTGACAAATGCTTTTTTTTTGTACAAGCGCCCCAAGCCGGTTCGTCTAAAGAAGGGGGTGCGGCCTCCATTAACATAAAAGTGCGGCATGGGGCGCTTATAAACAAAACAAACAAAAGTGATGTGATGTTGGTTCTTTGCGAATAGAATAAAACACACACGCGCACATTGCAACAAGTGGATAAATAGAAAACAAAACGCGGCCGCGTTCGGCGACGCAAATAAAACAAAGGCGCGGCTGCCACTGTGGCATGCCGTGCTAAAAAAAAAAAATGTAAGCTGTAGGCGAGAAAGTTTCTTGCCTGAAACAGCATGCAGGTGAAAACCATTTAACAAAATAGTGCTTGGAGGCTGTAATTAAAGCCTACTGAGTAACAACACACGTAAGAGGGCCAGTCCTTATGGGAGGTCACATCATGAGACATGGTGGTACTAAGGAGGGACTACTAAACCTATTGACCAATGAAAAGCCACAGTTTCCAAAGGACAATGAGACAAGCCAATGAAAAATATGGGCGTAGAGTGGGCGGAGCTTCAACTCCATACCTCAATACAGCATGCCTCACAGAGCAGCGCATGCGCTGCCCAGGCTCGACCTAAAAAGGGAGAAGCTGGCATGTCTGCTGTCAGCCATGGACAGCAATGTCGAATGCAGCAGGCGTCTTTAATCATTTTCGTTTACATGGTCCTCCTCTGGTAGAGCTGGTAATTTCTGGGTAGGTGCTTTTCTAACTGTGATCTGATGGGCAAATTTCAAGGCGGCCTTGGCGTCAGTGAAATGGTGGGGCTTCCCACCACGGAGTATGCATAGCTTTGCGGGGTACTGTAGGGAGAATGTCACTTCTACCTTCTGTAGTAGTCGCTTGGCTGGAAGGAATTCGTGGTGAGAAGCCTGCACAGACAATGTGAAGTCAGAGTAAAAGGTTTTTCATTTCCTTGATATTGAATGGTGCAGCACTCTCGGGCCTATCGGAGAACTACATTGCGATCACAGTAGTTTAGAATTTGCGCGATTATGGGCCTGGCAGGAGTGCTCGGGAAAGGCTTTGGTCCCAACGATCGATGAGCTCTTTCCACAATAAAGACTGATGACAGCACATCCACAAAGAGTGACTTCAGCATTGGTTCGACGTAGTCCTCCATTTTGTCCATCACAGTGGACTCCGGACCACCAAGAATGTGGAGATTATTGCGCTGAGAGCACGCTTTCAGGTCTTCCATTTTCTTGTTTAATAATCTCTAGTGCTTTGTCCATGCGGAGTAGATGTTCGCCGTCTGCGTGTCCTCTGCGTCTGAAATGAGAGTCTCGAGGTGGTCCAGATACTCTGTTTATCCACCCTCTCTTTCATCCGGTCTAGGCGATTTGTGAGTAGATCTACTTTGGCATCAGTAGCACGAAGGCTGTTTTTCACATCAGTGAGGATCTCTTAGAGATCTAGATCTTGCAGCGGGTCTTCTTGAAACCTCTCTGGAGGGAGTCACAGAGCCTTGTCAATCTCTGCGTGGCGCGTCTGCCTCTTCGCCTCGAACGCCAGCTTGGATTGGCGCGCCCCCATCTTCCCCATGACGTGTCAGGCTACAGATTAGGCTGCCTCGGAAGGTTACCTCTATACAGAGGCGCACTTGCTGGCTGAGTCAAGGAGGGCCGGAGCCAGAGACTCCCTCTCATATTTTGCAGGGCTAAGACATGCAAGCCATGAGAAGTTCAGTCCGCCATTAAATCGGGGCACACCGGGTAGTAGTATGTGGTGTCGTCACAGAAGCCAGCTGCCTTCCTCCAGGCCCTGCCTCACCATTTCCAGAGCAGGACCAACTGGGGGGCACGAGCAGGCCTACGGTTTTAGCATGGGAGGGGAGATGTCCAGGCGGGTATGATGGGGGAGATAGCTGTCACACACCTAATCTTCAATGGCAATCTTCATGGGCAGGTCACGGCAGTGCAGCAATGGGGTGAGTCCCCCTGGCCCCGCCACACCCCAGTATCCAGGGCAGTCCAATAGGGGAGACGAGTAGGCCGGCAGCCCCAAGCGCACCGCACAGGGGCAAATGGGGGACTGCCACAGCGGCAGCAGAGTATTTTGAAATGGGGGCTTCTATGATGCACCAGTTTGGCCCCCTGGGTCACGTTCTCCTCGACCTGGGGGTCATACAGCAGACTCAGACAGGTATGAGGTCACTCTTCGGAATGCAGGCCCCAGGCACCTCAGAGATGGGTGCGGCAATCAAAGGTGGAAGGCTCCCCCCAAGGATTTCCTATAGTCTTAGAGTCCAGCTAGTTCGTGCTGCCTTCTGCCAGGCGTCTAATGTAGTCAGGCTCGCCGCTAAACCAGCAGCGGGCAGATGGACCGTACTCGCCTCGGCTTCACCAGGACAAACTGACCTAGAGGTCCCGACAGCTGCCCAGAACAGCAGCCTCCACCTCTTGTCCAGACGTTCAGTCCAAGGCGGCAGCTACTCCCCGCAGCATGGTTGCAGATACGCCCGGGTGCCATGCGGCCATCCCCGCCACCAGTCAGGTGGTCCCGCCCCTC
Organism: Calotriton arnoldi; assembly: GCA_963921515.1. Taxonomy (NCBI): domain Eukaryota; kingdom Metazoa; phylum Chordata; class Amphibia; order Caudata; family Salamandridae; genus Calotriton; species Calotriton arnoldi. The sequence goes on along the minus strand of CAWUFW010005218.1, from coordinate 1,163,795 downwards.
ACCTGCACCAGCCAGTTGACCAGCCCCCAGCACCACACAGGACACGCCCGTCAGAATCGAGGACGGGCGAGGGTAGCCGGTGGATCGAGGCAGCACCCCCAGCATGGCAGCCGGAAACCCGCAAGGCCCATGCGGTATGCTGCAGCGCAGGCCCTAGGACTCCCCGGGGTTTCACTGTGCCTGATCGCCCCCGGGCATCAAACAGCAACACCAGTCATCTCGGCAATTCACAGGGACATACCGATCAGGCAGAGTATGGGTTGGTACCCAAAAAAAACGCCAATTAGTGCCGAATATTCACAACGGCTGGCGGAGCCCCCTTAGATCATGGGCATCTTGTGGCGGCCCACGCAGGGGGCCCCCATAAGAGGCCAGCCGCCTTAGTGCCACATGATGGCACACGACGACGGTCTAGTACTGTAGGGACCCCCTATGGGTCCGGCGCGTCCCGCGTCATCTCCGGCTCGCTGGTGGGCGGGGAGCCTGGTATAATTACCTCTCCCGCCCACCGGGTGCCCTCTTTGCTGCAAAGCATTCACGCTGTTTGGTTGCGCCGTCTACCGTGTCTTTGCGTCCTGGAGGTGCCGCGGGTGTCGTTTGGTCGTGGTGAGTGGGGGCTTCTGGGTCTTCTGTTGTAATGGTGGTGTGCAAGGCAGGGTAGACTGGGTGTATGTTTCCGGGCCTGGATGCGGTCTGCAGCACATGCAGTTACTTATCGGGGCATTGTTGCGCGGTGTCTGTCCTTTTGTCCCGGGACGGAGTGGGTATGCGGATCGGCACTCGGGGTGTCCTTCAGTTGTTTTGGGCGCCCACCTACTTCAATCGGGACCAGTCTAGATATGGTCCGTAGGTTTGGGTGTCCAGCCCAATGTCCAGGGGAGGGGGCAGGAAGGCTCCGCATCGCACGTGTGGGGGATGCGGCGGCCAGCCCCCTCCCACACTAGTCTTTCCCCTTCAGTATAGTGCTGTGCTGGGGGACAGTCGAGCGGCGTGGTGGTTGACCCGAGGCCCGTGTGCAGTGGCGTCGGGTTTTGCGGTGAGTGCTGCCTTGTCTGACCAAGCGGGTTCCTTGGCTTCGAGGGCACAGCAGAGCACGGACCCAGATTTCAAGTTTTCTGGTTCCCTACGGGTCCGGGAGTGGAACATTAGGGCAGTGGCGGCCAAGTGTGGGCAGACTCTCCTGCCCGATTACGTTCGTGCATGTGTGGGAGATTAATTGTGGGGCTTAGCTTGGGGAGCGGTTACAGTTGCACAATGCACGAAGCCCGGAGTTAGAGTTAGAGTTAGAGTCACACGCCACGGGGACGCCGTTCTGGCACCTGAGACATTGGCTGCATGGGCAGGGAGACTGGGCTGACCCGGTGCTATTGGGCACAGTTTAGAGTCTGGGAGGCCCTAGCTCACCCATATACAACCCGCCTGTCTGCCCGCTGAGCTCCTGATAGTGGGGGTTAATGTTTGTTTCCCTCGCTTTGGATCTCCGGCCTACTTGCGGTTGGCTGGGGGACAGTGCGGCTTCAGTGATCATGGGCAGGACGTAATGTTTACCGAAGTTAAATGTTCCAGCTTCGCAGCTTGTCGCGGGCGTGACACGCAGTGGTGTAGCAGCATGTGCCATGAGACTGCGTCGGTGATTGCTATGGTGAGCCCAGGGCCCCCCTATTGGGCGACTTTTATTGCCTCCTGGTGACCACCTTTATGCTGGTTGTGCCGGTTTCAAGGCTGTTCGGGGCACGTGAGCTGGCGTATTAGTGAGAGGAGTAGTGTCCTGGCCTGCAGGAGATTACATAGCAGTGGTGTAGTCTGTTTTCTTCCTGTACACCGTGACTTCCACTCACTTGTGACTCGTTCCACCTGGGGGCTGATTTATGGGTGCAATTTTGGCATGATACTGACTGGCAGAAGTGAGGGGCATTGTTAATCTAAAGCCCCTTTTTTGGAAAATGCCCCAGATTGAGTGACTGGATCCACGCAAAGGAGCGCAGGTGCACGCGGTGCTGGGGTGCCGATGCTCTATGGTTGTATACTCTGTGCACCTGGCTTGTGAACGGCTTGATTTCGTGCCATCCGATTGCTTCGCCAGGCATGGGTGTTTTTCTTTGATCGCTGTGAACGGCAGGGGGGGCTCCAGGATTGCCTCGCGTTTCGACGGGCAAGCCGGCGCCACCTACCCACCGATAACGATTTGGCGCAGCTAGCAGGGACACATGTGGGTAGGTGGTGCGGAGAAAACAGATCACAGCACCTCCCGTCCCGTCTTTTTATGAGTCCAGTGCATCCTCAGGCACCTCATCCCTCACTTTCTCTATAAATGTGCTAAGCCCTGGGGGAGCGAGCACACAAGTTTTCGAATTAATCGGGCGGGCGAGAGAGCGCGACGGAGATGAGAACGTTTGCATGCTGATTGTCCAGTCAATGCTGGAGCTGTGTGGAAAAAAGTAATGTTTCCGATATGTTGAACGCACTGCCAAGTATTTTAGCGATTGAAATCGGCTGCAGTTTCTCCAGGCTAAGAAGTTTAAGGGGAAGGTTTGAAAGGGATGATATTTTTAAAAAGGGTATAGTTTAGCGGGAAAGATTGACACTTTAAAAAGTGGGAATTTTCCGGTTGGCTCAAAGTTGTATGTTTTTTCTCTTGGCTCGTAAGGTGAATTCTGCCAGCAATTCTGAGGTAAAGGGCAGAATAGCATTAGTGGTGATTATATGGCTACAGTGCCAGGCAGTATGAACCGGACCTCAGCGTGTGCCACGTTGCTGCAGCTTGTCAGGGTTATGAAGTAGCTTTAACAGCGGCATTGTTATGGCCTGAATCGATTACCCAGGGTGACTTCTTCAGAGGCACAACACCATGGCCGGTCAGCAGGCATTAGTGCTCCATAGAATTCAGGGGTAGGTGGTAGGTCCGTTTGAGTTTATCCTGCATCTTTAGTTGTAACGGAAGTTGTTGTATCCCCCTCTATGGCTTAAAGTGTCAGGCCACAAGGTGGCACTGCTCTACTCTTTTCTCAACCGGTCCGATGTCACCTGGTTGTTGCATATTTACTTATGCACCCAATAAGTCTGACTTGTAGGTGTAGTGTTACTTTTGTTGTATGTATCTTGAGCCAATGACAGAAGCCGCAAAATTACCAGTCGGCGGCACACTAAGCCAAGAAGACTCATAATAAGGTGTGTTATGCGAGGTTAGGATTCTTCGACAATCAGATGTCAACCATCTATGTCATTAGCCACTCAAACTGTTAGCAATTAAGCAGCCTGGTAAGATTGTGTGCAGAGCACGGCAGAGTAACCCGCACACTAGTCATCCCTGTGAGAAAGATTGGGCATATGGGAATCACATAGGGGTAGCTATTATTAAGGCCAACCCATCAGAGAGGGTGCCGTCCACTCAGCCTTTCATCCTCCTGGGGTTGATAAAATGAGTACCATCAAATGGGGGTAGCAATAAACACCTGTGAGGCAGGGCCAGGATATCCCTCGGTTGGGGAAGGTGCGCGCACACACAGGTTATGTTGGCCCAGGCTGTGTCAATCACAGTGGCCAACTGCCCTCCCTCTCAGGAAGGCCAGGAAACACATGCAGAGGGTAGCAGCCGCCAGACACAGTGCTGAGATAGCGGAATGCGGTCTGAAGGGCCAGGTAAAACACATTCGTTTGTAATGGTCCATTACTTTAGATCCTAAATTTAAACAGATCTCCCCCTCTTCATTACCGGTCACTGCGTTAACTCCAAGTATAAGCTTGCCCCTCCCTTGGGCAGCCACTCACAAATACATTCCCTCAGCATACTTGCCTTGGTTTGTGGTATGGGTCTTCGTTGAACTGGGAAGGTGAGCCAAGGGTGCAGCAACTCTTGGGTTTGCCATGAAGGGCCAGATGGCGTTCTCACTGTTCTGGTCCTCCCAACGTGTTTAATCGTTCCCCTGCACTTTCTTCCTCTTGCAACCGGCCAGTGCTGATCTTTACCACTCAGTAGTCAGGGAGGGTGTGTGCGGCCATACTGGCTTCGGAAATAAAAAAAGCGGTAGGGGACTGTGGGTGACCTTATGGTCACTGGTTCAAACTCAGCAGTTTCACGCTGCCTTTCATCCTTGAGGCTGATCTAACAAGTACCATTATGTTGGTAGCAAGAAACACATGTTTTGCAGCACCAAGGTACCTTACGGGATGGCAGACGCAGGAAATACGCAGGTTGGGTGTAGCACAGCCAATGTCAAGCACAATACACCTACACGGAGTACTCACTCAGTATTGGCATCAGAGGTCCCCCTCATTAAAGTAGCATAACAAGTCTGGTCCCACAGATAAGAGCACACAGAAGCAGCACACAGACACAAATGACGGGGGTCACGGCAATACCAACAGCCAGTATTTTGTGACCAAGAGGTTGCAGCCTGGTACTTAGAGCGGCACATAACAGGGTGCGTTTTGACCTCAAATCCCCATCACCAAGGGGAATTAAACCATACACGGGGAATCTTCAATTAAGGGTCATATTGCAATTAAACATAGACTTGCACTACCAAGGCCCCTTGATTATAATCCCAGAGGAGCTTCGATGGTGATAAAATGCTGCATTCCAGACTGTTGCTGGGTTTGTGGGCTCAGCGGACTACAGCTTCTTCTGCGGGGCCTGGGCCTCTGGGGCATGGATCTAATCCTGTTGGGTTCGCTCAGCCTACCATCCGGCGGAGGTCATTAAAATTAGTATCTTTGAGTGGGGGTATCAATAAATGTCTGTTCAGTGCCAACAGGCTCATAGGTTTAGCATCAGGTATTACAAAATGCCTCTTGCGCTGGGAGAATATAGGGCGATTTCAAAGGGGCACGGGACGGGGGATGGCTACGTCAACATATGACCTACAGTCTTATGCTGAGTAAAACGATTTGTTTCATTCATTTCAAAGTTACTTGCCAAGGCCTTCAGTGGCGCGCAGATAAAGCAGTCCAAATCACACCATCTAGGGCGAACATGAGGCTATGCCCCTGACAGAGTGGGCTATAACAGTTTATATTTGCTCGGGGTGTCTATCTCCTTCCATTTAGGCGGTTAACAGAAGAGAGGATAAGCGAGTGCGTGTTACAGTTTGCCCGCCTTACCGCCACACAGCTGGGCGGGTTGATTAAGCTTGTCATCTTATACCATGCGGTGGTTCCAAAGTTCGGGGGGGAACACTGGGCAGGTAATCGGTAATGTGTTTCTCTTGCTCCCACCATTCCAAAAGCGCAGCGTGGGGATTCGCAATTTTATAGGCTTACTTTCGCTCATATACTGGGTCTGGTTCACTTAAGACAATCTTTCGCTGAAACTGGATATGTCACATCATGAATTTTGTCCGTCATAGTTGTATCAGCAAACTGTAGGGCAAACATATTGGTTATGCCAACAGAAATGGTAGATAAGCCAAATGCGCCTGCATTCTCGCCATCGCTACACGGTGGGGATTAAGTTTGTCAGATTTAAAGTGAGTTGGGGTTACAAAGTTTTGCGATAATACTGGGTTACAGCACAAAGGCTACAATTTATTGGACACCCGGCATCCCCATAATTCATGAAAGGGCAGGTGATCTGCACCTATTTTTCACCATCCCTGTAGCTTTTCCATCCTCTTGTCTGCAACCTGGTACCCACCAGATTAGGTCTGGCTAGGGGTATTAGTGCAAGGGTGGGGATACAGAATGGCTACTCATCATCTAAAGATCGCAGTCAGATTGTGATGGGCGTGCGGGTCAGGAGTACAGGAAATTGAGCAGAGTACTGTATTAGATGATAGTAGGGGACTGGTTCCTGCGCTTTAGTGAACCTCCTGCAGCCCTTCTTCAGGGGGGGGGGGGTTGCGTCAGTTGTCATTACAATAAGGATGCTGTTACACCAATAGTGTTGTAAACGGGTTTGGGGGCACCAGTGCTGACAATGACCAGAGCACAATTCGTATTCATAGGTAGAAGGGGCAAATTCAAAGCATTGGCAAACCTTTGGGCACTCTGGTATACCTTTAGCAAAACCTGGCTATGGGTTACATTCGCTGGGGTGGGGACACCAGCGTGGCGACACAGCACCTGTTTCGCGGTCAATTTGATAGGTTCTACAGGCAATAATGACATGAAAGGTAGCAGAATATTAGGAGTACTCTTAAGGGACCCCAGGCCTCCCCCCGGTGGGTAGGTCCACCTTTGTATTGGTAGAGGCGTGGGCGAGAGAGGAGATGTCCCCTCTCCCACCGCACCGCTTGTTCCCTCTCAAGTGGAACAACGACTGAGGGAAATAGGGGAGCTTTCCTTAGCACCCAGGACCAGTAAGCGTTATAGGCTTGCATTGCCATTTCTTCTCGGTGGTGGGTGACAGGGAGGATAGGGGGGACATCCTTGGAGCACAGGGTGCAAACCTTTATCGTAGGGGCCAAGGAAAAAGGGATAAGCCACTCCTGGATCTCAGGCCACTATGCTACGTTGAGGGGCCAGGACGATCCTACTATGTCTCTCCTTATCAGGGCGGCACTGAAGGGCTGGGCGAGGCGAGTGCCCCGTGCCCCGGATACTGGGTCCCCCCCTTTGAGTTTCAGACTCTGCAGGACATGCTTGCAGGTAGGACGATGGGAATCCCAATGTTTTAAAAGATACATCCGACCGTAAGCCACCCTGGGGAGTGGGCGGAAGACAGGTTAAGTGTATTATGTACAGGCAAATTTTGAGTTTACCGAAGGCACCCCGGTGATGCACCAGATGTTTGGTGGGGTGCAGTGTTATGATGTGGAATTATGTGGTAGTTTGAGTAGTTGTATAGAATGGTGTGCAGAGCTCAATAAATGGTTTAGCTACCTAGCATTTCTTTAATTTTTCCAGAGTCAAAGGTCTGGGTGATTGGCCATTCATGCGTCCCGAGAGTGGCACGATGGGTGGAAAGCAAGAAATGGAGACACAGGTTTTCCGCCACTGAGATAATTTGGTTTGGGTTCCCAGGCATGCGCTGGAACAGCTTGCTAAGAAGCTGCAGCACAGACCAGTGGGTCTGGTCGCCGCCTACCTGGCCTTTCGCCCAGCTGCAGAGGGTTATTTACTGATTCATGCTGACAGCACGCCCCTTACCAAGTTTCAGGTTGAGCAGGTAATGCAGGCATGCTTAACTTTGTCAGGCCGTGGGTCCCTTGCTCACTGTGCCACTGGATTCAAGCTAGCCTGGCTGAAGAAGGGTGACATACCCTGAAACCGGTCCCAGAATGCTTGTTTCCGGTCCAGGGAGGACCTGGCCTGGCAGTTCGGTCTGGACTGTTCCCATGGGGCACAGGGTCAAGACTGATTTGCATATGGCTGGGTCCAAACTGCGGTGGCGTAGTGGGCAAAAGAACGATGGATTTAACCCAGATCTTTTGACTGGGGGAGAATGTTTGCATTGTCAGCATTCCGTCCATCATTTGTTTGCTGTAACACTTTTCGCCCTAAGTGGGATGGGTATGCCCAGACGTGGGTCCCTTGCTCACTGTGCCACTGGATTCAAGCTAGCCTGGCTGAAGAAGGGTGACATACCCTGAAACCGGTCCCAGGATGCTTGTTTCCGGTCCAGGGAGGACCTGGCCTGGCAGTTCGGTCTGGACTGTTCCCACGGGGCACAGGGTCAAGACTGATTTGCATATGGCTGGGTCCAAACTGGGGTGGCGTAGTGGGCAAAAGAACAATGGATTTAACCCAGATCTTTTGACTGGGGGAGAATGTTTGCATTGTCAGCATTCCGTCCATCATTTGTTTGCTGTATAACTTTGTCAGGCAACAGGGTTCCTGGCAAGCGCTTCTGCAGTCACTCTTTCAGGATAGGGGCAGCAACTACAGCCTTCTGTGCGGGCATGTCAGCAGAACGCATTATGCAGGTGGGACGATGGGAATCCCAAGGTTTTAAATGGTAGATCCGTCCGTAAGCTACCCAGGGTAATGGCCTGAGGACATTTTAAGTTTTTGAATGTAAAGGCGAATTTTAAATGTACCTGGGGCAACCCGGTGATGCACCAGATGTTTGGTGGTGTGCAGTGTTAGTGTGTAATAATGTGCAATTTTGAGTAGTGTATAGGATGGTTTGCAGTCATTCAATAAATGGGTTTAGCAACCTTACATTTCTTTATTTTGCCAGGATCGAAGGTCTGGGTGATTGGCCATTTGTGCGTCTTGAGAGTGGCATGGTGGGCGGAAAGCAGGAAATGGAGGCATGGGTTTTCCGCCACTGAGATAATTTGGTTGGGTTTCCCAGGCATGCGCTGGAACAGCTTCCTGAAGCAGCTGCGGCACAGACTAGGGGGGGTCTCCCCTCCCAACATCCTGGTCATACACCTGGGAGGCAATGATTTGACTCTTATGGGCAGGAGGGAACTGCTGCAAGAAATAAAATCCTCCATGTGTAAGTTAAGCAACCAATTGGGGGGCATGTGAGTTATGGTGGTCAAAGATAACCCCACGTTTAGTGTGGCGAGGGGCCCGGTCAGGGGATGCCGTGGAAACCTCACGCAGGAGAATTAACAGTGCCATGCGCAAATTAACTGAACAGAGGGGTTTTGGCTTTATCAGGCATGGTCTGCTGCATGCCAAGTCCACAGGGTGTTTTGAAGAAGAGGGGGTTCACCTGTCTAGAGTGGGCATGGACTTGTTTTTGCTGGACCTGGGCGAGGCTCTGGAATCAGCAGGATGTAGGTAAGAATGCCTGCCTTGGTGGGAGGCCCTGGTTGTGACGGTGGCCACACCCAGAGCTGTGGCGGAGTTACAGGGCGATCCAGAGGCTGAAAGGTACATAGGGGTACCCTCTTCAGGAGCACAACAAGGGTGCAAGGGCCAAATATCCCCAGGAAGTCCTCGCGGTGGACCCTGGAGGAGCGACGGCGCCCCGTTAGTCCTACGGGCGGTTGTAAACCTGAGCAACCGGGGGCTGTCTGGTACGCTCCGCCCCCCTCAAGGGGCGTGAGTAATTGGGTGGACTGGAGGTCCACAGGTGGGAAGGGGTAAACCCTCCCCCAAAATTGGTAAGCACCGATTGGTTAGTGCCACGGTGCAATTTGGCTCTTCAGGTGGGCAGGCAGCGGAGGGGCTGCCCGTCCTTGGATTGCCCGTAAGTTGACCCACCATGTTGGCATATTTCGGTATGCAAATAAACCTGCAGCAATTTTTTCCACGAAAAAAGGTGTCTTGTGTGTTTATTTCAACAGGAGATTGCTGTATGTATGATGGGGAGTTTGTTGCCGATATTGGCACTATGCAGCCGGGCTCTCTCGTGCCCCATGTATGGATAGAATGTTTATCAAGTGAGGGAGGAAGCAAAAGGCTTAGGCAAATGAGGTCATGCAGGAAGCAGGAAAAACCTAGGCGATAGTTATACAGTGATGGAAAGAGGCAGGTACTATGGTGGGATCGAAGTTGTTGCATTGGGAAAGCTCACCAGCTGCAGCTGCATCCCCTGCACGCCTAGAAAATAAACAAGAAAGTAACAGGATGCTCCGACCTAAAAAGAAAAAACATGTAAAAAGCTAAGATGCCATACAGCGCGGACTATCCAAGCACCACTGCTTCACATGTTTTATTGTTTTAAACAAACTGACATGCTTGCTAATCATGACAAATAAAATAATTACTATGTCAATTTGTAACACACGTAAAGGATGTAACACAATAATCTTAGCTAAACATTAATACCAGTGTGCTACTCCAAACTAAATTGTAAGAAAACTTGACACCTGAGAAACGTGGTGGAATGGTCCCAATGTTCTCCCAAATAGTGAGATTTAAAACTCCATTTGGATCTGTTTGATAGCGTATTATTTCAGTTTCCAACTGTCTAATGCATTTTGACAAACTCATTAGTTCTAAATTTGATTAACTTTTATATGGCTTTATATGGCCAGTCATGAAAGACCACACCACACCATTACAAAATTCAGAGGTTGAGCACCCTAGACAGAAAATAAGGGCACCCTCCAGTTTATGCAATTGTGTCACCATGAAAGTTATAGGATTGGTCTAGAATTGAGCGGTAATGGTTCTTCATCGCATATCTGGACGAAGCCCTAGTTCCAAAGAGGAGTTAACTGGTGGAACTTTACTCACTTTACCACCCCTGTGGTGGAGGGAATTTCATACATGCATTCTCCTCTGGATTTAGTGCAGTCATGTGAAACTTGGAGATTTTCAATTACCGCCCAAATGTAAATAATACTGTTTTGAAGTGAAGCGTGAAAATAAATGAAATGGCATCACTGCCCTCTTTGATGTTGAGGTGAGGTTTTTAAAAACGTGTGTGCATTGTGTTTGACTGAAATCCCTGTTCACCTGAAATAAATGTCTGTAGCCAAAGTTTCTGAAAAGGCCCAAAACTGCTGGTTTGATGCTCTTGAGATTCTGCATGAAGAGAAACATGCTCTATTTAGGAAGCCACCCATGATCCACTCAAAGTATTGCGAATGACCTGGCATGCAACCTGTATGCCATTGTGTTGATGGACCAAGTTATTAAGAATGACATTTAATTTTTATGGTTTAAGTAATGTTATTGGATGCTAAGATTCACATTATTGTTTATGGATTGAGGAGCCCAAGTGCAAGACTGGAAATTTGTGTGTGTGGCCAGAACATTGAAAAGTTTCCAAAGCATGACATTCAGCTCCTTTTTGTATTTCTTTGCGATCTGTATTTGTAGAACTTACTTTGATATAATGCATACAGACATATTATACATCTGGTGTCTAGGACTGAAGTCAGGATCCTAAAATGTAACAGACTGAAAAAAAATTACTAGCAGTTACAGTGCCATCATATTCTGCTAATAAAGTTAATTTAGTGATGTTCTGAAGTTTAAAAAAAAGTATAAATTACTATGTAGGTGATGCGTTACTGAAGCCTCGGCTGCAGAAGACAGTGACCTTGTACTTGCACAGATTGTCCTTCCATCTGTATCCGTCGCTGGAGAAGTTTGAAGAAGAACTTTTGAAACTGCTGGACAGAGATCGTTTGCTAAAGGTACAAAAAGCTCAACTAAAGTGATTTTCTTTTCATGGTCAAGATCATATTGAATTTCAGGGAATACGCAGTGCCCCATAATTATTGTTGCAGTTCTAAAATTTACACTGATGTTTTTTATGAACTATTTTATTGGAATTTTCAAATAAAAATGCCAAACATCCAATGAAAGTAGATTAATTTGGCCCCCTCTGCACACTCGGCAGGCAGGCTCAACTTAAGAGGCAATGTGTAAAGTATTTATGCAACACTTAAACAGTAAAACAGTCAAAACACCACACAAAAAGGCAGCACACCTGGTTAGAAAAATAGAGATTAATACAATGAGCAACACAAGACCAAAACGATAAAAATCCAGTTAGTAGATCCTGAGATATGCAAATTTAAAGATTTAGGTGAAAATAGCGCATAGAAGGGCAAAGCATCAACTGTTCGCACCAGACCGGGATGAAGTCACAAGTTCAGCCCGACAATGATGAAGCGTGGGCCAGCTACAGGGAGTCACCTGCTCCCACTGAACACAGTACCTTAAATCCTGGTTCGCAGTGTGCGCAGTGTTGCTTTGCGCCATCCAGCGTCAGTTCCATGGAGGCAGAGCAGCTTAGGCCCACTTCTAAGAGTCCAGAACTGGAGTGGCACCACTTGGCAGGGTAGACTCACAGATGACAGAGTCCGGGTGCTGTAGCAGGTGAGTTGGAAGTCTTTTGTGTCCCTGAGACTTCAGAAAATAGAAGGCAAGCCAGCAAACCCTTGGAGTTGCTTTGGTTCTGGGTTGGAGAGATGCAGGTCCAGTCCTTCTCACTACCAGGCAAGTAGGGCAGCAGGCAGCAGGTCAGCAGAGCAGAGCAGCAGAGCAGGAGTCCAGCAGAGTATCCTCAAGTCCAGAAGTGTACTGAAGTGGTGGTATCTGAGGTCCAGTATTTATCCTTTGGTGCCCAGTTTTTGGAAGGTGGGAGAAGCTTCAAGGCAGTGGCTTTGAAGTGCAGAAAATCCCCTTCCTCCCCTGCCCTGGCTCCAAGCTGGCAGGAGTGACAATATAGGGTTGTTCGCCTATTGTATGGAGACAGGGCACAGCCTATGCAGGTGCAAATGGGGCTATGCTTTGCCCCTGCCCCCCCACCCATCAAGCCAGTTAATGGCCCATTAAGGCCCCTCAAGTGACACCAAAACTCTTATTGTGTGTGACTGTCTAGAGGGAGTGCACAAGACCTAGCTGTCACCCACCTCAGTCGTGTATTTAGAGACGGGCAGAAGACACAGAATGGTTAAAGTAAGAAAAATGCCAACTTTCTAAAAGTGGCGTTTTCAGACATACAATTTAAAATCACAACTTATGGTAAAGTTGGATTTTAAGTTGGGAGTCCAGAGACACCAAACTCGAAATGTCCATCTTTTCCCAATTGGAAACTACACTTATAAAATGTAATAAGGTAATCCCAATGTTAACCTATGGAAGAGATAAGCCTTGCAGTAGTGAAAAACGAATGTAACAGTTTTTCACTACCTGATATGTAAAATGTAAAAGTATATGTCCATCTTTTTAAATACACTGCAAACTGCCCTAAGGGGTGACATGTATTAAACAAGCATTAAAAATGCAATCGGTCTCGCCTTTAATTAAGTTAAAGCCATTTGCTTTGCTATACAATACCATTAGCAAAGCAAATGGCTTTAACTTAATAAAAGGCAAGACCTTTTGCATTTTCTAAAACAAGCGCCCGTGAAAGTGAAAGCGATCGCGCGAAGCCCACGCTAATTAAAAGCACACGCGAAGCGGCATTTTCGTTGCTTTGGCAACAAAATGGCGTTGGACTGTCCACAGTCCCTACGGACACGCGCATGCTGTTTGCTATGGACAAATGGCGAGAGCAGCCATGTTTATCCATGCAGACGCGTGCATGAAAGCCCTCGGCAGAATTGATTCCAAAAGGTACTCGCAATAGCGAGACCTAAAAAGAAGGCTTGGGCCTGGCAAGAGGGTTAACTTGCCAGGTCGACATGGCAGTTTAAAACTGCACGCACAGGCTCTGCAATTGATTGCCTGTTTAGGTTTAAATATGTTTTTATTGTTACAGCTTCTGCTCATCACAACAATGAACTTGCCATCATGGGAGGTTCAGCCCCCTTGAAATCACATGCATAGAGTGTAACTGATCAACAGTAACCCCCACCCGCCCAATATCCCTCCCACCTCCCTTCCCGGGTACCAGTAGCAATATGAATAAACAGAAAAGAAAATCTCAGGCCGGTGCCCTCCGTATCCTCAGCAGAAGCTGAGTCTGTGAGTCGTAGTAACCGTAAGTAGTGGGGGCAGGTTAGTTCCCTAAATTCTTGAGACATCAGGGCTATGAATGGTTGCCCGAGACTTCTATACATGTCGCCTTTGGTGGAAAGAGTAAGAGTGAGCTTCTCCATTCCCAGAACAAACCAGAGGCGCTGAAGCCACCCTAGGTGTGTCGGTATAGTAACGGTACCCCAGAGCGCTAGAATGGTTTGGTGGGCCGCCCCAGGGCTCTCCTAACATGATGAGTGGATAAGTAAGAGCGTTGGGGAGTCCTAGCAGGGTATATGTAGGGAACCTGGGGAACTGGGTATGGAAGTGAGTGTCGATATCATCTAGGACAGAATCCCAGATTGAGGTTACCTTTGGGCAGTTCCAGAGGATGTGAGTGAGGGTGCCCTTCTCCCTGCATTGTCCCAAACAACACTTGCTTCGAGTCGGGTTACCCTTGTGGAGCCTAACAGGGGTTAAATACCAGTAGGTGGCAATCTTCACCGCCGTTTCAGTGCTAGATGCTTCATATGCAGTGTGTCTCGCTCTGTAAAAGATATCATGACACTCCTTATGGGAAAACTGCAGTCCCAGTTCCGCTTCCCAGCGCAACTGGGCGGGAGATTTGTCCTCGACCCCCACTGGCCAAAGCAAGGCGTACAGTTCAGTGATAAGGCGTTTGTCCGACCTTTTAGCAAGAAGCCATTTTTCGTATGGCGTTAGTGGCCTCTCGGCTCCCTCTCTAACTGATGAGTGTTAGAGCCAGTGTCGAATCTGTAGATAACGGAACCTTTCATCCACGGGGATGGAATAGTCCCTCTTGAGAGTGTCAAAGGCAATGGGGCTATCCTGACACAAAAAGTGCCCCGCCGCCCGGCAGACAGCGTCGTGCCTGGCTCAAAAGGCGGGCCCCACTCCGGGTGCGAAGGCAGGATTATCGACCACCGCTGTCAGGAGAGAAGGAAGAGTGGTTAGATTCCCCCTCAAGGTGCATGGGCCCTGCACCTTCAGCAGGGAGCTTATGACTGGGCATATGTAGAGACTGGCCGCACGCATGCGCTGAAGAAATGGGATTTTCCACAGCTAGGGCCCTGTCCATGAACAGCCGTGGTTTTTCTGACTATGTTGCAGACCACTCAACCAGGTACTGAAGCTGGGCTGCCTGATAGTAACGAAGTAGGCATGGCACTCCGAGCCCCCCCCCCCGCCTCAGCCGTTGGGCGACAGCTCAGTTCGCTACGCATCCGAGGGCACTTGCCCACCCAGATAAAGTGATGTAGCGCGGCCTGAAGGGTGGGGATAGTGCCCTTCGGGGGAGCCGTAGGGCCTGGAAGAGGAAAAGTATCTTGGAGAGGATGGTCATCTTCAAGGCTGCAATGCGGCCCAACATAGACAGCGGGTAATGCCGCCAGCGAGCCAACTCAGCCCGCACTTGCTTCACTAGTTCCCGATAGTTGAGGGTTTTCGTCCTCTCCAGTGTCGAGCCCAGCTGTACTCCCAGATATGGGAAGGAGTCAGTTGCCCAGTGTAACGGATAGGCCTGCTTTAAAAAGGCCAGTGCGGCAGGCGGGACCAATATGTTAAAGGCTTGCGACTTGTGGAGGTTCATATGGAAACCCAACGCCTCCCGAAACTCCCTCAGCTCCTCCAAGAAATGGGATAGAGTCTCTCGGGGATCATCTAGCATCACCAAAACATCGTCTGTGGATAGACTAATCAAAAGTTCCTCCCCGCCTAAGGGAACTCCCCTGATTCCCTTCCCGGGCTCTCACTCTTTGCGTGAAAGGCTCCATATATATCGCAAAGAAGAGGGGCAACCCTGCCGCGTTCCCTGGCGTATCGGAAAACCCTTGGAGCCCCGCCCGTTCACCAGCACCGAGACGACCAGGGTCCCATAGTTGCTGCCGACCCAAGAGCGGAATTGCTCCCGCATGCCAGAGTGGGTCAACGTCGCCTCCAGGTAGGGCAAGTGAACCCGGTCAAATGCCTTCTCGTCATCGACAGAGAGCGGCATAGTGGTGCCCTCCCTGTGGTTGGCTTGATCTATGACGTGGAGGAGTCGCTTTGTATTATCGGCGCACTGTCTTTGCGGAATAAAGTCCGCCTGATCGGGGGCTACAACGCCCTGCATGAAGGGGTTGAGATGGGCAGCGTAAATAATTTCGTATCCACATTCAACAGTGAAATGGAGTGATAATTTGCACATAGTCGGCTGTCTTTTCCAGGCTTGGGGATGACTACAATGGCGGCCTCCTGCATTGAGGGTGGGAGGGTGGCCGCATTTGAGATGGAGTTGAAGATCCTCGTGAGGACAGGAGCTAGTTCAAGGCAGAAGGTTTTATAAAAGCCCGATGAGACGCCGTCGGGGCCTGGGAACCGAAGAGGTTTCTGTCTGGATATGATGGTTATGACCTCCTCTATGCGTATCAGACTGTCGAGAGAGGCTGTCTGCACGTCAGTCAGTCGGGTTGTAGTCATGGTACGGAAGTAGCGAGTGGAATTCTCAAGGGGCAAGGACTGCTCTAAATATAGGGTTTCGTAAAAATCTCTGAACTGGGCTGCTAACAGAGCGCCACCTTCAACCGGCTCCCCTCCTTTGGATAGCAGAGAGTCAACCTTCGCAGGCTGCCTCTGGGCTCGGAGCTTGTTATCCAAGATCCTCCCACTTTTATTCCCACCCACGTAGGAGGAATGTTGTAGTCACAAGAGGGAATAGTCGGCTCTGTCTGAGTCTAGCCCTGCCAACAGTTTCATGGCAGCTTCTAACTGACGCCAAATCCTCGGAGCCCATGTGCGGTGATGGATATGTTCCAGTTTGCGTACCTGTCCGTGAAGTTCTGCCCTCTTGGCCTTCCACAGCTTGTTCTCCACCGCAGATAGCGCTATAAGCTCACCCCTGATAACTGCCTTCAGGGCATCCCAACGAATGGACACGGGTGTGTCGGGGGTATCGTTAAGATTAAGTTAATCACTGACACGCTATTTGATCTGTCTCACCACCTCCCATCTCTGAAGCAGCGTCTCCCTGAGTCTCCGTTGCCGGGGTGGGTCCCTCAGCAGGGGGGATGCAGCTCAAGAAGGAGTGCGATTGGTCAGAGAGGAATCTGGTTCAATCTCCACCGACTGGAGCAGCCGCCTTCAGTTCCCTGGAACCTAGGAAGTAATCCAAGCGGCCATAAGATTTGTGCGCATGTGAGTAGAAGGTGTAGTCACGGATATGGGGATGCAGTACCCTCCACAAGTCTACAGACCCATCTCCTGCAACCAGGCTATGCTCTCGTCCGCGAATGCCTCTGCGCCTCCCTCCATGGGGGCTGAGCGATCCATATCGTTATTGAACACCAAGTTGAAGTCGCCCCCCTATCAAGATTAATCGGTCCTGTGAGGTGAGGATATCCTCTATGGCCGTCCGAAGAAATGTTCCTGGTCCTAGTCAGGGGCGTAAAGAGAGGCTAAGGTGAGTGCCTGGGTGCTCAGCTGTACGCTATATACCAGTAGACGTCCCTTGAGTTCCAACAATTTGGTACCAATCGTCCCCCGGAAGTTACGTGAAACAAAAATGGCCACCCCTGCTGCCTTTCGGCCCATCAAGGAAATAATTTGGCGCAGGAATGCCCCAGATTGTAGCCTGTGCCAATCTTCTGCGAGCAGATGGGTCTCCTGGAGAAGGCAGATGTCTGCCCCTGGAACACTCCAGATACAAGAGGACGGCCCGCCTCTTGACAGGGTTGTTAAGTCACTTCACATTCAGGGAGATATCTTTCAAGGTGTCACCTATCGTCTGACGGTGAATGCATGTCTATGCTAGAGTCCCCTGCCCTGACTTGTCGCCCCCCCGCTGTAAGCTAGTGTGGAAAGAACCCCCTCGGTGTGGATGCATCAACATGCATAGCGTTAGAATCGCAGGCTCTGGTACCCCCGCAACAACCCCAACATGAAAC
Source organism: Calotriton arnoldi (assembly GCA_963921515.1). Taxonomy (NCBI): domain Eukaryota; kingdom Metazoa; phylum Chordata; class Amphibia; order Caudata; family Salamandridae; genus Calotriton; species Calotriton arnoldi. The sequence goes on along the minus strand of CAWUFW010005218.1, from coordinate 1,146,597 downwards.
AAAACTAAACCAAAAAGTTGAGGAAAGGACAAGAACAGAGTCTCTGGAAGGGGCAAGACATCCGGCGAGGCCAGTACCACTCCAGGAAGTAGACACAAATTCGGGTCCATGGTTGGCCAGTCATCTCATTGAGGGTCTCCCCTCTCTCACAGGCCCGGCAAGCATCTAAAATGCACATGAGCAGCGATAGAGGAGCTGCCCCAGTGCCTCAAATGGCATCCTGCGACGCAGAGACGCCTGCAAGACTCTCCAGAACCGCCTAACTTTCTTGGGCGATTGTAGCTTGGTCAGGCCTCGTGAGACCCTTGCCCCGAGATTTCCTCTGCTATTGGGACTGCCGACCTGCCCCAGGCCCCGGAGCCACCGCACCATGTGAGGGGCCCTCCGGGGCCTCGATCTGTAGCAAGTCGCAGGCCGCCTTGATTTTTTTGTTTTGTAAACAAATTTTATTGGGGTTTACAGATTTTCCCAGAGCATATCAAAACTTCACGTTGATCATGTATTCGGGTATTAAATTGTTGATCTCTGATACGTACAGCGCCATGGTGCAGCCACGTGAAAGAGAATCAAGTCCTTGCTGTACTCCCGAGACCACCCACATCCCACATGTACACAACGGTCAGGGTTCATATTTGCCCAGCTCTTAGGTTATTACCTACATCGTTACATTCAACTCCAAACTCCCACCCGCCAACTAGCCCCCCTCCGCTCCCTCACCCCAGGCGTGTCACTTATAAACAGATTACACATTTGTGAGGAGCTGCTGGTACAGACTGTGCCTTGCGGTGGACAGAGGTACCACTTTAGGAACACTTGGCCGATGCGGACGGCGAGGGATTATGGGTGCTAACCAGCACCCCAGGGCTATTGAGTAGGTTGGAGTGTATAGGGCCTAGGGTACCCCTATCGGAGGCTCTCCTATCGATTCTTCGTCATCCGTCTCCTCTGGGAGCCGGATCAAGCCCACCAATATTTCCCACGCTCTTGCTGCTTCCAGCGCTTTCTCGCTTTTTGTTCGTTTTGTTATCTGCATCCTAACTATCCCTTCACACTCTGTCCACTTAGTAAGTTCTTTCTTCCACCTAGCTATATTTGGACCTTGTCTTGCTTTCCAGTGCATGGTTATATCTCTTTTGGCTAGAACTAAGTCCATATCTATGAATTTGCTTGTGATTTTATTTTTCGATGTTTGTGGGAACCAGTGTAACAGGCAATAGCCCTGCAATGTCTCAACTTCCCTGTCAGTGATGTCTGCCAGCAGCGCAGTTACCTCTTCCCAGAAGCTACCCAGCTGGGGGCAGTCCCAGAGCATATGACTAAAACCAGCTCCCTCCCTATTGCATAGCGGACAAGCCGCCTCCTGAGTATCAAAATACTGATTGATCTTCTCCGGGGTAAGGTAAGCCCTGTGTAAGATATAAAAATACATCAATTGAAATCTGGCGTTTCTGGTGCTCTTCCAAGCCCTCTCTACTATCTCCCCCCATGTTTTTTCTGGGATATCCTTGCCGAGGTCCGTTTCCCATTTTAATCGCAGTTCTGTTAAGGGCCGCAATGTGTCCCTTGTTATTCGCCTGTATATACACGTAACCGCTTTTATCGTCCCTGCTGCCATCACCAGATACTGACATCCTAAGGACGTCGGTGGCTCAGTGAGACCTTCCCCCCAATGTTTTCGTATGGCTGCGGTGAGGGCAGTGTGCAGTAGGAAGTCCCCCCCGGGTAAGTCAAACGGGATCATGGTGCCCTCTTCATACAAGCCACCTAGAGTATCTAACCCCATCTCCGCCCAGGTCTCCAGTCTCTGCCACCCACCTCCATGCGGCAGGGCCTCGCACATGAGTAGTGGGATTTCCGGTGCATAAGGGCATCTAATTTTGGCGCGCCTCGGGTATCTATGCCAGCACCGGCGGGCCGTGCGTAGCTCCAAGGGGAGGGCTGAAGGTCGAACATTTAGCCTCAGTATAATTTGGGATATCACTCTGTGTCACGGAGTCCTCTCTCGGCTCTTCCAGTCGCCGAATGCGGCTTGCTGACCATTTCGTGAGCCATTGTAACTGTGCTGAGAGGTAGTAGGCCTCAAAGTCGGGCACCGCCAACCCTCCCTCTGCCCTCGGACGCATGAGAACGCTAAGTTCCACTCTTCGCCTACCATTCCCCCACAGAAACCCAGAGATCATCGATTTAAGTTGGGCGAAGTATCTCGTTGGTATCCAGATTGGGAGGGTTCCAAAGTAATAGAGTAATCTCGGCAGGGTCACCATCTTAAGTAGAGCCACCCGGCCAGCCACCAACACCGGCAAAGAACTCCAAAAATCAAGATTACTTTTTGTGCCCCTGAGAGCCCTCCCTATGTTACCCTCCAGGATGTCTCCCTGAGTATGGTATATTTGAGTACCTAAGTATGTCAGGCTCTTATTCTCCCATCTCACTCCTTCAGTTTCTTGTGGGCCTACCCTACCCTCCAACGCTGGGAACAGACAGGACTTTGCCCAATTCACCTTCAAACCCGCCACTTCGCTTAGGGCCTGTAGCAAATCTTTTGCATTCTGGAGCGCCTCCCCCGAATCTGCCAGAAGCATCAGTAGATCATCCGCATAGAGGGCAATGTGGTGGATCTGCCCATGGACATTTAGGCCATGATAGTGCTGCCCTGTCCTGGCCCGGGCTGCAAACGGTTCCTTCGCCAGGGCGAACAGGAGGGGGGAAAGCGGGCATCCCTGACGCGTTCCCCGCCTCACGTTACAGGCGTCCGATATTATTCCCCCTGTTTTTACCCTAGCAGTAGAGTTAGAATATAATAAAGCCGTCCAGCCCATGAACCTCTCCCCAAGTCCAACCTTCCTCATCACATGAAATAAATACGGCCATTCTAGGCTATCAAATGCCTTCTCTATATCCACAGAGAAGACCGTCGCCACCTCTTTCCGATATGTGTCTGCCTCCAGTATCCGTATGAAGCGTCGAACATTAATGGCTGTATTTCTGGTGGGTATGAACCTTGATTGGTCTCTGTGAATGAGGGCTGTCATATGCGGGAGTAGCTAGTATACGACTCAGGATTTTATAGTCCAGGTTAAGCATGGACAGCGGCCTGTATGCTGTTCTATCCCAGGGTGGTTTCCCCAGTTTAAGCAGGGGAATGATAATCACCTCCCTGGTCGAGGCAGGTAAGTATCCCACTTGCCTCGCATCATTGTACAGCTGTACCAGTTTAGGGGCTAGTAAGTCAATGTATGTTAGGTAAAATTCGATGGGCAGGCCATCAGTTCCCGGCGTTTTGTTTCGTGCCATGCCTTTAATAGCTCCCCTTACTTCTCCAATTTCCACATCCCGGCCCAGGTCAGTCGCAAGGTCTTCGTCTAAGACTGGCAGGTCCACATCGCCTATGAATGCGTCTATTCCCTCTCCCTCTGGTGACAATCTACTTCTGTATAAGTCGGTATAATAGTCAAGGAACAGGGTGTTGATACCCTGTTGGTCATACCTCGCTACCCTTTCGTGCTCTCTGATCTCCAATATGACCGGCCCGTCCTGGCTGGATTAGCCAGCCAAGCCAACAGAGCTCCTGACTTATCCCTCTCCATGTGAGCTCGGGTTATATATTTTTTATAGTCGAAGCAGCGTAGGCGCTCCACTTGTACCGCTACTGCTTCTCTAGCTTCTAGGAGCTCTCCCTGCTTATCAGCGTTCTCTGGTCGTTCCTGTTCTAGCCCTCTTAGGCGCTGGTCCGCCCTCTGTGTGTCCTGCAGTAGGGTCCTCCGCGCCCCCACCATCCCCGAAATACAGCGCCCTCTGATGGCTGATTTAAACCCGTCCCACTCTACTAGGGAACTCGATGCTGAATTAGCATTGTCTTGAAAATAGTGCTCAATGGCTGTCCCTATTTCTTCATGAAATACCTGGTCCTCTAGGGCCTCAGGTCTCAAACGCCATGTGGGAATTCGGGTCCGCGGACGAGACCACTGCAAGCCTACCAATTCTGGGTTGTGGTTGGATATCGTCCGGGTGAGGTATTCACTATTGCGTACCCCCTCGTGTACGTCAGGGGAGCACAATATGGCATCTAAACGAACCTGGAGCTCGTGTAATGCAGCGAAGAAGGAGTAATCCCGGGTGCCCGGGTGTTGGGCTCTCCAGGAGTCTACTAAACCCCACCTCTGTTGCCAGTTCCGCCGCGACTCTGCTACTTTATTCGTGGGGGCATCAGGTAGAGGCGGATGTGAACGGTCTAACGCAACATCAGTAATGGAATTAAAGTCCCCTCCTAATAGCACCGAGCCTGTAAGAATAGACGCCAATTTCCCAGAAAGGTGGGAAAAGAAGGTTGGTTGATCTGAGTTAGGGGCGTAGACACTCCCCAGACTAATGTCCCTGCCATCCAGTTTCCCGGATACCACCACGTATCTGCCATCTGGGTGTATGATTTGCTTGTTGCATTGAAAGGGTACCTCCGCCCTCACCCAGATCAGTACCCCCGTGCAAAAGCTGAGTAATTGGTATAGAATGCTTGCCCCCTCCATCTACGCTGCAACGCTGCTCCTTCGGCTGCCATAATGTGGGTCTCCTGGAGCAGCGCAATCTGAACCCCCCCTTCGGATCAAGTATGCGTGTATTTTATGACGCCGTACCATTGAGTGCATCCCCCGTACATTCCATGTAATACATTTTAGATCTAGTGGGGGTCCAATTGTATGTGGTACACCTTACCTCCACTATGTTCTGCCCCTGTGACACGCCTGTTCCCAATAAATCCCCCAGAAATCAAACAAAACCCCCAACTCCCCCTCCCCAGGACAGTCACCAGTGAACTAGTTCCCATCCAAACTTTACGTAAACTCACAAAGTCCACTAGCGGTTGCAGGGGTGATCAGCCTATAGTTCTGGCTCCAACTCTCCGCCTGCCGCCCCCCCGGTATCTGCACAGTTATATCACCCCGGAGCAGACACATGAGGTCCCACGTCGCCTCGAAACCAGCAGTATGTGCCTTTATTCACCCTCTCAGGCCAAGACCGCAGTATTCCTCCGACGACTACAATGCAGTGCACCCGATCTACTCCATCAGACAATATCGTCCGCTGTCTGGGGTGTGACCTGTGGCAACTCTGTTTCTGAGGAACCGGTGTCACTGGGAGCTGGTGAAACCACCGATCGTCTTGCATCGTTTCCGCTTTTGCTTGAAATGGGGCTGGTGCCCTGTTGGCTATGCTTCACTACTTCCTGCGGCACTCTACGACGCTCCAAGCTGAGTTCCCTAGGTGATGGAGCTCTGGATCCTGCTTTGCTGCTGCGAGGGCTCTGTTGCATAGAGTTTGATGTGGAGTTGTGACGCTCTGGCGATCCCCGTGCGTCAAGCCATTCCCAGGCCTCTTGAGGTGTGGTGAAGAATCGGGTGTCCGCCACTCGAAGCCGCGCAGGAAACAGCATCGCATACGGCAATTGTAACTGGCGAAGCCTCTTCTTGACAGCCAGAAAGGATGCTCTGCTTCGCTGAACTTCCCTTGTGAAGTCCGGAAAGATCATTACTGCGTTGTTGTCAATTTGCAATCTTTGTTTTTGGCGTGCCTGCTATAGAATGTGGTCTCGGTCTCTAAAATGCAGTAGTCGTGCTACTATCGGGCGGGGAGGGGCTCCAGGTTTAGGCGGCCTTGCCGGGACTCTATGGGCCCTTTCCAGTGCGTAAAAGGTCGACAGCCCCTCTGGGGCAACTTCAGTTCTGAGCCAATCTTCCAGAAAATGCACCATGTTTGTGCCCTCCGCTTTTTCCGGAGCGCCCCTCACTGTCTTCGGCCCGCACTTCCAGGACTTTAACTTTAGTTTCCAGGCCCGTTAGCGACTTCTGCATCGCAGCCATCTTCTCTGGGAGGCCGCCTAGCTCCTTCTCCGTAGTTGTCACCAGGTCCTTGAGCATCCTTTAATAGACTTAAGTCCGTTCCTATCGCTCCTATTTTCTCCTCCTGGGCCTCTCTGGAGGCTGTGATTGCCTGCATGACATCTGTCAGCGTTGGCTTCCTGGGTGTCGTGCCGCTATTCGTTTCCAGTACTTTTTCCTCGTCGTCGGTTTGGGCACCAGGGGCTTCTACATTGAGGACTGAATATCGCTCTCTTCTTTTGGGTTCGCCCCATCGCCTCAGGCAGGTTCTAGCGCCTCCTCCCTACGTCGGGCAAGCCTTTCACTGTGTCAGCGAATCACGTGATATTGTGGTGGGTATCCGTCCGTGTCGTGCCTTCAGCGCTCCCGCAGCTGCCCTTTTGGTTACCGCCGCCGCGGGCTCTCCGGGAGACTGCCCCGTCTTTGTTGCCGGCTTCTATTGACTCTGGAAGCACTTAGCCCTCATTCCTGCGTGCACTCATATGGCAGTCACTGGTTAGGCGGCTTCGGCCTCAGAAGCGTCCAACGTAGCCCCACAGCCCTTGGCTCCCACTCCTACGCCGTTGTGTACTGGGCTGTCAGATTGTCAGTAGGGCATCCTTCCTCACGAGCCTCTCGGCTTTGCCTGTACCCTTATCCCCCAGTGTCTCCGCCGCCTTCGTGTTAAGGCCTCCTCCCTGCAGTCAATGGAGTGCGCTATACGCCGCTCGCCAGGCCTTTTATTCCTCAGTTCAACCCACACAGCTCCTATGGATCAACTCTGAGGTTCTGTCCCGGCCACTTCCAGTCTGCACTCTGCTGGAGGCCTAGCAAACAATGTCAGGGTTCGCCCTTGCTTATCGTTGCCCCACAGAAGTAGCTGCTGAAGTCCCCAACTGCTGCTTGGGCCTGCGCTGGCTTCGAGGGTCTGCACTTCCTCACTAGAAACAGCACTAACACTAGGCCTCAGTATGGACTGCGGGGGGTAGGCCTCTCTGTGCTGGGTGCCCCCCGGTCTCACCTGACCTCCCCCTCTTCCGCCGCTTTAGTAGCCCAGTCTGACCGTTGCGGTCCGCAGGAGCTTGACGCGGGCCGTTGCGGCAAGGGCACCACCTTATCTCCACTCCTTCCGTACTCCTCCTTACTGGTTTCTCAGTGCGGGCCAGCCGGATCCAGGACTGGGGGTGTACGCTGTGGCCTCTAGTTTCTCCCCGGAGGGGCCCCGCCGCGGGCGACCCCCTCCGCACTGCTAGAAGACAGTCACTGCCTTGTCGGCCCGCTCAGTGCTCGCTGGATGGTCTACAGCACGGCCGCCATTTTGCTGCCATTTTGCTGCCAGGTTCAGAGCGCCACAAGCGGTCCCGTCTGGGGCTCGGAGGTACTCCCTAAGGGGCTCAGGCTCGCCTCATCCTCCCCATTGTCTTCTGGGAATCGTCCGTCCCACTATGTTAGGTCAGCGTCTGCTGGGGGACGAGGGGCTCCACCTCACTAGGGCCGGAGTTCCCCCAGCGGGTTCAGCCAGCGATGGGCGCCGTCTTGGGAGCGCTTCAGCCTCTCCAGCCCGGTCTGATCCCCGCGGGCCTGGACCCCCCCCGGACCGAACCGAGGATCACAGGCCGACTTGATGGAGCAAAGGTGCTGAAGTTTCCCCTCCCAGGTGAAAATTAAGCAGAAAGGATGACCCCAGGTGTATGCGATGTTATGATTGCGAAGAAAAGTTGTCACTGAGCGAAATTCACACCTTTTCTGTAGCGTGATCGATGAGAGGTCTTGGAACAATTGAAGTGGGTGGCCGCAAAATTGTACTGGGTTGGTGTCCCTGGCCCTGCGAAGGATCCGTTCCTTCAGGGGAAAGCTGTGTACACATGCCAGAATGTCCGGGGGTGGTGAATTTGTGGATCTTGGGAGACCAACTCGGTGGACCCTGTCCAGCCAGATGCCCGATGCCTGCGTGTCTCCCAGCATCTGGGCAAAAAGGGCTTTGTCGTATTCCTCTATGTTCTCAGCCTCTGCGGCTCCGGGTGCCCCTCTGTTTCTGATGTTGTTGCGCCACGACCGGTTTTCAAGATCTTCGGCATGGGACTGGAGATCGATCTGCTGGTCTGTGAGTCGGATGAGTTCCTGCCTGAGCTGTTCGATGTCTTCGTCTCTGGTTATTTCGTGGTTTTCCAGGACGTCCACTCTATCTCCGATCTCCGAGATCTCTGTCTGCCCCCTTGAAGGTCCTGTGCTAGGTCTCTCTTAATTGTCTGTAAGTCTTCCCTGAGGGAGGAGAACAGGGTCTCCAGGTAGACAGGTGTAACTGGAACCTTACCCCCAGCAGGGGACGGCGGCCCGCTCGAAGAGCTAGAACGCTCCAGCAGCAGTTAAGTGGAGGGCTTGGTAAGCGCTCCGCTTGTTGACCCCCCCTCCCCCTTCCGCTGTTCACTCACCAGGCTCCTCAAGGCTGTGCTGGGGTGGAGCCGCTCTCAAGCACTCTAGCGCACCAGAGGCCTCGAGGCTTCGAGGCCCGATTCGGCATCAGGCCTAGCATCATCCCGTGGGGTCCAGGCCACTCGGGGCCAGGAGTGGAGAGAGGGTGCCTCCCAAGCCAAGCGCTGGCCCAGGTTTCTCCCGTGTGTTGTCGGACTGTGCCTCCGTGGCTGCGGCGCCCAATCGCCACCACTGTCGTTGCTGGTTCCGTGTTTTTGGAGGCGGCTAGGTTACTCCCTCTCTCTCAGGCAGTGCAGATCGGTACCCCGCGGCGAGCGCCCCCCCGTCTGCTGGGGCTGGCGCGAGGCAGTAGGGGTCGACTCCCGTGCCAGCCGCCCTCTGCTGTCCTCTTGTCTCATAGGGCCGGCCTTCACCCTCAGATCTGGGGCCCGCTATGGCTCCAGTGCCGTCACCCTCTGCAAAGCCCTGGCCCGCGGCTCCGAGCTGCTGCAGTATACTGTGGCGTGGCGTCTCCCTCCGGGGTCCAAGAGCCTCTGTAGGTCCAGCTGGGTCGAGGGAGCGCCACGAGGGCTCCCTGGCGTATGTCCCACCCTCGTATGCGTTTAGGCACCGAGGCAGCAGGCAATTTCACCGGGGCCGGAGCGGCGGGATCTTAGAACACGTCCTCTCACTCCACCATCTTGACCACACCCCCGAGACATGTTTAAAGGGCTACTGAAGCAGGTGGCACAATCAGTGCTGCAGGCTCACTGGTAGCATTTAATTACTAGGCCTTGGGCACATGTTGTGCACTTTACTAGGGCCTTTATAAGTGAATTAAATTTGCCAATCGTGGACAAGCCAATGTTACCATGTTTTAAGTAGAGAACACATGCACTTTAGCACTGGTTAGCAGTGGTAAAGTGCCTAGAGTAGTAAAGCCAACAAAAATGAATTCAGTAAAAAGGGGAGGAGGAAGGCAAAGGGTTTGGGGGTGACCCTGCAGAAGGGGCCAGCTCCAACAGTATTTGTATGGAAGTGGAGTTGCACCTATATGCGAGTGAAAGATAGACCTGTCGCCCAGTTAGTAAAGAAGAGGATCACCAACTATGAAATGAGATGCAAGTTGCAGCATGTAGTATGGAATAGAAAATTCCATAATGCTCTTGGATTAGAAAGACTATTTAAAATGGGAGGTATAAGCATTTTCTTCATCTGGCTTCATTTATTTTACGAAGATATGTTGAATTTAAGGACAAAGCTAACTGAGCCCTTGTACCAGAACCTTCCACTAAACAAAGCGCTGGTTACCAGCTCTGCACATTTGTGCGCGTCATATTCAGCACGATCCCATTCATGCGTCCGTGGACGCCATTTCCATTTCCTTTCTCCCTCCAGACAGTATGGATGAAAGCTTCTTTCTCATTCAGCAATTTTTTTATGTTCCCCCCGTCCTCATCTTCTTTAGTTTAGTTAGATTATACCACAACTTTCGGCTATAAATCAAGCGGGTCATTGCGTATACTTTTTAAAGCAGCTAACCTCTATAATTTTGGTATTGTGCTTGAGAACAATCGTTTGATACTCACCTGTGCTCTTTATCCCATGAGCAGTTCTCGATTTACTTGTAACAGCCACAGACTATTACATTGTTCCTAATCCAGTACAGTTTATACTTGCACAGTTCATTGACTGTCTATTTCATCCAGAGGAACAATGTTCGTTTCTAAAGATTCAATGATAAAAGGTCCAGCATTCAGAACTGGGTTCTGTCCAAATACCAAATACTTTGAGCTGAAAGTAGTATACTCCAAATATCAAATGTTCTTCGGTGTTCTGCATTCAAGTCATCAAATGTTGCTTTTTCAAATAATCAAATATTCTGCATTAAAGTGTTCCAATAATCAAGCGTATTGCACTACCATGAAATGGTATATTATTGATGCTTGAACCCTAGCCGATGGCCATTCTGCTCTTCTGGGATGTGTAGTCCTTTCACAGATCCAGATGAAAACCAAAGGCTCTAGAAAACACATAAAGGTCTCTGACAGATCCATATCCTAGCATCTATATGTGTCTGCACATAGGGCATAGCCACCGGCCCAGTCCTCTCCCATAACAATTCCACCAGTGCTGGCTTTTCTTGCCTCCCTTACATGTCAGACACAATGGGTGCAGGAGCATCGCTGACTACTCTACATGTCCACCACAACACATTCCTTAACGTGGTGAGCTAGGAGGCTCGGTCTGCCTGTCCTGACATGATAGTTGTGAGTCCTTTGGGGAACAAAACCTATTCTGCTTGAATACTTTTTTGCACTGTTGTGTTGATCCTAGCTCCTGTTCTGAATGTTTTAGGCTGGTGCAGGTTTTCGTCTGGGTAGTCTCTTATACAGTCCCAACCTAATCTAGTAGGCCTATATTCTGATTCTGATTCTCCTCTGAACCATGGTCGAATCCAACTCCCATGTTGGGCAGATAGTAGTTGAGTACTACAGCGCCACCCATTGAATGAGCAATAGCCTATATAGAATAAGAGACCTCATCTGTATTTGGGATCACAATAAATTCTACCAGTAACGTAGGAAGCACAATGGATGACTTAATGGATTTCTTGGGATGGCACTTTAAACCAGAACATGCATAGCTCACATTCCTGTGATCTCAAATCCTTAGACCGCATGTACCAGGCCCCCAAGGACAGTCCCGGCTTTCTAGCTTGGAACCCTAGCTCAATTTGTGTTGGTGATGGTGACCTTACTGGAAGCAAAGTGACATCTTTCCTCATAGATGCCTGGAACAATTTATCACATATCTAGTCTCTCTGTGAGACATACCCATACCTGAATTGTGCAATCATAAATAAATAAAGTGCGCTATTTGAAAAGAAAATAAGAATTTGTGTTTGTCAGACCAACTTTTTGCAACGTTTGCTGGGACTGATGCCCGCCAAATAGCTGTTAAAGCAATGTGGGTAATGTCATACATGAACCATTGCTACATTTTGCTTGGACCCCAACCATCATACTTTGACAGGCCCTCCTCCATCAAAGATAAAGCAGTGTCTGTAGCTTTCTCCTGATGTGTACCTTTCTGAGACATGTCGGGATGCTACAGGGGCCAACTTGTACCTATCTAAGACAAGTCGGGCTGCTGTATTCCCACATGCTTGTGCAGAGACTGAATTTTTGTTAGATTTCTTCACAGAGTGATTCAATATTTGGCGAGGAAGCTCTCTGCCTAGTTCTTAGGTGACTGACGCTGCTTTTCTCTTTTTGCATTTGTCTTTTTCATTTGCCTTGACATCTACTCTTAAGTTCACAATAGAAACGTTTCAAGATATAAGTAGGATAAAGTTACGTTCATGATGACTCCATTACTCTTTGTCCGTAAGCTTGTTCCCATTATCAATGCCCTCCCACCAATCCTCCCAGCCACCAGTCAAAACAAACACTCATTTACTTGTGGTTTTTTTTCCACGAAAGGAGGCCTTAGATGCAGGGATAAGGCGTGGCACTTTTGACACATGCAGCTCTAGAGGTAGTGTTCTAGTCTTGGCACCAGGTGACGGGTAAGAGCTTATAAACTAGGAGTAACATAATCACCATAAAGGTAACTTTATCGATTTACAATCAGCCTGCATATATGTTTTTCTTAATACTTTTTTGAGATGTCTCTAAATTTGTCAGGAATTCTGGGCCAGATGTACGACCATATTTTGCGGTCGCAAATGGGAAATCGGCCCGTTGGCGATCACAAAATTGGTCTGCCCCATGTACAAACCCTATTTTGCGAGTCGGTAACCTATTACTGACTCGCAAAATAGGGTTTGCGACTTGCTATTAGGAAGGGGCGTGCCAAGGGCGTCCCTTCCTAATAGCGAGTCTCACTTAAATGTATGATTGTTTTGCGACCACAATTGCGGTCGCAAAACACTTGCAGTTTACCACCTACTTCAAGTAGGTGGTAAGCAACTCGCAAACGGGAAGGGGTTCCCAGGGGACCCCTTCCCCTTTGTGAGTGTGTGCGAAAATATTTTTTAAGAGCAAGCAGTGGTCCCACGGACCACTGCCTGCTCTTAAAAAATGAAACAGAAAAGTTTAATTTTTCTTTTTTAAATGCATCCCGTTTCCCTTTGAGGAAAGCAGGCTGCATTTAAAAATAAAACTGCTTTATTTAAAAAGCAGTCACAGACATGGTGGTCTGCTGTCCCTAGCAGGCCACCATCCCTGGGAGTGCTAGCCATTCCTAATGGGGTCGCAAATTACACCTGCCTCATGAATATTAATGAGGTAGGCAATTTGCGACCCCATTAGCAATTGCTGACAGTGTCTGAGACACTGTTGTAAATTACATTATGTGAGTCACAAATTGCGAGTCGCAAAGCGACACAATGTGCAAAACGCAAATTGTAAGGGTCGTACATCTGGCTCCCTATGTAGTAGTGCTATCCTTCGCTTTCCCTGCTAACGGGAATTTTCATACAGTGTACTTGAACAAACTCATACAGCTCTGTCTCTGAATGAAAATGGAGGATACCTCGATTGAGAGAACAGAGCAGTTGATAATGAATGTTTTCTCTTAAAATGCCTTGGAGCCCATCACTGGCAAACAGACCAAGTGCCTCTTTATCACTGATGCCAGTTAGAACAGATCTGCAGTTATCCTAAGGACTGTTTCGTCAATGCAATTTAAATTAGAATTGACTTGGTAGAGCGGATACCGTACATTTAAATGAGTGTTGTGTGACTGCAGTCAGATAATAGCATGTCCCTCGCTGTATGAGATGGTTTCTTTTTATGGTTTGGTTACCGGTCCAGTAAGTAGCCATTAGCAGTGTGTTGTTCATCTTGCCGAGTCCCGTCTTTTCTCCTCTGGTACAAGTAACACGCGTCAGATAAGCCATTAAAATACCATAAAGCTGTGTTATCCTCCTTGAGACGTTCAGTCACCTTATGAGACAAGTGAGCATTTTGCAAGAATTGTAGACGCCTGTAACTCACAATTGTTGCTGAATACTCATCCATCATAGGCTGAATTTTAAAAGGAATTCCATGATCCGGTGACCTTTGCGAAACCTGAATTAATACAAACTCAAGTTTATTGCTAATTTCAAATGGAAAACTGATACGTTTATGTTGGAAATGGCCCTTTCTGCGAGGTCACCCCCAAACCTTTTTCCTTCCTCCTCCCTTTTTGCTGAATTTGTTTTTGTTGGTTTTATGACTCGGGCACTTTACCACTGCTAACCAGTGCTAAAGTGTATGGACTTTCTGCTTAAAGCTTGGTAACATTGGCTTATCCACAATTGGCATACTTAATTTACTTATAAGTCACTAGTAAAGTGCAATTCTTGTGCAAACCCACTTTAGTATCCCTTTAAACATATCTCCGGCCTGCCATTGCACAGCCAGTGTGTGCAGTTTTCGACTGCCATGTCGACCTGGCAAGATAAACCTCTTGCCAGGCCCAAGCCTTCCTTTACAATACATACAACTCACCCCTAAGGTAGGCCCTGGACAGCCCAAGGGCAGGGTGCAGTGAATTTAAAAAGTAGGACACTTGCTCTTAAGTTTTACTTGTGCTGATAGTGAAAAACTCTTAAATTCTTTTTCATGACTGCAAGGCCATCTCTAACATGGGGTAACATTGGGAATACATTTTATAAGTGTAATTTCCAATTGGGAAGAGATAAGACCCCCAAGTTTGGTGTCTCTGGAATCACAATTCAAAATCACAATTTTGGTGAAGTCGGATTTTAAATTGCAATTCTGAAAATGTCACTTTTAGAAAGTTGCCATTTTCTTACTTTAGCCATTTGGTGCCTGCTGCCTGTCTTTGCTCACATGTCTGGGGTGGGCGACTGCTGGGCTTTGTGCATTCCCCCTAGACAGCCACACACAATGGGAGCTTAGGTCTTTGACCTGACGGACCATCCTGGCAGGATGGGACGGAAGAGCCGGGCACAGCCTCCTTTACACCTGAATAGGCTGTGTCCTGTCCACTCACAAAAGCTGCATAACCCCCTGTAGTGAGTCTGGAGCCAGGGCAGAAAGGACAGAGACTGTGCATTTCAAAGACATATCTTTGAAGTCTCCCCCACTTCAAAGGCACAACTGGGTATAAGTACTGGACCGCAGACACCACCCTTTCAGTACATTTCTGGACCTGTGGATACTCTGTCAGGATGAAGGACTAATGTGCTGCTGAAAGGACTGCCACTCTGCTGGACTGCAGCTCTGAAGGAGCTTCTGCCTTGCTGTGCTGACTTGCTGCCCTCTTGCCTGGGGAAGAAGAACTGGACCTGGAACCCATCTTGAACCCAGGACCCCAAACTCAAAGGGCTAGTCTGCTGGCCTCCTGATCTCGGCCTCAGCGACAGAACCGGCTCCCCACACTTCCTGGACCCTTCTTTAACGAACTCCTGACCCCGAATAGGCACCTCTTAGGTCCTGGGCCCTTGGAAGCACTTGTTTTGCTCTTTAAGTCAAGCTTTTGGGCTCTGTGCGAACGTAAATGGGCCCATTTGCTCCGGAACCTCGTTGCTCGCACAGGAATCGAGCGCGAGCGGCCGCATGTTCATCTCTTTACACACCAAATATTGTCGCTCGCGAAGCTCCAGCCTGTCTGTCCGCAATGACTGGCCGGTTCTTCGCACCCCACTTAGCATTGCCAGCGACGCTTTCCTTGTTCCCAGCAAACTTCTTCCCCGCCAACGTGACTCTTACCACAAAACTTGATAAGGGACTAATATGGGACTGTTTTTGACCCTCTCTCCATCGCGGTCGGCCTAAACGTTTGGATTTGACCTGGTCCAGCGCAACCAGGTATCCCTGGTTGGTGCTTTATGCTTCTAAGCGCTATTTTATAGCTTATTCTTTAAAACGTCACAACTCTGGTTCTACTTATTGGATTTTCGTTGTTTTGATCTTGGTTTATTTATAAAATGTACTCAATTTTTTTAACCTTGTGTGGAGTCTTTTTGTGTGGTGTTTTCACTGTTTTACTCTTTGAAGTGTTGCACAAATACTTTACACATTGCCTCTAAAGTTAAGCCTAACTGCTCTGTGCCAGGCTACCAGAGGGTGAGCACAGGTGAATTTAGGGTGTGTTTGTGACTTAACCTGACTAGGATTCTGGTTACTGCTTGAGCAGGGCTTATGCCCCAGTCAACCAGGAACCCAATTTCTAACGGTTTACATTTGTGACGTATTGACCCTACTATTCCCTTAAACATTAAAACGAGTGTACGCTATTTCTAAAATGAAATATGTTATTAAGTTGTTCCTTACTGTCGTGTATCGGATGTTGCTATGAAAAATTACTTCTTTCGGTTTAATGTTTAATTTCATTTTGGCTTTTTGCTCGTTTGGGCAACCCTTTTTTTGGGGCTAACTTGATTGTGCAATTCTCACAACCAATTGTTACCAGTTTTTCAAAATTTGCATAGAGAGGGCTTGGACACCGCTTTGAGGTGAATTTTTTATCACCTCATGCTATTGGCTGTTTAGTGCACCATTCCACCTCTTATGAAATACTTGCTTTGCAGTGCTTGAGGGTCTATTTTACATATCACGGATGCATTGTATACAGAAAGCAATCGTTGTTTGTGTTTTTTCTCTGTAGCAGGCTTTTTAAATGTTTTAACCTGGGCTCCAAATTCAAGCCAGATCTACATGTGTAAAACAGTCTGTCCTCTCCTCCCTCGAAATAGTCCCATATTCTCCATTGACTGTAGTCAGTGCAAATATCTGATGAGAAAATAACTGATGCTTGGGGTTGGATAATGGGATCTATAAAATCAGATTAGGACTCACTGCAGATGGGACCAGTCATTATCTTTTTTTATGTCATATCCCAACATATTAAAATACTCAGGTGTTCATGCTTTTCGTCTAGTGGATTTATTCATACTGTCTAGTTTAAAAATCCATTTTTACACTATGCAATGTCCAGCGTTTACTAAATCTCTCACTATGATTAATGTTCCTGGGAGACTGTGATTAGGATCTTTTCATTTAACTGCAAGCTCGGTGTGTGCCTCACTCCTGCACACCGCCATTTCAGGAGAAACAGATAAACATGGAAGCGGCCGGCAATGGTCCAGTTGGCAAAAACAAAAACAGATAATTACAAAGATAGACATAAATATATTGCTAAGGTACATGTAGTTGACGGATGGCGCTTCGATAACATCATCACTGTGGCTCCTCGCATGTAAAATGCCACTTACAGCTCCCAACAGCAGACAAGTCGACAATGAGGAGTATAACCTGTAGGCCTGTGTACAATGATTGTGGCCAGCACACAGATAAAGATGCAGAGGCTTAGCAGCACATACACCACACCTTAAAGCCAGATAGACTTGTGTTACTTTTGTTTAGTATGAGCCCCGGAGAGAGTCGATCAAAGAACATATGATTACTTAACCAGCATGGATTAGTCATGTTCATTTGGAAGACTACGGTATACCAAGTTTAATCTTTAGTAATAGGTATTTTTCCTCAAGAGAACGGTGCATATTGAGCTTACTGAATAGATGGAATTTTCCTGTGTATGATCCCGGCAAAAGTAATTTGCTAATTAATTGCAGACCAACATTGTAACGCATTTAGTGGGAGGACTTATTTCAGCTAAACATTATTTACGGAGTCATCATCAGGAATGGATCATTGGGCTTAGTCACTGAAAACAGGGCCTTGTTAAAAAGTCCATCAGCACATATTTACATGAGAGTTTGTATTTTTTTTTAATTAGACAGTTTATTAAATACTTTATTAAAGATGATTTTAAATAAGAGAATATCGAATTACGTTAATAAACGCGGTACACATACCTGAGTCCTAAATTTATGGTGCAGACTAGGTAATTTGATCTAGAACTTGCCTGCAGATAGAACACATATAGTTCACATATCACCACCAATACATATCTAATTATGGGCAGCATATATTGCACATATTAGCTCCACTGAGACTGAGTACCTTCCTCTATAGTTACGCACCTTCACTCTAAAATGATCTTCACAGAGTAGGGCTCTGCTTTGAATGAATATTGGTTGTGTTCTGCTAAATGTAGAGAATATACTCAGGCCCTCATTACTAGTGGGCCCACAGGGTTGATCTCGTCATGGCCACATTCTGAGTAGACCAATGTTTTCACGCCTGGAATTATCTGGTCCAAAAATACCCAACACAGTAATCCTGGGCAATCCAGACACAAAGACCCGGAACCTTATGAGGTTCTGTAGGCAGCTTCTGCATCCAGTCTCCATGCACAAAGATGGGCAGCTAATTCTCCCCCGAAACTTCCCTCACTCTGCCCTCTCCCCACCAACCACAGCATCCTCACAACAGCCACCTCTAACATCTACCAGAGGCATGGGGCTTTGGGACCGTTATATCCTCCAGAAGGAAGAAACCATGTGGAACTGGACCTGGTATTCGCAGGTTTGCTTGTTACTCTCCATTCCCGGCCCTCCGCTATCCCTGTACATAAATCTGCGGAACTCTTAATAAGGGCCTCAGTAGGGTATTGCTTATCATGTTGTTAAAGAAGTAGCCAGTGTTGTGGATTTGCCCTCGTGGATTTGTTGTGGGATCTGGGTTTGCTTTGGGTGACAATGTAGTATAGTACATTAGATGTAGACAGACCTCTTTTAATATCCTTTGTAGTCACGGAACCCACACCCAGTAATTGTTTCCATAGAGCAGCAGACAGTTTAGAAATGAAACAAAGTCCCAAGTCATTGACTGCAAAGGCTGACAGTATGCAGCAGCAGAAGGGTGGACAGCACAATCCTCAAATGCACCAGGAAAACCCAGTTAGTCTTATGCACAGATGACCACCATATTGCAGCTAGACTATCAAAGGCCCCATGTCATGTATTGCACGAGAATCTGACATTCTGGATTTTTTGGCCAGCAGCATGTTACATTCCTTGGCATGTAGTTTAAAAAACGTCCGCATTAATGTCGCTGCTGTCTGGAAGTCCGGCACTGGCTAAAGGCTTCACACCGCAATGGACTCTTGCTAGATATATACAGTGGCTCTTGACACCTTTCTTGCACATGCATATATGGGTGTTTTCATGGTTTGGAGTCTGTGAAATTATTCCATACGGCTTTGTATTTGTATAATGGCAATCAGTGGGCATTCTTGAGCCGTTGTTTTTTGTATCAATCTTCTGAGATCTGGCTTGGTCTTCTCTGCGTTTATTTCAAACAAGTCTACGCCATGACATGAACTCTGGCACCAACAGGGTGTGTGGAAGTACTTTATCATCCAGTGAACAGTTTTCGCTAAAAGCCTTCTGTAAATTGGATATTGCTTATTAGAGAAGGTGGTTTGTTGTCAGTAATGTTCCCTGCGTGGTTTACAGTCATGTTTCCCTGCCCAACTGCATGTCTGTTTTTTTACTTTGGCCCTATCGTTACATTAATCTTGTGTATTAGCATAGGCCTAGCCTGTTTCTTGCCATGAGTGAGGTCTGTTACCTGTCTTGGACTTTTATGAGCGCACCAAGCGGGCTTCTTATTTTCCTGGCAGTGAACTACTGTTCCAGTCACAGGTTTAACACATATAGCTGTGGGAACAGCATCCCATATTTTGTGACTCCATAGTTGTGATCAGACCATTTTATCTGTATCACTAGAGTGAAGGCCTACTGGCTCACTTGTCTGAAATTCCACTTCTGTGCTCTAATCAAGATCCTTGCACAAGCATCACAAGTATATGTTGCGCATCAGTGGCGTAACATAGGCCCCGCAGCCCCTGCGGTGGGGGGGGGGCCCTCAGCACAGTACCCTGGCTGGAGAGTTCCTGATTGAGTCCGGAGGTGGCCCATCCATGTACCTTGCAGCGGGGCCCCCTAAAGTTTCGTTACGCCACTGTTGTGCATGTTTGAGTACTTGGCCTGCGTGATACCTGCATTTTGTATATGAGTGAACCTGAGTAATAGAGGTTGGTGGGATTTATTTTTGAGACCCCTGGCCTGGCTGGGTGCACAAGATGGAGGTAAGGTTGTTTTCTTAGACAGTGAAAGTTTATTGCTGACATTCCTGAAGCTGGAGAGAGGAGACCTAAACACGGAAGTGTGGAGAGATTTGGCAGGAATCCTTTAGAAATTCATTTAGACTTTGGCTTAGAGGAGCTGCTGATTAATCATTGTTGGACTTGGCCCTTTTTGCAGGGTCATCCCAGAACTTTTTGCCTTCCTCCTGTATTTTTTCTGACCTGTTGGTGGTTTTATGACTCTGGGCACTTTACCACTGCTGATCAGTGCTAAAGTGCATATGCTCTCTTTGTAAATTGATGTTATGGATTAGTGATTCCATGATTGGCATATTTGATTTACTTGTCAGACCCTGGTACAGTGCACTATGTGTGCCCAGGGCCTTTAAATCAAATGCTGCTGGTGGGCTTGTAGCAGTGATTGTGCCACCCACAGAAGCCGCTTGTAAAATGTGACTCAGGCCTGCCATTGCAGAGCCATGTCGACTTGGCAAGGGCACACACTTGCCAGGCCCTAACCTTTCCTTTTCTTACATATCAGTCACCCCTAAGGTAGGCCCAAGGTATCCCTGTGGTCAGGGTGCAGTGTATGTGAAAGGTAGGACATGCCCTAGTGTGTGTGGCATGTCCTCATAGTGAATTACTGTCAATTTCGTTTTTCACTATTGCAAGGCTACCTGTTCCCATAGGACAGAATGGGGAGTTTGTTTATAACATCTTATAGACATAACTGCCCCTGGGAACAAGGTAGGAAAATAAAGTTTAGTATGCCTGAACTCAGAATGTTAAAATGCATCTTTTAGTGAGGGTGAGTTTTACATTCTGTGTTTGAAAATACCACTTTTAGAAAGTAGGTATTTTCTTGCCTAACCATCCAGTGTGCCTCTGCTAGGTTTGTGTATTGCATGTCTGGCTTTTGGATGACAGGGGCTGGAGAGGGGCAGTGGCTCTAGAGAGCCTGATGAGTCAGAGCTGGGCTGAATAGGCCTGGTCTGCATTTGGAGTGGTGGGAGGAGTAGCTCCTGCACCTGAATAGGGCTGTGCCTGCCTTCCACAATGACGGCTCCACCCCCCTGTGGTGTGTCTGGAGCCAGAGCTCACACTGACAATGGAGGTTGTTGTGCACTTGCAAAGTGCCTCACAGATCTGGTTTTGGCTGGATACAGACACACTCTGCCTTCAGAGAACAAAGGATTTTGGTGTATAAAAAGAGGGTCCCAGACTTTTAGATCACTTCTGGGAAATCAAGAGGAACCTTTGCCAAGGAGAAGAGACGGATAAGTTGAGGAGGAATACTGCCCCTGTGCTGTTTGCTGTCTGGGGTTGGCCTGCAGTGGCTGCTTGCTGCCAAGGAAAGGAGAAAAAGGACTTTGCTGTTTGCTTTGTCACCTGCTTGAAGAAAAGATCTCCAAGGGCTTGAAACTGAGCTTGCCTCCTGTTCTGAAGTCTCAGGGACACAAAGGCTTCACCACCAGCTCCCCTGAATTCCCTTGCTGGGAATTCCAACTGGCAAAGAGGTGCTTGCTGCTGTTTAGGACCTCTAGAGACTGTTTGTCGCTGGGTGCTGGAAAATCGACGCAACATCGAAGAAGCGTGACGCATCCGCACCTGTTTCCGACACATCGCCGAAGAAACCGTTGCAGCGCCTGCTGCGGCTCGAGAAATCGCCGCACGACGCATCGGGTGCAACGGTTTCCGAAGTCCGAGATCACCGCACCGATCCCGACGCAAGCCTGCTGTGCGGCTGCACGAAGCCACGCATCGTACCGGATCGACGCATCACATCGAGGCGCCAAGACTGTCGCATCGTTGGGTGCCGCAGTAAGAAACAGACGCATCAACTCCCCACGCAGTAAGAAAACGACGCATCACCTCCTCTCCGGTAAGGAATCGACGCATCAACTCCCCTGCGCTGCAGTAAGGAACCGACGCATCACCTCCCCCGTAGCAAGGAATCGACGCATCACCTTCCCTGAGTGTAAGGAACCGACGCATCACCTTCCCTGCGGCCATTTTGTTTGTTTTGCGTGACGCATCTAAGGTACTTTTGAGAAAAGTGTCGCATTTACAACTTGCATTGAACTGAACTATTTCTACCATCTGAAAGTCATATTTTTATTACTGTATTGTGGATTTTTTGTCGTTTGATCTTGTTTTGGTTTAGATAAAGATTACTTATTTTTCTAAACTGGTGTGGTGTCCATTTGTAGTAGTTTCACTGTATTACTGTATGTGTTCACAAATGCTTTACACACTACCTCTGAGATAAGCCTGTCTGCTCGTGCCAAGCTACCAAGGGGGTGAGCAGGGGTTATTTTAGGAGTGTATCCCCCTTACCAGAAGCAAGGGTCCCTATTTGGACGAAGGTACCTACCTCTGCCAACTAGAGACCCCCATTTCTAACAATCATTCTTTAACGCTGTAACCATTTGTATGATGGTGAGGG
This sequence comes from Calotriton arnoldi, assembly GCA_963921515.1. Lineage (NCBI taxonomy): Eukaryota > Metazoa > Chordata > Amphibia > Caudata > Salamandridae > Calotriton > Calotriton arnoldi. The sequence continues at coordinate 1,124,874 of CAWUFW010005218.1, read as the reverse complement.
TGAAGGGTCTATTGTTCAAGGTGGAAGGGACCTCTTAGGTGAGACCAACCTTTGCATGAAATTAATGAATGACATGATATTTCTATGATGCTACTGTAACCTAAAGGGCATCCAGCCTTTTGTCTTTCATCTGATCATTTTTCAGTGTAGTTGATGACAGTCAGGTGCAGAAAGGTCAAACCTCTTTGTGCCTGTGGTATGGGTGCTTCAGGCTGGAGACAGCCATGCTCTGATAAGCATACACAAATGCTGTATTTGCAGAGCAGCCTGGAGAGGACACTTGAAGGAGAACCTCCCTAAATTGGGTCTGGAAGTGTGAACTGTGGATACTCATCTCCTGTCTGCCTTGACTGTTTAAAGGTGGGACCCACTAACCCCCTTGTTGATCCAGCTCCAACTTCCTTATGACCAAGGAAGGGAGCTGTACAATGTACTCAGAGGTCTGCTTTGCAACCAGGACTGTCGTCTGCTTAACAGCCAGCTTCCCAGGGGTGAGGGGATATCACAGAAAGTCTTACCTTGCTGGACAAACTGTTCATCAGGCTTGAGTGCCTAGAAGCCAATGTGCCTGCTGAGAGAACGAATGAGCCTAACAACCCTGCAGGAGGTGTAACAGTCAAGAAAGAGCCAGAACCAGTGGGATCCCGGTGCTGGTGGGTTATACCAGAGGAAGGAGGACAGAGGAGAGCGATCTGCGTGGCCCAAGGGTGGGAGTGTTTCATAATGTCCTGGTTGCAGTTCCAGGTGGAAAGCAGAATCACGGCTGCTCAGTGCTGCTATGCCAAGAACTGCCACTGCAGCTGGAGCTGTGACACTCTGACCCACAGAAGTGTGACCGTGGCTCATCTTGTGCCACTGTGACCAAAGAAATACAACCATGGCTCATCCTGTACAGCCGTCACCCAAAGAAGAGCGATCATGGCTCTTCTGTGCCGCTGTGATCTAAAGAACTGTAACCATAGTTAATACTGTGCTACTGAGACAATGAGACTTCTGTGACTACTGCGCCACTACTACACGACTTTGTGCTCTGAAGCGGAGTTTGCATGAAAGCCTAGCACATAGAAGTGATAGGAATGTGGCTGTGACAGGATCCACCGCCTGGGGTCACCGCAACTCCAGCTTACCAGTTTACCTGAATCTTTGACCTGCAGGGCCTCTGACATCAGCTCCCACCGCCACCCAGTACCTTGCTGCAGTATGAAGCGGCCACGTCTGACCTGAAGCATGCACTCTCTCCCAAAAGCAAGAGAGGTGCAGTATGCTGCGAGCTGGGTGGCTGCTGGCCTAAGTCATACTCTTCCTGAAGCATCATGGTGAGAATCCAGCAACTTTTTGATCTGTGATAAACTGAGTGCATTGAGCATACCAGAGGCGTGTCAATGTGCGCCTGGCTTTATTCTTGCCCCTGCTCATTATTGCTTGTGTAGTTTTTAGTTTTAGTGAGTTTTAAAGTACTTTTCTTATTAAAAGTAAAGCACTGCTTTGGAAAAACAAGTATTGCCTGCTGTGTGATTGTTGATTTCTGATCTCGAGCACCTTACATTATCTCCCTGAGAAGTTTGTGACTGTGCGCCATCACTACTGCTGAGAGTCAAATGCGAGGCAAACGGCCTCAACCCCCACAGTTAATGCCCAGCCCATGGCCCCCGGAACGGGGTCTGATAGGTAGTCACGGAGAAACAGTGATAAGTGTTTGCAATACGCATATTCACTGTCTGTTGAAAAATGAAATGAGATATTGATTTATGGTGTTATCTAGGACAGTCCCTGGTTCCCTGGAGAGGTCATTGTTTCTGGCACTCTAGCGGAGTCATTTCAATGCACTGTTGGTTTGCCCAGCAAGCACCATTTTTAAAGTGCCCACCAAGTGAACTTTCGTGTTTAAGGGAAAAAAAACTCGTAGTAGGAGTTTTTTTTCTCTAAAAGAAAAACAACTGGTCTAGATGGGTAATGTTTTTTCCCCAGCGCATCAGGCCAGTCTACATTTTCCCTGCCCCTATGTGCCATGCCTGACATGACGGATGCAGTTTGGGAAAATCAGTGAAGATTGCCCTGCCCTACATAAGGCAGGTCGACTGAATTTATGACCTTTTGGTCCTGTGTGCTGACAGACTGCTGGTTCAGGGGTTACCACTGGCAAAGCCGGCTGTGGCTCCACAACAGTAAATCAACAGTTCCCCCACCTCAAAATGGGACTGGCCAACAGTGAGTTTGGCAGGGCTAAGCGACAACGACTTTGTTGATCTTATCACTCCCCCAAACCCTGAATGAAGTCATTCGTTTTCAGTCATTTTTTCTGTAGATGACAACTGAATGACAAGCGGTGAGTGTTTTTCAAAACTTACCTGCTAATCTGTTCTGCTCTGAGACAAAGCAGCAATCCATAGGCAAGAGAAATGTAAATTACTCTCTCCACACGTGTTGTGTCGCAGTCACCGGATGGAATGCAAGATGGACAAGGCTGTGTTAAAGGCACTGAGGCTGTCCTACTGCTTCAGGGCTGCTTCACTGCAATTTTCCCATTCCTCTTTATTAGCATGTCTAAGGTACGAATGTTCACCTAAAGTTGCGGTGTGCAACCCACAATCCCTGCTGCTGTTTCTTCCCTTCTGTCACCCCTCATTGTGTACCTCCTAATGCCCGATGTTCCAAGCAAGTAGGATAATTTGATGGATATGCATCCAAGGTTGCTTGAGGCTTCCTAATCCTCCTTTGGGTGAGGGAGTGGTTCACACGGTTGGATCTTTGCAGCCGGAACTCATATACGGACCAGCCATATGAAACCCTGTTCAAATAAGTAGCCATGTGTCAGACTCCACTGGCATCCACTTTCTGTTCTGGGAAGGCAAATGTGCAGCCCTTCTCATGCAAATCTGGCAGAGCTGCACTACTTCTTAACGCTAGCAGAGTGACAGTCTTTGACAGTGAAAAGGTAGACCTGGGCTGTGAGGTTAGGTGGAGATGGGCTTTTCACCCGTACTGTGGTATGCAGGCAGCTCACAGTACCACACTCAGTGCATTTGTATACATTTTTTTTCATCAACTCCTTTATTCTTGGATTGTTTGTGCTTTTATTGTGGGAAGATTTTCACTTGTCAGATCTTCAAGTAGTATTGGGTAAATTACTCACTAAGGCTGATCACATAATGTAATGTGACCCCATCACTGGTAAAGTGGGCAAAGTAGTTGATCATTGTGGCTGTTTGGGACCAGGTCATCTCGAAGCCATTACAGGTATGTGTGAAAATAATGTATGGTGCTTCCCTTAACCCCCAAGTCAGAACTGCAGATTCCACCAGATATATGGCTCTAGTAGCGACTCATCCTCATTAGTTGGGGGTTGATATATTCCTTTCACTCAATTACTGGATCATCCGCCCATCTTTGCGGTGCAGTTTTATAAATATCACGTATATAAAGCAGGCGATATTGGGTATATCTCTGATCAAAGCCAAGTAGTCCTTCTTAATGCCAAGGATATCCATGGTGTTCTTGGGTGTTTAACAGCCAGAGCCTTGGTATCACCTTTAGAAGAAAGAATCAATATTCTTATCTTACTAGCAGATACCATAGCTCTATGAAAGAGCGTATAGTGAGAAAATGCAAGGTCTTTCCAAGGTGCATGTTGCTGTGTATTCAAGACTGTCATCTTTGGATGAGTGGTTCAGGAGGAGTTGAAATGCCAATGGAAGCAGTTAAAATATCAGTGAGGTGACAACATCCAAATACCAGAATATGCAAAGAAATCCTTACTGTGGTGACAAAGCCTGGCAAAAGGCAAGGCATTCCAACCAGAGCACTCACTGCTGTTCTTGACAACAGATTTGTCATTTGGAGGCTGGGGTGCACACATGCAAGAGTTAGGGGTAAGTGACTGCTTGTTTCTGGAAGAGTCAAAACATCATATAAACAAACTGCAGCTCAGAGCTGTCAGGGTATCAATCACAATCTTCTTAACCTGAATCAAAGGAAAGGAAGTCAGAATCTTAATGGACGATATGACATGCCTCTTCTACATCTGCAAATAGGATGGTATCAGATCCCAACTGCTATCTCTGGATGATCAGTATGTATGGATGGGGTGCGCAAGCATGTTGCATTAGTCCCAGTGGAATATGATCCCAGGTACCAGAACAACCTAGCGGACACACTCCACAGTGAAAAAGGAGGGTGCCACGAATGGGAACTGGATGCCTGGCAGCTTAATATAGTTTTTCAATTCTGGGGCTCTTTGCCTCTCTACAGAATATTAAGTGGTAGTTATTTATCATCAGGTAGTGGCATTTGCCAGGTCAATGAAGCATTCTCAAATACATTGAGTAGCCTGTTCGTATGACTTCCCCCCCCAAAACAGTTGATCCCTTGTCAATTCGGAAGATGAAGCAGGAACTGTGCACCATCAAGGCTGTCGCACCAGCATGTGCCAGGTAACACTTGTTTAAGGACATATGGAGCCCATTGCCTCAAATTGCGACTCTCCTCAGACTGGAGTGACAACTTCTTACCAAGCAATACAGGCAGACATTGCACTCCAACCCAGGGTCGTTGCAGCTGAGAACCTGGCAGCTGAAGTGTTACTTTTTGGGACTTTGGACATCCCTGGCAACAAAAGGCACATTTTAAATGTTTTGAGAGTGGAACACACATCAGAACCTTGTACATTTAAATGGTAAATATTCTCTGTATGGTCTGATGTGCATCTTTAAGACCCAATTTTAGTCACACCTCATCACAGTCTGTTTGTTCTTGAATTGATTTATTGAGGGCTATCTTGCTCAGCCATCAGAGTTCACCTTACAGCAGTACCAGGGGCATAAGACGTAGCAAGTAGAAGGGGATAATGCAAGAAAGATACTAACGTGACTTTGTATGAGCCAAAGTATCTAGATCTGGGCCTACAGCTCTGAGAGGTGTTGATAGTTTGATTGCCTATACTTAGAGTGAGATAAATGTCATATTAACTGAATACTATTTCTTTATGTCTTCATGTCCGCCTATTCCACATTTGTTGGCCAGTCTGATCTGAGGGAAACACTGGAAGCCTAGATTGCAAATGCTTCAGTAAGGGCAGCCCTCAGTGTACAAAGAGGGTGCAAGACTTCATTTACAGTGGCTCTTTATCAGTGTAAGCTGATTGAAATGAAATAAAATTAAATTTAGACTTGTTATCGCGCATGACTCACTCCCAGACTAGCAGTAGCAGTAGTCGTCCCTTAACCGGATTCTTTGGAGAGACATTTATCCTGTCCCTCGTTCTAGTTAAATCTGAATTACAAAATCCTGGGAAAATTCCTGGCCAGTAGGCTACTTCCACTGTTGATGCTTTTCATACACCTGTGCCAGAGCGGCTTTGTCCTGAATCGCAGTAGATCCTGTAATCTCTGACATTTGTTCCACATAACAGTAAGCACGTCGGCTGGCAGCCCCCTCTCTGCGGTCGCATGTGACGACATGGAGAAAGCTTAGATTTGAGGGCTTCTACACGTGACGTTTAGGTTAATGAATCGTAGCTTGGACATGATTAGCAGGATTTCCCTTATGCATGCAGACGGGGCAGCACGAGTTCAAACAGCTATGTTGATATCATCCCAGTGGAAAATTGGAACTGCATAAAGCAGGACTGCCTCCTTTTGCTGCTGTTGCTCACAATGGCTGTGGAATGGCTAGCTTGTTATTTCCTGAAGGAGGGTTTACCTACATGGCTGGATCTAGAGGCGAGCCAGCATCTTACCTCTTTGAACGAAGTCGATGTTTTGCTTTATGACGGATCTTTCCCCGTGATGGAAATGGTGGATACTTTTGTCTTCCATTCAGGGATGTACATCAATTGGGATGCGTCATACTTATTCCCTTTGAGGTAACAGCCTTTGAAACTGGCTGTCTGTGATCACAACCACTACAATAGGCCCATAACACTTTTAAATATTTTGGACCAGGGAGTATTGGTGTGTCTCTCTGATACAGAACTTATTGAAGGGAATTTGCACATGTAAATAACACTTACTGTATCATTTCTTTAACATTCTGGTGGTTCCCAGCCATTGTTCATTCATTTCAGCACCCAAGAATGAGGCCTTATCTGGGATGATGATAGGAGGAAAGTGTCTCTCAGCAAAATCCATCTGCAGCTCATGTAGGGCATTTTGGGTGTTCAGATTTTGAATCATATTACCTGGCTATGCAGTTGCAGAATGTCACAAGATGGGTGTCGGAGGAAAGCACTTTTGAGTCGCTTTAAAGTGTGATGTGGCCAGTGACCCTGATGAAAACCTTGGGACGTTCCCATCTGTCAGCCAATCTCTAAGATGAAGGCAGTGGCATAATACTGCTGAAAGCCGTACCTGAAAGGGACTCGTGTCTGGTGAATTCACGGATGCAACTTGGCATCCAGATAGGAAGATGTGGTCTGATAGAAAGGGGTTTGTCCAAATGTGATTTGTTGGCTTGAGAATGTTTGACAACTTCAGGAAATCGTACACTAAAACAGTAGGCCAGTTCCGGTCTTCTGACCCGGTCTGCACCTAACATGGAGTAATGTGAAACAGGAACCAGAAACACATAAGCACCAGGACCAGACACCCAGGGCACCAGTCTGAATGTGATCACAGTGCTGTTGAGGGACATACAGGGCTTCTGCATAGTTTCATTAAGTCATGTGAGGTAGTGTGTGGTCCAGAATCACAGGGAGGGATTTTATGCATGAGAAAATAGAATTAGTGATGAGCTATATTATTGGAGTGTCCTGTGATGCATGGCTCAAATTGAAACCACTCCATTGTTTGCGCTGGACGTATTTAACTCTGTACAGCCTTTGTACAATTTATGTTATCCAACTAGGCTGTGGCCCCACATGTAGAATCAAAGAGATGGATTTCTTGATGTTGTGGTATCCCAAGGTGCAGGGCTTTTAGGAACGGGTCACAGCCAAGATTATAAGCCTTATGGCTGTCTCAAACTGTTGTGGACTGAGGCTTGTTTACTTTGCCTTTTCAACCACACTAGGAAAACAAAACAAGAAATTTGGCTTATTGACCTGGCTATCTTTCTGGCAGAATGCAGGACTGTTGTGGCGTGCAAGTCAACATACCAAGGGCTGGCATGTTGGCTGAAGATAAATCTATGACACAGTTAAAGCACAGTTTCTGGTTTCCTGCTTATGGACATATGTACCGCAGCTATGTGGGCATCGACTCACACATTCACCAAACACTTATTGCTTGTATATCTCAGCAAGAGCTGAGCTTTCAGTTGGGCCAGCAGTGATGGTGAACCTTTTAGATAAAGGAAGCCTCTTTCAATCAGGCATTTTTGTTTTATGGCGATTTCTACTGTTAAGCCCTAAGTCAAGCATGTGAGTCTATGAAAAGTCAAGTTCTGGAAAAGAAAACGTTACTTTCATGTAACTACACTTTTCATGTGTTGGTACCTTTTTATAGGTTCACATGGAACCCTCCCTCCTCCCCTATTCATGAGACTCGTCCTGATTGTTATTTATGTCACAGTACATTGCAATCTGAACCCTGGAATTCTCTGTTCTACCTCATCAATGGCTTTAGCTTGAATCGCATAATGAGACGGATAGACTACTTGTAGTATATGACAAAGCAATGTTAGCTGATTATACGTGAATACTGCTATTCAAACATTAACTACTCTGAGAATAATTCAACTCATGCATCTACTTATTATTATTTTTGTTTTTTATATTCCGCTAACTAGCCCCGAAGGTATCAGAGCGCTTTACACGTTATGTGAAAATATCAATGCTGGTGAACTGTAGTTGCAGATAAGTAACCTATTCTTGCCTTTTGTCAAAGTGATGGGAAAAAAGAGTGTTGTCACTCTAATGTGGAAAATGCTCAATACTATTGTAATTTCTCAAAATACTGATTTTTAGGGCAAATGGTTTAAAGTAGTAATCAAAATAAAATAAATATGTTTGCACCTACAAACATGTATTTGATTCTGCCATGAGACTAAACAGCTGTTTGTTATAAGACAGAGAACATCTAATATTGGAGGGGGTTTTAATCTTCATTTTGAAAACATGTTAGTTTGCAAATTTTCAGTTTCATTTGTCTCAAGTAACTCTCGTAGAGCTGTCATCAACATCACACAAATTAAGGAGCCCTTTAGGCTAACTCATCAAAATGCTCAGGATTATATGTTCTGCTCACTTCTGCACAATTCATTATCTCGTTAAGTTGCATATTTGAAAGTGACAGCGGACCAATAAAACACTCGTATTAACTTGACTTTGCTCGGGGCGTGGCCAAGACGCCGACCAAGATGGCCGCCTAGTCTTGGCGCACCGCTGGTCTCCTGGTAAAATACATGTAAGCCATGAAACATGCCAATAATCAGTAAGGCAGCCACAGTGGGGGCAGCGGCAGTGGTACACGCAACGAAACCCGCGGTTTCGGCGCGCTGGAGGCGCCGATCATAGCATCTGCGTAGGCACCGCGGCCAGAGGTGCGGGCACGCCCGGGAGGACGTCACCTCTTTCGGGCGAGTGAAGGCCCCGAGAGGCTCTGGAGGGTGAAGGCCTACCACCGACCTGACTCAAGACCAGCGACGATACCACAACGAGCCGAAACAGCGTGGCCACAGTCTCGATGCGGCCACAAAATAAGTGGATTAACACCTCCGCTCGTCGGCATTCGGGAGCGAGGTAGGCCTGCGCTGCACGCATTAGCGGCCTACATATGCCCCCGAACTGCAACGGACTTGCCGGAGCCAGGCGGGGCGCCCGTGCACCAGTAACCCGGCCGAATTTCTTCTGCTTGGGGATCCTTTCCCCTGTTCATCCCAGCGGCATTGTTTGGTCCCTCAACCTGAGCCCCCCCCCCCCACCAGAGACACGAAGGCCCCGGAAAAAAGCCACCAAAACAAGGAAACCATGGCGGGGGTGATAATGGCGAGGTGTGCTGTGAGGCCTATGATCCTGGCTCGCTGTATTCTTTTGGGGCTGCAGACTTAATCATCTGTGTGGGCGCCGCGGCACGAGCTGCGGGCACGCCGGGAGAACCCCTCTCTCCTCCTGGCGTGTATCGCGGTCGGGCGATGCCCGAGTACGCGGGCCGGCTACAGAACCGACCCCGGAGCAACTGTGACGCCAACTGCACAGGGCCAAAACTGTGCGGCTGCAGCCCGCTGTGACCGCGGAAACACTAGACTAAATACCCCCGCTCATGGGCAATCTGGAGGGTGTTGGGCCCGTGCTAGCTGGAACCACGGCCCACTGAAGCCCCTGCCGCCAGGCTGCACCGAGCTTGTTGGGGCCGGATAAAGCCCCGTGCATCGAACTTCCGGCTGGGCCTCATCTGACAGTCCACCTGAACTGCTTGGAGCCCCAACCTGGGCCCCCCGCTAGTGACACAGAGGAAGACCATACACTACATGGAGCGCTACACCAACTGAGTCCTAGCTGAGCACACATAAGCGCATACGAGGAAAGGAACAGACAACGGCATCCCAGAGTACAGAACCCTTAAACAGGCCTCGGCGGGTCCACCGCCCCGGCCAACAGGCGACCTTTCACAACACTACCTGAGCAGGACCTCACGCTCCACAACATCGCACGGCGGGGCTCCCACCACCAACACTCAGTCAAACACAGTGCTTCTTTAGCTGCAACAGGTCATGGTTCGAGGAAACCAGAAACAACGCAAGTTAACTTTTGATAAAGCCGGGCGTGCAGGTGACTCCACTGGCCCGGGGCAGGCGGAGCGAGGGGACAACCCAGACAACAATATGGCCGCACAACAGGGGTCAGACTCCATCTTGGCGGAACTACGAGCGGGCTTCAAGGCACTGGACTTTGATTTGATCACCTGGACGACATGGGGGCACGACTGGACAAACACGAGGGTCGACTGGACACAGCGGAGGGCAGGGTCTCGGACCTTGAAGATGGTACAGCCCAAACAATCAAGAGACTGGAACGCGTCGAAAAACTTCTGAAAACAGTAGCCATGAAAAATGAAGATTTGAAATCGAGAAGTAGGCGTAATAATGCTCGTGTAATTGGGGTACCCGAGTCCACCAATACGGGTCGCCTCGATGGATTCGTGGAGCAATTGCTGGCAGATCTGTTTGGCAGAGACTCTTTCTCTCCGACCTTTCTGGTGGAGAGAGCCCACCACTCGCTGGGGCCCTGGCCGAACCCTGAATGCCCCCCTCATTCAATAATCGCCCGGCTGTTAAACTTTCGAGATAGAGACACTTCACTGCAACAGGCGAGAGAGAAGGGCACACTCCACTGGCAGGGCTCAACTGTTTCCCTTTACCCGGACTACACTATCATGGTCCAGGAGGCCCGCCCTAAATTCCCTGGTGCTAAAGCCACCCTCCAGAACTCTGGACAGAGGTATGGAATGCAGTACCCTGCACGCCGGAGGGTGGACAGGGACGTGGACGGCAGGTTGCGGATTTTCAACACACCATCGGAAGTGCAGGAGCTCTGCCACTCACTATCCAAGAAGAAGCTCACGCAAGTACCTACCTCCCCCACAAGATCACTCCCCAGCTCCAGTTCCGGAGCCAGTGCAGACTTGTTTTCATCTAGCTAAACCCGCAGGACCCAACATCATGAACACATTAGCTTAGCAAAATAAGGGACATTACAGACTGTGTTAATTTTAGATCTTTCTTGCATGCCATGAGAAATAGCTATTACTAAAACTCTGGAGGACCCGGCGTTGCGTTGCCACCTCCCAAGTGTTGATACACTAGAGTTATGAGAAGTTAGTACATTAACAAAGTTGAGAGTAACATAATTGGGAAATTGAATCTCCCCATTGTACAAGAAATGGGGATGGGTGGTGGGAGGGATGAGAGGGGAATGTTCAGTTTAAATGACAGTTCTTTTTACCAGAGACAGCAGCCCATACTGTGCAGCCACATACCGAGACTTGCTATTTAAACCTACACTATGACAATGAGTACTGTAGGAAGAATTTACCCCTTCGCAACCCTCACATTAGTGACATGGAACATCCAGGGACTTAACAATACAGCAAGGGTAAACTGGTGATTCAACATCTACTGCGACATCAGATAGATATCGTATTTTTACAGGAAACACATTTATCCCCTAACACCCCAACAGCCTTTGCTAGGAACTGGGGCCCACATCGTCACTTTGCAAACTACTATTCATATGCCAGGGGGTCACCATACTAATACACAAGTGAGTCCCATTTAGCCCACTAGAAGTGAAAAGCGACAGGGAGGGGCGATATTTAATGGTGAAGGGCCATTTGCTGGGACATACCATACTGCTGGTTAATGTATAGGCACCCAATATAGATGACCCGACTTTTATTTAGACTTACTAACCCAGATGGACCGCATGGAGGCAACACAAGTGGGCCTGGGGGGAGATCTGAGTATACTACTAGATCCTGTCCGTGACAGCGCCTCGAACTCCCTGATACAGAACCCAGAGCCCGACGTACCCTTGCGGACCTTAAGGAAGAATACAGCTTAGAAGATCCCTGGTGCCACTTATATCCCACGCAGGTAGCATACACGCATTATTCGGGATATCGCAACACAAGGACCCGACTAGACTATTGGTTACTATCAACCAGTCTAATAAATTGGACAGTCTCCATGCAACAATTACCATGCACTCTATCGGATCACTCACCAGTGATGGTGAAGATGCGCATCCCACGGGCGGGTGGGGTAGAACGAAAATGGAGATTTCCTGACATGGCCATCAGGGACAAAGTATTCAAATCCGAATTGCGTCAAGCAATAGTGGAATACTTCGAGCTAAATGAAGGTACGGGGAACTCATGGGCCACACTGTGGGAAGCCTTCAAGGCTTATATTAGAGGGATCTGTATCTCCAAGCACGCTGGCATTCTCAAAGACCTCCAACGTACACTCTCCCAGCTAGAACAACAGCTACAGGAACTAGATCAAGCACAAGTGACACACCCTCAATCCACATACACATCACTACGGGCCAAACTGATGACATAATTTCATGAGGCTACAGACCGGGAGGCACACTACCTGGGGAAATATGCGGCCGCGAGAAGGTATGGGGAGGGCAAACACTCAGGGCGCACATTAGCACTCATACTACAGCCCCCAGAGGTCAGCTATACATATCGGCAATCCAGAGACCCGACGGTACAAGGGTATCAGACATGACCCACATACAAGACATGGTGCTTAATTATTACACAGACCTATACACCTTCCGCTCTCCCGAGGATGTCGTGGAATGCAACAGCTACCTAGACGAAATAGCCATGGTATGGCTCAACAGTGCGCATTGCCAGTTCCTTAATTAACCCTTTACAGAAGAGGAAGTCACCCAAGCAATAGATGCCATGGACAGCTCTAAGGCACCAGGTCTTGATGGCTTTTCGGGCTGCTTTTACAAAGAGCACAAACATTTTCTCGTCCCCTATCTCCTAGAACTATACCATGAAGCAATGGAGAATGGCGTCCTCTCACCCACCCTCCAGAAAGCCGTGATAACACTACTCCCCAAACCAGGCAAGGACCCATTACAATGCGGGTCCTACCGCCCGTTGTCCCTATTGAATTTTGATAATAAAATACTCGCTAAAATGTTGGCTACTGGGCTCTCCCTTATACTGGACCAGATTAGTTCCCCAGCACTTTCCGGGTTCGTCCCACATAAATCCACGGCTCTGAATATACGCACACTCTTTGCGGTCCTCCACAGAATCTCGCCGACCACCCCCGCTGCCGCAGTTTTATTAGACGCTGAAATAGCGTTTGACTCCCTGGAATGGTCCTTTTTACAGTCCACGCTACGCAGAATGGGCATTCCAGGGACGTTCACTTCCATCATCCACCTATTATACACTAAACCCACTGCATACATCCGCTTGAATGGAACACTGACCAAAGCATTCCACCCCACACGTGGGACTAGACAGGGATGCCCGCTGTCGCCCTTGTTATTTGTCATAGCACTGGACCCACTAGTACGTCACTTGCAGGAACGGCACATTCAAAGAGGGCTACAATTGAAAACTGGCCCTCTGCTCATTACGCTGTATGCGGATGACATTATTCTGTACATTAGGCAACCTAGCGACAATCTTGATCTAATACTCGGGGAGGTGGGTAGATTTGGGGCCTTATCTGACCTCCAGTTAAACTAGGGCAAATCCGAGCTGTTTCCATTGACTCCATGCACTGGGGAAATTGACACTGAGTACCCTCTTGTAAGGTGCGAGGACTCTGTAAAATATTTGGGGATACACATCCATAGAGATCGAGAGCAGATTCTGCGACTGAACTACGGGGCTGCACTTGAAAAATTGACCAGTCAAGTAGAACGCTGGTTAAAACTGCCAATAGCAATGGCAGGCAGAATTGTTATAATTAAAATGGTTGTGCTTCCAAAATTCCTCTACCTGTTTCATAACATACTCATCCCATTGACCTCCTCCTTCTTTGCAACACTACGCACACCACTCTTACGCCTAGTATGGGGCAATAAACAGCCCAGGATCCGGTGGGATACATTGACACTGCCATACGAACGCGGCGGGTTTGGGGTACCGGATTTCCAAATTTACTACCTAGTGGCCCAGTGCAGCTACGCCAGACACTGGTATTACCCAGATGTTAGAATCCTGTACACTAAACCTGAAGCAAACCTCACACACCCGATTCAATTATTTGCAATCCTGCCAGAGGGTTTGAAGTGCGACCCACAGGATATTCAAACCATCTCCACAACTAGTTGGGCATGGAAGAAACTTGCCAGATCCACAGGCGGGCACCTACTCTGTTCACCAGCCCTCCCGCTGGCGGGCAACACATGGTTGCCTATTACACAAGAGGAAATTGTCAAGCGCACACTCTCAAAATTTTCCCTCAACACAACGGGAGACGTGTTCCCCCAGGGACATGTGTTCTCCCGGACAGAGACGCTCGGTTACACTGCGTGACGCCGATGGACCACTTTGTACTACACAGACTACAGAGTGCTCTCCGTGCATAAATCCCCAGATACCCACTCGAGCCACAGGAATTCCCCCCCCTCCCCCCACCCCCTGTCTCTGCTTATCAAAGACCCGGGAGGAGAGCACCTAATGTCCAAACTATACAAAACGTGCATCACATTACTCCCCACTAAAGACACCGGAATAAGGGGGTGTGGAAGCGGGATTTGGGACACCCAATATCGGACTTCCAATGGCAGTGTTGCTGTGCACAAACACATAAAATTTCCATGAACCATTGCCACAAGCTGTTGCATTTAAAAATTTTATGGCGCGCCTACATCACCCCCACAAAGTACACCGTATGGATGCCACTCGCTCACCCTCATGCCCCATATGTCTGACCCCCATGCAGACTTTTTACACATAACCTGGACGTCCACCAAACTGGCCAAATACGGGGGAGCTGTATTCATTGAACTGTCAACAATTGTAAAAATGAACACTTGGGTAACTGTTAGAAAGGTGGGCCTACCAAAGAAAGAAATATGCAAACCCCAGATCGAAATTCATATGCAAACCATTTATTAGTACAAATACATCATCTTTATATAATCAATACCTACATTGTTACCAGAATTATCTGGCCAAGTTTACTTTAAAAATAGGTTGTATTTACATCTACAGTGCAATTTCTCTGTAGCCTAAATGCTCATTCATACTCCCACACTCATCCAGTTTCTAACTTGTTCTTAATGCCTGTATTACATGGATCAGCCTACAGAGACAATTTTTTCCCCCTTATGTACTATTATTTTGCAGGTATTTCCATTACTCTGTATATAGACTCTATATTTCAATGTTTTTAATAATTAAGAATCCTCACTGATTAAAGACTCTCAAACATTGTCTTCCCTGGGTCCTTATGGTTTACAGACTAAATGCGGAATCAGTGGATCTGGGGAGTCTTATACAGTACGACTAAGTGGGGTCAGAGCCTATATCTATATAGCATGGCTAGAAGAGAATATGCATAACATGGCTTAAGAATTGTGTCCTACGCGCGTTTTGACTGTGCAGCCTTCATCAGGAAGCCATGGAGATTGAAACCTAAACTACATATGGAAAAACGATCTGGGTTATACTGTGTTGGCCCTAATGCATTTAATTATACTGTTTTATCTACTAGTTATGCAGTGTGTCACAAAGAAAGACGGACAAAATGAACCTTACACAATGTCTAAAACCCAAGAATTAAGATAAGGACAGACCAGATTTATAGAGTCTTACGTGTTTTCATGCAAAGGACAGAAAGGAGAGCCCCATTTCTCCTAGTTTGTGCATGGAAAAGTAAGATAAGTTAAAGAAAAATGTGCTCATACAGTTAAAAATGCGTGGATAGTACTCTGTGGAGAAGAGGCTGCCCACTTTTTTTTTAAATTTAAAAAATAAAAAAAATATATTAAACAGTCAGTATGGTTACCTTGCGTCTGCACGTTGCGCAGAATGTTGTTAGGTCATGGTCAAAAGACCACATCCTATATTTGAATTATTGCTGAAACCAGAAAAATAGTCCAATGACTCATACGAAATCACAGGGATGTGAAATAAGTGACTAAGTGCCAAAATGGTGCTTACCAGGTGTTGTGCTTGATAGCAGGACCACCGGGGATGGAAAAAATGTGTCAAGAGACATCCACTGCAGGGAGATGTAAATAAGACGCTATGAGCAGGACTGCGTTATCAGTGCAGGTCTGCAAAAGTATTTAAGTGTATAAATAATCTTGGTGTCTAAATATTGCTTGCGCCGCTTACCTGAAAATTGCAGGGGCGTGCTTATGGGCAGTCCGTGGGTCCGGATGGTGAAGCTGTGGGGCCACTGCCTAACTTGACTCCCGAATTACAGTTGGTGTACTGCTGAAACAGATTCGGCACCCAGTATACGGGAGACCAGGTAAGGTTCTCCCAAGTTTCAAAAGCAGCCGGGCAGGGTCATAAGGCTTTTCATTTTCACCCACCTGGGACCCAGTTTTTGCCTTATCTCGCTGCACCTCTTGTTTATTCCGGTTATGGAGTGCCAACCAAGTGCTATCTCTACCAGCCTCATTTACCAGCCGGATCACCCCAGACGCTGCATTATGATATTCTGACCCGCGTGGGACCAACTTTTTATGTTTTGATCCCGATCAGGGACACCATATCTGCACCCTTCATTAGAACATTGTCATATTTGCACTTTTTAATACCATATTTCACATGCACACACATTTGAAATCTTGCGCAGTTTTGGATCACACCCTTCTAAGATGGCTGCCTCCGTTTGCTTAACCGCTTTACATGCAGGTTCTGGATTTTAAAACATTAAAAATAAAACTTCGTTACACATGTAACCTTTATGGACATACTGGCCATTCCAGTTTTTTGGCAATATATCTCATATACGCGTTCGTTTAGAATTGTGGTTAGTCTCGTCAATATTGAATCATTTGTAGATGGCCGCTACAAACCATTCACTGGTTTCTTGATGAGTCCTCTTTCCATGTTGATGAACTATTCACACACCTGAATCGGAGGCAATCGACGTACACACGCCGCTCTTGCCTCTAGGTCTGTTTATAAATGGGCATCAGAGATATACGGCCTCTTCAACCGGTTCTCCAGCGCGTCAAACGGTATTTATATCATAGCCGAGGGAACAGATGAGCCTTATGACCCTGTCCGGCCGCTTTTGAAACTTGGGAGAACCTTACCTGGTCTCCCGTATACTGGGTGCCGAATCTGTTTCAGCAGTACACCGACTGCAGTTAGGGAGACAAGTTAGGCAGTGGCCCCACAGCTTCACCATCCGGACCCATGGACTGCCCATAAGCACGCCCCTGCAATTTTCAGGAAAGCGGCACGAGCGATATTTAGACACCAAGATTATTTATATGCTTAAATACTACTGCAGACCTGCACTGATAACGCAGTCCTGCTCATAGCGTCTTATTTACATCTCCCTACAGTGGATGTCTCTTGACACATTTTTCCATCCCCGGTGGTCCTGCTATCAAGCACAACACCTGGTAAGCGCCATTTAGGCACTTAGTCACTTATTTCACATCTCTCTGATTTCGTATGAGTCATTGGACTATATTTCTGGTTTCAGCAATAATTCAAATATAGGATGTGGTCTTTTGACCACGACCTAACAACATTCTGCGCAACGTGCAGACGCAAGGTAACCATACTTAGTGACTGTTTAATATATATTTTTTATTTTTTTTATTTTAAATAAAATGGGAAGCCTCTTCTCCACAGAGTACTAGCCACACATTTTTTACTGTATGAACACATTTTTCTTTAACTTATCTTACTTTTCCATGCACAAACTTGGAGAAATGGGGCTCTCCTTTCTGTCCTTTGCATGAAAACACGTAGGACTCTATAAATCTGGTCTGTCCTTATCTTAATTCTTTGGTTTTAGACATTGTGTAAGGTTCGCTCTGTCAGTCTTTCTATGTGACACACTGCATAATTAGTAGATAAAACAGTATAATGAAACGCATTCGGGCCAACACAGTATAACCCAGATCGTTTTTCCATATGTATTTTAGGTATCAATCTCCATGGCTTCCTGATGAAGGCTGCACAGTAGAAACGCGCGTAGGACACAATTCTTAAGCCTTGTTATGCATATTGTCTTCTAGCCATGCTACATAGATCTATGCTCTGACCCCACTTAGTCGTACTGTAGAAGACTCCCCAGACCTAATGATTCCGCATTTAGTCTGTAAACCATAAGGACCCAGGGAAGACAATGTTTGAGAGTCTTTAATCAGTGAGGATTCTTAATTATTAAATGCATTGAAATATAGAGTCTATATACAGAGTAATGGAAATACCTGCAAAGTAATAGTACATAAGGGGGAAAAAAATTGTCTCTGTAGGCTGATCCATGTAATACAGGCATTACGAACAAGTTAGAAACTGGTTGAGTGTGGGAGTATGAATGAGCATTTAGGCTACAGAGAAATTGCACTATAGATGTAAATACAACCTGTTTTTAAAGAAAACTTGGCCAGATAATTCTGGTAACAATGTATTTATTGATTATATATAGATGATGTACTAATAAATGATTTGCATATGAATTTCGATCTGGGGTTTGCATATTTCTTTCTTTGGTAGGCCCACCTTTCTAACAGTTACCTAAGTGTTAAGTTTTAAAATTGTTGTTTATGCCCTGACTTAGGGGTACCCCCTTTCTGTACAATTGTTACATCGAACTGTCACGCATGTTACATAAGGCACTTACACCCAAACGATTACAGGTGCTATTCTGGTTTGTGCATAATATCCCAAAAGCAGGGCGCAGATACGCGGCAATAGCTCTGATGCTAGCTAAAAGAGAAATAGTTTTACACTGGGGTAACAAGCACCCACTGAAACATACGAGCTGGATTGCCAGTTTAATCTTTTGCAGCACCAACAGCGATATATACGCTCAACTTCAACCACCCACCTCACCTCCGCAGGACATTTGGCAACCACTCCAAACATACCTCCTTGAAACACAAGCAAACTCAGACCACACCGCCGAACCCGCCGCTCAACATGACATATAGATAACGCCTATGGCCTAACTGGGACACACACTAACGCTTTCCGAAACTGCCCATTCAACACAGCGAGAACACAATCACACAAGTTGTGTAAGGGGTAAAACCAGAACTACTGATTGCTGATTACAAAATGTTGTTAATGCAGTACGAAATGTAACACAGTATGGAAAAGTTATGTATGTTATAATCCTACAGTTTTTTATCTGAGTAAAAATGAAAATAAAGTTTAAAAAACAAACAAAAAACTTGACTTTGCTCCCAGATCTTAATACATCTCACTCAATCTACTGGTAATTTAGTATGACTTTGTTGAGGTACAGACCTTTTATTAATCAAAAGAGAGCAGGCAACCCTGAGTAGTTCTCAATTTTTAGGCAGAGAGCACTTCCTTTATATGGAACACCCTACAACACCACCAACACTCCAGATCTGCTCACCACAAATGCCTGTTGTTCTACCTGACATTTTAAGCATAGGATCAGCACAGTTCCATTCACACCAACCTAGAAAGTGACAAAGCCTCTTGCCATTTTTATAGCAAAGTCTTTAAGCATAGGATTAGATAGTGCCATCCATGCTGTAAAATAATAACATATTTTTACCATTCCAGGCACAGTATTACAGCTTTGGATTGGTAAAATACATCCATGGCAAGTTGAATAAAAGCAACCCCTGACACATGTTTAGCTTTTAGAAGGCCTCATCAGAGAGGTATAACTTTGTCCAGACACAAAGGAACAACCAGTATAAGTCCAGCTGAATCTGGTTTGCTGCTGCGGAAACGCTCAGACTGTGAGCAACCTGAATCTTTGGCCCAGCAGCAACACACTTTCATCAGATTTGCTTGGCAGGTTAGTCCCGGTCCTCTGGAGGTCTTTAGAGTCGAAACGTTTTTAAGTCCCAGGTTTCAGGATTTGTTAGGAGTGCACTTTGACCCCAAACTAAGGGTCCAGCACTCTGCACAGCCCCAGAAAGTGTTCTGAGGGGAGTACTGCGGTTGCCACATTTATGCCTGGCAAGTGCCCATGGGTGTGGGAAACCTCTAGCCACTCTCTAACCAATGAGGTAAAAGTTTCCAGGGGTGATCCCATCCAATTTTGCAGCAATTACTGTGTGCCCTACTGCAAACAATCCCACAGTTCCCCTCTCTACCTAAACCCAAGAAAGCATAACCTTTCCACCCCAGTGCAGAGCTCCTGTGCCCACCCTAGAGGTCTGTGGCCTGTGGTCTGGGCCTGTGGTCTGTGGCCTGTGGTCTGGGAATATACCTACTCTCCTCTGTGGTCACTCAAAATTGATTCTGGGGCAGCTCCTCTCCCATTCGGATTGGTGCCTGGCTGACTAGAGGGACAAAGGAGGGGGCAAGGTCAAGTGTTAGCTAAATCTGCCTGTGACAGAATATGCCTCTTTGGCGTTAATTTGGTTTCTTGGGAAAATGTATTTCTTCTGAAGTTACTTTCGGAATTCCACTTGAAACAACAAATTATTCTTTCAGTTTTCCAACTCCTAGCTAATGCCTCATCTACTGAGAGGACTGTGCCAGACCGGAGTGATTCCAGCGCTCTGAATGAGTGCTTCTTCACAACTGTAGTCATTATTCAAGGTGAATTACCCCCAAAAACAAGCAGTGGAAAGTCTGTTGTATCGCTAAATATTGTAGCTTTTAAGTCCAGCCTTATCAGAAACGTCAGCTTCATTCCATCAAAGCAAAGGCAGCATTGAATGTGCTTAAAATGCATGTTCCCACCACACCGATTGATAGGGCAATTATATATCCCACCCCTCATATTTTCTGTTAGCATTATCCCCTTGATGCACCTTACTTTAAACATGCAACCTTAGGTCTCTACACTCTTTGTGCCTGAAGCTTGATATGGCATATGCTCTCGTCCCACAACAACATAACATGAATTGGGCTGTGAATGCATGTTCCTAGCCCGTTGAAGATGACAGAGGGCAGAATGGCAAAGCAATGATACAAGTATCTTAGTGACAGTTCCTAAACTCTTGAGCTAATGCAGTATTTCCTTGACTTGATCCAATGTGCACATATGCTATGCTCCAGCCGAACCTGTTTGAACACTGGACTGTGATGATTTGTGAATCACAGGTAAGGGGGAGAGCGACATGTTGCCCAGAAGGGGAGCTTCATTCATACCCTTTGTCCTTCTGATGGTGCTGACAGTTTCCCAACCAATGTGAAGACGATGAGCTTGCTGTAAGTGTTTCAGCTTCAGCATGAACAGGGGTTTTTAGGTCTCGCCTGAGCCAGCGCATGCGTTGCTCTGGCGAGACTTTTAGTAAGGGCTTCAGAAAATGCTACCACTGTGGCCTAGAGCTGGCTGTTACGCGCGCGGGCGCACGCTTACGAGCAGAGGCGCCATATGGCTTTCATCGTCATGCTCATTAAGCGCATCGCTCGCCGCGCTTGATCGCGATCACTTTCACTTTCGCGGCCGTGTCACTTTCACAGCCGCGCGTCCAATGCTTGTCTCCTCTGTCACTCTTCCTGCTCGCTGAGCTCACTCTCGGTTTCTTGCTTCCATTCACTTTTCACACTCTATTTGATGTTCTCCCTCTCTTATTTCCGGCTTTTCTCTCTTTCTCTCACCTGTGTTTCTACTTCGTTTCCGGTCTTTCCCTCTCTCTTCTTTCTCTCAACTTTTATGTCTCTCCCATATTGTTCTGCTCTCATCCTACACGTTTTTCCTCCTCTTCACATGCGCGGTCTCTCCCTCGAAGTGTTGCTGTATCTCTTCTCTTTCTCTGACCTTTGATTCCCACTCTCCTATTGCTGCCCACATCCTTCCCTGCCACGTCTTCTGATGACCTCCCTGTCTCCCCCTCATGTGGTTTTTCTTCCTTTACTTTCGCTCTTTTCTCCTGTTGTCGTTTCTAGCTTCTTCGTTTGCTCCTACGTCTTTACGTCCTCTCTTTCTCAAGTTTGTCCTGCGGGTTTTTCCTCATTTATTGCCATTTTCTTTTCTGTTCAACCCTTCGGTGGGTCTGCCTCTCCACCAGGAGGCCCTCCTTTTGTGGTGATCTGTCTTCTCTTTCTTTCATCTGTCATATTTATACATCTTCCTTTTTATGTTGCACTCATGCTAAACTCAACCAGCTGCCCTCACCCTCCTTAAATCTGACTTCCGCTGACCTTTGATCACTGCCAGCAGCAACAACTGTCTGTAGAGCTTGGGCCGAGGACTTTGAGCACATGCGCACTCCAGCCGACATATAGTGCTGTACGAACTATTATCACCAACCACAACAACACAAATAAAAGACAATATGGCAACAGCGATGATAAAACACCAGTCCAGGAAGAATTTCAAAAACACTCTAGGTGACACAAACCTCAGCACTCATCATACAGCAGTAAATAGCAGGGAACATGCTTCTCCCCTGTGCATAAACACACATCCACCTAGAATGTGCCAGGCTTGCCGGCAGGGGTCACAAGCTACTTGAGGAGAGTAGCAACCATCCATTCAGGAGTAGCAGCTGCTACCCCTAGTGACCCTCAATTGACGCCCATTCCTCTTTTGTTTAGTTGTTAATGAAAGGCGTCATTTGTTCACATAACTGCAACTTTGACATCAATACACTGCACCATGATTGTGAACTAGACCGGGCTCCTGATAGGTCTGGAATGACCCAATGGCGATGAGTGAGGGGCAATGAGTCATCACAGATGCTGAGCGAGTTCAGAGTTCGCATTTTGGAGCATGGCCAAAGAACGTGTGTCATTCCACTGCTCGTGTTTTGGAGGCACTCCTTGAAAGTTTGTGTTTGAGAGTTGGCTCCCTCATGTGCTTATAGTCTTTCTTACCCCGTGCATGTTGTTTCTTGCCCCATCTTTCTGTCTGTGTTGTTGCTTGTCTCCACCCACTGTCCATGTTGCTGTTTGCCTTTACCTGCTCTCCATAATGTTTTTTGCCCCTCTCGCCCTCCACCTGCTGTTATTGCTTGCTCTCACCCGTTTTCTGTGTTGTTTGTTGCCTCCTTTTTCTGTCCATGTTGTTGCTTACCCCAACCTCTGTCCATGTTAGTGTTTGCCTCATGCTGTACCTGTTGTTGGTTGCCCCCACCTGTGCACTTGTTTGCCTTGTTCCTTGCCCAATCAAGTCCTCTCCTGCTGTCCGTGCGATTGCTTGACCCCTCTCGCTACTTTTTTTAATTTTGGTTTAGTTACTCTACAAGAGTGCAAGTTTTTCAGGTGTCTTCCTTGTGTACTTCTTCCCACTCCAAGTTGCCTCCCCTCCCTCCTCGTTGCCTCTGCCACCATCTCCATGTTGCCTCCTGCCCTACAATACAAAGAAAATCTGACACGGCCAGTGCTAGCTGCATCATAGCACTTTTTTTCACAGACTTACCTTTGTATGTGTTGCCCCACACTCGTCCTCCTTCCCTCAGTGTTTTCTCCTACACCGCCCTCCTCCGGCCCGCCAGCAATAAATAACAAGCATTGGCATAGCCAATAGGTCTCGCCTTTGGGACCTTATAAGTGTTTAACCATGCAAAAGTTAATGTTGTTGCACCAAGGATATTATGCTGCATAACTAAATACTTAGAAGGTCCCAAAAGCGAGACCTATTGGCTATGCCAATGCTTGTTCTATATTGCACATATGAAATGTGTTCATTAGCAACCTGGCTTGTTTGTAATTATGGTACACTAAATTACTAGCTCAAGAATATGTGAAAAAATGTTATCCAGGATATTGCTTCTCTGTGTGAGAGAATTATGTAAGAAAACAAATGTATATTCTCTTGCAAATGATTCTACAGACATAGCCAATACTACATCTCAGATTGTTTGCTCGCCATGGCTAACTGTTTTTAGTTTGTTTGTCCTACACCAAGGCTTCATCCATGGCTACAATACTACAACTTAAATGTAACCTGATATTGATGCGTAACGTTGATTTCTTTAACAAAATAAAGACACCAAAACCGGGCACCCTTTCATTCTAGGATAACTACATGCTCCCCGATGGAGGCAAAGTCACAATTCAAGAACGGCGGCTGCACGTAGGAGTGCACAATGGGTGTTGTTTTGTCCAGAAGCCCCAGGTTGTCGTGGTTGTTCCTGAGTCGGAAGTGATTCGAGGTCGATCTGCAAGTTTTAACAAGAAACATGGCTCTAACCTTAAATTAAGGTACGTCAGAATAAAAAATAAATACTGAATGCCTTATGTTCCTTAACTTCTGTATATTATTATAATCACTGTGGACGGACAATGCATGTCTTTCTGAATAGGTTAATTTACTAATTAGCATAATACTCCCAATAAACTCTTATCGTTATCGGTTTAACATCTCAACAGCCACCCAAATTTAAATGTGTATATATCCTTCTTCCACGTATTTCTAATTTCCTCTACGTTAGTACAACTGACCCCTATATGCCTATATAGGGGAATTATGTTTTTAATCAGATTAAGAGATCTGGGTACAGTTAAGGAAAGACAGGAATAATGACAAATATTACTTTCTTTTGTGATAGGCTCTTAGAATGAATGATATTTAAATGCAGAAGTCGAAAACACTTAATTATAACTTCAGCAGCAGCTTACCAACATATTTTCAAAGACAATGTAGCAAGCTCCCCAGTTGTGCACGTTACTTTGTAAGCAGTAGTCATTCTTCATGTAGACCAATGCCACCTTTTCCAAGGAAAAACGTGAATGTTGACTTTGGATGTCTATTTTCACATAGACATAATTTCTGCTCAATGCTGTGCTATTATCAAGCGTTCCTTTCATTGGAAGAGAGAGAGAGAGATAAATATATATATTAGTAGTTATTGCCTGCAGTTTTACTGATTCCAGTTTAAGAATACCTTTAACAGTGCATAGTTGAGGGATGACCTTTTCTGATCACTGCTGTACCTTAGCTACATGCTGACACTGAAAAACCCACAGAAATGCCTTGAGTGATGTTTGAGGTGGAATACCTTCTGTCAGTCTTTCTCGTGGATAAATTCCATTATTAATAATAAGTAATTGGATGAATCAAGTATGCTATATGTTCAATAGGAGTTTTGGTTCCTTTTGAGATAATTGAATACATTGTTTTTCTGTTACTATTTTACTGGTCATGTTTAATAATACACAAAGTAGACCTCAAGAAAATTGCAGCTCTTTAAAAAATGAAGCAAAATGCCCCACTAACCTTAGAAATAAGAGGGTGTTTTAAGGTTATCAGTGTAGGTCACGTCTTAATGGCCTGTTTATCCCAAAACAACTGCTATCGCTAGAAAGTATTGAGAACTGCTGAAGTGAAGCTATCGAATGGGGCATCGTAATACATTTAACCCAGTCTTCTCTAATATATTCACAAAAGCTTTTTACATGCTAGTCATAGATTCAAACGGGTTATCGATCCCTATAAAGCTCCCTAACCCATATTGCTTCCAAGTATGCTTTCTTTTTCGAACAAATGCGAAGGTCACTTGTTCACTATTCAACAGTTGCTGTGTAATATTGAACTCATCGAAATATACTAGAAAATACCAGAATTTTAGCCAGTGACACAACTGTAAACGTACAAGTAGAAATTATATATGTGGATTTTATTTTGTTCAGCAGTTTTTTTATTGATTGCGCAATGAATATAGCACGAACCCAAACATAAGTGAGCACTGTGCAGAAAATTGCGGCTATTACAGAAACATCTCAAGTGATCACCTATTCCCTCTTTACCCAAACCCCCTGACTCTATAGGAACATTCCAGATCTTCCAGAAAGTGGATCTCATAAAGAAGCTTCTCAGTA
This sequence comes from Calotriton arnoldi, assembly GCA_963921515.1. Taxonomy (NCBI): domain Eukaryota; kingdom Metazoa; phylum Chordata; class Amphibia; order Caudata; family Salamandridae; genus Calotriton; species Calotriton arnoldi. The sequence goes on along the minus strand of CAWUFW010005218.1, from coordinate 1,099,546 downwards.
TTTAATAAGGTTGCATCTCCATGTCTGTCATCTGTCCCTGTCCCCTTAATCGGTGATAGCTACAGGAATCTCTAGAGTATCAGTCTCATTGCCCTCCTTCTCTGAGGGCATATGGCGTTTGGCAGCCCCTCCCCCCAGCTAAGTAATCAACCAGTATCTTCCATCTCCCCTCTAGTTGTAGGTGATACTCCCATATATTGGTATTTAGATGTCATTACAAATTGGTTTCATAATCTCTGATGACAGCGTGTTATCAATTGCAGTACCCCTTCTTCCATTGAAGCGCTATTGCAAGTTTTGCAGCTTTTGCATATCAAGTGCACATCAGTGCAAGGCATAAGCTTCTATCCAGTTGGCCGCAGATTAGGAATATTACGCTAGAGTCTAAAGGCATAGAATAGTCTCACATCTCCTTTGTGCCTTTCGACACCACGTCCATAACGGGGTGATTCCGGAGCATACCCACCAAATGTGTATGATGTCACCCCGTCCTCCTCACCCTCTCCAGCAATACTGACTGGCAGGGTACATGTGGTGTGGTCACACTGGCATATAGTGCCAATTGTAAAGAATGTGACAATTCCCAACTAAATAGGAGATTCTATGTACGCCTGTCTGTAAGGTCTCCCAATCTCTTTTTATCTATGTAATGTTTTCTCCCAGGTGGTTATATGGGTCCTTTTCGACTTTGAAATGGAGCTGATTAATATCATGACCTCAAGACCCTAGTAATTTAGCTAGCAGAGATTCGAAAGGTGATTTCTCTCTAATAGCTGCAATTTTTATCTGGAGTTAGAGGATCTAGTGCTGTAGCTCAGCATAACTAAGCCTTTCCTTATCCTTGAGAAGAAATCTAACTTGCACTACAGGTAATGGTTTAATCACTCTCCCCTTGAAAAGGTCAGCTAATATCCTACAATCCCCTACCCATCAACCTTTGAAGGGATCTGCTCGCGTTGCTGGAGTAAAATCATTCTGAAATGGATCAGTGTGCAGGGGGACAGGAAGATCTTAAGTCCTAAACTAATTACTAACTAGTCCCTCTATTTAGAGTAATGTCTACCAGGTTGCTGAGATAGAACGCTGGGGTCTCTACTTTCTGTGTAACCATAATAGAGTTCAAAGAGGTCTCCCTTTTTTAAAATGATAAAGGAGACAATACTAAAACACATATATTACATCCACTTATCTGATTCTTTCACCATCATCATGAAAGTGAACAACAAACTGTTTATATGTGCAAACAAATTAGTCATTTTGATTCATGTATTTCTTAGTCTTTTTGTGAAAGAGTTGGGCTTCTTTACATGCACCAGTCTTACTTGAACAAGATGGGGTTTTGACAATGGAACTAATCTCAGTCACTTTTGAGTTGTTCCCTTGCTAGAAATGTTGTCCATGAAGTTATAGTGACCGAGATTTTGTCTTCGCAATATGAGCACACTAAGAGCCTGATAACGTGCTTTTTAAAAATTTTGCTGAAAGTTTGTCAATAATTGAATATAAGGTCTGTCTTATCGCAGATTTCTCTCAATGCCTGTAGCTTGTCCCTTGAAGAACACAAAAGAGCATGGTAATATGCTACCTCCAGCCTTATTCACAAATATTCTTATTCCGTTTGTTTCTAAAAGTAACAACTCTTTGCCTGCTTTTAACAGTAATTCAGTTTTTTTGGAGAATATGGGTCCACAGTTGGGGAGTAAACATTCCTGTAGTCTATCTCCTAATCCTCTACCTCCTCAGGCAACCCCAAATATCATGGTTTTGGTTTGCGTGTTTTCCGTAATGAGCTTGCAGATGGAAGACTTTGCCCATTTGAAAAATAAAACTATGCATTGGCTGCACACCAATATGGGAGGGACCAGAATTTTTTCTCTGAAGTTAAGATGGTTAGAAGAATCTCGTGGGTTGGTAAGTACTCGAAGATCTGTGATTGGTGACTGAGTAGTGGTCAACTTTGGTAATTCTCTCCTGCTGAAAAGTTTATTTGAATTTACAGAGGAACGTTTACTTTGGAAGGCTCAACGCAGTTCCACTGGGTTCTTTTATGGACACCCAAAGCCTGCTTGTTGTTAGCAACCCGTCCAGACACTCTGTTGCCTCCCATCAATAGTAGTTGTCTCAGTTGCCATTATCTAATAGATTACCCCTTATCTTCTCTTGATTTGAAGGACTAACTACTGCCTGTTGAGTCTCTGCCAACAGCTGTAACAAATCCTTTCTCAAGGGATGTTCCCACTTAGGCTAATCATACGGTTGCCCTAGCTAATCCTGTAGTTGACAATGCCTTTGTTGACTTTGCCAGTAAACTGAATGGAAGTGTTGTGGCCATCAATCATAGCCTAGTTGTTTCCCTTGCCTCTACATCAGACACTGCGCCTGGGAATATTAGCATTCTTTGATTGAGCATAGCTGGGTTAGGACCTAAAATGTTGATTGTAGATTTAATTAGATCTTGCAGTATCATCCTTTTCAACAAGACTTGGGCATTAACTATGTATGACTTGGATGTTTGCGCCTCTTTCTCTGTTTTAGCTACTCCTTCGAATTCTGGAAGAGCGGAGGGCAGTCTAACCATTTCGGTGGCCAACACTGGTTGTAAAATGGGCAACCAAGGCCTGCTCTTAAATATTCAGACATACATTTTATTATTTAAAAAAGGTTTTGAGTTTGCCATTTTGAATTTTTATAATGACAATTTTAATTCTTCCCTCGTTGTCAGTTTTGAAGAAATTAAATAATTGTTTAGGCAATGTTTTAATTTCCTATGTCTGTAAGAGTTTTGGGGAAGGCACTCTTATTCTTGTGGGTGATTTGTATGCTATATTTGGGCCCTGTTATTATGATATTGTTATTGTTGATATTCACACTGGCAGGTCACTTTGTTTTCCCCTCAGGTGGATAGACACTAAGACTGTATTGGAAGTGGTTACCAAATGGATCCCTCAAAATGCCAATAGTATTTCTTGCCAATGGCCCTTGTCTATTCCTAGTTTTAAAGTTAAAGGTTCCTCAAGGATTACTGGTTACATTTACATTTCCGTTTTTTTTTTGTGGAAAAGCATGCCATTATTCTGTCAATACTTTACCTTCCAGTGTCCATTCGGGTCTCCATTTCCCCAACCTGACTAAGCCAACATCCTCCAAAGTTATTTGATGTCGTGGGTTAAGGATGGTGGCCGAAGGCTACAATAATGCATTGTTCACCCTGATTTTATTTTGGAACAATTCATAAAGGCTACATATCAAGGATTAGAAACATGTTTCGAGATTTCAAATAGCCTTTTAACTGCGGTGACTGTATTTTGTAACATTAATTCCAAGGTATTTGATCTTCTCAGCGCTTCTAGGGTGTATAGGAAAGTAAATTCCGCCTTCAAATGGTTTAATTGACAATGTTCTTTGGCCAATCGATAGTTACATAATTTATTTAAGCTTTCTCTAATGAACAGTGAAGATGGTCCAATTTCTGGGTCATATACAAAGAAGCCCTTAAAAATAGCAAGTTAGCAACTAGGAATGCCTGATAAGGTCTTTTATTCACTAGAGCAGATAAGGATTGCAAAGTCTTTTGAAATATTGTCAATAGTTATAATTTTTCAGATCACCCTTGTTTAGATGCTCACATTTGGGCGATATGAGCATTTCTTATTTTGGTAACTCGTACAATTCGGCAACACCAGCTAACAGTACCAGTCTTTGCCTTACAATAGATCATCTTGACGATTCAAGCATTTCCCTTATGTGAGGCACTAGTCCCTATAGATATACTTAAACATCATTCTGCTCTGTTTGCACCTATTGTGACAAGCGTTATTAGCACATCCAGACGCACTACTATTCCATGTTCTTGGTTACAGTGGTTTGTGCCAAACTTTATTGTTAAGGTTGCTTGCAGTATTACTATGAAAAGACTCCAGGACTGGGTACAGGATAAGGGTATTTTGGTGGAAACCCGTTATGACATTGGAGCCAATTTGGGTACTATGAAAAAACGCTTCATCTAAACGGTACATTTACTGATCACAAATCTATGTTTGTGATCGGTAAATGTACAATGGTGTTGGGGGGGGGGCTCTATCCATCTACCCTTTGTGGACCCAAGTTCTGCATATGATTGCTTTAAAAGTCCAAAGTCTGGTATATACTTCCTAAAATAGGTGCAGACACTGTTTTCATGGAGTTCCTGTGCTAGTTGTTTTGGGATGTTACTGCTAAGGTGAAATTTAGGCCTACTGGAGTGTGCACTGATTGTTATTTACTTTGAAGGGGAGTTAAGCAGTGGTGCGTTCTGCTCTTTACACTCAGTATGAATGATCTGGAGTATTCTTTAAGGAGGCATGTAGTTAATACTTCTCACTTTGGTAATAAAACTATTGTTTTATGCAAACTATGTGGTGTTTATGCCCCACACTGAAAAGGGTGTAAAAAAAAAGTAATAGTTAGCTTTGTGTCCTTTATGGATTGTAGAGAATCAAAGACAAATTTAAACAAGATCTTTATAATGACTTTGGCACCAGAACACAAAATATTGAACTTTTGGTATTAAGAATTGAATTCTAGAGCGTGTAAATGCCTTTTCTTATTTAGGTAATAGTTTTGATATCTTCTTGTTGTACCTTTATGTTCTTGTTTATTAAAATAACATGTTCTGCTGCGTATCACATGTTTGTACTGTCATATACGTCGTGATTGGTCTCAAGATGTTTTATGCTGTGCCTTTCACCAGCTCCTGCATTCTGTTTCTAGAACTCCAACCAGGTAGACAGTTGGTAGCTGCAGTTAGTCCTGACAGGATGCTGGATGGGCGGCTCGCTTTCCTAATGGATTAAAAATCATCTTATTATCTACAATTGATCTCTGGTCTCTATCCGTAGTTACCTTGGATTGAAACACAATACACCTCTTGTTGGTTTGACTTGCTATGCTCTTGAAGGCTTGAATGTACCCAATCATTTGGAGATGTTTTTAATCATGACACCAGACTTGGCACTAAATCTCTAACCCATTTGTTGAATAGTTATAGAAACAAATCTTAATCTTGAAAGGAGTTACAATTGTGTTCAAGATCATCTGGTTCATAATAGTCCTTTATTTTGGCCTCCATTATGATGAGCATTACAGCATGCTAGATAAGGCCATATTTAATAACTGACTTTCTGTGTATGTAGGAAAGGGCTGGGAATTTTTCCTTTAGACATTCATGAGATGTCTGCTGATATATGCATGGTCTGGCCCTCAAAGAGAATGGACCTTTCTGCTTTGCCACCTTTATCACATTGTATCTTTAAACAGAACCCCCATAATTTGTAATCAATTCTTGAAGGCCTGTGCCAACTGTGGGTAGAGAAACAGTTCGGAAGACGATCCTTACACCTAAAATGTGTCCTGCTTACATGTGGGCCATGATATTTACACAGCTACAGAATCTATTCATCCTTGGGTCAAGAATGCAAAGGCTTACAATGGTAATTTACTTTGCGTCAGAATACGAGTCTGAGAAGGCCAAGAAAGAATTCTATGATGATGCCTAAAGCTCTTCTGCTCTTCAAATACCCATACTAAAGCCATAGCAGAAGAGGCATAGTGACAGATTCAGGTAGTGTAGCTCGCCATTCTAGAGCAACACTTATATAACTTATTTCACAAGAGGATACCGTCCTTACCCTTGTGCAGAAACAAAAAACCTTTCACACTGTGTGCCATACATGCATTGGTGTAAGTATTACAAAATACCTCTCAGATGCATGTAAAATTCATGAGAGAAATCAACAATGAACATGGACTATCATCATTGATGGCTTTTCAGCGAGTGCTTATATGAAGGTGGTAGATTACCCAGCTTTTCTGATAGAGACTTTAAACTGCTGGTTCCTTGCCTTTTGAATATTCTCCAGGCAAGAATAGAGCTGGAAAGTTTTTCAGCCTTACCTCTGCACGGTAGGTGGCACAATGCAGCTCTGCACTGATGCCATTCTGCTCTGGTACTGATGTGCGGAACATTTAGAGGCTCCAGTCCCTTGTGCTGACATCTGTTCCTTTCTTTCCGTTCCAGCAGTCGCAGATCCGGAGCTACCTCTTGTCTCTTTGAGACACTGTACCTCAAAAAATCTTTCTCTGTGCAATGGAAATGTCACATCCCAAAATGACAGTTTTTTTTTTGTTCAGATATTTTTATTTTATACAAAACGGCAAAGGAAAACAAAAGGAGCAAACATTGCAAAGATATGTAGTACACTCCTGCTGCGGGAGAGGGGAGGGAGGTAACGGCATCAATTGTATGTTATTTCTAGTTGAGATATACAAATACGTCAGAAGTATAACATAACATAACAAGTGCATACTAAGTGTCTCCTGTCATGAACAAACATGGCAGTAGTTATGTCGAAATATCGACCGGCCTAACCAATGCCGATTGGTTTTGTCTGCTTGGAGTGTACATCAGAAGAGGACCGATGACTCATGAGGGGGGAGAGAGAGGATATGGGAGAGAGCGGGAACCCTAAGAGAGGAGTGCAGAAGGGAGAGAGAGAAGAGAGAAAGACGGCAATAGAAGAAGAAGAGAAGAAGAAGATAGGCTACACTGGGTGGGGATCATGACACCTATCCGGAGGGTCTGGCAGGAGTGGGCAGACTGTTGAGGTAAATCCCGGGCATCTCCCTAGGATAGAAAGTGATCTAGGAGGGGAGTTCATGGGGGTTTGTTCTTCTGTAAATATTTGTCGAAGGCATCCCAAAGACGTGTGGGGCCGAAAGCGCTGTGAAGTTTAGTGTGTAGAATGTTGTCAGCGCCTCTGACAAAGCATAGCAAATGCCACCATTTGCCAAAAGCACCTGGGGTTGTTGATTTCCAATCAGAGAGAACTGTTTTGGTGCCCGAGGAGAAGGTCCGCTAATGGGGAAGTGTGGGCATCGAGTTCCGAGTAGCGAGGGTTGGCATGTAGGCCTAAGATGGCTGTTAGGAAGTCAATATCTATTGTAACCCCAGTGATATCATGTAGCAGTTCTTTGATCTTTGTCCATAATGGGAGTGCCATTTCGCAGCTGAGAAACATATGTTGGAGGTCCCCTAGTACCTCCCCACAATGCCAGTATGTATTCGAGTCTCTCAGACCCAATTTATGTAGTCTGGCTGGGGTCCAGTATGTTTTGTGGATTGACCAAAATCTAGATTGTGCTAGGGCTAGGTTGATTTTGGCATCGAACGGAGATTTCCAGATCTTTTGCCATGTTGTTTTATTGAGGTTTAGGGAGCCTACTGACTGTGTATGGGGTTCCCATTTCCAGTTAAATATTCTCAAGACCTGTCCATTAGATGTGTCAAGAAGTTTGTACACCTGTGAGGTGATCTGGCCTCTCCTTTTAAGGATGCCTAAAAGTCCAGGGAGGTCTGGGTCGTGTGGGGGGTCCCAGGTTACTCAGTACACTTTTGAGTCTACAGAATTTGTAGACGTCTATATTGGGTAGGTAAAATTTCATTTGCAAGAAGGAGAACGGGATAGTGTTGGTGCATGATCCCAGATTATTTATGGAGCTTATGCCCTGATGAGCCCATGAAATCCAGAATTTCGTCTTCCCCTCAAGTTTAATTGTGCGTTGAACCATAGGGATGCTAGGGAAGAGCCGTGTAGTCAATGGTCTAGGCATTTTTCGAGGAGTAGGAGTGACGTGACCGTGTCCATTATTATTGGTCTGGAGTGTTCCAGACGGAATTTTGAGAGATTGTGTATTGTCAGAGTGGAACTAATGGGTAGGGGAGAGGTTAGGCTGGATTCAATGATAAGCCACGGGGGCAAGGAGGGGAGCGGTTTCCTGTGGTCGCAGCCACCATGCACCTTGGATATCAGGAATGCTCTTTGGTAGCGAGGATAGTCTGGGAGGTTTATCCCCCCGGAGGATTTGTTCCTCTTCAGGATTTTCATAGAAATTCTCGTTTTTTAAATTTTCCATATGAATTTGGATATGGAGTTATCTACTGACTTTAAGAAGGAGGGGGAGAGGGCTACAGGAAGCATACTAGAGGTGAAGTTAATCAGGGAAGCTATCATCATCTTCATCATTCCCACTCGCCCCCATCAAGTGATATTTTTCTGGGACCAGGTGTTGAGAAGTTTTTATTTTGGCCAGCGTTTTCCGTTCATTGAGTGCAATAGATTGTTTAAGATCAGAGTTAAACCCTATGCCCAGGTTTCTGATGGCCGTCGGTTGCCACTTTAGACCTAGGTCACCGATTACAGCTGATGTACAGTGGACGTTTAGGGGGAATACCTCAGTTTTATCTTTATTTAGGGAGTAGCCTGTTACTAGTGAATATTTTTCTATTTCCTTCATAATGATTAGTATGGCTTGTAGGGCATCTTCGGTGAAAAATAATACATTGTCTGCATAAGCAGCTACCACTTGTCTGCATGAGGGAAAGTTGATACCTGTGATCCCCGGATTTTCCCAAAAGGCGGAGAGTAACGGTTTAGTGACCAGTATGAAGAGTAGGGGTGAGAGCAGACACCCTTGACGGGTACCTTGTGATCGAGTGAATGGTTGGGATAGGTGGTTGGGATATGGGTTCGAATAAAGGGCCATAATCATGCAGATGATTTCATCCGCCAGGTGGTATCTGTGTAATACGGCATGTAGGAAAGGCCAGGAGACCTTGACGAAGGCCTTTTCTGCATCTAGTGCTAGGGCTGCTGTTGGTGAATGAGATAGATTTGCTCTTTCTAAGACATGACAGAATGTTCTGATGTCTGCCGCAAGTCTGCCTTTGAGGAAACCCATTTGCGTGTTTGGTATCAAGTTTTGGATGACCAACTCCAGTCTGCGGGCAGCAATCTTTGCCTAGACCTAGCAGTCAATGTTGATAAGGGAGATCGGTCTGTAATTCTTGACGTTTAAGTGATCTTTCCCTTCCATTGGGATCACCACTATTGTGGCTTCAGTGGCGGAGCCAGTAATGTAGCAGGATGAGGCATACCTTTGGAAGACTGCATAGAGGAGACTTGTCACTTTGTTGGCAAATACTTTATAAAATTTGGCCGAGTAACCGTCTGGTCCTGGGGCTTTCCCAGTTTTAAGGGAGCGTATCGCCAAATTAATTTCATCTTCTGTAATGAATTTATTGATGGCAAGGGAATCTTGTGAAATTTTAGGGAGATTGCAAGAGTCGAGGTATTCGTTAATCTTGGTTATGGAGGTGGGATTGTTGAAGTTGTCGAGTTTCACATAAAACAATTTAAAAGTATTGAGTATACCTTTTGTCGATGGGGTAAGTACCCCGCCAGGGTTTTTTGTCGCCGATGTAAGGGATTTGTTTTTTGTGTATTTTAAGTAGTTGGCTAGCGTTTTCTCAGCTTTGTCTGTAATTGCAAAGCCTACCTGCATTAACGACATCAGTCCATTTCTGGGCCCTCTGGCTAAGGATTTGGCTGTATTCGTATTATGTGGTGCGTAATTTAGTTAGGAGAGATGAACCTTTAGTGTGTCTAAGTTGGCTATTCTCTTTTTGGATTTTCGACTGTAGTTCCTTGAGGCGGTTGGATATAGTTTTGTTTTTTAGGGCGAGATGTGGATCAGTGTCCCTCTCAATGTGGCTTTGAGGGCATCCCAGTGTGTCCCTCTCAATGTGGCTTTGAGGGCATCCCATCCGGTTGTAGGGGACGTATCATTCGGGAGGTTTTCCTTGAGGAGGTTTTCAGTGACTATCTCGATTTCCGTCCTAATGTTGGGGTCATCTAGCAGATCATCATTCAAGCACCATTGTCGTGGTGGTGGGGTGGGGTCATTGACGTTAATTGAATGGACACACACGTGTGGTCAGAGATCACTATCGGTTCGATTTTCGGGGATTGAGAGAGGTGGAGTAGAGAGTTGCTCATCATAATGTAATGCAATCCTTGTCTCTGCTTCTGTAAGTCTACCCCCCATACTATGAAAATCGTTCCTTAAGGCTTGAAGGTCATGATGCATGGCATCTGTGTTTGCCTTTATCTCTTGAGCCAGGCCGTGGAGGGCTCCAAGTTGCTGTAGTATCATATCCAGGCTTGCCCCCGGTTCTGTTATTGGTTTGATCGGAGAGTCTGGCAATGGAGGCTCTGCCTTGGCTTGTTTTAGTGGTGACTTGTTATCCTTAGAGTCTTTATTGTCTCTGGCTACTTTGCCTTTGTGATTTGCCATTGTGGCAACTGTGGCGGTCCCAAGGGAGCGTTATTTAGTCGCTTATCGGTACAAGACAGTTGTAGGATCAGCGTGATCCCTTAGTGGTGTGGGAACGTCTGGTCCTCAGGTTTCGTACTTCCAGGATTCGTTGTTTGGACAATTAATGTGGCAGGGTATGCTGAATGTAGCTGCACAGGCCCCCAAGTCCCATTTACGTTGTGGTTGCAAAGCTCGAGCTGGAATTATACAGTGCGCTATTTATTGAGTTCATTCACAGCATTCACAACATTGGTAAGCAAACAAGCACACAGCTTCAGTAATCTTGAATACAGGGCAGGTCGCAGGACTCTGGGATGAATGCGATTGCTATTTTGTTTTCGTTTGTGAGGGTGATGCTATTACTGATTGCTGTGTTAAACTTCAGTGTGGTCCACAGCAGGTGATGCTGGGTGCGACCGTTATTCTGTTCTCCTCGTGTGAAGCTTGTTTCACCATGGAGCCGCTTAACTCTGACAGTGTGTAAGTGGGCTGTAGCGCATTACCGTTTATTTTCCATAAACTAGAAGCGCCTCACCACACCTAGTGACCAATCTATTGGATGCTGACATGTGGTAAGTTGAGGGCACAATAAGAGGTCTCTCTCTGCACTCCTGCGGTGACAATTGTCGTAGGCCATAGGCAGCAGCCGAGGTTGAAAGCAGTAATGTGGCTATGGGTTGATTAGCGCCTCTGGGTCGCGGGCAAGTGCACTCCTTCGGGCCGTGATACAGGCAAATGAGTTTTCATATTGTGGTCCCCCGTTGGGTTCAGCGCATTGTGTTCCTTCATTGTGTGTGATTACGGAACCTTCTGTGAGGCACGGAGCTGATGTGTGTCCCCATTTTGTTTTCCCTGACCTGGTGTATCTGTATACCGGAAGCGCCTCACTCGTGCCCAATAACCCATCCACTGGCTGCAGACGTGTGGTAAGTGGAGACGGGCTACAGGGTCCGTGATCACCTTGAAAGTGCTCTCCACGCTGTTGCGACGATAGTTCTCGTATGCCGTTGGCAGCGGCCGCGGGTAAGAGCGGTTATGCAGCTGTGGGTTGACCAGTGCCTCTGGGCCGTGGGCACATGTACTCCTCTAAGCAATTATACAGGCCAGTGAATGTTCTCATTGGGGTCTCCCGTTGGGTTTAGCGCATTGTGGCTCTTACCTTTCATTCACTGTTGTGTGTGACAGCAGGACGATCCGTGAAGTGCGGAGCTGGTGGGAGCCACCATTTTGTTTTCCTTGCACGTACACAGTGGGCAGTCAAATCCAATCTAATTTGCCGATCTAATGTTTCGAATTTCGTCACATCTCTGCCCCCAGTACTTAGTTTGTTTCCGTGGGTTTGCATCGGGCGTCCAATGGGAAGATCGTGTTCCGGATCACTGGAAACTGCAGGGCCGGTTGCAGAGCAGTCGGATTAAGCTGCCATCTTGCTCGGGCTCAATCCACAGCCCCCTTATGCCATGCATCATGACCTTCAAGCCAAAACGACAGGTTTTAAGCCTCATAAGACTGATCCTAACAAATGTCTGTGACAATTCCTCATCAGGTTTGCCTGTGGTGGCAGGGGGGGAGCCATGATTTTAAGGTCTGCAGTGAATGTGTGCCGATTAACCTGAAGGCCATATGAGGCTGCGAGGAAAAACTCTGTTGCTAAGTACCGGAAGTCTCCGCAATGAGACCAGTCAGAGTTGAAGGGTCAGTTTCGGTCCCGTTCCTGGTGCAGAAGTCACAGGAGTCATTCCCAAGATCACTTGTCATTGCGCTCCAAGTTGTGAGGGTGTCGCCATGCCTTTCGATCTCGCTCCCTAAGTCGGTCAACCTCGGAGCCCATTCCTTAACTTGTCTCAGCACAACAGTCATCTGTGACACCAAGGCAGATTGAAGAGTTCCAAAAGGCCATGCTCTCACTAGTTTGATCCTTACCAACTTCCTCTGGTGTGCCTACGGGGCCCAAGGAGCTGAGAAACCCCCCATCTTGGATACTACAAGCGGGTACGCTTTCGGTGCCGGTTGGACCCTCTGAATCTACCACTGGGCCTCCTCTATGTCCTGCACCGCCTCCGCGCTGGTTCCCTGAACCTTGACACCGATGCCAACTCCATCGACGGCGGACAATGAGATGCTTATTGGGCTCTTTGGCTCATAGCTGACACCACAACGAACCTCGACCGATGCAGTGCTCACTTTCCATCAAAGGGCCACCTCCCCTGCTTGACTTACCACCTACACAAGGAAGAACACATACTTTGCATTCCTTATTTAGTATGGATATTTGCAACGATTATGATGTGGGTGATGAAAGGACAACCATACCACAAAGAAAATTGGTATGATGACCTTCAAGAAGCCAGTGGACTTGACGTTTTCCCTGAGTGGGGACTCCTTTCATCCCAAGGCCATGCTGCTGAGGAGAGTGCTTCTTACGACATGGTCATTCATAGGGCAGCCAAAGTTCTTGAGCTCCAGCTCCTCACCTTAGAGGTCAAAACCAATGTCTTGATGTAAGTGCTCCAACCGGGGCAAACATCTACTGAGCGCCTCCTTCCCTTCAATAAGGCAGTTACTGATACTCTTTCTTAGGGGACTGGGCCATCCCTTGCTGTGGGCCCCCAGTCAGTTGTCAAATTGTGAGATGCCACTGTCTCACACCCCTCCCCAGAAATCTTGGTGGTGCAGGTGTCTACCAATCAGACAAACCTGAACTCCTTTCTGACTACTCCCCTGAGGGAGTCCAGATGAGTGGAGACCTTTGGGAAGAGGATAATTTCTTCCACCAGCTCGGCCCTCAGGTACGTGAGCGCTAGTTGCCTGCTGGACTGCTATTCCTACGCTCTTTGGGATTCAATGGCTCGAGTCCTCACAGGTGTCCCAGAAGATATCTGACTTGTCCTAACCTTGGATATACAGGACTGTTGTGATGCAGCCAAGTGCACAATTCACTGTGACTTGGATACCCACCAATTCCATCGGACGAGCCATTGGCACCAGCCTCGCCATTCGCCACCAGCACTGGCTGCGGTCAACTGGTTTATCAGGCGATGTCCAATTGTCCCTCATGGACCTGCCCTTGACTCGCGTGTTTGGGGACAAGGCAGATTCTGCTCTGCAGTGGTTCAAAGAGAGTAGGGCACAGCATGCTCCTACTGCATCAGCCCTACCATTCCATTTGCGGCTTTGGCAGAGGTATCCTACACTGGCAATCAATTCAGCCTCAGCAGGGTGCCCAGTAGTTCTGTGCCTGAGGCCTCAGCACCCACTGAGCCCGCGGTCAGGGTCAATGAGCCCGTTTGTCTACTGCACCCCACCTCCCCCCACCTGCAGCCCCACGTTCCAAACCCCATAAGTGTGCCCTTAGTGGAGCACAGCCACCCGGATGGAGGCAGGATCCAATTCTTGCCGGGTTGGCAGATAACATTGGACAGGTGGGTCCTGCAGATAGCACGAACGGGGTACGCCTTGCCCTTGATTGCCTCTCCGCCACACCTTTTGCCATCCTGAGAATGGCTGGCGAAAGTCCATCTGTCCGTATAATAGCAGGAACTGCAAGCTCTTTTGGCCAAAGGGTCTATCCAGATGTTGCTTGCGCCAGAAGTAGGTCATGGTTGTTATTCCTGCTAATTCCTGGTGCAAAAGAAGGACAGAGGCCTTCATCCTATTTTAGACCTGTACCCTCTCAACGCTGTCCTCCGGAAGGAAAAATTCAAGATGCTCACTCTGGCCTAGGCCTTGTCTACCACTGATCCTGGAGACTGGATGGTGGCTTTAAATCTAAAGGAGGCCTATTTCCAAATTCCTGTTCTGGAGGCCCATCGGGACTACCTGCGGAAAGTTCACTTTGCTTCCCTTTGGTCTCACCAGCGCACCTCGGGTGTTCACGGAAGTGATGGCGGTGGTCGCAGTACACCTTCGGAGGTTGGGGGTCCCAGTCTTTTCCTACATCGATGACTGTTTGTTGAAGGCGAGCTCACCCCAGGCAGTTGTCAATCACCTCCAGACTATGGTGAACCTTCTGTCATCCTTGGAGTTCAGTATCAATGTGCCGAAGTCACACCAAATTCCTTTACTGAGGCTCTTCTTCATCTGGGCCATTCTGGACATTGTTCGGTTGTGTGTCTTTTTACCCTGGAAAGGAGATTCCAGGACATTCAGGCTGTGATCCCAATCTTTCATCCTGTGTCCTGGATCTCAGTGAGGTCGACTCAGGCTGCTGGGACTGATGGTCTCCTGCATCCTGCTGGTCAAGTACGCCAGGTGGCATACGCAGGCCCTGCAGTGGGATCTGAAGTCTCAGTGGGCCTAACATGAAGAGAGACCTCTCCGACTACATCCAGATTGGTGGTTATTGCACCACGAATGGATCCGCAGCAGTCCCTTCTCCCGACCCCACCCAGAGCTGACAGTCATGACTGATGCGTCATTTCTGGGTTTGGGTGGCCACCTGGGAGAGGTGGAATTTAGAGGCAGGAGCCCGAATCCATATCAACCTGCCCGAGCTCCGGGCCATCACTTGATGTTGAAAGCCTTCCTTCCATCCATCAAAGGCGGAGGTTCGTACAGGTGCTGACAGACAACAGCACTGACATGAGGTATTGCAACAAACAGGGCTGAAGGGGGTCATGGGCCCTGTGCCAGGAGGCACTACACCTCTAGAAGTGACTGGACCATCAAGGTATTTTCCTGGTGTTGAACCACCTGGCAGAATCTTTGAATGCCAGGGTGGACAAACTTTCCCAGCGGCTCCTAGCGGATTGTGAATGGCAGTTGCCCCAAGAGGTGGTACAAAGTTTCTTCTGCGACTGGAGATAATCTTGGCTTGATCGGTTTGTCACCACGAGAACACGTAATGTCAGCAGTTCTGTGTGTTGGAGTTTTCAAGGAGTCTCTCGCTAGAAAACATTCTGCCTAGAGTGGAACTCGGGATTCCTGTATGTCTTCCTGCCAATACTTCTTCTGCCTTGAGTTTTGAAGAACATCATGACTGCCTGGGCCCATGTCATCCTAGTGGCCCCAGATTGGGCACAGAGAGTATGGTATCCAGAGCTCTAGGGCTTGAGCATCTTCCGTGAGGACCTGATTTCTAAGCAACAGGGCTGGGTTCTGCTCGCAGGCCTTAGCAATCTCTACGTTCATGCATGGAGATTGGGCAGTGGCAGCTGAACACTTCTGACCTTCCTCCGGAGGTGGTTGATGTCATCTTGGCTGCCAGACATCCCTCAGCAAAAACTGTATATGCCTGTTTTTCGCACAAATCTGAGGTTTGATGCTGCACATGCCAGATTTAAAGCCTCCTGCCCAAGTTATCTGCCATTCTGTTTGTTTTGTCTCTTGTCCGGCAATGCTTTGCTTTGGGCACAGTTAAAGGGTACCTTTCAGCTCTGTTGGCCTTTTTACAGTTGCCTAGATCAGCCCTCCTTGTTTAAATCACTGGTTGTGATGCGTTTGATTTGAAAGGACTGCAACACTTCTTGCCTTGCTCTCCTGTTCCCACACCACATTGGGACCATAACTTGGTCCTCACATATTTGTGTGCTCTCTTTGAGCCGATTCACAGCTGTCCTTTGCAGCTTCTCACCCTCAATACGGTGGTCCTCGTTGCCATCACCTCGGAGAGTGAGTGAGCTTCAGGCTCTGTGTTAACCTGCCGTTCACCATCTCCTTCTCACACAAACTGGGTGCGAGCGTCCTTCTTGCTGAAAGTTGTAACACCATTCCATGTTGGTCAGACCCAGCTGGCATTCTATGCTCCACCTTACCCTTCTAAGGAAGAGGACAGACTGCATTGCTTGGGCCCCAAAAGAGAACTGAGCTTTTACATCGATCGTACCAGAGACCACCGGTGGACGATCAGCTCTTTATGCTGTTTGCTGGAGTGAAAAAATGGCAAGGCCATGCAGAAACAAACCATCTCCTGCTGGATGATGCTCCGCATCAAGATGTGCTACACATTCACCAAAAAGCAGCCTCCAGAAGAACTGCACGCTTATTCCACCAAGGCCAAATGTGCTATCACTGCTTTGACACGTGGAGTTCCTGTCCTGAGCATCTGCCAGGTAGCTACGTGGGCATTGTGCCATATGTTCACAAAGAACTACTGTCTTGACAGCCAGATTCGCCAAGACCGGCATTTCACCCGCTCATTCTTACTGAACTTTTTGGTTTGAGCCAATTCACATATCCACCTCCAAAGTGGTACTGCTCTGGTATGTATTCAAAAGGTGAAAAATGTGCGGTTAGAAGTCTCTGTCGGTAACCCACTTTCTAGTAGAGACTCTATCAAACCGCAGATTATCTGCTGACCCTCCCATCCTTCTTGTTCTGTGAATCAGGCTCTCTTCATTAATAAAATGCCACTTATAGGAATCTGCACACTGGTCAAAGCCAATTTGCTGTTGGGGCAGCTCTGCATCTGTGGGTGCGGAAAGTCTTGAAAGCAACTGACAGCGCATTGGAATGGCGCCTATGTAGGCTCTGCACGTCCATTCCAGAGCAGAACGGTGTCCGTGCAGAGCTGCTCGGCGCCACCTACTTGCACCCAGAGATGCTGCTGAAAAAAGTTTCCGGGTCCAGTCGTGACTCCTGGGAAATATTCAAAAGGCGAGCAATGTGCAGTTAGAGTCTCTGCAAACACAAGGAGATGATGGACGGAGCGCTGAAACTTTTCAGACACTCACCCCCAGTCACAGATCTGGGTTGAATCCATCATCATTCTTTAGCTCACTTCGCCACCTCAGTTCAGACCCAGCTATATGCAAATCAGTCTTGACCCTGTGTCTCATGGGAACAGTCCAGCCCGACCTGCCAAGCCAGGTCTTCCCTGAACCGGAAACAAGTATCCTGGGACCGGTTTCTGGGTAACACCCTTCATCAGCCAGGCTAGCTTGAATCCAGTGGCAAAGTGAGCAAGGGACCCACGTCTGGGCATACCCTGCCAACTTAGGGCGAACAAAGCAAACACAAGGAGATGACGTGCCCAGACGTGGGTCCCTTACTCACTTTGCCACTGGATTCAAGCTAGCCTGGCTGATGAGGGCTGTTAGCCCGAAACCGGTACAAGGATGCTTGTTTCCGGTCCAGGGAAGACATGGCTTGGCAGTTTCTGGTGTCTGCATCAGCAAAGGCAGTACAAGATGATGCCAGCAGGTGCCAACAAGAGAGGGAAGCCTATCATCTGTAATAATGTTCCAATTAAAACAGTTGTGTATTATAGATTTAAACTCTAAAATCCCTTACCCGAAATGTCGAAATTTAAATGTACGTCAATATGATTTCCAAAAATTATGAATCCATAAATAGTATCTGATGAATTAGTCAGTATTCTTTTTACTTCATCCATTCAAAACTTCTCACACATACCTTTAAAATTTTGGCAAATCACTCTTACGTCCAGTTTTCCAAGGCTTTTTAGTGAAAAAACTATTTACAATAGTGATCCTGCAAGGTAACCTTAATTTCATTTGCCCTACCATCTGTGTTCACTTCTCTGTACTGCGGCCTTGGCATCCACCTTTCACCACAAAGTCTTCCCTTTAAAGTACTGCTGGCTTGCTGTCTCTCTTTTAGGCAGCACAGGAGACCTATTTTTTAGGTCTGGTATTAGCTAAGTACTTTTGATATCAGGAATGTTGTATATAAAGTATACTTACTTATTGGAGTTTTCAACCAGCCCTCTTTATCAATTGGTCTGTTATTGCCATTCAAATTTTTCATCTTCCCACGTAAGCAAAACAGCATGGGGCAGTTGGTCAGCCCACTTCAGCCACTTGCTAACTTCAGAGTGAGAGATAGCATTCTGCTCTTGCACAATGAGCACTTCCATACAAAAAGTAGTCCTTGTTAGTACCAGGGAGTACTGGCCCAGTGTGTGCTTTCTGACGAAACAAAATTATTTTTTTGTAATAAAGTTTTACAAAAACAACTACAAAATAAAACAATTGCTTTATCAGAACCAAAAGGTTGGCATCCAATTTCAGACCAATTGGATTTGTCCCTGCTTGATTTCATAGTCACCTCTACCATTATTGTCTGGTATGTTTCACAAACGCTCTCCTTTTCCCATGTGGGTGGGTCATATTACACACCAAAGCATGCCAAAAAACGGAGGTGGGACTACATTTGAACAAACAATCGGTTTAGTTTACATTTATTGTTTTGCAGCGGAGGACATTGCTCCTGCCTTTGTTCTTTATACATTCCCTGTTATAAAGGCCTTGCAAATTTTGGGGCATGTTTTCATGTAAAAGTCCTAAAAAAAGATGATCCGTTCTTTAAGTACAATATCTTAGGTTTTCAGTATTTCCTGATTTTCTTTTTTAGTTGGTTTCTTTTTCAGTTGGTTTCTTTTTCTACAAGTATTGCAAAAGTCGTCCATGCAGTCCGTGATCCCTACCATGCAGTCAGTGATCCCAAAGCGGTTGAGCTAAGTGTGTGCTTTCCCGCGGTGGCTGCTGTGCTGGAAGTCATCTGTTGGTCTAGCAACAAACAGCGTGAGGGTCCGAGGCCTTAGCTGTAATGGCTACACAAGGGGCTCAGTGAATCGGAGGATGGCTCTTTCGAGCTTAGGCATTCACTTAGTCAACATAGCCCATTTTCCAAGCAGGATTCCTAATCCAAATCTTGTTCTTGAACCCTTGGACCAAACTATGTTATGATGAGCAGGCTGTGGCTAAGGGGAGATGTATGTGCTATTGTAGTATATTTCAGATGAAAACATTTGTTAGATGTTGCCTGCTGTGCTTGATTTGTGAAGGTGGTTGCAGGTGGAGGGCACCTCCACCTTTAATCACCTCCATTTTCTAGAGAGCAGGACTTATTGTTCATCATCAAATTTTGACCCATAATAAGACAGAGAAATGCGGAAAAGGGAGAAAGAAAGAAAAAGATAAGTTGCAGCGACAAAGAGAGAAAGCAGAATTGCAGAGAACCTGCAAGATTGAGATTGAGATGGAGACGGGAGATGCAGGGAGATGGAAGAAAGTGGCATGACGTTGAATCAAGAGTAGGTACCTCTTCACTCAGCATTGCCAGCTTGGGCTCCTAAGAAAAACGTTAGACCTCTGTTATATTAAACATAATAATAAAAATAATAATAATTATGATTGTTATTAATATTTTTATTATTATCATATACAGATTTTAATTCTGGATATACGTTTGTCTTAAAGCAATAAGTGTACATTGATGGTATAGATGAAAAGTATAAATGGTTATTATTTTTCCAGCTAGAGCCATACTGATATGAATATCACGGATAAATATTTATAATAAATTAATGAAATTATTTTTAAGCAAAAGACACAGCTTGTGTAAGAAGTTCTTAGTATGTATGAAACCTGAAATGTTTTTCAATTACAGTTCCTCGCCACAAGCACTTGTAATGAGAAGTCGAATGCGTTTAACGGAGATGGTAAATCACCCATCATTTGCAGTTGTCTTCCAACTTGAATACGTCATTTCAGTGCCACTTGTATTTGATGGAAAGGTAAGGATATTAATTTCCTCACTGCTAAAGTATAGTTATTTTGTACATAACTATACTGAGATTTCTTTTTGTGGCTATATTTATATTTTTACTATGTAGTTTGCATTACCTTGTGATTTACTGTCTTTATAAAAAATTCACCAAAAATGGAGCAAATCAGATAAAGGGGTTGTAGAATTAAAATATAGCATCACTGTTTCATCGAAATTGTGGAAAGAAAATCTGTGAAAATCCCTGGTATGTATAGCTACTTAGCAGGGGCTAGTATGAGTATACAGATACCATACATGTTGGGTCCCACATTGTATGGGACTTTATGAAAGTTGATTCTGTTCAGCCAGTCGAGCCAAGAAATTTGCAGTTCAAGGTCCTTTGCTCCTGTTGGAGCAGGACAATGGCTGATTTACATATGTCTGGTGTCTCTCTAGAGTTTTATAGTGTGCAAAAAGCAATTGGAATGGTGCCTTGAACAATCTCCAATGGCTGCGGTTAATTGTGGCGTGCCTACGACCCCTTTGTTGTTTGGTGCAAGAGACCTAAAGGCTGGGTTGA
The DNA here is from genome assembly GCA_963921515.1 of Calotriton arnoldi. Lineage (NCBI taxonomy): Eukaryota > Metazoa > Chordata > Amphibia > Caudata > Salamandridae > Calotriton > Calotriton arnoldi. Next base: position 1,079,325 of record CAWUFW010005218.1, on the reverse strand, counting down.
AACCCTCTAAATGAAACAAGCCTGTTCTATCAGAGAACGTTGCTGCTTTCCCAGGTCGATTTACCTCTGTTTCCTCTGTCAGAGAAAGTTGCAAAAATGAAACTCTTTACCTCACAAAGCAGAAATTTTCCTCGAGGGTAAAAGTTTTTCTGCAAATTGTGGAAACGTTGAGGCAGTTTTCTAAGTTGCTTTCTCTTCTTGTTTCTTCAGGATTATTCCCAGTGAAACCAATCCCTTTCAGTCTAGCACCAGTGATCTCCATAAACTAGGCATCATGTCCACAAGCTCCACATTACTCTACCAGTTAACTGGTAGATGTAACAGCAGGCCGCTGCTCTTGTAGTACCTTTCAGCTGTAGGATATGGAGGACAATTCTGCTGCATGTTGGAGGAGTATCCCATAGTAGGCAAGACCCCTGTATTCCTGCAAGTCAGTCAATCCAGGAATTTGGCTTCCACTCTTAAACCTTACTTACAGACATTCAGATGAAGGTTATCACAACTTTCTTGGTATATCCTCCAGTAAGCAAAGACGGGCATCTCATAGAAGCAGCAAAAGAAGTGTTATTTTTTGTCTTCTTTCTAGACTGCTCTCCAGTCAACATCTATAGCACTACAATAGTCTGTTTTATTTTTTAATTGAAATTATTTTTTGGAGTCTATTGATCCAACTCTTTGTGTTTGTGCCTTTTATTTCTAGACTCCTGCAAATGTCCTCTCTAGAGCATCATACATGCAAATGATTCGATGGGCGGTCTGGAATCCCTCTTTGGAGACCGCCTCTACTGACGTGACCTTGCCTCTACAAGGTGGGGCAAAGAGTAATCCTGCCAATTTATTAGTATACAAAATACCTTCATCCATCATGAGCTCCTCTGAGGTACAATATTTTAAATTTCTTGTGTATTTACAGATGGTATTAATGTAACCTCTCAACTCTGTCAGTGTTTCTTACCATATGACATCTCATCACTGGGTCATTAATGGAATATGGACTAGTCAATATGAAAATGGCTACTTTTTCCTATTGGAAGAAGCAAAGATTCACAAAAGTCTTCTCATTAAATGAGTTTTGAATGTCTTACCTGAGGAGTTAAAGACATGTAGTATTCCACTGGTCATTTTTGCTTTTATATTTTAATAGTCCATATTTTGAGATAGAGTTGGCATGATTGGGAGTAGTTCACAGACTTTTGTCTGAGGCATGCACTTAGATTTGTAAGAGCGTTACCAATAGCTTAGGTAATGTTTTTGCTGATGGGTAATTTGATATTTATAATTTAATATAAAATGAGATAGTATAAAATAATACCATAGAGATTATACACAATGAGTAGCTTTGTAATATGGTCCTAAAATGTCATTGAAATGGCTCTTTTGAAATAATAAATCACAAGACCAAAGTACAAGTTGTTTGTAAATGGCATCTTAACCCCAAGATGTCAAAGTTGGATGTAGCATTTTGCATATTATCTTTTTATATTGTATTTATGTAGCATCAAAAATACTTTTTCACATTAAAAATAAGTTTAATGTTGTAGTATCCTTTCCAGGTATATCTATTTAAAAGTGTTGGACAATGTGAATTTAAATTAGGTAGCAGGTGAAGCTGTAGTGCACATGTTCATTGTGGTTTAACCACTTCACTGGTAAGCCTCCCCTTACAGTCGTAACTTTTCTTTTACAACAAAAGGTATTTAGGCCAACTGCTAATGTAATACCCCTTAAATTTTGATGCCGGCCCCTCAAACTATCAATAATTTGGAAGCTCTTTAGTAATATTTCAAGTGTTGACCTCATTTGCGTTTACCGCTAGGATCCTGTACTTACAATTATTCTATTCTTCCTATGATTATATTTATATTAAAATCTCCCACAGGATCATTATACTAGAAAAGGAGGCCTATTTTATCATACTTTCTTGCAGGGTTTGTGGATCGTCTGCTATGAGGCCATAATAGGAACCAACAGTGAGCTTGTTAGAAGGTTTCTTACTTCTTCTGAAATGCCCCTGCCATTCTAATCCTTATTTTCTTGCATTATCCTTCATCCGCAGTTTTTCTGAGGCATTAAGACTACACTCCGTACTGATGCTGATGCCATGGATCTTCAGCCCTCTAACATCTAGATAATAAACCTTGATCTTCCCATCACAAATGTGTCTCTTGCAGTAAAACAAAATCAGCCCTGGAATCATCGTATAACTGCATAAAATTCCAACATTTCCTGGTGCCATTTAAGCCTTTCACATTAACAGAGAAAAATGTTACATAACCTATAGTACCCATGTTATTCTTTCTCTTTCTTGCATGTTCCAGTAAGCGTGATACAGTAGATACCTTCTTTTAACTATGATATCCTACACTCCTGCGAGGGAAAGTCCCAGAATCTGTGAAGATCCACAAAATTCCTACCACCCAGCCTTCCCAACCTTCTCCCAATAAAAACAGTACCCCATCTGTGTTGGTGAGCTTATCGCACGCAACAGGAAAGGTTCCAAAACGCAACAAGGAAATATCAAGATTTTTTCTTTCAAATTTGCTCAGTGTGGTGATGTGGTTAGCTGAGGTATTTGACTGGCACACAGGGAAAACTACCTATGTCATACATTTCTGAAAACTAGGCACCCAGGGGGGAGTCCAATGACCTGCACAGATCCTACTATGTTTTCTTACCCAGAATGCCCTGAAAACGTCAAACTTTGGCTAAAGACATATATTTTCCTTACTTTTGAGTGAGCAAAGGTTGCAGAATCTGCAGGGATCCACAAAATTCTCTCTATTTCTGTACCTCTACAACTGGCTACAAAAGGCAGAATCGCCACCTGCAGGCCATGACCAACACTGCTCTCTTACCTATGATTTTCGCTCTACCTCGACATGTCGCACCTCTAGCCCATCCAGTGTCTCCTCTTTATCTGTGCCGAGCTGGACACTGTCTCGCTCAAGTCCTTCCCACTTCTCTAGTGAGTTTGAGGCATTCAAGCTATGATCCTGATGTTTCAGAAGGGAGAACATACTTCCAGCACAGACAGCTGTCTGTCTTTTGGGCTTGCCTCTTGCACCCTGCTAGTGTCACACACTCAATGACACATGTATACACTCCAGTGATGTCTCCCTTTTCAGTGGCCTTACACACCCCGAAAGGTGTCATGCTTCATCATTTGGGCGTGCTCCTCGTCGGGCCCGTGCTGCAATGCCCGACGGGCACCGGCGAAGGGTCTCTTTGGTGGAGTTCTTTTGAAAAAAGCCTTTTAACGGCTTTATCAAAAGAACTCCGCCAAAGAGCCTCTTCGCGGGTGCCCGTCGGGCATTGCAGCGCCGGCCCGATGAGGAGTACGCCCAAATGATGAAGCATGACACCTTTCAGAGTGTGTGAGGGCACTTCCTCCATTTGGAGGTTATTGCAGAGACCTGACTTTCACTAACATCCTAGGAACTGCACACCCATATATTTAAACTATTGCTACTAGGGAGTACGTGTACTGGACCTGTCCAAAGAACTCCCTGTTCCTCTTTTTCAAGTCCCTTTTCAGTGGGCCAGCACTGAGTAGTCCTGAAAGACAACATTAAAATTTCCCAGGAATGACTCGAGACCTGCAGTGGCGGCAAATGACAGACCAGTTTACGTGCAGGAGCCCATGTGCCCTTCATTGGTACTGGCCACAGGGGTCACTAGTAGTAGGACCACCACCTCCCCGGGGCGGCCTGTTCTGAAGAAAGGAGGGGGGCTGCTCTGCCCCCACCCTGGAGCCATAGATGGCCCTGGCGGCCGCCACCCCCCCCAAGGCAGGCTTCTGCTATGTCTCGGGGTGCCTACCCCCGGACATTGCTGTTTGCTGTGGCGTGGAGGGAGCAAACACTCTGCTTCCAGCAAGCGAGAGCTGAGAAATGTATTGTTTGCTGGAAGTGGAGCTTTCGTCTCTTTCCCTGCCTGCTGTCAAGCGAGCAGGGAAACAGGCGAAGGATTGCTCTGACAGACTGGGAGCTGCCTTTCAGCAGCGCCCTGTAGGTCAGAGCAATGCCGGCACCCGCAGGAGGTGGAGAGCCGGCAGGGACCGCGGGGGCCTTGAGGCTTCCCCTGCGGTCCAATTGCAGACTGGTTGCCCTGGGGCACCAAGGAGAGATGGCCGGGCCCCAGGGAATGGGGTCCCTGGGGCTGAAATCACCCCGGGGGGCCTCTCCCCTTTTTAAAACTAATTATTTAAAAGCCCAGGCCCCTCCCCATAGTATAATTGCTGGGCGGGATTGCTAAGACCTCGTTAGAGGCCCTGCCCCCTTTCTCAACCACTCTGCAAATGCGCCTCCTGGTGCACTGCTGGTTGGAAGATGAAGTCCCCTTGGCTGCTGAGATTCGCTGAGTACCAAGAAACCCCATTGTTGCCATAAGTAAGCACCCCACAGCGGGTTTGCTCAGACCTCGTCAAAGGCCTGCCCCTTTTCTCCACCACTCTGCAAATGGCAGGGGGGAGTATACCACCCACCCTTATCAGAGACTCACACACCCACTCACAGACCCACTCAGACACTCATACACCCACTGAGTCGCTCATTCGCTCACTCACATGCTCATTGTCAAAGGTTAGTGGCTACAGGTAGGTGATAAAATTTAAAAACCTTTCAACTTTAAAAAACCAAAGATTACAGGGACATTATAGTTCGAAAATAGAATTTAAAAAAAACATAGAAATTCACTGAAAAAAACAAAGGTTACAGGGATGTTATAGTTAGGCTCAGATTTCACTCATACAAAACCAGTAAAATTCAGCAGGTATAGTTACCCGCTCTAACTAAAATTTACATTATATATATATATATATATATATATATGTATAAATAATTATATCTTTTATTTTGGCAACCAAACCATAAAATGTTTATATAAATAAAATCCATTAGCAGCATTTATCGTACATACAAAATTATTGCATATGCAAAGATACAGATAAAACGATTTTAAGAATAAAAAAATGGCGCAACTAGCAGGTTGTTATTAATATTGCCAATCATGTCCATATCACTGCTATATAATAGTTCTATTTCTATAGAAAATAGGAATATGTCCTCTAGTGCAAGAAGCAATTTCAAAGAAATTCCATATGGTTATATATAGAACATGTGCAAATAACAATCTAAAAATATATATACAAAAACAAACAAACGCACTTAGCGAGGCCCACTAGGGGGCCAGTATAAAAGCATGCAGTTAATTAGCCTTGCTAATTGGAGTCTTCTGCCATCGTTCACGCTACAAGCTGCCTATGAGTAAGAGGCAGAGCGCCTCGAAACGCGTCAGGCATGATGAACTTTAAAAACTGGAATGAGGAAGCTGGGTTTCCCTTTTACAATAAACCGGATGGTTCTTGCAGTGGTTGTCGAGTGCGTCCTTAAAATGCTCTTGGGCCTTTGGTGAAACAAATATCAACACGGCAGCCCTGCCGTGAAGGACTGCACCATCTTCAATTTGACAGAGAGGCTGCGTGGTGGGAACTATTCCACGCCAGTTTTGCAGCACAGCTACTGTGGAAAACAACACCCAGCACCCCATCTGGAGCCCTACTGTAGGGTAAATATATTGCTGCAAAGAGTGAATGACGATCGGAACCCACTGAGGGTAATATGTACTCCTAATGGACTACAAATGCCAGCATGCACGATTAAAATGGAATGAAAACAAACGCACTTAGCGAGGCCCACTAGGGGGCCAGTATAAAAGCATGCAGTTAATTAGCCTTGCTAATTGGAGTCTTCTGCCATCGTTCACGCTACAAGCTGCCTATGAGTAAGAGGCAGAGCGCCTCGAAACGCGTCAGGCATGATGAACTTTAAAAACTGGAATGAGGAAGCTGGGTTTCCCTTTTACAATAAACCGGATGGTTCTTGCAGTGGTTGTCGAGTGCGTCCTTAAAATGCTCTTGGGCCTTTGGTGAAACATATATATATATATATATATATATATATATATATATATATATATATATATATATATTCACAGACCTCTACCAGTACTTACCCACTTGTACTTGGAAAATCTCGGGGCAATACGTCAAGGGGGGGGGGGGGTGTCAAAGTATTTTTCCAATATTAATTTCCTTAGGGATTTTGAAGAGGACTACAGCCCGAACCTCTGGACAGAATTACTCAAAATTCAGCAGAATGGTAGTTCTTGGTCCAGAAAGAGTGCTTTTGGTTATTTGTTGTAAATCCTTTCAGTAGTTTTGAATATTAAATGAAATCCTAATTTGTATATCTTGAGATGCGAAGGCTCCATGAACCCTCCTGATCTTGTGCTGAGATCTGATTCCTGGCTGAAGTGTTGGCAGCCATCTTGGGACTCAGCATCAGCCGAGTCCCTGAAAAAACATTTAAAAAAATGAAAATGGGGCAGGGTAGGAATACCCTGGCGCCCAGCTCTGGTCATGGGGTCCCTTGGCACCCCGCAGGGCAGAGATTTTTTTTTTTTTAAAGAAGCGTGGGCTCCTGCGTTCCTCTACTGTTTAGCCCCCAGGTGGGCATGCGGGATTAAAACAAGAAGGGGGCGCACTGGCCCCCAAGGCTCTTTTAAGTCCTGGGATCACCACCTTCCCGGGCTTTTATAATATAATGGAGGGGGGCCGCGCAGACCCCCATCCATGGGCTCTTTTGAACCCCGGGATTTTATATTTAGAGGAAGGCCGTACAGAGCCCCCCCTGGAATGGGTTCAAGCCCCAGGGACCACCACCGCCCGGGGCTAAATTAAAAGTAATGGGGGAGGCACGCAGACACCCCCGGGCCCTGTGGACCACCACCTCCCTGAGGCCAAATTAACATTTTAGAAATGGGAGGGGGGCCAAAATGACCCTGGGGACAACCACCTCCCAGAGGCCGGCCCATCTACTACAAAGGAGGGGGGGGCCTTTCTGGAGCCATACTTGCCACTGCCACTCCCCAGAGCCAGCTCCTGCTATGTGCCAGCGGGCCCACCTCCGGGACATAGCTGTTTGCTGTGACTTGGTGGGAGCTCCCGCCAAGTCAGAGCAAACACTCCGCTTCCAGCAAGCGGGAGCTAACAAAATGCTCTTACTTGCTGGAAGCCGAGGTTTCATCTGTTTCCCTGCCCTCTCTCAAGCGGGCAGGGAAACAGACGAAACGATTGCTTTCACAGACAGAAGTCTCATGTTTAGCAGCTCCCTGTCTGTGAGAGCAATGCAGGCTCCCGCAGGAGGCGGGGAGCTGGGAGAGACCACTGGGTCCTTGAGACTCCCCTCGCGGTCCCGAGGAAAAGAGCAACAAAAGGAAAAATAAAGGTGATATACTAATAGAAAGAGGCAGAATAAAGGTCAGCAATGAGCAGAAAGAGGCAAAATAGAGCTCAGAAACGAGCAGCAAGAGGCAGAATAAAAGTCAGAAATAAGCAGAAAGAGGCAGAATAAAGATCAGAAATGAGCAGAAAGCGTCAAGATAAAGGTGAGAAACGAGCCAAAAAGGCAGAATAAAGGGCAGCAACGAGCAGAAAGAGGCAACATAGAGGTCAGAAACGAACAGCAAGAGACAAAATAGGGATCAGCATCAAGCAGAAATAGGCATAATAAAGGTCAGCAGTGAGCAGAAAGAGGCAAAATAAAGGCCAGAAATGAGCAGAAAGAGGCAAAATAAAGGTCAGAAAAAAGCAGAAAGAGGCTACATAATGGGCAGAACGAGTATAAGGAGGCAAAATAGAGGGCAGTAGCAAGCAGAGAAGAGGCAGAAAAACGAGCAGAAAATGAGCAGAGGAGGCATAAAACCGAAGGCAGCAGAGGGTAGCGGACTGCAGGCAAGCTTGACAGGAGGACTGTCACGGGGGAGCTGGTACGAGGACCTGCTCCCACATGCCCCTCTACTTTTTTTACCACGCACCAACTGACTGACCCACTCATACACTCAAGCACACCCTCAGATCCACTCATGCACACCCACTCACAGACCCACTCATGCACACCCACTCACAGACCCACTCAGAGACTCATGCACCCACTGACGGTCACGCTGAGACACTCATGCGCCCACTCACAGATCCATTCACGCACTCATTCACCAACTCGCAGACCCACTGAGACACTCACTCACAGACCCACTCAGAGACTCACACACCCACTCACAGACTCACACACCCACTCACAGACTCACACACCCACTCACAGACTCACACACCCACTCACAGACTCACACACCCACTCACAGACTCTTGCATGCTCTCACAGTCCCACTGAGACACTTATCCACCCACTCACAGCTCCACTCAGAGACTCATCCATCCACTCACAGACCTTTAAAGACACTCATGCACCCACTCACAGATCCAGAGACTCACGCACCAACTCACAGACCCACTCAGACACTCATGCATCCAGTCACAGATCCACACAGGCACTCATACACCCCCTTACACAGCCATGTACACACCCATACAGTCACCCCCACACCCAATCATAGACCCATACAGCTACTCACACACATACAGTGCCACTCATACACCCACTCAGAGACCCATACAGCCACTCACACACACACTCACCTACCGATACAGCCACTCACACACCCACTCTCAAAGGTTACAGTTAGGAAATAAAATTTAAACAAACATTGAAATTCACTGAACAAACCAAAGGTTACAGGGACATTATAGTTAGGAAATAGAATTTAAAAAACCGTAGTAATTCACTGAAAAAAAACCAAAGGTTACAGGGACGTTATAGTTAGGCCCAGATTTCACAAAACCAGTGAAATTCAGCAGTTATAGCTCCCTGAGCTAACTATAACGTACTACCCGGAATGCTCTGCTTATGACCTCACATAGTACATCACTTATGACATGGTCAGCGATAGCACTGATGACATAATTGATGACATCATCCACAGAACCACTCACACACCCACTTGCACACCCACAGAACCACTCACACACCCATTCAACCACTCCCACACCCACTCACAGATCCATACAACTACTCACACACCTTTACAACCACCCATACAACCACTTACAGACCCATACAACCATTCAACCACTCACACACCTATACAAGCACTCACACAACCACTCACACACCCAAACAACCACTCACACACTCACTCTCACACCAGCACAAATACTCACACACCCACTCATACAACCGCTCACACACCCACACAGTTACTCAGACACCTACTCACTCACCCATACAACCACTCACGCACCGACTCACACACCCATACAACCACTCACACACCCAATCACAAACCCAGAAATACACTAACAAACCCATTCACAGACCCATACAGCCACTCACATACCCACTGACAGATCCATACAGCCACTCACACACCACCATACAGCCACTGAGACACCCACTCACACACTGATACAGTCACAAAGCCACTCAGATGAGATATGTTAGAAACAATATCACTCAGTAGTACAGAAAGAATAGTAATTTAACGTATGCTGTAGCTTAGCATATATCTTTAAGTCTTTTAAACTTTTGCGAAATACTTACACTCACTGGATGATGTCATCAGTGATGTCACTGACCATGTCATGGGTGATGTAATATGTGAGGTAATAAGCAGTGCATTGCGGGGGGCGTAAGTTATAGTTAGCTCGGTTAACTATAACTGCTGAATTTCACTGGTTTTGTACGACTGAAATCTGGGCCTAACTATAACGTTCCTCTAAGGTTTGGTTTTTTCAGTGAATATATATATATATATATATATTTTTTTTTTTTATAGTAGTACATTTAAAAAAATAACCCCAAAAATTTAATATATTGTGAAATATATATTTTTAAACGGCAGGCCTGAGGACGGCCTTCTGTGCTGAGTCATTCACTCTCAGAGAGGGGCGCAACAGTGGAGGAATTATCGGGACCATCGGGAGGCAGGACTGCGATATAAGATGCCACAACACACGGACTAAATCATTATCAAAAAGGGTTGAGGATTACCTGGAGTTGTTTTGTCCAAAATTGGGCACAGGCCACGGCGAACTGTTTGGACACACGATGGAGTGTTGTTTTGGCTATGGGAAGCGCCACCAGGAAGAGGAGTCAGTCCTCTTTCCATGACTGTTCCGCCCCACCAATGAGAAGACACTGTGCTGTATTTAAAATCGATGCGCGAATCCCAGTTATTTGAACCCACACTGAGGAAGGCAGACACGCCGAAACGCGTCTGTGGGGTCTAATTCAATAAATGAGAGTGGTATTAATCCTGCCTGAGTCTTGTGATGTCATGAAGTTATTATGCGGTAAACCTGAGCCGTGTCGGAGTCCGTTACATTTCAAGCGGGCTGTGGTGAAGGATGTTTCAAACAAGCTGCCCCTGCTGTTACCCACACGCCCTCTCGGTCAGGCGCTCCACAGCAACGGGAGGGAGTGAAGATTGTATGGAATATATACGCGGTGGAGCCCCCCCGGCGTTGGAGCTCGAGGTATGCGGTTATGCACCCGGTGTTGGCATACGCCGGTCAGCATGCCGCCCATCATTAAAACGCATTGGGGAGAGAGGAGAGCATTATTTTATTGCACAATGGGACACTGCCTGGGCATTAAAGACAATCACAAGACGTTGGTGGAGCACGCGTATAAGACTGCTGCACTCTGAGGCAATTGTCGGGACATTATTATGTGTTTACACGGAGGTGACTGCACCTCGCGTGTAAACGGCAGGCCTGATGACGGTCTTCTGTGCGGAGTCGTTCACTCTCAGAGAGGGACGCAACAGTGGAGGAATATTTTATCGGGACCATCGGGAGGCAGGACTGCGATATAAGATGCCACAACACACGGACTAAATCATTATCAAAAAGGGTTGAGGATTACCTGGAGTTGTTTTGTCCAAAATTGGGCACAGGCCACGGCGAACTGTTTGGACATACGGTGGGGTGTTGTTTTGGCTATGGGAAGCGCCACCAGGACGAGGAGTCAGTTCTCTTTCCATGACTGTTCAGCCCCACCAATGAGAAGACACTGTGATGTATTTAAAATCGACGCGCGAATCCCGGTTATTTGAACCCACACTGAGGAAGGCAGACACGCCGAAACGCGTCTGTGGGGTCTAATTCAATAAATGAGAGTGGTATTAATCCTGCCTGAGTCTTGTGATGTCATGAAGTTAATATGCGGTGAACCTGAGCCGTGTCGGAGTCCGTTACATTTCAAGCGGGCTGTGGTGAAGGATATATATATATATATATATATATATATATATATATATATATATATATATATATATATATATATATATATATATATATATATATATATACATTCACGTGTGTGTGTGTGTTTATCAAAGTATATATTTATATATAGTATTGAGTATAGGGCTCCATGCTTTATAATATTTATTCTTTCAACATTTCCGTCTATATTTATCCAGATTTATTTCTGGGCCATCCTATTGGTATTTTTCCATATTCATTTTGTGTTTTGAGAATAAATGGAGACGTAAAATTGTATATTTCCTCGTTTATTTAACTGAAAAACGCACTCATACTTTGATATCTAACATGTTTCAGCTAATTAGGCTGCCAAATATAACAAAACACTACACCCACAGGTAATATTATCATTATATACAAATAATTGTTAACATATGCCTGTATTTAAGGAAATGTAATCCTGTTTTTTTCATCTCTCCATGATGTTTATCTGCTCAGCAGTTGGGCTAGAATTTATGAAGAGCAGCATGAAGTCACTCTCAAAAAGCACAATTTTCTGTATTTTTTTGCCTGTATTTATCTGTAAAAATCAGTAAAAATGGAAAACTTGGAGCTATAATTAAATATTATTAAAATGTATTTAATTTACATTATATTAATGTTATATATTAAAATATTTAAGATGTACTATTTCAAACTATATGTATTAAAAAACAATATTTTTGTATGTTTTTTAACGATAGTGTGAAAAAAAATTTTGTTGATATTTTTGTACTTGCCATTATAAGTTTCGAGACACAATATTTTTGTAAATTATATTTTTGGCACAATATTTTTGTTTCACGATATTGTTGTTTTCGATATTATGTCAGTGATCCACTTCTGGATGTGTTACTGCGATCTTTTCCATGGTATGCACATTTCAGACTTTAACCAGGCTTTGCAACTGCCCATGCTAATGGAACACTAATACGACAATTAAAGAGAAGTCAGAAGGACTACCAAGAAGGGATGTGAGATTAATTTACTGACCTGGGAGTATAGTGTGCAAATACCCATCTTCACACAAGTGACCTTATTTTCTATACTAAAAGAAGAGCACAATGGAAGAAAGCCCTTTGCTGTCTGCTCCGATCACTACATCCACTAAAACCCCCCACGGTCTTAGACTATTGTTAGGTCCCTCAATCACTTGCTGAGCAGTGGCAACCATCTCCCTTTATAATAGCGGGAATATCCTTATCCAAGCATCTGAAACCTAGAACCCCTCGATTACATTTTTCCACTTATCAGAATCTTTGTGACGAAGAAGGAATCCTCCCTGACCCAAGCTCAGCCTATCCCTCTAGACATCCCTCAGGCACCTCTTGTTGTTTCCTCCCCTCTCCCTACCACTTATTTTGCCCCACCCCTTTCCCCCTCTCCCCCATCCACCGTGTTTAGCTTATCCAACAACATTCACGCACCTCTACCCTTGGAGCATGATTCAACCTGCACTCATCATCATAATAATCTGAGCCCTCTCCACACATCTAGAACAGCAACCTTTGAAACAGCCTTCCCCGTCACTAACACCTTCAACTCATCTCTGCCCCTGACCACTGAATATTCACCAGCTGTCACCACTAATACTCCTGGAACACTCACTTATGATCAATCCATGACACTCGCAAACTCAGAACCCCCTTACTTGACCATTAACATTGGCCCCTCTCTCTTCACCACTTCCCTTCAACCAGTTCATGAGCCTCAGACCCCAAGCAGGATTCCATCTCCATTTCCCCTCCCTTCCCCTGGTTCTCCCTATACGCCACTCCCAAACACTAGTAGCCGGAGCAATTTTTGATTTTTTAAAGTTGAATTTGTAGCTCATGTGAGCAAATCCAGAATTATGCGATCCACTCTTGTCAAGTGTACTGAAAGGTTATCATATATATGTCATAGTCTTAGGACAATGCCTGGTCATCAAACTTGTAGAAGTTCTGTACTCGAGCTGAGAACAGCCCGGTGTTATTCTTCTACACCTGAGGCAATCGACATGCTTCTGAGAACCCAGCATGCTGAATGCGGTCAAATACCTTCTTCCAGGCGCTATATTTTGGCAGAAAAATACATTCGAGATATCTAGTGTGGTTTTGTATTTTTTCCTCACTTTGTTGTTCATTAGTGCTGCGCTGTGTGCGTTTTGTTCTGCAAATGTGTGAGTAACTGGGTTTAAATGTTTGTAATCTAGTACTAGAAGATATGAATGATCTGGTTTCATCACAGGAAACAATGGATTATTAATTGTAGAGGTGCAACTTCTATTACACCCTGGCATTCAATAGAATTTCCCTAACTTGTTTTTTAGCCTAATTCTAATGGGGTATTGTCTTTGAGGTTGTGGGGTCGACCTCAGTGGTATTTCATGATAAGGGGAACTGTCATCCCACCCCACATGGTTGCTGTATAACACAGGAGCTAGTGCCCAATGCTTGGCATATGAATATTTAACTGATTCTGGAATGAGGTCAGAAAAAGCGGGTAAAATTAACATTTCTCCATTTGGGCAATCCATCACGAAGTCAGGTGTACAATCCTTTTCGGCAAAAAGAATATCGTAGCCGAATGACAAGTTCTCCTAAAACAGAACATTAATATTCCTAGGTACGTCCCCCTCCAGCTGGAGTTGTATTTCGTACAAACAATGTGGGACGCTTACCCTAGTATCCGGTGAGTCCACATGGATATATTCACTCAGCGTTACTCCCACTAGACAATCCATTAGAATCCAGCAAACTATTGTGACCTCTGCTGTGCTGTCCAGCATAGTCAGTGCCCATTCCCCGCTCAGAAGTAGTGTCCTTAATATCCGTGACATTCTTGGCCTTAAGTCCAGCTACCACCTTCTTTTTGAATTGAGGTTTGGATGTTTTAGGTTTGTCTTCCTGTTTAATGATGTAGTCAGATGAGCGTTGTGAGTCCTTCTTCGGTTTCGCGTGCTCTTCCGATCTGCGCTCTGACCGTCCACCTCTCTCCGAATGTTTTTCGGATGACTCCTGAAAGGAACAAGATGAACGTGTTTCAATATCTTGAAACCTGTCAGGCAGTGTTATATTATCACGTTTACACAGGTTATTTCGCTTTCAGTGGCTTCCTGTTGAGGAGACCCACCCTGCGATTTAGTTTTGTCCTTGTTTTTCTTATTATCCCACGTCTTCTTTGTAGAAGGCTCAGGTGCTTGCTTAGAGTTATCCTTTTCAAAATTACTCTTTATTTGGGGTTTACCAGGTTTGGCTCCCAAATTATCTCTAGCTAATGTTGCATAGGTCTCCTCGATAATGTTAGGTAATTTGTACTCCTGTTGTCCCAGAGCCAAATCCCTTAGATGCTGGCGTATAGCCAATGCTGCTACCTCCCTTTTATGTTACTTAACATATTGGCGGATACTGCTGCAAAATGTTCCCATCAGTTTCATCCCTAAATTCAGGGGAGGTGCTGCCCCGTACACATTCTGGATCTGTTTAAGCACTTTCGGCAAAACAGCCAATGAAGGGGTACTGTGTGCCCTGGTATATACTGCCGCAAAAATTGTACACCATGTGGTGCAGTCTTCTAAAGGGGGAGCCATCCCCATCGGCAAGCATATTGTTAATAGTATGTGTTTTTCCTGCGGTCCTGTATGGGGAAACACTGCTTCAAGCTGAGTTGTCTATTGTGCAATCCAGAATGGAATCTCCTCCTGTCTGATAGGAATCTTACCCATGACTGCATTTAGTGTTTTGTGGCTGATGCCCGATATAGCCAATTGTGGTTGTGCAGCCTGAGCAGTCCACGCAGGATTCAATGTTAATGTTCGCATAACGAACTGTGTCAAGCACCTGTATAGTGTTACTAAGTTTTTTAATAATTTACGCACTTGTGCTGTTGTCAAATTATCGACATGTATCCGACTAAGACTGGCCAAATTGCTTCCTCATTGCTAAGGGGACCTAGTCTAACGCCTTCTGTTCTCTTGGTATGTTAAAGATGTTTCTGTTTCTTCATATGGTGTGTAGTTGCTTGAAACTTCATCTTGTGTGTAGTTGTGAAATAGCCTTGTTGTGTTGTCTGCTGCTGGGAATGTAACTCATGAATAGAATACCTCTGTCCTATATGTTTTGTGAGCCTCAACCACGAAGACCACATCTCCACGCGTAAGTGCGAGACCATGTGGGAGTAGTTTTTGAGTAACCGCTTGTCTGCATTTCTCAGGAATGTTAAGTTTCTCTTTTTCTGGTTCTGACATTGTAACTAGTGGAATTCAGAGAGGGTAACACAATGGGAAAATCCTTTGAAAAGTTCAAGCTTGAACAACCTACAGCCAATACATAGGGTTTACCTACTCAGCTGAGGAGGATAGTCCCTGCCACCACAGACGAATCCGGTTTGGAGGTATGTAGGGGTCTCTGGATATTGAAAAGAGAACTACTCAGGCGATTCATTAAATAAGAACCCAATCTACCAACGTTGGCGGTGCCATGTCGTACTTTTTCCACTTTCTCGGTAGGAACTGTTCATTTGTTGGAAAACATAAACGTTGGGATAGTGCCAGACTGATTCAAAGCACCCCATCAGGAAATGTTGGCCTATAGACCTGCTAGCTCACAGTGCCACTATAAGTACCCCTAACCCTAGTAAGGTAATAAATGGTTTGGGCAACCTCAGAACATGACAACCCTGACTCCCCAAGGAATCGTGGTAACAGATCTAGAACCTTTTTGCCTAGTCACTCGTGCATACTCAGGAATGTACACAATAAATACACAAAGGGGCGTTTCAATATTTCTTGAACCATTGTGATTCTTCTATAAAAGATATGCGCTGCAATGATTAATAGACAGAAGCAGATAAAAGTGATTATCAGTATAACAACAGTGAAAAGGATAAACAATTCCACCATTGTGCTAAAACAGTGTATATATACTGGCACATAAGTACTGTGTATAGTGTACTCCTATTATGTGCTCCCTAACCTAATTGTCTAGGGTGGGTGTTCTGCCAAGAATCTCCTACTGGATGATCTAACTCCCCATTACCTGAAGGCAAGGTATGTTGGTCCCTGTTTTGGTCACAAGTTGGACATCCCTCCTCGCAGAGGGTAAACAGGAATCAGCTGGGCTGAGACTCTGACACTGCGACAACCTTGCAATGACAGCAGAGTGCTCCTCTAATTTGAGCATGGAAATACATGTGTATTTATAATAACATCATCCATGCTTCCATGTCAAGGCTCCAGCCGGGCCGACAATGTTAATGGTCTTTGTGATAGCCATGTCGCCTCATGGATGATTAACAAAAAGCAACATTTGCACAATGTGTGTTCAGGCCTTGTACTAAATGTTCAAGGTGTTGTGATAGTGTACTTCCGAAGTGGAATTGTAAACAATGTGGTTTCAGACAAACTAATCTTGCACTGTCATGCAAGCAAATGTGTGTCAAAAGTCATTGTGTAGAAAAGAAGGGAACTTAAGAAACGTGTACATGTAAAATGGCAGTGTTTCTTCCCGGGCCTAACCTAGCCACGTGACACTGGACCTAGCATCAAAGGTCCCTGCACACCAAAGACTCTGATTAAAAGTCCCATTTCTAGGAGTGGTCATAAAATCTAAAAATCTTCCCCAGTTCACTCTTTCTTTGACCTGGGAGACTTAGGACAAGTAAATGACTGTGATGAGAGGGCACGTTGAGGCAGCCTCACGCTCTCCTGGCAGCCTCCTGAATGGAAAGGAACTCTCCTGATGGTGCTGCTGACCTGGAGTACCACTTTTTCAAATATGCAAATTTCTCTTGCACTTGTTAGGGCTTCTGAGGTGCATCATGAGGACTGCTGCACTTTCTTTGATGTGGCTGGGCGCCAAGTTCCTTTCTCTGTTATTCTTTTTAACGGCACCCGCTGACAGGTTTATTTTTTTATTTGCTGGTGCATGCCCCTGCTCCCCCTGGGGCTCCCACGTCCTGGCTCCATTGACTGCTCTAGATCCCGAGTAGCTGCGTGGTCCTCCCCACTTCTCACCTCACTAGCACACTGTTCTTCGGGCTGGAGGGGGAGCAGGCAACTTTCTCCCTTCTTCCGCCCACCTTCCTTCAACAGCAGCTCTGGAGCCTGGAGAGAGGAGTGATGTGTCCACATGCCATGTACCTGAGGAACCTTGTGCTCCTCACAGGCCGTAGAGGCAAGGACCAGGGACTCTGTGGGTCAGTGCATGCTCTGCTGCCCAGCAATCCCCCAGGGCGCTGGACATGGCAGGACTTTCCCTAGTTTGGCTCTCTCAGTGATGCACTGGGCAACCCTCTCACAAATGTGGGGGATACAAGCATGTTTCTCTGGCCCAGTTTGCCCAAAACTAATGGGATGTTTCAGCAAATTGCTCCTGGTGATGGGCTCCTGCAACCAGGAGAGTCCGGTTTAGGCCTATTAGCCTCTAAATGTTAAGCAGTTTTCCTGATGGAGCTTTCATTTTAATTCAACTTGCTCTTCCTCCAATGTGGAAGGGATCTGGGACCTACCCTCCTGCTCCTTTAGTTTTTAGTGCCTGGGGTCTCCTAACAGCAGCACCTCTTGGTCGTCAAAACAGGCTACACCAGTTGCGTGTATGCCTAGGTCTCACAACCTCCAGGCCACATCCTGAGCACCAGACTTGCAGGAGTCTAGGATACCCCTTTTTAGGGTAGCACCAGCCAGAACTGACCTACAGAAGTCTAAGATAACCCCATCTTCCACAGCTTCCCAGAAAGACCACCCTCTACTGACCCCCAAAGACAGTCCTGCGCCACTGGTATAGAGATAGCGTCGAAACGAGGCCCAGAGGGTCCCTCCACTTCGCATAGGAGCTTTGTCCGGATTGTGGGCACTTACTTTCTCATATGCAGTTCTTCTCTCAAAATTTCTCCCTTGTGCATGGGTTTAACGGTAAAGGTGGAGAGTTCTAGAAGCTGTGCTCTTCTGCCCAGGCCATATCTTCCACATCGCCCCTTCAGCCCTTACAGACTCCTTGTCGGAGCAGCCACAGGCTGGTCTTCCCCCTGTGCGCTTCTGCCCAGTCCATATCTGCCACATCGCCCCTTCAACCTTTACAAACTCCTTGTCGGAGCAGCCACAGGCTGGTCTTCCCCCTGCACTGCTTCCAGAGTCTTCCCCAAGATGGCGAAATCAAGTGGTCGTGTGCAAGAGCTCTTATTGTGACTTCATTCCCATCACAGACACTGTGAAGATGGTTCTTCCCCTTCAAGACTGCCAAGGTAGCCCTTGGTGTGCCAGAGGTCTGCCTGCTCCCCTCTATCCCTGTAAGAAGGGCATGCCCAGGCTCGTCTGTGAAGTGTCATCTAATTACCCTATGCAGACTTCTCCCCTACCCTGTTCCTCTGCTTGGAGAAGGCTAATCCCATAAAGAGGCGTATTGTTGAAACTTGACTTTGATCTGCCTGTGGGCCAGCGAAGTTATTTAGACCAACAGGGTGGGTTAAACCCTGAATATCATTAATGGTAGACTGGGGAAAATATTGTAAAAACCATAGCATGTGAAGGAGCACAAATATGACCAAATTGATATTTTATGTGCTCTCAGGACATTGGGAAATTTACTTAAAAAAATCTCTTTATGTTGAGCCAATCCAAAATTAATGTTTGATGCAGGTTTTTACCTAAAGTGTGAATACAGTAAAACGCCAAAGACTTGCAGTAAAGCATTCCAGACTTATGCTGTAGTGAAGATATTGCTTTTTGAATGCCCAATTGAATTATACGGCCTTCACCGGTCTTAACCAATTTATTTAAGTCTCATCTGCAACAGACTACCTGTGTGCAGATACCAGACTGATTTCTCCCTCAGCACACACATATGTACACATGTGCTTATTTGAAACCAGCAAAGAGTCTCTTACCCCAGCTGTGCAGCAGCGGGCCTTATATTAAAAGGATTAAAAGGTGGGCACTGGCGTTTCTCTTTCAGTACCAGTTTACAGAAGCTTACAGTGGATGAGATTTAATTAGTGAGACTCACTCAAAGCAGAGATCCAAAATCCATGCGGTCCAAAATCGTAAAAGCCAGAAAAGATTTAACAGGCCAGCACCCACTTCCCCACTGCAGGATTCTCAATTCGGCAATGCTCCATCACCCTGGGTATGACACACTAAATCTTCAGATATAGCTGCTAAGTGGAGATCAGGTGGATCCGCGGAGGGCATACAGTGATTGAGGTGTTCTCAAGAAGATCGGGATAAGGGATAACTGGGATCGGAGCTACAGCCTGGACTGTTTCAGAGACAAGTGGTAGACTAACAGGACCTCCAGCAGGACCTTGGGCACTGTGTAACTGTGATGAGATGTCATTGTCTGCCACAGGAGAAAGTCCCTGGCTTTTAGGTTTATGCTGTCTGCCATCCATGGTCACTGAGTGTCATTGTGAACTTGCCAGGTAGATTTTGTTTTATTCAAATCAGAAGCAACATGTTTATACCAAGGATTAAAGGAAATGCACTAACTTTACTTCATATATATTCCAGATGCGCACAGTGATTTCCTCACATCTGGAGTAGGGAGGAGCACCTATTCAGTCCACAGCTCTCAAAGTCTGATTCAATTGTCTGGCAGAACACCAGGCAGGGGTTGAAGGAAGGTTCTAGCGTAGCCTTCCTCTTGTGGTCATAACTCCCCACAATCTGCTGGAGGCTATGAATCAAGATTCCCTAGCTGACTGTCTACACACCTGCAGCTCATACTAACTTGACCTCTGTCGTGCTGTCTCTAAAACACCGCGGGACACTCATAGCCAAAAAGATTCACAAGGAGTAATGTTTAAAATGCTCCATAATTGTCTGCAGTTTCTGAGCGATGCGCCTGGCTTGCAGGTAGACAGGAAGCACTGAAGGTTATCAGAAGGGTGTGGGTCATCCCCATAGATTGAGGGCTGTGACGAGGGGGAGGGACGAATTGGTAATAATGTTTACCCCTCTTATGTAAGCAGGTCCTCTGTGCTTAAGGAAAGAAGCATCTAATTAATAGAGGTTGGATGCAGTAGACTGGAAGGGAAAGAGATGTGAACCACAATACTGTATGATTTAAAATGAGGACAGGTGTCAGTCAGGCTTTCAGCGTTCTGAATGAGATGAAATGAGGATCATTTGTCCGCCATTCATCCTTCTTAAGATAACTGTTGAACTATCACCATTTCATTTTTCTAAGTGAGATTCAACGTCTAGTGATTTTTAGCCTTTCATTATTCCGGAGACAAAACGAGAACCTACTGTCAAATGTTCTTTTTTCTGAGTGAAATAACTAGAGGGCCGATTTTCAGCATTCGGTGCTTCTGGAGAGGAAGAAAATAAAGATGATTTTGTAAGGCTTTCTTCCTTCTGAATAAAATGAAATGATGACCATGTCTCCTCACATTTACTTTCCTGGAGATCAGAGGGTATCCGATTCGGAGCCTTTATTGCTTATGGAAATAAAATGAGATAAAAGGTACAGATAAGACAATTTAGACAAAATATAATGCTTGCTCTCCCTCACTGCTCCTGCCACAGTCTCAGAAGATCCACGCTGATAAATGTAACATACTCTGGTGTCATTGTTTTTCCCAGATTTTTTTTTGTTTTTCTCATAAACCAAACCAAAACTGCCATACATGATTAACACATAAACGAACATCTAGTCTTCACTAAAAGTCAGCGATGTACCCATTTGCACCTTTAGAGTAAACATACAGATAAAAAATAGTAGTCATAAACTGCACTTTTGTGGTATCTTACACTTTTGGTGGTATCTAACACTTTAGTAGGGACTTACAGCTTTGTAGCAATTACCCATCTCCATTATTTTCTATAGGAGAGTGTTACGGTACCATTGGTTGGCCTTGTGTAGTGCTGGACTTACTACAAAAGTGTAACTACAAAAATGCAGTTTGTGACTACAGAAAAGTAGTAAACCTACTCAAAGTTGTAAACGTACTCAAAAAGTGTAAGTTACATTTGTGAATCAGGCCCTAAAATCCTAATGTTCTGCATCTGCAGATATTTACAGTCGTAGATGGAATTCAGCACAGATGAAAACCTGCTAGTTACGTGTATAATCCACATTTCTACGTTTAGCGGTAGGTGTGGGAAAGGGATTTATCCTTTGGGTGATCATGGAAAATGAGGCGAATTTTTAAAAAACTTGTTTTTTTACTGTTTGTAGGCAATTTACATAACAATTTCTGCTATGCAAACATAATGCATATAAAAGGCTTGAGTACGTGTGTTTCTAAAGTAATAAAGGAAAGAGCTAATCCCCAGATTTCATGGAGATGCAGTCAGTGTGGAGGCTGTTGAGTTTGAAAGTGGTAGGACGTTAAAGTCAGCGGCGGCTTCTCCGCTATGGCGGAGGAACGTCGCCCCCCCCCCACAAAATGGCTGGAAAGGGAAAAAAACAACACTCGTTTTATTTCTCCTTTCCTGTTGAGTTTTGGGGGCGGGGGCTAGGGGGTGACGGCACTGAGGGGAGTGGTACTGTACTCCCTTCACTGCACATGATGGTATGGCGGGCCAAACCATATTGCGCAGTGAACCTCTCTCCAACCCCAGCTGCATTGCTCGGGTTGGAGAGAGTAGGCACCAGTCTGTCCTGGAACACCAATCAATGGCACACGGGCCAATCCTGAAGCTGCTCTCATGTGAGAGCAGCTTCAGGATTGGCCGCAGGGCATTCTGGGAGCTTGTGACTGAAGCAGAGGAGCGCGACACCGGGACGTGGCCGGCTGAAGGTATGTTTTTTAAATGTTATTTTGCCCCCCTCCCTTCGTGACCCCTATGCCCCCCTCATCCCCCCCGCTTCCCTCCTGCCCCGCCACTCGTCCCAAACACGGGCCGCTATTGGTTAAAGTGAGCGAGCAGGACTGTCCTTAAGAGAGTTTGGGAGGGGAGAGACTTTACAGCTCTGTTTCGTAGATAGTCACCTACTGACTATACAGAATGTCCTCATTTACTTTTAAATAAAGATGCACACTTCGTCTCAGGCAGCTATTATGCTACCCAGCTGTTTTTTGAGGCACTGATGAGACTTCTAGAAGACTGCACCTCTAAGGTCCTCATTATAAATGACCCGTTAAATGGGCTGGCTTTTCTCTACTCCTGGAGCTACTGATTCCGAGGGTACCAGTGGTGTAACGAAACTTGAGGGCCCCCCTGCAAAGTTCATAGAGGGGGCCCCCCTCCGGACTCACTCAGGAGCTCACAGACCAGGGTACTGTGGGGGGGGGGGCTGGAGCTTCACCTCACTGCAGGTGCCTTTGTTATGCCACTGTAGGGTACCTGTAACTCCAGGGTTACGGAAAATCGAGGCCGTTACAAGTTGGACCCTGAGGGTCCACTAAGACCTGAAGAATTAGCTGGGGCAATCGGAAATTCTGGGTCCGATTCCCCTGGTAATTTCTCCTTTTAGGTTGGACTTTTACCCCAGGGTCAATGTTTAAAGGTCAGTGGTGGTTCCGCAGATCTCATAATTCTGATAAGGTTGGTACCTGCTACTAGCCCCGTTGCAGTGAAGTGGCCACGTGTGACGAGGGCCTAGGTGTCTGCGCTAATCAATATGCCCAGTTTTACATACTGGACCTGTTACTACAGTCCGATTCATTTTGTAAACTTACATCATATTGGCAAGTAAGCGAACTGAAAGACGGGGAGATTACAATAAGATAATTTGCTCAGGCACATATTGCATATCACGGGACCACAAAGAAGTTCAGACAATGTTGGCTGAGTTCCTAAGTGTTGGCTGAGCTTGTGGGAGCACTGGCTTGAACCTGTGTTGAGTCAGGACATGGAAGTGATGAACCAGCCCACTCTTTAAGTACAGCACTGGAATTTGAACACTGGAATCCACAGAGTACTATCAGAACTCGTGTTGGTACAATTTACAGGTTCAAAAGCTTATCTTCCTGCCTGCATCCTTTACCCTTTCTGAAATCATCATAGGGTGACTTGGGGGGTCGGTGACAAATTATAAAACGATTGGGTGATGTGGATCCAGTTCCGGATTGATTTAAAGTACCAGGTGCTGCTAGGCTTCACGCGCCCAGAGTAAACTTTACCTTCACATCATTAGGAGGGGCGTAACTTAACCAACGAGGCTATGGTTTTACTGGCCTGATGTCCTCACAGGCCTCAAGACTGGGAGCTCATCAGCCCAGCGAATGTTATTTGCAGTTAGTCTGAGATGCTTTGTTGTGTCTCTGCAGGTGCATCAGCACTTTTCAACGCCCATGAAGAGAGGAATGTGCACAATTGAGGGGTGAATACAGCCTTCAGCCAGTGTGTCTGTGTGTCTTTTTTGGGGGGTTCAAGAAACTCTAAAGAAACTAACTTGGAATTTGGGGGGAGAAAATGAAGAGGTCAGAGCCTTGATGCTCTATTTGGAGAGCCGCCACTGGATTAAAAGAAAAAGAGTTCTACACTGTCAAAAATATTGTTGTGAAGAAAAAAAAACAGTTTTCTGCAAAATTCACAAATCTGCAGCTTTTGCTTGCATGCATTTTCCGCCTTTCAGACAGTCGTCAAGTGGAAGGGCAGAAGAAAAGTATGCATGAATATCTGATTTGACTATGTGCCCATGTGTTTCTCTGTAGGGCCTTTATGGATCTTACAACATTAAGAAATCTGGGCCAGTGGTAAATGAATGTCTGTGCTTCATTGATTTCCAACTTTCTTCAGAGGTTGTGAATTGCCCTCATAGTATGTACAAAGCAGACCACGGCAGCCCAAAACGTGATACCCAACACTCTAAGTGCATCTGAATAATTAACTCCACATTTCTTTGTGCCATATCGTTCAATAACATCTCAGGAGGTCTCTTTAAAACCTTCAATCTGAGCTGATTGCCTCAAAGCAGTGTCCCACAGAGGCAGTCCAGTGCTTATAAAGTAATAATGTACTTGCTCCCATTGCTAGCAAAAAGAGCTTTGTGATAGCTCCTTTTGTGAAGTCTTAATCATTTAAAAAGAAAAAAAAGAATTACACTGGAGGATGTAGTGGAGAAAAGTCTTCAAGAATGAAGTTATTAATACATGCAAATTGTCACAGGTGTCAGATTCATTGCACCTTCCTTTTTAGTCTTTCAAAGACTACAACCACATGAAGGGTTCATTGAATTTAATAACGTCTCATTTTCTGAGGCTTTTTTAAAGATGCTATTAGAGGATCTCATCAAACAGAAGAGGAGGTCAGGTCAAATCATTCATAATCGAGCAGCCTGAGTTAATCACGTCTAAATTATCTTTTTTCCTGTCCTGGCTTCCGAAGACCATTGACCAAGTAAACTGCCATTTTACACCTGTTATGATGTCCAATAAAGGACACACGCATTTGAAAATTATACAAATCAGTTCGATTTGCAGTAAACTGTGCAGCTAGTTAAATAACACCACACAGAAACCGGGAAGAGAAATAAAAGCTGCCCCTGTCAACAAAAAGCGTTTGCGATCTCAGGTATTAACATTCTTGGAAAGACTGTTTTGCCTTTTCTCAGCTACAGAATCAGCACATGATTTGTGATACCAAATAGTGCAATGTGCTAATGTTTTTTTCCTCTACAGTGTACATGTGTTTATTCAAACAAGAAAATATTGTACGCCATGGTGACCTACACAACCATAGCTCCATCCCCCAATTCACTGCACATGGCCTCACCCGTGATGTCACAGCTGGACTAATTTATGATAGCATCGAAAACATCAACTTTCATGGAATTACACATCACCATGGAAGACTGGGCTCAGAGCATGGCTCAAAGCCATGCTCTATGTAGAGCAGACACTGGGCGGAAGAACTGGACAAAAGGCATGGTCGACGGCCACCGTTGGCACCCAGTGGGCTGTGGGGTCCTGGGTGCATGGGATGAGTGTGGTAGAACTGGGTGCAAGGAGAGGCAGAGTGCCTTGCCCTGCAACAGTGAGCATCGTTGGGGAATCATATCCATTGTGTGACCAAAAACCATGCACTGTGCTTTGATTCCTGCCAAAATATAGCAGTCATTTTTTTCTACGACTTTAAGGTCATGAGCAGTCCATTGACGGTTGTTATGGTTGCATTGTTTAGAGTTACTGGCAGTTTTAAATGGTTTTTATGTTTTAAATCCGAACCCACAAGTACACACAGCTGATTGACTGTTAAAGTAAAACTGTTGAGAAGTTACTGAGCGTAGTATCTAACCAGTATATTATTTTTTTCCCCAGGGCATTTGTGTCTATGTAGATATACAGATATAATATGAATTTATTGTGGCGAAGGATGCATTGCACATTCATTAAGGAATTGATAAGCTGGAATTGACACATTTTTATCGTACATGTGAAGTTGGGCAAATATCGCTCTAGGATATCACAGTTTAAAGTGTGCTCTTGAAGTTATTGTAGCCAGTTTTAAGCACTTTTCATACAATACATTGTTGCATAAAAATGTCCAAAACTCTGTTCAAGACATTTCACCAGTTTTGATCTGCGTACTGAACTTCTTTGCCCCAGAGCACTCTCCAAATATTGTGACATTTGGTACTGACATTTTAGCATCAAAACACTTCAAACACGCTCACAATGTGCTCTTAATGTGTGCTTGTGTAGAGTACCCAAAGTCATTTTCAAAATTCTACATTAGACATGACCTATAATGTGGTCCGAAGTTGAAACAAACCGATACTCTGAAAATATTCGGACTTGCAGCTGATGGCAGGTTCTTGCTGTCTTTGGGCTGGATGTCACTCCTTTGATTCAGATTGTGACAGGTTTACAAAGAGCAAACTCCGGAGCCTTAACAAAGCACATTCGCCATCTTACCCTGCAGGCCACGCCCCCCACTCTGATAGCTTGATTATAATATGTATTGTTAAGAGCTCAATTTCCTTTTGGTCACAACTTCATAGGGTCAATAAAATGTAAGCAAATAGCTACTGGTAGGCAGTGAACTTTGCTCCCCTGCACACAATACCGTCATCAAGTCCTTCAAATGATCATGGCAGTTTTGAAACTGTGGCTAATTTCTAAAAGCACTTCTGAATTCAGACGTTTAATAGTATTTCCCAGTATTGGTTACTATGACGGTAGTTACGTGATTCAGGAACAGTGTATATTATGCCATGGTCTATCTTTAAATTACATACATTTTATCAATGGCTGCACCATATAGCTTATGTTCATGGTGACCTCACAGTTGGCTTTGGTTGCCTCATTGCCAATTTCAGTGCAACCACACAGCACTGGGTATGTAATCGGAAATTGATGATAAAATGTATTCATAGTATACAAAAAAATATATAATTACATACACAAAGTAGTAATCGAAAGCCTAAACAAGAGAAAGGTGACTAGTTAACCTTTCAGTAGTCCTTAAACAACATGTTTTTTCTGTATTCGGAAAATCATATTTTAATTGTCATAGGTTCTGACGTGCTTTTTGACAGAATGTTCATTGTGCCATGCACTGCTATCTTTGTGAGGTTTCTTGTAGAACGTCTGATCACATAAAAGCATACAATTGTTTATCAACATTACCCTTTTTTGCAATTTACAGGTGAAGCAGGTTGAGTCTGGCAGCGTTCATTTTAGTTTCTCTGTTCGAGCAGAGGACCCCCTCGGGACAGCAGATTCTATGGAAAGCATAAACAAGGAAGTCCAGAAGGCAAAGAAAATTCAAAAAGTGTCTTATGGTAAGTTAATTTCATTCCACTTACAGTCTTTCTGTGAACCCCAAGCCGATGATAAATTTTAGGTGTATAGAGCACATAATAATAACACGGGACAGCACACTGTGCCAGTCGTGCTTCTTTACCCAAGGTACATGTGTGCCATGTGAGAGCGGTGCATGATGGAGACCCTGGTGACAACCAAACTTGACTCATGCGTTCAGACTTGTGTAGACTCCCTGATTACTCTACATGAGTACACTTTGCCTCTGCTACAGAACCTGCACATTAAAGGGCTTCCCTTTTACAGAAGACACTTAGTGATATCCAGGAGGGGACCAGAACGCAACAGTTTCAGACACAAAATAGTGAGCGTTAGACTGAAACTGGTAAAACATGGCAGGCAGTGTGGGCTTCTGGGGCATTGTCATACATAAATAGTTAATCATAGGTTGTTATAGCTATGTCCCAGCCCTTTGTTTGTGTCCTTGTTCCCCAACCCTTCTAGAATTCCCTTGCTGTATTCTAGTGTTGTTCTCTCTAGAGATTCCATTTATGTCAGTTACTCTTCTGGTCAGCTGAGGAAGTGTTCGTTATGCTGCTGGCTCAATAAAGTCAACTTAACTTACCTTAAGAAGTCTCCATCGACATCATTTATTTACAACAGGCATCATCAGTATTCACCAGTTATGGGGGAGGGGGTCAAGAACACTGTTGTTGTGTTTCTCTATTTTCCCTGCACAGATGTGTAGTCTTCTGTTAGGAATGCACTGTTTTGCCTCTTCTCCAATTGATACTGCTGAATAATTTTAATTATTGATGATTGGACATTACCATTATGAACCATAAAATTATGACCTCGGAACAGGCCCGTAATAGAAAAATAAACCAAGAATGATTGTAAAAAAAAAATAATAGGCTTCTACATTTTATATACTTGTCCCTGGCTCCCTTTCACACTCTTCCGCTGTATTTTAGAGAATTTACCCCGTCAGTATAAACCTGATTACTTTTTAAGGCAATCGTGCCCTTTTCTGTTTCGCGCTTCATTTCACACCCATATACTAGACCAGAGCCTTTCTTCCAAAGTTAATTTACTAAAAAGCACTTCCATTTTGGCTTCTCAAATTTGACACAAGGGTTACTGACATCAATATAGAGGTTCATCCAACAACCACATCCAAGACCTGTTTTTTGAGGAAAACTCACTTTCTCAAAGCCTTTTAAAGAGTTTAGTACGAATTAATCACTGGTTCTAGGATATACTTGCAATGTATTTCTGGATTTGGTTGTCCTAAACATGATATGGAAAACCGTTTTTGTTTACATTTCATTAGTTCCCCCAATAATGCCGTCAACAACCTAGCTTCAATATGGCATGACCTCCTGATGGGCTCTCTACTGAACTTTAAATTAGAAACAGGTAAAAGTAGCAAACCGGTTGTTGATATTTGTGTTTGGCACAACGAAAACAAGAAAGAAATTCTAATTATACCCTACAATCTGGATGAATTAGTACTAAACTCCCCAAAAGCCTTGAGAAAGGGGGTTTTCTCCGAAATACATGTTGGTTGTTGTTGTCAGATGAAACTTTGAATAAAGGATTCTGTATGAAACAAAATCTATGGATTGCTGTGATTCTGTAACCAAGAACTAAAGCCAACACGCAGTATGAAATACTAATTAATTTTTATGATCTGATTAATGATCTGATAGACCTCCCATTGAGTGAATATAATTACTAACATCCCAGTGGGGACTGGTATTTGAGGAACAGTCGCCGCTCTTTATATTCCTGTACCCCAATCTTTGTTGTGATATCGCTATAGCTCTGTTATACGATCAGTCGTGATACAGGTGACCTTCTGGTATCTTAGAGTATTTACACCTTCATAATCAATGTTCACAAACCTGATACTAAGGTTTGGAGCCTTGTAACTAATGACTGTTGTAGTGAGAGTGTGGTTTTCTGTCATCACCACTCTAACGTGTCATAATCCAGTTTCATATCTAAAGCATATAGCGGCCATCCCGACAGGGCTGTGGGGAATGTTCTTGTATTCAGCAGGCCATCAGGACCATGACTGTTATTCAAATTAGATGATTCCGAATACCTTTTGTGTTGTGAGTAGTTAAATTAACCTATTATCAAACATAACTAGTTGTTGTCCAGATTCCTCCTTCAGTGGTTCTTCATGCCGGACCGTGAGGTAGTGTTCCTAGTAGTCCCTGTGAGTTGCATGCCATGTAGTGAAAGCACACAAGCTGCACACTTTGCCACTAAGCCCAGAATTGTTTTTACATCACCTCTTAGGATTATTTCTTAGACCTCCTGCATCAATTTAAAATGATTTTTGTATGTGTCTGTATTATAAGCTCTAAGAAATTGGGTTATTAGTCCTCTGTACACAGGCAGTCACCTACCCTATCTCAGGGTCCACCACTAACCCATCCCTGGAATCCAGTGACTACTACCACCATCTCTCTAATCTCCTTAGGGTCAGTCACTACACCTTCTATCTTGGGAACCATCCCCTCACAGTACCACCCACCACTATGAGCCATCCTTGGACAGCTCCCCCCTCTACCCCAGATTACCTATAAGAACTGTGGGAGACGCAACTTTGCACCACATACTGCTGGAAAATTTCTCAGTTCCAGCCCACTCTCCTGGCGGGAAACCCTTGGAGAAGGGAGCACTACTTCTGGGTACCCTCCTGCCCCACCCTTACAGTAGCTTCTGGACTGTGTAAATGATGAGAAAAACTCTGTAAAAAGAATGACTCACAATGGGCTTCCTCGCAGAAAATCTGTCTTGTGCATGACAAGCGCGAGAATTTCCTGGAGCACCCAATCACCGCCTACAACCCAAGAAGCAGGACCCAAACCTTCATCAAGTTCTATGATGTAGGCTCATGAAGCAGTCTCTAAACCTAACGAGCAGAACCCTCCTCATACAGACCTAGTTTATAGTGTTGGAGTCCAAAGGACACAATGGCTTGGAACACTCTCTTGGGAACATTGTGTGAAAGCCCACCCAGTCATCACTTCATTTCAAAATGTAAACCAGTCATAATAAACACAGTTAATACATCAACAATTCCTTTTCCACATCTCAAGTTCACCTAACTAACCTTCAACCCCTCCCACAGCCTTGCACTATGATATTTGTGCATTAATGCGCAGGTAATGTGTGCAAAACGGAACTTATCAAAGGTCATCAATGCGTATCGGAACTGGATACTATTAACTCCACCTCTTCCAACATTGTAAGACATTGTGTTATTAGTTGTGCAGGAGGTGAGGCCTGCACAGGTAATAGGTGCACAATTTTCCCTTACTTGGAACCAAGCATTCCCTTGCAGCACTTGACTCTCTTCGGATAGCGATTCAGAGCACTTCAAGGCCTTCTCAAGGGAGGTGGTGTGGGCTAGTAATCACCATTCACTAGCACGAAATAATAAGACTCAATAAATGTCTGTCCAGTCAGTGCTTTTTCTTTAGAAAAGGAAATGGACATTTATTACATACACACTACTAAATACTACGCATAAATTTACCAATATATACATTTGGCAGACAGAAATACCTTGGGTGACATTCTGAAATCACATTTGATGCCAAATTGGTCATGACACCCAAATTCACAGTACCCCTCCCTGCCTATACCAGATAGAACATCACAACATATAAGGGGATATCACTGTAAATAAAGTAGGCCCCTTGGCTTTGCCAGGGCTCACCACAACAATATATAACTCAAGCCTATTGGCTTTGTCAAAGGTCACCACATTAATATATAAAGCAAGCTTATTGGCTTTGTCAAGGGGTCACTGCAATAAAAGACAAATGATCCACCTGTGGGGGGAGCCCCAATGCCCAGAGACCCTGGTCGACTCCCTCCTTGCTGCTCCCATGCAGCACTGGAGCCCTACAACTTCTGTGTTGCTCCAGCCGTGCAGGAGCCCTATCCTGGTGCTCCTGCGGCAGGAAGCAGAGTCTTTCTTCTGGGTCCCGGATGTGAATGGGATCCTGGACCCAATAAGGAACTTTGGGGCTAGAGTAAGGGGTCCCGCGCTCCATCCTTGAAAACACAGTCTCGAGGATGGGGTCTCTGAGCCAAATAGGACTCCTATAGGCTACACGCACACCCACTCCCTGGAAGTAATTAAATAATCTTGCGCTGACCCCTGGAGACTTGGCCCTCCCTGGGGGAACTCAGAAATTGCAGCAGAGCCCCACACCCTCTATTTTCTAAAGTGGGGGGAGGCGGGGGTCAAAGGTCAGATCTTTATAAGACCATACCTCTGGGCCGATGGGCCAATTTCAACCATCCTGGGCTCATTTTACTCCTGGGATGAGCCCTAGTCACATGGAGCATTTCCAGCAGGCCTTCTGACCTCTAAAGGGGCACACTCTCTAGGGAGCTGGTTTTACTGGCTCCCTGTGTCAGCCTTCTCTTTGCTGTATCCTTCACAGGACCCCATGGCCTCCTAATCGTCTTGTAGAACGCCTGGGGGGGTAGTGATGTCCATGTCTTCCCCCAGCTGGTCCTCAGGTTGTCTAAATGGGGCCGGCAGCAGTGGCCCTTGGAGAGACCCACTACTCCTGGGGTCAGCAGTAAACAGAGTCCTCAGTCCATTAGGGCATCCGTGTCCTTGTCCTTCCAGCTTTCCATGATGTTGCCACTGTTGCAGTCCAGGTCTTGAGTCCAACTCTCCCTTGTGCAAGAGTTTTAAATTGGGGTGGAAAGTTCTAGAAGCTAGGCAACCCTGGCCAATCATATGGTGCCACATCAACCCACCACCTCTATCCCAAACCTCCTGCACAACATGGTGAGACAATTCAAGATGGCGTTGCGAAGTTGTCGTTTTACATCTCCTCTGAGGGCCTCAGCTCCACCCCTGGCAGACATCATTGCCATGAATTTTCCCACCAAAACTTCAAGGAGGAGCCCCTTCCTGTGTTGTCTCCAGAGTTCTGGGCTTCCTTCTTTGTTCAGTGGGCCGGGCTGTCCCAACCATGGTACAGTGTGATGTAATTAACAGATGCAGATTTTCCTCTCCATCCCTTCCTCCTCAGGAGCTGAGTGAGGCACAGTTAATTACTCCTTTTGTGTGGGGAGGGCTTTGTTCCCTCTGCCGGTGAGCAGAGTGATTAACTTGGCTCAGCAGGGTAACAAAAGGCCTAGAATCTGATCCTGAGCTGAGCCAGAAACATTTTATAATTCTGGACGACCCATAAGGTGCATATATAGTTCTTGGGACCTGTATATTCAAACTTGGTGCATATGTTTCTCCCAGTTTAATGCCTTACTGGACTTTGGAGGCCTAAGGAAAGCGAAACTGCACTTTAAGGCAGATTTCCCCTATGTGTATAATACTGTGACACTGCAGATTACTCTAATTTCGACCAAAGTGGCAAATAAAGTGACTGCTTTACAGGTAAAAAGTAGATGGATCTTGGCCGATCAAGTAGATTCATATAGTAATAATATGGAAATGGAATGTATAATAATTATCAATATATATATATCCAGTCATAGAATGTAGAAGATTATGGAATCCAGCTAGGGTTGCTGGAAGAAGATTTAGAATGGATAAGCATTAAATATCCAACCTAAGTGATAGCACTTTGAGGAGATTTTAATTGAACCCACAATTTGGTGATCCAGTTTAGAAAGACATGTTATCTGCGTCCCAGGTGCCACTCGCAAGCTTCCCAAAAGGTTGTATGACAGAAGCAGGCATGGCTGAACCTTGTGTGCCTCTACAACGCAGTCGCAACAACGAATGCGTCTTAACCACGCATTCCTTTACCACGCATTTCCTTTACCAAGCATGCCTTTACAACAAAGTTTGTTGTAAAGACACGTTTGCTAAAGGAAATGCGTGGTAAATTACCACTATCCCGACCCCCCGATACCCCAAGCCCTAAAACCGACCTCGCCCTGCCCTTGAAACTACCCATTGCCTTTCCCCCACCCTGAGGCCTAAAACCCTGTCACCTTCAAAAAACTACCCCGACCCCAGCCCCCCCCGTCCTGAGCCCTAACACTTACCCCGCCCTGCCCTTAAAACTACCCCTACCCTTCCCCCGCCCTGAGCCCTAATACCCTGTCCCCTTCAAATAAACTACACTAACCCCCCCACACCCTCAGCCCTAAAATGGACCCTGCCCTGCCCTTAAAACTACCACTTCCACTCCCCCCGCCCGGAGGCCTAAAACCCTGCGGTGTAAATGGTCCTGTTAGAAATGGGGTTTCTGGTTGGCTAGGGTATACACCTCAGCGAGGCAGAACACACCATTCTAGTCAGGGTAAGGGAGTTACACACCCAAGATAACCCCTGCTCACCCCCTTGGTAGCTTGGCAGAGCAGCCAGTCTTATCCCAGAGGCAATGTGTAAAGCGTTTGCGCAACACACACACACAAGTGACACACTAGGCACTCCAAAAAAAAGAGACTCCACACAAGGTTATATAAAATGCCCTTTGTATTATACATAAAACACATAGACCAAAATCACACAAATCACTATTATTTTGCCAACTAGGCAATTGTCCTAACATCATAGGTCATAAATCACTTTGCCAACTAGGCGTTCGTCCTAACGTTACATTTGGTGCAATAACATCAAGACATACTGCCCATGTCATAAGCACATATTACGCCTAACATCACAGTTAGTGCAAACAGTAAACACTTAAGTCATACAGGCCGTAAATCGTCTTCACTCCGCACATCCTGCTGATCCTGAAAGTATGGTTGTTACTCTCTCTTAGCCAAGTATATAGTAACCTAAACCATGGCATCTGGGCGTGAGGAAAATATGTACAGTGCAGACCATAGTATGCAGAGCTCAAGCACATCAGTCTCTTAACCTTGTTATGGCCGCAGGGATGCCTGCGCGCCTATTACCAGCAGCGAGGGAGATTTCCAGAAATGCCCCCACGGTAGGTAGGATTGCAGCTGCCTGCATTCGTGCGGCGCAGCAGCAAGTGGTTCCAGCAGGGTGGGAGCGAGGGAACTGACTCAGGCCCCCTTCCGGTCCCCGGTCGGGGCCAATCAGTGACTGGGAAATGTGGCCTCTCCGGCTGCCTGAGACGGGAGGCGCGGGGGTTTTCCCCTCTGCTGGGCTGCGGCACGCAGATCTGGAGCGGCCGCGAGTCTTCGGCTCTCTTGTACTCTGGGAAGCGTCCCAGCTTCTCCAGACAGTCGGCTTCCACCTCAGAGGAGCCGGGGCACTTGGCATGGCGTCTCGCTCAGGGCAGGGCCACGACGTGCGGTGGTTCCTCCTCCGGTTGCTTTGGAGCTGGTTGCCAGGCAATGCCTGGTGTTAGTGCAGCGCTCGCTCAGTGTCCGCCCTCGGAATCAGCAAACCTCTTGGGCTTATCACGAAGTGGGATTGGGGCTTAGCCCTGAACTCAGTTACACGGGTGGCTCAGCGGCAGCGCCCACGGCGAGTTGCAATCAAGGGAGCGCCAGAGAGCCTCCCCAGTGATGAAAAACACAGGCAGGCTTTCCAGGAAATAAAGCCCAACGGATTTCTAGCAGCACAAAGAACTTCCAGTAAGCACAAGAATTTCCCGTAAAGTAAAATCAGAAGAAAGGAAACAATAAGAGGGCTCTTGCAGATTTTTGTGTTAAGGAGGTGAGGACCAACAGTCCAATCCTTCTCCTGCTCCAGGCAGGAGCAGCCACTGCAGGTCGTCCTACTCCACACATATCAGGGGCAGCTCTCCTCACACAGCTTCTCCAGCTCTCCCCCCAGGCAGGTTCTCTTTAAATCCAGCAAGGATCTTTCCTGAAGTCTTTTGTAACCCTGAGACTTCCAACAGGAGGCCAGCCACACAAGCCCTTGGAGATTCTTCACAAGCAGGATACCACAGCCGGGCAAAAAGAGTCGGTCCTTTTCCTCCACCACAGACAGAAGAAGCAACTGCAGGCCATCCAACCCCTCACACAGAAAAGGCAGCGCTCCTCACACAGTCCTTCCACTCTTCTTCTTGGCAGGGTCCTCTTGTTCCCTGAAGTAATCTAAAGTCCTGGGGTTTTAGGTGTAGTACCTATACCCCATTTTGTCATTGTTCTCTTTGCTGTAAGGGTCTTTGAACCCAGTCCAAACCACTCCTGTCCTCCCTGGTACAGCATGACCACATGGGGCGGAGACAGCATTGCGAAAAAGGAGACACAGCCTATTCAGGTGCAAGTGAAACTCCTTCCACCACTCTAAATGCAGACCAGGTTTATTCAGCCCTGTGATGAGTCACCCAGGCAAGGCAGGGCACACCTCAACCCCCCAGTGACTGTCTAGAGTGAATGCACATCCCAGCTCCTGTCACTCAAACACCAGATGCTGAATACACAAACAGCCAGAGGCACACAGAAGGGTAAAGTAAGAAAAATGCCCACTTCCTAAAAGTGGCATTTTCAAACACAGAATTTAAAAAACACCGTTGCAAAAAGGTGCGTTAATAAATTCAGAGAGCCTAAACTCCATTTTCCTATTTTGTCCCTATGGAAAGCTACACATGTAAAATGTTACAGCGCAGCCCCAATGATAAGCCTATGGTACAGACAGCCTTTCAATAGTGAAAAACGAAATACATAGTATTTCACCATCAGGACATGTCACACACACCAGTACATGTTTTCCCTTTCACATACGCTGCACCCTGACCATGGGGGTAACTTGAACCTCCCTTAGGGGTGCCTTACATGTAAGGAAAGGGAATGTTTGGGCCTGGCAAGTGGGTGCACTTGCAGGACAACATGGCCGTTTACAACGGCGTGCGCAGACACTACAGTGGTAGGTCTGAGACACATTTACAGGGTTACTCATGTGGGTGGCACAACCAGTGCTGCAAGCCCACTAGTAGCATTTGATTTACAGGCCCTGGCACACGCCATGCACTTTACTAGGGACTTACCAGTAAATCAAATATGCCAATCATGGATAGCCAATCATATCACGATGTATACAGAGAGCACATGCACTTTAGCACTGATTAGGAGTGGTAAAGTGCCCAGAATCCTATAGCCAACGAGAACAGGGTCAGAAAAATAGGAGACAAAAGGCAAAAGGTTTGGGGATAAACCTGTCAAAAGGGCCAGGTCTAACAGTCCGGTTATTACGGACTGCCAGGCAAGTTAAACCTTTTGATATGGGAATCAGGGGTGCCCTATCAACCATGTTTTCATTAATGCATGGTAAACCCCTCCACAGAGGGAAAATAAGGTGTTGCATTAAGAGCAAAGCGATTATTGGCCTCAGCATTTAGAGTTAAATTTGGGGCTTGGTGTTCAAAGTGAAAAAGTTATCCCGATGCAAGTGGAATATCCCAGACGTCTTACCACGCAAATGTCTGATGAACACTTAAAGGTTCTTAATGATTTTATAGAGGAGCATGAGTTGATTTTTTATCCTGGCATGATGCTTTACTGGCGCAGGTTGTTAACTGTTTAAGGGTAAAATTCCACAACATAATACGGAAGGAGAAAAGAGGGCATGTTGCGCAGTTGAAGAGTGACGGTTGGTTTGATAGGGAATGTGGAAGATTAAAACTAAAAATAAGGAAATGGGAGAGAGCTCTAAAGAAAAAGTATGTTCTGGAGTTGGGTAGTAACCTGCACAAAGTTAAAATCGATATAAGCGCAGGTAAAAAGTGAGAAAAATGAGTAAGTGCTGGCAAAACATGATTGAAAAAAATGTTAGAACATTTTGGCAGTTAGTACATGAAGGAAGTAGAAGAGTGTCAGGGAAAATTAGATTTCTGGTAGGAGAAGATGATTTTGTTAACTATCTGGAATAAGTATATGGCTATGACAATGTTGAGGTACCCGGGAAGGTAAAGTTTGTAGTGGGCAAATAGATTTTTCTGAGTTAAGAGGATAAAGGAAACTATCCAGCCCCTAAAGCTAACAAAGGCAGCTGGCCCAGGTAAACTCCCCACAGTTATAATAAAATTGTAATGTAGACTGGTGGGAAAACTACTTTTATGTAATATTTGAAAAGTCTTGGTTTCTGAGCAATTCCCTGATAGCTGGAAAGGAGCAATTATAAGATTTCTTTATAAAAAGTATGATACTATGGCTCCTAAGAACTGTCATCTGATGACCTTCTGGACGTGGGGAGAATGTTTTAAAAAAAATGTTGCTACATTTGTTAAAAGATTGGTTGGAAGGAAACAATATACTCCCAATTAAAGAAGGCCACTCAACTTTAGATCGCTGTTTCAGTCTGGGGGCAACAGCAAGGAAATCAATAGACTTTAGGGGAAACTGATCTGTTGTTTTGTTGATTTTCAGTGCTGCCTTTGATTTGGTGTGTACCACAACTTATTGTGGGAAATTTGATAAGACTTGGAATTCATAAAGATTTCCTTTGATTCTCTAGGAGCTACATAGCCAGAATTGGGGTCGGGTGATAATAGATACGGCAGGTATGTTAACAAGAAAGATCCAAATTAAGAACGGCCTGCATCTGGACTGTGTTCTGGACCCATTATTATTCTCCTTACTTTTAACTGATTTGCCGAACACATTAAAAGAAGCAAAAGACTTATGTCCTAAGATGAATGGTTCGCATGTCCCGTGTCTGTTATCTGCTGATGACTGGGTGATAATGGACATGACTGAAGTAGGCTTACAAAGGAACCTGAAAGTCTTTAGTGAATATTGTTTAAGAAAAAAGCTTATAATAAACCTAGATAAGACAAAGATTATGGTGTTGGGGAAAGCAAATGCAAAGTACAACTGATGCCTGGGAAGGAACAAGTTGGCCAGAGTGGAAAAGTATAAATACTTAGGAATGTGGTTCGATGTAAAGTTAAATTGGAAAGAACATATAGAATCACTAAAAGCTACAGCATTGTCCTCAGTATGAGGCTTAACGCAATTCAATAGGAAATATGGTGGTCCCTCTCTACGACCATTTTTCTCAGCCTAAAATGCCATGGTCCACCCTCAATTCCAGTATGGAGTACAACTATTAAGTTTATGTGGCTAACTGGACTGGAATTATGAGGAAGGTAAATGTGTGAAAAGACTGTCAGCGTTGCCACTGTCATCTATGATTCAGGCTGGAAGAAAGGAAACCCAGCTTGCGGCATGGAGCTATCTAGGGTATGCAGCTGCGATTAGGTTCTGGTTGGGGCTACCTCAGGAAGGAAGCTTAAAAATCTCCTCTCTTTGCAAAGGTGAGGTCAAAGGTGGTCAATTGAAATGGGCAAAGCAAGTGAAACCATTGTTTGGTCAAATATGTAGAAGATTAACCCCTTCGCTGCTAGCCCCCACCCCGTGCTAAGCCTTTTTTGGCTATTTGGGGAAGTTTGCGCTTAGGCCCCTGTAACTTTTTGTCCACATAAGGTATCCACGCCAAATGTGTGTCCTTTTCTTCCAACATTCTGAGGATTCTAAAGGCACCCAGGGTTTGTGGATTACCCTGAAGGGTACCGAGAAATTAGCCAAATTATAGCTACGTTTGTTTTGTCTTTTAAATGGGATAAATGTGCTGCAGAAGAAAGTGTCTGTTTTTTCCATGCAAATGGTATCAACAAAGGGTTTGTGGTGCTAAAATCACCTCACCATCTTCCTAGCTTTCAGGAACAGGCAGACTTTTGTCAGAAAACCAACATTTTCTACACAGTTTTGTCATTTTACTGGGACATAGCCTATTTTTCCTATTTTTTGTACTTTCAACCTCCTTCCAGTTAGTGGTACAAATAAGTGTAAAAGCAATCATAGATCCCAAGCTATACATTTCCGAAAAGTAGACAAAAGTCTGAATTCAGCAAGGGGTCATTTGTGTAGCTCCTTCAAGGTTTTCCTATGGAAACTAATAGTTGAAACAAAAAAATATTGAAATTGAGTTGAAAAAAACAGCCATTTGTGCCAACGTTTTCACCTGTAACTTCTTCTAAGTATGGGAGATTTTTTAAAGCAACATAATTTTATATCCGCTGGACCCTTCTGGTTGCAGGGATATACAGGACTTGTAGGTTCACCAAGAACCCGAGTTACCCAGAGCCAATAACTGAGCTGCGCCTTGCAATAGCATTTCATTGTGTACCGTGTATATAGCAATTCATTTGGTAAAATGTAAAGAGTGAAAAATAGGTATCAAGGAAACCTATGTATTTCCGAAATGGGAACAAAACATAGAGTTTAGAAGTAGTGGTATTTGCACATTTCCAAAATTGTGGGTACCCACACTAGCATGTGAATTAGAGGACACTTTTCAAAATGACTTCTTTTTACACATTGTCTTACATTTGGAAGGCAGAAATGCATAGAAAGTCAATTTGTAATAGCACTTGTTCTTCTATTCTGTGTTCCCCTAAGTCTCCCGATAAAAATGGTACCTCACTTGTGTGGGTAGGCCTAGTGCCTGCGACAGGAAACGGCCCAAAACGTAACGTGGACATATCATATTTTTCCAGTGAAAACTGACCTTTTTTTAACAATGTGCCTAGCTGTGCATTTTGGACCCAGCTCAGCTGGCACCCAGGGAAACCTTCATCCACAACAAGGAGCATAAGAGGGAAAAAAAGCAGTCAGGTCGCCCTCCACTCAAAAGTGCAATCCAACAAAAAGACCTGACTGTGTTAGGACATATTAAAATTTCTTAGGAACCAAGGTTTTTTTTTTCTCGAATATCTCCACCCAACCGCTGGCCTTAACCAATTGCCAGTCATATCCGGTCCTAAATGTCCCGCCTAATTTTTTTATTATTTTCGAACACACCCCATGTACAAAAACCCCCCTCTATTGAAAGGTGTATGAAAAAAGGTGTGGAGGAAAGAAAGTACCTCACGTAAGCATCACCAGGGGAGCTGCTGGTAGGTTCTCACCAGTTTGCCCACGTTTCTCATCATCGGTAACTTTCTTACCCATGAAAAGGAGAGAAGAAGTGTCCAGTATAAAGTATAAGAGGTGAAAAAATGAATATGGTGAAGTACGCACAATAGTGTGTCGTGTCAAAAGACGAGAAAACCCCGCACTGTGAGAAAGAGTAACCACTTTTCTCCAAATAAAATAGAGTTATGACTCACACATCCAAGTTTTATTCCATGGTGTGAACCTACTCAAATTTAAAAACAGACCATGTTTCAGACCACTTTAAGATGGGCCAACATGTTTCATTGCCACTCTTCTTTACGGCAATTTCTTCAGGGCTCGGGCCACACTTCACCTCACTGGATCTCAGAATTTTTAACCACGGGTGACAGGTGGTAGCCATCAATATTCATACCGGCTCCCCACCATATCGAGAGGGTATCCTTCAGTCGTAAGCTCCTTTACGGCACAATCCGTTGCCGGCCGTATACCGCGTTTACACGTGTATACTGCTGTATCTCATTCCAGCATTTTTTTAGGCGGGACATTTAGGACTGGATACGACTGGCAATTGGTTAAGGCCAGCGGTTGGGTGGAGATATTCGAAAAAAAAAACCTTGGTTCCTAAGAAATTTTAATATGTCCTAACAAACCTAGTGAAACCTACCAAACCTATACATTTTTTAGGACTAGAAACCCAGGCAAATCCAGGCTAGGGTGACTTGTGGGACTCTCACCAGGCTCTGTTACCTAGAATCCCTTGCAAACCTCAAATTTTGTTTAAAAAAACACATTTTCCTCACATTTCTGTGTTGGAATGTTCTGGAATCTGCGAGGAGCCACAAACTTCCACCCACCCAGCATTCCCCCAAATCTTCCAATAAAAATGGTACCTCACTTGTGTGGGTAGGCCTTGTGCCCACGACAGCAAACGGCCCAAAACGCAACGTGGACACATTACATTTTTCCAGTGAAAACTGGCCCTTTTTTCGCAATGTGCCTAGCTGTGTATTTTGGACCCTAGCTCTGGTATGTGAAGAAGAGCGGTTTTTATCCACGGCTGTTTTACTTTCTTTTTAAGTGTATTTATTGAATGTTTTATGAGATGGTAGTATTTATGGTGGTTGTAATACGCTACGGTCTAAATAAACATAACCTTTCTGGCTGACAAAAATTCTGCCATTAGCGTTAATATATTTAAAAGTTTCTAAAGTGCAAGAAGTGCCCAAGTTAAACTTTTGTTAAACCACATTGCTTCGAAGAGGGGAATGCCAAGTCCTCCTCTCCCTAACAGTTCCAAAGAGATTTGGCAGGTGTTTTGTCCAGTCCCTCTGTTTTTTTTCAAACCTAAGTGCACCAGACATGGTGGAGCATAGACTTGACGTGCTGGGATTTGGGAGCCAGTACCTCGGATGGTTAGAGCAAAACTACAAGTCCCAGAGGGTAACGTGCTTTCTAAATATTCATAAAGAATAATATTGGAGTGCAGGGCCTGCACCTTGTCCCTCCTATCACTCTAATCCGCACTTCCACTTAAATATAATTACCTTAAGTTACTTTAAATTGTATAGACTGAAATGCATTTTCAGGTGATATTTTTTAACAACAGTATTCTTCTCATATCTGTTCACTTAGTCTGTGCAGTTTACATGCTTCTGAAAGTCCTCAGTGAAATCTAACATTGGACTTGCCCTTCGCAGAGACTAAACTAAGTCTGAATAACCGAGTTTTTGTTCTAATTTTGTTAGAACAGATAGACTTGTACAAACACTACAAACGTGCTCACTTTGACTGAATACGGAAAAATTCCACGTATGTTGTAGTTCAGAACTCGCATAATAGGGGATACATTCAGAGAGCATTGCAAAACTCCGATTTAACAAATGGCAGGATAACATCGGTAGATTTTGCAAGTAATATTTGAAAACGTTATTTTCCAATGTAAACATTTTTAATGTGCCATTTTAACTATTTGATCGCTTCATATAAACGCCCTTATCTGTTTTTTAAAGTATTTTTATTGGCATTTTTAATTATTTAATACACAGTTCGTATATTAGAGCACAACAATATTAACATCAAATACCTCAGTGGCAGTGGCAATACATTACTGAAATACATCTTTCAGTGTCCATGAAAATGATCAAAGAGAAAAATCTAGTGTACAATATACATTCCTTGGGCCCAGAGGGGTACTGCGCAGCCAATTTCTAACACATAACTGTCACCGCCAGGTTCCGACCAGAGTTCCCAGTACATGCTTCACCAGAGTTCGTTCCTGATAATTTACATGTGGGAGTACCCACCAGGGGATCAAAATACAATTATAACATTCTTGATTTACAAAATGCTACTTCGATTGTTCAAAAACAACTCTAACAAAATGAAAAGAGAGGGAACAAATAACCCAACAAAAACAAAAAAAGAAGCAAAAAAGAAAGGCCCTTATGCAGAGGGGCGAAATATAGCATAAGTATCATTACAAGCGAGTGGTGGAGGCACAATATAATGAAGTGTCACAGGCGGGGGCTGGGGATATGAGGGGGGGGAAGGGGCCTACAATTGCAATCAAAGCAGTCCCATCCGGGCAGTAAGTGGCCATTTAACATTCCCCCACATTCCGTATTCAACAGCAGGCACACCGGCTCCCAAAACGATCCAAAGGTTCAATAGACATTGCAATTTAAATCCCTTCGGAGTGGGGCCCCAGGTCTGAATCTGAACCCGTTTCGCTAGTCACTTGCCCCTAAACGCCCTTATCTGTTAAGGTAAAACAAGTAATCCGTGTTTCAAGTTTAGAGTACATAGAATAGTTTTTAGGTTAGATATTTTTATTCCACTGCTTGCTTATAAATAGTTCTCATAAATCAATGAAACATTTATGTTCACGTGTTAGGTTCTAGTCGATGTTACTAACACACTCTGCACCTGATAATTTGATTCAAAGTATGTAATACTTTCTAAATGACTTGGGGTTTTAAATTTTGAACTTGTAGTTTTGTCTATATTTACAGAACCTGTCAGTCCTATGTAATACTTTCATATGACACCAGGGGGCAATAGAAGAACGTGTTAAGCATTTACACTTTTAATCTGGAAACGTTAAATGCCGTACAACGAGGTGTGTTTCATATTGTGACTGAGTTGACCAAAAACAGTTCAGAAATATTTTTTCAGAAGTATTTGCTGGTTTATTTTATAACCATGATAGGTCATGCTTTCGTGTTTATTTGCAGATGGTTTTCATTAGCAAATTTAAAACATCTCTTTACGGTGAAAAATTGCTGCGTGGGTCTATAATGAAAAGTTCAAATGCCCGGCATCGTTGTAGGAGTATATACTGTGCGTGCACACACATTGAAAACACTGGTAAAAGTGTAAAATTTTAATTAAAAGGTGTAAAAATAGTTGCAGTGAATTTAGCGGCCATCATTTACAGTGGATGTACCAGCGACATGCTTGAATGAGAAGAGTGAGATGAAAGCCGCGATGATGGCGGAAGAAGCTGAGCAGCAGGACTGACTGGCCGAACTTGGACCACTGCTTCCTAGGGGCCAGACTCTTGGCAGCCGCCACTTTACAACCTACCTGTGCAAGAGGGTCTGGCCAGGCAGGTGCGGGCACACCCACCAGTGGCATAATCACTGGGACAGATACATGAGCACACCTCTCATTATGCTGTGGCTTATCAAACCTACTTAACAGTATAGGATGTCGTTGGTCTGTGCTAGAGGCAAACGGACTTCTGTCAATTTTTTTCAGGAAAGGTTGACAAAACTGCACAAGAGCATCCAAAAAAGTACAACACAAGTGGCGAAATGTATCGAGGTTTGTATCTAAAAAAGGGGCACTTATTGGTTGGGTAAAAAATAACATTACGGGTTGATGGCTCGAATGCTGGGCTGCACAGTGACAGCTTGTGAATACTCATTTGCACTGGTCACAGTAGAAGCTGCTCCGGGAGACCAGGAACCCTATAGAATTTGAGTCAGGACCACTCCCTTTCAATAGTCAGTTACTTCTCGGTGCCACACAGAATGGGAACATACTAAGCTTTGCATCCTGGACAGTTTCTCCTGCAGGGCCAGGCCCTCATCTTCCTTCTCAGAGAATCCCTTGGCTTCTCCATCAGTTGCAGACTTCAGATGATGTCCCCTCCCCTCTGGCGGTCATGCTAACGCCAACCTTAAACACAGCGCACAACTTTCATTCGAGTACTGTGGGGAGCACTCCTTTGGTTGTTCATGATGGACTTGGAACTAGCACCAAGTGGGATGTTTGGAACCCACTTTTATACCGATTTTCCAGAAAGGCGATGTGGGTCTACTGTCTCAGGCCTCAGAACTGGTTTGTGTTGGTGCTCTTTCATATATCATTTTCAGGTTGCTCGTCAGACACACTTTGTTCAAAGTGATGGTTTTTACAGCACATCACAGTGTGACTCACTCGAAGCATAAGTACCCAAAATGTGGGCACAATGAAGTGTGAGTTCTCTGCACCTGGTTGCTATAACCTTCTTTGAGCAGTAATCCAAGACAGACAAAAGGGCAGGTCCTACCTAGAAACGTCCTGTCCTTGAGCAACAGAAAGTGAAGACCTATACCTCACACCTACCATCTAGCAATGTCAGCTGTCAGGAATAATTCATTTGCAGCTTTTTGCTAACATGGCGCTTGTTAGAAATGGGATCTCTGGTTGGCTAAGGCTTGCGCCAAAGCCAGGCAGAGACCACCACTCTAGTCAGGGTGAGGG
This sequence comes from Calotriton arnoldi, assembly GCA_963921515.1. Classification (NCBI taxonomy): domain Eukaryota; kingdom Metazoa; phylum Chordata; class Amphibia; order Caudata; family Salamandridae; genus Calotriton; species Calotriton arnoldi. The sequence goes on along the minus strand of CAWUFW010005218.1, from coordinate 1,034,906 downwards.
AGTTGCACGCCGAAGATATCCCCTGCTCACCCCCTTGGTAGCTTGGCACGAGCAGTCAGGCTTATCCCGGAGGCAATGTGTAAAGCGTTTGCGCATGCACACAGCAACAACATACCAGGCACTCCACACAGGGTTATATCAAAAATAGCCTTTGTATTCTCATAACACATTAGAATAGTAATCACATAATATACATTGTGCCACCTGGCACTAGGTAATATCTACAAGGGATTATGTACACCTGACAGGGCCAACTGGACCACTGTCAGAACCTTCACAAAGTGAACTTAGTAAATGTAGGACATATCATAAACGTACAACCAGTAATCACTGGTAACCACTGTACTCAGCATCATCCTGTAACATAAACCACATTATGCACAGTATCACATTTAGGCGTGAATTCCATTCTGCGCCAACCTTACCAGCATAAACACATTATGCAATCATCTCATAAGTCTAAACGCATTAGACAATAACCTCCTAAGCATAACTCACATTAGGGGCATAACTCGCAGTAGAGAATAATCTCACTAGCATAAACCACAGTATGCAAATAACCTCATACATAAACCACAGTTAGAGGCATAAAACAGGGTGCGTAAATCATAGTACATGAATCACATTTCCTAGCACCACATAAATCACATTAGGGCCTGGCGCCCTATAAACCTAACAGTCCCCCTGGCCAACTGGCCTTCCCAAAGGGGCTCAAATGCCCTGTGTCCAAAATGTCAGGGCGCGCTGCCAATGCAGCAGAATCCATGCGTGCAATTGCGCGGGGGCAAAGGAGTGTATCTCACTCCTCTCTCATTCACAATGCCCCCAAGGAAAGGTCAGCCTAAACGTTGCAGCTGGCGCTAATTGCTGCGCAGCTGTGAGGCAAACAAGACTTGGCACCATTGTGCCCTTCTGTCCCCCGCAGAGACTCTATAAACAAATCTGCGCCAAAATGTTGCAGTTGCCCGCTACGGTGGCGCAACTGGGAATAAGCAAATAGGCCCTGGCACAACTGTGCCCTCGGGGCCTCACTGGGGCTCTCTCAATACACTTGCCCCTATCGTTGCAGCTGCCCTCTAGCAAGCGGGGCAGCTGAAAAATACATCTAGGGGCACCGACAATGTGCCCCGACGCGCGCCTCCCCCCGGGACTCTAAGGAAGAGATGCCCGATCGTTGGAGCGGCCCACTGTCAGGCGGGGCCGCTCAGTAGGTAGGCACCACGATGTGCGCATGGAGCCCCCCCCCCCAATCAGGGACTCCAAAAACAAACATGCCCCCGTTGTTGGTGCAGCCCCCTATCAGGCGGGGGCTGCTCAGGACTACGGACTTGCGCTGTGCCTCACTCGGCACCAACTCAGGAGAGGCCCTCACTCACCAGATCTGAAGGCTCTCTGGCGGTGTCTCCTCCCGGACAGCTGCCGGTCCCTCGGCAAGGCCAGCACTCCGCGGGGCTCTCTCCTAACTCACGGGAGCCCCGCGCTGCCATCGGCGGCCTCGGCCACTTCTTTTAACTTCACCCGGGCCCCCTCCTGGGACCCGGTACTTCGTTGTGGAGCCCACGAAGCTCCGGACTTCCGGCTCCTTCGGGCGAGGCCCCGCCCACGTCCCAGGCAAGGTTGCCTGACTTCCTGCCCTGCGATCGGGGCCGCGGCAGTGAAACGCGGGGTGGGCTCCCGCTTCGATTTAAAGACACTGGCGGGGTGGGCACCCGCCAAAGCAAGGCAAATAATGCGGGGTGGGCACCCGCAATAAAAATAGCATCATAAGCGGGGTGGGCACCCGCCTTTAAATCTCAAAATAAGCAGGGTGGGCACCCGCCATTTAAGCATCGCGGGGGAATCCCTATGATGGGGATTCCCTCGCAAAGGGCTGCAGCGCCGCGCTGCGAAGCCCACGCTCTCTCTCGGCAACAAAGAGCCAGGTGCTCTTAAAAATAAAAGCAAAGCGCTCACAGGGTGCAGGAGGCAGCACAAAGTCCTGGAAGAGCAAGGGAAGTAAAAGGGGTCCAAGTAAAAGGTCTTCCCGGTCCAGGGGGCAATGCAGGGCCCAGGGAGGCAAGCCCTCATTGCAGTTCCTCCTGGGCCCCAGCAGCAGCACGCCCCAGCAGGATCAGCACAGCATCATGGAACTGAACCACATCATGGGGTCACAGCCCCTATATTTATACCCGGATTTCCTTTGTCTGTAGAGCAGGGCATGGGGGAACCAGATGCAACTGGTTCAGGGGGGATTTGGAGCACTTTGTTTTGCAAGCTCCTCTTCCCCTTTGTCAGATGGGGGCTAGGTGATCAGACACACCACAGGGGGCGGAGCCAGCATTGTACAGGGCAGGCACACTCCTATTCAGAGTCAGGGGATTACCCCTCCCACTACTCTTAGCCCAGGTGTCCTATTCAGCCCAGCGCTGACTCACCCTGCCCCTCCTGGAGCCACACACACCTCCCAGCCCCTGTCACTCACAAGCCAGACATGCAATTCACATCAGGCAGGCAGACACACAGCACACAGAAATGCCAACTTCTAAAAGTGGCATTTCTCCACCAGTCATCATAAATCTGCGCACACCATTGCGCAGCATTTATTCTCACGAGTTCATACATACTAAACTCGCCCCGGCCGCTCCTCTCATACCAGGAATTACCACAGACACACTTATCCCCAATCCATTCCTATGGGAGGGCAGGCCAACTTCACCAAATGTACACAGAGAGTGCACACACTTTACACTGGACCACAGTGCTAAAGTGCCCAGAGGCCTAAAACCACCAACACCACGTCAGAACTTAAGGCAAAAAGTTTAGGGGTGAACCTGCCAAAAATGGCCAAGTCCAACAGCGCTCATGAAATTTCTAAACTTGGTTCTAAAGTTGGCTGTGTCTCCACCTTCTATCCACAGGAATGCAGGCAATACACTTCCACCATCTGGGAAGGCCATTCTCACCCTTCAAGTTGTGCCATGCTAAACCGAAGACATCCAAAATAGATCCTACTGGCCCCAGTACTCCTACAATACTCAGAGTCCTACTACCATACATGTTGCCAGTTATGCACCGCACATGCATTCACACTTGATATACCCATGGAATGTCAGCACAGATTCTTGATTCCTCATAACAGCTGACATTTACACCAGAGGGTTGGTAGACCACACTCTCAATGACACAGAGAAAAAGATCTAGTCACGCTATAAATTCACAAACCACAGGATGCCCCCACTACCGCTGTACATGATGTACCAAGAACAGTAGTTCATTGCTTACGATCAAGGTATGCGTGGCGCTCCCTTCCAGGTCACAAGACTGGTCCCGGACCTCACATTGTCACGGTCTGGCCTATACGTCTACGCACACTGTAGGCTAGTATGATGCCAGGGCCAAAATAAAACTCAGGATACTAGTTTCACATGCAGTCTGGTACTCTGGCCCAGGTGCCTGTTTGTTTATCATGTAGTGAATGTTCCTGTCCCAACAATAAGGCTCTCATATATCGCATGGCACTGACTTTGAGGTAGCTGTAGTCCAACCTGGTTGTTGCACGTGCCATATCAAGGGAGTTTAGACCATCCCTATGGACCTCCTGATATGGAGTCTTGTTGGACAAGCTTCCTATGCTTAGCTGTTATCCTGGCTGTGGAACCTGACCAGGTATGAACAAAGCCGGCATCATACAAAATGTAACTAGTGAGATACAGTCAGATATGTCCAGGTAATGCTATGCTATCCTGTTAGATTACCAGCATGGATAACAGCTTGAGTCTATGCTATTAGTGAGCTACAATTTAACATGCTATTTACTACTTCAATTAAGATATAAATTGAGTATTCCTGAGATCTGATTCCTGAGATATAGGGCAATATATAAAATGAGGAAAACCATATCCCACGCCAAATGGTTCTTCTCATGGAGATCAACCAGTGTTTAATTAAAGCAAATAGTTCCTGTAGGAGTGATATACACATAATGCAGAAAGCATACTTTACTTCTCCTATCTATATATTCTGCCCGGGTGGTATATCCTTACCTGGAAATAACCAAACCATTCCGCATGAGTTTTATTTTGTGTTATGTAGTCTTTCAGGAGGATGTGACTAGTGATTATTCCTTTCACTTCTCTTCATAGTTTAAAAAAACTCCAAACTTAACAGGCTTATCATAAAGATAGCCTCCTCAGGTAGCCTAGCTCTTAGATGCGAAATGTCTCTGGTCGTAATATTCACACACACACTGGGAGATGCTGTCGTCACCGTTCACAGTTTGCCTTAGCATATAAGGAAATCTTTCTCAAGGCTATGCTGAGATTCTGGAAAACAGTTAATGCAGCAGGGTCTGGTCGTTATAATAGGCCTCTAATGGCATATCCAGACACAATTGCTGGACATGCCCTTCAACAGACACCTCTTTGGACATGAGCTCTTGGCGGCTCGACTTCAGGCGACTCTGCACCGCTTTAGGTCCAAGTCTCGTGGGAGGTTCCGGGCCCGCTCTGTGAGTCGGTCCCACCGGTCGTCGTCACAGTCAAAGTCGCCGTCGGGTAAGTCCCACAAACCCAAGAAGGGCCAAGAAGTTGAAGCGTTCTTTGAATTCACTGTGCAGGTCCAAGACAATGGATAAGGGGCAGGAACGTGCCTCAAGTCTAGGCCCCGCTCCTGTACTCCACCCGCAGAGCCTGAGTCTGGGTCCGCTCTGCGCCTCTCTAAATTTTCCAGAGCTGGAGCGACCTCCGCCCAACTCAGAAAATTCTATGAGGCCATGCACCTCGTTTTTGGGCAACCCGACTACTCTGGCGCACCTTTGGGTCTCACGGATTCAAAAGGATCTCCCACTCAATTTCCGCTGGCGGGTTTGCCCTTGGCACCAGTAGGGCCCTCTGGATCCTTTCCTGGATCTGGACCAACTCCGGTCCCGAATCCACGACCTCTGCTGGGGTTCGGTCACGTTGCATCATTCCCTATTTTGCCAATGCCCTTCGGCGCCACCAACCCCATCGTCATTCCCGACTCCGATATTGAGCTGGATTGGCATCGCTCAATGTTGGCACTGGTGCCATCCAGAACCAGACCATCTGGGTCAAAGACACTGCTTCCTTTCTTTGACTGGCCCAGTGGGGAGCATGACTGGGGTGAATCTGAGGATCCCTATGGTAATCCTGAACCCCTTGATGAACCTTTGGCTGAAGATAACTGGAATGAGGACCTGACTGATGCCAGGGGTCTGGACACTTCACCAGGCGATGGGTCTGGTCTCTCCTCCTAGTGTGGCTATGAAAGAAGGGGCCTCTATTGCTGTGGTGGTGCTGAGGGAAGCTTAGGTGCTCAACACCTCCCTACCCTTAGTGGAAGTCAAGACCAAAGTCTTGATAGAGGTGCTTCAACTCTGGGTGTCCCACACAGAACCCTTCTTGCCCTTTAACAAAGCCCTCTCTGATATCCTGTTCGGGGCCTGGGCCAAGCCCTGCATGGGCACTACTGTGCACAGGACGATTGCACGTTGCCACCGCTCCGCTCCTGGGGACCCAGCATTCCTCACCCAACATCCCACCCCTGAGAGCCTGGTAGTCCAGGCCTCAATCTCCAAAGTGAATCCTGGCGCTTTGCCATCCACTCACTGGATAGGAAATCCAAGAATCTGGATATCTTCGGGAAGAGGATTTTTTCTTCTGCTAGCCTGGCACTGCAGTCGCTGAACCTCTTTGACCGCTATAGCTCCATGTGCTATATCACAAGTGCTGCCTATGGCCTCAGAGGAGGCTCGAGCCATCCTGACCCAAACTATTGCTGATGGCAGGAATGTAGAAAAGTTCACAATATGCTGCGGACTGGAGATGACTGAGTTGCTGAGCAGAGCCATTGCTTTATCGATGGTGCTTCGTCACCACACCTGACTGAGATCGAGTGGCTTCTGGAGTGCTTTAAGGAGAGTAGGACTACTGTCCAGTCGCTGGGACTCACCATGGCCCCATGCTATCCACACTCTTCTTTTCACTCCTTCCATGGTTACGGTAGGGGCTACCAACTGTGTCCTTTTCTACCCATCCACCACGGCTAGCAGACTCCTTAGTCCTTTCGTGACTGCAGACGTGTCTCCCACAAACCTTGTAAGACCCAAGGCCAGAGATCTGCCCTTTCACCCCTGCCACCGTCCTCAGAATGATTGATTGATTGAGGACAATCTCTGCCTGCTGTGTCAGGAAGTGCAGGCTCTTTTGGCCAAAGGAGACGTTAAGAGGGTGCCAACATGAGGCGCAGGCCGTGGTTGCTATTCCTGCTACTTACTTGTGCCAAAGACGAACAGCAGTCTCCTTCCTGTACTAGATCTGCGCCCCCCGCAACTACTTCGTCAAAAAGGAGAAATTCAAAATGCTTACGTTGGCTCAGGTCCTGTCTGGCCTGGGGACTGGATGGTAGCACTGGACTTGCAAAAGCAAATTTCCACATCCCAGTCCTGCCGGCCCATAGACATTACCTGCAGTTCACTGTGGGCTACGAGCATTTTCAGAACTCACAGTGGTGACAGATGTGTCACTCCTAGATTGGGGCGGCCGTCTGGGAGAGGTGGAGATCAGAGGACTCGGGTCAGCTCCACATCAACTTGTTGGAGCGGAGTGCGATTTGCTTGGCATTGACAGCCTTCACCCAATCCATCAAGGGTAGGCTGATTCAGGTGTTCATGGACAACACTACAGCCATGTGTTACTGCAACAAGCAGGGCTGACTGGGGTCCTGGACCCTATGTTGGGTAGCCCTGTACCTCTGGACATGGCTGGAACTTCAGGACATTTTCTTGTTCGATGAACACCTGGCAGGTCTCTCAGCGCCAGGGTGGATGAACTCAGCCATCAATGTCTTGCAGATCACGAATGACGTCTCCATGTGGAGGTGGTGCCAGGTCTCTTCCGCAATTGGGGAGAACCTTGGTTAGATCTATTTGACACAGCGTAGAACGCGCAATGTCAGCCCTTCTGTGCGTTGTAGTTTCTAAGGCGACGTTTACTTGGAGACGCATTTCGTCTTGAGTGGGACTCGGGACGCCTGTACTCCTTTGCGCTGATACCACTCCTGCCCTGAGTTCTGAAGACAATCAAGATGGACTGGGCCAAAGTTATCTTAGTGGCTCCAGATTGGACAAGGAGAGTATGGTATTCCGAACTCCTGAGCATGAGCATTGGTCCTCCGTTTAGGCTGCCTCTTTGGGAGGATCTCCTGTCGCAGCAACAGGGCAGGGTCGTATAATATAACCTGTGCACGCTCCGCCTTCATGTGTGAAGATTGAGATCAGCAGTTGAGTCTTTGATCTCCCTCCTGAAATATGTGAGGTCATCTTGGCTGACAGGCATCCATCTACAAAACCGTATATGCCTGCCATTTGGGCAAGTTTGTGGCATGGTGCTCTGGAATCAGTATACAAAGGAGGGACTACAGGGCTTTTTCCTCTATCAGTGTCGAGGGAGGTCCAGCATTAGGTGCCCTAATTGAAGTATTAGAAGAAGAAGGTTATGCTGTTCCTCAAGAGTGTACGAACAAGGGAAATTGACACCACCCTGAACGTTTGGGTTCAGAGTTGGGAGTCCATTTATTGGATTGTAATGTCCTCACACACCCAATCGGGTGTCATGCTTCATCATCTGGGCTGCTCCTCGTCGGGTCGGCGGTGCAATACCCAACGGGCTCCCTGTAGTAGGGGCACTTTGGCGGAGATCTTTTTCCAATAGCCGTATGGTGAAGTGGGGTGAGGGGCCAGAACTGTGTAGATGTATGTGTGTGATTTAAAATAAGGTTCAAAGTATCCGTGAAGACAATTTTTAATCAGTGGGTCTCCTACCCTAGTTAAAAATATAAACAATCACATTAGCCAGGAAGGTCAGCGAGCTACTGGCTCTTCCTGTTCACCCTCCATACACCAGTTTATTCCTAGACAAATTGCTTCTCTGAATCTGGGCCTCTTTTCTGCCAACGGTGGTGAAACCTTTCCACAACAGCCCAAGCATCACGCTGCTGACCTTCTTTGCTCTACCTCACCCCTTTAAGGAGGAGGAGAGATTCACTGCTTGGACCCCAAAAGAGTGTTTTCATTCTATATCAATTGCACCAAAGAACATCAGGTGGACGATCAGCTCTTCGTTAGGTTCACTGAATCGAAGAAGGGGAAAGCAGTACAAAAACAGACCATCTCCAGATGGATTGTACTGTGGATAAAGATGTGCTATACATTAGCCAAAAAGCTATCCCCTGAGGGCTTGCGGGCTTATTCCACTAGAGCCAAAGCTGTGCCTGCTTCTTTAGTTCATGGAGTTCCTGTCCTGGACATCTGTCAGGCTGCTACGTGGGCATCCTTGAACACGTTTACCAAGCACTACTGCCTTAACAACCATGACCATTGTGACAGGCACTTTGCTCCATTGGTCCTGCAGGACTTTTTGGTCAGAGCCAGTTCTCAGGTCCACCTCTGGGGAGGTATTCCTTTGGTATCTATTCTAAGGTAAGGAATCTGCAGCTAGAAGTCTCTGTCAGATGAACAAGTTACCTTCGATAATGTCTTATCTGGTAGAGACTCTATCTAGCTGCAGATTCCTTACTGATCCTCCCCATTCAACAAATCGGTTTCTCTACCTTAAAAGATCCCTGTTGGCCCTTAGTATCTGCACGCTGGTCATTCAGCCTTCTGGCGTGGCTCTGTGCTTCCGGTGCTCAAACAGTCATGTAAAGAAACTGATGTCAGCTTGCTGTGGTGGCGCCTATGTCCGCACATCACATCCGGCCTCAGCGTGGAACCATTCAACGCCACCGAACGTCGGGCAGGGGTACTGCTGAAGAATTTCCAGAACCAGCCTGATGTCTGGGAAATATTCTAATCTAAGGTAAGGAATCTGTGGCTAGAAAGAGTCTCTAGCAGATAGGCTTTACCAAAGGCAAATAACTTGTTCTTCTCTGCCGTTCTCAAATAGGCCCCCTCCAAATCCATCTCATGCATCTTAATGAAGAGTGATTGTCCCCCTCGTAGCCAAAAGTCCATCAGCTCCTTCCTCTCCAAAAGGCCAGGGATAGTCGATGTAACAGGTTTCTTAATACGTATTAAGAAACCTGTTACACTTGAGCTACGGGCTACCATGCCTTACTGATAATGTTTACTACATAAGAAGTCTTCCGGTTGAATTGTACAAATGTCAGAGTGAACATCCACTTTTTGCTACTTTGTGAAGCCCTGAAGAAGTCTCTTTTAGAGACGAAACGCGTCGGCTATGGCTATGATCTTCTGTTTTTAAGAAATTATGAAATAAAGAGAAAATCCTATTAAGATATGCACATCGGTGATCTGGACATCTTTCTGTGTGCTCATTGCTTTTTTAAATCATCGATACTGAACTGTTATAAATTTGTTGAATAGTGCTGAACCTTTTTGTGTTTAAAGTTGTTATAGGATTCTTTCCTAGTTAAGGAGTACAGAGGGAGTACTCTTTGGTTCTTTGCACTATAAGAAACTTTAAGACACTTTTTCATTTGTTAGGTGCGGTCTCGAACAGCCTCTACCCTCTTTCCTTGTTGTATTGTACTTTCTAGAGGATCTACTTCAAGGTACAGTTGGGTACCTTGAGGTAGATCCTGGAACCCAGGTTAAGTGATGAGGCTTTCCTCCCCATCACCGCTCACCCAGTGCATTTCTTTTAATATTTGATGTTTATTCCTTTATAACTTTTTTCCATCCTTTTTTCCATATGTTTAAGACTGTAAAGGCACCCAGGGCTTAGGTATTCCCCTGTAGGGAACTGAGAAACTATCCATAAGGCAGTAAAATGTTGAAGTTTTGCTTTTCCAAGAAATGCATGTTTTTTCCTTCTAAAAATGCCATCAACAAAAAGTTTGCTGTGCTAGGATTAACTTCTTTCCTGGTTTCAGGAACAGTCAGAGCTGTAAAAATCATTTTTACATGCATTATTTCCTAATTTTGTGGTTTATACCAACTTACAGTTTGTGGGGGTAAAAAGGGGCAAACACGAGTGGACACAAAAGACTGTACATTTCTGAAAAGAAGACACAATTGCGAATTCTGCAAAATATCATTTGTGTAGATTTCTCATGGTTTTCCTAAATCATTAACCAATCAAAGTAAATATGAAAAATAAACGTTGATGACAGCATTTTCATTTGTAATTTTTTGGACGAAAGGCCGATTTATAAATGTAACCTATTATGACGTCTGTCAGACTCTTCAGGTTGTAGGGATATTTAGTGTTTGTTGCTTGTTCAAAAAGCACAGGATTCGTAGAGCCATCAACTGAGCTGCAGCTTAAAATCTAATGAATGAAAAATGGGTATGAAAGGAAGCTTGGTATTTTTTAAACTTGCCCATTAATCTGAGTTTAGGAATAGTGATTATTTGTATGACTCTGAGTTTGGGGTTCCCCATTATATCATATGATTCAGAGAGCGGTTTGCAAAATGTGCTTTTTCTGAGGGAAACTTTAATTGCAGATTCCTCTATTTTAGAATATTTCCCAGGCATCAGACTTGATCCGGAAGGTTTTACAGCAGTGCTCCTGTATGTCCCTAGGTAGCGTTGTGTGGCTCTGTGCCAGCCTTATTCTACCCTGGCAGTGATTAAGCAGAGCTGCATGTATGCGCAACCCCTGCACGCTGGTGTCAGTTCCTTTCTTTCCTCAAATTTGAGGGCAGATTCGTATCTCCGCTCCATTTTCGTCGGTTGGCGATTCCGTTCCAAAATCTTTTCAAGTGTGGAAAGGAAAGTTGTCCCCAACAAAGACTACACGGTTGATGTTGTTCCTTGACTGAGTATAACAACAAGAGAGAGAGGGAAGATAAAGGAGTCACTCTTGATCCCCCTGGTAAATATAAAAAAACAACTGAATAGTGATGCCAAATCAATGGAAGGAGAAAGAAAGTCAACACAAGGGAAACCTTTTTGTTTAAAAAGAACCCTCACTCACCAACCTAGTTGGTGACATGCTTCATCATTGGGTCCCCACCAGAGAGGCCGAGTGCCTCTCTGGTGTGCTACAACGCCTGGTTACAGCGGAGCTGGTTTTTTGTGATTGGTGTATGTGATAGTGAAAAAATAGTGAAATTAAAAGATGCCTCGGTTTATTCCCAAAAGAGTTTAATGGTGGAGTCTGAATAAAGGGTCTTGCTAATCGCCACCCCTCTCATCATATTTGACTGCTTTGAAGTCACCAATACTATATAGCCTAATTCTAGCAAAAAGAAGTTATGGTTGTTCCGCAATGCCTACTCCTGCTCCAAGTCGAGGGTGCGGGCTCATTTCTGCTCTCAAGGACACTTTTGAGACAAGTCCTCTGTGTGGTTGTCCGGTAAGTCCACATCTAAATCCAAGAAGAATCATAAGAAGTCGAAGCGGGACTCAATCTCATCTCACCACTCTCTGTCCAAAGAGAAGTTTGGAGGGCATCAAGGTGCTAATAAATCTCACTCCCACTCCTAAATCATAGAACCGATTCCTCAACCGGCCCCATTGCGCCCTAAATTTCCCAGGCCATCTGTGATGCCACATCTGGTCAAGGCCTTAAGGAGACCATGCTGCATATTTTTGGCACTCTTATCGGCTCCCTCAGGTGCTCCTTTGGGTCCAAGGATCCACAGAGGCCTCCAGTTGGGTTATAGTTGATGGATCTTTCATTGGTGCCACCTGTGCCCTCGATCCTGCCTTGGGTTCCTCACTGACTTGGTTGCCGACTTTCTTTCATTTTGGCACCAAGGTCTGCACCAGTTCCTTCTCCACCAACGCCGATCCCAATGTCACCAGCTGTCGAGTGTCTGCCGACTCTGGTGTCCGACCTTGAGCTGAATCTGCTTTGACCCCGACCGAGGTTGTCTTTCGACTCCACTCCAGCACACCTAGTTTCCATGTGCTCTGATTTGGACAAAACACTTCTTCTTTCACCAGGACTTCCTCAGAGATTTCATCATCTTTTTTTCGCTCAAACTCTGATAAACCTGATAATGACAATGGTGATGATGGGGATGACTTACCCTACAATATGATGATAATGACAACAATATATATGGACTTGCAGGAAGTCAGTGGGTTGGATACCTTTGTAGACACAGCGTTGGTTTCACCTATTAGTCCCTCAATGGAGTAGAGTGAATCATTAGCTGTATAATAAGACATGCAGCTGAAGTCCTGGAGCTACAGTTGCCTTTACTTGATGTCAAGACTGATGTTCTCACTGAGGTTTTGCATCCTGGACCAGCCTCAACTGAGCCCTTGCTTCAATTTTAATGAAGCCCTGACTGACATCCTTATGGGTACTTGAGTGAAACCTTGTTGTTGTCTACTGGTGAACTGGCAGGTGGCCAGGCGCCACAGCCTGCCCTGGGCAACCTTGATTCCTGAAAGTTTGGAAATTTTGGAATGGGCATTTGGGAAGCTGATGTTCTTTTCCGTAGGCTTGGCGTTAAGATCAGTCAATGCATGCCCTTTGGGACATGGCCAGCAAGATCTTGCCAGTGGTCTGAGAGGAGTTGCGGATTTCAGGCCTCTTTGGCACAAAACATTCAAGACTGCCAAGAGGCAACTTAATATGTTGGCCTGGATACTACTGACTGCTTGGGGTGTGTGGTGGGCACTAGTGTGGTGCTCCTCCACCACACATAGATGCGATCCACTGACTTCTCTGGGGTTGTGCACGAGTTTCTAATAGATATGCCTTTTGATGGGTGCTGCCTCTTAAGTGAAAAGGCTGATTCTGCCCTTGAATGCTTTAAAGAAAGCAGTGCTGTAGTGCGTTCCTTGGGCCTTTCAACCTCTACCTGACAGTTTCCTCAGCAGCTGACCCTTTCCAGGTTCTCTAGATGGTCGGCATATAGACATCGCCAGGCACCACAGCCACCGTAGCAGTCACCCCAGTCATTTTCTGTGCAAGGACAGGGATTAAGCAGATGCCATGCAGGTCACCATGGCCACTGTTCCACCTATCCCTCAGCTCTGTGGCGTCAGCCTCCAAGTTGCTTTAGTTTGCCCTTTGCAACGCACTGCTAACCTGTGGGAGGCAGGATCAGACATTTTCTTTCAGGGTGACAGGCCAAAACATCTGAAAGATGGGTCCTCCAGATCATCTAGCAAGAGTATGCCCTTCCATTCATTTCTGATCCACTTCAGCTTCCTGCCACATCGGACCAGCTTTCTAAGGAACACATATCCATCTTGCTGCAAATGGTACAGCTTCTACTACACAAAGGAGCCATCAAGAGGGTGCTGGGCTTCGAAGTGGCGACAGAGCCTATTACGGATCTTCACCCTCTGAATGCCTTCCTACAAAAGGACAAATTCAAAATTCTCACACTAGCCAAAGTTTGCCCTGGATCTGGGTGACTGCATGGTCACCTGTGGTTCAAGTTTGGCTAGGAGGGTTTTCAGTTTGCTGTGATCTCCTTCGGCCTTATCGGACTTGCCCCAAGTAGTCCTCAGCCACCTCCAAGAAAACCACAAACCTCCTGACATAGTTTGGGTTCTAAATCAATGAGCCTAAGTCACACCTGACTCCTTCACAGAGGCTTCCCATTATTGGAACCTTTCTGGACATGGTGCAGATCAGGGCCTTTCTTCGGTCATAAATAACTCCAGGACATTCAGGCTATGATTCTGATGTTTCAGCCTCTGTCCTGGATCTTGGTGAGAGTAGCTTTAAGGCTTCTTGGCCTGTTGGCCTTTTGCATTTTACTTGTTTGCTTCACCAGGTGACATACGGCTCTGCAGTCGGATCTGAAGTCTCAATAGCCCCAACACCAGACAAACCTGTCAGATGTCATTCCGGTTTCAGGTGAAACTGCATGAGATCTGCAGTGGTGGTTGCTAGTCTGCAACCTGAGTAAGCTTCAGGCTCTTCCGGGGCAGGAGCCATACACCTCCCTTATCCCAGACAATACGGTGTTGCCTAAAGTCATGATGCCTCTTCACGTTGGTCAATTCATCACCCTCCCAAAGTTCTTTGTCCTGCCTCACCTCTCAAAAGTGGAAGAGGGTCTCCATTGACTGGACCCCAAAAGAGCTTTAATCTTTTACATCCATTGCTCCAAGGACCATCGGGTGGACGGTCATCGTTTTGGGGGGTTTACTGCAGCAAAGAAAGGTAAGGTAAGGTAGTGCAGAAAATGACTTTGTCAAGGTGGATAGTCATATGCGTTAAGATCTGCTATGCACTGGTCAAACAGGAGTCTTCGGAGGGACTGAGGACTCATTCCAAGAGTGTCAAGGCTGCTACCAATGTTCTTGACATTTGCCAAGCGATTTAAGATATTTCATCTCGGGTCAAACACTGACATACTATCGGAAATGGATGTTTGGCCCAGGTTATTTTTTATTTACGGGTGCCCCCCATCCCTCCATTCCCTCTTCCCACCCTGCCTTCGAGCATTTTGCCACTAGCATCTGCCACGCTGGTAATTTACGCGGCGCAGTGCAAGCACGAAATGCATGTCTGTAGGAAAGGCCGTCTATCCTGTCAAGGCGAGACGTGGGCATCGGTGCTCATGTTCTCGAAACACTACTGCCTTCTGATGGGAAAGGCATTTTATCCGTTCAGTCCTGATGGACTTTTAGGTGTGATCCCTCTCCACAGACCCTCCACCTTCGAGAGGTACTGCTTTGGTATCTATTCTAAAGCTGAGGAATAAGTGGTTAGAATTATCAGTGGAACAAGTTACTTACCTTTGGTAGTGCTCTTCCTGGTGGATACTGTATCTAACTGCAGATTCCTCATTGGCCTCCCTCATCTCTGTTATGTGGAGTGGTCTCTTTTTACCATCTAAGAAGGTCCGAAATAAGAGATCTGCACACTGGTACCGACTATTGTTTTTGTTCTCCGTGTTTGAGGGTGCATAAAGTGTCAATCAAGAAACTGACGTCAGCGAACAGTAGCAGACCCTATATGCAGGTCTGATCTGTCACTTCCAGGGAAAAACAAAGCTGACGTGGAGCCACTTGATTCCACCTAGTGGCATGCAGAGCCACTGCTGTAATAACTTCCCTATCCAGACTAGCACCTGGCAATATTCTAATGGTGAGGAATCTGCGTTTAGTTAGGGTATCCACCTGCAAGTGCAACACCAAAGGTAAGTAACTTGTTTTTCTTGCACACTAACTTACATTTGGAAGTCAAAAATCGATTGAAATTTAATAGATAATAAATGTTCTATTATTTTAAAATCCCACAGTTCTGCTGATTACAACGGTACCCCAATTGTGTTGGCAGGCTTATCATCCACAAAAAGAAAGCACTCCCAATACAACGTGAAAATGTCAAGCTTTTCCTTTGGGATTTCAGTCTTTCTTGTGATGTTGGTAGGTGCCCAGGAAAATCTTCTAAATCCAGACATTTTTTAAAACTAGACATCCAGGCAAGTCCAGGATGGTGTGACTTACTTGAATCCCACCACTTTTTATTGCCTAGAATGCCTTGACAATATCAAACTTTGACTAAAATAACAAATTTTCCTCACATTTCTGTATGGAAAAGTTATGGAATCTGAGGAGATTGACAAAAGTTTTACCACCCAGCTTTTCCACACATCTCTTTATAAAAACGGTACCCCACTTGTGTGTGCAGTCCAATCGCCCACAGCAGGAACTGGTCAAAACGTGGACCTTGTGAAATCAGTGTGGTGTCAATGAGGTCTTCATACAGTGACAGTGTTGGTCTGTTCCTATGATGTACATTAGGGCCACCCACACACGGGGAACAGCGTTTCGAATGTGGGAAAGCAGTATGGTAAGTCCATTGGCTAAAAGTGCCTGAATTTGCAGTTCTTCTCTTTGACCTGACCTGTCAAGTATTTACAAAACTGATGGTGGTGGTAGTAGCTAGATCATTCGCTTCTACCTACACTTAAGTAACTGGATGCTGAAGGCTGTCTTGTCACAAGCTCTGTTAAATATTGTGTCTCTTACTTGTCTCCCTTTTATTCAGTCTTGCATTTTCCATAAAGCAGAAGAAATCCTGCTTAATATGTGTTTAACACATTAGTCCTATTTCACAACGATTCACCTGGCAGTAGGTGTGGTTTGTTCTTTAATTCCAAGAGTAAGATGGGAGTTCTCCAGCCTATATATTGAGTTCCAGGAGTAGTGCAAGAGTCAGCCACACCAATGCAGCCAAATCTTTATAAATCAGACACATCCAATTTCTAAGGGCGTCCTGGATCCATACTAGAAGTAATGGTTCCCACCCCAGGGCAGTTAATTCAGTCCATAGAAGATCATAGGGAAATTCTCTATAGATCCTTTTCAACTGCAAGTTCCGTTTTTGGGCTTATCTACAGACCTCCCGGACCCTGTCCACCCTTCAGCAACTCCATCATCGACTTCATCGCACCCCACGCTCTCGTCTCCTCAGACTATATCCTCCTCATCAACCTCACCTTTCACCTGGACAACCCCAACGACAAGAACACATCGTCCTTGCTGGAAAACCTCGCCATCGTTGGATTCAGACAACGGGTCACCTCTCCAACCCACTCAGCTGGACACACGCTGGACCCTGTCATCTCCGCCAGCGATAACGTCTCTTTCAGCCACACCTCCGAGCTGCCTTGGACCGACCACCGCTGCGTCAACTTCTCCTTCACCAAACTCACCATACACCACCACGCCCACCTCTACCCTTGCAGAAGCTGGAACAAGGTCACCGAAGAACCGCTCACCACCTCCCTCAGCAAAACCCCACCTCAGACTTCTGCAGATGCTAATACCTCAGCTCGCAACCTCCACCAATGGATTTCCAACTGCGCAGACACACTGGCTCCCATCAAGAAAGCGCCAGGCAAGCCACACTCCAAAAAAGCCAGCTGGTTCTCTCCCGCACTTCATGAGTCCAGACGCACCTGTAGACGGCTCGAAAAGAGATGGAGGACCAGCAAGACCCCGGAAGACCGCTCAGCCTTCAAAACCGCTGTCACATCACCACCTCATTAGAACAGCAAAGAAAGCAGCCCTACAAGAAAGGATCAACACCAACGCACACAATAGCAAATAACTTTTCGCCGTGGTCAAACAATTCACCAAACCCAGCACAGGGACAGCAGACATCCTAACCTCCCAAAACCTCTGAAACAACCTCCGTGCCTTCTTCCACCGCAAGATTAAGGAGATCTAAGACAGCTTCAACGGCCTCGATACCCAAGACCCTCTCACCCCACTCGCAATCACCACACCCAACGACACCAGACCCCAACCAACCCTAATCAGCTTGACTCCACTCAGGATCGCCCTCGGACCCCTGCCCGCACCACATCTTCAACAGAGCCGGCACCTCCATCGTCCAGAGCTCTGCTGCACCATCAAGTGCTCCATCAACCCCGCCACATTCCCGAAACACTGGAAACACGCAGAGATCAACACCTTGCTGAAGAAACTCCCTGCCGACCCGAAGGACCTCAAGAACTTCAGACCCATCTGTCTGCTCCCCTTTCCAGCCAAGGTCATCAAGAAGGCCATCAACGCCCAACTTTCCGAGTTCAATCGAAGCAAACCATATTCTGGACCTCTCCCAATCCGGCTTCTGAAGCAATCACAGTACCGAGAACGCCCTCCTCGACGCCACAGATGATGTCCGCACCTTCCTCGACCGAGGCGAAACTGCAGCCCTCATCCTCCTGGACTTCTCGGCTGCCTTCGACACAGTTTCCCACCGCACCCTATGTACAAAACTCTACGACACAGGCACCCGCGGAAAAGCCCTGTAATGGATTCAATCCTTCCTCACCGGCTGAACACAGAGAGTCAGGCTACCACCGTTCCACTTGGAACCCACAGAAATCAGCTGCAGAGTGCCTCAGGGCTCCTCCCTGAGACCCACGGTCTTCAACATCTACATGGCCCCCTCGCAGCCCTCATCAGGAACCACGCACTCAACATTGTCTCCTACGCGGACGACACCCAGCTGATCCTCACCCTCATGAACGAACCCACAATCGCCAAGAACTTCCACAATGGGATGAAGGCTGTTGCCACCTGGATGGGGGACAGCTGCCTCAAGCTAAGCTCAGAGAAGACCGAAGTCCTCATCCTGGGCTCCAACCCCTCCGCCTGGGACGACTCCTGGTGGACCGCAGATCTTGGACCCCACAGACCATGCACAAAATCTCTGCATCATCTTGGACTCCTCGCTCACCATGAACCGCCAGATCAACGCTGTCTCTTCATCCTGCTTCCACACGCTACGCCTGCTCCGAAAGATCTTCAAGTGGATCCCCACGAGTCCAGAAAGACAGTCACCCACGCACTCATCAGCAGCAGACTCAACTATGGCAATGCACTCTACCCCGGCATCACCCAGAAACTCCTCAAGAAACTGCAAAGCATCCAGAACGCCTCCACCAGACTCCTTCTCAATATCCCCTACCGCAGCCACATCACCAGCCCCCTGAGAGACCTCCACTGGCTCCCAGTCAACAAAAGAATCACCTTCAAGCTCCTCACACACGCCTACAAAGCCCTACACGACACTGGACCTGCATACCTCAACCATCGCCTCGCATTCCACGCACCCACCAGAGACCTCCCTCCGCCCATCTGGCCCTGGACGCCATCCCACGTATCCGCAAGACCATGGCCGGGGGAAGACCCTTCTCCTACCTCGCAGCAAAGACCAGGAACACCCTGCCTCTCCACTTAAGGCAATCACCGTCACTGCCTCAATTCAGGAAGGACCTCAAGACCTGGCTCTTCAACTGAACCACAGTGACTGTGACAGATCAGCAGTTCTCCTCCACCCCCCCACCCCCCAGCGCCTTGATACCCTTACGAGTGAGTAGTCGTGATTTACAAGTCTCTTGATTGATTGATTGGGCTGTTCAACTTAATAACTGCATGCATCTATCTAGCTCTCTAGGTTTGTTTGGATATGAAGCTTCTACAGTGGGCTTTATGCTGACAATGGAGCCAATTTTACTACTTTAATTTCAAACCCTTCCTACTTAAGTCTCTGGCATGGTGGACTGTTTCATTCACTCTGTTCAAGGGAGAGCCCTTCCCACTACCTTGGCCAAAGTTAACAGTAGTGATAGATGTATCCCTGCAGGACTGCTCATCCAGGGAATTTGATCTTCATTGTTCTGTTGGCCAGTGAGGACTGTATATTTTACATTAACCTCCTAGAGCTTTGAAGGATGAAAATGGTTGGGACTGTCTTTCTTCCTCATCTTTAAGGGAAAGAGACTTTGGTATTGGCATGCAGCAAGACCACCACGCATTCTTACAAAAAAAGGAGGAGTGGGTTATCTCCCTCTTTCTCAAGAAGCTATGGAACACTAGCACTGGGCCATAGAAAGAGAAATTGGTTTATCAGCATGTCATCTGATTGGCCAGGAAAATTTGATAGCGGATTATCTCAGCAGGATGCACTCTGTGCCTCTTCCAGGCAATATCCTCTTCTGCCTTTCCAACAACCCCTCTTCACTAGCCAGTCCTTCAGAAAGCAGGACTTTAGTCTGCAGTGATATTGATAGCACTCAGCTGAGCCAGACAGCGGTGTTACCTGGCTCTTTCTTACTTCAGTCCCTGGCACCTTCCTCTTCAAAAAGACTTCCTCTCACAGGGCCAAGTTGAGGTTCTTCATCACAGCCTGGCAGATCTCAACTTGTGTGCATAAAACTTAAGTGGTTAGCTGTTGTGTCTTATGATGTCCCAGTGGTGGTCTTGGATGTCCTTCTGTCAGGTAG
This sequence comes from Calotriton arnoldi, assembly GCA_963921515.1. Taxonomy (NCBI): domain Eukaryota; kingdom Metazoa; phylum Chordata; class Amphibia; order Caudata; family Salamandridae; genus Calotriton; species Calotriton arnoldi. Next base: position 1,015,217 of record CAWUFW010005218.1, on the reverse strand, counting down.
GCATCCTTCTAGCAAAGGTGTCTTACATTCCAGTAGATGCGCTATTGGTGGTTCCTGGTGTCTGCGTAAACTACTGAATCAACTACATGTGAGCCTCTCGCTCATTTTTGTAGTTCACTGTACCCCTAATGGAGAACAGGATGTGCATGTTATGTTATGTTATGTTAATTGCCATTTATATAGCGCAAAAATCACCAACGGTCTCTAAGCCCTTGTGAGGGAACATAAATCAAAACCAGGGTTACCCATCCCAATGCCCGGTCGATCAGGGCGTAGCTTGTCCAAAAGCCTGTATAAACAAGAAGGTCTTTAGTTTCCTCCTAAAGGGAAGTAGAGTGGCTTCCCTGCGCAGACTCTCCGGCAGCTTGTTCCAAAGCTGGGGAATCACAACTGAAAAAGCTCGGCCCCTCATGGTGTCTTTGTCAAACCGTGGGCAGGACTACAAGCTTGCCTCAGACGATCGGAGGCATCGTCCTGGCACATAACTCTTCAAACGGTCCTTGATTAAATCAGGTGCCGTTCCATGCAGGGCTTTGTGTGCAATACACAGACCCTTAAACCTAGCCCTCTGCTTGATTGGGAGCCAATGTAGTTGTTGCAGCAATGGTGTGGCATGTGATCTTCTAGGGAGTTTGAAAATCAGTCTCGCTGCATCATTCATGACCATTTGAGGCTTCCCAGATAATTTGTCAGGTAGCCCAATATATAGTGCATTACCGTAGTCCAGTCGTGACACAATTAGTGCCGACACTACGGTGCGCATGGTGGAGAACGACAGGAGGGGTACACGTTTCCAGAGTTGCCTCATAAGGCCCACACAATTCCCTACCACATCGGTCACCTGGTTATTCAGCGTTAGCTTGGTGTCCAACTTAATACCTAAGCTCTTCACAACTGGCACCGGTATCGGAGTGGTGCCTAGCTCTTGTGGCCAAAAGGAATTGGACCTGGGGTTGCTCCCTGTGGTAATAGCTAGTACCTCAGTCTTATCAGGATATACTTTCAGTGAGTTGGTAGTCATCCAATTCATAGTAAACAAAAGAATGTTCTGTACGTTAGACTGTGCCTGTGTGGAATTGTCGATCCGCAAGATTAGTTGTTTATCGTCAGCGTAATTGAACACTTGACATTCCAATTTTGCTACTGCTTCCACGAGTGGCTGAAAATAGATGTTAAAGAGCAGGGGGGACAGCGCAGAGCCCTGCGGGACACCACACGACAAAGCGCCTTACCTGGACATACATTCCCCCAGTTGGACCTTTTGTGACTGATCCTTCAGGAAGGAGGCAATCCACCGATACTTGGTGCCAGTGATTCCCAGCCCCTGTATACGGGTTAGCAGCTGAGAATGGTTCACCGTGTCGAACGCGGCTGTAAGATCCAATAGGATCAACGCCGATGATTTCTTTTTATCGGTTGCGAGCCTCAGCTCGTCCAGCACCAAGAGCATCACTAGCTCTGTACTGTTGTGGGCCCTGAAGCCCGCTTGCCGCGCATGGAGCAACTGATGTTCCTCCAAAAAGGACAAGAGCGTTCTAAGCACATGCTGCTCTACTACCTTAGCCAAGAAAGGAAGTCTGGATATTGGTCGATAGTTCTTCAAATTGTTGACATCCGCCCCTGCTTTCTTCAGCAGCGGAGTCACCATGGCTTCCTTAAAGTTGAGAGGAACCTTCTCAGTTACCAGGGACAGGTTTAGCAAGGACAACAGCTCCAACCCCATCACAGGGAGAATCATTTTGAACACCTTGTGTGGGCAGGGGTCATCTGGAGACCCTGATTTCACTTTGACCATGATATGTGCTAGGGAGTCTGGATCTTATGTTGGAAAAACTGAGAGCTTACCACCTTGAAAGTCCGGTGGTTCCTCCACTAACAGATGGCCCTTCTCATGAGTGGGGATCTCCACAATTTGTTTCAGCCCCAGCATGGTCATCGCCTCTCCGAACCTGCTGGTCGAGGGCTCTCTAGGTGCCTGGTCCCAGTGGTAGTTAAAGTCCCCCACCACTCCGATCTGTTGATATCTAGAACACAAATCGCTGACCACTTCGGCGAGCAGATCATTGAATAGAGTGGTGGACCGAGGTGGGCGGTATACTACTAGCACTATCAGGCAGGAAGATTTTAGCCTATTTTTATCCCCAGGACCTCCGCCCCGTCTAAGCTCTCTGCTACTATCCTTTTTGGGGTCCAGGACCTGTGCCTAATCACCGCCACTCCCCCCCCCTCTTTTCCTGCCCTGTCGATTGTATGTCAAGACATCATAATCTAGGGGGAGGGAGGCCACTATATCGGGACCTGAGGCATCCTCTAGCCATGTTTCCGTTATTGCAAGGATATCTGGCTCTTCCTCCTGGAGCAGCGTAACAATTTCCAAATTGTGCTTCTGGAGGGACCGAGTGTTCAACACTACGGCCCTCAATCCAGAGGAATCACCCGACCCCGCACCCTTCGCTCTCCGAGCCTGAGTACAACTCCTCTCTGGCTCCCCATTACCGACTGGCAGATTACCGTTAAATGCTTCTCTTCTAGCGCTACAGGAAGGGCCGGCGAGCGGAGCATACCATTTAGTTCCCGAAGTTCCTCCGTAGAGTAGACCAGCCTTTGACCAGGGGTCCTGGCCCCTGGACCCGGTCGGGTGCGGACGGGCGCAGACGGGCTTGCCTTATGTGCGCCATCGGCGCGCCCGTTGCCCGCGTCGGCTGTGAGTCCTCTCCAGCCCGCTTAAATGCTCACGCCCCCCTCCGCCCTCCCAACAGCCCTGCTGTGCAGCAGCTGATCAGAATCTAGGCCGCTCACCGGCAAAACCACTGAGCCGGGAGCGGAAGGCTGAAAAAAGCCTGGTGCCAGAAGGGATCTGGCGGCAATAAAAACAATTAGGGAGTCTGCCAAAAAAGAGCCCTAGTACACATTAAAAACAATCAGGTAATACAGTTTAAAATTTCAGCGATATTCACAAGCGCTGGTAACCCAGGTATGATCACCGTTCCCTCACCGGCTGCGCGTCCTCTCCAGCCCGCTTAAATGCTCACGCTCCCAACAGCCCTGCTGTGCAGCAGCTGATCAGAATCTAGACCGCTCACCGGCAAAACCACTGAGCCGGGAGCGGAAGGCTGAAAAAAGCCTAGGTGCCAGAAGGGATCTGGCGGCAATAAAAACAATTAGGCAGTATGCCAAAAAAGAGCCCTAGTACACATTAAAAACAATCAGGCAATACAGTTTAAAATTTCAGCGATATTCACAAGCGCTGGTAACCCAGGTATGGCATTTGTACAGTAAAGTGTTATATAGCCAATATCTTATCTTGCCCTTACACACCTGACAAAGATTCCCTTTTCAGGGTGCCTGTCATTCATCATGTTTGAGGGGGTCTGCAGAATAGATTTCCACTGGCACCCTTTCAGTTAAATTGGTGCTGACACTTCTTATGGTTCAGCTCATCATTTGTGTGCATTCTTGTGGCTTGAAGTGGAAAATACTTTCTCTTCACCCTTACATCTGGGACCCTTTGGCTTGACCACCCTTCATTGTTTTTAGGTCTCGCCTACGCAGCGCGCATGCGCTGCATAGGCAAAAAGACCTTTTGAAATCGATTCGGCTTTTCAGCCAAAAACGTGCACGCGTTCCATTGCCTTCAATGGCAACGCGTGCACCTTTGGCGATTCACTTGCGGGAGCGAGCAGCTGGCGCCATATGGTAGCAATTATCGCTCCTGGCGCCGCTCGCTCCCGCAAGGGAATCGCGCAAGCCTCCTCCTCTCCCCCCCTCCCCCTGCTGCCGTGCTTGTTACACGAGGCTGTCGGTACAGCGGATGCATTTTTATGCCGACTTCCTGCTAGGGCGTTCGTGTCCCACGGTCAGGCACGCGGCTTGTGGCGGCGCAGATGCCCCTCGAGGCGCTACCTTGGTGCTGCTTGGACTTGAGCCCCTCCTGCGCCTGGATGTGCAGCTCCTCCAGTTCCGGCGGGCGGCTGCTCGGGAAGAAGACATTCTCCTGCTGCCGGTCCTACAAGGTCACCCTACAGCAGCGACAGGCCTGGCCAGCCACTGGTCTGAAGCACTGTGTGAGCGGCCCTGCTAGGGGGAACGTGCGTCATCCCATGAGGTACGGGATACAGCACACTCTCCGCAGAGCACCTTCTCTTCTGGAATATTTGGTTTTAGACGGGCGTGTCGCAGTATTAATAATACCTTCCACCCACTCCCACCATACGGGCGTAAAGCACGCACTTTAGGCTGGTGCAGCAATCAGAGAGGCCGGAGGGCGTGGTGCCTGGTATATAGCTCACGCGCCCGTAAACACACCTCTTCTTGATTGCTAAACACCTTCACAAAACTTCCCCGTCCTGCCTCCGGTATGTCTTGTGGTTTCGCCTACACTCAGCCGAATAATGTCGTGGACATCTGTCCCACCCAAAGAACAAACAGTGAGCCTGAAATGTGCCCCGCCCCCAATGCCCAACACTTCATTAAGTGATTCTGCATACCAATTTTTTACAGATTTCAATTCAGGCACAATATATATTTCACGGATTCTATTTCCAGCACCAAAATGTTTCTTACCTTTTATTTTGGTGCCCTAATAATCCTTATTTTACCACCATATCCATGAACACTAATGTACAGATTTGTATTCTGCTGCTCCAGCTTTTTGTAATTCTGTACTTTTGCAACATTTTACTTTTCAAATTCTTAGTCTCACACCCCAATGTTTTACAGCTTGTCTAGCAACCCAATAATGTAAAGAATCTTATTCTGTATCCTCAATTTTGTTACAGGTTATTATTCTGGCACCCCATTATTGTACGGATTCTTAATCAGGGACTCCAATACTCTGCAGATCCTTATTCTGGCACCACAATATTTTATAAATCCTTATTTCAGGAGCCTCAAAGATTATTTATCTGGTACCCCAATATTACAGAGATCCTTAATCTGCCACCCCAATACCGCAATGCTTATTATGGGACCCAACTACATTTAGCACATCTTTAGTCTGACACCAAATTAATTTCCAGGTTCTTCATCTGGCACTTCCAGAATGTAAACGTTTCTAATTCTGGCACTCCAAAAAGGTATTCTTTCTCGGATAGTCCGTATTTTACAGACCATCACTCTACCAGCCCAATAATTAAAAGTTTCTTACTGCAGTACCCCAATATCCTTACTCTCGCTACACAAGTGTGCAGAGAGTTGTTACTCCGAGACAACCGTAGATTGCTGAGCATCTACACTGCACCACAGACATCTCAACAGACACTCAATGGAGGGGCAGGGACAGTCAGTGAGAGGTGTCCGAGTGGGCCTGTTCTCCAAGGACAGCGTTAGACACTTCTCTCCTCAGCAGGATTATCCCACACCACAACGGATGAACCTCAAAATGGAATGTTCTTCTGACAGGGGCTTCTAGCCAGCAAGAAGGACCTCATTTTGTGGAAATTCCAGTTCAGAAGAGGAATATTTTATAAATATTGCTCAATAAGTGAATGTAAGCAGTTACAGCACAGAGGCAAATGAGCAACTGCCGACAGAAAGATTCCAAACGAGCTCGAAAACAAAAACAAAATTGACTTAAGACATGCAGATCTCAACATCTGGATTGACAAACATCTTGAACATATCGTACTGAAAATGTGTTGCCTGTGATACCATTTTTTGGGCTGTAATGAAAGCAGCTCTCCTAAAGAGTCGCTTTTGCTGTGTTCCTAAATTCTACCTATGTAAACAAAAGATGGGAAAACATACCAATAATGATTATGTTTCAGTCAAAAAAGTCACTATAACTGGGTAACTCACTTCAACTGGCTTTAGGTTCCATATCTGACCCTAATCATCACCCAGGCACTCCCTGCACAGTATTGCACCCTTTCTGACTAGCTATGGTTTTCTTATGTTCAATGGAGTGTATGAAACCACAGCCTTGTAGCGTTCGTAATGGCGGCCGCTCCCTACTACGAGTGCCATTTACCACCACTGGACAAAAGGAGACATGAGATCCCTCTATTTTTTGCCATGCCAAAACCAGGAGCTAGCTCATGCATCAAAAGGGATAACAAAGATACAAGTTTCTATATTTTTTGTGGTCTGGCTTCACAGCGCAGCTGTCCCCAGGCAATTATGCGAGCATCACTAGAGAGGGACTTTGGCTCCGCGCACATGTTGGGACCCACGTGTACATGTTTGGATTGGTCAGAAGTTATGTGCTTCCTCAAACAAGCATTGGCATAGCCAATAGGTCTCGCCTTTGGGACCTTATAAGTGTTTAGCCATGCAACAGTTGATGTTGTTGTACCAAGGATATTGTGCTGCATAACTAAATACTTATAAGGTCCCAAAAGCGAGACCTATTGGCTATGCCAATGATTGTTTACAAGGCTAAAGTCATTCTTAGAGTCAAGCTCTCTTTCTTTCCAAGGAGGTGATAGAACTTTTCGCTTCCTAGGTTCTTTCCACTCTTTTTTTCAACCATCTGATCCTTCAATAGATGAAGAGTGCCTTCATGGGTGCGTAGTTTTTACAAGCACACAGGCCTTCAGGTAGATAATAACCTGCCAGTGAGTTTTCAGGGTTCTCTGCTTAGGGAAGGTACGGCAGAAATATACCATTTATAAGTGCTTATCCTTAATTGTTAAACATTATTGTGAACTGGAAGGCAAGTTCATACCTGAGAGATTTAGGGCATATTCCACCAGAGGACAGGCTGCAACTTCTAGCCTGGTAGAGACATTTTGGTTCCTATTATTTGAAATGCTGCACGGAATCCTCTGTGCACTTTTTTGCAAGACATTATTGTCTTGTGTCTGAAGAGCAAAATCAACCTCCTTCTTTGACGATCCTATAGGAGTGACATTTCAGTAATCTCTGATATCAAGTACCCATTAGAAAGATAGCTTTCTGATGGCTATGGTAGCCTTGGCAGATTACTTATGTCGCTCTCTCCTCACCTCTTGAGGGTTATTTCCTGTTGGCTCTTTTTTTTTATTTTTTACTTCTTTTGGTGCCATCCCCTGTGTACTTTGCCTTTGTGGCAGTGTGGAAAATATAGGCCGTTGAGTCAGCACTGATGCAAAAACTTTTCAAATTCATTCTGTTGTCTGACCTGGGGAACATATGTTTTTAGGATTCTGCAGGAGCTTTCATGTCCATCAGAAAGAACATTGCTGACGGTAAGTAGCGATTCTTATATTCATTTATCATACTTTATTTTCATGTGGACTCTGCCCTCTTCTTCAAGAACTAGGTTACCAAGAATACTCACAATGACTGTTGCTTATTGAACATTCTCCATCAACTTAAAGCAATTCTCACTAATGCCCAGACCTGCAATATTATTACTACCCCACATTGACTTTGGAAATGTATTGCTAAATAACATTGGTAATTCCCCTTTTACTCTCAGTCCAGCTACTTGCTTAATCAGCAATGTCAGAAAAACGGACCTTTCTGCAAAGATCTGCACTTTCTCTTCCTCCTACCAGCATCCATCAAATTCAAGAAGTTATTGCAAAATGCTTCAAAGCCATCTGTCAGGATTACCTTGACTGCAAGCTCACTATCTCAGCAGGACTAAGATGTAGCTACATTATAGAATCTACCTTCTCTAAAAATATTGAAAGATGATTTTCTTATGCACTCCAGTTAAAAAATGAATTATCTTCTCAATGTTCTTATGGTTTCTAACTCCTTCCTTGATATATATACTCTACTCTTTAATCCCTGCTGGGTCCGATGCTCTCCCGTTCTTCATTGTAGAGATCACAGTCACTTTTTCTTCTTTCCCTCTCTCTATTGCTCCCCCTCCTCTTTCTTTCCCTCTCTCTTGGTTGCTGTAGCTCGCTCTGTTTTAGTATGTTTGGTTTCTGTACCTCTTGCACTTGGCAGTTCACCTGCCAGGGGCTCTGGTTTATGGGGTGTTGTCATTCTAGTATTGAAACAAAGTTACTCTTATGGTCTTCATCCTCCTCCTTGCTTGGGTGGTTGTAATGCGGCTACTTATTCTAGGCTTTGGCTATAAAACGGTGGCACTCGCCCAGGAATTTCCTTTAGACCTTCGACTTTCTGCTTGTTATGCCTAATGGATAAAGGAGGATCTGATGTCGAGTTGCACACTGATACCAAAGGGGATGATGGACGGAGCGCTTGAGCTAATCAAACACTCACCCCCAGTCAACTGATCTGGGTTTAATCCATCATCATTCTTTAGCTCACTCCACCACCCCAGTTCAGACATGGCCATATGCAAATCAGTCTGACCCTGTGCCTAATGGGAACAGTCCAGCCCGAACTGCCATGCCATGTCTTCCGTGGACCGGAAACAAGCATCCTGGGACCGGTTTCTGGCTATTCAGCCGTCATCAGCCAGGCTAGCTTGAATCCAGTGGCAAAGTGAGCAAGGGACCCACGTCTGGGCATACCCTGCCAACGATGGATTTAGGCCCAGATCTCTACTGGGGTGAATGTATGACATTGTTCTGCATTCTGTCCATCAACTGTTGTTTTTGCATTTGTCACCCCGAGTGGGACGGGTATGCCCAGACGTGGGTCCCGTGCTCTCCATGCCACTGGAATCAAGCTATCCTGGCTGAAGAGGGGTGAACCCCCGAAACCGGTCCTAGGATGCTTGTTTCCATTCCAGGGAAGACCTGGCTTGGCAATTCGGGCTGGACTGTTCCCATGAGGCACAGGGTCAAGACTGATTTGCATATGGCTGGGTCCAAACTGGAATGGCATGGTGAGCAAAAAAACGATGGATTTAGGCCCAGATCTATGTACTGGGGTGAATGTATGACATTGTTCTGCATTCTGTCCATCAACTGTTGTTTTTGCATCCGTCGAGTTGCACACTAGCTGCTGTGCAAGAAGAGTGTGGCTGGTAAATTACTCAGAAGAATGACTTCAGGACGCTTGGCAGTTTTATAGTCTGTTGGTTGCTATATGCTTCATACTGCTAGGTATACAATTGAGTATGGCGGTTTAGTTTCTCTGAATACTTGATAAAATACAGGTAGGCCTAAAGTCATTGTTTCTTACTGCATATTTTGTTCTTTCTTGGACATATTTTTCTATAGGTGTAATTTATTTTTCCCAGATACAACCTTGATGTAATTACAACAATGTTGCTGTGTCATTTCTCAAGACTCCTAATTGTTTGTATTCTGCATCAAGCATAACGTTTGGTAAGTGAGCAAAATGAGGTGGTGTCCCCCGTGTGACCAAATGGAAAGGAGTGGAGCTGTGCCTTGGGCGACTTTTGCTTACTTATACCCAAAAGTACTTTTCTATTGCTTGAAGGCAATTTCAACTCTTGTTCAAATTCATATAACAGACAATTATTCATATAACAGACAATTTTTCGTCAGTTTCCTGGCTTTCCACAAAGAGTTGCTCTTAGTTTCAGCATTTGGAAAAAGGATATCGTTGGTCCTTTCTTCACTGTTCTTTTGAATGCATTATCACAGTTTTGCATATGAACAGTAGCTTATCTTACTATATAGCTGCATAGTTAAAATTCAAGGTCACCAAGTCAATTTGGTCAGTAGGTAAACAATTTATTGTATAAACCCATTAAAATGGGCAGGTTAACTGGCAAACTTGGGCTTCTATTCCGAAAACAAACTTAAAGCCTAAAGGTTTCTTCCAATTGCTAGCACCTGAGCAGGTACCATCTGTTGATTGTTAGACTGTAACAAAGTTTGATAAAAGACACGTCAGTACTCTGTGGCAAGGTCGATGTCTTGCCATGCCTTTTATCTGACCAGTCTTTACGAGTTCTCCTCCAAGCCACTTCAGATGCAATGTGAGAGTTGACAAAGATCTCGCCTTTCCACCTTAAATCAGCACAGTTGCTGAATTGCACTTCATCTACAACAGCATCAACGATTTCCCCCGTTACTCCTGCCTTGTGAAAAAGCCTCCAAAGAGTCCTGTTCGAGCTGTCTTACCATGATTATATTGCGCTGTTTCCTAAAACCTTATATTGGGTCTCTATGGAGAAAATGTCTGACTGATCCTGGTTCACAAAGCTCTGCATTGAAGCCCCCAATTTTACCTCACCAAGATATTCCCCCCTTATAAACTATCCAGAAGCCTAAGATGTGCTATGCAGAACTGTCTCATTGTCTGATCTCTCAGATTCAAACAGTACAGGAGTAGATCTGTCTATCTTTCTTCAAAATAGTATGTCTACTATGACACATTCTTCCTTTCAGTTAAGACTGGAGAAAGACGTTCTCAAGTTCTGGCATGGTCTTCAAACTCTGCACTTCCAATCCACTTAAGGCTTATAAACACTCCAGCTCCTGAATCCCAAACATACCCGCCACATCTTACACTCTCTAACCCAGTGAGATGCTTACGTTTGGTCTCACCACCAGTCCGCCATAATTGATGCCTGACCACTCGTGCTGGTGACCAAGGCTTTTTAGGTCGAGCCTGGGCAGCGCATGCGCTTCTGCGAGGCATGCTGTATTGGAGTATGGACTTGAAGCCCCGCCCACTCTTCGCACAAATGTTTAATTGGCTTGTGTCATTGTCCTTCGTAAACGCTGGCTTCCGATTCGCTATTAGGCTTGTTAGTCCCTCCTTGGTACCGCCTTGTCTGCATTTGTTACCTCCCATAACGACTGGACCTTTTACTTGTCTTGTTACACGGTCTGCTTTATCTTGGCTATGAGCACTATTTTGTTTAATGATTTGCCCCAATTCCACCCACTACCTCGCAGCACGCCACCCGCTTTTATTTTATTTACTAATGGCGGTCTGCATTAACTACGGCGGCTGTGTTTCTGTATTTTAGCAGTGCGGTCCGCCTTAAGTATAGCGGCCGCGCTTACTTATTTATTGTTTGTTTGCTTACTAGCGCCCATGCGGCGCTTTCACATTCAAGAAGGCCGCACCCCTTTCTTTAGACAGGCCGCGGCCTCCATGAATGTGGAAGCGCCGCATGGGCGCTAGTAAACAAACAAATATTTGCTATGCAATAGGTCTCACATTTGCAAGAGTTTAAGCTATTGCATTGCCAATAGCTCAAACAATCGTAAATGTGAGACCTATTGCATTGCAAATGCTTGTTTTCCATGCCACTCACAATGTTGATTGTAGTCTTTTCTACTCCTGAGTACAGATAAACACACCTTCCATGTCAAGAGCTACAGCTGCACAGCTCTTAAGACCGATCCTGTCTGCTATGACATAGCTCCAGCTTCATGACATTCTGTAAACAAATACAAATAAATTAATATATTAATTACCTTGTGTACCAGATTTTAAAGACACAACTCATTTTTCAGCATTTCTTTCAATGTTTAGCATTTAATAGTTATGTTTTAGTTGACTCATTTGTTTAGTATTTAGTCGTTTTAGTTTAATCATTGATGTCCATTTATGAAATTCAAAGTGATTTTAGCATAGATAAAATATCCAGCAAACTGCCCATTTTGGCATCGGTTTAGTGATCCAATAGCTTCTATCTATAACCATGTTAACCACTACGTCGTTATTGTTTCTCTGTGTCTGGGGTGCTCATTCTGAGTTGGGAGGCCTTCCCAATTGGACTGCTAATGTAAATTGCGAGCCTTATTAGTAACATGAGTTACTAGCCGTATTGTACTTAGAAGTAACCTGGCAACCGAACTTCCGATGTCCCACAGCACGGACATTTCACCAGCAAAACCTGTGAATTGTGTCAATGGTATACTGAGGGAATTGGGTACGGAAATACAGATTCCCACTGTAATTCTGAATTTCTCAGCGGACATCTTAGAATTCTTTGACAATATTCGAGAACCTCAGAATTGGCAATCCCGCAGTATCTGTAATTTGCGGGTGTAGGAATATCACATCAGAGATCATTGGAGAAACATACTGTAGTAAATTGATGTTTATGTTGACTTTTACATTTTATTTTGTGCATCCTTCGACGGCACTTTTACCCAAGGGTGTGTATCCAAACAACAAGACAGAGGCCTTTCACGTGTTTGCCCAGTGTGCCTAAATTATCCTTCAATAATATTCAGAACGGACGTTTAGATCTTAAAATTATTATTTTATTGTGAGCCTTTCTCTTTAAATGAAAATCATGGTAGATCTTTTGCAGTTAAAATATGTTTGAACATACACGCTTATTTTGTTTTGGTATAACGAATGCCTATTGAATTTTTCCTTGTAGCCAAGCCTCCTTCTCATTCACCAAGGACCCCTCGGGAGACAGAGAAAGGACCAGTGGTGAGTTCATCTCAATATGTGGTATGAATGTCATCTGTACAACAAAATTGATCTTTAACCATGATAAACTACAACTTAGCGATGCATTTTTAATCGAGATAGGTAATATTACCACTGTCGAATTGTAACTCCGCTTGATTTTGTTTTTCTAATCATTTAAAGCAAGGTCAGTGAGTTTGCTATTGATAAAAGAAAATAAATATGTCATACATTGCTCTGAGGAGAGTGCACTCCTGCCCTGAATTCTTGATAGCGAGTTACTGGTTATTTTTGACTGTGGGCCTGAAAGCACATGGCAATCATACATATACTCCGAGGGCCTACTGAGAAATGGATTGAGACTCTGGTGTCTATTGAATGCACAATTCTGGTCAGTAGACTGGTTTTCTGATGGATACTTCTTCCTGAACATTCCTCACCTTTAAATATCCTAGCCACAATACTGGATTCAGGACACTTCTAAAATCGCTCTCTGGCGCCAGCAGGTGACGTTGACTCTGCCTTATTGTCAGACAGGGAATTGTGATGACTTCAGCGGAGTCCTATAGCACCAGGACCAGAGCTTGTCAGTTCTGTTTTTCCGCACTATCTGACCAGTCCAGAGCTTCGCTCTAATGTCAGAGGTTTTCTGTCTCATAATTTTTTTTTAGTGCATTGGGGAATTTCACCACCAAAATGCTCCGGCTTTATGCCTTTTCGAAGATGTGATAAACGTATGTTAATCATGGACCCACCTTGGATTGTCGTGTGTGACCTCTACCAAAGAATGCACCATACGTTCACCAAGAATTGTTGAGCTAAACTTTTCATGTCATGCTTTGAAGAAGGCCGCAGGAGCCAATGGTGAACCCAGGTCACTCTCGAGATCAAGAGCAAGGGCAAAGTTCCCTTCCAGATCACCCTCAACCAACTCTTCGAACGAAATGGCATAGCATCACAAGAACAAACCACGTATTTCTTCATTCCTTCAGGCATGTCTTTGGTGAGTAACAGTGAAGGCAGTGGAATGCAATGCTGAATGTTGGAGCAGCAGGTACGGTCGCTTTAGGCCAGGGCTAGCAAGGTTGCAGGGACTGTGTGCTGTGAGGAGCGTGGGCGTGCAGAAGAGGGAGGCGCCCCTGGCAGCCCTTTCATAAGGCTATGAATTGCGATTTTTATCAAGCAGATGATGATAACCGGTCTTCAGATACCTGGGCACTACAAGAGGCAAGTGGTCTGGATAGCTCCCAGACATTAATATAGATCCTGCTCCAGGTGCTCCTGTGGAACCTCCTTTCATACTGTGTTAAAGAAAGCTGCAGACTTCCTTGATCTACCACTGCCTACTGTGGAGCATTCTGATATTCAGCAGGTGTTTTACAGATTGCTCCCTCTAACAGTGAACCACTGCTACCTATCTTTTATCGAAGCCTTGATAGAGGTCATAAAAGAGCCCTGGTCAAAGCTTTCCTCATCTTCAGAAATCCATAGAACCATTGATTATCGTTACAGACCCGTGCCGGAGTACCCAGCCTTCCTTCCCACTCGCCCATCCCAAGGGAGTTTAGTGATTCAAAACTTTTCAACCTCCAGACTTAATCCAGGAACTATCTCTACACATCATCCAGATGCAGAGTCTAAAAAACATGAGACTATGGGAAAAAATCCTTTTCTGTAGAAAGTCTCGCCCTCAGGTTCCTAAATGCGACCTACCTGCATAATTGTTACACCCAGGCTCTTTGGGATATTGCTGCCTTGGTAGCACCCAACCTTCCAGACTACATCAAAGGCCACTTCATGTAAGTTGTAAAAGATGGACAAGACACATCCAAGCATATTATAAAGGCTGATCTCGACATTGCTGACTGTGTTGAGAGAGCCGTGAGATCTTCTGTCACAGTACAAAGACATGCCTGGCTTTGAACTACTGGGTCTCCATGGACGTACAGAATACCCTTATGGATATGGATTTTGCCGGAGAGGTCTTTTTGGCCAAAAAGTAGCTGCTTTTGGACAAAAAGTAGGTGCTGGCCTGGAACGAGGTAAAGAAGGCAGGGCAACATCCCGGTGTCAGGACTGTTCAGAGGAAAGACACTGTATTTGCATCATTGTTGGAACGGAGAGTGTTTGTTCATGGTTTGATTTATAAATTAGAGTTCAGAAAACCCATCAAAGTGTGCAAAGAGATTTTTGGAAAAAGAGGTATTAGATCCTTTTTCAAATGGCCGCCAGATTCCCTATTGAGAAACCTTGCCTTCGATGCGACTTCTCATGAGGCTGCGCTGGACAAAGTAGTTGCACAAGTTCTCTATTGCGCACTCCCACTGCCGAAGAGTAGTTTTTTGCGAGCGCACTAACTTTAAGTGTACTTTCTGGGGTCTGACTCCTCCCACCGCTTTGGATTGGCTTTTGTCTGTCATTCAAAAATCGTAGCCTGCAAATGGCTAATGATTGGTGCGTGTCCCACCTTTTCTCACAAGTTAACTCCCACGGAGTATTGCAGTGGGAACGAGCAGCGATGTGCACGCAGTCCCTTCATATGGAAATCCAACAACTGAAATGCGAGTGCAGTATGGTGCATTATTTCTGCTGTTTGTGCCCTATCCTCGCGTGTACGCATGCGTGTCATCGTACACATGCGTACTATGCAATTTGTCATAGAAACAGGTTTTTCTAATCTCCCCGGCAGTATTCTCTTGTGTGCTCATGGGTGTCATAGTACGCATACACACTAAGCAATTTGTCATTCATTTTGAAACTCCCCGCAGCAGCAGTACTCGTCCGAGCCTTCCCTGAACTACTTCCTCGAGTGGTCCGGGGAGAGCGTTAGTCTGGCGAATGAGCACTAGCCTGTGGGAGGAGTGTGCCCCCGGAGCTCTCAGAAGTGTGAGAGCTAGTGTCTGTGTGGGGTAAGTAAATGCGACACGATGCATGGACCAGCTCTAACAACTGCAAGACACATTTTATTCTCCTTTTTCCACCGATTGACATGATCCTGCCCTAGCACCCCAGCCAACAGGCATCTTGTTTTGCCTTAAGCCAGTGGCATGGTATTACTTGTGGATATTTGTATTGAGGGAATGATCACAGTAGCCCTTTTTGTGATAAATATGTTGTCAGTAGCAGCAAGAGGCTTCTTAGGGTGGGCTCCACAAATACATGTGTTATTTTTGGCTACAGCATAACTCCCCGCCCCTCTCCCCCCCCAGGCCTTATTGGAAAGTGATTCCTTCATCTCTGAGGGTTTTCCTGCTACTGCACTGATGCCGTTCGTGCTGATAAGCACATAGGACATGTACCCCCCCTTCCTGGCATGTGTAAATGGAGCCCTGAGGCATGTGTAGCATGTATAGTGTGTAAAGCAAATTCAAGGAGATGATGGACGGAGCGATGAAACATTTCACTCACCCCCAGTCACAGATCTGGGTTTAATCCATCATCGTTAGTTAGTTCACTTCGCCACCCCAGTTCAGACCCAGCCATTTGCAAATCAGTCTTGACCCTGTTCCTCATGGTAACAGTCCAGCCCGATCTGCCACGCCAGGTCTTCCCTGGACTGGAAACAAGCATCCTGGGACCGGTTTCGGGGTAACACTCCATATTACGCATTAGAAACAGAAGTATCTTTATTTAAGTTCATGCGTAAACTCAGATTGAGGTGGTTCTTTTTTTCAACTACGCAGGAACAAGAACACACCAAACCGTCAGAAACATTTCGTCCTAAAAGTAAGTTCATGGCTCCGTTCTCACATAAGAGCTTGGATACTTTCGAACTGTTGGTTAAGAAAGATCTGGAGTCCATAAAATACAAAACACCTAAACACACCAATTTGACAAAGAAGGAATTAAGAGTCCTTAACTCTTTAAGACAGGACAAGGAGGTAACATTCCAACCGGCAGACAAAGGGGGAGCGCTTGTCGCCATGGATACTGATTTTTACGAACAAAGTGTGAATTTACATGTTCATGATACAGAAACCTATATCCAGGTGGACACAGATCCTACTAAGGAATTAATGAAGGTACTAGGTTCCATCTTAACTAGAGCTGAAGACTTGGGTTGGATTAATGCTACCACAAGAAAGTTTCTACAGAACAACACACCTAAAACACCGCATATATATATGCTCCCTAAAATTCATAAACATGCGTTGAACCCTCCGTTTCGACCAATAGTGGCCGGATGTGGATCTATTCATGAACCAATTGGACAATACTTGGATTACCATTTACAACCGTTGGTTCAATCTTGGGGCACATATGTAAAGGACACTACTGACTGTTTGAATAAACTAGAAGCCATAAGTCAGTGTTTTATGGAAGAGATTTTGTTTTGTACCATAGATGTAGTGGCTCTATACACTTCCATCCCTCATAATGAAGGCTTAGAAGCAGTTGAATGGAGACTTTTACAGGATTCTACACATGATTACAATGGAGTCTTTTTGTTGGAACTGCTCCATTTTTCGCTTTATCACAGTTATTTTTCTTGGAAAGAAAAGTTTTTCTTACAACGTACAGGAACTTCTATGGGGTTTCCAGGAGCCCCTTCGTATGCTAATACTTACATGGCACACTTTGAAGAGAGGCACATATTACATAACTCAAGGTGGCAGGAAAACCTCATCACATATATGCGTTATATTGATGATATCTTAGTAATTTGGAAAGGAACCCGCAATGAGTTGGAAGGTTGTATCGACGAACTTAATCAATGCAATCCACGCATTCAGTTTACACACACCATCCACTCTCAGACAATTCACTTTTTGGACATTGAAATACGGAAGACAACCATGGGTTTACAAACATCTGTATATAGCAAACCCACAGATGTAAACAACACCTTACATTATACGAGTGCCCATCCTACTTCCTTGAAAAAGCATCTGCCTGTGTCTCAATTTATCAGGATTAAAAGAATCACATCTCAAGAGGACCAAAGTGAGTTGCTTATTGAGGAACAACTGAACAGATATAAACAAAGGGGATATCCTTTGCAGGTCCTAAGTTCAGCAAAAGAAGTAGTAGCACGGAAAAGATGTGAAGACCTGCTACGAAAATCTGTTAAATCAACCAACAGACGTGAAGTATTTGTCATAAAACATTCAGAGCAATCCACAAGAATCAAGAAAATCATTATCAAGCGATGGGAAATCATTGAACAAGAGGCAGATTTTACATCGGTGTTCATGGATAAACCAATGTTCGCGCATACGCGCTCGAAGAACTTGAGAGAATTGCTAAAACCTAAACGATTACCTGAAAGTCAGACCTACAAGGGCATGAGAACATGCAGGAACTGCGGCCAGTGTGGAAACATAATGTCAGGCAACACTTTTTCTCATCCGCATACAGGCCAGAAGATTCATTTAAAACACACATCAGATTGTAACACAGAGGGTGTTATTTATGCAATTCAATGTCCCTGTGGACTGACATATGTAGGTAGAACATCACGTAAAATCAAAACCCGCATAATAGAACATAAAAGTATGATTCGTAATAAAAATTGTAATTCTTGTCTATCTGCCCACTGGGTCAATTCAGCGCACACCATTCCTCAAATCAGGTTTCCTATACTTGAAAAAATTGACTCTATTCCAGGAATAGATTATAATGTTTCACTAGCACGTAGAGAAACGTTTTGGATTAAATATTTAGGCACCATTATACCTGGAGGGCTTAATGATCATTATGAATTATTGTGCTTTTTGTAAACATATGTGGTAATCTTAGATCTTGTACAGGATTGGCACGCTTACATGAATTTATCTACATCTGTATCTTTTCTTCATCTTATAGCTTCAATCTGCGAACTCTTTTCATTTCTCATCTTCAGTTTTTTCACGTTTTCTACGTTTTTCACTTTGATTCATTAGTCAACTGTTGCACTAGGTCGTGATCTCTCGTTTTTTTTATACATAATCACTTGATAATGTTTTCATTTCGCTTCACCTGTTTATTTCTGCACTAGGCTATGCACTTTTCTTCATACACAAAGTAATTCGAATTTGGAAAGCGGTCATTGTCACATATAGGCATATGTTTTTTAAGGATCAACTCTGTAAGGAGTTTCTAAAAGTAGAACTGTTCATTAAATGAGCAGGTAATTATACACGTAGCTTGTCATACACTTCGGTTGTTTATTTTTGTTCACTCATACGCTGAGAGCACCGGTGTTTGCACATACAGTTGTTAATAAAGTTCAGTTTGAATAGCTTCCTCTTTAAAAACCATAAACGTCATGACGCACGCACACTCGATAGCGGTAACGAGGTCGTCTTTCATTTCTTGCTTCACGGGGCAATTCACCGGTGAGTTTTTGAACGTTCGTAATACTCCTCATTTGAAACCTTCAATATAATCGGGTAGAGTTATTCATGTTTTGGTACTTTGGTATCTTTTAGATATGGAACACGCATACGTGGATTTTGGTAAGAAGTTAGTTCATACGAGGCTCACTGGGTGTATGTATTTGGTTAATCGGTTTTACGTGAATGTAACTGGGAGTTTGCTTGTGTTTAAATAGAGTTTTGAGCTTACATTTTCAAGATTTGGAGGTAAGCTCGGCATGGTTTTATAATGTTTATTTTGGTTTCTTCGGCTATATACACATAATGGATTTAGGCTACTCTGTCATGTATGAGCATGATTACACATGGGCACATATTTTGGTTTCTTCGGCTATATACATTTTATGGATTCAGGTTACTCTGTCACTTATGAGCATGATTACACATGGGTACATAAAGGTTAAAATTCAAATTCTCATTGGTTGAGGATGTTTCATAGTATAAATCACCCACAAAATCATGGCAGTTTGGTTTCGTACTGTTTTTCTCTAGCTATCCACACCTTGAATAACTAGGCACTTTTTCTAATCTTTTTCTAATCTCAACTTACTTTTTGCACGTTACGGATTTGGTTTGTTCGTGTGGCGTGGCAATCCTATTCACTTGCCTGTAATTGTTTGTAATGAACGCATGAATTTGATTATGTTTTTATTTTCATTTTTGTAGTTCCGAACGGCGGCAGCTATCAGTCATTAGTCCTATGTACGACTTTAATGTTATTTGATGATATGTACCCCTGAAGAAGGGTTTTTCAAACCCGAAATGCATTGGGTCACTTGTTAAGTTTCAAATGTTCATTCTTTTCTGTTAATCGAACACAGAACATAAGGATTGTATTTAAATTTTGTTATCAACAATGTTTTTTCTGCAAAAAGAGAATTGTTGTATATAAGGATTTATTAAGAAAAAAGACATCGAAAAATCACCTTGGAGTAACATTTTTATTTGTTCTTAAAAAAAATTGAGTAAACAAGCAATATAGATGTTGTAACCACATGGACATTAGCTGTGCACTGCGCAGACACGGATTCTTTCGTGTTCTCATATAGGTAACACTCCATATTAGCCAGGCTAGCTTGAATCCAGTGACAGAGTGAGCAAGGGACCCATGTCTGGGCATACCCTGCCAACCTAGGGCGAACAAAGCAAACACAAGGAGATGATGGACGGAGCGCTGAAACTTTTCAGACACTCAACTCCAGTCACAGATCTGGGTTGAATCCATCATCGTTCTTTAGCTCACTTCGCCACCCCAGTTTAGTGTGTAAAGCTCCTGCCCATGTTTAATGACCAGCTAACCGTGGAGGCGTTTATCTGTGGGAATAACTTTGGGTCGCACACTTTACTTAATCATAAAAACATGACTGACATATAACCTCCACACCATTCATGAATTCCAGATTAGCAGGCCAAGCACCACCAACATCTGGCGTAGAACCAACTACCACAAACATGTTATCAGAAGGCTCCCTAACTTTGTGGAATCATACAAAGAAACCAGAATATTGCTGATGCCTTATTAGTCTTATGTGTAAGGTTTCCTTGACTGATTTGGGTTCTTGAGATAGTGGCCACTCAGCAAACTTTCCTTACACTTGGGAAAGAGACTGGTAGGCTTAGTAATAATTTCAGCTGGAATGGGACTGGAGCCCCCTTTCTGAGTTTATATAGAAGGCACATAAGCCACCATTCACCTGGCTGTGTGTATGCTATGGTTGGAAGACAACTCTGCACTCTTACGTTCCTCCTGCTCCATCTCAAAAGGCTTCCTGACATTGGTGAAGGCTGTTGACCCATACGTTCACAGTAAATAAATGTTGCTGTATCCAGAATAATGCGCTGCATAGCTAAATAATTATAATATCCCGCAGGCGAGACCTATTGCATTACAAATGCTTGTTTCCCTTAGCCTCGCTGAGTTTCGGATGTCCTGTTTTCCCAGCACGCAGGAAGAGCATCAAAGGTGTGGCGTTATTCTCTTCGATTAACTGACCGAACAATTGTGAAGAGTCTAAAATACAAGTTGAGCTGCTTGCAACCCTTGCGGCTCTTGCTACCGGCACTGAAGCTTCAGTTTCGAGAGAGAAGGTTGCACATTGGAAAAACATTCTCTCAAAACTGTGATAAATATATATGCATATTCTTCAAGAAATATTTAACAAGCTAAGATCATTTAATAAATATAGAGGAGGAGCCAGTCAAACGATATGTGACCAGTGCAAATACTGTTCAGATTGCATGCATATGTGTTTGAGTGTTAAAAAATAAGAAGTATGTATTACAGGATATTTATTAATAGTATAACCGAATATTATGCTTATCAACAACAGTATCTTCTGAGAAAGATAAGAGAAGGAACAAAAAAAGATCAATAGACAATAGCAAGAAGAAGTGAATGTCAAGAGAAAAAGACAAACAGAGAGGAACCTGAGAAGACTAGGAAGTGTCTCGTCTCTATCCCATTCTTCTTTACCCCGAACTCTTATAGGCAGATTCACTTAGATTATCTTGAGGTAGTCTGCAGCGTTAGGGAGGCATTGGGAGTCTACATCGATTTGCTCCTGTGGAAGGTTTGGCACCTGACACCAGGTCTCTAGCCTTCAGTGTTCACTGGGCCCTTTTGCAGATCCACACTCCCTTGCCATAGAATTTAAAAAAAGAGTGTGAAGTGCAAATTCCAGGCCAGCAGCAAATCCCCTTTGTCTGCCACTACAAAGGATGAGTAAAAGGATGTGCCAAGCAGCTTCAGCCTACCTCTTCATCCTCCTCTTCCGTAGCACCACCAACTAAGCAGCAGTAGTTTGTTTCTGAAGGAGCATGTCATGCCGGTGGGAGGGTGTCCCTTTTTCTAAAGCCTGAAATGCTATTACTTCAGATTACTGGGTCCTTCAGATCATAGAGAAGAGGTACAACCCTATCCTTGCAACAGCATCCTCCCTAATGGCCTACCCTCCCACGATCCTGAGGAATATTGGTGAATCCTGCAAAAGTAAATGGTAGTCCTGCCACAGAAAGGGGCAGTGCAGTTAATGCCAAATCAGGAAATTGAATAGTGGCGCTACTTTCAGTACTTCCTGGTTTCCAAGAAAGATGGCGGTCTTCATTTGACCCCCCAGCCTCAGAGTCCTGAGATGGTTTTTACAGAAGGACAAGTTCAGGATGCTGTCCCTTGCTCAGGTTTTACTGGTGTTAGACATAGAAGACTGAATGGTGTCAATAGACCAGTAGGGCGAATACTTTAATATTCCAGTCGTAATGGGCCACAGGAAGTACTTACCTTTTACCAGATTTCAGTGCTTCCCTTTGGATTGACCTTGCCACCTGAGTCTTCACAGAGTGATGACAGTGGTGGCGGCCCTTCTCAGACAGGCAGGGATTGCAGTATATCTGTACCAGGACAACTGGCTCATCAAGGCCAGTGCCAGTTCGCCCGAGTTGATTCCCATCATCTCCTCTCAACAGCTATGCTGCTGTTCGACTTGGTATTTTCAATCAGTCATCCAAAATCTCACCTAGAGCCCTCCAGATTCCTCCTGTTCATTGGTGTGGTACTAAATACCACCCTGCTTTGAGCCTTCCCTCCTCCACAGAGGATCTGGGACATTTTATTTATTTATTTAGAGTTTTATATAGTGCTAGCTAGACCCGAAGGTGTCAGAGCGCTTTACAAGTTGTGAGCATAGGTTATTTTGAGAAACATGTGAGGATACGTGTAGGTCATATGATGTAAACAGGAAGTATATTCAAAACATCATTAAAATAGTGAGAACCCACAAGCAAAGTAAATAACAATACAGCAAAAAGTTAATGACGTTACACAATACAGCAAAAAGGTAATGACGTTAGTGCCAAAGATGGGACTGACTGGGTCAGGAGACCACAACGAAAAAGTCTGTAGAGTGGGGCAACGTCTTTAAGAAATGAGAATAACTTGTATACGAGTTGAAGCAGTTGTTAAGGAGCAGAGATTTTAGGTCTCGTTTAAAGCAAGAAAAGGAGGGGTTGCGACGGAGATCTTTGGGAAGTGAGTTCCATATCCTGGGGGCATTTCCTGAGAATGCGTTCATCTGGGTGGATTTCTTTTTCAGCTTAGCGGGTATGAGAAAACGTTGGAACGTCTCAGTGCCCGGCGTCTACCTGCTCTGGAAAGCTTGGTTTCTAGGTATTTGGGATTTTTTTTTTTTTATGAAGGGCTTTGTGGGTGATGCAGGCGGTCTTGAAGATGCATCTTCCTTCAATGGGAAACCAGTTGAGACTCTTAAGGGCAGGTGAGATGTGATCAAACCACTTTATTCCTGTGAGGTGTCTGTCTGGCTGCCGCATTGAAAGTGGCTCTCAGGGGTGCAAGGTGACTTTTTGGAGTTCCAGTGATGATGGTGTTGCCATAGTCCAGTTTAGAGAGGGCAAGCGATTGCACTACAGTTGAGAACATGATTCAAATGCTTCAGGTGGGGGCTCTTGCACTGGTCCTGAAGGTTATGCTAATGGCTCAATCTGTTGGCTTCTTGCATTCTAGGGGTCGTTCATGCATGCTGGCTGTTGGACCAAACTTTTTTCATTCTCCCCTCCTGTTTTGTTGAATTTGTTTTTATTGGCCGTAGGACTCGTGCACTTTAGCACTGCTCATCAGTCTTAAAGTGCTTGTGCTCACTCCCTAAACATGGTAAAATTGGCTCACACCCAATTTGCACATTTAGTATACTTGTAACTCCTAGTAAAGTGGTACTACATGTACCCAGGGCCTGTAAATTAAAATCTACTAGTGGGCCTGCAACACTTATTGTACCACACACTTGAGCAGCTTTTTAGACATGTCTCAGGCCTGCCATTGCAGCCTGTGTCTGCGCAGTTTTAAGCTTTCATTTCGACCTGGCAAAATAAATCTTTTGCCAAGCGTAAACCTTCCTTTTAATACATATACGGCACCCCTAGGGTACGCCCTACACAGCCCATAGGACAGGGTGCATCATATTAAAAAAGTTAGGCATGTACTTTTAAGTTTTACATGTCCTGGTAGTGAAAAACTCTCAGATTCGTTTTTCACAATTTTATATTTTATATTCAGGTTCTGAGAAAGATTCACCCTACGACTGAGCCCAATTAATTTTCACCGATCCGGCCTGGCGAATAAGTGTGTGGTACACAGACCTATGGCACCTCACTGTAGCAGCCCCTCTTCATCTACCTCTTACAGTAGATCTGTTATCCCAATCAGGAGGGAAGATTCTGCACTCCAATAGTCAGAGCATTCACATTCATGTGTGGAGATTGAGCAGGGCCACTGAGCGCCTTTCAGCCTCCACCAGAGGTAGCAGACGTGACCCTTTCTGCATGTTGCTTCCCTACCAAATCAGTTTATTTTGGCAGGTGGAAGAAGTTTGTTTCTTGGAGCGCTTAATTAGGGATTGGTCCTCTCAAAGCATTCCAGTCTACTATGTTAGTTTGCACAGTTCTTGGCTTAACGACACTGTTTGGTACCTAATGTCAGCCCTGTTGGTTTTTCTTTGTTTACCAGAAAACCCACCTGTTCAAATTACCGGTGGATCTGAGATTTCTGAAAAGATTGACAAACATGTATCCACTCGTACAGTTCATCATGCCACAATGGGAACTTAAAATTGTTCTGACTTTTCTTATCGGACCTCATTCGAGCCCCTGCATAGTTGGCAGTTTAGGCTACTAAATCTCAGACCAGTTTTCTTGGTGGCTTTTATTTTGGCTCTTGGTGTTAATGAGCTTCAAGCCTTTCTAATCTCCCCTTTCACATGTTTTTTTCCCCATATAAGTTGGCGCTGCGAGCTAAGGCAGTTTTCCTGCAGAAATCGGAGCTCATTCCACCATAGCCAAATCTTCCACAGCAGCCTTAGCTAAAGGTGCACGGCAGACATATACACGACGGTTACGTGGTCCTCTCTCCACACTTTCGCCAAACATTATTGTTTGAATTCTAAAGTGAAAAGAGAATGTCACTTTGCCCATTGTGTACTCCAAGATTTCCTCATATAATCTTTCTTTACCCCTCTGCCTTTGGGGTGTTGCTTGGGATTCTTTTCAGATGTGAGTAATCTGAAAGTAGTAGTATCCATCAGAGGTGAAAGTTACTTACCTTCTGTGAAGTCATGGCAAAAACAGAGTAGAAGTGTCGTTGTGGCGCTAATCGTGGCACTGTATGACTCTGCTGATGTCATCACAACTCTACGTCTGCCATTGAGATGAAGTCAACGCCACCTGCTGGTGCCAGAGAGTTACTGCAGATGTTTTCTGGATCCAGTCTTGCTCCTGGGATATGCAAAGTTGCTGAATCTGCAGGTAGACATGGTATCCATAAGAAAGACTGTCACCGAAGGTATGTACCTTTTCTGTATGGGGAAGAAATCACCTATCTTTTTGCCAGTATTTCTTATTGTCTAGTGCAAGGAGTGTCACATAAGTGGAGAATGGCTTTTGAGCGACAGGGTTGAGGTCACAGACTGCCAACTCCCCTTAACAGGTTCAGGAACAGAAACATGGAAGTTCTGCACCCTTCAAGGAAAAGCTGCCTTGCAACCCCCTTCAAGGGAGTCTTCGATCAATGGCCCACATCCTGGCTAGATCTATTTGCTACTGTTGAGAATGCGCATTATCAACAATTCTGCCTCCTGGAGTTTCCTCCTGGGCGCTTGTTAGGAGAGGCATGCTAGCTGGTATGGAAGGACGGACTCCTGTATACCTTTCCACTGCTACCTCTCTTGCCTCTGGCTCTGATGGAGATCAGGACAGATCCGGCTAAATCATTCTCGTCGCCCTAGACTGGTCCATGAAAGCATGGTCAACAGAGCTCCTGAGCATGTGTCCTCCGATCAGGCTTCTACTTCAGAAGGACTGTTGTCTTAGCAGCAGAGCAGATTCCTACATACAGAATCTCCGCAACCTGCACCTTCATGCTATTGGAATTGTGTGGCAGCATTTGTATGCGTTTGACTTGCCTACCGAGTTGATTGAAGTCATCCTTCTAGCCAGACATCCATCTTTGAAGTCGATCTATGCTGGAGATAAATTTGTCCCTTGATGTGGGGCTCAAAATATCAACCCCTTACCAGCCACACTTACAGTGGGCACAATGAAAGGTTTAGTATCAGTCCCTCTCAGTCTTTTTGTGTGTTTATCTGACCAACTGTCTTTGTTTTATGTTGCCTTTTGTGATGCATTATATAAAAAGTTGTATGCACGTTTTTCTCCCAAAACCATTTGTTACGACAACTTCGACAAACCAAGACCACGGCACCACCCCAACAAGCGACGCCATCCAGAAGACACCTCACCTGGACTCCTCTCACCATAGAAGACACTGCAAAGACTATGAAAAGCATCCACTCTGGAGCACCTACTGACCCCTGCCCGCCGCACATCTTCCACAAGGACGCCACCGCCATCGCACCCGAACTACGACGAATTATCAACTGCTCCCTCGATACCGCCACATTCCCCGACCACTGGAAACGTGCCAAAGTCAAACCCCTCCTCAAGAATCTCTCCACAGAACCGACAGATCTCAAGAACTTCAGGCCCATCTCACTTCTCCCTTTTGCCGCCAAAGTCATCGAGAAAGTCTTCAACACCCAGCTAGCGCACTTCATAGAAACCAACAACATCCTTGACACATCTCAATCCGGATTCCGCAGCAACCACCGCACCGAGACTGCCCTCATAGCCGCCACCGATGACATCCGCTCCCTCCTCGACCAAGGCCAAACAGCAGCCCTCATCCTCCTGGACCTCTAAGCAGCCTTCAACACCGTCTCCCACCGCATACTAGCTGCCAGACTGCACGACACTGGCATCCAGGGAACAGCCTTAGACTGGATTCGATCATTCCTCTCAGGCAGAACACAAAGAATAAGACTCCCGCCCTTCCCCTCCGAATCTACAGAGATCAGATGCGGAGTACCCCAAGGATCCTCCCTCACCCCACACTCTTCAACATCTACATCGTGCTCCTCACAACCATAGTCAGAAAACACGGACTCAACACAGTCTCGTACGCCGAGACCCAGCTCATCCTCTCCCTCACCAAGGAACCCGACATCACCAGGCGCAGCTTCCAAGAAGGGATGAAAGACGTCGCAACCTGGATGAGCAGCAGCTGCATGAAGCTCAACTCGGAAAAAACAGAAGTCCTCATCCTCGGCTCCACCCCCTCCGCATGGGACACAACACCTGGTGGCCCCCCGCCCTCGGAAACCCACCCACCCCTACAGACCACGCTCGCAACCTCGGCATCATACTCTACTCTTCACTCACTATGGACCACCAGATCAAAGCGGTGTCCTCCACTTGCTTCAGCACTCTCTGCATACTTCGCAAGACCTTCAAATGGATCCGCCCCCCCCGATGCCAGGAAGACCGTCACGCACGCGCTCATCACCAGCAGACTGGACTACGGAAATGCCCTCTACGCTGGAATCAACAAAAAACTCTTCCGCAAACTCCAGACCGTCCAGAACGCCGCAGCCTCGACATCCCACGACATGACCACGTCACCCAACACCTCCGCGACCTCCACTGGCTCCCCGTCGAAAAAAGAATAACCTTCAAACTGCTCACACACGCCTACAAAGCCCTCCATAACACCGGACCTCAATACCTCAACGAACAAATCTCCTTCCACGCCCCCAAGAGAAACCTCCGCTCTGCCGACAAAGCCCTAGCCATGGTCCCCCACATCCACAGGGCCAGAGCGGATGGCAGAACCTTCTCCTACATCGCGGCCAAGACTTGGAACGAACTCCCCCTCCGTATCAGACGAAGCCCGACACTGCACCAATTTAGAAAGGATCGCAAGACCTGGCTCTTTGAATGACCTACGGAGCTGCTCGCCCCCCCCTCCCCTCTCCCCCCCAGCGCCTTGAGACCCTCACGGTTGAGTAGTGCGCTTCAAAAATCCCTGATTCATTGATTGAATATGCCTCAATATAACCTGAACTAGGTTGTGACTTTTCTTATTGTGCACACCTTTTGAAGAAATGCACTGCTGC
The DNA here is from genome assembly GCA_963921515.1 of Calotriton arnoldi. NCBI lineage: Eukaryota > Metazoa > Chordata > Amphibia > Caudata > Salamandridae > Calotriton > Calotriton arnoldi. Next base: position 987,646 of record CAWUFW010005218.1, on the reverse strand, counting down.
TCTTTGTGAAAATTAACACCAAATTCCATCTTCCTCATTGCGATTACCTCAGCTTGTCGAGTGAGCGAACTACATCCGCTCTTGGTACAACCACCTTGAACCTCCTTCTTTCTAAATAAACTTGTATAGAGGACAAGGGCGACCTTTCTAGTGGTTGTAACTCCCTTCCTCGACGGCCAATAAATTACTCTGCCGGCATTTTTTACTCAGCTTCACCCTTTGAAAGAGGAGGAGATGCTCGATTGCCTTTATCCTAGGAAAGCACTAAGCTTTGACATCGACCTCGCAAAATAGCATGCATATAGGATTAGCTGTTTGTGGGTTTCTCTGGGGCAAGGAAAGGGAAAGCTGTGTAAAAGAGGTCCCTGTCAAGGTAGCTAGTCATCTGTACTAAAATCGGATATGCACTGATCAAAAAACAGCCTTCTGAGAGCCTATGGTCTCATTCAACCAGGGCCAAAATTGCTACAATAGCTTTTAATGCAAGGGGTGTCTGTTCTAGACATCCGACCAGGCTATGACGTGGGCGTTGGTCCATACTTTAAAGAAACTCTAATGCCTTGACAGCCAGGTCTGTCACAAATTTAATTTCGCCCGCTCAGTTTTGCTGTACTTTTTGGTCTGAGGCTACTCCGCAGACCCTCCACCTCAGGGAGGTATTGCTATGGCATTTATTGTAAAGGTGGTTAATATGGATTTAGAAGCATCTATTGGAACAAGCTATTTACCTTTGGTAACGCTCTTTTTGGTAGATATTGTACCCAAGGGCAGAGTCCTCATTGCTCTTCACTTCCCCATTCAGTGGAATGGGCTCTTTCCCGCTAAAAAGGTCTTAAGTTTGGAATCAGCACACTGTCTTAGATCATTTGTTTTAGGACTGCGTGTTAAGGCATGGAAGGAGAAAGATGCACCTCACTGACTAAAGCGTGGAGGGGTGTCACTTATATGTGGCTTCGCTCTACCACTTCCAAGGTAGTATGGAGTCCCAGCGGGGGAGCATTGCTGGAAGAATTCCCCTGATCCAGTCTTTCCTAAAGGTGAGGAATATGCTGTTAGAGAGAGTATCCACCAGAAAGCGCTTTACCGAAGGTAAGGTAACTAGCTCTTCAATGTTTATTTTTTATTTGAAGGGGGTTTTGGAGTTATTTTTTTCCAGCTTTCGTAAGCAGTCAATGGACCAAGTAGGCAACTGCGCTGCCAGTCCGCCATAGCTTGCGCATCAGAGTTAACTAAAAATGTCCATGTCTGCATTTCTGTCTGTATCAAAATATAGCCACGCACTTATATTTCCATTTCTTACAGTTCTGGTAAATTTAGATGTGATAATATTAACAAGTAATATGAGAACTTGTGGCAGACTAATTAATGTCTGTTTTTGCTATCACCTAACTTCCGTGGTGGGTTTCTGCGAAAAGAAAAAAAATATTTTTCACACTCTTGTGTGAGATATTTGAGCAGCACATCTGTCCTGTTCTCTATGTGATAGTGCTAGCAATTAGCCCGATCGTACCGTGTGCATACCTGTTACAATTTGCATTCATTTGTCTCTTATAATTAGCTCACATCGCTTACTATATTTGTTGTGGTAGTCATCATGAACAGCAGTTATCATTCCTTTGGAACCAGCTTATAAAAGATCATCAGCGATTCTGCAGTGCTGTACTTACAGTAGTGTAATTGTCGCTATTTTTTTCAGTTGTCTAGATCTCAGTTATCTTCAACTTCCCGCTACCCAAGTATTAGCCACTCCATCACAACTCCGTTACAACAACAGCTACCAAGTCAACTTTCGCCTTCCCCAATGACATATCAGCTTTCACATGCAGTAAGTATTTTCACATTGGTGTTGAACTTACAGTGGCACTTGTCCTCTTACTTGTGGAGAAAAGTGGCTACTCTGAATGTAAGGAAAGCTACCAATGGTATCAATAAGTTTTGAAGGTTTTGACAGTCTCCGGTTAGTCGGTGAGGTGCTTTTCTCAAACCCTTGGGCCTTTGATAGTGTTGCAAACTTTTTCAGTTTTTACTCCGGATCTCTCTCAGCCATCAAAGACAATGAAAAGGGAAGGGTTTTACTGAGAAATGTAAGGCCTCGATATTCTATCTCTAGCTGCAGCAACACTTGTGTACCTACTTCCGACCCTACATGTTGTTGCACGGTCATGACAAGGAATGCAGCATTATTTGCTGTACTGCCTTATGCACCTTTTGTGTAGTTGCAGTAACAACTAGCACAACTTATGTCTGTATTTTCTTTGAAAAATAAATGGTCTTCAAGAAATGGGTGTCTCTTTAGAGGAGACTGTCACAGATGGGCACCTTCTACCTGTGTTTTTTCAACTATTGTTCAACTTTGCATACACTTTCACCTCAGACAGACTGACGTCTTGGAAGGAAACCAGGGTAAAGTCTTTTTAATATTATTTTCCAGGAAGCTCTTCTTATAAGTTTTGCATTCACCTGGAAAAAACAATTTTTTTCAGTTTCTATGAATGTTAATTGGGAAGTTTGTATTTGTATATACCTATGCTTGCCTTATAGTTTTATGTGAAATGCAGGGTATTTGTGCTCAAGTCACTATAGTACGCAAGTGCAAGCCATGACTCAAACGTGGGGTGGAGTTGACTTTTACTTACAGCCCCATTTAATAGAAAACGCAAAAGGTGATGGGAGGAATGCTTGCAGTTTGTCTCACTGGTGGCAGTTGCTCAGGATAGTATTCCAGCCCATCGTTCTTTTGCCCACCCTATCACCTCTGTTTGGAACCAGCCATATGCATATCATTTTTGGGCCTGCTCCAATAGGAATAGTCCAGCCCTAACTGCCAGGCTCTTCCTGAACCTTAACTCAAGCAACCCAAGACTACTTTGCCCTAATGGGGGCTCATCAGTTGGGTGTAGCTTGGTTCCTGTGGCACAATGAGCACAGGGCCCATATCTTGCCATAACCTTGCCGCTTAGAATGGTACATCAGACACACTAATGTGGAGGGAGGAATACTTGGAATTTGTCTAACCACTGTCAATTGATCGGTGTAGCATTCCAACCCATATGCAGTGAGTCTTGGCCCTGCTCCACTGGGAGCAGTCCAGCACAACTGCCAGGCCAGGTCCTACTTGGACAAGAACGCAAGTAACCCAATGTTTTCCATACCAATGGTTATGTTCCTTTTGTGACTGCTATAGCCATGAGTAGACTGTAATACTGACACTTGGTAGCAGCTACTTGATAAGTCAAGTTGTGAGGTGTAGTTCTTTTTACCCACATGACAGGTTGCCTCAGAGGCCTCCTTGGTAAATATGTGCAGCTTGTCTTGTCAATTATTCCACCCATGTGAAATGGATGTATGTGTGTACATGAGGTATGGAAGTACCTTTGGCTGAGGGACCTCATGTATAGCTGTAGCCCCAAGCTGTGGCTTGCTATTGATACAGCTGGTTTTGTGGTAGCGTTTGACCCATTACCCCCTGCAGGTGCCTGTACAGCTCCTTTCTTTACTCCTTCCCTGCCCATGCCTTTCTAGCCAGTTTGGTGTGTCTCATGTTTGAATTAATAATTTGGTGGAATGGAGGTGGGGGTGCATTTTTGTGTACACCCTGTTGATTTGATTTCGTTTGAGCAGAACTGCATGTTGCCTGCTGGTTGTATCATCTACACCAAGCCAGAGGCCAAGGGCATGGCCACTGTTGTCACGTGGAACAAGATGTTGTGCTGTGTGCCCATCCCCTGTGTGCTGTGACCAGCTCAGGAAGATGAGCCGCGGCCCCAACAAGGGTCTCTTGAATGGCTGAAACCTATGGCATGGAAATCTCCCTGATATCCACAAACAGTAGAATATCTCCTCGTGTGTGATTCCCAGAACACATTTTACAATATATTTTTGTGTGAAAAATGTAGTAAATAAAATTAAACATACGTGCAAGAGACCTACAACCACCAAGGTACAAACACAAGGATCTGAAAGAGACACGTTAGTGACAGATTCCCTACCTTAGAATATCCCCAGGCGTCAGGCTGGATCCGGAAAGCTTACTCCAAAAACTCGACAGAAAGCTGCCCATAGGAGTACGGCATTAAGACTGCCCGCCCTGTTCAGGGCTGATGATCTGATGTCCTTTTCAGGTCGAGCATTTGAGACCTCTTGTGTATACTTTAGTATATACTTTAGTGCACAAGTTACTAACTTGTGTAATGATATATCTGTAAGAGACAGTAGTTAGTGACAGATTCCTTACCTTAGAATATCCCCAGGCGTCAGGCTGGATCCGGAAAGTTTTGCGTAGCAGTACCCTTGCGCGTCGGTAGGCGGCGTTGTGCGGCTCCGCGTCCGTCGTCGGCGTTGTGATCGCCGGGATGACGTCGCGGGCAGTACTTAGACGCCGCCCCTGCGCGCTGACGTCAGTTCTTCTTTTTCCGCGCCAGTAAGCGCAGATCCGGGAAGAGCAGTGCCCTAGTCAATTTTTGCCTAAATTTTTGGTGATTTTTTCACTGTTTCTTTTCGAGTCTTCTCGACTCCTAGGTGTCGGTAGGGATGCCCGGCTTCAAGCCATGCGACGCCTGTGGTCGAATGATGTCGATCACAGACCCGCACTTAGAGTGTCTCTACTGTCTCGGCCGAGACCACGACACGAAGTCGTGCCCTGACTGCCGGGTCTTACACCCGAAGGCTTTGCGAGAGCGGTCTCGAAAGCTCCTCGAGGTCCGGCAGTCAGCTCCGCGCCGCACCAAGCCCCGGTCCCGTGAGAGGTCGAGGGGCCGGTCGCGGAGCCCCCGCCGGTCGTCGGAGTCCAAGTCTTCGCACTCCTCGGGTAAGTCGAAGCACAAGAAGTCTAAGAAGCACCATCGCTCTAAGACTTCGCCTCGCCGGTCTCGCGACTCGGCTGAGGCCCCTGTCGGCACCGTCCCTGACCCCGCGGCTCCGGATGTGCCTGTGGCGCCGCCCCCACATTACCCGTCCTTCCCGGGTTCGGGGGCGACTCCGGCTGAGATACAGGAATTCCTGTCGGCCATGGCCCGCCTCTTCAGGCCTCAAGGTCCCTCCGGTGCGCCTTCGGGCCCCGCGGGCCCTGATGGGGTTGCTCCGGCGTCGCCGACGACTCCGGTCCCGGCGTCGCCTGTCCCGCCAGCCTTGATCCCGGCCTCGGCTCCGGCCCCGGCCTCGATCCCGGCTCCGGTGGTACCGCAACCCCGATCGACGCCGGTTGACCTAACCATGCCGGCGTCGATGTCCCCGGTGCCGTTCCCGACGCCGCCCGGGGCTCCGGGCGGCGTCGTTCCCCGGTTCTCTCCGGTTCCGGACATGGAGCCGGACCGACGTCGCTCGACGCCGGCTCCGGCGCCCGATGAGACCTTGGGTCCCAGATGTCCCTCCTCCTCCATATTTTACACCAGAGGAGGACCAGGAGAGCTGGGAGGGTCGGAAGACCCTCTCACACAGCAGTGTGAGTATGATCAGGACTGGGCAGAGGAACTTGGGGATGCCAGTGGTCTAGACACTTCCCCTGACACTGGCATGCTGTCTCCTCCCGTGGCTACGGAGGAGGGAGCAAATTTCGCAACGGTGTTGCGTAGAGCAGCTGGAGCCTTGCACCTCCATTTGCCTACTGTGGCTGTCAGGACTAATCTCCTGACGGAAGTGCTTCAGCCGGCAGCTTCCTCCACGGAGACTGTGCTGCCGTTTAATGATGCACTGTCTGACGTTCTTTTGAGCACCTGGTCCAAGCCCACCACAGGGGCTCCTGTGGATAGGAACGTGGCCCGACGCCATCGCCCTGCTCCGGGCGACCCCTTGTTTCTCTCTCAACATCCCACCCCGAGAGCTTGGTTGTCCAAGCCTCTGCCTCCCAAACCGCCTTCCCTACCGCCCCTCCGGATAGGGAATCCAAACGCCTGGACCAGTTTGGGAAGAAGGCTTTTTCTTCCTCCAGTGCTGGCTTGCGGTCCGTCAACACCGCTTGCCTTTTGGGCCGATATACCCACTCCCTGTGGGATTCGGTGGCGGCTGTTTTGCCCCAGTGTTCTGAGGAGGTCCAGACACTGCTTACCCGCACCATTGCGGAAGGTAGGGATGCGGCTAAATACACCATACGTTGTGGCCTTTATACCGCCGACTCGCTGGGCAGATCGCTTGCAACGACGGTGGCGCTGCGTCGCCACGCCTGGCTGAGAACAACTGGTTTCTCGGGTGATGTCCAGAATACACTCATGGACATGCCCTTTGATGGAGTCGGTCTTTTTGGTTCCAAAGCAGACCATGCGCTGGAGCGTTTAAGGACTCACGGGCTACTGCCAAGTCCCTGGGCCTTTCTGTTGTGCGCCCTCCGCTAACCTCTGCTTTTCGCCCCTTTCGTGGCCACGGAAGGGGCGCCCAGTCACGTCCACTGCCCAGCCACCGGCCCGCGCAGCAAGCGTCTTCGCGTGGCCGAGGACGTGGCTACCGCCGTGGCGGTTCGGGCAACCAGCGTGCGGGTCAGGCCACCAACTCCGCCCCGTCCGCGGCCTCCAAGCCCTCCTAGTCCTTCCTTTCAGGTGCACAGCACGCCAGTAGGGGGCAGGGTCCGCCATCACCTTCACCACTGGCGTGCCATCACCTCAGACAGGTGGGTCTTGGACATTGTCCGAAGGGGCTACTCCTCTCCTTCGAGACCACCCCCAGCCATGCCACCTCAATTCCACCGCATGTCAGGGGATCACTTGGTGCTTCTGCAGAAGGAAGTCACGGCCCTCTTGGCCAAGAGGGCCATCGAGCATGTTCCGACCCCAGAAGTAGGACGTGGTTGCTACTCCCACTACTTTCTGGTGCCCAAAAGGACAAGGAGGACATGCGTCCTATCTTGGACCTCCGGAACGTCAATCGCTTCCTCCGGAAGGAGAAGTTCAAGATGCTCACCCTAGCTCAGGTCTTGACTGCCCTCGACCCTGGAGACTGGTTGGTAGCATTGGACTTGCAGGACGCTTATTTTCACATCCCCGTCCTGCCGGCCCACCGGCGTTACCTGTGGTTCACGGTAGGCCTCGAGCATTTTCAGTTCACCGTGCTCCCCTTTGGCTTTACAAGTGCCCCTCGGGTGTTCACGAAAGTGATGGCGGTGGTCGCAGCTCATCTGCGCCGGGCAGGGGTTCCAGTCTTCCCCTACCTCGACGACTGGCTGTTGACGGCGGGCTCGTCCCAGGCAGTCGTCTCCCACCTCCAGACTACGGCCGAACTCCTGCACTCGCTGGGGTTCTCCATCAATGTGCCGAAGTCGCATCTGATTCCTTCTCCACAGCTCCTTTTCATCGGAGCAGTTCTGGACACGACGCAGTTTCGGGCCTATCCTCCCGAACGGCGAGTCCGGGATATTCAGGCTATGATTCCGATCTTTCAGCCTTTATCCTGGGTTTCGGTACGGATGACCCTGAGGCTGCTGGGCCTCATGGCCTCCTGCATCCTGCTGGTCGATCATGCCAGATGGCATATGCGGGCTCTGCAGTGGGACCTGAAGTTCCAGTGGGCGCAGCACCAGGGCAACCTGTCCGATCACGTCCAGATCTCGGAGGGGACTGCAAAACAGTTGCAGTGGTGGCTCTCGAACCGGCAATGGGTCATGGGCAGATCCCTCTCCCTTCCCCAGCCAGAGCACACAGTTGTGACGGACGTGTCCCTTCTGGGATGGGGCGGTCACATGGGAGAGGCGGAGATCAGAGGCCTCTGGTCTCCGGCGGAGTCCCGGCTCCATATCAACCTTCTGGAGCTCCGGGCGAACCGACTTGCACTCAAGGCATTCCTTCCCTCTGTCAAAGGAACGGTAGTGCAGGTGTTCACAGACAACACCACCGCCATGTGGTATTGCAACAAACAGGGCGGGGTGGGGTCGTGGACCCTATGTCAGGAGGCTCTGCGCCTTTGGACATGGCTGGAACATCAGGGCATATTCCTGATGGTTCAACACCTGGCAGGTTCCCTGAACGCCAGGGCGGACGAACTCAGCCGCAGGTGCATGATGGATCACGAATGTCGTCTTCACTCGGAGGTGGCGCAAGGTCTCTTTCAGCAGTGGGCAGAGCCTTGGTTAGATCTGTTCGCCACCGAAGAGAACGCGCAATGTCAGCAGTTCTGCGCGTTGGAATTTCCAAGGCGGCACTCGCCGGGAGACGCTTTCGTCGCGAGTGGAGTTGCGGTCTGTTGTACGCCTTTCCGCCTATACCACTTCTACCCAGAGTGTTGAAGAAGATTCGGCGCGACCGGGCCCAAGTCATCCTTGTGGCTCCGGACTGGGCTCGAAGAGTTTGGTATCCCGAGCTACTCAGTATGAGCGTCGATCCTCCGATCCGTCTGCCTCTTCGGGAGGATCTTCTGTCGCAGCAGCAGGGGACGGTCCTCCACCCGAACCTGTCCAGTCTCCACCTGCTTGCGTGGAGATTGAGCGGCGGCAGTTGATTCCTTTCGACTTGCCTCCCGAAGTTTGTGATGTGATTCTGGCAGCCAGGCGTCCCTCCACTAAGGTGGTATACGCCTGCAGGTGGAACAAGTTTGTGGCATGGTGCACAGCAAAGGCTGTGAATCCCCTCTCTGCCCCTCTTTCTGAGGTTCTTCTGTTCCTTCTTTCTCTGGCCCAACAGGGTTCTGCCCTGGGTACCATCAAGGGCTATCTTTGTGCTATCTCGGCCTTCCTCAGGCTTCCTGATCAGCCCTCCCTTTTCAAGTCCCCTGTTGTTAACAGGTTCCTAAAAGGCATTACACACCTCTTCCCTCCTGTTCCGTTTGTAATGCCTCAGTGGGACTTGAACTTGGTTCTTACTTTTCTCATGTGCGCTCCCTTTGAGCCTCTACATAACTGTCCTCTTCGTCTTCTGACTCTGAAGACAGCCTTTCTGGTCGCCATCACCTCCGCTCGGCGGGTGAGTGAGCTCCAGGCTCTATCATGCAAACCTCCCTTTCTGTCTGTCCATCCAGACAAGGTTGTTCTTCGGACGCGTTCGTCCTTCTTGCCAAAGGTGGTTACTGCCTTCCACATTGGGCAGACCATCACTTTGCCCACCTTCTTTCCGCCTCCGCATCCTTCCAGAGAGGAAGAGAGGCTCCACCGTCTGGACCCAAAACGTGCGCTTTCCTTCTATATTAACCGCACACACCACTTCCGGGTGGATGACCAGCTCTTTGTTGGCTACGTGGGCGCCAAAAAAGGTCGGGCGGTGCACAAGAGAACCATTTCCCGCTGGGTAACCTTGTGTATCAAAGCCTGCTATTCTTTGGCTAAGAAGGAGCCTCCTGTTGGGCTGCGTGCCCATTCCATCAGGGCAACGGCTGCTACCACGGCTTTAGGCCGCGGTGTTCGCTGCAGGATATCTGTCAGGCAGCTACGTGGGCCTCGCTGCACACGTTTACAAAGCATTACTGCCTTGACAGCCAGGTCCGGAGGGACAGCTTTTTTGGCCGTTCTGCCCTCCGGGACTTCCTTGTCTGATCTTTGTTCGCAGACCCACCACTGGGGTTGGTATTGCTGGGGTATCTATTCTAAGGTAGGGAATCTGTCACTAACGTGTCTCTTTCAGATGCACAAGTTACTAACTTGTGTAACGATATATCTGTAAGAGACAGTAGTTAGTGACAGATTCCTTACCGCCCCACCCATCCTCCCCGTTCTGCGAACTGATTTCTAGGGTTAAGGACATCCCTTTCAGGGCCCTAGTATTTTTCAGACACCTATGTCAGCTTCTTGCATGGCTCTGCGTTCCTGGCGCGGAAAGTCGTGTAGATAACTGACGTCAGCGCGCAGGGGCGGCGTCTAAGTACTGCCCGCGACGTCATCCCGGCGATCACGACGCCGACGACGGACGCGGAGCCGCACGACGCCGCCTACCGACGCGCAAGGGTACTGCTACGCAAAACTTTCCGGATCCAGCCTGACGCCTGGGAATATTCTAAGGTAGGGAATCTGTCACTAACTACTGTCTCTTACAGATATATCGTTACACAAGTTAGTAACTTGTGCATATACCCTTTGTAACTTGGCCCCCTAACCAAGAGAGATGAGGTCTATCTCAGGTCTTTAGCCTAAGGGTGCCCCAGTTAAAACCTGATACATATTGGCAAGCATGTCAACCATACCATCTTACCAGATCACTTCTTTTTCTAAAACTATGTGTCACATAATGAAACAAAATGTGTACATTGAGAAAAATAAATAGGCTGAAATATAGACAGCTGAACATCCACAAACGCAGTCTTGCAACATAAACAGAACATAAGGACAAATATTTATATTTCTTTTCGAAGACCATATATACATACAATTTTTATATTAATTTTTAACAGGAAGTCCCTTTTGGCAGCAGCATAACACACCTGGAGGCTGACCTTAGCCAAACTAATTTGGGCTCCGAGCATTCTCAACCTGAACATCTACGGGAACTGACATTCACTCCAGTGCATGCCCCAATAGTCGCCATGGGAACACAGACTGGAAGGTAAGCATGACGCCGTGAACACAAAGTATTACAAAGTAGTATTACAGGCAGAATTCTAACGTGGCACGTAGTGTTTCATTACAATTAGTACTGTTTTCAGTCTTGCAGGAGAAATAGACTTTTAGCGCTACTTAAAATAGCTTATGTCAGGGTTGTACTGTCTGCATTTGTCCGGGCTCACAATGAATGAACCCAAAAATATTTTATAATTGTTATGTTATTTATATTTGTAACTTGCTCGAATGCCCGTGGGCGTCTTGGCGCTAGCTAATCGCAACCAGAAATAGGCTTAACAGAAACATCTAATATGAAGAGAACAGCTATGTTTTCAGAGACTTCCTGAAAAGCAGAAGACTGGACAGCGATCTAACAGAAGATGGAAGGTCGTTCCAGGTTTTGGCAGCGTTAAATAGAAACCTCTGCCACCCCAAGTAGCGCACTTAACTCTCAGTTTTGCTACAGTTTTGGCAGTAGCTGAGCGTAAAGGTCTGACAGGAGCATACCAAGAAAAATGTTTTTTTAAGAAGCTCGACCTTGATCACGCAGAGCCTTACAAACAATGCAGAGAGATTTGAAAAGTATCCTTTGCTTAACTGGCAGCCAGTGAAATATCCTGATGGAGCTTGACACTGAAAGATATTTGGGAATTTTCAGAAGCAATCTAGCGGCTGCATTCTGCAAGGTCTGGAGTTTGTTAAGGAAATGCTGATGGGCATTCTAGTAGAGCCTGTTGCTGTAGTTAATCTTCGTTAGCACGAGGGAGGTAACAACAGTTTACTGAAGATTGGCAAGAATGAACAAAATGATCTGCTTGATCATTCTCAAAGTAAAATAGGCGGCAGAAGAAACTGTAGTGACCTGGTCATGATAAGACAGTTTATTGTTGATCAGAACACCAAGATTCTTAGCCACTCTTACAGGGGTGGGAAGTGAACCCAACACCGAAGGCCACCAGGTCGTGGATCAAAAGGATGGTTTCGGACCAAAAATCAGAAACTCTGTCTTTCCTGAATTTAGTTTCAGGCAGTTCCTAGACATCCAGGAACTGACTTCCCTCGTACAGCTGCAGAAATTAGCTGCCAATCGACTCTCCTCAGAATCTACCTTGACTACAAATTAAGTATCATCAGCATATGATGTTAGCGAAAATCCAAAGGATCTTACCAGGTCTGCCAGAGGAGTAACGTGGTGTGAGAAGCTGGGTTTCTGTTGCAGTAACCTCCCCACTTTTTGCCAGACTACTGATGCACTTTGACTTGATGTGCCCTGGGTACCTGCCAATCAGGTTCCCAGGGCCTGTGTTCTTGCCTCAAAACTGAACCCAATGGCCATCTCTGGCCACAGGTCAGCCCCTGGTAAATGGTACCAAAGGTACCCAGGGCACTGTGAACTCCACCTCGAACCTGCTCCTGCGAAATCCCGGTGTGTCCTGCAGCCAGCAACCTCGAAAACCCCGGAGGACCTGCCTGCCTTCAACCACAAAGACTGTGTCTCTCGTGAACACCGGATTTGTTCATCTGCAACCTCTGGCCGGACACCGCAAATCCGCCCCACTCTGCACCCGCCGTCCACGGCCCGAGCTTGAGTGGGCAAACACCACGAGGAGTTCTCCCCGGCGATCCTAACCCGAGATCCGGCGACCCCTGACCTGCCTCAAGCCTCCAGCCGACGCCTGCTGCCTAAATCCAGAAGATCCCCCCAACCGCGACCAGGAGCTGGTAAGAAGATCCGACCCCAAAAGGCACCCCTGCACCTGACGCCCCACGGCCTTGGGTGGCCCAACCGACGGTGCCTAACCAACCCCCAACTTCCCAACTTACCTCTCAAAGTGGTGGTCGCACCCGGAAGACCTTCGTCCTCAAGCCTGCAGTACCTTTGCAAGCCGGAGGTTCCCCATTGCAAACAACAGGGCGCCCGATGTCGAAACAGCACCCTGCACCCGGCAGCCCTAGTGCCGCTGAGGATGCACCTTTGGTGCTACTTTGTTTCCCCATTTGCCCTGAGCTAAAGTCCAGGAGCTTTGCTCCCACAACCAAGTGGCCTGCTCGTCAGCAGCCACCAACCGGAGGCCCCCCTATCCCTCATTAGATAGCATTGGGCCTCAGCACTCTGCACCCGGCCGCCCTAGTGCCGCTGAGGGTGTAACGAGAGTGCATCCTTGACCCTGGGGGACCCCTGAGTCTACCCCCAGAACCTCAACTCCCACTACCAAATACTTACCCTAAAACCGATAACACTATCAGTGGTGGGATATACAACTTTGCATTTGTTGGACTACTTGGTTACCACCTGATCACATGACAGAACTGTTAAATTGCCTATAGAATTCTGATTTTTCAAATTGGCATTTTTGCAAAATTACTAAAAGTCTTGCTAGGGCCTTGGTTAAGTCCCTGTAGAATTTTAGAAAAATTAAAAAGTCACTTTAGCTAGGGTTAGAGAGGTTAGAATTTTTTTTTAACAATGTCTCAAAACAAGAACCCAGCTGTTAGTGAAAGTAACCACAATGCCATAGAGGACCTGGTTGAGGAGCTTGACCTCACCCCTTACCTTCACTTGTCTTTCAAGGAGGTAAGTTCCCTATGTAAAATTAAAAACATAGCCATGGGGTCTCATCCCACCAAACAAAAGCTCCAGGAGCTGTTGGTTGGGTATGCTAAGAGCCACCCATCTGAAAATGGTGAAGACCAATCAGATGAGGAAGAAGAGGGAGAAGATGACCAGGCAGATTAACCTCCCCCACTTCATAGGGAGAAAAGGGCCCCAGTTGCCCTGACTCCAAGAATCAACCTCTCAGTACCTAGATCCCACACAGGTGGGTCAGGCACTATTGAGGACATTGAGTAAAGGCTCAATGAGGAGGACATCCTGCTAGCCAGGTTGACCAAAAGATTAGACCTAGAGACCAGACTCCTGGCTCTAGAAAAAGAAAATATGGCCTAGGACCCATCAATGGTGGCAGCAATTTAAAAAATATAGAAAAAGAAGGATCCTATGATCCCAAAATCCCCAAAGGGATTGTCCCTAAATTTGAGGAGGGTGATGACATAACCAAGTGGTTCACAGCCTTTGAAAGGGCTTGTGAAGCCATAAGGGTGAAGAAAACTCACTGGGGGGCACTCCTTTGGTAACTGTTCTCTGGTAAGTGCAGAGACAAACTTCTGACCCTTAGTGGGGCAGATGCTGGGTCTTATGACCTCGGGAAGAGAACTTTGATTGAGGGATTTGGACTCACAACTGAGGAGTACAGAATTAGATTCAGGGGGGCTCAGAAAACCCAGAGTCAGCCCTGGGTGGAATTTGTAGACTACTCAGTTAAGACACTAGATGGCTGGTTGACTGGAAGCAAAGTGCAAGATTATGATGGTCTTTATAATTTGATTATGAAAGAACACATATTAAGTAATTGCATTGATGAAAAGTTGCATCAGTATCTGGTAGACCTAGGTCCAATTTCTCCCCAAGAATTGGGAAAGAAGGCAGACCATTGGGTCAAGACAAGGGTAACTAGGACGTCCACTTGGGGTGACCAAAAGAAAGGGTTTACAAAACCTTCCCAGAGTAAAGACAGTGAGCCTCTTAAAGATAAAAGTAAGGAGTCCCAGGTAGCCCCCCAAAAACCTGTCCAGGAGAGTTGGCCCAAAAACACCTCACAAACCAAAACTGGGTACCAAGGTAAGAATTGGGATCCCAACAAGGTATGGTGTCACAACTGTCAAAAGGCAGGACACCACACCAAGGTCCCTAGCTGTCCTAAAAACAAAGCCCCTAGTGTAGCTCCAGGGGTTGCCAGTGTAGCTTTGGAGGGTGATTCCTCAGATGAGGAAGTTCTCCTAGCCTTCAACTGGAAACTGGGCCCAAAAGGTGAGTTGCAGATTCCAGAGGGGAGTAGACACTTCCACCACCTACTGGTGAATGGAATCCCAGCCACTGCCCTGAGAGATACCTGTGCCAGTCACACTGTGGTGCATGACAGGTTGGTTCTCTCAAACCAGTATGTCCCACGGGAAACAAAAAGAGTAAGGGCTGTCCCGGGGGTGTCACTGTCAGGCCTGTGGCTGTAGTGCTCCTAGAAATAGCTGGGTCCCTTAGATGGAGGAAGGTGGTAGTCAGTAAAGACCTCCCCCTTGATTGTCTCCTTGGGAATGACTACCCAGAGGTTGGTCTGAGCCAAAGAGAGGTACTGGTCCAATGCCAGACCTCACCCAAGAAACCTGGGGGGGGCTCAACCTGCAGTTAGTGCAGCTAAGCCCCAAAAGAAAAAGAAGAGACAGTGTAGGAAAGATGGACAACTGTTAGCCACAGTTCCAGTGGGCCAGGTAGATTCTATCCCAGTAAGGGAGAACTCCAAAATTGGCCCTGGTGAAGTCCCCCCTAACCAACAAAAAGCCCTGACTAGTCAGGCAACTGTCCAGCCTGAGTTGGTGGCTCCTCAGCTGGCAGAACAGAGGGTGGAAGAAGGGTGTTCACTACCAAGTGTAGTGACCCCCCTACCCTAAAACAGCAGATAGGCCCCCAGAACCCAAAGAAGCCTGTTAGTTAGCCCTTCACCTGCCAGGGAAGAGCTAAAGGTGTGGTTCTGGGCAATGACAGCTGTTAGTAGCCTCTGCTGGGTGTTAGCCTTCATGGCAGCACTGTCCTTGGCATGGTGGTCTAGCCCCCTGCCAAATAGCAAGTTAGGCACCCTGACCCTATTGGTCATGGTGGGGTTGCTCAAGCTGGGGGTAACCTCTGTGGGTAAGCTGGGCTTTGCCCTAGCTAAGTTAGAATTTGCAGAGGTAGGCACCTCTGAACCCAAACTAAAAAGATGGGGTGAAGACACTAAAGAGCTAGGAAAGGAGCATTGGGAATTAGGTCCTGACACTATTGAGGTAGGCCAGCTCCCAAAGAGAACCGACCTGGACAGAAGGATGTAAGGCAGAGTAGGCCCTGCAACTTTCAACCCACTTCCTCTACTCTTCCTCGCCTGAAAGACTAGAAAGACTCTCCCAGCTTTGGCTGAGTCTCCTGGCCTTTGGGCTGGGGGGGGCGGGGGAGGGCTTGTGTGAGAAGCTGTGTTTCTGTTGCAGTAACCGCCCCCACTTTTTGCCAGACTACTGATGCACTTTGACTTGATGTGCCCTGGGTACCTGCCAATCAGGTTCTCAGGGCCTGTGTTCTTCCCCAAAACTGAACCCAATGGGCATCTCTGGCCACAGGTCAGCCCCTGGTAAATGGTACCACAGGTACCCAGGGCACTGTGACCAGGTAAGACCTCTAAGGGCTGCAGCACTTATTGTGCCACCCTTAGAGGCCCTGTGCCATTACACACACACACACGGCCTTTGCCAGCTGCGTTTCTTGGTGCAGAACAAAGTGAAGCGTCGACATGGGACACATCCCTGTGTGCCATGCCTACAACCCACTGCCCTGGCATAGATCAGTCACCCCTCTAGCTGGGTGAACTATACCAGTGGTGAGGGTACAGGTGCATGAGCCCTGTACCCCTACAGTGTCTAAGTCCATTCTTAGACATTGTAAGTGCAGTGCTGCCATTAAGAGTATATGGTGCTGGAAGTTTGTCATTACGAACTCCACTGCACCATAATGGTTACACTGAAAACTGAGAAGTTTGGTATCAAACTTCTCAGCACATTAAACCCACACTGATGCCAGTGTGGGATTTAATGAAAAATGCACACAGAGGTCATCTTAGAGGTGCCCCCTGAAAAACAACCCACCACTAGTGTCCAGGCTGAGTGGCTGCTTTCAGCTGCCACCACCAGACATGTTTCTGGACCCCTGGGTCGAGAGCCTGCTGCTCTCGGGGGCCTGAAACAATGCACATCCTGGGACGAGGTGCCAAGCCTCCTCTCCCAGGATGGGCAGGGTTCACGAAGGGGAAGCTTCAAAGGCTTGCCGCCTTTGTGAGCTTCCCCAGGCTATTTGCTGCTTTCAGCAACTGGTCCCCACAGGTTCTGACCCCCACTTTGGGCGGGAGAACCGGCGGGAAAAACAAGTGAAGAAGAAAGGTGTGCCCACCTCTGCCAACTTCACCCCTCAGGTGGGGGAGGTGAGGTGAAGCACAACTCTCAGTCCCCGCCATCTTGCAGATGGGGGGACTCAGCCAACCAGGGAAAGGCTCATGCCCCCCTCCCTCTGGAGGGTGGCATAATAGGGGGTGTACCCACCCCAGGGAAGGGACCCATTGGTCCCAACCTTTTACCTACCTGTTACGCCCTTAAATCTAGTATTTAGGGGCACCCCTGAACCTTGCTTCCTCAGACCAGAGGAAACTACAAGAAAAGAAGAAGAAAGACCAAATAGCCGTGCCGCCGAAGCTAACAAGAGGAAGACGCCCACTGACTTGTCCCCACCCCTACCGGCCTGTCTCCAACCTCGAACCTGCTCCTGCGAAATCCCGGTGTGTCCTGCAGCCAGCAACCTTGAAAACCCCGGAGGACCTGCCTGCCTTCAACCACAAAGACTGTGTCTCCCGTGAACACCAGATTTGTTCATCTGCAACCTCTGGCTCCGGCAGGACACCGCAAATCCGCCCCACTCTGCACCCGCCATCCACGGCCCGAGCTCGAGTGGGCAAACACCACGAGGAGGTCTCCCCGGCGATCCTAACCCGAGATCCGGCGACCCCTGACCTACCTCAAACTTCCAGCCGACGCCTGCAGCCTAAATCCCGAAGGTCCCCCCAACCGCGACCAGGAGCTGGTAAGAAGATCCAACCCTAAAAGGCAACCCTGCATCCGACGCCCCACGGCCTTGTGTGGCCCAACTGACGGTGCCTAACCAACCCCCAACTTCCCAACTTACCTCTCGTAGTGGTGGTCACACCCAGAAGACCTTCGTCCCCAAGCCTGCAGGGCCTTTGCAAACCGGAGGTTCCCCATTGCAAACAACAGGGCGCCCGACGTCGAAACAGCACCCTGCACCCGGCCGCCCTAGTGCCGCTGAGGGTGCACCTTTGGTGCTACTTTGTTTCCCCATTTGCCCTGAGCTAAAGTCCAGGAGCTTTACTCCCACGACCAAGTGGCCTGCTCGTCAGCAGCCACCAACCGGAGGCCCCCTATCCCCCATTGGATAACATTGGGCCTCAGCACTCTTCAACCGGCCGCCCTAGTGCCGCTGAGGGTGTAACGAGAGTGCATCCTTAACCCTGGGGACCCCTGAGTCTACCCCTAGAACCTCAACTCCTGCTACCAAATACCTACCCTAATACCGATAACACTATTTTCCTCCATAGGATAACATTGACTGTTTTTCTTGGAAAAGTTTCTAAGTGTGGAGTTTGAAAACCTAAAGATTTTTTTAAATTGTACTGTTTAACAAAAACGCTTTTACTTACCTGTTTACAGGTAATGTCCCAGTGTAGTATCCAGGTATACTACACTGAGTAAGAAAAGTAATCTAAAAAGAAACTTTCCTGGTATTTTACTGAAAAGCCCCTTTAAGTCTATGTACTGTATTTATAAAGCATTGCATTTCTCTGCAATCATACTGTAAGTCAAAACAAAGTGCATATACAATTCAAACTGTTTACAAACTGCATTACTACTGTAAAGTATGTATTGCTTACCTTTGCCAGGCTTGCTTGGTTCTAGAAAATAAAATAACTAAAAGAATAGTTTTTATACAAAAACAATTGGTCTGAAGTTCAGTCTTTGAGTGTGTGAATTCATTTGCTGACTGAGTTTGTCCAACAATTGCTTAACACTGTACTCTGATACTGCCTTACTGCTCGACCACACTACCACAAATAGAGAGTGAGGTGCTATCTAACTTTACCTCTGCCTACCTTTGGGGTTCCACTGGACTCTGTGCACACTATACCTCACTTTGGTATAGTATATACAGAGCCAGCTTCCAACACGTAGATGTTAAATAAGGTGGGGCTGATCGAGGACCCCTGGAGTACCCCGCAAGGAAGACTATATACACTGGATTCGAACTCATCCAGACGGACGGGCTGTTCCCGACTGCAGACAAAGGAGTTAAGCAGCTTCTTAGCAGTGCCAGAAACTCCAATCTTGTCCAGCCGATCCACCAGAAACCCATGACTCACTGTGTCAAAGGCTGCTGATAGATCGAGCAGGACAAGTGCAGCACTGCCACCCTGGTCCAAAGTAGCCCTAAGTTATTCGGTAGCTTTGATAAGTGCTGTCTCAGTACTGTGACCTGCACAGAAGCCAAACTGAGTGTCATCAAGGAGGTTGTCAGCTTGGATATAAGTTGTGAGCTGTTTGTTCCTCACTTTTTCAATCAGCTTGGCTCTAAGGAACAGGCATGAAATTGGATACGTTATTTGAATCAGTGGGTCCAATGAAGGTTTTTTTAATAAGAGGCAAAACAGTAGCCTTTTTCCACACAGACGGGAATGATCCAGAGAAGCACATAATCCGAAAGATGTCAGCCAAGCTGGCAGCAAGGGTCTCCGCTGCCAGCGAGGCATACATGGCGGGCAGCGGTCACAATGGAAGCCCGAATTTGTTGTTAATCAGCTATATGTCCTCTTTTTTCATTTGTTAAAGAAATGAAACAGATTTTCACTAACCATAAATTCTATCTTTGGTACCGTTTATTCTGATGTATACTCTAACTGAAAATTCCTGACCTGGTGAATATCTCAGATTGGATCCGGAAGATTTTAACAGCATAGCCCCTACACATCGGTATTGGACATCGTGCAGCTCAGTGTCAGCCTGTTCTGCCCTGGATGTGATCATCAGAGACACACATAAGCACCACCCTTGCAAGCTGATGTCAGTTTCTTTCTTTCTGCACATTCATACGTGGATCTGGAGCTAGATCCCAACTTTTTCATGTCACTTGGGGAGTTTTTTGTTTTCTAAATTCTTCTTTTGCAGTGTACATGGTAACATGCTTCCTCCTAAAACTACAGGGTTTAAACCTTGTAGGGACTATTGCAAACAGATGTCTAGGACAGATCCCCATGAGGTGTGTCTCAGGTGTTTGGGTTTGGGCCATGATTTATTAATCCCAAGGCTTTCTGGGAACACAAAGCCAAGCTGTACATTGCTGACACCAAAAGAATTTGCGTAAGTTGATTCCAGCTCCAAGTTGAGGGCGCATACCCATTCCAGCTGTCTGCGCTGTTCCCGCAACAGGTCTTCCTTGCGTTCAATGTCTTTAGGTAAGTCGAAGAGGAAGGACAAGCAGTACACATCCCAGTCTCATCTCTTTCTTTTTGAGAAGTTGTGAGGATGTCAAGGTACCCCAGTCTCACACCTTGTCCCGCGCCTAGGAGTCGATTCTGCAGCAGATCCCAATGTACCCCGAATTTTCGGAGTTGTTGGTGACTTTGCAACAGATTGAGGCTTTCAGAGAAGCTATTTTGCGTATTTTTGGAATCCTTTTGGCACCCTTATGGTGCACCTTTGGATCACACAGATCTCAGGAAGTCGCCATTCAGATTATCAATGGCAGATCGGCCCTCTGCGTTATCTGTACCTCCTGAACTCATTTCGAGTTCACCTCCGACATCGGAGCCAACTAAAAATCCTGCTCCGAGACCATGCTGGGTCCAGCCATATTGACGATGGCCCGATGCTGGAGGAGGATGCCATTCCTATTGTCCTTTTGACTCCAAAGTGATCTGCCTCAATCTTGATCAAGCTCGCATCCTGGAACAGTTTCAAACTACCGGTCCCAGTTAATTCTGACTCCGACAAAACATTACAGAGTCTCACTCCAGAACTTCAACAACATTTTGGTTTAGATTTTGAGCAAAGTCAACTAGCATTCGGTAGTGATGGGGCTGATGTGGATGAATTACTCCACAATAAAATACCAGTTTCTACTTGGACCTTCAAGAGGCCAGTGGGTTTGACACTTCCTCTTATGTTTTGTAGGTTTATCCCCCTGGCCCCTCAGCCTCATCCATGTGGTCATGCAGCTGAAGTCCTTCACTTATGGTTACCTACTAGTGAAGTGAAAATCAGTGTGCTTACAGAAGTTTTGCAAACTGGCCAGGCTTTGTCTGCACTCTTGTTACCATTCAACAAAGCCCTGACTGACAAAGCCTTGCATTTGCCCACCTGTGAATAGGAAACCTGTTTTGTCTTATTGCTGACTCCGGCTCAACACCCATACTCCCGGTGTGCCAGACCTAGTACATCACCCTTTTGTCCATCCCGGTCACCCAGACTGGTCCGCTCACATCAACGCATCCGGTGAGCCTAACCACCTCTTGACTCCCACAGGTTATTAGCCTTCTTAACGCTGGCCCCCATTCCATCTCGGGGTCTTGCTGCGTTCTTAGCTTATCTTACAGCCCTTTCTGCTGCTGCCCCCCCCCCCCCATGTCCGTTAAAATGCCCATTACCTTCTCCGCAGGCTTCCGACCTCTTTGTCAGGGACCCTCTCCTGCCTTATTCCTCACAGTGGCTAGTTCCAGTTCCGCCGCCTCCAAGATGGCAGATGCGCGCATCCACTCGGGCCTGGGCCACCACAGTTCTAGCCTCCTTCCGGGGTAGGGACACTCTCTGACCCAGAACTTGGCCGGCCCTACCGGCCGTAGTCACCGGTCTCGGTCGAGCACTATTCCACTCCGGAATGGACAGAGGGTAGGTCGGCTGCTAATTCCGTTACCCACTATTGTAAGTACATGTCCTTCTCCTTCTTCCGTTTTTGTCTCCCGATGCTCTGCTTTCTCACA
Organism: Calotriton arnoldi; assembly: GCA_963921515.1. Classification (NCBI taxonomy): domain Eukaryota; kingdom Metazoa; phylum Chordata; class Amphibia; order Caudata; family Salamandridae; genus Calotriton; species Calotriton arnoldi. Next base: position 966,529 of record CAWUFW010005218.1, on the reverse strand, counting down.
ACGTCTTTTCCTTCGATCCCACAGAGGTCGGACGTGACGTCACTGAGCGTCCTGGACCTCCGGAGTGATTGACTCCGCTTACATCTCCTTATGCTGGTAAGTGCACTTTTCAAAGGGGTCCCATCCACACGGCCACGTCATAGCACTATCCGTGAAAGCTCTGCCCTTCGCACCTCTGATAATTAGCCATGCCGTTACGGGTCACCATCGACCCCTGGGGGACACCCTTGAGTTTGGGTTTACTTATCTAGGGCCACTGTTTGTTGACAGGCTATAGCTAATTTCACCACCTATGAGGCATGAGTGAGAAGCATGTTTGTGGTGTCTCTCATATCCCCACACAAGACAACATAGATGTTGTATATCTAGTCCACAGTGTACCAAGAGTTATGCACACAACCAGATTTATAGGATAGCATGTTGTACCACTTCTAGATATCTATACTACCATTAATGAATGATGTTGGCATGTACTGCTTTTGATTTCATCCCTTGTTCCCCACCCCGTCTCCCCACCCCCTCTTTCTTGTGCCCTCTCTCCTATCAGAGGATCGCCTTGTGCTGGCTCCAACTCAGGGGAATCTAGTCACGGTTGGTGTAAATTGCCCCTCAGTGAGTAGTTAGGAGGTGTTTTTTAGGTCCTGAAGAAATTACATGATCTTAGAGACACTAGAGGGCATGAAACATGTTGACCGACATCCTTACTTGAAAGCTTGATGAGATTGATAGACTCTCCTCTTGCAAGTATTGCATATTTTTAACCATGACATGGAACCAGCTAATTAAACTTGGTTCAGCCGGTTCCCATAGTCATTTTTAATTCACAGCATTCCCACACTCTACTCACCTCTGTATATATACCTCACACCAAACATACCCACTTCATCATCGGCCAAGACCACAGGTAAAAAGATCTCCCGCAAAGATCCCCCCTGCGGGGCCCGTTGGGCATTGCAGTGCCAGCCCGAGGAGCTGCCCTATGATGAAGCATGACATCCTTCGGGGTGTGTGAGGGCCCTTGCTCCTATAGGAGCACTCCCCTCGCTTAGGACCTGAATACCCATTTTCTCCCCCCTTCTCCGGCAGGAACAGGTCATCTTTTTGTTTTCATAGGAAACCTGCTCGATTTAATCCTGCTTTCCTGAGACAACACCCTATGCCAGGGAGCCTGGTAGATCAGGCATCTTCCAGCAGGATTAATCACAACTCATTTTCTGTGACAACTACTAGAGAGTCTAAAAGAATTGAGGCATTTGGAAAACTAATGTTCTCCTTCGTCAGCGTAGCACTTTGGTCAGTCAACACAAGCTATTTGCTGGGTAGTTATTCCCACTCATTATGTGGCATGCTTTCTGAGATCTTGCTGGCAGTCCCAATGGAATGCCATGCCAGTCTGGCGCAAACTATTCAACATGGGCAGGACTCCACAAAATGTGACATCAGATTGGTACTGGACACTATTGATTGCTTAGGCTTAGCAGTCAAGACTAGCGCCACGTATGGATGAGCTCCTAGGGCTTCTCTGGTGATGTTCAAGCATCACTCATGGATGTACCTTTTCACGGTTGTCGCCTGTTTGGTAAGAATGCTAATTCCACTTTGGAGTGCTTCACAGAAAGCAGAGTCACAGTGCGCACCTTGGCCTTCTCCAGTATCCCCAACAATTTTATCTCTTTCAAAGCTTCACTATGTGTTTGTCCTATAGGTAACTCCAGGGCCTACTGCCCAAGCAGCAGATGCTGAGTCCTTTCTGGGTTGGAGCCCTGGATCCAGTGGACAATGTTCAGATCACCAGGGACTGGTGAAACTCCCAGTCCTCTGCCCCTCCACCATCTGCTTCCAAACCCCTTACCGGCACACAGCCGTCCTTTGGAATCAGTCATCTGTTAGCAGGATGAATTATTCCCTCCAGGGTTGGTAGATCATAAGATCCGACAGGTAATTCAAGCAGATCATTAAATGGGCTACCTCATGCCTCTTTTTGGACCTGTCGCGCCTACCTCCCACATCCGAGTGGCTTTCGGTGAAGCATTTTGCTGCTGGAAGTACAGGCTCTTTGGCTAAAGGTGACATAGAAAGGGCGTGGCCCTGCAAATAGTGACTGGGTGGTACTCTCACTGTTTCCTAGTGCTGAAAAAGGATGAAGGCCTTTATCCTATTTTGGATCTTCGCCCTCTTAACTTATTCTTGTATAAGGACAGATTCATGATGCTTTCGCTGGCTCAGGTTCTATCTGCTGTGGATCCAGGAGACAGGCTAGTAGCGTTGAATCTGCAGAATGCCTATTTCCATTTTCCCGTCCTGTTGGCCCATAGGCGCTGTTAGACTTGGCATCTTTTGGCGTGTTTCCTCTGACTTTTTGCTTTCTGACCTCCCGGTTTTGACTCTGTTTTTGCTGGTTTAGTGTCTCTGCGCACTTTCTCACTGCTGTTCAGTGTTAAAGTGCAAGTGCTCCTGTTGTAAATTGTTATTATTGATTGGTGTTTCCATGATTGGCTGATTTGATTTACTGGTCAGTCCCTAGTACAGTGCACCGTGGGTGCCCAGGGCCTGAAAAACAAATGCTGCTAGTGATCTTGCAGCACACATTGTGCCACCAACACAAGCAGCCTGTAAATGTAACTCTGGCCTGCCATTGCAGAGCCTGTGTGCAGTCTGGTACTGCCATGTCGACTTGGCAAGTGCATCCCCTTGCCAGGCCCTAACCTTCCCTTTTCTTACATGTCAGTCACCCCTAAGGTAGGCCCAAGGTACCCCTGTGGGCAGGGTGCAGTGTATGTGAAAGGTAGGATATGCCCTGGTGTGTGTGGCATGTCCTGATAGTGAATTACTGCCAATTTCGTTTTTTACCATTGCAAGGCTACCTGTTCCCATAGGACAGAATGGGGAGTTTGTTTATAACACCTTGTAAACATAACTGGCCCTGGGAACAAGGTAGAGAAATAAAGTTTAGTATGCCTGAACTCAGAATCTAAAGATGCATCTTTTAGTGAAGGTGATTTTTACATTCTGTGTTTGAAAATACCACTTTTAGAAAGTAAGTATTTTCTTGCTCAGCCATCCAGTGTGCCTCTGCTGGGTTTGTGGAATGACTGTCTGGCTTTGGGATGACAGTGGCTCCAGAGACACTAGATGGGTCAGGGATGGGCTGAATAGACCCAGGCTGCATTTAGAGTAGGGGGAAGAGATTTCCTTTCACCTGAATGGGCCTGGTCTGCCTCTGACAATGCTGTCTCCACCTCCTGCCAGGAAGCTGCACCAGAGAGGACAGAACTGGTTATGTCTGGGCACAGGGATTCTCTGCCTGAGAGGACAAAGGATTTTGGGCTATAAAAAGTGGGGCCCAAACCCCTAAACATTAGAACATTTTTGGACCAAGAAGACTGCCAAGAAGAAGAGCTGGAGAAGCTGTGAGGGGGAACTACCACTTTGCTGAATGTTTTGCTGTGTTGGCCTACAGTGGCTGCTTCTGTCTTGGGCAGTGAAAGGACTGGACTTGAACTTTCTACAACCTCTTTATTGAGTTTCTCCAAGGGCTTGAGGTAGAGCTTGCCCCTTGTTCAAGAAGTCTCAGGAACAGCAAAGACTTAAAACTCTTCTGCCATCAGCACTGGGGACTGTGTGTTTTTGTGCTGTAACAGAAGAAAAGCAACTCGATGCCGTCTACAACGCCGCTGCCGACTCTGTGTCCTGAAGGCACCGCAGAGGGCACCGCCTCAACACCGCACCGCAACCCTGGTCTCACCGACGCTGCCACCCGACGCCGCCACCGAGCCGCTGCTTGCACCGCGACCTGTGGGCACCGCCTCGCTTCACACCATGGCCCTGGTATCCCTGATGATGCCGCTTCACGCCGACATCGACGCCGCTGCTTGCACCGTGGTTCGAGGGCACAGCTCGTAAGTTACACGACGCACCGTCCTCATCCCGCACCGCAGCCTTGGCCTACCGACGCTGGTGCCATCGACTACAGTTCGTCAGCCGACGACAGCTCCTCCGCAACGACGACGCCGCCGCTTGCACCGTGGCCTGCCAGCAGCGCGACGAGCACCGTATCACTTCGCACCGCAGCCCTGGTCTCACCGACGCCGCTGGATGACCGCCACCGAGCCGCTGCCTGCACCGCGACCTGAGGGCACCGCCCGCCGCACCGCTGCACTTCGCACCGCAGCACCTGGCACCTGCCGACGCCAGCGCTCCTGACTTCAACCGCGAGGAGTTCGATCTGCAACGCTTGTGACTTCAAGGGCCCGACGACTCCTGCACCGCCTGCGGACGCCGTGCTTTCGGAGCTTAATGAGGTCACTGACGCCCTGCATTTCTAAAGGTACTGCTTAGTAGGTCTTCACGACACTGTAGCTGGCCTGCGACGCCGCGGTCAGCCAGAACTGTTTGGAATTTGTTGTTCACGACGCCGTGATAGCCCCAGATGGAGCTATCGACTTAAAGGAACTTTATTTCAAGTTTATTTTGATAACTGAAGATTTCTAAAGTACTGTATTGTGGATTTGTATTGTTCTTGGTCTTGTCTTAAGTATTTAAAAATATTGGATATTTTTCTAAACTGGTGTGGTGTCCTTTTGTAGTGCTTTCACTGTGTTACTGTTGGTTATGTGCAAATGCTTTACACACTGCCTCTAAGATAAGCCTGACTGCTCGTGCCAAGCTACCAAGGGGGTGAGCAGGGGTTATTTTAGGAGTGTAACTCCCTTATTCTGACTAGAAGGAAGGGTCCCTACTTGGACAAGGTGCAAACCATTGCCAACTAGAGACCCCCATTTCTAACAGGCGCTACTTACATTTAATGTAACCTATGCATTATCAATTTGTTCCCCTTCGGCCTCCCCAGTGCCCCTATGGTGTTCACAAAAGTGCTTTTGGTGGTCGCAGCATATTTAAAGAAGTCCGGCATACCAGTCTTACCCTACCTCGGCAACTGGCTGTTGAAGACTGGCTCTCCATAGTCAGTTGGCGACCACCTCTAGACAATGCCAAACCTTCTGACATCATTAGAATGAAAAATTTCCTAGCTGACGTAATGGAAAGTTTCAATTCTATTAGGGACACGGAGGCGAGGATTAGGCTTTTCTTTCCTCACTTTAATCCAGCCACATTTAACATTTTATTTTTAAAACAAACTACATTTTCCATGAGTCCTTGGGAAAGAAACAGAAAACAGTTCATCAATTTTAGAGGGCTGGAGCTCCATATAATGGTCATCACTGACTCTCTACCCTCCTCTTTCTTCCTGCAACACAGACTTTTCTCCTGTTTACTGGCATCCGTCCCTGAAAGGAAGTACAAGACAAAGTGCCCATCATTCAGTTGTCAAGCAATGAAAAACACCAATGCATGCTAATACAAGACATAAAAGAAGCAAGATCATCAAATGTACATTTACATTTAACACCTTCCCCGCTCATTAAATTCACCCCAATACATCGAGTGGGCTACATAAGGAATCTGTAAATATTAGGTGGGCTAATCCTCGCCTCTGTGTCCTTAATAGAATTGAAACTTTCCATTACGTCAGCTAAGAAATTTTTCATTCTGTGTCAGGACCTGGAGGCGAGGATTAAGCTAGTTCAAGGCTTTTCCACCACTAAGGTTGCCAGATTAGACACCGATTTAAAGTAAAACCTCTTAAACGTTGAGTCTGAATACCAATCCGCTGCATTGAGGATATCCTTCCAATCTAGCTCCCAATGCAAAAGCTTTAGATGCCATGGCACCTCTCACTGAGTGGGCCCCAAAACGGGAAACATCAATACTTGCTTCGTGCATCACCCATCTGACCCATCTGGCAATTTTAGGGGAAGAAACCGCCTTATGTGGCATGGTAAGAGCAATCAACAGTTTCGCATTGAGGACGTAATTCCTCTGTCACAACTTCATATGCCTTGAGCGTTATAACCACACACAATTTTGGCACCTTGTGGAATGAAGTATAGGACATAATTCTTGAATTGCAATTCGTACACCTAGCAATGTGAAAGGAGACCCGCCTCCTGGGTAAATAGTCTGCCTCTTATGTCCAGAGCACGAACGTCTGACACTCATGAAATGAAACATAGCAGCATTGCTAATTTCGCCGATAATTGTTTTCTAGACAGGTACTTGTTAGAATACCAGGATTTAAAAAGGCTATGAACTCTATTTACATCCCTCAATACTGAGTACCTAGGCTCTGGGGGTAGCGGCAGTCTAATACCCCTCAAAAGTTTGCATACAAGGGGATGTTCCCCCACCGGGTGGCTGTCCACTAATAAGTGACCTGCAGAAATCGCAGATAGAAATGTGTTGATCTGTAGGCCAGTCCTGTGGAGGCAAGATTCACCAGAAAATTTAGTGCATGGACAACGTCTTCCCCCAGTGGAACCAGAGAGACCAACTCAGCCATCTGGACCAGGCTGAACAATATCACTGCAATCCAGACTTGAGACCTCCAAGCTGGGGTGACCACTACCAGGTTCACCCTCTGCCTGCACACCTCTGCTGCTAACCTCATTAGCATGTGAATGGGGGAAACACATATGCTGTCTCCTTGCTCCAATCCTGGAGAAAAGCGTCTGTGGCCACTGCATTGGGGTCCGGCCGCCAACTGCAAGATCTGTCCAGTTGGAAGTCCAGACGAGACCCAAAGAGATTCATGGAGGGGCCCCATCTCTCTTGAATCTTCCGGAACACCCGGGTTTTCAAGTTCCATAAGCTGACATCCCTCCAATGGCGAGAGTACGAATCTGCCACCTGACTGGAATTACCAGGAAGGTGTTTCGCTGACACTGAGATCTGATTGGCTAGACAATAATCCCGTAATGTGCACGCCAGGTCTGACAGCGTTTCAGATTTCGTTCCCCCCAGATGGTTGACGTGACGGACCGCTGACACGTTTTCCGTTTTTAAACCAGCACCGAACATTGGACCCTGTCTTTTGGTCCAACACTTGAGAGCGAATGAGCCTGCCATCAACTCCAGAAAGTTTATGTGCAGGGATTGTTCGGTGACCGACCACTTTCCTCCTGTAGTGAATTCTCCGCATTGCTCTCCCCAACCTGAGCCGCTTGCATCTGACTCTATCACCAGATCGGGTTAGGAGCCGAAAATTGCCCGACCTTTCCAGGCCTCCATATGTGAAATCCTCCATTGCATCTCCTCCTTCGCCTCTTCTGATAGCGGAACAACTTGGGAGTAAGTCAGCCCCCTTTGGATATGAGAATTCTTCAGGCGCTGAAGTGCCCGATAGTGGAGAGACCCTGGGAATAGGGCCTGAATGGAGAGGAGTCCGACTATATGAGGAAGCTGCCGTAACGATACCTGGGGCTTGACCAACTTCCTTCTGAGTTTGTGTTTGATCTTGTCAGCTTACGAGCTGGCAGACTTAGGGTGGCCCTGACGGAATCTATGAGGAACCCCAGAAATTGTATAGATTGAGATGGGCTGAGTGCTGACTTCGTCGTGTTGATCACAAGACCGAGGGATTCCAGGAGATCGATGGTCATCTGCAGATGCGCAGAGATGCACCTCTCATTGGTTCATGATTAGGATATCATCAAGGTAGACAATCAGGCTTTAGTACAGTTTTTAGGGAACGAACACAGGCCCTGGGTACCTGATTGCAGTTCGGGCTGGACTGTTCCCATGAGGCACAGGGTCAGACTGATTTGCATATGGCCATGTCTGAACTGGGGTGGTGGAGTGAGCTAAAGAATGATGATGGATTAAACCCAGATCAGTTGACTGGGGGTGAGTGTTTGATTAGCTCAAGCGCTCCGTCCATCATCCCCTTTGGTATCGCTTTGTTCGCCCTAAGTTGGCAGGGTATGCCCAGACGTGGGTCCCTTGCTCACTTTGCCACTGGATTCAAGCTAGCCTGGCTGATGACGGCTGAATAGCCAGAAACCGGTCCCAGGATGCTTGTTTCCGGTCCAGGGAAGACATGGCTTGGCAGTTCGGGCTGGACTGTTCCCATGAGGCACAGGGTCAGACTGATTTGCATATGGCCATGTCTGAACTGGGGTGGTGGAGTGAGCTAAAGAATGATGATGGATTAAACCCAGATCAGTTGACTGGGGGTGAGTGTTTGATTAGCTCAAGCGCTCCGTCCATCATCCCCTTTGGTATCGCTTTGTTCGCCCTAAGTTGGCAGGGTATGCCGAGACGTGGGTCCCTTGCTCACTTTGCCACTGGATTCAAGCTAGCCTGGCTGATGACGGCTGAATAGCCAGAAACCGGTCCCAGGATGCTTGTTTCCGGTCCAGGGAAGACATGGCTTGGCAGTTCGGGCTGGACTGTTCCCATGAGGCACAGGGTCAGACTGATTTGCATATGGCCATGTCTGAACTGGGGTGGTGGAGTGAGCTAAAGAATGATGATGGATTAAACCCAGATCAGTTGACTGGGGGTGAGTGTTTGATTAGCTCAAGCGCTCCGTCCATCATCCCCTTTGGTATCGCTTTGTTCGCCCTAAGTTGGCAGGGTATGCCCAGACGTGGGTCCCTTGCTCACTTTGCCACTGGATTCAAGCTAGCCTGGCTGATGACGGCTGAATAGCCAGAAACCGGTCCCAGGATGCTTGTTTCCGGTCCAGGGAAGACATGGCTTGGCAGTTCGGGCTGGACTGTTCCCATGAGGCACAGGGTCAGACTGATTTGCATATGGCCATGTCTGAACTGGGGTGGTGGAGTGAGCTAAAGAATGATGATGGATTAAACCCAGATCAGTTGACTGGGGGTGAGTGTTTGATTAGCTCAAGCGCTCCGTCCATCATCCCCTTTGGTATCGCTTTGTTCGCCCTAAGTTGGCAGGGTATGCCGAGACGTGGGTCCCTTGCTCACTTTGCCACTGGATTCAAGCTAGCCTGGCTGATGACGGCTGAATAGCCAGAAACCGGTCCCAGGATGCTTGTTTCCGGTCCAGGGAAGACATGGCTTGGCAGTTCGGGCTGGACTGTTCCCATGAGGCACAGGGTCAGACTGATTTGCATATGGCCATGTCTGAACTGGGGTGGTGGAGTGAGCTAAAGAATGATGATGGATTAAACCCAGATCAGTTGACTGGGGGTGAGTGTTTGATTAGCTTAAGCACTCCGTCCATCATCCCCTTTGGTATCGCTGGGTTCCTGATTGGCAGGGATCCAGGGCACACCAAGGAAAAGTGCATCAGTTATCAGGCAAAAAGTGGGGGGGTTACTGCAACAGAAACCCACTTTCCTACACACCACAATTGTCCAAGGACATTGGCCCCAATAAAGCACACAATCCCGGATGGGTATGTGCGCTCTCAAAAACACCATAAGTCGCATGCCACATAAGTTAGGAACATATAGCCAATTAGGACATAGCATACGCAGTGATCACGCGCTCCCCATGCCGGACATCTGGAGATGTTACCCACTGGCCGCGTTGTGTCCATGCAAGGTTGAAGCCCACCTATACTTTCCATTAGACAATTAATTTATGACTTCAAAGGCAGCAACTACATTTCTTACCATACATGGAGCTTCAGAAATACTTTATTGCATACAATGAACTGTATAAACCTGTTATGGATCTGAAACCTGTTAAAAGTTGGACTCAAATAGTGCTACAAGTTAAAGCTATGACTCTTGAGTTCGGTCTTAGGGCAGCTATTGATAGGCCTAAATCAGACAAGTCCGGGGCTTACACCTTTAATAGATTGGGAGGCCAAAGCCGTATTGATTACATCTTGTTGGACTTAAAGATATGGCATAAGGTAAAATAAATGGTGGTTGGTGAAACATTAGATAGTGACCATAACTCTCTTTGCCTATCAATGCTACCATTGTGGGGTACCTCAACAGTTTTGGTAGAGACTCAGGGGCTGGTAACCAAAAATGTTTGTCCTTCCAACGATAGGCGCCGTCTCGAATGGCACAAGCTAGCCACTGATCATGATAAATTAAGAGGCATACAGAGTGACCTGGTGACCTTTACAGCTGAAGCTGCATGCTTTGGAGGCAGCAGAAGAAGGGAAGTTGGAAGTAACAAGTATCCACCGCTGCTTCTTGAATCGGTTGGGCCATCACTTCACAGTTGCAAAGCATACTAGGGTTCTGAGGTCTTCTAAGAATAGGAAACAGACATTGTACAGTAAGACTTGCAGATACACTAGAACACTATTACTACATGCAGTTAAAGCTAAAGACCTAGAGGGGACAAGTATTGCCAGGAAGGCCTACAAGTTGTAACTGTGGAACGCCAAGAGAGGGTCTGGAACGAAGCTAGATGGCAGTCCCTTAAGGATGCATGTCAATCCAGAGACAGTAAAATAATTCTGGTCACTGATGGCGTGGAGCGACGAGACAGGCCATGCTGACCAGATAATCATATTCCCTCCTCCGCTTGGCACACAGATTTCTCCAACTTGTATACTGATTGTGAAGTGCCCCCGTCACCCATATTGTCACCTAGAACGAACTCCGAAATTAATAGGGTCCTTTCGTCTAAGCAAGATATCTCTGCCGCAATTAGCACTATCGTCCCGTCTAAAGCACCGGGCCCTGATGGGATACCAGGTGACATTTTCCTTTGGGATATCCCCGGTTGGACGCAATACATGTATATATTATTTAATGCTATACCTGATGGTGCCCCTAACCCAGATTCCTGAAAAGGAGCAGATGTTGTACCAGTATTTAAAAAAGGCGACAAGTCCTCTCCCTGCAACTATAGGCCTATTAGCCTTATTGATACAATACAGAAGGTTTTCAGTAGGGCTTTGTTAGGCAAAATACAGGAATGGGCTAATGATAATGAAATTTTGTCCCCATTCCAAGCAGCGTTTAGAGAGAAAACAGGGACCCTAGATCAGGTGTCCCGGTTTCTTCTCCTCTGCTGGAAAACAGTGATTATTGGGAAAGATAGCTTATATGTAGCCTTCATAGACCTCAAGACGGCATTTGACCTAGTACCCAGGCAGAATCTGTGGCAAACTCTTAGAGATTTAGGCCTGCCAGAGGAAACTGTAGCTCTGCTTTTTCGCTTGCAAAAAGGAAATATTGCTAGGGTTCGCTGGGGCTTGCGAGACCAGCTTACCGATACAATCTCTGTTAGCAAGGGTGTCCGCCAGGGCTGTGTATTGGCCCCAACACTTTTTTCATTGTTTATTAATAATGTGGTACAATTTCTCAGCGCAAAACCGGCGGATGCTCCTATATTGGGGTGGGGGGGTGTTAGAACTGGCGGTCTCTAGTTGGCAGAGGTAGGTACCTTTGTCCAAATAGGGACCCTTGCTTCTAGTCAGGGTAAGGGGGATACACGACTAAAATAACCCCTGCTCACCCCCTTGGTAGCTTGGCACGAGCAGGCAGGCTTATCTCAGAGGCAGTGTGTAAAGCATTTGTGAACACATACAGTAACCCAGTGACAACACTACAGATGGACACCACACAGGTTGTAGTATAAAAATAAGTATTTTTATATAGACTTAACACAAGACCCAAACGACAAAAATCCACAATACAATACGAAAAATATGACTGTCAAATGGTAGAAAATAGCTCAGTTCAATAAAGATGATAAATGCGACACTTTACTCTCAATGTAACTTTGGATGCGTAACGCAAAACAAACAAAAGGGTCGCAGGGAAGGTGATGCTTCGATTCCTTACACGCAGAAAGGAGGATGCGTCGGTTTCTTACTGCGGCCCGGTTACGATGTGTCGAGATGGCGCTCCGATGCGATGACAGTCCGGTGCGATGCGATAAAATGGCGTCTTGCTTACGGTGCGACACTGTAGACGGGATGCGTGCACGCCCGACGGCCGTGCGGTGACTCGGCGATCTTCTGAGCCGTGACAGGCCCTGCGACACGCTTCTCCGGGGATGCGCTGGCGTCCTCTGTGGCGGCGGCACGCTTCTCCGGTGATGTGGGGCGCTTCGGTGATGCGGCGGCACGCATACTCCGTGATGCGACAACACTGCTGCGGCGGCGACACGCTTCCTCTTCGTTGAGTCGCGCTTCCAGTTCCCAGCGACACGCAGTCTCTCAGAAGTCCCAACAGCAGTAGGCACTTCCATTCCCAGCAAGGGATTTCAGGAGGGGAGCTGGGGGTGAAGTCTTGTATCCCTGAGACTTCAGACAGGAGGCAAGCTCAATGTTCAAGCCCTTGGAGATCTTCTTCAAGATGATGAAAGCACTCAGTCCTTTTCTCCTTTCTTTGGCAATAAAGTAACCACTGCAGGCCAACCCCAACAACACGCAGCATAGGGGTAGTCTCCTCCTTCAGCTTCCTGGTTCTTCTCCTCAGCAAAGGTTCGTCTTGATTCCCAGAAGTGATCTAAAGTCTTGGGGTCTGGGCCCCAATATTTATACTAGCAAATCCTTTGTCCTCTGAAGGCAGAGGGTCCTGTACCTAGTCCAAACCAGTTCTGGGTGCATTCTGCCAGTGCACAACTTCTTCCTTTGTCAGTGTGGGCCAGGGTCATCAGACACACCACAGGAGGTGGAGCCAGCATTGTGGAAGGCAGGCACAGCCCTATTCAGGCCCAGGTGCTACTCCTCCCACCTCTCTTCATGCAGATAGGTCTATTCAGCCTAGTGCTGACTCACCCTGTCTCCTGGAGTCCCCCAGCCCCTGTCACTTACAAAACCAGACATACAATCAACAACCTAGCAGAGGCAGGCTGGATGGTTAGGCAAGAAAATACCTACTTTCTAAAAGTGGTATTTTCAAACACAATGTTAAAACCAACTTCACTAAAAGATGTATTTTATCATTCTGAGTTCAGGCATATAAAATTCGTTTTTCTACCATGTTCCCTGGGTCAGTTAGGATTATAAGATGTTATAATCAAACTGCCCATTCTGGCCTATGGGGACAGGTAGCCTTGCAATAGTGAAAAACGAAATTGGCTGTAATTCCCTATCAGGACATGCCACACACATCAGGGCATGTCCTACCTCTTACATACAATGCACCCTGCCCGCAGGCCTACTTTAGGGGTGACTAACATGCAGAAAAGGGAAGGTTTGGGGACTGGTAAGTGGGTGCACTTACCAAGTCGACATGGCAGTACCAGACTGCACACAGGCTCTGCAATGGCAGACCTGAGACACACTTTTACAGGCTGCTTCTGTGGGTGGCACAACCAGTGCTGCAAGCCCACCAGCAGCATTTGATTTACAGGCCCTGGGCACAAGCGTTGCACTGTACTAGGGTCTGACAGTAAATCAAATAAGCCAATCATGGAGTCACTAATCCATACATCAATTTATCATAGGGAGCACTTGCACTTTGGCACTGATTAGCAGTGGCAAAGTGCCCAAAGCATCTAAACCAGCAAAAACATGTCAACAGAGGAGGCCTAGCGAAAAAATGGGAGGGAGACCCACGCCAATGGTACCAAGTCTAAGAGGGGGGAAAAGTAGTTACTCTGCTCTTTGCTGACGATACTCTGCTGGTATCTAAAACACTTGGAGGGTTACAACAGCTACTAAACCAGTTCCAAGAATTCTTTGACATTAAAGGTTTAATAATTAATGCAACTAAAACTAAATTTATGGCCCTGAACCCTCACAAATCGTATCAGGGTTGCCTCAGGCTTAGAGGCACACAGCTCGAGAGGGTCAGCGCCTTTGACTACCTAGGCTTAAAGCTAGCTGATAATCTGTCATGGAAACCCCATATCAATAAGATGGTCCTGAAGCATAAACAGTTTGCTGGGGTTTTAGGGAGATAACACTGATTATCGTATACCAAACCGATTGTGCCAGCTTTGCAGGCTTATGATGCTAAAGTGACGAGCTCTACGATGTATGGTGCAGAATTATGGGGTTTGGAACGCATAGAGGAGCTAAGTAACCTAGACTCTAAATTTTTAAGAAGCCTAGGGATGCTACCCCAGAGTTCTCCCCTTGTTCCGCTCATGTTAGACATGGGCAGACATTCTTGGGCCTCCAAAGCTAGATTGCTTCCTTTGCTGTTTTGGCTGAGGGTTAAGACGACCCTTGAACTCTTGCCATATGCACGTGCTTTGGAGGATGTAAAACGTAGGAATACAGCTAATAAGATCAGCTGGCTGAGAGATGTTAAGAACCTGCTTACATCTATTAGGATGGGTGATGTATGGGAGGCCAATGATCCCACTTTGCTCCCCCGGGAAATGTGATGTGAAGAAAGCCTACTGGGGGTGGGTAATTCAGGAGGAAATGAGTAGTGGGGTTCGGGGGAAGCTCACTCTAGACTTCATAGCCCACAAATTAGACCGCTCCCTGGAAGGATATCTTGACTTCATAGATTACCCGAGGGATAGGAAATTGTACATCCAGTTCAGGTTTGGCACATTGCCCCTTAACAATTTTACTTGTAAATGGTATGTAGGAATGGGGTTGCTCTTAGCTGTCCTGGCTGTGGACATTACCAAGAGACCCTGGCCCACGTAATGTTTGCTTGTCCATCGTATGTGAAGCAGAGGAAAAATTGGCTTACTCCAATTTGCAAGCTACTGGGAACTGATAATTACAGAGTCGTACTGAGGATCCTAAAGTCTGATGCCAGGCCACTGTTTGCTTGTGTGGTCGCAAAATTCTGGGGCCAAATGTGGGGCATTAGAGGCAGGGTCCAGAGGGCGAACACTAAGTAAAGCCCTAACCAAATTTCCCAAGGTTTAGTTTTCCAAAACTTCTAATGAAGGCAATATCTGTGGTTTCACACAATGTATTTTGTATCCTCTGTATTCTGGCGTTCTTAGTATGGTTTTATGATTGTTTTATTGCACCCGATGAATTCTATACACTGATGCATTTTAATACAGTTTTATTATTCCTATATTGTATCTATTTTTCTTTCCGTTTCTATAAAGCGAACCATCGAATTGTATTGGAGAGGAAAAGCAAATGAAACAACCACTGACTGTATTAAGTGTAAATATTTTCATTGCACAATTGCGCACTTTATCTAAGGCTACCAACCGAATACTGTTGTAATCTATTTTATTGGCTTTTAATAGGTTGTTGCATAAATTGCACCGATTTTTAGATTATCAAGAGAGAATTTAGAAATGATGGAACCTGAAACATTATTGTTGCACATTTTTATGATTTTACTAGGCATTTGATTAAGACACGCATTTTACTGTATTACTTTAGCACCATTATCATATTGTATGCAAACTTTTATGACTTGATGTTGAAATAAAGTAATTGAATGGTATATAAAGAGGCCGCAGACCGATTGTAAATTGAAACCGTCCTCTGACACTGACCCTGACCCTGCGCCTGTAACTGTTCTCCTGGCCGCTCTGTTTAATTAAACAAACTGTTCCTGTTTTGCCAAATGCCTCTTGTCTCTTATTTTTTTCCAGGTTTTTCATGTTCAATCAACAGCTCCAAGGGAACCTGTCAGATTCCATGTAGGTGTCCGTGGAGACTTCAAAAGATTGGCAGTGGTGGCTGCTTGACCGCAAATGGACAAGCAACAGATCCCTCTCTTTACACCAGCCTGAGCTGACCGTGGTGACAGATACATCATTGCTGGTTTGCAAGGTCATCTGGGAGAGGTGCACATCAGAAGACTCTGGTGGAAAGCCGACTCCACATCAACCTGTCGGATTTGTTGGCTATTGAAAGCCTTCCTTCCGTCCATCAAAGGAAAGCTGGTTGAGGTTCTCAAAGACAGCATCACCACCAAATGGGATTGCAACAAACAGGGCAGGGTAGGCTCTTATGCCATGTTCCAGGAGGTTGTCACCTATGTAACTGCTGAATAATCAGGGCATTTTCCTTGTCATGCACCACTTGGCAAGATTGTTAAAAATGCCGAAGCAGACATACTCAGTCAGTGACGCCTAGTGAATCATGAACTCTGAGGTGACACAGGGATTCTTCCAGCAATGTGGGAGAACCCTGGCTCGATCTCTTCGCCATCACTGGGAATGCACAATGTCAGTGCTTTTGCATGCTGGTTTTCTCAAGAAGGCTCTCTCACAGAAAGTCATTCCACCTAGTGTAGAGCACAGGATTCCTGCATGCCTTCACGCTTCCTTCTCTCACTGCCTTTCGTTTTGAACAAGTTCAGGAACGACCAGGCTCAAGTCATCTTAGCAGCTCCAGGTTGGCCAAGGAGAGTGTGGTTCCCAGAACCTCTGGACATGAGCTTCTGTCCTCCGTTCAGATGATCAGTTCAGGAGGATCTTCTGTAACAGCAGCAGGACAGAGTTTGCACCCAGGCTGTGCAATTTCTCCTCTATGCATGGATATTAAGCGGTAGCAGTTGACTGCATTTGATCTCCCTCCCGAAGTCGTGGACGTCATCCTTGCTGTCAAGCGTCCTTATACAAAGTCTGTTTACACCGCTGCTGAGACAAGATTGTGGCCTGGTATGGCACCCATAATATTGATGCATTGTAGGCCAAACTGTCAGATAAATTGCTGTTTGTTTTGCATTTGCCCCAGCAAAGGCTCACTGTGGGCACTGTTAAGGGATATTTGTCAACCCTAAAGGCTTTGTTTTGCATTTTCAGGACCTCCCATCCTTTTTTAAATCACCTGTTGTGATGAGATGTCTTAAAGGCTTAACTCCAATATTTCCCAAAACCTTTAGTGATGCCTGATTGGGATCTTAATTTGGTCCCCACTTTTTCTTGCGCACCCCCTTTGAGCCTAGGCACAGCTGCCCATTATGTCTTTGAATCTTTCATTGTGATAACCTCTGCTTTTTGAGTGAGTGAACTTCAGGCTCTTTAGGTTCAGCCGCCCCACATCACCTTTTTTCCTTGACAAACTGGTGCTAGGGACTAAAGCAGCCTTTTTTCTAAAGGTTGTGACTCCTTTTCATGTTGGACAGACTTTCTGTCCTGTTTTTAGACTTATCCTCAGGGTCGTGCCGATGCTGAGAGGGGCCACCTCTCGACAGCCCCAAGTCTGGATACTTGGTATAGCCAACACTCTTGGGATGGTCAAGCGGGGGAAGGAAAGGTTGGGAACTGCTTGGAGGGAGATCTGTAAAGGAAGAGAGAGACTTGTAAGAGACTCTTTATGCATGTAAGCCACTATCAAAGCCAGCAAGCGAGACTAAACTTGTATATGAGACACTTATAAGCTACCCGTAAAAGAAAATAATCAACCCAGTAACAGGGGAGGTGAGAGGGTGTATTCTAGTTTCCAATACGAGTGCTGCAAAGGGGACAATAAACAAGAAAAGAGAACGGAGATATAGATGAACACCTCTTTCAGCGATAACACCGGTTATACTCAAAAGGCAATACTAAATACTTTGACCAACACACCTACCCTCATTAGCGGGTTGGAAAGAATCACAGAGGACAGGAGCATCAGATTTCCAGACACCCAATATTGACCCCCCTGTTAAAGAATACAAAAAATAGAACAAATGCAACTGCTTATTACATATGTACTTGGTGTAGATCCATGAGTAACAAGGCAGTAGAGTACCACGAAGAGATTAGAGGCAATAGCTTTCTCCACTTCCAATAAGCAGCCAGATCCTTATAAGAAAAGTACCGCCTACAATGTAATCTCTTACGGTAGCGAGGAAATGGGAGTTCCTTCACTCCCTATACATCAAATAAATGTTACAAATAAGCTCCTCCACATGAGTCGCCTTCCGGGACTCGCCAACAGAGAAGATGAGAAAGAACGTCTGCTCACTTCAAGGAGCAAGAGGGATTGGGTAGAAGCTCCTGCTTCTCCTGCTGAGTGCCCGTAAACTTCTCCCCCGCATGAGTCCGCAACACAGCCGGTCTAGCCAACGGGGGAGGAAGAGCTGCGCCAGGCACGGAAACACAGCAAACGCAGAGAGTTCTGTCTAACGACTTCACATCATTAGGAATCTAATAGTTGGTGCATTAAGCGCCCTTACCGGGCGGCGACCTCTGCCGTGGAATCCCAAACGTCGGTCTCCACTCGAATAATCGGCAGTCGGAAGAAGTATTTTTCCGGCTATACCCGGGTTTCCTGACGGCACGCACAAAGCAGCGTGCTACGTCAAAAACGCGAGTCATGCTGGGAATTAGAGTTCCCGATACAAAGGGGTGACTCCCTTCTCTTCCAACTCCCGCTACACAGCCTGTCAGTGTTCGCGGGGACGGTGCGACCTGACACTTTCACTCTTCTGATGTTATATCCTCCACCTCACCCCTCGAAAGAGGAGGAGACACTCCATTGATTAGGCCCCAAAAGAGTCGTTGAATTCTTACATCGATTGATACAAAGGTCATTAGGTGGACAATCAACTGTTTGTTGGGTTCTCTGGGACAAAGAAAGGCAAGGTAGTGTAGAAAGGAACATGTCATGTCAAGATGAATAGTCTTCTGTTTTCAGATCTAATACACATTGGCTAAGAAGCAACCTCTAGAAGGCCTGAGGTCTCATTCCACCAGAGCAAAGGCAGTTACCACTGCAGTGCCCATTCTGGATACCTGTCAGGCCTCAAAGTAGGCGTCTATGCACACATTCAAGAAGGACTACCACCTTGACAGTCAGTTTTGACAGGAAAGGGATTCCTCCCATTCGGTCCTGCAGGATTTTTTGATCTTAAGCATTCCACAGGCCCTGCAGTGTAGGAAGCACTGCTTTTTTGTATCTGCTCACGAGTGGAGGATTCTACCCTTAGAATTATCCATCAGAAGAACAAGTAAATTACATTCGGTAATGCTTTTGCTGGTGGGTACTCTATCTAATTGCAGACTCCTTACTGCCCTCCTGCATCCACAGTTCTGTGAAATATATTTTTTTGCTCCATCCAGAAAGGTCTCGCATTAGGGATCTGCACACTGGTACACCTGATTGATTGTTGGGCTCTGTGTCTGAGTGTGCGGACAGTTAAAAGAAAGAAAATGTCAGTGCACAGGGATGGTACTTATATGCAGCTCAGACTGTCACTTTTGGGGCGGGACGTGGATGACGCGGAGCCTTCCAATGCCACCTACTGGCATGCGGGGTCTACGCTGTAAAAATCTTCCAGGGGTCTATGCTGAAAAATCTTACCGATCTTGTCAGGCGCCTGAGGATATTCATAAGGTGAACAATCTGCAGTTAGATAGACTATCTACCAGATAGAACGTTACCGAAGGTAAGTAACTAACTTGTTCTTCAGGTTTCTTACCAAATTCTCAAATGCTTCAAATAATTTTGCGTGATTTATAAATAGGATGCAAGTGTGATGACAAGAAATATGGGTGAGACCAATTTTTGAAGGTATCGCTTATTTGTTTTTCTCACTTTATGCTCTGATTATTATGCTTTCACTACTGTCGTAGTGCAGTTCCCCACTCCTGTACCATTGGAAAAAGAAAGGCGTGATCATGGAACTCAAACGTTTTCCTATTGATTGCTCAGATTGTGCAGAGTTGTACTGAAAAAGCTTATATTTCAAGGTTTTAGTGTCTATAAATGACTTCTTAGTCTTGCTGTAAACCATGGAATGCGTGTTCTTCTTGAGTCTTGCATAAAAACAGTTTGTTTTTTCGAATGTGCGTAAATATAAGCCTATTGCTTTAAATGTTGACATATTAACAAGGGAAGTTCATATCGCTCCTCAATTTTATTTGTTGTAAGACTATCAAGTTTTCATTACTTGCAAGCCATGAACTACTAGAAGCCTAAAAGAGTGTGTATTGTGACAAATTATATTTTTGAGGCACCATTTTAACATTAAAAAATACATTTTCTTTCACAGCACGGCTTCCATCCTGTCCCGTGCATCTCTAGCCCGCTTTCACACAGCAGGGTTTCCAGATATCTTGGACTGCAACAATGAGGTTGCAGAAGTGGTAGATCCCGCTGATCCTGTAAAATTTAGCCCTCAAATGGAAGAAGCAGATCATCTGCAGTGCAATGAAATTATTTTGCAGTTCCTTGCTTACAGCAGGTAAGAAGGGGAATGTCTTATTGTTGAGTTTGCGTATTCCCTCTAAAAATAGAATTTGTGGCAAAAGTGGTGATATACACTTATTCAAAATATTGCATGACTTCAGAATATTCCTCAAATGATAGATTTAAGTACCTCAGACAGTGCGTATATCGTTCATTCTAAAGGTTAGAGGCTTAAGTGGAAGAGGGGTTGGAAGGAGAAATAATACAGAATGACTGTCCTACAAATTGTTCATACAATTATAGGTTGAATGTTTTGAGTAAACAGAATATTTTTGATGGCACTGCAAACATTGTACAGATTATCATGAACAAAGTCTATTTAGCTAAATTGGAGCTATGTTGGGTATGGTGATGTCAACATTATTTGTGCTGATGGAAGAAATCTATGCATTGAATAAACAGACCAGGAAGTGATGATCATATCATGTTTGCCAACATTTGTTGACTACCAAGCCCTGCATTTACTGTTAGATTTGCATGGTGCAAGAAAGTGAGTGCTGAAATAAAGATAAAAACAAATAGCACAAAGCACACTAAGAGCTGAATTGGATAAAAATAATATATTGATGCAAACACTTTCAAATAGGAATGGAGAACATGCTGATTCACAGACTCGGTGCTCTATGATGTGATCTACTCAAATTTGCCTCTGGCCACATGTCCTGCCTCAAACATTTTGCCATTGCCTGACATTGTGCCTCTAGTACTTTACACTTTCCTGTTGCACTTGCATTATTATTTCTGTGAGCACTTGCAGCCACTGCTTTTTAAGTTTCCCAGATTTTCATCTCTAAGGATTGCTTTGACTCATGCAAAATGTCTGATGCAACTGCAACCTTTTCTCTGCTATCTCTTGATAGTCACATAATTAAAATTGCTGATTTGTCACAGGGCTCCCTATCCTGCCAATAATAGTTATCAGATTTAAACTCTGCTTAGCGCCCTCACTGCCCTCTAACTATTGCCATTGTTGGGACCTCATTTTCACTGTATTTGTGTCCTCCTTCATGTCTCCTCCTCCATGTACCTGCACATAAGTTGCTGCTGCCTGGGAACTCCTCTCCTACGGAATTGTTGGTGGTCTCTGTTTCCGCACAATCCCATGCTAGACCATGGTCCTCCCTGGGGACGTATTCATTGGTGCACTGTACTCTCGGTGCACTGTACCTCCCTAGGGGTATAACAGATAAACGACCGACCTCAGGAAGGTTTTGCTTGGCCCACAGCACTGCAGACTCGCTGGGTAACTCTCCCATGAGTGTAGAAAAGAAATGCAACTTTTTCAGGCCGAATTGGGCCACATTTGGTGGAGTTTCTTGCACTTCACTCCTGGCGCTGGGTACCAGCATCAGGGGCTTTGTGAGGGCCTCACTGCCTCTAAAATGTCAGTAATTTTCATACTTCCTCTAATAGGTTAAACTAGCGGAAGAATCTAGCCATTTCTATGGGCCATCAAGCAGACTCTTTGGTTTTCAAAATCAAACTCCCAAAGTGGTAGTTTGTTTATGAAAAACAAGGAACTAATGGGCACCACACCCAGGGAGCGTTTTCCATTAGTGTCAGGGTCATTATTTTAATATTTCTCTTTGGCACCACCAGATTTTCTCTGGCAATGGCAGACATTAAACAAGCATTTGCAATGCAATTGGTCTCGCCTTTGGGACCTTATATGTATTTAGCTATGCAGCACATTAGCCTGGGTGCTGAAGCATCTACTGTTCTTTAACATGGAGGGAAAGTAAGCACCAAACTGCGTGACACGCCAGGTATGGGAACACATTGAGAGAAATATTGCCTTTCAGCGGAAAATGGTATAGTCCAAAGCTCTGTTTTTAATATAAAATCAGGGCCTTCGGTGGTCATATCACTGAAAATACAAGATTTGAAAAAAATATTATTGTCTACGGGTGCTCGTGGAAGACAATTTCTATGGACTGGAATCTAGAGAATGCTAAAGTGATTCTGGTATTTTACTGACTAAATAGAGGCAGTTGCCAGAAAAATTAAAAAAAGGAAGTCCCTCAGCAGAAAGCAATTCTGGTATTTTACTGACCTCTGCTGGTCGTTTTCTATCAAGACAGTTAAATAGAGGCAGTTGAACAGAAAAAAAGTCCCTAAGTGGAAGCAGACAAGTCCTAGGGCTGATCTCCAGAGCCCACAAAGTACATACACATATAAGTATATATCTGAAAGAGACACGTTAGTGACAGATTCCTTACCTTAGAATATCCCCAGGCGTCAGGCTGGATCCGGAAAGTTTTTGCGTAGCAGTACTCTTGCGCGTCGGTAGGCGGCGTCGTGCGGCTCCGTGTCTGTCGTCGGCGTCGGGACCGCCGGGATGACGTCGCGGGCAGTACTTAGACGCCGCCCCTGCGCGCTGACGTCGGTTCTTCTTTTTCCGCGCCAGTAAGCGCAGATCCGGGAAGAGCAGTGCCCTAGTCATTTTTTGACTATCTTTTTGGTGATTTTTCACTGTTTTTCTCCACGAGTCTCTCGACTCCGAAGGTGTCGGTAGGGATGCCCGGCTTCAAGCCCTGCGACGTCTGTGGTCGTATGATGTCGATCACAGACCCGCATTTAGAGTGTCTCTACTGTCTCGGCCGCGACCACGACACGAAGTCGTGCCCCGACTGCCGGGCCTTGCACCCGAAGGCTTTGCGGGAGCGGTCTCGAAAGCTCCTCGAGGTCCGGCAGTCGGCTCCGCGCCACACCAAGCCCCGGTCACGTGAGAGGTCGAGGGGCCGGTCGCGGAGTCCTCATCGGTCGTCGGGGTCCAAGTCTTCGCACTCCTCCGGTAAGTCGAAGCATAAAAAGCCTAAGAAGCGTCATCGCTCCACGACTTCGCCTCGCCGGTCTCGCGACTCGGCTAAGGCTCCTGTCGGCACCGTCCCCGCGGCTCCGGGAGTGCCTGTGGAGCCGCCCCCGCATTACCCGTCCTTCCCAGGTTCGGGGGCGACTCCGGCCGAGATACAGGAATTCCTGTCGGCCATGGCCCGCCTCTTCAAGCCTCAAGGTCCCCCCGGTGCGCCTTCGGGCCCCGCGGGCCCTGATGGGGTTTCCCCGGCGCCGCCGCCGACTCCAGTCCCGGCGCCGCCTGTCACACCAGCCTCGATCCCGGCTCCGGTGCTGCCGCAACCCCCATCGACGCCGGTTGACCTAACTACACCTCCGCCAGCGCCGATGTCTCCGGTGCCTTTTCCGACGCCGCCCGGGGTTCCGGGCGGCGTCGTTCCCCGGTTCTCTCCGGATCCGGACACGGCGCCGGACCAGCGTCGCTCGACGCCGGCTCCGACGCCGTTGAGACCTTGGGTCCCCCGTGTCCCTCCTTCTCCTTATTTTGAACCTGAGGAGGACGAAGAGGACTGGGAGGGGTCGGAGGACCCTCTCACACAGCAGTGTGAGTACGAACAGGACTGGGCTGAGGAACTTGGGGATGCCAGTGGGCTGGACACCTCCCCTGACCCTAGCATGCTGTCTCCTCCTTCCGTGGCAACGGAGGAGGGAGCACATTTTGCAACGGTGTTGCGTAGAGCAGCTGGGGCCTTACACCTCCAATTGCCTACAGTGGCCGTCAGGACTAACCTCCTGACGGAAGTGCTTCAGACGGCGGCTACCTCCTCGGAGCCACTGCTGCCGTTTAATGACGCACTTTCTGACGTTCTTTTGGGCACCTGGTCCAAGCCCGCCACAGGGGCTCCTGTGGATAGGAACGTGGCCCGACGCCATCGCCCCGCTCCGGGCGACCCCCTGTTCCTCTCCCAACACCCCACTCCTGAGAGCTTGGTTGTCCAAGCCTCTGCTTCCCAAACCGCCTTCCCTACCGCTCCTCCGGATAGGGAATCCAAACGCCTGGATCAATTTGGGAAGAAGGTCTTTTCTTCCTCCAGTGCTGGCTTGCGGTCTGTCAACACTGCTTGCCTTTTGGGCCGATATTTCCACTCTCTGTGGGACTCGGTGGCGCAAGCTTTGCCCCAGTGTCCTGAGGAGGTCCAGACACTGCTTTCCCGCGCCATTGCGGAAGGAAGAGATGCAGCTAAATTCACCATTTGATGTGGCCTTGATACCGCCGACTCGCTGGGTAGATCAATTGCAACGACAGTGGCGCTGCGCCGTCACACCTGGCTGAGAACCACTGGTTTCTCGGGTGATGTCCAGAACACTCTTATGGACATGCCCTTTGATGGGGTCGGTCTTTTTGGGAAGGGGCAGACCATGCGCTGGAGCGTTTTAAGGACTCACGGGCTACGGCCAAGTCCCTGGGCCTTTCTGCTGTACGCCCTCCGCAGCCATCTGCTTTTCGCCCCTTTCGTGGCCTCGGAAGGGGCGCCCAGGCACGTCCGCTGCCCAGCCACTGGCCCGCGCAGCAAGCGTCTTCGCGTGGCCGAGTGCGTGGCTTCCGCCGTGGCGGGTCGGGCAACCAGCGTGCGGGTCAGGCCACCAACCCCGCCCCGTCCGCGGCCTCCAAGCCCTCCTAGTCCTTCCTTTCAGGTGCACAGCACGCCAGTAGGGGGCAGGGTCCGCCATCACCTTCACCACTGGCGTGCCATCACCTCGGACAGGTGGGTCTTGGACATTGTCCGAAGGGGCTACTCCCTCCCCTTCGAGACCACCCCCCCAGCCATGCCACCTCAATTCCACCGCATGTCAGGGGATCACTTGGTGCTTCTTCAGAAGGAAGTTGCGGCCCTCTTGGCCAAGAGGGCCATCGAGCGCGTTCCGACCCCAGAAGTAGGACGTGGTTGCTACTCCCACTACTTTCTGGTGCCCAAAAGGGACAAGGAGGACATGCGTCCTATCTTGGACCTCCGGAACGTCAATCGCTTCCTCCGGAAGGAGAAGTTCAAGATGCTCACCTTAGCTCAGGTCTTGACTGCCCTCTACCCTGGAGACTGGATGGTAGCGTTGGACTTGCAGGACGCTTATTTCCACATCCCCGTCCTGCCGGCCCACCGGCGTTACCTGCGGTTCATGGTGGGCCTCGAGCATTTTCAATTCACCGTGCTCCCCTTTGGCCTCACAAGTGACCCTCGGGTGTTCACGAAAGTGATGGCAGTGGTCGCAGCTCATCTGCGCCGGGCAGGGGTTCCAGTCTTCCCCTACCTAGATGACTGGCTGCTGAAGGCGGGCTCGTCCCAGGCAGTCGTCTCCCACCTCCAGACTACGGCCGAACTCCTGCACTCGCTGGGGTTCTCCATCAATGTGCCGAAGTCGCACCTGATTCCTTCTCCACAGCTCCTTTTCATCGGAGCAGTTCTGGACACGACGCAGTTTCGGGCCTATCCTCCCGAACGGCGAGTCCGGGATATTCAGGCTATGATTCCGATCTTTCAGCCTCTATCCTGGGTTTCGGTACGGATGACCCTGAGGCTGCTGGGCCTCATGGCCTCCTGCATCCTGCTGGTCGATCATGCCAGATGGCATATGCGGGCTCTGCAGTGGGACCTGAAGTTCCAGTGGGCGCAGCACCAGGGCAACCTGTCCGATCACGTCCAGGGTAAACAGACATAATATCGAAACAAAAATATCGAATGGACACAATATCGAGTCTAAAATATAGAATGGACATAATATCGAATGGACATAATATAGTCGTTAAAAATATCGAAATTAAGGTAAGTAATATCGATAGTTAAAATATCGAAGTACATAATATAGGCATTAAAAAATATCGAATTTTTAATAATATCGAATTTTTTCTAAGTGTATTGTATGTTAGTATATGTGTTAAAAGTGTATATTAGTTGTTGTAATGTATGTTTAATTTTTTAAAAGCAATGAATTTTATGTTATTTAATTTTTGCGTAATTTAATTCCGTAGCGGGTAGTGGGTTTATAGGGGAATAGGGTGGGAAGTAATTTAATTAAAATTAAGTACATATTAATAAATATTAATTGGTATTGATTAATTTATCGTTAATTAATTATTAATTGGTAATTACATTTTATTAATTGGATTTTTTTTAATTGATTAAATGGTAATTATGTAAATTCAATTAATTAAATAGTTGTAGCGGGATGTGGGTTTATAGGGGAATAGGGTGGGAAGTAATTTAATTAAAATTAAGTACATATTAATAAATATTAATTGGTATTGATAATTAATTTATTGTTAATTAATTATTAATTGGTAATTACATTTTATTAATTGGTATTTTTTTAAATTAATTAAATGGTAATTATGTTAATTCTATTAATTAAATAGTTGTAGCGGGATGTGGGTTTATAGGGGAATAGGGTGGGAAGTAATTTAATTGAAATTAAGTACATATTAATAAATATTAATTGGTATTGATAATTACTTCATTGTTAATTAATTATTAATTGGTAATTACATTTTGATAATTGGTAATTTTTTTTTTTTAATTCATTAATTGGTAATTAGTGTTATTAATAATATTTATTAGTATTGATAATTAATTATTTTTTAGTAAAATATTAAAATATTACTTTCCCTACTGTTGCACTCTCTGGAGTGGGAATAGTAATTATTACCCCTACGCTATCCAACGCTTTCCCTACTGTTGCACTCACTGGAGTGGGAATAGTAATTTTTACCCCTACGCTATCCAACTCTTTCCCTACTGTTGCACTCTCTGGAGTGGGAATAGTAATTATTACCCCTACGCTATCCAACGCTTTCCCTACTGTTGCACTCACTGGAGTGGGAATAGTAATTTTTACCCCTACGCTATCCAACTCTTTCCCTACTGTTGCACTCTCTGGAGTGGGAATAGTAATTATTACCACTACGCTATCCAACGCTTTCCCTACTGTTGCACTCTCTGGAGTGGGAATAGTAATTTTTACTCCTACGCTATCCAATGCTTTCCCTACTGTTGCACTCTCTGGAGTGGGAATAGTAATTTTTACTCCTACGCTATCCAATGCTTTCCCTACTGTTGCACTGTCTGGAGTGGGAATAGTAATTTTTACCCTCCAGCTAACCAACGCTTTCCCTACTGTTGCACTGACTGAAGTGGTAATAGTAAATTTTACCGTCCCGCTATCCTACGCTAAAAATATTGAATATTTTTTATAAATATTACGTTAATATATTTATGTATTAAAAAATTAAAATGTATGTTTATTTTTTTTAAGTTACATTAATTATTTATTAATTTTAAAGTTATTTAAGTATTTTTAAGTATGTTTTAGTTAATTATATATATTATTTCATTAATTTTACATTACTTTTTATACATTTAAAAAATTTGATATTTTGACTGACTATATTTTTTACAACTATATTTTGGAGTCGATATTTTTGTACTTACCTGTTTGTAGATAGGGAGTCGATATTTTGGCATTCGATATTTTTACTTCGATATTGTTGTAGGTCGATATTCTTGTTATCGATATTCTGTCAGTGATCCCACGTCCAGATCTCGGAGGGGACTGCAAAACAGTTGCAGTGGTGGCTCTCGAACCGGCAATGGGTCATGGGCAGATCCCTCTCCCTTCCCCAGCCAGAGCACACAGTTGTGACGGACGCGTCCCTTCTGGGATGGGGCGGTCACATGGGAGAGGCGGAGATCAGAGGCCTCTGGTCTCCGGCGGAGTCCCGGCTCCATATCAACCTTCTGGAGCTCCGGGCGATCCGACTTGCACTCAAGGCATTCCTTCCCTCTGTCAAAGGGAAGGTAGTGCAGGTGTTCACAGACAACACCACCGCCATGTGGTACTGCAACAAACAAGGCGGGGTGGGGTCGTGGACCCTATGTCAGGAGGCTCTGCGCCTCTGGACATGGCTGGAACATCAGGGCATATTCCTGATGGTTCAACACCTGGCAGGTTCCCTGAACGCCAGGGCGGACGAACTCAGCCGTAGGTGCATGATGGATCACGAATGGCGTCTTCACTCGGAAGTGGCGCAAGGACTCTTTCTACAGTGGGGAGAGCCTTGGTTAGATCTATTCGCCACCGAAGAGAACGCGCAATGTCATCAGTTCTGCACGTTGGAATTTCCAAGGCGGCACTCGCTCGGCGACGCTTTTCGTCGCGATTGGAGTTGCGGTCTGTTGTACGCTTTTCCGCCTATACCACTTCTACCCAGAGTGTTGAAGAAGATTCGGCGCGACCGGGCCCAAGTCATCCTTGTGGCTCCGGACTGGGCTCGAAGCGTTTGGTATCCCGAGCTACTCAGTATGAGCGTCGATCCCCGATCCGTCTGCCTCTTCGGGAGGATCTTCTGTCGCAGCAGCAGGGGACGGTCCTCCACCCGAACCTGTCCAGTCTCCACCTGCTTGCGTGGAGATTGAGCGGCGGCAGTTGATTCCTTTCGACTTGCCTCCCGAAGTTTGTGATGTGATTCTGGCAGCCAGGCGTCCCTCCACTAAGGTGGTATACGCCTGCAGGTGGAACAAGTTTGTGGCATGGTGCACAGCAAAGGCTGTGAATCCCCTCTCTGCCCGTCTTTCTGAGGTTCTTCTGTTCCTTCTTTCTCTGGCCCAACAGGGTTCTGCCCTGGGTACCATCAAGGGCTATCTTTGTGCAATCTCGGCCTTCCTCAGGCTCCCTGATCAGCCCTCTCTTTTTAAGTCCCCTGTTGTTAACAGGTTTCTAAAAGACATTACACACCTCTTCCCTCCTGTTCCGTTTGTCTTGCCTCAGTGGGACTTAAACTTGGTTCTTACCTTTTTAATGTGCGCTCCCTTTGAGCCTCTACATAACTGTCTTCTTCGTCTTCTTACTTTGAAGACAGCCTTTCTGGTGGCCATCACCTCCGCTCGGCGGGTGAGTGAGCTCCAGGCTCTATCATGCAAACCTCCCTTTCTGTCTGTCCATCCAGACAAGGTTGTTCTTAGGACGCGTCCGTCCTTCTGGCCAAAGGTGGTTACTGCCTTCCACATTGGGCAGACCATCACTTTGCCCACCTTCTTTCCGCCTCCGCTTCCTTCCAGAGAGGAAGAGAGGCTCCACCGTCTGGACCCAAAACGTGCGCTTTCCTTTTATATCAACCGCACACAACACTTCCGGGTGGATGACCAGCTCTTTGTTGGCTACGTGGGCGCCAAAAAGGTCGGCCGGTGCACAAGAGAACCATCTCCCGCTGGGTCACCTTGTGTATCAAAGCCTGCTATTCTTTGGCTAAGAAGGAGCCTCCTGTTGGGCTGCGTGCCCATTCCACCAGGGCAACGGCTGCTACCACGGCTTTAGGCCGCGGTGTTCCGCTGCAGGATATATGTCAGGCAGCTACGTGGGCCTCGCTGCACAAGTTTACCAAGCATTACTGCCTTGACAGCCAGGTCCGGAGGGACGGCTTCTTTGGCCGCTCTGTCCTCCGGGACTTCCTTGTCTGATCTTTGTTCGCAGACCCACCACCGGGGTTGGTATTGCTGGGATATCTATTCTAAAGTAAGGAATCTGTCACTAACGTGTCTCTTTCAGATGCACAAGTTACTAACTTGTGTAACGATATATCTGTAAGAGACAGTAGTTAGTGACAGATTCCTACCGCCCACCCATCCTCCCCGTTCTGCGAACTGATTTCTAGGGTTAAGGACATCCCTTTCAGGGCCCTAGTATTTTTCAGACACCTATGTCAGCTTCTTGCATGGCTCTGCGTTCCTGGCGCGGAAAGTCGTGTACAGAACTGACGCCAGCGCGCAGGGGCGGCGTCTAAGTACTGCCCGCGACGTCATCCCGGCGGTCCCGACGCCGAAGGCGGACGCGGAGCCGCACGACGCGGCCTACCGACGCGCAAGGGTACTGCTACGCAAAAACTTTCCGGATCCAGCCTGACGCCTGGGGATATTCTAAGGTAAGGAATCTGTCACTAACTACTGTCTCTTACAGATATATCGTTACACAAGTTAGTAACTTGTGCACTAAAGTATATACTAAAGTATACACAAGAGGTCTCAAATGCTCGACCTAAAAAGGACATCAGATCATCAGCCCTGAACAGGGCGGGCAGTCTTAATGCCGTACTCCTATGGGCAGCTTTCTGTCGAGTTTTTGGAGTAAGCTTTCTGTCCACTATGCCATCAGGGGCACCACTGATGGAAAGCTAATGGTTCGTCTGACTCTAAATGTGGTAGGAGAACCAAGAGCTTGCAGGACACATTTGTGAGGGAGTGCCCTGTCCACCAAACTCCAAATCTGACCCTATGTGCTTTCATCACCTCACCAGGTCAAGCCACATCCTTGTCATTGGTACACAGCTCTGCACTGACCAAGGCCCTTTCTGGCAAGGGTTCAGTGCCTGAGCACTGATGCTATCAACATTGTCGAGATAAACCTGTTACAAGGGTCACTGCTTGTTCTCCCTCTGAAGCAGGCAGTACACCAGTACCCTTACCATGGTCTGCTTGCCTCATGTGGAAGAAACGCAGGGTACCAATGGTTCTGCAGGGCTGCCAAAATAATGTTTATATCATGTCTGCTCACCCACTAATACTGGAGGAATTTCGCATCCCCGTGAGGCCTCAGTACACACAAGATTAGGCATACAGCGCAAGCTCTACCATTTTATACCCTGCACTGACACTGTTATGGATTCATGTGGGAATGACTCTCATTGACCCTCACAAGCCACTCTCCACCTCACTTTTTAGGTCACTACATCCTAAAGGTCTAGTTGCAAGCCCTCTCAGGACCTCTGACCCTCATCACACAGGCTGGGGACTGTAGCTGCCACTAGCCTTGCAGGGTGATAGGACTTCCCTGCAGAAAGAACAGTTCATTCAGAAATCGAGATAGCCTCTTAACAGGAAGCCCCTCGTCTGCCCCTGACCTGGTTCTTCTCTGGCTCACCTGAGTCCAGCACCCCTGCCTCAGCCATCAGGTTAAAGTCAACCACCACCACACTTGCCATGTTCGAAAGGCTGATGTCTCCCCTATGAAGATCATACAGCACACACTCTTTGGCAGCCCCAACCACTGGAATCACCCTGCCAATGCTTGCCCATCTGTCCTTCATAAGAATAGGATTCACTTCCCCTACCCAAGCGCTCTCAAGCCCCAGTGTTCAGCATGAAGTGCCTCTGCACAGGGGAGTCCTCATCAGCAGTAGTTGGATTTCCTTGGAGGCGCCTGTGGACCACTGATGGTGGCTGATGACAGTATGCCTTTTTACCCTCCACCAGCAGTAGCCACTGTGGTGATAGATGACTCCTTCCTAGATTGCGGTGGTTGTCATCTTGATGCCGTAAGCAGTAGTTCTTAACCTGTGGTCCATGGATCCCTGGGGGTCCCCGACGCCTTCTTGGGGGGGAGGAGGGTCCGCAACTGTTTAAAAAATTACATTTTATATATAAAGAAGGAAAATGTAAATTGTGAAATTGTTCTGCAAGTGTAAAGAAATTTAAAATTGAAGGCTAAAAATGAATTTGGTATCCTGAGATTGATTCATTGGAGAAGTGCAAATTCATCAAACAGAATCTAGTCGGGCTGGCCTCAGTTAAATTTAGAAAAGCTCCACCCTTCCCATTAAGATTTGGATTTCTTTATATTTGTTTGTGAATTAAATAAATTGTTTCCCAATTTTTGTATTTGTGTATTTGTTTGATGAACGCTTGTTTCATTGTGTATTGTTTTGGGGTGCAAATCATCACAAATGCATAGGCCAGAGCCCCTGGCTTCCAAGTATGTCTCAATCGTGGTCCCGGATTCCAAACAATATTCAGTGGGGGTATCCGGATTCCACTAATGATTAAATGGGCATCCACAGAAGTCAAAAGGTTAAGAACCACTGCTGTAGAGATCAGAGGCCTTGGATCTCCCTTGGACAGAAGTCCCAGGCTTCATGTGACACACCTTGCCCTCAAGACACATCTGCCATCCAACCTAGGTCGGTATAGGTCATTACAGACAACATGACTTGCGATGTAGTACAACAACAAGCAGGATGGGATGGGCTTGTGCCCCCTATGCCTAGAGACACTGAAGCTGTCATCTTTAACTAAGGCTCATATGTCTAGCTGCTAATGAACCATCGGACAGGCTCCCTGAATGTGTGGACAAACGATCTCTGTTGGCATCAGCTTGCAGACCATGTGTGGCGTATTCTCCTTGAGGAGTTTCATGCCACATTCACCCTCTGAGACACCCCTTTGCTCCAACTTTTTGGAACTCACAAAAACTAACACTGCCCGCTGTTCTGTGCCCTGCAGTTTATGCTGCAAGGAACACTGCAAGATGCTTTCTGTCCGAGGAGGGACTTCTATTTCTGCTACCCCATTCCTCCCATCCTTCTGGTTCCTTGGTTTAAGAAATCGGTGCCTTCTATTTAATCCCCGTGCATTTTTCTTTTTTAGACTACCTAATTAATGGACTTGTGTGAGTCTCACAACCTGCATCTCACTCACTGTACGCTCTGTTATAAAAGATTGAGAGTGTTACCTGCCAGTGTCCACCTTTTAAGATGAGGTCTGCGCAGTTATGGTAAGAGGCTCTGGGCTGATTGCATGTGAACAGGTACACATACTTTTGTTATGGCCTCAGTGTGTGAGACTGCCATCTAACTCAGCCCAGTGTCTGACAGATAGCCTGTTGAAGAAGCGACCATTCAAGGATTGGTGAAGACCTAGGCAGAGCTGATATTATGAGTAGGCCCTAATGGTTTGCATATGTTTGTTACTGAAAAGTCTATATGCTTTACTTTATTATAAACTATGGGTGAAATCTATACCAAACTACAGTTTCGACAAAGTTAGACCTAGAGACTCAGTTGATGCACCAGTATTTTATGGTAATCATGGTCTCAAATGCAGACATGACATTACATTTTCCCACATCTCCAAACTTTGTGGCAAATCAAGTTCTAAGAGTCTTTTCTGACTTCGCTCCTAATGAGATTTAGGCTTTTGAATCACCCTGCTGGGCTAAGTTAATTCTGCTGGCCAGCTGGAGGATTAAAGGCCTCACCACACAACATGGTCATTGCCCAGTAATTAGGGCAGCTGTTAAAAGCGAATAGGGTGAGGATGGGATCTGTTCCTTAGATTTAGACACACAGGGAATAGGACAGTAGTGTTTGATATTTGTGATATTTGTTTGACATCATACATTAATATGTGATTTTCTCTCCATAATAGGTAGAACCAGTACTACCAGCCAATAGACAGAGTAAGTCATGGTGGCTTAAATCCCTAACATTAATTCATTATTGTTTTCCAGTCCACCTTAGTGTAGATAGTTTTTTAACTGTAGGTCCTGACGAATCGCCTCTAGACTTGTAGAATTGCGAAGAAACATGTTGACCAACCACACGGAAGAGCGCCACACCGAAGACATTATCTTAGCATTGCGCCTTTCCTCTTTATTTTAATCAGGGTAGGAGACCCCACAATTAAAGTTATTTTTGCTGGTACTCCCAACCCTGTTTTAACTCACAGAATCATCACACACCACTTATTCATCTACACTCACTAAATCGCTCACCCCCACGGCACCAAACGGCTATTTGGAAAAAGATCTCCGCCAAAGTGCCCCTCATCAAGAGCCCGTCAGGCATTGCAGCGCCGGCCAGACGAGGAGCAGCCCGATGATGAAGCATGACACCCAACTGGGTGTGTGAGGGCATTACATTCCAAAGAAATGGATTCCCATGTCTTTTTGACTCTGTAGCCTACTGTCCTTTGTACATTGCTAAATTCTAGATCATTCAGGAACAGCACAACTTTAATTTTCATATTGCATTTGGGCAACTGTGCTGGACCTCATGTATAAAAGCCCTTTGTCCCTCTATTTGTGAATATTGATGAGCATGGGCCTCCCGTGGGACTCAATTAGGTGTTTTGGTGGGTAAATACTATATTTTGTCCCCCTACACTTTCTGTTGGCAAAACACGTCCGGTTGGATGTTTGCCACTCTCATTATCTTTCGCACCTCTTGAAGCACACCTATATCCTCAGCATCATGGAGGAACAAGGACTTCGCTTCGGAGATAATCAAGCTGCAGAAATTTTACGAGCTCCCTCTATTTTAGGAACAGAGAGTAGCGCTGCCACAGGGAGCCAGTCTGAGGACTGGCAATCCCTGTCCTCTTTGAAACGCGAAGGGGTAAAAATAACCTTACATGGCGCATTAATGACGGAATATCTGAGGGCCAATATAGCACCTAATGGCCTGATTGTACGTAATTTTCCCCGTCTATGCCTGGAAGATGGGACATTCAAGAAAGAATGGTCCCTGGTATCGTGGAAGTGTACTTGGGATCTTTTGATCTTGATAATCAACACAGCAAAAAGAATAGCGGATGCGCTATTGGCGAGAATTCAGGCAGCAGAAGCGGCCATTAAGAGCACCATGTCCACTACCGCTGCCTTCAAGCTCAAACTAACTGAGCTAAACAATGAAATAGCAGAACACAAAGAATACCTAATGAAGCAGAAAGTAACTAAGCTACAAAAAGATATTCGTAAGTTCGATAAGGAGAAGGTTTATCCTTATCTAAAAACCGATTATGTCCCCCCAGATTCTAACAACACCTCTGATGCGAGCTCCAGCTCGGCTAGAAGAGGCTCATCTACTAACAGCGACTCAAGTACAGAAGAGTGGGGCTTTAACCAGCGTAGAAGGGGAGCCGACAAGGCTTTGGAGGATTCCAAGTACGCCAATATCAGGGCCCTGGATTCTGGCCATGCCCCATGTACCCTCAAGGACCCCCACAGTTTTACCCTACTGTCAACAACCAGCCTTTTTTAGAAAAAGGTTGGGGCAGAGGGCGCGGAAGAAGAAGAGGGAATCAGCAACAACAACAGAAGAGAGTCCAATGGCAGGAATCCAACCAGGATGTGGTGGAAACCCGGCGCCACACCAAAAGGAGACCCTGATTGTCAATCTCTCTCAAAGGACTCTGACAGATATAGAGACAAGAGTCCTAGAAAAGGGTCTTGGGTACAGACAGACAGGTTTCAGGAACAGTGTGAACTACAAAAATTCTTTCGGAAGGTACGCCTTAAAGCCTTCTTTAATGAGACACCGACACCACAACAGACTGATTCGGGCTTACATAATGCCTCAACATTCACCCCCAACAATGGGATGGTACCCAACGAAGTCTTAACCTTCGAACAGGCCGTGCTTAAAGAGCTTGGAAGCGGGGTAACCAAGAAACACTTCAAAAACATCTCTAATGACGAGTTGATGGCTGTTAACTCTCTGGCCAATGACACCTCCATAACCATCAAACAGGCAGATAAAGGGGGAGCCACTGTGATAATGGCTACCAGTGACTATGACATTGAATGCCAACGGCAATTAGAGAATCGACAGTACTACACGTCTATCGCTAGTAGTCCCGAGACACGATTACACCAAACCATAACATCAATGGTCTTCTCGGCAGAAAGCCAAGGGTGACTAAGCAAAAAGGAGGCAGAATTTTTGGTTAAAAAGGATCCTAAAACTCCTTATTTTTATACACTGCCAAAAATCCATAAGGGCGTTCAACCAGTCCCGGGTCGTCCCATAGTATCCGGGATAGACTCGATACTTGAACCCCTGTCCAAGTTTTGCGATCACTTCTTACAGCCATTGGTAAAACAGACACCCACATATCTACAGGACACCGCAGACGTATTACGTCTACTAGCGAACTTCCCCAACGCCAGTAACATCAGTCTATTGGTGACCCTAGATGTAGAAGCCCTCTACACTAACATCCCGCAGAGGGCCATTCTAGGTGTGATTGAGGAAGCCCTCAACAAAACTGCTTGGGACTCCCCCACACCCAGCAGTTTTGTTTTGGAACTAGCAACACTGGTTTTGACCAAAAGATTTTTTGAATTCAAAGGTCAATTATACCATCAGACCCAGGGAACTTCCATGGGGAGCACCATGGCCCCTAGTGCAGCTTGTTTGTACATGGCCTATTTTGAAGAGGAATTCATTTTAAACGACTCCAACCCATACCAGGAGAATCTATGCCTCTGGAAGAGGTTTATAGATGATATAATCATCTTCTGGCGCGGCATTGTGGATACATGTAACAATTTCTGCGTGTGGATTAATACTTTGAATCCATACCTCAAATTCACAAGCTCCATTTCAGACAACCAAATTCCGTTCCTTGATCTCTTGATAAGGCTAGATAATGGTACCTTGAGCACTACAATATATAGGAAGCCAACGGATCGCAACAGCCTTCTACTGTTCAGTAGTTGCCATCCGCGTGCCCTTAAAGAGAATCTCCCTGTGGGACAGTTTCTGAGACTCCGCAGAAATTGTAGCCAACTGGAGGACTATAAAACAGAAGCGGAAACATTGGCAAAAAGTCTTGCGCAACGTGAATATCCTGCACGCAGTATTGCTCTTTCAAAAAAACGCGCAAGAAACAATAACAGGGAGACTCTATTAGAACCTAGACAAAAAGCAGAAACAGAGATGTTGACATGTGTAACAACATATACTCCAGCCTCCAATAGGATAAAAAATGTCATCAGGAAACATTGGGGCATATTAAATACTGGGAGCATGACCCTTGAACAACCACGCTTTGCCTTCAAACGATCAAAGAATCTGAAAGACATACTGATCCATACCAGGCCTCAGACACGAACGGTTAACACACAAAGACAGTTGTGGGACCTTCTGCCTGTTCAGGGTCACTACCCGTGCAGCACATGCACAGTCTGCGCCCTCACAACAGTGACTAAGAATATCATCTTCAATGCAACCTTCACATGGGAATTGCGTAAACACACTAATTGTAATACGACAAATTGCATTTATATGATTACGTGTCCCTGCAATCTCAGATACATAGGGATGACTACACGTCCGGTCAAAGTGAGAATCACGGAACATCGCAGTAATTTCCGGTGTCATAAAGTGAATACCAAAATGTGCACACACTTCTTTAACATCCAACATTCACCAGACTCTTTTCGTTGGGTGATTCTTGAAACATTCACTAAAATCAGCAAAGAAGCTTTGTTTTACAAAGAACAAAGATGGGTGCATCGTCTGTCTTCTGACAGACAAGGACTGAATGAGGACATTCCTTGGAGCGCTTTACGCACTTAAAAACTACCTTGGAATAGCATCTTATCACTGCATCACTGACACCTATTGCTCTTCATTAGACCCAGTACACTAAGATTCACATTCATGTGAAATTACATATTGGGGATACTTTGCTAGAGATGATAATGAAGCCTTATGGTGACTTCTACTCCACTCCAAAATGGCCCCCAGCCTTTCCAAAGATTACAAAGATTACAAAATGGCCCCCATCCTCCTTTTCTTCTCTTTACCATGAACGGAGGACGCGCCAATCTCACGATGGTTGCCAACCAAGATTACCCTTATAAACTCGACACATAACTTATTAGGTTACTCTCCTATCTGCATTTCACACAGTGCGGCGCAGAACAATATAGATCTGTAGTAGCCTCACGTCCGCTCACCATGTATATACTTTTTATTTAAAATAAGGCGGAAGCCCGGGCGGTTGAGTGCTTTATTAATTCCACAACCTCCAAAACCCAGTACCTGATCGGGGTTGTTTCCATAGCCTTAAGATGTAGAAACTGACTACCTGCTCAAGTTAGGGTACCCACTCCAAGATGGCGCCCGCAGTAGAGAGAACAGCACAATGGCTGTCCTCATTCACGCGAGCGGTCCAGCTGGTAGCAATCAGGAGTTAACGAGGAGGAGCAGCGGGTATTTAAACCGGGCTTTTTCACTACACCATACCTCCCGGTCCCGGCAGCAGTGGGTAGGTCCTTGGACACATTGCGTACTACGCAAATGTGAGTACTATGTTAACCTTTATGGTCTGTTGATGTTCCGCACTCCCAACCCCTGTTAATGGGTTTCCCAGCCAGTTTAAAACATTCAACTAGGTAGATGCACTTTCCCTATCTCCTCCCCCCTTTTTTTGTTTCTTTAGCCCAACTTCAGTAACAAATATGAAACCTGTGTTGTTCCACCATAACTGGGATCACTTTTTAATGCTGTGGGCAATGTTAATGAACTACCCCTGAATGATGTGCACTTCTCTATGTGCCAGATAGCGTGATGTAGGAGCATGTCACTATGTGTTCTAAGGAGGCCCACATATCCAATCCTCTAGTTTATTCAATTAAAACGCTATTAACTTCGCAAGCTGGCAGCTTTTAACTGTTCCTTTTTATCTGCATACCCCTGTAGTATATGGGAAAGTTCCTCATATCTTGACCTGCCGGGGATTGATGAAGCAGTAGTATATCCCAATTAGGGTGAGTCTTGTGCTCTTTCTGCAGTTTTCGGTTTTTAATACACGGATTTGGTCACTACACACATGAGCAATAATGTGACCACTTCAATATTTGGCACCTGGTGTTTATATGCCTGTAACACCTCACCACTGTGTGCTGTGATTTAGACACACAGGGAATAGGACAGTAGTGTTTGATATTTGTGATATTTGTTTGACATCATACATTAATATGTGATTTTCTCTCCATAATAGGTAGAACCAGTACTACCAGCCATTAGACAGAGTAAGTCATGGTGGCTTAAATCCCTAACATTAATTCATTATTGTTTTCCAGTCCACCTTAGTGTAGATAGTTTTTAACTGTAGGTCCTGACGAATCGCCTCTAGACTTGTAGAATTGCGAAGAAACATGTTGACCAACCACACGGAAGAGCGCCACACCTAAGACATTATCTTAGCATTGCGCCTTTCCTCTTTATTTTAATCAGGGTAGGAGACCCCACAATTAAAGTTATTTTTGATGGTACTCCCAACCCTGTTTTAACTCACAGAATCATCACACACCACTTATTCATCTACACTCACTAAATCTCTCAACCCCACGGCACCAAACGGCTATTTGGAAAAAGATCTCTGCCAAAGTGCCCCTCATCGGGAGCCCGTCAGGCATTGCAGCGCCGGCCAGACGAGGAGCAGCCCGATGATGAAGCATGACACCCAACTGGGTGTGTGAGGGCATTACATTCCAAAGAAATGGATTCCCATCTCTTTTTGACTCTGTAGCCTACTGTCCTTTGTACATTGCTAAATTCTAGATCATTCAGGAACAGCACAACTTTAATTTTCATATTACCCTGCCCCTAACCTAGGAAGGCCCAAATCCACAGAAACAAAGGAGGATAGCCGGACCCCTGAAACCAGTCAGAGGAGGGGCTGCCCTTTGAAATTTGGGGGGATGGACCATGCAGCTGTGACAGTTGGGTGCAGGGCTTAGACTCTCGGAGAAGGTATTTCAATAGACCTCTTGACGAAATTCTCCAAATGCTGTGCTGGAGGGTTGAAGCAAAGGTGGGTGATGTGTCAACCTAGGATTGGGCAGAGGTACCTAGCTTCTGGAACTTTCCACCCCCACTTAAAAACCCTTGCACAAGGAAAGGACTTTGAGAACATTCTGCACCTGGGAGAAGGCCGAAACAGATGGAAGAGAGAAGACCCCTAACCCTTGCAACATGGATGGATTCAGGGACTTGTGACTTTAGTGGGCATCCAGGGATGAGGATTTGCTTCTCCAGGGCCAGTGGCACTAGCCCCCCACACCTTCCGGGGGACAGTAGAGGGATAAATCTCCTAGGGGATCCAGGAAGGTTCGTTCCCCTGATCTTCTGAGGATTGGTCCTGCAGGTATGTACCTGCAAAGGGGCAGGCCCCTGACTCCTACTGACACATAGGTGCCTTGCAAGCAGCTAGAAATGATAGGACTTGAGGAGTGCATGCAGGGAGAGCACTCTGCCTTAAAGACATTGAGAGTGCTGCTGAGGAAGACTCAGGCCGAGGAGAGATACCAGATGCCCAGACTTGAGAACAGTCCTGCAGAAGAATGAGCACAGTAAAAAAAAAAAATGTTTCCGGATGAAAACGAGAATTTGAAACCCTCCTGCTGAATGGGGCCCCAGAAAGCCCCAGGAGAAGTCTTGAGGGGAGGGGGGGGGGAATAGGTCATACTTGGGCAAGAGTAGCATTCCCCTCCTGGTTTTCAGAATACTCCTGGGAAGGGACAAAGCCCTGTAGGTCGGCATGAGCAAATTGGAATATTGGAGGGGAGAGTACTTCGGCTCCCTCTCCAGTAAAGATGTGTCCCTGGGCACCCCTGCCCCCGGGGACTGGCTCAGACAACTACGGTAAAAGAAAAATACGAGTGCTGCTCCACTGTTTTCTTGAACAGTCCCTGAGGCCCTCCATATTCCTGGGGCAGAAGACGAAAGCCTGGAAGCTCCCAAGGCAGCCTAGAGTGGAGATGGGCGCCCACCCCTTCCTCTGCGCTCATGCCTCGAGGGGCCAGGTGCACCCGAACAGCTGTTCGGATCCATATGTGCGAGTGGGAGAGAAGTGGAAACCTGACTCCTGTGCCAGATTTTGAGGAACAGTTGTGCCTGCACGAGGAGCTAACAGGGCCTGCTAGGGATTTGGGAATCGCCCCAAAAATAACGGATTTGGGTGCCCTGTG
Source organism: Calotriton arnoldi (assembly GCA_963921515.1). Lineage (NCBI taxonomy): Eukaryota > Metazoa > Chordata > Amphibia > Caudata > Salamandridae > Calotriton > Calotriton arnoldi. The sequence continues at coordinate 926,302 of CAWUFW010005218.1, read as the reverse complement.
CAGGACCAGGACACTTTTTACAAAAAAAAGAAATCAAAAGGGGCACCACCAACGGAGAGCAGAGTATTTGTAAGTTCCACCAAGTCCGGCAGTCCCCAAAGGAGACACTAAAAAGCTTTTCTTTATAGTCACTCTAAGTCTCCCATGGGATTACATTGTGGACCCTGGTAGAAGGTTGATTGATTTTCAAACACTCCTGGAGCTGGTGCTTTGGTATAAAGGCTCTGGAACAGTGCTTAATTTGTGGCGGTGATTTCCAAAGCTCAGCACCAGCACTTAATTGTCAGCACCAGCATTATGGCTGTCTGCCACATATTGGCACTGTTTGTCTGATTTAGAGATGAGCACAACAACAGTTGTTCATTAATTCAAAATACATTTCAAGTGACTAATACCTTGCGTCCAAGCTATTCCTACAGCTTTGGAGCCTGAAAGAGTCTGAATTGTCACACTTGTAGGAATATGATTGTTAGAAGTTGTGTTGGTACTGTCGTTGGCAGCACTGGCAGGGGCAATAGGTAGTGCGAGCTGCAGTAGCTTAACCACTGCTCTGGAATATGAGGATGTCATTTGAGATGTCATCAGTGATGTCATCAGTGATGTCACTGACCATGTCATGAGTGATGTAATATGTGACGTCATCAGCAGTGCATTGCGGGGGCGCGAGTTATAGTTAGCTCAACTAACTATAACGGCCGAATTTCTCTGGTTTTGTACGAGTGAAATGTCCAACTAACTATAACGTCCCTGAAACCTATGTTTTTTCAGTGAATTTCAAAGATTTTTTAAATGCTAATTTCTAACTATAACGACCCTGAAACCTATGGGTTTTTCAGTGAATTTCAAAGGTTTTTTAAATGCTAATTTCAAACTATGCCTACATAGGTAGGACATATGCAGAAAGAGGAAGAAAGGCGCAGAAAGAAGCAAGAGAAATGCAGAAAGAGGCAACAGAAGTCCAGAAAGACAAAGAAAGGTGCAGAAAGAAGCAAGAGATATGCAGAAAGAACCAACAGAGGGTCAGAAAGAGGCCTTGTTGCAAAGTCATCCTGTGCCCCCAACTTTTTGCTGACGGGTACTGGTGGTAACTGAGCCTGACTAACCAGGCCTAGAGCCAGTGCTATGCTAAAAGACACTTAGAATGCAGTGAAAACACCTACATACACTAGGGTACACTGTGGGTTGGGGTGCCCCTGTGATTGGCATGACCTCCCCTGTAAGGCCCTAGTACATAATAGGGCAGGGGGATTTAAACTACCTCTAAGTCAGAGGTGCAGAAAGATGCTTCTTTAACTAGTAGTCGCGTTTGCAGAGTGGTAGAGAAAGGGTGCTGGGCCTCCAACCAGCGCTCAGGAATTCCGCTGCGTAGGACTTACAGGAGGTACCAGGAGGGCTTCTTGGCCCCCAAAGTCCCTCAGGAGTAAAGTGGACTTTATCCCCCATCCCGTAGTCTGCCAGGAGGCGCGTTTGCAGAGTGGTGGAGAAAGGGGGTGTGGCCTCCGAAGACGTCTTAGCAATCCTACTGTGTGGAACTTACTGGAGGTAACAAGAGGGGTAGTTGGCCCCCAAGGACATCCTTGGGGGCCAACTACCCCTCCTATTACCTCCAGTAAGTACCACACAGCAGGATTGCTAAGTTCTCATACCAGCCCACGCCCTCTTTGCCCACCACTCTGCAAACGCGCTCCCTGGTGCGCTCTTGGATGGGGATTGAAGTCCCCTTCACTGCTGGGGGTCCTTAAGGGCCAACTAGCCTACCTCTTACCTCCAGTAAGCCCCACACAGTGGGATTGCTGAGAGGTGGACACAGACCACACCCCCTTTCTCCACCACTCTGCAAACGCGCCTCCTGGCGCACTCTTGGTTGGAGGATGAAGTCCCCTTTCCTTATGAGGGCCCCTGGGGGCCAACTAGCCCACCAGATACCTCCAGTAAGCCCCACACAGCTGGATTGCTGAGTGGTCAGAGGCCACGCCCCCTTTTTACACCACTCTGCAAACGCGCCTCCTGGCGCACTGCTGCTCGGGGGATGAAGTCCACTTGTGTCCTGAGGTCCTCTGACGAAAAACTTTCAGGACAGGAGCTGACCTGAGTGAACCATTAGTTTTGAAAATTTCGCGAAGATTTGTCAAACGGCGCCAAAGATATTGACCAAAAATAAACGCGTTTTGAATAGAAACAAGGACCTAACTATAACTACCTACTGGCAACCGCCAGTAGGTAATATATATATATATGTATGTATGTATATATATATATATATATATATGTGCACTGAAAAACCCAAAGGTTAAAATGACGTTAAAGTTAAGTGAAAATGTCAGTGCCTACATAATGTTTTGAACTCAAAAACCCACAGAAATTCCCCAGTTACAGTTAGCAGAGCTAACTATAACTTTCGCCCCCGCCATGCACTGCTTATGACTTCACATATTACATTACTCATGATATGGTCTATGACATCATTAAAAACATCATTGCCTACATCATCCAATGATTGTGTTAGTTTGTTTCATAGTTTACCTAGTGGCAGGTAACTACCATATTACTTCTCTACCTAATGTTGTACAGCATGTGTCCAGCTAATGGGTGCTATTGTTTACCAAGCACATGTGCTCCTAATACATCATAGGTGTGTAAAGGTATTGAACACGTTATAAATCTATGTATTCAGGAGTAACTCTGTGTAGGTGACAGTTGATGACTGTCCAGTATGTTGTATACACATTTTTGGGTTGTGCTGAAAAAGTTTATAACAGGACAAAGATTCTACGTAGTAGATACTAAGTATTGTAAGCATCCTTGAGTATTTAGACAGAATCGTCCGAGCATGACAATTTCTACATAAGACAGAAAGAAGCCTGTGTGCACCAGGTACTAACCTATGTACATGTGCTTGATTACTTCTGTAACGTTTTCACCACAGTATGAAGGCTGCAGGTCATATGACCTTTAGCAACTTCAGACCTAGGGTATTGTTAGTGAGTAGTGTCTCTTTGGAGTGGTTTTGCTTAGAGTGAACATGGTTCCTAGTAGATTCTTTATAATACTCTGTGGTGTGTTTCTCATGAGAGTTTCACTGTCTGCAAACAGTGTGGTACAGAATAAACTCTCTCGATAGGGTAAACACTGTTTTCCGCACCCACTTTTCTTCTCATGTCAACTTCATATCTCACGAGAGATTCACTATCTGTGAAGGGTTTGATACAGGCTAAAGGCTGTCCTTAGTAGGGCATTAGTTCTATAACACGGCTTATGGGTCTGGTGTGTTGGTTTTCTCTGAACAGTAGTGCAAAGGTTGAATACCGTATACAGTAGAGTTTACCAATCTATGTGTGGCTGATTGTCAACATCAGCTCAGCTCCACATGAAGTGTATGTTATAGGGTCAGTGTTGCACATAACAGAAGCTTGCTTCATCTAAGGGGCTTGTATGTGTGATGGCATTAATGATGTTTCTTATTATTCTGAGCTGTTTTGTACTTACTTTCATACCTCAAATGCCATACTCGTATATAGAGTATTGTGTAGAAAAGAAGCTTCGATGATGTCATCATTGATGTCATCAATAATGTCATTTGAGATTTCATCAGTGATGTCATAAATGATGCCATAAAACATCATTAGTGATGTAATATATGAAGTCATAAACAGTGCAGGGCGGGGGTGCAAGTTATAGTTAGCTCTGTTATCTATAACTTGTGGATTTCAGAGGTTTTTTTAGAGTTCAGAACATTATGTTGGCACTGACATATTCACCTAAGTAGAACATCACTTTAACCTTTGTTTTTTTCATTGAATTTCTTGGGGGTTTCTTGCGTATAGTAATATTTTGTTACCGTACGCAAAGCCAACCCCCGCGCTGCACATGACCTTTAGTCATGCACAGCGGGTAATGGCTGTAAAGCCTGGTCTGTGGCACGGCCTTGCGGCAACCCCCCCAGAGGCAGGCAACCCCATTCCATGCACGCCCATTGGTCATGCGCGGCCTGGGGTTTGTCACAGGGGCTGGCTTGCAGCATTCAATGCCCTGCAGGCAGCCAAACCCCTATCTATCTATCTATCTATCTATCTATCCCTATCACTACCCCTACTCTGAGAGCATATTGGGTGTACCCTCTGCCCGATCTCTTAGGTTAGCCTGTGCCCCATACCTGGATAACTGGATCAAGTAATCGACCTGATGTGGAATTGGCAATCGCTCTATACAGGATGGAAGATCAGCGCAAGCACAGCTGCATGTCGAATGTAGCAGTCATTCCAGGACATGTCATGGCTGTAGTGCCCCTCTGACCCGTAAAGTGACAGTGCATTGTTTAAATAATAAAGAGGTACAGCTCTGATGCAGTGATGTGTCTAGATGTTAGAAGCTGTTTCTGAACCGGCAACGCAAACACTAGGATATCTTGTTCTGTTCTTAGCCTTGAACGACTAGTAGAGACAACGTAGCAGAAAAGGCTTTCTAGAAACAAACAACATGTGCAGCGTCCTCTCAGAAAATAATATTGTGCACGCCTAAACTAATAAAATAACATTGCTAAAATGAAGTCGGCCTAAACGTGTAAAATGTAAACTAAAAATGGAAAACCAAAGTGGGCCCAAAAAGGCCTCACCACACCCTCCCCTTGGCCGTGAAAAGACTCAGCTTCTACATAAAACTATACTAAAAGCAAACTACAATATGAAAAAATGGTCAAGTTCACAAACCAAGCAAACAGAAGCCATCAAAAAATTTAAATGTGCCAAAAAAGGAATAAGCGTTAAACAATTTGAAGGCTCTCAAGATGTTATCCATGTTCTCAGTGTTAAAGGAATCCAAGATGGATTCAGCATCTGCAGACAATATTTTAACAACTGCCTCGTTGATTAGTTCCAAAGAACAAATGTAGTCAGCACCCTCACTTGATGCCAAAGACGTGTCATCCTGCAGTGTACCCACATTAGAAGAGCCAGGATCCACAAACTGAGGAGCCGAAGCATCCATTTCCAAGGAATAGCATGGCTCGTAGAAAGCATCCTGAAGCAATGGTTGTGTCATGGGACATCTCCGAAAATGGGTCCTCAATGGACGCATCAGCAGATCTATGTCCACAGATGGTAGCAATACCATTGCAAGACAGATGTCGAGTGCACACTTGAAAGAGCACCTCAGACAGTGAAACACAGGCTGCATGCTGGTAAACCACATTGGTCTACTAGACAGGAACCAGTCATTGTTTAGTTCCTGCAGCAAAGACCGTCCAAAAACCTGCACCATGCGTTCACGACACAGCTGGAAGTGTGGCAGATCAATCACCACCTGGCCCCAAAATAGAACATCCCTTGTGGAGCAGCAAAAATAGGACCAAAATACCACAAATGAGAAATAACACAAACAGTATGCCCCAAAAAACACTAGAAAACATAGAATGTATGAAGGATGGTATCACTCCAAAAATGATCTGAAAAAGCCAGACCCAACCGCTTTAAAATAGTGCACAGCACCGGCGGTGTTAGAAGCATTAAATATGCATTGCACAAGTTCACCAAAATGGCAAGGCAAGTTAGTGTACAGTAACAATTGAATTTTGGAGGACAACCCTCTACTTGTAATGTTTCACGGGCAGATGTAAGTGCCATGTCCTTCTGAAACAATAATGCTTTTAGTCAGCTCAGTTTGTCAAAGTTAACCTTCAAGGTTGAAATGAAAGGCCATAAGCTAACTGCTGTAGCTGTGTGCATTGGAGGAAATAGCATGGAATTGCAACTTGTGACTATCTGAGAGACCGAAACCAGATATGGGACACCCTGCTGTCATCCCACAGCAACTTTTTGATCGTTCAGCATCAAATAACTTCCATTCAAAAGCAATCTAATGACTGGACGAATCAAGAAGCTGGCACTCCCGTCAAGTAACACACCCGATTGGCCATCAAAGCATTACATGCCCTGTGCAGTGTCACCTCTTTACAAATGAGTGAGTGAGTGAACAAAGATTCACATTCATTTCCACTAAGGAACACTTCCCGTTTCACACTTACACTTTTGTAATTGAAGGGCGAGGACCACAATTCGTGAACAAAACTCTCCCCTAAAGACTCTCATCTGCCGACTGGAAAATGTTTCAAGCAAGATGTAAAATGAAACGTTGAAATTAGTAATGAGATCCCCACGTGTATTAACCATACTGCTGACGGTGTCTCAGCTACCATGAAAGGCAACTTTTCTAATTTCTCGATGTTTAACATTGTATATGTAGCGTCTTTCCTAGCCATGACCTGTTGGCTTACATGTTAAATTTAAAGGAAAAAACAATTCTGTGGTTTTCAAATATCGCCATGACACGTGGTGACAATTAAAGACTTGTAATGTCCAGCTCAACTGCATAATTGATCTAAGTGAGATCCTCCAGGATTTCCCAATTTGCAAAAAAATCACAAAATCAGCAGTTTCGTAAAACGGCCACACTCTTTACAAAAGTTCTGCAAAATTTGGAGAATGCAACTCTCCTTGTAGGAGGCATTGCATAGCTCCCGTGACCTGTCCTGCCCCTGCTCCCACTCACCGCGAGGAGCCACGCACAGCTGGACAGAGGAATGGACTGTCATTATGCTGATGTTATCTTTCCAGTCAGTCAGAGCACTTCTGCCTGCACACCAGATATGACCAGTTTTAAATCGATAGGCACTGAGGGGATGAAGGAAAGCCTTCCATTAATTCTTCACCAAAATAAAATGGGAAATACCCAAGTGAGAAAGTCGACCACTAGCCGTATTTTCATACTGTGGGTCCCGGACGGAATTGCAAAAAGCGGAAATACCAAATGAGAAATTATGCGTTTCCACTTTAAAGTACAGTGTTCTTGGGAGGTGAAAAAATCAATTACCACCACAGAACTTCGCCAGTACAATCAATGCTACGTCACTTACCTATTCCATTACCAACTCCAGACTTCAAACTCTTAACATACAAATAAATTACAATCTATATAATGGGCACACACTCTAGAAAAGTGGCACGCTCTGTTATCTACTATCCAATAAAAATTCCATTGTGTGGTGTTATATTTCTGTTACTGCACCAGCAGAAGTCCAAGGCATGCTCTGTTTTATGAGCTAAAGTGGTTATTATACGAACAATATAAGATATATATGGCTGCCATGCCATTTCGAATCAAGTTTTTTTTTTTTTTAAATCTCAGGCTAGCAAGCATAACACTTTTTTTCTGTTTTTAAAATGCACCGTTCAGTAAAATCACAATGACTACTCTGCTGGCACAGCATTTGCCCCACAAAATGAAAAGTAATCTCTCTTGCTCTGTAGTTCCTCACTTAATATACACTTTCTCTGTATTAGTAAGAGAATCTGTATCTTGATGACAGCTGTTATAGATAGCATGGACTCTACCCAAATGTATTGGAGCGCTTTACATGAGCACCAGTTACATTATCATTGGGCGTATTATTTAAATTTTTTTGGGCATGGGAAGATTAAGTCATTTTCCCAGAACCACAAGATGTTGAGCCAATGCCAAGACGCAATAAAAATAAATGCCCCCTGGGCCAGGCGCATGCCCCATGGGGCGGGCCCTAGATTTAAGCAAAACTTGATCAAAATGAATGCCCCCAGGGTGCCTTGTGGGCGGCGGGACCAGGGGGGCATTCATTCTTTATAAAGTTCTGAGCCTGCTGCCCATGGGGCATGCAGCGTGCCCAGGGGGCAATATTCTTTAAATGAATCTAGGGCCCGCTGCCCATGGGGCATGCAGCAGACCCAGAAGGGCATTATTTTATGCAGAATAGCAAAATAGAGTGCTACAAAAATGGTGCAAAATTTCCAGATTTGTGCTGCAAAATTTCCAGATTTGTGCCGCAAAATTTGCTAATCCATGCCACAATATCCTGGGGGTTCTGCTAAGCTGATTCTGCCCATGGTGTAAAGAAAACATGCCATTTTGAGTAATGTCAGTTGCAGACGATGCAATATTATTCAAACTGTAAATATGAGTTGACAACGTATACATGCCATTATCAACAACAGCAAGTGCTTTCTCTAAATTAGCTTGATCAATTTGCCTCAAACGAGCATCAGTTTCCATTTGTGATAGTTTCCAAACTTAATTATAGGCAGCATTAATGAATCTTTTAGAATGCGGAGACCTAGGACCCAACAAGAAATATTGCAAATCCAGCACCTCCGAACGGGGAGAAAGATGCTCTTTTACTGCAGACAAAGTGGAATGTTTGCTGGCATAACTTTCCTGCGGGATAGGTAGTAATCGTTCTTGAATGTTGAGGCTGGATGTAATGAGTCTTGTCTGCTAGCTTTAAAACCCTGTGTGGGGTTAAAAAAATTAGCATGACAACCATTTGTGTCCACTGGCCACAATACCCACCCGTCAGGACTTGAAAGTGTTTAGTTGTATGTACCATTTTGCAACATACTATTGAGCTGTTCCTCAGTGTAATTTACCAAATGTTGCCAATTATCCTACTGGAGAAGTCGGACATTGTTCCCATTGTGTAAAATTGAAAAATGTGCGTGGAACACTAGCTCTGTGTAGATAATGATGTGCATAGTGATAACAAAATATCTCTCCATAATTAGCAGAGTTAAGATACAAATCTTCCTTTAAAAGTACAGTATAATATTCAAGCTCTGAGAGCATTGACGTAACTGTTTTTATGTCCCAATGATCAGTAACCTATCCAGGGGGAATCACGTCACCCATCATGACCTTAAAGATGTAAGGAATCTGCAGTGTCTCTTTAGGTCCAAAAATATCATATGGGACCCTATCCCAAACAATTTTGGCAGGCACTGGAAAAGCAGAAATGTTCACAAGGCACAGATCTCTGCACTTTGTGTGAGCTAGATTAAGATTTCAACACCTCGACCACCAGTTCTACGGTAGAGCGCTCTGAAAGATAGTGTCCATTTATTAGCAAAAGGAAAAAGTCACAAATCCGTCCAAAGAAGCAAGACAAATAAAGAAGCGGCAATCAAAATGTAAAACCATGTAGGGATCAGATCAGTTTGTTTCAGCCAAAGGAAAAAAAATCATGTACACCATGTACTGGAGTGTCAGAAGAATCAAAAGAAAAGTCATCAATATCGAGAAAGTAACAAGAAACAGTCTGTTAAAAAACAGGAGACATAGTTGGTAGACACCTCCAAAGGTGGTTCATCATAAACAACTATGTTGTTATAAGCAGCAGAAGCAAGCTGTATACTCACATCCTATATATGGCTTGTATTTGTAGCGGAACAGGAATCAACATTAGTTCATTCTCCGCTCTCCCCATCCCGGGGGAAAGAACATTGGTGTTGCTTAAAACTTGAAGAGGAAATTCCTGTAGGGTAGTGAGAGGGGACTACCTACGAGTCCTCATGGCCTACTGTGTAGAACTGATCTCATGATGCAATTTTACTTTATCAATGGAGACAAGACGTTTGTCTGTACATCCAGCAAGCGATGGCAGAATCACGGTTCTTGTACTTTGAATGCCGAGGACTGGCACCGATGCACCAAACTTCTCCTTTACTGCAGTCTTCTTTCGAACTAAATCCCCCAACTTTTGGAATCCAGCCAGAAGGCGCTGGTTGCTCCTCCACTCTATCAGCAGCAGGCGTTTTAGAAACGTCATTAGACATCTCATCCTGGAAGCCAAGACTGTCAGGATCTGGAACGTACATCTGGATACCAGACAAGACCTCTTATGAGATTCGGCCACCCAAACATTGTCTAGGTAGATTTTTAATGCTCTCTGGACCCCATACAAGTGATGGATCCAACTACGGCCTGAACCTAATATTCTAGCTGTTAAGTATTGCTTTAAGTCACAGTTTTTCCTCTCCACTGTCAAATTTCCCTCAAGATATTAGGGCGAGGAATTGTGCACAGTCACACACAGGGTTACCATAGTATGCCGTAAGCCTTAGAGGCAAAAGCAGGGCCCTGGTCTGAGTGGAATGCAGCTACTGCATATATCCCGATGAAGACTTGCAAATCCTTAGAAATAGTGCGAGCGTCAGCCAATCATTGTGGACACACCCATAGACATCTGGAGCAAGAATCTCCAGCCGGTAGAAGGAATTTAAATGCACCATCTGAATTTAGGGGACCGCAATGACCTAGGTGCACACATTGGAGCAGTTTGTTTGAAACTAGGAGGGGTGTCTGCGGTGGGTGAGCAATGATGGAGCTTTTAATCTGTTGGCAGTTGTCAAAACTAAGGACATATTGCTTTGTCTTTTTGTACAGACCATGCCACCAATAGAGCGTCTGTAATAAGGAAACTGTGTCCGCCACACCAGCATGGCCAGACACTACACCCTCATGGGCATCTATGATTAATTAAAGCCTGCTGCCTTGGTTGGGAATCACACAGCCACCCACCCCAAGGATGGTAGAAAAAGGAATATTTTGAGCAGTTAAATGATAGGTATATTTTGTGGGAATTGTTTTAGGTAAAGGGGTGCCATTGCAAGAAGCTTTGACAGCAGCCATGATATCTTCATCGACCCTCGTGTGAGAACAAATAATCGCAGCTACTGTAGCAGTCTTAACTGCAGATTTGGCAGCTTCAGCTGCCAATGAATTCCCTACAATGTGTACTCCAACTTGCTGGTGACTCAATGTGTATATCACATAAGCCAGTGGCAAACTGTCTTTAAGTTCTGCCACCTTTCCCCTAAGAAGTTTACGCTTTATAGTATTTCCCTTTGGGTCTCTGAATCCATTTCGGCACCAGTAGTGTACATTTTCATTAAAAAACTGAACACAGTAATATGAATCACACACTATGAGTGTGGGGAATTCAGGATCTGTATTCTCTAGTGCCAGAATCAAGGTTTTTTAGTTCAGTCAATTGTGCAGTACTATTCCCTAGGGACTGCGTGTAAGTTTTTTGAGGATGAAATTTTCCATCCATCATGACACCATGTACCACGCACATGTCGCTGAGTATTGGTGTTTAGTGCCTATAGCAGGCCGGGCTGAACCACCAGTATATATGATGTGTTTATACTGTCCAAGAGTCAAAATGTTACTGGGCATAGGGTATTCATGTTCATGTTGGAGAAATTCTTGAGTTTGTCAAATAGGGTCAAAAGCATAGTCTACATCAGTAGCAGTCAGGAAATTGACCCTTTGTATCCATCTAGTATGTAAGGCTTTCGCGTTAGGAATGCTGGCCTTGGTTACAGCCACTAAGGCTGGGACGGGAGTAATGACAATTATGAGTTTCCCTTGAGTCACTGGTCTTTCCTTAATGACAGCCATCTGTACTGCAGTCAGTATTTATTCAATGAATGCAAAACGCATTTCAGGATTAGAATATAAATGTGATTGATATGCAATTGGCACTGTGTCACCTTCTTTGAATGTGACATATGTAAAGCCAATGGCACACCAATTATACGGATGACCAAAGTTCTTTAGTTGACACATGTGTGTAAGTGTCTTGATGCACGCATATCAGTCTGTAGGGATCTGAGTATTTGTTCTGATATCCAATGTGTACTGGAAAAATCAGGGCAAATGAAATCGTATAATTGTTTTAGGTGTTGTGCATGATCAGGTATGTATATTCTGCCATAATCGAAGAATCCTAACAAGGATTGCAATTTTTTATTGGTGTTTGGTGGTTGTAAAAGAGCACATTTCTCTAAGAAATGTGGCGCCAGGCTATTGCCCTCACTTGATAGTTCGTCTCCTAAAAATAGGACACTGAGGAAAGGAATTTATGTTTTCTTGAAATTGAACTTGTAGCCATGTTCAGCCAATCCCAATATAATCCGGTCTACTCTTCCTAATTGAGGTTTTAAGTCATCATCCGTTAGATATATGTCATCAACGTAGGGCAATTCTTCTTGGTCAATATCCTGTAGAATTGACCTTACTCAGGCAGTGAACAGTCCTGGACTGTTCTTATACACTTGAGGGAGTCTGCAGAAGTGCCGTTGTGAGCTGAGTGTGGAAAAGGCTGTCAGATCTCTGCTTTCTAGCGCTATCTTTTGTCAGAAGAAACCATTGGAAATGTCCCAGGTTGTTTTGTATTTCTTACGGACAATATTGTTCATTAAAGCCGTACTGTGTGAATTTTGAATTGCAAAAGTGTGTGTATGACTGTATCCCAGCGTTTTTTAGAAGACTCTTGTCCTTGTGTTTGCTTTGTTCGCCCTAAGTTGGCAGGGTATGCCCAGACGTGGGTCCCTTGCTCACTTTGCCACTGGATTCAAGCTAACCTTGCTGATGAGGGGTGTTACCCTGAAACCTGTCCCAGGATGCTTGTTTCCGGTCCAGGGAAGACTGTCAGTTAACTCCCTGGTGATCAGCAGCTTTGCTACAGTGTTCTAATGAGCAACTAGAATGCTAACATTCTGAAATCATGCCACGAGTGTGGCACATCTGAACGCCATCTTGATGGAATCAAAGTGGAAACCTGAAAGCATTTTCTACTGAGGATACTGTAGTAAATGAGGAAATTAGGGAGCTTCATAACAAATAAGTTTCCCAAGTTGTCCACCAGAGAAAAAAAGAGCACAAATATCACCCAAAGGTGGCCCAAGTATAGCCCAGTGACCGAAGTTTGCAAAACACTTAATTCTTTTGTTTTTTTGCAGTTTTATTTAGTGTAGACTTAACCTGAAGGTATCGGAGTGCTTTACATGAGCATCAGTTACATTATACAAGGACACATTCATTTTGGTTTTAGGAATGGGGAGATTAAGTGATTTGTCCAGAATCACAGGATGCCGAGCTGATGCAGAAACTCAAACCTGGTTCCCCAGTTGCAAAGTCTTCAGCTCTGGCCGTAACGCCACATCCTCTCCCTTAAGTGTAACATATAATCAAGCGATCAACTGAATGAAAAAAAACATAAAGATAGCAAATTATTTAAAAGTGCTTTGTCGGTATTTGAGAACTCAGAAAATATGTCTTTATTCTTGTTTAGAGCACTAACCATAATTTCTATGAGAATAAGACCCTCTTATGGAGGAGGATGTAGAGGAAACAAGTAGACCATGCTGGGCAGGCTGGAGGGGCAGTGGCAGCACAACAGACCATGGAGGGCAGGGTAAAGAGGGGCAGGGGCAACAAACCAACCATGCAGTACAGGCAAGAGAGCCTGTGGCAATATAAAAGACCATTGACGGTAGAAGGAAGAGGCAGTGGCTGTACAACCATACATGCCAACAGACCCGATTCAGGCAGGAGACTCCGGATGTTTTTAAGTCCAAAAGGGCTTTATTTTATCTCTCTCCTGACTAAAATTTCCTCTTTTTCAATGTAAGTCAATGGGGAAAATCAATTCCTCAGATTTATTTTCCAAAATCTCCCTATTACCAAGTTCAAAATGTTGACAAGTAAGGTACATTGGATCACGGAGGGCAGGAGGAATGGGGTAGGGACATTGACTCGGATAACAGAGGGCAGGAGGGAGATGGGCAGGGGCACCAAACTGACCTTACAGGGCAGGCGTCCGGGGTTGCAGCAGCACAATACACACACAGGGCAAGCGGGACGGCAGTGTAGCACAACGGACCATGGAGAGCAATAGGGAGGGGACAGGGCCGTGCACATTGATAACAGAGAGCAGAGGGGAAAGAGGCAAGGGCAGCAAGCTGACCATACCGGACAGACCGGAGGGACAGTTGCAGCATAATGGACCATAAAGGGCAGGAGGGAGAGGGCAGAGCACAACAAAGGACCAGAAAAGATAGGCAGGAAGGGATAGGACTATGCACGTGTAAAACGGAGGGCAGGGGCAAGGGGGCAGGGCAGGAGCAGCAAGCTGGCCATGAAGGGCAGGCGGGATGGGCACTGGCAGCATAACACACCATGGAAGGCAACAGTGAGACTATAATGGCATACACACAGAAAATGGAAAGAAGGTGGGAGGGGGTCATGGGCAGTAAGCTGACCACACAGGGCACGTGGAAAGGGCTGTGGGAGCACAGAAGACCATGCATGGCAAGCTAGAGGGTTAGTGGCATCACAACGGCCATGGTGGGCAAGGGGGAGGGGGCAGAGGTATGCACAAATGACCATGGAGGACAGAAGAGAGGGGTGGGGCTGGACAAAGAAAAAGAGGGCAGGGGAAGGGGCTTCCCATCGGACCACGCAGGGCAGGCAGGAGGAGCAGTTGCAGCACAACAGAGCATGGAGGGCAGAAGGTATTGGCAGCAAAATGCACCATGGAGGACAGGAGGGAAGGTATAGGGGCATAGAACTTGAACAGCAGGGTGAAGATGGCAGGGACAGACAGCAGCCATCTGACCATGCTAGGCATGTGGGAGGGGCAGTGGAAGTTCAACAGAACACTCAGAATAGATAGAAGGGTGGCAGGTCCATGGAATATTGTGGGCAAAAGGAGGGAGCAGGAGCATGCACACAGACTTTGGAGGGCAGGGGGAATGAGAGTAGGGGCAGCAAGCTAAGCACAGAGGCTAAGCAGGAGGGCAATGATGGGACATATAATTGGGCAACAGAGGAAAGGAAGAGTGGGCAGGTACATCAAGCTAAATGGAGGGCAGTGGCAGCACATTGGACATTACAGGGCAGGAGGGAGGGGGCTGGTGCATGGACTCAGACAACAGAGTGTAAGGAGGAGGTGTATGGGGCAGCAAGCTAACTGTTTCAGGCAGGCGAGAAGGGCAGTGGCAGAACAATGGCCACATGGCTGTAATGAGGGAGCTGGGTCATGGACTTGGACAATGGATGGCAAGGAGGAAGTGGGGCAGGAGCAGCACAATGCCAGGTCAGGCCCTGCGTTCAACACCCGCCGCAATGTGAATTGGGATGGGCATCTTACCAAACATAAAAAAAATAGAAATTGACTGTACAAAACAAAGGTTACAGGGACGTTATTGTAAGGAAATAGAATTTTTAAAAACTTAGAAATTCACTGAAAAAAACAAAGGTTACATGGACGTTCTATTTAGGCTCAGATTTCACTCATACAAAACAAGTGAATTTCAGCAGTTATAGTAACCTGAGCTAACTATCACTTATGCCCCCGCAATGCACTGTTTATGACCTCACATATTATATCACTCATGGCATGTTCAGTGACATCACTGATGACATTATCCAGTGCTTGTGAGTGTTTTCTAAATGTTTGTGTTAAACATATATACTAATGTACTACAAAAGTTTAATTAATATACTTTGTGTACTACTAATGAGTGATACTATTTATAACATAAAATATGCGAGTGGCTGTGTGACTGTGTGTATCCATGTGTGAGTGGATGTCTGAGTTGGTGTATAGGTGTGTGAGTGGCTGTATGGGTGAACAAGTGGGTATGTAAGTACCTGTATGGATGAGTGAGTGGGTGTGTGAGTCGCTGTATGGGTGACTGAATGGCTGTGTGAGTGGCTCTGTGGATGAGTGATTGTATGTGTCTGTGTTGGTGAGTGAGTGGGTGTATGAGTGACTGTATGGGTGAGTGAGTAGATATGTGAGTGGCTGTATGGGTGACTAAATGGTTGTGTAAGTGGCTGTATGGGTGAGTTACTGTGTGTGTAAGTGGCTGTATGGGTGACTGGGTGGCTCTTTGGCTAATTGATTGGTTGTGTGAGTGGCTGTATTGGAGAATGAGTGTCTATGTGAGTGGCTGTATGGTTGAGTGAGTATATGTTTTAGTGCTTGTATGGGTGTGTGAATAGGTGTGTGGGTGACTATGGGTGGGTGAGTGGGTGTGTGAGTGACTGTAATGGTAAGTGGGTGTCTGAATGGCTGTATGAGTGAGTGGTTATGGAAGAGACTGTATGGGTGAGTGAATGGCTGTTTGAGTGGGTGTTTGGTTAAGTGAGTTAGTGTGTGAGTGGCTGTATTGGAGAGTGTGTTTGTGTGTGAAAGTCTGTATGGATGAGTGAGCAGATGTGTGAGTTCTTGTATCGATGTGTGAATGGGTATGTAACTGGTCGTGTGGGTTTGTGGGTGTGTGAGTAAGTGTGTGACTGGTTGTATGGTTGAGTGAGTGGCTGTGTTGAGAGACTATGGATGAGTGAGTGGGTATAAGAGTGGCTGTATTGGTGACTAAGTGGGTGTGTGAATAGCTGTATGGGCGAGTGTGTGGCTGTGTGAGTGGCTGTATGGGTGAGTGACTGGTTATATGAGTAGCTTTTTGGGTAAGTGAGTGGGTGTGTGAGTGGCTGTATGAGCGAGTAAAACCGTAGGGAGGCCACACAGCCCCCTTCTCCGAACCAATTATGGAACCGAGGACCCCATCTCCGTGGCCTTTGTACTTTATAGGTGGGTGCCTCTGCCCATCTGGGAAACCCACCAAGCAACACTTATATTAAGTGAAGGGCGGCGCACGGCCTTCAGCCCCGAGCCTCATTAGGCCCTGGGGATCCCATCCCTGGGGCCAATTTCAATTAAAAAAGGGAGGGTGGCCACACGACCCCAGGGACCCCATGCCCGAGGCCTACAATGGCTCCTTATTTTTGCTCATTTTGCCCCGGTGGGATTAGGGAACCCAGGGCTGCCATCGGTCCTTACTTAAAGTACCCGGCCCCAGGGAATGGGGTCCCCAGAGCTCAATATGGACTAGGGAAGCGGGGCCCTACTGACCCCCCGCATATTTTATTTTTAAATGGCAGTCCAACATTTTGATTTTTCTTTCCTGCGGGATCGTGGAAAAAATGGATGATTTATTTTGATATCTTGGCCCCATGGGATTCCCTCTGTGTCCCCCCCATAGGGCCTGGGGGCAGGGTATGCCTACCCTGCCCCCTTATATTATTTTTGTTTTAAAACTTCAGGATGAGGGACTAAGTCCTGTAATGGCTGCCATCAACACCTTTCTCATGTTGCTGGCAGCTGATCAGAGTGCTCGCTCCCGCAGGAGTCTGACTCCCATGGGAGCGAGTTGGCCTAAGGATGAACAAATGTTCCCTGGGCCAATCAGAATGCTCTGTTTTTGTACTTCTGCTCTGTCGAGACTCTCGATAGACACTTGCGGAGCTAACATGTCCAAATATACATTTATTTTTTTACCTTAATTTCTCAAAAAATACTGAACAGATTTACACCAAATCACAAAAGACATAATTTGCAGGCCAAGATCAAGCTTCCTGCCAAATTTGGTGTAATTCTGTTCAACAGCTTTTGCAGTAGCTCTGCTTAAAGAAGTCTATTGAAAATTGCATGGGGAAATTTGCTTTTGGGGCCCCTCCTTTTAGGTCGAGCTAGACAGTGCATGCACTGTCTCTTCGAGACCTGCTGTGATCAGTCTGTGTGTTTCAAGTCCATCCCCTTTCTTGACACTACTTTTCGTTTGTCTGTCAGTGTCCTTTAAAAATCCTTGCAGTCAGCCCTGCCTCTTTGTCCCTCCTTTCTCTCTTCTGTTCCTCCCACAGAGCAGGGGCTTAGTACTGTTACATTCCACTATGGTTCTTTATCTGTTCTCTGGGGGACTGATCAATCGTGTCTCAGCCTTAGGTATCAGACACAAGGCTAAAGATCTTTTGTCCTCGTTCTTAGCCAATCGCACCCAGTCAGTTAGTCTAGGTGACTTCAACTCACCAGTTTTCTCACTCCCGTGTGGAGTTCCACAAGGATCCTCGCTAAGTCGACTTTGTTTAACATCTATGTGACGGACTTAGCACAAGTAAATAAATCATTCGGGATGGGTCTCACGTATTACGCGGATGACACTCAACTGGTGCTCGCCATGCATAATGATAGAAACGCAGTCTCGGCAAGTTTCCATGATGGCATGCTGGCGATTAGTTCCTGGATGTCAAATCACTGTCTAAAGTTAAATTCTGACAAGACAGAAGTAATGGTCTTTGGAAACCTTGCCCCAGGATGGTCTCCGACCTGGTGGCCAGCAGATTTAGGACTACCCCCAATCCTGGTCAAAAAGGCCAGGAACTTAGGTGTTATTTTCGACGATAGACTGTCTTTCATTCACCATGCTAACTCGGTGGTCTCCTCCTCCTTATATGCTTTGCGTATGATAAAGACATTATTACCTTTCGTCCCAGTTAGCACAGGAAGACAGTTAATCTGTGCTCTGGTCATGTCTAAAGTTGACTATTGCAACAGCCTGCTAATTAATGCCCAAGAAAAGGTTCTGGGTAGGCTGCAACTGGTACAGAACGCAGCTGCCAGGATACTGTCAGGTACCCCTAAGTTCAAGCCCATCTCTAATGTGGTGCGCCAGCTTCATTGGTTGCCCATAGGAAGCAGAACGAAGTTTAAGGCTCTCTGCATTGCTTATAAGGCAATTCATAATATAGGACCGGAATGCTTGAAGAAAGCTTTTCTGGCTTACACGCCCAGTAGATCTCTTCGCTCGGCAGATGCCAATCTTCTGACCGTTCCTAGAACCAAGAAAGCCAATTGGGGTGATAGAAGCTTCATAAATGCCACATCCAAACTGTGGAACTCCCTTCCTTTGCAGATTAAGGCTAGTCCCACACTGCTATCTTTTAGAAAACATATAAAAACTTGGCTCTTTAAGCAATAGGTTTCCACCTGGTCCCTGCGTACTCTCCCAGCACATAGCGCCGAGACACCTACGGGTATTTGTGCGCTTTACAAATTGCTAAAATAAATAAATTTCTTGGTTTCCTGCTCTGTTACTGTTTGTCTGTGTTCAGCTTCAGCACCCTAGCTGCTTTCATTCAAACATAGCATTGATCCTCCCACCTCCTCTTAATGCCACAGTTGTGTTACTGATGCCTTTTCTACTGCTGCCTTCCCCACCGTGGCTTGTATTTTTTTTATTAGACTTTCT
The DNA here is from genome assembly GCA_963921515.1 of Calotriton arnoldi. Lineage (NCBI taxonomy): Eukaryota > Metazoa > Chordata > Amphibia > Caudata > Salamandridae > Calotriton > Calotriton arnoldi. The sequence continues at coordinate 907,565 of CAWUFW010005218.1, read as the reverse complement.
TTTTGCACTTTTCGATCGCCACTGTCAGTTGGGCTTTTTCTAGTAGGACATTTGCTTGGTTTAGGCTTTCTTTTAAGGGGGATTGGGCTTGTTTTTAAGGTATGGCCTGCAAAGGGTTTACATCCCACCTCCTCACTTTCCTGGCTTTTCATTGGTTCCTGTGCGGGCCGCTTACTTTTCCTCCAGTTCTATTTGCTGTAGCATATTTTCTTGCATTGGCCAATGCTTGTTTACAGTGGCTTATAACTATTGGAGAGCCTTCCATGAGTGCCACTTAAACTATTTGTCAGGCGTTGCTTAAAGTATTTATTTACAGTTGGCAGGCATCGCTTAAACTATTTATTACAGTTGGCACAGCAAATCTAGCGATTCACCCGGAATCGGATGTTGAGTCGATGTGGAGTCTCGAACCCTGCTCCTCAGCTCTAAAGCCGGCACCTTTAGCTGTTACGCCATATGGTGCTCTGTTCTTCGTAATATTGCTTTTAGCAGATGAGGCATTTTAAGTTCGGATGGATGATTACATTCAGTAATTGCCTTTCTTAAAGCATTAATATTGCGATTCACCCAGAATCACATGATGTTGAGCTACTGCCAAGACTCGAACCGGATTGCCCAGCTCCAAGGTCAGCTGCTCTGGCCGTGACACTACTGGACTGGTGTCTGCTGCATGAGGCATAGGCTCCTGTTTATTCCTGATAACCCGCCCTGAGCAAGAGGTAAAAGATTCCTGGTTCTTGCTGTGAGCAGCGTATCCCCCTCCCTGTGCTGCCGTCCTTCTCTCGTTTTGAAATCTTGTTCTCTTCCCTTGTAGTAGCAGCGGGCTCTCCCCTCCCCTTCCCAAGAGCAGCTCTGCCTTTTCCATACACGCTCTCTTTTACAGACCGACTTTCATTCCTGCAGCCCTTTAATGGCTCAGATGAACACGCGCTGGGTGGAAAACTAACCCATTATGGCCCAGAAATGTGAATTTGTTGCTTCCTTTCAAATGGGTGATATTTGTTGTCTGTAAAACGAAGCTCTTGCACTGTGTGTGTGATTTTTCTTTACCTCACTTTTTAAACCTCACCCTGGATTTAAATATAGGTGGCTATAGTTGGGCGCATGTGCTTTACCATTGTATTTATGGTCTGTTTCAGTGATCTATCGCTTTGTCTGCTGAGTGAGTGAGGCTTGGCTCCCTGATATCTCCCTCCTCCCCCACCCCTCTCAAGCTTCCTTGTCCTAGGGACGGTTTCCTATTGACAGAGAAAAAAGGCCATTTTCTGCTTTAGAGTCAATGATTATTTTATGGGCATGTTTTTGTAGAAGGACCAAGTAGTCCGATTATCATCGCTAATCTGTTCATCCATGCCTCGTTCTGCTGTACTACATGGACACAGAAAAGTTTACAGACAATATTAAAATGATTATATGGTTTTGTGTAGCGTCGACCGGGTCTCAAGAACCCCTGGGCGCTGTACAGAAAATAGGTAACATGTCTGCTCCCTAAATGGAGAAACATAAAATCACACATTGCAAAATCACGTTTACAGTCAGGCGCTGCAGTATGTACAAATGTGTCACATAGCAGTAGCAACATGCTCAAGCATGTATAATGAATAATTTAGCACACAGAAATACGTAATATACCCTTGCATGGGGAAACTATCTGACTATAGATTGTTCACATCGGTCTACAAATAGTTCCTTTCTCTTCAGTAGTAAAGCTGGTTCAAAGTACGCTTTTTTATTTAATGTATTTTTTATAATAACTTCACATACCATCTATTTTTTCTGCACTCCTTTTTAACATTTATGTTAAAGTGTTTGGGCGACCTTGTAGTTGCCTGCAATGTGAGAGGTTAGTTATGTGGGGATTTATTCATGTCTCCTTCACAAATAATAAAACAATGCATAGCAGAGCTGAAAGACTTGTATATTTTTTTTAATCACTAGTAAATCGGCTGCAGTGGAGAATGTAATTTTTTTTTTTTTGCAAATATAAAGCAAGTCATGCTTACGTGATAGCATTATTTTTTTTTTTTTTAGCATAGCTTACTTTTTTTTTATTTTTACAGCATATGCTTGCAACAAAGGATAAACTTGCACTGGCATGCCAAGGCCAAACTTATTGTCTTTGCCAGTGTTTGTTTTTCTTGTGTCAATATTTTTGGCGTATCCCTTTTTAAGGTTGCAGACTACCACACAGTGCAGCTGTCTGGTTTTCTAAAGGCATCTTCGGGACATTCAAAATGCATTCCGCCCATTGCTTACCATTGGCTTTGTGGTTTGTAACTCTCATTTTCTGGCTTTTTATTTGTTGGCTTTATTTGCTTTTTTTTATTGGGGCCAGTCAGGCCTTTAGTTATGATTTCACATATTGACAACTCTGCACCACACAACATATTTACACATAATACCACTCAAAGCCTAATAATTACACTACACATAATTACACTCTACTCAATACAACATAAATACACCCCACATAAATGCACTCTATAACGCATACCTGCAATCCACATAAATGCACTCCACACCATAACACATAATTCCAATAAGCAGAATTTCGCTCAATGCCACACACTTCCACGCTACACAATTCAACTCCACACATTTACAATACACACCACATAATTCCACACCAAACCACATATTTCAAATACACAACTACACCAGATACCTCCAATACACACGACACATTTACACATCATACCACAACTAACAATTACAATACAACCCACATAATTCCACTCCACACCACATGCGTCCACTACACTCCAAGCCAAAACACATAGATAAAACACATTGTCATTTACAACGCCAATAGCTGTAACTCTTAGAAATGCGAGACCTATTGCATTGCAAATGCTTGTTTTCTTAGCCATCGCTTGATGGATCCCCCAAAAACTATCCAGGAAGGAGTTGAGGTGAATTTTCTTTTTTCTGGGAGGGGGGGGACATTTTGTGAAGATTTGTCAAACGGCGCCAAAGGTATTTGCAAACCAAAGCACACCTTGTCTATAGAAAAGCTGACCTAACTATAATTACACAGTGGCAACTGCCACAGGGTAAGAAAAATATGTATATATATTCAATGCCGCTAAATTTCCATATTTGTGCCGCTAAATTTCCATATTTGTGCCGCTAAATTTGCTAATCCATGCCGCAATATCCTGGGGGTCTAACTCGTAATATATGCTATTTATCGCACCCGATAACTAACGAATCACTGACAAAATATCGACTACAACAATATCGAAGTACAAAAATATCGTGACAAAGATATCGAAGTCAAGAATATCGACATCCTATCTACATCATGGTAAGTACAAAAATATCGAGAAAAAATATCGGTCAAAAATATCATTGTAAAAAATATAGTTTTTTTTAATGTTAAAAAAATAATGTAAAATAAAGTAAATAATACATATAATTAAAAGAAACATAGTTAAAAATATTTTACAATGTTTAAAAATAATAACTAATACATATAGGGGCCGATTCAGATCTCGGCCGGTAGGGCTCCGAATCGGATTCGGCTTTACCGGATCCGATTCGGAGCCCTATTTCCCGACCGATTCGTACGCGCGTCCGGGCGAGCGAGTACGATGCGTATTCGCCGACCGACTCGTCCGGGAGTCCCGACCGCTCCAACCGACTCGATCCCGGGTCGAACCGCACCGACCGACTCGCTCGGACCCGACTCGCACCGCGCAATGGAGACGTTCCCCGGCCGGGTAAGTACGATGCGCGCCGCGAGCAGTCCGACCGAGCCGCGCACTCCGGCTCGAAAGAGCTGTCGGAGCCGTACTTTGGGGGTCCGTGTCGGACCCCCTGTACGCGTAGCCGCGCGAGTCGCACACAGGGGGACCCATGGGTCCCCCTACCTGTGCGTGTACGGCGCGAATCGCTTCGCCGCGTACACGCTGTAGGGGGCGCACTTGTCCGCATCGCACCCATTGAGTCAATGGGAGCCCGCGTACGCGTTGTACGACAGGCTCCCATTGACGTCAATGGGAGTCCGTCCGACTCGAGTCCGATGGCATACGTGCGCATCGTACTCGTTCGGTCGGACTGCACGGGTCCGATTCGGTCGGAAATCTCTCCGGGTCCGGCTCGGTCGGAGAGATTTCCGGCCCGAATCGGAATCGGCCCCATAATGTTAAAATAAATTTAACATATACATATAAAATATAATATATACTTACTTAATAATATTCATAAATAATTATTTTAATAACTTATAAACTGTTAAAAACATTTTAGAAATTATAAATACATATATACACATACAAAAATATTATAAATAAAATTAAAAAATATATATATAACAAATTAAAAAACTACAATATTTTTAATGTTTTAAAAATAAATTATACAAAACATTAACTAAAACAATACAGAAAAATATTGGATAGCGTAGGGGTAAAAACTACTATTCCCACTCCAGAGAGTGCAACAGTAGGGAAAGTGTTGGATAGCGAAAGGGTTAAAATTACTATTCCCACTCCAGTGAGTGCAACAGTAGGGAAAGTGTTGGATAGCGTAGGGGTAAAAATTACTATTCCCACTCCAAAGAGTGCAACAGTAGGGAAAGTGTTGGATAGCGTAGGGGTTAAAATTACTATTCCCACTCCAGTGAGTGCAACAGTAGGGAAAGTGTTGGATAGCGAAGAGGTAAAAATTACTATTCCAACTCCAGAGAGTGCAACAGTAGGGAAAGTGTTGGATAGCGTAGGGGCTATAATTGCTATTCCAACTCCAGAAAGTGCAACAGTAGAGAAAGTGTTGGATAGAGTAGAGGTAAAAATTACTATTCCAACTCCAGAGAGTGCAACAGTAGGGAAAGTGTTGGATAGCGTAGGGCAAAAATTACTATGCCCACTCCATAGAGTGCAACAGTAGGGACAGGGTAGGATAGCGGGAGGGTTAAAATTACTATTCCCACTCCAGAGAGTGCAACAGTAGGGAAAGTGTTGGATAGCGTAGGGGTAAAAACTAGTATTCCCACCCCAGAGAGTGCAACAGTAGGGAAAGTGTTGGATAGCGAAAGGGTTAAAATGAATATTCCCACTCCAGTGAGTGCAACAGTAGGGAAAGTGTTGGATACAGTAGGGGTAAAAATTGCTATTCCAACTCCAGAGAGTGCAACAGTAGGGAAAGTGTTGGATAGCGTAGGGGTAAAAATTACTATTCCCACTCCAAAGAGTGCAACAGTAGGGAAAGTGTTGGATAGCGTAGGGGTTATAATTGCTATTCCAACTCCGGAGAGGGCAACAGTAGGGAAAGTGTTGGATAGCGTAGGGGTATAAATTACTATTCCCACTCCAGAGAGTGCAACAGTAGGGAAAGTGTTGGATAGCGTAGGGATTAAAAATAACATACTTATCAATTAAATAATTATTTAAATTAAATAATGATTTATTAATAAATTAACAATAAATTAATTATAAATACCAATAAATTAAAATTAATAATTACTTTAATAACATTAAATTACTTCCCACACTATTCCCCAATAAACAAACAACCCACTCCGCATAAAATTTAACACAATTAATATAATTATCAATTAATCAAATACAAATTAATTACCAATAATGATTAATAAACAATAAATTAATTCTCAATACCCAAAAATAATAATTAATAAAAATTAATTACCAACTAATAATTAATTAACAATAAATTAATTATCAATACCAATAAATATTAATAAATAATTGCTTAATTATAATAAATTACTTCCCACCCTATTCCCCTATAAACACACAACCCGCTCCTAAACTAAATTAACACAATTAATATATTTATCAATTAATTTATTAATAAAAGTAATTACGAATTAATAATTAATAAACAAATTAATTATCAATACCAAAAAATAATAATTAATAAAAATCAATTACCAATAAATAATTAACAATAAATTAATTCTCAATACCAATAAATATTAATAAATAATTACTTATAATAAATTACTTCCCACCCTATTCCCCTATAAACACACAACCCGCTCCTAAACTAAATTAACACAATTAATATATTTATCAATTAATAAAATTTAATTACCAATTAATAAACAAATTAATTATCAATACCAAATAATAAAAATTATTAATTAATTTATTATAATTAATTTACTTCCCACCCTATTCCCCTATAAACCCACAACACACTCCAATAAAAAATTAACACAATTAATATAATTATCAATTAATAAAAATTAATTACCAATTATTAATTAACAATAAATTAATTATCAATGCCAAAAAATTAAAATTAATAATGACTTAATTACAATTAAATTACTTCCCACCCTATTCCCCTATAAACCCACAACCCGCTACGTTACTAAAACGCAAAATTTACTTTAAAAAAAATTACTAACTTCTAAACAATTAATACATATATTTAAAAAAAAATACAAAACATATCAAAACATGTGGAACACATACATATAAAATACATACTAAAATACATAACACTAACATAAACATCGATATTAACATCGATATTTTTGCTATCGATATTACTAACTTAGGGGCCCATTACGATGGCGGGCGGAAGCACAACCGCCGTGCTGGCGGATGCAAAAACCACCAGTTACCGCCGGCACGCAGCAGTCCACACGCCCGCCCAATTACGATGCGAAAAGTAGGCCAAACACCGCCGGCAAGCCAGCAACACCGTCCGCCATCAAAGTGCGCCCGTACATGTAGCGGTGCAGCCCAACTGACACACACCGTCCGACGAAACACGTCCCGCCCGGCGCATAAATTACGATGCCGCAAACAAACGGCTCCCACGGCCAAGAGATACCGTACGACAAACCGAAGCGGTAACACGGACGCCGAGCACGGACAACGAAGAAGCGGCTCCCCCGAGCATGAATCCAGCACTGCAGGCCGTCCCCATGCTCCTGCTGATGCACCACCAAGGACGCAACGTACCGCGGAGACGCAGGTAGGCACACACACAACAAGTGCACGCAAACAGCGCACACAGTGCAAGGGCGGAAAAAGCGGACAACCCCCCACCAGCGCGTGTACACTACACATCCACCATCGCATCCACATATGACACACAGGCCAAATCGTAACATCGCAGAACACATGTGTACACACCACCTGGGACTAGGAACCAACCACCCCGTCACGGCCCCAAAGCGCCGATGACGCCGCCACACATGCGCACAACGCAGAGGCCAACCGCAGCGCCATGCATGCGTCGCACACAGACACAGGGACACAACCAAGCAGCACACACATCAGCCCCACCCCGAACGCACATGACACGTGACAGGCCGGCCACAGACATGTCCCCAACGCCCAATTCACGGACAACACCCAACGCAACACAACCGACGCACACATGTCAGTGAAGACACGCAACAGCAGGACACACCCCAGTGTAACAAACATGGCGTAGCACACAACGGCGGCAACACCAACTAGGAGAAGCAGGGCCCCTTCGGGAAGAGGAACGCCAGTACCACACAGAAACACCCATACCACCCTGCACATATGAACAAGACATATAAAACGGAACACCAAAGAGCCCGGGGACCGACAACAGGTGGCCCAAGAATAACATTCACACACAAGGCCCAACGCAGAGCGGAAAGGCAGCCTGCCGCCCACACAAGGGAGAGCAGACAGCACTGAATGACCTTCCATTCCAACTCCGAAACCACAGCCCTACGACAGAAGCCGGTGAATACAGCCATTGTCCAAGAATAGACCAACACAGGCATGCCGAGGAGACCGACCACAGGGCAGATAGCGCATATCACAGAAGCACACAACGGACGGGGAAGAAAGAAGAAAACACTCCCCCATGTCGGCCACATGCAAGTTAATTGGAAGGAGTCACACAGCACTGACCTTGAACTGTCTGAGAAGCATATGGGAAGAGGGCCCGTGTCCTCCAAACAAGCCAACAGAACACAAGTCCTGTCTCCCTACGACTACACAGAGCTCACAGCAACCCCGGAGCGTGCACATTGCAGACTGCACACACAGCCGGAGCACGCCACCTCAACGAACCGCTGCGAAATGGCAACCGCAACACACCTACCCAACTACGCCGAACAGCTCAAGCTGTACAAAACCAACCTGTGCCATACATTGGGATGCGATCTCCTGTCCCTGCTGAACGTAAGTTACCGACTGACTTACCGCATCACATTGTTCAGCTGCGTCATGCCCGTCTTCTACTGTCGGAGGTGTCCCTACCAGCATCCCGTGGAGATATGCCTCTCCAACCCGGCATGTCTGAAGGCGGACCTGCTACCACTACTCCTCCCTCTGGACGCACACGACAGGGCCTGCTCTGCCTATGGGGGCATGGCGTATGTGGCCAACATCGCACCCGCACTGAAATGGGACCACTGTGCCTCCACACGACGGATCATCGATAACAGCTACATCGAATGTCACCCAGCATGCCCCATCATGGTCCTCCAAGGGACAACCTACGAACAACACCTTGACAGCCACCATCCGCTTCATTGGCTGGCAAACATGTACACCACCAATGACATGGAAGCCCTGCTGGACGGCATCGCATACCTGACAACCTGTAAATACGTCGGACCACAACGCAGGTTCCCCGAGTGACCTATGATGTCCAACCCCGCACCCATGCTTAGCTTCCGCACGAACTGGCCAGTCACCACCACAACAGCCATACCAAACGACCGGCAACTGTAACCACACCATCAACGACATCGCCATGACATCGGATATGACCGGAACATGCACACTGTTCCCCATCACATCCAGGAACACCGCATGCATCGTGGGAGGCAGTGGCATGGGCTCTGTGTATCGCACCCACATGGACGGAACTGCACGAACAACCAGGACACGACATGGATCCAGCGCCCATGGACACACACACCGCTCAGTGGACATGAATAGGTCGCCTGGAGTCTGTGGGTGCTGCACCCCTCCCACCCCCGCCCCGGGAATCCCATACCAGGACCTTTGCATGGACGACAAGTGCATACAACAACACGACCCCAGTGACTGTGACATGTCCAGTAACCACCACAGTGCAACAACAAGTGGCACGCCGCTGCATGCACGCAAGCACATGCCCTGATGTCATCTCACATGCACGCGTGCATGAGGAACAACCGCAGCAAACCTGTCACATGGAACTGAGATGGACTGTGCCCATGATGCCAAGCGGTCTGGTAGGCTACATGTATACCGTCTGTGTCAAAGTCCGCAGCTCCGCAGCTATACGTAAATGTACATTAGCACAGCCTTGGCCAAGCAGATGTCACTCTGAAGCCCACATCCCACATGCAACAGCCAATCACATGTAACCCCACACCCTATCCCATTTGCAATCATGCTCAGTATATCCTCAACATGTATCCCGCTGCCAGTAGTGTCCACTATACTGCATCACAGAGGACAGAAGACTCAATATAATGTTTGAAACCAAAACTGTCTCCGCTGACTCATTTCACAAGTACGAATGAGAGAGGATGAGAGTATGTGAAGTACACGGCAGTCGTGACATGACCATGTAGTCCACTGGTATTGGATGTCAACGCAAATGAGTAGCACTACTGTGGAAGACACACATGTGTCGTGTGAAGTCGTATGGACGCAGTGCTCAGGTGGGTGGGTGCGACGGGTAGATGCGCACATGCCAAGTTGGAGCACGCCGTGTTGGGAGGGGTCATGAACAGTACACCACCGCTTCCCTGGGCATTGTGAGAGGACACCTGTCGGGGGGGAGTGAACACGTGTGTGCACAGCAGCCGGGCACACGTACAAAGCGGTACCAGGCGCACCTCAGCCCACCCTCTGTGGACAAGCTGGATCCTGTTGTGCGCCCGCCATGCCCCTGACAAGGCACACACAGCCCCAGTCGACCAGGTGTAGCCCCAACATAGTCAGTCCGCACAGGCGATACAGGGCACGGGATGGCAGTGGAGCATGGTGTGTGAGAGGTCTCCTCGCGCTCCTCCTGGTCATATCACGCAGGCAATAGAACCTCAACGTCTAGCATGGCACAAGTCAGATGGAAGTGTAGGGGGACGCACCACAGCACGAGCAGCACTGACGTCACGGGAGGTGGCTCGCACCATCCCATCCATTGCCCATCATACCAACCACGCCACATGCCATTGCGACTAAGTGCAAGCGCGTGCGCCACCACCCCCGAGCCCTCCCCAGAGAGGCCAAAGAGTGAATGTGTGGGCCATCAGCCACAGACGGACGCGGCCTGGCCGCAAGGGCAGCCACAGCCACTGGGTGTCGCAGGTGGCGGATCCGGAAGGCGAAGACTGTGATGCATAGTCCATGCAGGCCGGGTCACCATTTGGGGCACCACGCAGGTGGACGGCGTCCCGCGACACATCATACCCTGAGACAGCCCACTCGTGCAACTGGACCCACACATACACTCCTTGCCCTCTCTGGTGCGAGCTTGGGGCTGCCTGTGCAAGCTCTAGCCTCGCAGGTGAGCATGCATTTTGGGGGAGCGAGGGGAGGACATGAGGGCTGGGGCGAAGATGACTGTATCACTGTCAGTTAGTACAAGGGATGACCCAGATGTGGAAAGGAAGAGACGTGTCCCGTGTGTACTGCAACTAGTCGCCAATACAACTACCCCCCCATGTCCGGAATGTAAGCCCGCACCTAGGCCCGCCCATCCGCCACATCGAACATACCACCAGCATGACAACCTTCCCATTCGAAACACTGACTGGGGTGGCGACCAGTGTACAATCATGTGTAGCCTACCCACGCGTACATGTGGGCCCTCCATGATCCATGTCACCTGCGGCAAAGTCATGACATGCGCAATGAGGGAAGTGAGGAGAGCTGCCCGCCCCACGCGCAGAAGGTGCATCAGCTCCACAGACCCAGCAGCGAGTCCAGCAGGGGTCACATGTGCAGGGGCAGCTGTGCCTGGTGTGAAGGCACATGCATATAGACAGCACATCGACCAATGTGTAGTCTGCCCACATCTACAGTCCATCATCATGCGGACATAGGAATTGAACACAGGGCAACACATCTTAGTGGGTGCACCCACCGTGACCAACAATGCGCAATCATCGACGTACCCGCCCTGTGCATGGCCCCCCACCCAACGGCGGCACATCCAGTGCCACCATCCCACACACACAAGCCTTCCACGGAACATGCTGTGTCCAATGGTCAGTACAGAGTCAGCGCCCATCTGGTGGATCCTGAACAGGAGACACATGCACACACATGCCAGCTCCCACTATGTACGACTGCCACCTGGCACGTGCAATGTAACCTCTCACCTGTGACGTGTGACTGCAAGCACACAGCCGTCTTGGCATGGGGCTGTCAATGTGGACACCTGTCAATGTTTCGGGAGGTGTGATCCGTACAGTGCTGTACATAGGGTGCAGTGCTGACACCTACTACTGTCTCATATCCCCTCGTGCCACAGGTCCCACTTGTTTTGGCCGCTCAGCCTGTGCCCACATCGTCGTCGTCGTGTGCCATACTCATCCAGCCGCGGAAGCAGTTCCATGCTCAGCAGACATTCATGTTGCCGTGGCGTTGCCGCTTGACGGATATGCAGTCAGTCCCCATCAGCACGCCCCGCAAGTCATTGGGGCCTAGATCCCCATGTGCATGCACATGGCAGTGGTTTGTATCACTAGCCATTGCCATTGTTGGGAGACCTGTGTAAGTGTATTGTGGCCGTGCCGTCCCAGCTTGACAGCTGGGCTGTGGCTCCTGTGCTTACTCAGTCATGTCAGTGATGTGTATGCGAAATTGCTATGTGTCGTGTTGCTTTGACATGTGTCCTCTGCCATTGTCCCTAGGCGGAGACCGAACATTGACCGCCCATACCAATTGCTGGCGGACATGGACGATACAGAGGTTATTAGGAAGTTTCGGCTGGACAGGCCAACCCTGCATCGACTGTGTGCCATGTTAGAACCCCATCTCCGTCCCCGCAGGGTGTATCCGACTGCTGTCACCCCCACGGCTAAGGTGATGGCCGCCATGCATTTCTTCGCCACTGGGTCATTCCAGCACACAGTGGGCATTGGAGGAGGGATGTCCCAGCCCATGTTCAGCAAGGTGCTGAGGGATGTACTGGCAGCCATGATGCTGTACCGGAACAGGTACATCCGCTTCCCCAGGGCTCGTGAATTGGCGGCAGTGAAGGGTGCATTCTATGCCCTTGGCAGAATCCCACACGTCGTTGGAGCCATTGACTGCACACATGTCGGCCTTGTTCCACCACAGGCCACTGAGCACCTGTACCGCAACAGGAAGCACACGCACTCCCTGAATGTGCAAGTGGTGTGCCTTGCGGACATGGTGATCACCCACGTGTGTGCAAAGTTCCCAGGCTCGGCCCATGACGCACACATAATGCGCAACAGCATCTTGCCACGACTGATGTCCAATATGCAACAGGATCGTGCCTGTATTGTCGGTGAGTATGTGGAGTGGTGTAGCGTGCTGGCTGTGCGATGCTGTCCCCTGTCCAGTTGGATTAGCAACGGTTCTCTGTGTCCCTCACACCCAGGTGACTCTGCGTATCCGAATGGGGCATGGCTGCTCAGTCCATTGAGGAATCCTCGCACCCCAGCAGACGATCGCTACAATGAGGCACATGGGAGGACCAGACGTGTGGTCGAGCGTACCTTTGGCCTCCTCAAGTCCAGGTTCAGGTGCCTGGACCGCACCGGGGGTGCGCTGGCGTACTCCCCACAGAAGGTGTGCCGGATAGTGGTGGCGTGCTGCATGCTGCACAATCTGGCCATTCGGAAGCAGATCCCCTCATCGTGGATGACGGAGATCAACCAGGGCCCCAGCCCGCAGACCAGGACAGCTCGAGTGAGGAGGACAGCGGAGAGGAGGAAGCTGGTAATGTGCGGCAGCAGCTCATCGCCCGCTACTTCACTTGACGGTGAGTGTCCATGTACGACGGCTGATGTGGCTGTATCTGTGCAGGTGTGTGTGTGCTGTGTCAGGGTGGCCGTTTGTTCACTGCGTGCTGTGTGTCAACGCTCCATGGCCAGGGTAGTATGCCACTGTTGGTGGCTGTGGCATTGTGCCCTATTGCTCTGTGCGATGTGTGTACATTGCTTGTAGTTGTTGACATGTACTGTGTGATGGGTGTGTGACACACTCATTGAATGTGCTCCTGTTCTGTCTCCCACCCCTAGGTCCCTACAGGCCCTCCGGATTCAAATGCCATGCCACGCATCAGGTGCCTTTCCGCCCAAGGTGGTCGTTGTATTCCGTACAAATAAGACACAGGGCACAAACAGCAGTTAGTGAAAAAGGTGCATTTATTACAAACTGTGACATGTGATTGTGTGTAAGGTGATGACAAAAGTGGTGCGTGCAGTGACAATGAGCTGTCGGTCATGGCTGCGTGATGATCAGGGTGTACCCACTGGTTCTATGTCCATAGTCCAACACACACATGCCATCCAGATGGCTGTGTGGAGTGGGATCGTAGTCCAAGTCAATGCAGTGGCTGGTCAAGGAAGGCTGGCGGAAGGCTGGCTGGCTGCCTCACTTGCGACTGGAGCGTGCGAAGTCCTCCCGGGAGATCTGTTTCCTCTTCGGACGGCCCCTTCCACGTTTACGAGGGGGTGCCTGCTTGCGACATGCTGGTGGTTGAGGTGTGATCACTGGCTGTGGACGCAGGGGAACTGGACACTGCTGCTCCACCCTGCGCCCCGGCAGGTGGTGGCGGAGGGGGAGCTGCTGTCCCTGGCTGTGACCTCACCGCCACCACCAGCTGTCCCATGAGGTCCACGATTTGGCCCATACGGGCGTCCATGGACCTCAGCACCCCCAGCACCTCACGCGTGTCTGAGGCAGACCGGACCCATTGTCCTTGGGCCTCTTCATAGGCCCCAAGGACTCTGGCCATGTGAGGCAGGGCATGGCTCCCAGGGGAGGCTGGCGTTTCCCTGACCCTGCTCCTCCTACCAGTCCTGCTGCCACCGGCCTGCCCACTAGCCACATTGCTCACCACGGTCCTCGCTGTGGCTCCCAGGGTGGATCCAGTCGTCCGGGCCACCACCTGCGCTGGGGCTGGTGCCAGCGAAGACGTGGCGGTGGTGGCGGCGGTGGTGGTCGGTGCGGCGATGGTTGCGGTGCAGTGGTAGTGGCCACAATGACCGTGGGTGTGGCCGCAACGACAGTGGCAGCAGGGGGCTGTGAATGTTCAGCAGCCCTGGATGATGGGTTGGTGGGTAGGAGGGGTCCTGGGGAGCGGCTGGGCCCTGCCACACCAGATGGGCCTGCTTGGTTGTCCGTGTCCGAAGAGGAGGACAGATCCTCCAGATCCGTGTGTCCTCGTTGGGGGCTTGTAGGCTGGCTGTGCTGGCTGCTGGCTCCATCCCCAGCATCCAGCAGTTCGTCACCTGTGGAGAGAATGACATTTGTTATTGTGTTGCACCTGGCGAAGTATGTATTTGTCGTCTGACATTGACAGTTCGTGCAATCTCGTACATGGGTTTCCCGGAGGCGTGTGTGTGGCTGTAGCATCTGTAGTTGTGTGTGCTTGGCAATGGGACTGTGTGCTGTGCACATGTGGCATGGGACGGATTGGCCATGCCGATGGGTGTGTTGCTGTGCCCCTACTTATTGTGACTCTGGTGTATGCGGGCTCCTGGCCCATCCTGGGTCTGGTTTGTACTTTGCTTTTGGGGTTCAAATGGAACACTTAGGAACGCATATGGCAACATGGGGGCCATGCCCCAGATTCGCATTTGGGATGGAATATGCTTTTGGGGTTCAAATGGAACGCTTAGGAACGCATATGGCAACATGGGGGCCATGCCCCTGATTCGCATTTGGGATGGAATATGCTTTTGGGGTTCAAATGGAACGCTTAGGAACGCATATGGCAACATGGGGGCCATGCCCCAGATTCGCATTTGGGATGGAATATGCTTTTGGGGTTCAAATGGAACGCTTAGGAACGCATATGGCAACATGGGGGCCATGCCCCAGATTCGCATTTGGGAGGGAATATGCTTTTGGGGTTCAAATGGAACGCTTAGGAACGCATATGGCAACATGGGGGCCATGCCCCTGATTCGCATTTGGGATGGAATTTTCTTTTGGGGTTCAAATGGAACGCTTAGGAACGCATATGGCAACATGGGGGCCATGCCCCAGATTCGCATTTGGGATGGAATATGCTTTTGGGGTTCAAATGGAACGCTTAGGAACGCATATGGCAACATGGGGGCCATGCCCCTGATTCGCATTTGGGATGGAATATGCTTTTGGGGTTCAAATGGAACGCTTAGGAACGCATATGGCAACATGGGGGCCATGCCCCAGATTCGCATTTGGGAGGGAATATGCTTTTGGGGTACATGCTGTGAGCCATGGGTGCCGAACGTGACATGTGTTGTGGCAGCATGACAGTGCATGGTTTGCGGTGTGTGCATGCTTGACATGGCCTGCATATTTGCTGTCTGTTGTGATTACTGGACATGGCATTGGACGCATCGTTATGAGTGAGTGATGGTTGTGTGCCAGCCAACGTATTGCAGTTGTCCCATCTCCTTGGTGTGCGTGCTGCCCTGTGCCATGTGCATCACTGCAGTGCTCGGGGGGTGTGGCCCATGTTGTGTGTTGTTGCTCACAGTGTGTCGTGCACTTCATTGACTTCTGGCACATGGTTGGTCATGGGCATGTATCTTAGCGTGACTGCTGTATGTGTGGCAGCTGTGCGGATGACATGCCTTTCATGAGACTGGGGCTGACGGATGGGATGGATGGTATGTTGTTTGTGCATGGTGTGTCTGTGTGTTTGATGGGTTCAGTGGTGTTCGTGTGCATTTATGTTGTTCCGCTCTGTTGCGTCTAGTGTTGTTTGTCTTACATAGGCGTAGTTGTGGGGTGTGTGGTTGACAGGCAGTTGGGGCTACATGGACAGGACTTCAATGGTGTTTCGGTTGTGTGTGATGAGTTGCACAGTGGCTGCCGTGTGGTACTATATTCAGTGTGGCTTGTGCATGCAGACGTGGCTCCTTGGGTGTTGCTATGTCTGTGATGGGTCATGTGGGGTGTGAGTCTGTTGTTCATGTCCGTGTGCACATTGTTCACTTGTTCGTGACGGTGGGCGGTGCTGCGTGTTCGTCTGCTACGTGACATGTCCCATGTGTTGGTCGTGTTATGGTCCTCATGCCTCCAGTAATCCAGCCCTGTCCAGTTTCCCACCTGCAAGTTGTTCGTGCGTGCACTGTACTGGATGCCACATGGCTCTAAGCGGGGGTGCTCCATGTTGCAGGTCTGTGGGGGTGGGAGGGTGTTGTGGGTCGTGGGGGTGGCTGGATACCCACTGACACCGATTGCTGTGGACCGTGATGTCTGCCTTTCGGCTGTCGTTGTGCACTGCGGTGGCTGACACGTGGCTGTGGGGTGTGGGGATGCTCCTCCTTGCTGTGCTGTGGGACTGGGGCCTGGTGTGTGTTGTACTTGGGCTGTCCACCGTCCCACCCACTGCACTTTGTGTTCCTGCCACTTACCTGTTACTTGTCGGTTAGTGCAGCTGTGGCGGACACATGGGTGTGGTGGGTGCTCGTTGTGGCGCTTCTGGCATATTTGGGGACCTGTTGGTGGTTACGTGGCTGGCTTAGTGTACACATGTCCCCACGCATCTTACAGTTGTTCTGTTTGGGCTGTGTGTGGTAGTGTCTGTTGCATGTGTGTGTGATGTGTTGTGTATTGTGTGCTGGACATGGGGGTGTTTGTCCCTGGGAGCTGTGGCATGGTGGTAGTGCATGTGAGTACATAGCGGTGTGCTGGTATACATTAGTTTGTACTTACCAGCCTCCACTCCCCCTGCTAATCCGGCGAGGATCTCCGGATGGATTACGACTCGCACCTTCTCCTCCCACGCTTTGAAGGTCTTAAAGAGCGCGGGATTCCCTCCGCCAGTGACGGCAGCCAGCTCTCTGTTTTTGCCCTCCTTCTTCTTGACCAGGCTCTTTACGTCATTCCAACGTTTGTTGATCTCGACTCTGTTCCTGGGCAGGGTCCCGACTGCATTGACCTGGTCTCACGATCCGGTTCCACATTCTGTTTCTGGTGGCTAGTGGTGTGTGCTGGACCATGTTCCCATAGATTTGTGGGTACACCTTGATGATCTCGTCGACCATGACCGTCAGCTCCATGGGCGTGAACTTGGGCATTCTTTGTGGTGCCATGATGTTTGTGGTGCTGGTGCGGTGTGTGTTGTGTAATGTGCAGGGGGTTTGTGGTGCCGGTGTTTGGTGGTGGTGGTGGTGGTGGTGGTGGTGTTTGGTGGTGGTGGTGGTGGTGGTGTTTGGTGGTGGTGGTGGTGGTAGTGGTGGTAGTGATGTGTGCGTTTCTGTGGTGTGCTGCTGTCCTTGCTGTGTCACTGTGTCCTCTCCTCTCCTCTCTGGTTTGCAATGTAGCAAGGGGTTGTGGTCTGTGGGAGTGCTGCTTTTGTACTCACCAATGTGGGTGTGTCCTCATGGTCTGTTGTTTTCAGGTGTGTTGTGTCTGGGGTTCTGGCCTTTGTATTTTTTGTTTGTCCGGGGGGGGTGTTTTCGGGATGTGTACTGTGCTTGTGTATTTGTGCGTGCCTTGCTGTGTGGACTTGTTGGCCATGTTGTGTGCTATTGGTTTTGTGTGCGGATGGTTTCTGTGCAGGTACGTTGGCGCCATGGCTTCTGCCGTGTCGATTCTCATCGGCGTTGTTTGCGCTGGCGGGCGGTATATTTGTGGTTTTTCCGCGCTCATGTCGGTGCGATCGTAATTTCACGTGCGGTGTGTCGGCCGTGAGGGCGGGCGGTTTTGTGTTGTCGTGCGAGTTTCCGTCCGTGGCGGGCGGTTTGTCTCCGACTCGGACGTTGGCGGGCGGTATTTTGTGTGCTTTTTCCGCCGATGGCGGTATTCGGTTTGTGTAATCGTAATGGCGTGGTCGGTGTTCAGGCGGTGTGTGCGGGCGGATTTTTGCCGCTTCCATGCCTGGCGGAATTATTTACGCCGGGTATCGTAATGTGCCCCTTAGATATTAACAAAAACGATATTTCTTACCTTCAAGTCGATATTCTGGTCACCGATATTCTTAATGTCGATATTTTGTCCCTACGATATTTAAAACTCGATATTAATGTAGGTCGAAATAAAAAACTTGATATTATGTCTGTGCACCATAAATAACATACCCCATGGCATATTTATTTGTCAGGTGCAATAAATAGCACCTATACTCGTTATCAAGTCCTTCGAGTAGAGGTATCTCATTTTGTTTACTAAAGAGAGCGGGAAGGTGTAACAACGTTTAAAATGTAGGAAACCTAGTGGCCAGTTAGCAATCAAGGGCTCAGTCTGATATTCTTAATCACAGCTCTCAAGTAAAGGAGGTTCACTTGAAAGCAAGAACACGATAGTTAGAGTCATGAAACAATTGTAGTTTGGCTCTGCCCTTAAATTTGGGCTCATTACGTTCCACAGTTTGGGGCCCTGAACTTCCAGGATCCTACCACCACGTTGGATCCAGTCTCTTTGGGTTATTAAGTGTGTTGACGTGGAGCACAGGGACCCGTTATATTTTGTAGACCTAACAGAATCTTGATAGCTGCATTGTGGAATGCCTGTAGTTTAGACAATAATTTCACTGATTGAAACATCCAGTTAATACTCTAGTCAAGAAAGGACAACAACCTGCTCCAATAGCTTCCTTTGTTCTAGTTCCACCGGTGGTGGGGGGAGGGGAAGGGAGGGAGGAAGGAAGGGAGAGAGGTGGAGAGGGAGAGAGAGAGAGAGAGAAAAAATATACTTGAAATTAGCAGTTTTTACTAATACACTGATTGTTACTTCGTGTCTACATGATAGATATTTGGGCAAAACACGGAATAGCTGGCAAGGTCACTGTAGGTATTCTTGCATAGGTTTTCCAAGAGAGCTGTATTTTTCTAAAAATGTGTTCACCTCAAGTTTCTCTTTTTAGCATTAGTACAATTACATTCCTGTCAGTATATCACAAAGTAGAACAGAATTATTAAAATGAAACACATTGAGTAAATAGGAATTGCATGTAAATAAATGCCAAGTTAAGCAACACACCGTTTGGAGATCATATTCACCTCCTGTATGACTTCCAATATGAGCAATCAACTGCATTTAAATTTATGAGATTGATAACCTGTCAAAAGTTCTTGTTTTTTGTGTTTTATTTTCTGTAGGATTCCACAAGAAGGTATGCCTACTCAGTGGCCTCAGTCTATCTATTTCACCTTCCAGTTTTATCGTTTTCCACCTGTAACAACTCAACGGTTACAACTAATGAAACTGGATCAGTCGGATTTGTCATCGCACATCCTAGTGCAGATTAACAAAGATGGCTCAGTTAATGCTGGTAAGAGCCTTATACATCTATTCCAAGTGTTAAATGACCTATGGGAACCAGGGGCGTAGCTCAGCCAGTTAGATGCAGGGGAGAGGGGGGCACGCGGGGAGGGGGGGGGGGTGTTGAAATTGAGATTTACCAAACATCACTGCCATTGCAATGGCAAAATGTATGAACATAGTGTTACATTTAAAAGGTTCATTCTCTGCACACTTGGGAGCCACCCAGTCCCTTATTTATTCTTGCCCTGTTTTGTTTGAGAGGGAAGATGAGGGGTGAGGTGTATACAAGCTGTGGCAAGTTTCATGAAAGTGTGTGTGCTATGACGGCTACTAATCTGAATGGAAACCTGACACTGCTCCACCGACTGGAGGCCCCTGGACCCAACTACACATATTTATTAGGGGGTGTCACCCCCCCCCCCACGCACCCCCTCGGAGCTCTGCCCCTGATTGGACCTATTTGTGAACGTAAGTAATTTTGTTTCTGCAAAATGCAATCCTTTGGGGTCTACTTTTAAGCAGAGCCATCATAAGCTGGAAACTGTTGATTATGTCTGAGAGAAGCCTGTCATACATAGAAGCAGCGTCAAATAGTCTCTGCACTGGAGGAATTCAGACACCAGTGGTGTCCCCGAAAAGGAAAGGCTTTCTCTGGACCCTACAAGATCTTTTGTGACTGTCGATCAGATCATGATGCTACCTCGGCCCTTGCGTAGCTTAACTTTAGATGGGCATAGCATTTGACTACCATAACATAACAAAACCCATTCTAGAGAAATGCAGCACCCAGTTTACGCCAAACTCGGTACTAGCTAAAATGTAAAGTTCACTCTTCAACTAAACATGAGACCAAAGAGGCATATCAGGATGCAGTAATGTGCTCAAAACATTACTTTGATATCAAATGGTAATGCCCAGGACAGCTCTTACGAAAGCAACACAAGACCAAGGACCACTTTTGGGAATTAATCACCTTCTGCAATTTCTAACTCATTTACTTTTGTTCGTCTGCTTTCTTGGACCTCAGTGAGAGCACCTCATACATTTGAAAATGACAGACCCTTTACCTGCCACTTTAATGGTATTTGCTCTGGAATTCCATAACCAGCTGAAGTGGTGAAAGTAAATTGAGTTTAATTAGGTTTATTTTGATTTCTCTTCGGGAAAAATGTAGGGGTGGGATGTTTATGGAGTAGGGTATAGGAATGGAACATTGACTGTTTTGAGTTTTTCTCTTTTCGCTGAGTGGCCGGTGCCTCTTTCCTAGTTTCATTTGTTCAGGATCCCTTAATCCACAACCATCGCAGAAAAAAGGTGTGCTGAAAGAGCGATCGTGTTGGAATCCTCATTCGGAGGGAACAACATCAGCATTTCATTCTGGGATTTAGTTATGAGGAAATCTATCCCTTTGCTAATGGTGTTATGTCATCGTTTCGGGACCGTCATCTTTGGGGAGCTCTTCAGGACTCAACTCTTTATATTATTTTAATTGGTTGTCTTTCACTCCCACTGAAATATGATCACATGCCAACAGTGTGCTTAATTGTGTAACATTCAAAATGGCGAAACATTGAAAAAAATAAAGCAGACATTTTTAAATATTATTATGTTCTTTACATCCAAAGTCTCGGCTTCAATCTAATTCTGATGTGAAAATCTATGACTCATGCTGCAAATAAAACCCTCAATTAATTGCCAATATTTTCGTTCTTGTTCATAAAGTGATATTTTAAATGTAATTTACCCACTAAATAACTCCACATACACCACGTTAGTAGAGGGGTCTGCTTGCTATACCGTTAACATTATGACAATAGAATGTAATATTGCAAATAGACTTTATATGACATAATCAATGCTATCTTTGTATTAATAACTCAGTAATAATCTCCCTTTCTTACCGGATTGCTATGCTCCCCCTCAATGATAACTTTACTGTGGCATGGCAGTCTTTTGAGTAACGAAATCCAGTTAGTGGAGCCTGAATTGCTGCAAACAGTTGCCTTAAATATTTCCATACTCAGGGTTCCTAACTCATATCGTCTGCAAGAGATATTATTTTTCTTAAAGAAGTCAAATTCCTGACATTGATCGAAACAATGCTTGTGCATCAGTATTCTAACATCTTTCGCCAGTATATTGCAGAGGTGGATACCATGCTCGATGTGCAGGACGCTGCTCTATTTCACTGATGAGGCCTATGTTAGCTAAAATTGATCTGCTTTTGCACCCATCTGGACGGTTCCTGGCCTAGCAGTTCAGGCTGAACTGTGCTCATTGGAGCAGGACAGAGGCTGATTTGCAGGTGGCTGCTGTCTGTCTGCAGTGGCACAGTGTGTGAAAAACTATGGGCTGGAATGTGACCTAAGTGATTGCCATCGGCTGAGATGAATTCAAACTCTTTTTCCATCCTTTTATTGTTTATTTCAGTAGTGCAGCAGGTATTTTGTGTGTGACTCACCCACAACGCCGAGTCACACCCATAGACGGTGGATTCTCTAATCTGGATGGCTTATCATGGCCTTTTCCATAGAGTCTTTATTTTGCTTTCTACTTTGGAGCCTTCAGATGCATGCCCATTTCCCATGGCAACGAGTACACCGTATTTTTCTCATATCTAAAGTTTCTCAACTTCCATTAATTCTACATCGAATGTAAGTTATATCACATGAGCAATTAGTCACCTCTTGGACTTTTATAATGCCTGGTCTTTAACTTACTAAGTGCTGTCAGCCTTGATAAAGTCTGAAAGACAAAACGCGTGACTGCAGCCCTGGCTGTTCCATGTATTCGACTGTTCATCTGTTTATATTGACAACTGTATAACTGTAACAACCCTCGAAGAATAATACATTGGTTTTGTTTAGTTTTTTTCAAGCCTCGGACGAATCTCTTACCGATTTTCTATGATTACTTTGGAACTTATTGCTCTTTAGCTTTCATCATACCCACGTTTCCTTTCTACTGCCGTATACTCTACTTAGGATGTGCAACTGCATTTTGTAACTGCTACCACTGTAATACCAACTAATGACCCACTTTCTTATAAATCTGATGAGTTGAAAAGACAAAAAGGCATTCAAGTGCCATGGAACAATATATCTGATAGAAACATCTAGCTGCAGATTTCTTACCCCAGGCACAACTGGATCCGGAATTTTTATCCACAGCATGTCCGTGCATCGGAAGAGGGCACAGCGCTACTCCGTATCGACATCATCAAGCGATGTGATGTCGGTGGAGTCACGCAGCACCCTCTTCCGACGCCCGGATGTGCTGTGGAAAAATGTTCCGGATCCTGTCTTGAGCCTGGGGGAGGATTCGAAAGTAAGGAATCTGCGACTAGATCCTGTCTCTACCAGATAAGGCGGTACTGAAGGTAAGTAACTTGGCCTTCTCTTTTAGTGAAAATACAAGAGTGGGTTCAATTAACCTCAAGAAATCTCTTTGAAGAAGAGGTCTAAAGTTCAATGATCACGGTAAAGTAAATGGAATAGAAGAGCAGATCCCAACTTGTCTGCGAACCTGAAGAGGAGAGGCAAACATAAAGACTGTGACATATTCACGAAAACCTGAGCTTGCACTCTGCATCTCAAGTATGTCTTTGCCATTGGAAACATGGAAGGATTCATAGAGAAAACCAGATTATTATGGGGAATGCTCAAAAAGGCTCACTCTAGGATTGCAGGAAATATGTTTGCTCTTTTGCCAAGTAGAGTGAATAGTTGAGACTTTCCATGACTGTATAAAACTGATTTCAAGGCTTAAGCTGACAAAGGTGATGGAAAAGCTGAGATATCTACCAAGACCAGTTATCTCCATATACATGATGAGACCAGCAGAGACAGGCAAAG
Organism: Calotriton arnoldi; assembly: GCA_963921515.1. Taxonomy (NCBI): domain Eukaryota; kingdom Metazoa; phylum Chordata; class Amphibia; order Caudata; family Salamandridae; genus Calotriton; species Calotriton arnoldi. The sequence continues at coordinate 884,341 of CAWUFW010005218.1, read as the reverse complement.
AATAGGCTGAATATGTGAGTAATTGAGAAAATCTGTTTCTGTGGGAGGCATTGTTGCCCAAGGAAATGCCGTAAACATTTTTATCCACCTTGAAAATATTTAACTGGATAGAGAAGTTAAGCGATTGAACCTCAAAAGAAGCCTTTGAAAGCAATGACTATTTTGATTCAGTGTCACCCTAATGACGCAACAGAACTTTCTGATAGTGTAAGCCTACTAAGCATTTAACCCAGCCACCACATTCTGGACTCCTATGCTCGAAATTGATGCCTCCTGTGGCTAATCTGTCATGCGCAGGCATAGGCTTTTGGAAGCTCTAATAGAGACCTTTTAGCCAAATCAAGAGGGCACTGCGGGGACGTTTTTAAAAATGAGAGGAGTTTGCCTATAGAAATAATCATTAACAAACATCATGCTACCAACATTTTTTTTTAAACATTACCTTTCCCTGCAACTTGTTTATAATATTGCAACCACCCCTCCCACCATCATTTTTTCCTTTGCATTTAGCATGTCTGTTTAGTGAGTTTGGAGAAACTTCATAAATGTCATGTTGTTGTTTCAAGATATACCAATGCTACTTACAGTAACCCTATTACACTGGTTCATCTTTAGGCACTTCTGCAACCACTGACCCATTGTCTATATGTTCTGTCTAATGTACGTTATAAGGATTTTGCACGTCTCCAAGAAGTTTCATGACCATATAAAGGCACAAGCCCGTAGGCACAACACTTCAATAAGGCCAGGGAACTTCTTATAATATATGGAAACTTGTGCTTCTGAAATGGTCTATTTCTGACTCATTGACCAAAATTCCCTAAATATATATTTCTAATATATACGCACTGCTTCAGCTTCCTTAATTGACCTTTTTGCAAGATCCAGAGTGGATTTGGAAATATTTCCATAGCATAAGATGTCACCAACATCAGATTGCACCCTACAGCATCACATACCGAGCCACTCCACTCCTTCTGAAATGACTTAAGACTTTAACTGCACCCCCATTTGCATGGGATCTAAAGCTGTCCAGTTTTCTCTGTTTTCTTTTTCCTGTTTCCTTCCTCTTATAAATCAACACCTGTCTTGGAGCGCTTGACTTAGCTGCCTTTTCCAAATGCTAGTTCTTCTGCTGAATGTTTTTGTTTTTTAAATAGGCTATGTTGGAGATTTTTTGTAAAGGCCCCTCAGGTGCACCTATTCAGGTCTTATAGCACGTAGGTTGAAGAAGCAATCATTGTATCTTCAGCTCAGGTCCTGGTCTTGGTGCCTGTCTAGGTTTCATTTACTTTGGTACCAAAGCTTCCATTGGTTTGAAGTGTATGTGGGAGCAGTTTGGGTTGGTGCTTATTGTCAGCTCGGTTTGGGTAAGGTCGGATCTGGCACCAGTGCACTGCCCAATGTGTCTGCCCGCTACCTACAACAGAGAATATTTTAACATCAATTAAGTGGAAGTCTCAGTAGTATTTGAGAGTTTCTTCTTATGTTGATATTTCTAAAATATAGTTTCCTTGTAAAGAATGCATGATGTATTCCGGTCTGATTCGGATCCAATTCAGATTTCCTAGTCTTGTTGGGAAAAGGGTGATTATGATGCCAGTAAGGGTGATACAATAGCTGCCCCTGTTGATTCAAGTTCTGCTTTGCTTGCAGATCTAAGTAGAGTAGATTAGAAGCAGCACCAGAAGTAGGTCCTGTGTCCGAGGGTCTTATTTCTGCTGAATAGGTGCAGCTTGCTGCTGTGACGAATAAGTTAGCTGAATGCCCCTTTATTGAAATGTACAATCTGAATCCGAAATTGTCATGGCCTACATAGGGGTGGCTTATTCAAATTTAAAAAGGAGGTTTTTCACTTTTAAAAAGGGTTATTTTGACAGTCCAGCCTGCAGCTTTAAACTGCAGCAGTCTGGCTTATCTGGTAGGCCTGAATCCCATGTTTTCCTTGTCACACTAGTGGATAGCAGAGTACGTGCTGCAGTCCACAGATGACATTTTAGTTTCAAGCCATGGGTGTTGTTGGTACACCATATACTATGGCATTACAAGAGAGTTACATTTGGCAATCAGGGATTAGCCAGTTTTTATATTTTTTTATGGGTCCGATCACATACACTGGGCACTGAACAGCATTGTCCCAGTATGCAGAGCCTAAAAACCAGCAGTAAAAATCAGCCAGAAAGGGGGGTGAACAAACAAAAGGGGTATTTTCTCACAGAGTTGTTGAAGGATCTTCAGTGATGAACCCGCTCATAGAATTTATTCAAACTGAATCCTTGTTCAGAGGTCTTGGTCCTCTGTCATACAGTGTTCTATGGATTCTTCCGTGTAGGAGTTTGTACATCAGTCTTCCTGAGTTGACGGTGGGAATGTTAGCCCTTTGGGCCTTTCTTCCTCTTATTATAGGGAAAGAGATTCAAGAATAATGGACAACACTTGTATAATACTTTAAAGAAGAAGAGAGGAGTTGGGTCTTAACACGTGTTGTGAGGCGATGGACTGCAGGCTGTGGTTCATGGGTAGAGATATTGATCTTTCAACACTTCAGCTAATGGGAAAGGATAATGTGACTGCAGGACGTTGCCAGTCGACAACAAATGTCACATTCACTGGAATGCATTGTTTTCAGTATTTCAGAGGTGGGGCTTTCTGCTAGTACACATGTTTGGGACCTTGTCCAGCAGAAAGTGCCTTCTACAGTGTTTCAGACAGTTTATCTACCAGGGTTTTTTGGGAGATACACTGATGATAGATTGGGAGTTTCAGCTGAAGTATGGTTTCACTACATTACCCTTCTACAGAGGGTATTGCAGAAAATGTGGTTCTGTTAGTCTTGTTTGATTTTGATTCAACCCGAATGAGCCAAAAGACCCTTGGGTCCGGATCTCCTTCAGCTCAGTCTGTATCTTTCAATACGATTCTCTCTCTACGGGAACCTTTTGCTTTAGAGGGCGGGGAGATTAACCACTGAGTCTCGTGAATTTAAGTCTTGCATTAAATTTGAGCAGAGATATATACATTTTTTTTAAACCTTTATTTGTGTTTTTCAATGCAGTAAACATAACATTCAGTGCATATCAACATGTGCAGTCAGGTCGTTCACCATCCAGCCTCCCTGAGCACAACAAGTAGTACATAGTAAAATAGTAGTGTATACAGCAAGTCAGCAAGCCAACCGAACCTGTGTATCAAGTAAATTCACACTAGGTGACCCCATCAAATGACAACATTGTACACTATATCGAGATTTATGCATCCTGTTCAATCTGGTCAGAGTCCACGGTTCCATATTTATTAAACTCATCTAGCAGCTGCCTCCAGGCTGTCACTGCCACCGCCTCAGGAGGCCTCTCATCAGTGCGGGAAATACGTATGTAATGCTCCTCTCAGTCCAACATTCCAAAACATCTTGAACGCAGGATCCCATCCAACCTATGGCTACTCTACGCTTAGCCAGGAGCAATGCCAGTTGCAGATATTTGTAGCATGTTTTGCATTTCCGGGGTCTCTTCACCATCCCCAGCAGGCAAGCCACAGGCGTGCAAAGAACATCGGATAGAGACATCTAGCCGCAGATTCCTTAACTTAGAATATTCCCAGGCGTCCGACTGGATCCGGAAAACTTTTTCCCCCCGCAGTACCTCTGCACGCCGGGGGGGGCGGCGTCGCCTGGCTCCGTCCTGACGTCGTCCACGGAAGTGACGTCAATGGAGCCATATAAGACTCTCCCGGCGTGCTGACGTCAGTTTTTCTTCTTTTCGGCGTCCTAACGCGGATCCGGAGTTTAGCGGTTCCTCTGGCCTGTTTTCAGGCCTTTGCGGCGCCTTTCGCGCCTGGAACAGTGTGCCGATGCCTGCGGGCTTCAAATCGTGTGCGTCCTGCTCGCGGCAGATGGCGACGGATCCACACGAGATCTGTATGTGGTGCGTGGGTGAGCACCACGACTCCGCCGAGTGTGACGCCTGCCAGCAGCTGAAGCCGAAGTCCCTGCGGGAATGACGGATGAAGCTGTTGTCTGCCCGGATGTCCCGGTCGGAGTCCTCGCGGCGCCGGCTGCCGTATCCAGTGGAGGGCTCAAAAAGGCGCAGCTCTTCTTCCCACGCTGAGGTCTCTCCTCGGGACAGGTCCCGGAGTCGTTCCCGTGGACGTCGTTCGCCAGCCTCAGGTAAGCACCGGAGGAAGTCACGGAGGTCATCGACCTCGCACAAGCGTGACACTGGGGGCCGCCGTTCCCGGTCTTCATCGGACTCGAGTCCTCAGGAGTCGACCCCCGCCTATCCACCGTTTCCTGGTGTTGGGGCGACTCGGACACAGATGGAGGCCTATTCTAGGGCTCTCCAGGCCATCTTTGGGTCACCCCCTCTCCCTGGTGCGCCTTCGGGCCCCACACTGGGGGTAGGGACTCAGGTCGGCGGCTCGCCGGCGGGTTCACCCTCGGCGCCGACCGAGTGCCTTGACTCCGGTTCCGGAGTCGCTGCGACGTCGGGGCACGGCCCGGATGGGCATCCCTCTCTGACGTCTAGCCCTCCTGATGCGTCTTCGCACAGTCCTGCGGGGCTCCCTGCATCGTCGCTGGATACGGCTGCAGCGCGGAGTTCATCTCCGAGTCGGCTTTGTTCCTCCACGCCGGCTCCGGCCTTGGTGGAGGCCGAGTCGACGCTGGTCCGACACCGGGTAGTCGAGCCCTCTTCGGAGGCCATCAGCGCCGTTCCGACGCCGGTCGACGCCGGTTCGGTCCCCGATTGTCCCTCTGTTGGAGGATGTGACCCCAGTGGGCTCCCCGCCCACACAGGTGTTCCCATGCGCCACGGAGCAGAATCCCATGGGGCACTGGCCGGTTCATTTCTCTGCAGATCCGCTGTCGTTGGGCGGACGGATTAGCCTGCAGCCATCCCCAACGGATGACTTGCTGTCTCCACCTCGGATGGCCACGGAGGCCAGCGCTGAGTTTGCGCGGGCAGTTGGTAGGGCTACCCGTGTGTTACACATGCAGCCGCCCTCTGTCTCCTTGCCTTCGGATCCCAGGGCTCGGTGGATGTGGAGCCTCTTTTGCCTTTTGGCAGGTCATTATATGATGTCCTTCTGGGGACTAGGGCCAGACCCTCGTCTGGTCACCCCGTGGCTCGTGCCGTGGCGCATCGCCACCGACCGGTTCTGGATGACCCTGCCTGTTTGTCCCTTCATCCTAGGGCTCATGGACTGGTAGTCCAGGCTGCGCATCCTTCCTCTCCTCCACCGTTGCTCCCTCCTACTCAGGAGTCTAGGTGGTTGGAATTGTGTGGCCGCAATATTTTTGCATCCACCAGTTCCGGCCTTCGTTCCCTCAACACGATCTGCGTGTTTGCTCGGGCTACTTCTGCCCTTTGGGACACTGCTGAGCTACTCCTTCCCTCCTTGCCGGAGGGCCCTCAGGCTGACTTGCTCCAGCTGGTTCGGGATGGGCGCGACATGGCGCAGTTTACCATCCGGTCGGCCATGGATACCACTGACTCAGTGGGTCGTGCTATGGCCAGCTCAGTTGCCCTGCGTCGACATGCTTGGCTACGCGACGCCAGTTACCCCGACAATGTTCGGGAGCGACTCAGAGATCTGCCTTTTGATGGGGCCCATTTGTTTGACGACCATGCCGAATCGGCAGTACAGCGTCTCTTTGCAGGATTTCGTTGACTTCCTAGGCTTTAGTCCACTATGGTGGATCTATGGTTTCGTGTGACGGTGTTGTCACTGTTTTTCTGTTTCTGTCTTTGGGTCCAAGAAGTTGTCCCACGACGATTGTATGGCTGTTCAGCCAGAGGTTTTTTTCCCTTACTTTACTGCAGCTGGGCCAGCTGTTTCTATTTCTTTTGACCTCTGCCTATGAGCTTGTCTCAAGAGGTGTCCCTTGCTTTTATGGGGATGTGACGTACCCTATGTGGGGTATTCGTTTGCTATTGTGTAGCTTTTCCTTATCAGAAAGTTTCGGAGGCTCCAGTGGAGCTCTCTTGCTATTGTCTTCCTGCTAGTACGTACCCTTGGTTGAGTCCCACAGAATGCCATGGCCCGCTCCTGGTGCTTCTCTATCGCTGCCTACGGTTGTTCCGTGGCATTCTCGGGCGTCTGTGGACGCAGTGGGCTCTGGGGTTTTGTTGGGGCTCTGCCTTTTCCGGCTCACCCCAGAGGGGTTTTCTCGTCTCCCCTGCCTTGCTTTGGCTCTCCTTCTACCTTCTTTCTACCCTAAGCGCCGTTGGCGATCTTGGGCGTGGGTACGCGTCCCTGAGGGCGCTCCGTTCCGTTCCGGGTCGGTTCTTTCTGTCACCGCTTGTAACCCGTCCTATGTGTTTGTATTCTCATAGGGGACCCGTTGGGTTCCTTGGACCATTGTCTTGCATGCGCTTTTTTGCTGTGGCCTTCTTCCCTGGTGTTGAAAAGGCTTGGGTACACCCTGTCGGGGGTTGGCCAATGAGTGGTACATTTCTACCTGACCGGACCTCTGTTCCGTTTTGCGTTGTGTTCCTGGTCTCCTTTGGAGGAGCCCCGGCCTGGCATTGTCGCACACGGCTCGGGTATTCTTTTCCTGGCCGCTGCGACGAGTTTCAACAGATTCTCCGGATGTTCTCTGAATTCATCCTGTCTACATCTGTTCCTTTTTCGGACTTTCTATGTTTGCATGTTACTGACTTCTTCCTCTTCTTGGTGTGATAGTCAGCATTACCGCCTGTATCGCGGGGGTTGGTCTCACTCCCGGATCGAGGGGTTTGGGTCGCCCTCTTTGTGGTTCGAACGCCTGTCCATTCTCTAAGGGCGTCCTTCTGGTTTACCCCCTTGGTTGTCATTCCTGACTATTCCAGCATTTCGGTGTGCTGTGTTTGCACGCGAGGGGGGAGGCCTGCAGAGTCTCCCTGTGGTGGATCCTGGGGATTGTTCCAGGTTCCCCATTTGTTTCTATCTCTTTTCTCCACTCTCTCCCTCTGGGGAGCTAGTCTTGAACATGTTCGGCTTGCCGGTCACCCTTGGTCTTTATTCCCAGGGGTACGGTTGCCTGGTTGGCTACCTGGTGCTGTGCTGTCTTCTCGGTCGGCCCGCACATGTTGTTGTTGTTACGCTTCATTCAGCTCTCCATTGTGTGGAGTGGTTCTCAAGGTACACCCTACCTGTTTTCGTGTGTTCTTGTCATTCACATCTATGCACCTCCTGGTAGTCATAGTTGTGTGTTCCGGCATGATGCCCTCTGCCCTGACATGCCATCTGTTGCCATCCCTTCGCTGGACCTTTGTCTCTTCGGACCCTGGGGTCCTATACTCAGTTTCCCTCTTTCGTGGACATCTGTGGCATTCTGTCATGGTGCACTGCCTTTCTGGTCCTATGACTTCGTTTCGTTCCTGTCTGGCCGACAGTGGCCTTGTGTTGTCCTCTACTAGCCTGTGGTGCCTTGCTTCCCTTGCTCATGCTCCGCCCTGACCTTCAGGGTTTGGTGTCAGCTATGCTGGTAATGTTGAGGCTTATGGGTCTGGTATCAGCTACGCTGGCATTGTGGCCTCCACCTTGTGTCAGTCAATGTTTTTGACGGTCTACGTCCTTCGGGACCGTGGTGGGGTTCAGTCGCAGGCCCTCCTCCAATGGGGTATAGCTATGGTATCTATTCTAAGTTAAGGAACCTGCGGCTAGATGTCTCTATCAGATGAACGAGTTACTTACCTTCGGTAACGATGTATCTGGTAGAGACACAGTCTAGCCGCAGATTCCTTAACGCCCGCCCATCCTCCCCATTCTGCGAGGACCTTTCCAGGTGGGGGTTATACCACCTTGCCTCTTTTCAGGAGGCCATACTCTTCCTAAGGGGTGCTCTAGTTCACCCACCTCTGGGGCAGGGTGTGTCTTTCTGCTTTAGGCACGTTAGCCTACCACCCTTCTCTTTTGGGTGTCTAAATTATGTGTACTCCATCCGGGTTCTTCCGACATGGAGTTTATCATGTTTTCTAACCCTCCCTCGTCTGTCTCCCCCTGTTTTTGGGGTCTCCTTGTCTCTGCTGCAGACGCTTGGGTTGAGCTTCTATTGGACTATGCTCAGTGCATAGGTCATTGTGGGGGTGTGGTACCACTTCTATGTGATTGTTTACTTCATTGCTCACAGACTCTGTCGTACAGTTCCATCCAGTGGCTGCGTTCTGTCCTTTGTCATGTCATTCATTTCCACTGCCGTTGCCTCTTTAGGGGGGGGCACGGTTCTTTGCTTGGTGGGATTTTTTTTATTAGAGCGGGTGCTTGTTCGCTTCCTTCGGTCCCTCCAAGTGTTTAGTGCTTTTCAACATGGGATGGTTTCTTATCATTGTTGTTTCAAAGGTTTTTGTTTCTTTTTTGTTTCCTTTTTGGCACACTGTTCCTATACTCTCACAGTTTTTGTAGTGGCTCCGCGTTGTGGTGCGGAAAAGTTTCACTGCAGAAAACTGACGTCAGCACGCCGAGGGGGGTCTTATATGGCTCCATTGACGTCACTTCCGTGGACGACGTCAGGACGGAGCCAGGCGACGCCGCCCCCCGGCGTGCAGAGGTACTGCTGGGGAAAAGTTTTCCGGATCCAGTCTGACGCCTGGGGATATTCTAAGTTAAGGAATCTGCGGCTAGACTGTCTCTCTACCAGATACATCGTTACCGAAGGTAAGTAACTCGTTCATTAAGGAATCTGCGGCTAGACTGTGTCTCTACCAGATACATAGTTACCGAAGGTAAGTAACTCGTACATCTATACTCATGGTTCCCCCCTCTCTAGGGACCACCTCCCTCCAGAAACCCAGGACTGCAGCACACTGCCACGCCAGATGCAGAAAGGTGGCGTTCTCCTCTCTGCAGTGCACACATGTCACTTCCCTAGTAGGGTCTATTATATGAAGCCCAGCAGGAGTTATGTATGCATGATGTAGGAAATTGAAGTGCAACAATTTGAACAATTTGAAGCTGTGGTTGCAGGATACTCCCTTTACCAGACCACATGCAAGATCCCAATCTCAATCGGAGCCCCAAAGTCCACCTTCCATGCTGCGGAGATATTTAAGTACATATGATCTCCCCAATGAAGTTCTTGATGTCTTGTTGTCTGCTAGGCATCCTTCAACTGGGCGGTAGATGGAGGTTGTTGGTGCTGCATCGTAGAGTGATAAGCCCAACATTTGCTTCTTCATTGCCAAAGGCCCTTTTTTTCTAGTGGCTCAGTAGGCATAGGTTACATATCCATTACAGGTCAGACCATGCACCAAGGGCAACATTTAAAGAGTATATAAACCATATTTCCCCCCCAATCTTGTATGACATGGCCCGGGCTCAGCACTCTCTCAAAGCGATGAAAGTAGCAATGAATTCTTGATGTCTTCTGACTAATGCTCAAAGTTTGAATATTGGTGTTCTGGTTATGTGGTGTCAAGAGCTCTTGTTTTCACTGTGCAGGGTTAGGGAAACTGTGGATACCCATCTATGAGAAAATGGGTTACTGGTTGACTGGGGTGTGAGCCTTGGACAAGCAGCAACCACAATCCTTGTCAGAGTAAGTCTCAAGCAAACCACAAATTAACCTGTGCTCAACCCCCTGGTCGCTTGGCACAGGGCAGTCAGGCTTAACTTAGATGCAATGTGTATAGTCTTTGTGCAACACTTCAAACAGTAAAACGGTGAAAAACACCACACAAAAAGGATCCCACACCAGGTTAGTAAATAGAGTTGAATTTAATAAATAAAACAAGACCAAAACAACAAAACTCCAATCAGTAGAACCAGAGTTATTTATCTTTAAAAATAAAGTGTAAAATAGCACCTAAAAGCATAAAGCGCCAACCGCAGCTATCTGGTCATGTTGTGCCGGGTCAAAGTCAAATGTTGAGTCCAACAGTGATTGCGCGCAGGTCAGATACAGCCCGAGATTAGTCCCACTGAAGTTTTACCTTCTCAAGTTTTGTGCCAACAGTTCCATTAGTATTGGAGTGGGCCGCAAGGAGTGCGTCGTGGGAAGTTGCCGACATGGCGCAAAGGGCAAGCCGGGCTTTGCGGACGTTGGGCTAGAGCTTTGCTTTGGCTGTCCCCTGTGGGCGGTCGATGCTGCGGTGCGAAGAGATGGGCTGGTAGAGGCTCGCGCTGATTCTCAGTGCGAGCTGCGCAGTCTTGGTGCGGGTGGGCCTGTTTGCTTCGTGAAGAGCCCAAAAGCTTGATTTAAGCTCTCTGAGCCACAACATGGGGTCAGGAACTCGCTGTAGCTGGGTTCAGGAGCTGGTTGGGGAGCCTCTTATAACCATGAGGCTCAGATCTGGAGGCCAGCCCTTGGAGTCAGTCTAGGGTCCTGAGTTCAAGATGAATTCCAGTCGGATTTCAGCTGACTCGGGCTGCCTCAGCACTGACTGAGCTCGCTGGGCATCTGCTGGATCCCCGGCACATATCAGTCAATATCACCACACCTACCGAAGTCTACACTGGCCTGTTGTCTCCAATGCCTGCCTAGGCTCCAGTGGCATTGGCTCTGGAGCCAACCTGGCACCTCAGACCCGGAGGCAATGTCGGCCTGTGCTTGGTTGATGACTCATTATGAGATAACCAAAGCGCAGCCCATGTCTTGAGAGGATTCCCAGGCAATTCCACTCTATTATCAGCGAAGGCTAGAGGCCCTGTTTGAATTGGATTTGGACATCGTCCAGGGCCTCCAAAACATTCCACATGTAAATGATGATACCCACATTACACTGCTGGAGATCTGTATGTAGATTTATAGAATGCTAGTGACCTGGATATTTCCCATGAATTGGACTCAGGATCCTTTTGCGGTGATAGTCCTCAGAGCCACAGAAGTGTTGGAACTTCAGCTACCCAAAGTAGATATCAAGGCAAACCTAATAAAAGATCTTGCAGTCTGGGCCTGCCTCTTGAACTTTGCTGGCCATTTACAAAACTTTGACAGAGTCATGGATGGCGACCTGTTCCAAGCCATGCCCAGCATCTCTAGTAAGTTGCACTGTGACTAGGCGTCATATGCCTGACCCAGCACCCAAATCCTAAGAGCTTGGTGGTTCAGGCTTCCACCATCAAGATCAACCTCGCACACTCCCCACTACTTCGCCAGATAGAAAATCCAAGTGCATAGACATGTTCAGGAAGAGGGTGCTCTCCTCTGCCAATTTGGCTTTGAGTCCCTGAATACTAAAAGCATGCCAGCAAGATTTTCACTGCTGTTCCCAAGGAATTCAGAAATGCTTTTGCTCAAACAATTCAAGGCAGACATGATGTGGCTAGTATATGTTGAGAGCCAATCCAGGTATAGTCTACTGTGCAGGTCACACCACAGGCAGCAGTGTGGTGATCAAACGTCCTGTCTGGATGCACAGCATAGGCTTCTCTGGGAACGTGCTTACATCCCTATGATGGCTTCAGGATTTTTGGAATAAAAGATTATTCTGCATTGAAGTGATTCAATGATGGTTGGGCTGTGGCCCACTCCTTGTGCTGTTTATCCTGTGTGTGTCAGTTTCACCATCAATACTAAAAATTTAGAGAATACTCTTGGATATCACCTATCGTAGCCCTTGCAGCCCACGTAGCAGCCTGTCCATGAATCCAGTGAATGTGGTCACCAGCAAGGACTGCAATCCTCTTTCTTGCCTACCGCAGCTGCAGCCAATGCTGACCGGAAGGAGACAGAGTTATCTGCTTGGCTGGCGTGCAATTATCTCAGGTTGGTGGGTGTTGTAGGTTGATCAACACCATGACACTTTCTTGTTTACATCTGTTCCTCTTTCAATCCCATCTGTTTTTGTACAGACTTCAGCAGATCATGCCGCCATCCTTTCCCAAGAAGTTTCATCATTGCTGGCTAATGGGGTTATGGAGAGAGTGCTCGGGTAGTGAGGGGCCAGGGGTGTCACTGCTGGTACTCTTTGGTGCCCAGAAAGGGCAAAGGCCTTCAGCCTCTGAATACCTTCCTTCGAAAGAACAAGTTCAAGATGTTGACCTTGATCCAGGTCCTTGCTGCCCTGGATCCGGGGAGCAGGATGGTGTTCTTCGACTTGCAGGATCCTTACTTTAATGTGCCCATCCTGCAGTTCCACATATGTTTTCTTCAAGTTGTGGTATGGTCTGAATACTTGAATATTCCGTCCTAGCTATCCTCATTGAATGCCTCAATGTGTTAACAAAGGTGATGCATTGGTTGCAGCCTATGTTTGGAGGTCGGACATACACATATTTCTGTACCTTGATGACTTGATCTGGAAGACGATCTTGCTGCATTTAGTTGCGACCCACCTAAGGGCAACTGTAACCCTATTGTCATCCCTCCGTCAATAAGTCGAAATACCTTCTGCAACCCAAGCTGAAGATTCCCTACATTGGGGCCATACTGGGCACCATGGCTTTCTAGGCCTCTTCACCCCACTGCAGCAAGCCCAGGACATATAGGTTATAATCCTGATGTTTCAGGCACACTCCTGGTTTGCAGCGTGGACGATCTGAGACTTCTTGGCCTCATGCATCCTGCTGTCCCTCATGAACATTGGCACATGCAGGCTCTGAAGTGGAAACCCCACCTGCAATAAGTCCAGCAGTTGGTTTGCTTACTGGACAAGATCTGTATTTTAGAAGAAACAGCCTTGGATATTCAGTGGTGGATGACATCCTGAAGACTGTTCCTACTCCTTCCAGAGCTGCTCACAGTAGTGACAGAGGCATAGTCTCTGGGTTTGGGCAGTTGCCTTGTGGAGATGAAAGTTAGGAGTCATTGGTCTCCAGTGGAGCAGAATCATCATATCAATCTTTCAGAGATTTGTGAGTTGCAGTTGGCCCTAAAGGCCATTCTGCTATTCATGAAGGGAAAGCTGGTTCAAATCCTGAGAAGCATTACAAACATCATGTGGGACTGCAACAAGCACACAATGTGGGATCGTGGGCGCTGTTCTAGGATGTGTTTAGACTTATGTGGTGACACCATGGCCTTTCTAGTTAACATTAAATTAGTAGACATCTGGATATCTTCTACTTGGTCATCTACCAACGCATTCACTAAACACTTCTGTGTAGACATTCATGCCCGACAAAGTGCAAGTCGGACATACTACTTAAAGCATCGCTCTGTATAACTCTCTCTATTTCTCCAGAGCCACCGCTTTAGGTGAGTGGGTACTGGTTTGTAGTCTATGCACAACATGCGATCTACAGCTGCACATGCTGCAAATGGAAAACATTATCTATCTGTAACAATCAGTCAGCTTGCAGTGCCAAAGATTCACATACACCCTAAACACCTCCATGGTTGCGAGCACATGGTAAAATGTCTGATTCCAGTGCATAGACATCATAATTCTTCATATCTCCACACTAACAAAAGTGGAAAAGCACAATTAAAGGTGTTGTGTATGTCCTGGTATATTGTGGTATTCAGGGGAGGAATCACAAGTCGCTTTTAAACTGAAACTCTTTTGAACACAAAACAACTTAGAATTTCTGAATCCAGCACTAGATGACGGTGAATAGAAGGCATGTGAAACTACTGCACTACAAGCTGCAAACACATTTTTACAGATAATTAACGTTTTCTGTTCTTGTGCATACTGTAATGGTCTTAAATCGTTTTTGTTTTTTATAATGCTTTAAATCATTCTTTAAATGGTGTCTCTCAAAAACTCTGTATTTTCTTACACTCTCCAAACTACAGTAGTTAAATCAGCTGAATGTGATATCAAGCATTCAAACATAAATTTTTCTTTATGTCTAAACTTCATTCAATTATAGGGCTTCCTGGATACCAACTGAAGTATATGGTGGAACCTGCGTTTCTAAAACCTGGAGAACAGCGGTGGTTTATACGCTATCTTGCTATTCATACTCTTCAGATTGACGTCTGGGATGGTGATTCCTTGCTTCTGATTGGATCTGCAGCAGTTGAAATTAAAGTAAATATTGTTTTATTAGTCATATAGAAATATTTATGTGCAAAATAGCCATTGCCAAATAAACGATTAATCTCTTTATAGAATTCTGTTTTCCCCTTAATGAGCACTGTCTTGTGTTTACAATGATCCTCTGGATATCCTGGTGCCTGCTTCTATTTAACATGAAGGAATAGCCTTAGAATCTCAGTACTTGCCTTTATTTCACCCATTGAAACTACTTTATATGAAATATCAGGGTGAGACCCTGGAATTTCTTCACCAGACTATCACATTGTAGGGAGAAGGGTATTGGGGTAACAGGATTAGGAGAGTGGGGAGGAGCGATCCAATTCCCCAGTGTGTTGCACTGATGTTGCCCAACAGTGACTGAAGGATTTAGCACATGGTCCAATTAATTTAGTTCCATTTTCCACATTTCAGGATTTTGTAACACTCTTGGAGCCTTGTCCAATGATCTTAAAAGTCACACATACATACATATTTTTTGCTTTTTTCATCCTTTTGTAAGACTGTTAAACAGACCCTTTTTTTTTTTTTAGAATTTGCAGCAAATTGATAAAGGCACTATTTAAAATGTCATTCCAATGATTCATTATGTGGCATTTGAGGATTTAGCATGACATATGGAATTGTGAAACTTGCCTTATGTTGAATTTTAAGACCTAGTGCTATCATGAACGAAACAGACAAGTTTGATTTCTGAATGTTGAGGTGTCCCACTCAGTGGGAAACGGGCTAGTTCCCTTCACTTAAAGCATTGGGACTCCTACTAGAGACTTTACTGGGACATGCACAGGAAAAAACTGAAAAGACCCAGGTCTCACAGCAAATCTCGGTCTTCTAGGAAAAAGCCTTCTTTTCAGAGAAGATTACAAGACATTTGTATAACAGTAAATGTTGGATGTTCTGCCGTTGTGCATTCAAAGACATCTTGCACCACCTAGAACTTTTTGTTGTTGTCAGGCCTAGGTTTTTCTTTGCAACTCACGAGAACTGATTTGCATGTCACAACAGTGTGAGGTTACATGATTATGGATTCTCACTTTTAAAGAAGTTGGGTGCAGATGTTTTTTTTTTTTTTAAAGTATTTTTATTGGCATTTAGTAATATTCAACATACGTGTTATAGATTATAAAACATCATAATTAGAGACAGTTTGCCAGTTGGCAGTAATATCACAACTCAAAGGAACATGACTCAATGTTCAAAGGCAGAACCGGGAACCGGTACCAGCTACTCATCTCGTAGTCTGTGTACACAATAGGTTACGTTCAAATAGTAGTCCATCATATCACTACCAACTTCAAGCGATGACTATATTTCCTAGTACATGTTCCACTAAAGTTTGTTCACAATAACTTATACGTGGGAGTTTCCACCAGCGGTCCTGAGTACAAGCATAACATTCGTATTTATCAAAATGCTACTTCATTTATTAAGAACAGTCTTTATAACAAAAGGAATAACGAAACTGAAAAAATAAAGAAGTAATTAAACCTTGTGCAGAGGGGTGAAGTAGATCATATCTGATATAGCACACGTAGGGGGAAATCACAACATAGATGGGCATCCTATAAGGCTGGAAGGGCAGGGGGAAGGGCTCCCAAATGTGGTCAAAGCTACCATGCCTGATCAGTAGGCCTCTGCCTGTTATTTCCCTACAATCATCTACCATTCAGGTCAGCGCTCAGGGCTTTCTAAGAGCCCTGTGGGCTTCTCACTTTGTGCGCTTTCAGGGTGGGCCTCTTGGCCAGGATCTGAACCTGTCATTGTTCGCAGCATCCTCAGGCGTTTCCCATGCTACCATCACCTCCCTCCATTGTCCGGCTATTGGGTGCTTCCTCATGCCCTTAGACTCTTCCCAGCTGAGTGCTCTACATTCTGCCCCAGCCCACATGATAACGTCCCTATTCCAGGTCTCAAACTGAGGCCCTCTCGGGGACTTCCATTCCATCGCAATTCTGCGCTTAGCCAGGCCCAATGCGAGGTCTATCAACCTATTCCCAACTTTACGCTTTGGAGGTCTGGGGAAAAGACCCAGTAAGCAAGTCTGTACTGTGGGGGACATCACTCTACCCAGCACTTCTGTGAGTTTACCAAGCACAGCCTCCCAGAAAGGACGCAGGCTTTGACAGTCCCAAGTCATATGGCCAAAGTCCGCATCCGGGTACATGCAGCTAGGGCATAGACGGACTCCCCCCCCCCCCCCCCCCCAAGTCACATTCAGGCGGTGAGGTGTCATGTAAGCCATGTGTGTGTAATTGAATTGTATATATTTTAAGCGTGTATTGCGAGAAATCTTCTTAGGATAGTGCAGGACCCTGCACCACTCCGCATCTGTAAGCTCTCTGCCCCCGATTCTATCCCATTTTGCCCGTAACCCACTCAGGGGTCCTACTGATGCTGATTGCAGTGCAACATAGAACCATTTCACTAGGGTCCCTGCCGTCCCAAGTGTGAACAGGGCATGCAATACTGGGTGTGTCTCTGGTTCGTCCCTCCCGTTATTCCATAGCTGCGCAAATGTACGTGTCAAGGCCTCATATTGTAGGAACTGGCCCGAAGGAAGACCACAATCCTCCACAAGCCCTTCAAACGGGAGCAGAGATTTGTCCAGGAAGCAATCCCCAACATTATCCAACCCTGCCTCTGTCCAGCGGGCCAATTGCTCGCTCGTGAATAGAGTTTGTGGATCACCATGTGGCAGTCCTACGAGTGGTAGCATAGGGGTGTACTTGGCGGTTCGCCGCTCCTTACCCTGGCATCGCCTCCAAGCTTGGAAAGCCGTGCGCTGCAACAAGGAGCAGTACAGGGTAGGCGTTGTTGGTATTAATAATTTCGCCATCACTAGGTTAGGACGGGATTCCGGAAGTGATAAACACATACCCTCCTCCTTCCACCTATTGCGCCAGCCACTGTAACTGAGCAGCGAACATATAAGATTCAAAATTCGGTAACCCCAGCCCACCCTCAGACATAGGGCGTTGTAACGTTTTAAGAGACACCCTAGGACGCCCATCTCCCCACACCAGGTCTCGTAGTAGGATATTCAAGGAGCGAAACCAGCCGCTGGGCATGAGGACCGGGAGATTGACAAAAAAATACAATAAGCGCGGGAGCATGACCATTTTAGATAAGGAGACCCGAGCCATGATAGGTAGTTGCAGTGTACGCCAAAAGTGCACACAGGAACGTAGCGAGCGCAGCGCTCTGCCCAAGTTTCCTTCCTTCAGATCATCCAGTGAGCGAAATATGTGTATGCCCAAGTATTTAAACGTATTCTGAGCCCATAATATGTCGGCCATCAGTGCATCAGGCCTGTGTGACGGGCCTGCTACCGGGGACAGATATGTCTTTGTTTTATTGACTCGCAGGCCCGAGAGGCGCGCAAAGTCATCCAGAATTTGTATGGCCACTGAGGTGCCCGCGACTGCCTCTGACAAATATATCAGCAAGTCGTCTGCGTAGAGGGAGACATGGTTCATCCCCCCCCCCCAATAGACAACCCGAGCCCAACCCCTCCCTGATGAAGTCTCTCAGCAAGGGGCTCGATTGCCAGGGCAAACAGGAGGGGAGAAAGGGGACACCCCTGTCTAGTCCCGCGGGATATCTTATACTGCCTGGAGATTGTTCTGCCCGTATTAACCCTCGCCGTAGGGGCAGCATATAAAAGCCGCACCCACTGCCCCCATTCCTCTCCCAGGCCCATGCGCAGCATCACCTCAACTAAGTACTCCCACCCCACCGTGTCAAAAGCTTTTTCTAGATCGACAGAAAGCACCGCTGCCTGGTGCTTGGTTGGGGCCTCGACATGATGGAGAATGGAGTCGAGCCTGCGGAGGTTATATGAGGTGTTGCGAGAGGGTGTAACACTGTTGTGGTCAGGGTGTACTAGTGTCTTCATATGTGGGATTAACCTACCGGCCAACACTTTACTTAAGATCTTAAAATCCGTGTTAAGCATGGAGAGGGGCCTATAATCTTTAACACCCGCCTCCGTCTTCTTAGTTTTCGGGAGGGGGATCACCAGGGCTGTCTGGGTGGAGCAAGGCAACCCCCCAGACTCATACGCGTCAGCATACAACTTGACTAGTTGCGGTGCTAGCAAGTCTGCGAAGCGTTGGCAAAATTCCGCCGGGAGGCCGTCTGGCCCCGGCGTTTTGCCAGGCGCTAATGCACTAATGGCGGCTTTGATTTCCTGCAAATTTATTGGTTCTCCCAGTTCTTCCCGGTCCTCATCTTCCAGGGCATGGAGGGGCAGAGGCTCCAGATACTCTCGTATGTGCAGCTGGAATGCCGCAGTCTGGGCTGCGTATAATCGCTCGTAGTATGTTAGAAAGGATTTGTTAATCGCATCCGGGTCATACACCACCTCCCCGGTATCTAAGCTAATTTGAGTGATTGGAGAGCCCCCTAATTCGGGTCTAATTAACCTTGCTAGTAGTCGGGCCGCCTTCTCTTCCTCTCTCTGCTCTTTATCTAAGTAGTCCTTGTGATTGTAACATCGCAACCGCCCCAGTGCATCATTATACTTTACCCGCGCGGTCTGTAGTGCCACTCGAGAAGCTTTGTCTGTACCCTGAACATTATCTAGACTGCGGATGCTCCCCTCCAGGTCTAATATTTCCTGACGGAGCTCTCTATGGGCCCCCGCCGCCTGTCCCATACAATGGCCCCGCACAACCACCTTAAAACGCCTCCCACTCTATCTGAGAGGAGGATGCTGTGTTGACATTAATGGGAAAGTACGTGTCTAGGAGAGTATGCAATGATGTGCGAAAAGGAGCATCCTCAAGCATTGCCGGGTTTAGTTTCCAGGTAGGGATCGGAGGGCACCTTCCCAGGGGCTGATGTGTCATTATCAGTGGGCTATGATCCGACAGTGTGCGCCCTAAGTATTCAGTATGTGTAATAGAGCTATTGAAGGCAGGGGAGCACATGAACTTATCAAACCGTGTGTGCACTTGATGGACTGACGAAAAGAAGGAGAACTCCCTATCTCTGTTGTGATGTAACCTCCAAGTATCTTCAAGTCCCCAATGTGAAATCCATGTGCGGAACCCCAAGACTGTGCGGCGTGGCTGTGACCCCATCAAGGGAGGGTGCGAACAGTCAGTAACAACGTCCGCAACACAATTGAAGTCCCTCCCCCCCCCCCCCCAGTATCAAGTTGCCACTTAATTTATCGGCCAATACAGCAGAGAAGGATTCCAGAAAACCCATCTGGTCTTGGTTAGGAGCATAAATATTGCCAAGGGTAACTTCCTGACCCGCCAGTTTCCCCGTGACCAGTGCGTACCGGCCCTCTGCGTCCAACCACGAACGCTCAAGAGCAAAAGGGACCCCCGGCTTAACCCATATCAGTACCCCTCTGGCGAAAGCCAAGGAGGTGGTCGCAAAGACCTGGCCTCTCCATCGTCGTCTCAGCTTCCCAGCTTCCTCACTGTTCAAGTGGGTTTCCTGAAGTAGCGCGATGTGTATGTCCCTGCGCCTCAAGTATGAATAAATATTATGGCGCTTTGCAATAGACCCCATTCCTCTAATGTTCCATGTTAGGAACCATATAACGCTACGAGCATCTGCCATTCGTGTTGGGTATCACCAAGCGGTTTGCGGAGGGAAGCCCTCCCCCACCATCCCCCCATTCCTGCACCCTCCCCCCCCCCCTCTGCAAACGTCAAAACACAAGAAAAAAAACAAGGAGACCCTTATGATGGTCAACGCCCTGACCCCAGGGCAGTCCGACAACGGTCGGCCGTCCAAACATCATGTGAAACAGTTAGTACTAAATGAGGCCCTAACCTAGTACGGCACTCAGCGAGGGTTAGCCAAGAAAGCTTAGATCAGGACGCTCCCACCAACCAGAGCGCACCAGCCCCAAATATAAAGAAGCAGCTCGGGACCTGGAACAGTCAACTGCGGTTCAACACCCCTCTGAGTAGCACAGTCACCTTAACTTACCAATTGCATCAGATAATATCGTCTGCACTGTTCGGCATTACCACCGGCAGCTTCACACTGTCGCTGCGGGAAGTGTCAGACTCATTGTTTTCAGTCCCTCTCGAGGAGCCGGCCTCCGCCTCCGGGGCGGGACTCTGACCCTGCATAAGCGCCGCCACAGCCTGCAACGCTTCGGCCCTCTCCTTCTCCGTCTGCGATGAGGATGGTTTCTTCGAGGTCCCCCTACGAGGTCGTCGTCTCGGGCGTTTTCCAAGCTCTGTGGCTTTCTGCACGGCAGATCCAGGGCCCCTGTCCCGCGGTGTCTCACACTTGCAGGCCTCCAACCAGTCCCAGGCATCTTTAGGACTGTCAAAGTAGTGGGTGTTCCCCTCGAGCATTATACGCAGCCGGGCCGGGAACATCAGAGAGTATTGGAGACCTCCCTCTCTCAATGCCTTCTTGACCTCTAGATATGAGGCCCGCTTCCTTTGCACCTCCAAAGTATAGTCCGGGAAAAGGGAGACTCTACTATTGTCCATAGTGAAGGGGCCCTCCGCTCTCGCCTTCTGCAGGAGGAGGTCTCTGTCCCGGAAGTGAAGCAGTTGGGCCACCACAGGCCGCGGAGGCCTCCCAGGGGCCAGTGGCTTGGCCGGTACTCTATGGGCCCTTTCCAGCGTGTAAAAAGTGGACAGACCCAGTGCTCCAAGAAGGACACCGTATTGCTGCCTTCCGCCCCTTCCAGCAGGCCTAGGACCCTGATGTTGTTCCTCCTGTTGCGCCCTTCGGCATCTTCGGCCCTTCGTTCTAGCAAACACACTCTGTCCGTAAGTGCCCCCATCTGCTGCTCCAGTGCCTTTTGTGCCGGCGCAATTTCCGCGACATTAGACTCAGTCACTTTAACCCTCTCCGACAATTTCTTATGTTCTTCCCGCAGTAGGCCGAGCCCCACCCCAAACCGTGCTAATATCTTGATGGAGGGTGGCCTTCGTGTCCGCTATGGCCTCCAGTATTTTATTGAGTTGTTGTTGCACTGGATTCTCTGGGGTAGATAGCGACTGTTCCTGGGTACTGTCTTCCGGATCTTGAAGGGCCCCAGTCTGGCGGCCTCTAGGTTTGCCCATCGTGCCGGGGGCTCACTAGGCCTAATCGACGCCCCCCGCTGATGATGCTTATTAATTGTAGGGCATGCTACTGTTGGAGTCCAGCAATGGGCGTAGATCCCCCACCTCAATCAGGGCCGCACCACAACTTGCCAGAGTAGTCCGACTCGGCCCCCATCCCGCGTTTCTAGTAGTCCTCGCTGTGTGCAATGGGCCCCGTATGCTGCACCTCCTCAGGACCGGTAGCTACGCCTGGAACCCACTGGATTTTATTCGCCCACTTAAGCCGTGGTCTATGTGGCCCACAAGCCTACGGGCACAGCCAGCACACACTTTGGGCTCCCAGCAAAAGTTCGGCGCCCTGCCCACTCAGGCGTCTCAGGCTCCCTAGCTGCACCCCCCACTTCACCTTCCCGCGTGAGGGGTCCGTCCTGACTCAGTCACAGATTCTTCCCGGGGTTCTCGCCGCCAGGCAATTTAGCGTGGTTCCACCTCTGGGCCGTTTCCACCACCTCCTAATGGGCCAGGCGAAGCCCTACAATCTTCCCGGTGACATCTGTCAGCGTCCTGTCCTGTTCGCCTGGCTATGGCCCGACTCCTTACGGGCTCTAATCCGCTTGCATCCAGAGCCTGAACAACAGGATCGCCAGACCAAACCAGTGCCGCCCGCTTCTCCAGACTCGCTGGCAATCACTGAGACGCTGTTCCGGCCGGCCTCGCCCAGCTCCCCAGCGCTCCTGCCACTGTATCCGGCCGCGACTGTAGGTCAGGGCAGGGGGGGCCCACCCCAATGTCCAGCTCCACTTCGAGGCCCAGCCCCCAGAGGCCCGGTCAGCCGTCTCACCACTAGGCCCACAGGAAATTCCCCAGGCGCCGACTCGCCGTCTCCGGCCGGGCCCTCAAACTCAGCTATTTCCCTCCCGGGGCACTCAGCCACTACCTTGGTCCCGGGAGGCAGTCCGGCGTTGTAGAAGGCGCCCCAGCGCCAAGGCACAGCCAGGCAGCGCACCAGTCAAGTTTATTTCAAGTTTATTTATTTATGATCTTGGAACTCCGAAGAGGTCCACATAAACCAACAACACATACAAACAAAAAATTTGTACAACAAAGTTTCTACAAATATAAACAAGAATCAACAATAAAAAATCACAAAATTACGAAACATTATAATATTTTATGCACTTAAAAAAATATAACGATCCTTTATGCCCTTAATACTGTATAAAAATCCAGTAAAATCAGAATTCATAATTGCAAACATCATATTGGATACATTAATATAGATTTAAAAAGCACTTAAAAAAATTAAAAATCCTGTGTCAGAACATTTCATTGGGAGGCTCATAAATAGAGTCAGTTAGTGCGGAGGCCGAAAGAATAGATAATTGTAAACAGATTGGTCTCACCCATTTACGCCTGCATAATAATAGAGCGGGGCAGATAAATAGCACATGATTAATGTCCTGGATAGAGTTATTACACAAGTTACAAATCTCAGAGGAACCATACCATTTACACAGTGTTTTATTTAAAGGAAGGATACCCTGCCTCAGAAGAAGCCAAAACCGGCGCACCCCATGAGGCAGGTTCCACGAAATATAAGCCTGTGCCTTATTTATCATACAAGAGTCTATGGCCGGGTGGATACCCTTCTTTAAGATACGAACTTCCCTATCCCTAGTGAAGCTTAATTCCCAAGTGGCCTGTTTCAGAGTGGCTTTTAATTGATATGGCGATAGGGTGAAAAACAGAGACTCATCTAATTGTAGCAAGGCGGCCGCAATTCTAAAATTTTTAAAGGTTAAAGACTGCTCCTTTAAATTTTCTAACACTTCTTTCTTAATTAAGGATCTTAATGAACCGGGATCACTCTTTACCAAGCTTACCACCCATTGCACTATCCCCGCAAGACCCTGTACCCAGCTACTTCTTAAGCCAAATTCTAGCCTTAGTGCTGCCACAGGACAAGCAGAGTTGACTGAAGCTAAACTCCTTAAAATTTTTCCTTCTGTTGTGTTTAAGAAACCCCATTTCTCTATCTCAAGCAACTCAATACCATACAACAAAGACGCAGGGATTTTTGCGCGGAAAACCTCTAATAATAGTGCAAAGTGTCTTTTCCCAGTTGATTTATAAAGGGCGCCCAAGCTTTTCCCTTGTGATGTAGCTTTACGAATGTTATTTTCTATATACGCTTTATTACTTAGATTACCACACACTGTTTTTCCCAGGAAAACATACGATTTTACAAGTTCCAGTTTTTGGCCACCCACCGACCATATAAAATTCCCATACTGCAATTTTTTTCTTCCATGCAAGCACATGATTTTACTTTTTGATATATTAATCTTTAAATAGTGTGCCTCTGCAAAATTATGTAATGCCTGTAGACGATTATTTAAACCACTTGGCGTTAGGTCAAATATTATTATGTCGTCTGCATAAAGTAAGCAAACTATCGGTTTTCCCCCCAATAAGGGGGCTATGCCCTCACTTAATGCCAAATCATGAGGAAGGTCAGAAATATATAAAGAAAAGAGTAAAGGAGCCAATAAACAGCCTTGTTTTAGGCCATTTGCAGTAGGGATAGTTTGGGAGAGACCCCTTTCCCCTCCCATCAGGACTTTACAGCAAGTTTCCGAATAAAGAGCACGGACTAACTCCAAAAGAATTACAGGCATACCCAGATCCGACAGTTTTCTCCACAGTAAAAAACGATCAACTTTATCGAATGCTGTGGAGAAGTCTATAAAGGCTGTGTACACTTTTCCTCCTCTAACCTTAACATATTTTTCGATTATTACCTGTAGGGCGGTTAAGTTATCGATTGTTCCGTGCTTTGACCTAAACCCAGTTTGTTCCAGTGGCAAGATCTTCGCCATATACAGCCAATCATTGATTTGGCTCAAAAGGCATTTAGCAAAGACTTTACCCACTGCATCAAGAAGTGCAATTTGACGATAGTTATGCGGGACACTTCGGTCTCCCTTCTTGAACAGAGGAACTAAAATACTCCCCTTCCAAGAAGAGGGAACCATCTTGTTTGCATAACAATACTTGAATACTGGGTAGAGAATTTTACTCCACATTATACTATTTTGTTTTAACACTGTGATGGGTAATTCATCCGGCCCATCGCCCCGGAGGAACGCATCCCCCTGATCACCCTTTCAATTTCTTTTTCAGATGGTGACCCTTACAAAAGGGAGTCCTCCTTTAATTCAATATGCTTGATCGCATTTGCATTGTCTGCATATAAATCCTGGATAAAGCTGACCCATTTTTGCTCCTCAATAGCCACCGGGAGTGGACGAGATCTAGCACCACATCCCTCCCCAATGAGAGACCAAAATGTTCTTACTTGGCCTTTAAAGGCTGCTTCTCTCAATTTAATCCACATATTATCTTCGCTCTCTTTTCTTAACTTAACCTTTACCCGCGACCTCCTCCTTTTCAATATTAATAATCTGTGATATCTTTCTGAAGAATAATTTAAGTATTGTTCCCTAACTAATTTGTTTATTTCGCGATTAAGCGACAAGATGGATCTAGGGGTAACCTTAGTACTTTTCATCCGATATGACATCTTTGCAATTTCTATCGCTTTATTCATTAATACATTGAAACTGGCGATCTCTATTCCATTCCAACTGGACAAATTTTCTACAGCAGCCTCCAATACGCTGTCAAGGCCCAAGATAGCTTTACTATCCCAATGACATCTTGTTTTCTTAGAAAAAGTAACGGATTCACCATTTAATACCCATGAGTCCTGCGATAGCAAACTTAAGTTTACAGTGAGAGTTAGTACTTTGTGGTCACTGTAGGGGGAATTAGAGACCTTTAGATCTTTTAATAAAAAGAAGGAAGAGAATCCCACTATTACATAATCTAAGATAGATTCTCCGCTATAAGATTTACAAGTTAGAGTAGCCGGAGTATCCGAAGGGAGTCTTCCATTTACTATGATACCATCAGCCTTCAATAATTCGCCCATAAGAATTTTCCCTCTCTTATTTGTTCTAATATTTTGTGGAAATAATGCTTGTGGGATCTGCAAGGATTCTTCCTTTTCTTTATTTCGAAATATATCTAAAATAGCATTAGAAATTTTACAATTCAGATCCCCTACCAGAATTATTTTTGGGGGAAGATTTACTTCATTGACTTTTTTAATGTGGGAAAAAACTGCTTTTAAGAGAACATCAAAAGAAGCATCCGGCGGAATATAAGCATTTATCAACACTAGTAGGGGACTTTTTACGTTATTATCAAAATTATACAGCGTTATTGCCAAGAAGAGGTTACTGGGGTCTTTGTAATAATCATAATTCCATTTTATCTTATTTGACAATAGGCAAGCCACCCCACCCTTTGCATGTCCCCTCCTGGACGGGGTTGCATTGCAGTCTAAGACAAAAAAATCCTTACATAACAGATCCTCTGTGCACCAGGTTTCCTGAAGGCAAATCACATTTGCATCCAACGAATAAAGATATTGTAACTTCTCCCTACTATTCTTTATTCCTGCAGCATTCCAAGATATTATTTTTAATTCATTGCTAGAAAGATGGCTGTTGTAAATGAGTACTGTTAGATATGCTTGATAGTACACCGGGTAACCAGTTCCATTTAGGGCTCTCTTCTTTAGAGTTCCATTTAAAAGACAATGGAGGGTCGTCTTTAAGTTTTACTTGTCGACCATTTTTTGTAATGCGGATTTTTAATTCCTCTGATGCATACATACTATATCTATTATCTGAGAGTGGGTAAGTTAACGGCGGGCTATTACTGAGGGTTCTATTTCGGGGTGACTCAAAGTAAGGAATTACGTCAATTCCTCTGCTTTGCAGGCCTTCTGACCATAGTAAAATAAGGTTTACAATGATTTTGGAATTAAACCTCACCCTCGATTTATAACCAACTTCTGTTTTTAAAATGGAAACTAAACTTATGTCACTACTTTGGATAAGTTTCAAACTATCAATCTCCAAAAGACATTTAAGAAGTGAAGTCCTATTTAAGATTAAATCTGTGTCAAACAGAGGAATAAAAACTAACTGGTGTGTATCCATACTTTCCCAAAGCGGTTCAACGCCTGCTATCTCCGGTTTACCTCTCTTATTTTCAGTGTCAAAAAATGGGGTAGCCAGGGGGTTAAGTACTGATGGAAAAGGGATTGTTTGCCTCGGCTGCTCCAGTATTGTAGATACAGGGGGCCCCCCTATTTCGGTGTTTGTACAGTCTCTCATAGAGTGTACAATATTCGCGGAGGAAACCTCACAAATCATCATTGATTCAGTTGTCAAATTTGTGTTCATAGGGTACACAGAAACAGTGTCATCTGCCAACTCTATATTTTGTGATGTATTTTGCAGGGACTGTGAAGAGGTCTCCATACTAACTGAAACCTCGAAGTTTTCTTTAAAACGAATTTTCCTTTGCTTCTTTTTTAAAAATCTTCGTCTTGATTTCCCCTTTTTCCCTCTATTCGTTTCCTTTTTCCCCTTTCTCTTGTTTTCCATATGAGAAACACCTAAGATTTTGTCTTTATCTTCGCTTTGCTGGGTTTTAAAGATAGGGAATACTTCCTGATCTAGTTTACTGGCTGCGCCCACCAAGCCTTTAACTTTTTGAGCTGAGTCAGAAATAGCCAGTATGAATTTCGATGAGAGTTCAGAGCTCTCCTCTTGCAACGCATCTTTGTTCTCTATCTTATCAAAATGGGAATTAACAGCCGGACCAGGTCCTGTGGATTGATTACTAACATTCTCAAATATATTCTCTGAGGCCTTATCTCCATTTTTTTCCACTTCTATTTGTTCAGTATATACACTTGATATAACCTCCTTCTCCAGATTTTTTTGTAACAATACTTTCAGTATTTGAGTTACGGTTTCCAACAAACAATCCGAACCTCCTACAAATTTTTCAAGCAGCTTTAGGATAGAGGATAGTAAATGTTCTAAGGATACCAGTGAGTCTGAAACGAATATATCCCTCCTTACACATTCGCTCGATTGGATATCACAAATATTTAAGTCAGGGATCAAAGAGGGGTGTGATTGCAAAAGGGAATAATTCGATTTATTTGATTTGTTAGATGGGGTGCTACTAAATAGTTTTAGTCCTATAGGGACTGCTATTGCTGGAGTATTTGCTGGTTCCATAAACTTGCTAGAATCATGAGAAATATACCTTCTGCAGAGCTCTAAATCTAGATCGGGAAGAGTAAAATCTTTATTTTGAGCATCCTCTACTAAATAGAGACCAAGAGGCTCTTCTTTGGCTCCATGAGGAGTAAGTGATGTACTATATGAGATTACATTTGCCGTTTTTGGGGATGATGAGAAAGATCGAGGAAGTATCCCGTGGAGTGGAGAACCGATTGGACTCCCAGGCACCGTACTGGATGCCTCTGGGATTCCATGGGATCTCCTCCTCCACATGCACCACCTGTATTTGTAGTATGCAATTCTATGACCTGAACCTTGTCAGCCATATCAGCTATTTTAGTAACAGTGGCAGTAACGATAGTATTAACCATCCCATCGTTACTCCCAGACATATCATCTCCCTCATTATAAGTGTTTGAAGTACTCCTATCAACTTGAAGATTTTTTTCCTTTCCCCTCTCCCATAGACTGAATAGTTGACTTTTTCCTTTTAATTGCATGTCTGCAATGTCCTTGTTACGTAGGGGATTTGATTTAGTTTTTGCACAGGTCCTACCCACCAATAGACGCCCTGATCTTAGTTTTTTTGTCATCATTATTAAAAACCTGCAAAAATGTGCACTGCGTGGGGAGCAAGTTCTCAGATTGCAATTTCAGATATTCAAGCTTTCTCGTCAGATTATATACCCTTATACCCCCTTATATACCCTTATAGGTTGTTGTGGACTAATTTATGTATTTATCAGAGATTTAATTACATATTCTCGTAGTTTTGGTTCAAAACCAAGTACTCTCTCCGCAGCAACTTAGACCAGAGCAATCCTTTCTTTGTACTTCTTTGTAGATGGCACAAAGAAATACCCAGACCCAGACTCAAACCTAGGCCGAGGCCTGTTCAAACCTTCGAGGCGAATATTCGTCAAAGATTTGCTCTCCCGCAGTCACAGTCCCAAATGATTCTCTCTAAGAAATAAGAGGAATATATAAATATGAAAGATCCAATATGCTCACACAGCGATCACCTACGGGCCCCCCGACTTTAAAATGGAAGTGTCTAGAGAGTGTCTGTTTCTGTCCTACTTCAGCCGTTCATCGGGTACGGTATTGCACTATAATAGCTGTGGTTGCCGTAACTACCGTAGCTGCCGTAATTTCTATCAAGAATGCCAAATAGTGCGGGCACACGTATTATAGTGATAAAGGAGATAAAGGTGACAAAATATAAAATATCCGGCTACAGAGTTACTGAGTTATATCCTGTACCCCTGCAGTGGGCTTGATCCAAGGGTGCCTCACAGAGCACAGTGCACCTTACAGTTCTCGGAAGTGATCACGGCCACCAGCTCAGCTGCAGCCTCAGACTGCCAACCGTTTGCGAAGTCCACCTCTGTCCTCAGCCCAGCCCAGCCCAG
Source organism: Calotriton arnoldi (assembly GCA_963921515.1). Taxonomy (NCBI): domain Eukaryota; kingdom Metazoa; phylum Chordata; class Amphibia; order Caudata; family Salamandridae; genus Calotriton; species Calotriton arnoldi. Next base: position 855,818 of record CAWUFW010005218.1, on the reverse strand, counting down.
CCCAGGGCTCTGCTTCGCAACCTCAGATCCGTTACACTGCGGCTTCTGCCTCCAAAAGCAGGAATTGCAGTCTCTGCAGTTTGAAGAGGAGCAAACTGAGATGGCTCCTACCACTTTTGTTTGCACACGCAGCTTCTGCCGTACCAAGAAAGAATTTTATAAAACGGTTCCAACCGCCTCTGAGAAACACTCACGGCTTCAACCGTGAAAGAAGAAAAGCTTTTGCGGCCGCACTGGGGGGCGCTTCGACCGCGTGAATCAAATGTTTGCGGCTCCATATGCCGCAGCAGAGAAGAAACTCATTATCGCCATGTGCCCACCGTGCAGACTGCTGCACTGCACTGAACGGGGTTGTAAAGATGCGTAATACACCACTCTCACTGCACGTCCACCCCCTGGTCCGATCGAGGGGTCGGGGCTGGTCAGGGTTGGCTGGTCTGGCAGGTTGGATGAGCAATTTCCCTGCTACTGTGGCGCAATATATAAAGTTTTTCAATTTTATTTTTATTTGCTTGTTGGGCTATTCGTGCCCCTTTTGGGCGTGGAGGCCAGCTTGAGTGCAGCCGGTGTGGTAAGGAGAAACTGGGCAGCTGGAGTCCTTTAAAATATTTTGCGGTTATTTATTGTCTGCTGATAGAGGCCTACCGGTGGACGTTCACCTCCTCGTTTGCTCTGAGGAGCTTTATGTTTGAGGTTTATAGTTTGCTATTTATGAGTTGTAGTTGGTGTTATGAACTGTAAAGCTTTGTGAGCTGTAGAACTTTGTCACAAAATCAGAAGTCAGATCCTTGGTTAAAAGCCTTCTGGCTGGCTGGCTGCGTGATAGAAAATGGCAGTTGTTTTTTGGATCTTAGCCCCCTTGGGTAGTTCTGCAGGATTGAGTAAAGCACAACTAAGTTTTTGATCCACGAGGTCAATTAGTTAGAGACCATGTTTTGGAGGGGCAAGAGGGCGCTGGGGCAGAAACAGGGCCTGCGCAGAAGTTGCTCAACAGGTCACTTCAAGCAATTCAGAAGGGAAAGGGACCCACTGCAACGCTTCCCCCGACCTCCAAGCCACTCAAGGCCCACTAACTGAATGCTCCTGAGCCGACTGGGTCAGGCACAAACCGGCTAGAACTATAACTGCTGCTGCTGGAGGCGCTTGTTTGCCGCAACTGCACTTACCCCAGTCCTGGGTTTTTACGCTCTCACCCACTTTCTGCTGGGGGAAAAAAAACTGCTGTGATAATGTTGCCGACTCCCTTTCGCCCCAGGGAGCCTGTGGGTTGGTCTGAACTGGCCGGCAGGCGATGGCAGGGCTCGAATGGCACCAGAGCAGGTCGCGCTCCAGGTCGCACAGGGAGGTAAAAGGCTGGTAGAAGCTGGTGGGTCCCCTGAGCTCCTTCGCCTTGGTCTCTTCGTCCCCAGGGGGATGGGGGGGTCCACAGAGGTCCAGAGAGGTGAGCGGGGCCAGGCCGCAGGCTGCACCCGGTACTATCCGGGCGGCCTCCGCGGGCCACCAGTGGCGGTCACTCGGCAGTTGCCAGCTGTTGGCAACCGCACTTCGTCCGTGAATGGTCCGCTGTGATCTGCCGTCCACAAGCTCGGTAGTCCGGACCAGGGCTCAGAAGGCTTGGACTAGGAGCGGGACGCGTCCCGGAGCTCCTTGCTGTCGCGCTACTCTCGGCGCCCGGTTTCGGTTTTCGGCGTTCGGCGTATTCCGGAACTACGTCGTACGCTGCGTCTCAGTCAGAACAAGTCTCACCTCTAAGCGCACCAGTCACTCCGTGCTCCCGACCGTTAGGCTCGTCAAGGGGAGGCCCACCTGCGTCACTCCAGCAACGCTCGGGCTCACCTCCGGGCCTCAGCCACCGCCCCGTACGCGGGGATCGCCACCGCACCTCCTGCTGCAGTTCTGTGAGGTACGCCACAGTGCGCACAGGCAGCAGCAGTCGGCCGTCCACAGCCCAGCTCCGCTCACGGAGAAACTCCCGGGAACCTCGATGGTCTTCTCGGCTGCCGTCGCTCCGGCCTCAGCAACGCGCTCCACGCGTCCAGCCAGAGCCTCCGACAGACCCCAAACACCTCCTGGGCGCACCCCTAAGCTCGCGGACCTCAGAGGGGCAGTCAAGTTGGGTGCAGATTTACTGTGAGATTCTAGTAGTTTTAATTACTGAAGGAGTTGGTCAACATTTTCTCTCAGTAATGTATGTCATAGCTTATGTGTACCTCATTTAGTTTTGACTGGGCTTATAGCTTCACCATGCGTGGCTTTATTTGGTTGTGATAAGATGTACTTTAACTAAACACTGTATCTTTCTGATGGGAACTTGGAACCCGGAGGGTGAGTCAGTTACAACTGTTTTGAATTGCTGCACACTGTTTTCAAAGGGAAAGTGGTGATATTTAGACCCTGGCAGAAGTCCCAGTCAAGGACCACCTGACATGCGTAAAGATATTTGCTGTGTCCTTCGGAATTAGTTTCCTGAAACTGCTACCAGCTGTGTTGTGGAAGAACCTTCTGCAAGACTAAATGCCCTGTCTGCCGCCATGTTCTTGTGGCTTAGTCAACATTTTTTTTTGTTTTTCAGAAACAAAACTCCAAGATGGGGGTTTGTTTTTGATAATTAAAAAAGAGGCCCTGCTTAAGGGGAGTTTTCTCAAGCGTACGAGCCATTGTTGATTTTCCCAGCCTGGTTCTGCATGTCTTGCATTCTATGGCAGACCGGGCAATGGAAATTTAGCTCCTGATGGACTCTTCTAACCACAGATGCCTCACATTAGAATACTCACCAGACTGGATGCGGCAACTTTCCTTAGCAGTCCTCCCACACGCTAAGTGGCTCTGTGTGGCTCCCCATTGGCTCTGTACTGTCCCAGAAGTGATAGAGTGGAGCCTCATAAAACAGCCGCCCCTAAACCCCCTCCCTTACCGGGGTCTGGATCCCATTCAGTAGGCCACTGGGAAGGCAGGGGCTACAGGACCACAACTGTGTGGGGTTGAAGCCTCTTACCATTGCTGTCCTGGGACCTGTCCTACAATGGCTCTTTAAACTTTGCAAAGTACTTCCCTTACCACACTTTACTCTCAGTGATAGAGAGGGCGAGCATTCAGGGGCTTCTCAGGGAGGTTAGTGTGGAGGTGCTCAGGATCAGTACTCAACACCACCCAGCAACTCAGTAGGATCAATGTCCAGCCAAGTGCCTCTCTTCATATGAAAGACAAGAACTATATTACCCAGAAAACATAGAACTAGACATACAATAATGCAAGGATACCCGGGTTACAGTAGTGAGTCTTTATGCTTCTTGGGGCCTTTTCCGACTATCTCAGCTACTCTGCCACCTATCCATCATGGGTACCCCCCTTTTCTGTGGGTTACCCCCTCCAGGTCCAGAGTTCGAACTACTGCCTACGGGTACAGCTCATGCACCGCTCAGGTCTCTTGATCTTTGGGATTGATCCTGAGCCAAGGCCAAACTTTGGCACTGATGAAGTCCCACAGTCCAGTTGTGCAGCACAAGGACCACCAGCAGGCACGTATCCCAGAATAAGTATGGCCTACAGCACGGGCACACAGCTCCAGGTGCTGATTCCAGCAATGCACATATGCTGTCTGGGGAAAGCAACCTCTCCTCAATCTTGTACTCTGGTCCAGGCTGTGGGTTTCCGAAAGGGAGATGTACAAAGCACACTATCAATCCTAGCACATGAGTATATCTGCAACACTAGAGATGTCAACATTCAGGATTACGGGTTCATCGTCCGAACTTTAATCAAATGGGAATGTAAACACACATTCTGATAGAGACTTCTAGCTGCAGGTTCCCCAGGCATCACAGTGGATCTAGAAGCTTTTCCATAGTACCTCTGCACACAGAAAGTTTCCCCTTGTGGCTCCGCACTCATGCCTCTCCGCTCCGGAGATGACATGGGGGGCCTATATAGGCGCCACTCCGGCGCTCTTTTTAAAAAAATTTTTTTAATATTAAACATATTTTATTTATTAGGATCAGGAGAGCACAAAATACATCACAATAATCAATTGACAAGCAAACCACCAAAGTCCTTTTACAATAATACATTTGATTGTCTCTTGTTTAACTTAATCCTCGATCACTTTCCCATCATTTTATTGGACTCCAGATCTCATTAAATGTATCACATACTTTTTTACCCTTTAATTCCATAACAACAGCTTCTAGCTTCTGAAAGTGCCATGGTTGTTCTCATCCCTGTCTCGCTCCTGCGGGATTCGTTTCCTTTTTAAAAATTTTTTTTTATTAGTACCGGCAATTTAAACATATACAGATTACATGAGGATTGAAGGACAGACAAATTACAATTTTCGAGTTCACCATATGGAAAATAAAGCAACAAAAAAATAAAGAAGCCACAGCTAGGAAAAAAGAAGAGGTTACAGCAAAAAAAAAAAAAAAGAAAGAGGAAACCTGAGAAAAACATTGTGACAAATTAAACAGGTTGCAGGATGAGTATTTCGATTATAGAATGCATTTATAGGTGACCTCAGTTGTTGAACATCTGTCTTCTGCGGAGGTGTTAGTGAGATGCAATATACATTTAATTTCCTTCTTTCCACCTTTTGATGGGGGCCCAGATGTTTTCCCCCAATCTCCTTGCTCTCACGCCCTTTTTTCCATAAACTCCCTTTTCTAAATTATAAATGGCTAGTAATCTCCCTAACCACTGCTGAAACCCAGGTGCCAGGGGATCCAGCCAGGCTGTCGCGATGCATATTCTAACCACTGCCATGGCTATAAAGAGGAAATAGCGGTTGTCTTCAGGAGCCTCCTCATTAGTAACTCCCATCATTATAAGTTGTGCGGAGAGGTTCGTTTTTATATTGAGGGAAACCCTCAGAAACTTTTCAATTTCACCTAGCCAGCCGCACAACAGGGGGCAGGCTGCGAACATGTGCACTATGTTGGCGTCGGTGCTATTGCAGCGAGGGCAGGTAGTCCCATCCTGCCCACCCAATTGCGCGATTCTAGCGGGAGTATAGTATAGTAAAAATAACGTTTTATAGTGTTGAGCCTGAAGGGCAGCAGAAAGGAGCACAGTCCTTCCGAGTTCCAGTGAATCTAAAATTAAATTGTGTGTTATACCCAATTTCTGCTCCCATTTAGACCCATACCTCTCAAGATCATCTTGGATAAACAGAGTCAGTTTCGAATAGATTTGACTAATAGTGCACTCCTCTTCGCACTGGACCATTTCCACAACCCTATTGATGTTTAAACCTCTTGTACCTCCCTTTTTTGGCCTTAAGTAGCTTCGGATTTGTAGATCTTTAAAAAAATCCCTGGCGGGTATCCCATATCTGTCCTGAATTTCACTAAATGAGCATATCTCCGTACCATCTAGCAGATCTCCTATCATGCAAATACCTGCGCCCTCCCATCTTGACATGACATTGTCCCTAAAGATCTCTGGCATTGTTGGGTTTTTAAAAAGCTGCGTATAATAGTTCAGCCTGCCAAGCCCAGTTTTCCTTTTAATGGCAACCCAAATCTTAAATGCGGCCTGAAGGGTCTTAAATCTGACCTTCTTATAGTAGCTCGGCTCACTGTAATTCAAAAAACAACCCTTAGCGGCCTCTCCTATGAGTAGCTCATATACATCTTCCATCCCGTGTGTGTTCGTCTGCTCTTCCCTTTGTCCACCCAACAGCACCCGCATATATTGTAGAGCCGTCGCCCAGTAGTACAGCCTTAAATCGAGGAGGGTGATGTGTGAGATAGCGGAGATACAGGATACAGGGGGTAGCCTGATAAAAGAGTCACTGGGTATTCGGGAGGAATTCCGAAGATATTATAGTGAACTTTATAAGGAGGAATCTGACCCGTCATGTGACAACGTCAGGGGGTACCTGAATAATATACAAATAGAGCAGTTCGCCTCAAGTGACATTGAAGATCTGGAGGCGAACTTGACAGAAGATGAAATACATAATGCCCTAAAGAATCTCCATCGGGGAAAGCAGTGGGACCAGACCAGATACCCCTGGAATTTTACAAAACTTTCTATCATAAACTGAAACAAGACATGGTAAGGACATTTGAACAGGTGCATGGAGGAGGCTCTATATCCGAGTCCTGGGGCCAGGCAGCAATAGTTGTTTTTTTGAAGAAAGGGAAATCTCCGCAGGAACCTGGATCATATAGACCGATCACCCTCATGAATAGTGATTCTAAGATCTTCTCGAAGGTCTTGGCCTCTAGATTAAGCTCAAGTATTAGTAGAGTGATTAACCCGCGACAGCATGGGTTTATACCTGGAAGAGGAACCACAGAGCATGTGCGCAGAGTGGTAACACTTTTCGACGCCACAGCTGTATCAGGAGACCCTATGGCAGTGATACTTTTAGATGCCGAGAAAGCGTTTGATAGGGTCTCCTGGGGCTACCTGTGGGGTACTCTTGAGAGGTATGGGATAGGAAAAGGATTTATTAAAGCAATTAAGGGCTTATATAGGAATCCAGTGGCCCGAATTAGAATAAATGGAGGATATACGGAGACTATTCGGATCACAAGGGGTACCAGGCAAGGGTGTCCCTGCTCCCCGTTGCTTTTCGCTTTATACATAGACCCACTTATCCGAAGAATTGAAGTGAATGGAAAAATTAAACCAATGATATTTCGGGAGCTGGAAACCAAAATTCTTGCATATGCGGATGATCTAGCTGTAGTCACACCTGACCCCCAGGCCGCAGTCATTGCTATCGGTGAAGAAGCTGCAGTTTTTGGGGTAATGTCAGGGTATAAGCTTAACCAGCAGAAAACGCAAGTAGTAACCAACAGGTTGGTTAGCTGGGAAGATACACGGGTTACAAATATGGCAACGTATTTAGGAATAAAAATTACATCTGATCTTGAGCAAATTGTTGAGGTAAATATCGTTCCGATAATAAGGAAAGGGAAAAACGATTTTGACAGGTGGCACAATCTTCACCTTTCGATTGTAGGCAGGTGTAACGTAATAAAGATGCTATTTTTACCCAAAGTATTATACCTGTTTAGGACCATTCCCCTCAAGTTTGCGGGCTGCTGGTTTAAAGAAATGGAAAATTTGCTTAATAGGTTTATCTGGTCAAAAGGCAAGACAAGAAGGGCGTTAAAGTTCATGACATTAGCAAGGGAGAAAGGAGGATGGGGGGTTCCCGATTTAAGGCGCCACTCCGGCGCTCTAATGTCGATTCCTTTCTTTCCATGCCACCAGACGCTGATTTGGAGTTTGTCTCTCAGAGACCCTTTACCTGCGACTTGCAAGGGATGTCACCCCCTAAAACGTCAGGTTTTAAACCCTGTAGGGACTGTTGCAAACAGATGTCTGTGACGGATCCTCACGAGGTGTGCCTGGGTTGTCTGGGATCCAGCCATGACTTCAAGACCTGTGGAGACTGTGCGTCAATGAACCCAAAGACCATCAGGGAACGTAAAGTGAAACTTTACATCGCCATACACAAGAAGACACAACATTGGGCTCAGGCCAAGCCTGCTTCCAGTCCAAGGCTCGATTTCGTACCCACACCCATAGCCTGCGGAGCCACTCTAGAGGCCGGTCTTCATCGTGCTCCAAATCTTCAAGTAAGCACTAGAAGCATAAGAAGTTGAAGTGGAGTTCTGCTCCTTTTCGCCATTCCCACTCACCTGATGAAGCGCGGGGGCGCCACCAGAGGTCCTGTTCCTATTCTCAAAGCAAACTGACTTCGGAACGGATTCCTGAACTGGTTCCAGCACAACCCTAATTTCTGGGACCTTCAGCCACGTTGTGCCAACTCAAAAAGTTCAGCGCAGCTATAGTCCAGCCCTTTGGATCCTTGTCGACGCCCTCTAACATGCCTTCAGGCCCCACACAGCCGAGAGGCCCACCTCCTGGATTACCACCGGCCGGTTCACCCTCTGCGCCAGCAGAACCCTCTGTGCCACTTTTGCCCTTGGTTCCAGTACTGACACCTTCCCCACTGCAGACCACCACAGAGGTGAAAAACTTTTTACTGACCGTTGTCCTGCAGCCTGACGAGGCTGTTTCTGAGCTTCTTCTCCCATTCAGTGGGGCCTTGACAGATACTCTTCTCAGGACTTGGGCTAAGCCTTGTACCGGTCCTCCAGTGAACCGTCAGATTGCCAGGCACCACCTTCCTGCTCCGGGCGACCTGGTCTTTTTGTCCCAGTGCCCCTCTAGAGAGTCTTCTGGTGCAAGCTTCCACTAGCTAGACTAACCAGACAGTTTCCCAAACACTCCCCCTGATAGGGAATCTAAGACATTGGAGACGTTTGGGAAGAGGTTATTCTCCTCAGCCAGCTTGCCCCTCCGATCAATTAATGCCTCCTGCGTGCTGGGCAACTATATCCACACCCTTTGGGACTCAGTGGTTCCCCGGCATTCTCCCTGGAGTTCCGGAAGACCCTCGTCCTGTCCTCTCACAGGCAATTCAGGATGGTTTGATGTGGCCAAGTTCATGATTCGTTGTGGCTTCAACACCACCAACTCTGTTGGGCGGGCCATAGGCACAAATGTTGTGATTCGCCTCCATGCGCGGCTTTGAACCATTGGGTTCTTGTGCGATGTCCAGTCCTCACTGATGTACATGCCGTTTGATGGGACTCCCTGGTTTAGGGACAAGGCTAACTCTGCCCTTGAGCGCTTCAAGGAGCGTTGGGGCACAGCTTGCTCCCTCGTCCTCTCTACTCATCCTCGCCAGCAGCAGTTCCACCGGTCTGTTCGGGCTTAGGTCACGGCATTCCCTACCATCACCCTATCCCACCCCAACAGGAAACCCACCAGGCCCGCCCATCGGCACTACCAACTGTTCATAGTGGAAGAGGAGCATTTCCATTTCACTGTGCCTCCCTTTGAAATCACCAGCACCTGTCGGGTGTTCACAAAAGTAATGGCAGTGGTGGCAGTACTTCAGAGGTCGAGGGAGTCCGTCTTCCCCTACCTCAATGACTGGCTCTTGAAGGTGGGCTCCCACACTCAGTCGTCAACCAGCTTCAGACTTCAGCAAACCTCCTGTCATCTTTGGGGTTTATGATAAACGTGCCAAAGTCACACATGACTCATTCTCAGATTCTCCCCTTCATCCAAGTTATTCTGGACATGGTTCGGTTTCATGCCTATCCCCAGGGAAGAGAGTCCAGGACATTCAGGCTATGATCCCAATCTTTCAGTCTTGGGCCTGACTTTCAGTAAGGTCAACTCTGAGGCTGCTGGGACTGATGGCCTCCTGCATCTTGCTGGTTGAGCTCACCAGGTGGCATATGCAGGCTCTGCAGTGGGATCTGTAGTTTCAGTAGGCCCAACATCAAGGGGAACTTTCTGACCACATCCAGAATTCGGAGGAAACTGCGTAAGATCTGCAATGGTGGTTACAGGACTACAGTTGGGTCAGCAGAAGACCCTCTCATTTCCCCACCCAGAGCTAATAGTGGTGACCAATTCATCGCTTCCGGGTTGGGATGGCCATCTGGTAGAGATGCCGATCAGAGGGCACTGGTCTCTGGCGTAGTCCTGGTTCAATATCGACCTTTTGGAGCTGAGGGCCTTCTGCTTGTTGCTGAAAACCTTCCTTCTGTCCATCAAAGGGAGACTGGTACATGCGCTCAAGGAGCCCACCACCGCCATGTGGTACTGCAGCAAGCAGGGTGGGATCAATGACCCTGTGCCAGGAGGCCTTGCTCCTCTGGAAATAACCTGGCCATCCAGGCATTTTCCTGGTAGTGAACCACCTGGCAGGATTGTTGAATGCCAGGGCAAACAAGTTGAGCCACTGGCGTGTAGCGGATCACAAATTGCAGCTAAACCTGGAGGTATTGCAAGGTCTCTTCTACGAATGGGGAGAAGCTTGACTCTATCTGTTTGTCACTACTGCGTATGTGCAATGTCAGCACTTTTGCGCGTTGGAGTTTCCAAGGCGTCCTTTGCTCAGAGACGCGTTCCGTCTCATTTGGATCCTGGGACTCCTATATGCCTTCCCGCTGATACCATTCCTGCCCCAAGTTCTCAAGATCAGGACGAACCGATTCCAAGTCATTCTTGTGGCTCTGGACTGGACACCGAGAGTACGGTATCCAGAACTCCTGGGCTTGAGCATGTGTCCTCCAATCAGGCTGCCCCTTGGGGAGGATCTTCTGTCACAGCAGAATGGTCGGGTTCTCATCTGGTCTTTGCAACATCCACCTTCATTTGTGGAGATTAAGAGGCGACAGCTGACAACCTTTGACCTTGCTCCAGAGGTGGTTGATGTCATCTTGGCAGCCAGACATCTCTCTACAAGAACTTTACACACCTACATGCCAAGGTGTCCGATGTTTTACTATTTGTGCTGTCTCTCGCCTGGCAAGGCCTTGCTGTGGCCACTGTTATCGGTTATCCTTCTTCCCTCTTGGCCTTCATATGCTTGCCTCTTCGATGAGTTTTTTGAAAGGGCAGCAACACATGTTTCTCCCTTGTCTTTTTGTGATGCCCCAATGGGACCTTAACCTCGTCCTTACTTATCAGATGTGTACCTCATTCAAGTTGCTCCACAGTTGTTGACCTTTAGGGTAGGGGTGGGCGGAATTTGTGGAGTCGCGTTCCGCAAACTTCAGTGAAACGGTAAAAAATCTCCGCGAGCTTCGCAAAGTTCCGCGAGCATGCGGAATTGCTTGGTCCGCCTGTTCGCGATGGGTTTTTCGTGTTCGGGGACGCTGTTTGCGTGCTCGGGGGGAAATATCTTGCAAACTTACCCATCCGGTCGCCAAATGGCGCGGCCATCTTGTTTCACTTGTCCCGCCCGCTCGCGATGCGTGTTTCCTGTTCGCGAATGTGGATGTCCGGTGGCGCGTCCGAATGACGTGTTCGCGATCGCACACTCTTGCGGCTCACGCGAACGGATAGGAAAACTCATCGGCGAACGCAGGGATCCCAGTAAGTCGCTACCGCGCGCGCAAACACGCATTTTTAAAGCGCGAACAAGGGAAAAATTCCGCTACGCCGCGGAATTTGCGGAATTTTCGGTAATTCCGCGGAACGCGGAATTACCAAAATTCCGCAAATTCCGCGAGCGGAACGGAATTTACCGCCCACCCCTACTTTAGGGCTCCTGACCATCAAAACAGTGTTCTTTGCTGCCATCACTTCGGCATGGCGTGTGAGTGAGCTCCTGGCTCTGTGTGTTCACCCATCGTACACCACCTTCTTCGCCGGCAAACTGGTTCTGCATACTAGGACATCCTTTCTCCCGAATGTTGGATCGCCGTCCAAACCATCACCCTGCGGGTGTTCTGTGCTCCACTTCACCCCTTTAAGGAGGAAGAGAGGCTCAATCGCTTGTACTCTAAAAATGCACTCAGCTTTTACATCGCAACAAAAGACCACCGGGTGGACGATCAGCTCTTTGTGGGGTTTGCCGGAGCATAGAAAGGAAAGGGTGTGCAGAAATGTACCATCTCATGCTGGATGGTGCTCTGTATTAAGACCTGCTACCACATTGATGAAGAAGCAGCCTCCAGAATGACTGTGTGCCCATTCCACAAGGGGCTAAAGCTGCTTCCACTGCTTTAGTATGCACAGTCCCTGTCCTAGACATATGCCATTATGAAAATGGGGTGACCCAGTGGTCCTGGACCTGGGTTTAATGTGGTACGAAAAACAATGGTCCTAGACCTAATTTCAAAGATGAATTGAATCACAACCTACAATAATAATATGACAAATTATTTACTGAACCCAATACCTGTTGACTCACAGTAATTAATTAATTACAGGCAGTTTACTAAAGTGCAACAACCACAAACTTTTTCCTTTACAAGGGTTTTATTCCATCATATTTAATGCAACAGTATATACTTTACTGTACGTGACAATGAGAGACAGGGAAGAGGTTGCTCCAGGGGAACGTGCAGGAATAGAAAAGTGCTCTAGCTGTGCGGAAGGTGAATAGAATTCAGATAATGTGGTGAAAGAATTGGTTAAAGGAAAAAGTTTGTGGTTGTTGCACTTTAGTAAACTGCCTGTAATTAATTACTGTGAGCCAACAGGTATTGGGCTCAGTAAATAATTTGTCATATTATTATTGTAGGTTGTGATTCAATTCATCTTTGAAATTAGGTCTAGGACCATTGTTTTTCGTACCACCCTAGACATATGCCAGGCAGCTATGTGGGCGTCCCTTTATACGTTCACGAAGCACTGTTGTTTGGACAGCCAGGTCTGCTGAGAAGGGCATTTTACGCACTCAGTCTTGCCGGACTTTATGGTTTTAGTCTATCCACAGCGCCTATTAGTTACTGGTATGGTATATATTGAAAAGGTGAGGAATCTGCGGCAAGAAGTCTCTATCAGAAGAACAGGTAACTTAGCTTCGGTAATGCTCTTTCTGGTAGAGAATCTATGTAGCCACAGATTCCTCACCGACCCTCTCACCCTTCCAGTTATGTGTTTGGACTCTACCTTTAATAAGATCCCAAGTCTTTGAATCTGCACACTATCTGCGGAATTGCTTTTGGGACTCCGCATCTGGAGGCACAGACAGTCTTGAAAGCAACTGATGTCAGCGTGGTGTCTGTAAAGGCCCGACACAAGATTAGAAAAATCTAAAATGAGGTCACAGGTACAAGAAGTTCAGATACGAGGGCATGGAGCACAACCATATATCAATCAGGGGACATTCCTGTGCCAACATAGGACAAAGCCATTTTTATTTTTATGGTGTGACCGCCTGCTAGATTAGGAGTTAAATCCTGGTCTGGTGGGTGGTCCTGCTGCAGTCTGACGGCGACGGTCTGCTAGGCTCATAGAAGAGCCTATCATGCAGACCGCCGCAGTCAGAGCGCCGCCTGAACCTTCGTGCACGGTGTGGCATATATGCCACACCGTGCAGGAAGGGGGTGTAAATCCAGGGGGCACTACATATGCCCACGCCCGCATGCGCCCACAGGCCCAAATCCGGCAGGGGGCCCTGCTAGGGCCCCCTTTGTTGTCATTCCGCCAGCCTTTTCATGGCAGGTTCACCACCGTGAAAAGGGCGGTGAAATAGCAACCTGGAATATGCTTGGTGGTGCCAGCTGTGGCACCAACAGCAAATTCCTGCTGGTGAAAGACTGTCGGCCCAGTGGAATCCTTGATCCTGGCGGTGCCGTCGCTCCTGTGGCGGTCCGACCGCCGCAGTCGTAATACTGCGGCCGGTCCCGCAGTGTGGCTGGCAGTGGTCGGACTGCCACCATGGGTCCTATGGACCGCCAAACTCGTAATCAGGCCCAAAGTCTTGAACTTATTTTTTAATGAAAACTAAAGGGTCTGTGTGTATGTGGCATTTGTATAACTTGAACCTAGCTGAAATGCAGTACTGTGTTTTAGAGGGTCAAAGCTACAGTCAATGACTGATTAGAAAGGGTAGATGGATTCTGAGCTAAGTAGTGGACTGCTGCTGTGTGGTGCTTTTTAAGCACATGCGTGTTCAGTTCTTTTGTAAACTGTATCTGTGTTTTGGGTGGTCCTGATTGATATGTAGATGCTGTTCCAGATCATGGATGTATCAATGGATAGGCCTGCTTCCTTGTGTTTTTTTTTTGTTATCATGGTGTTCTCCATTTCTTCCTCTCCTTTCTGAAGGTGTCCTGGCTGCAGGTGTACCGAAAACCACCTGAGATGGTGAACTTGTTAGCCAGATAGGTGGGGGTGCTGGTCGTGCTGACTTTGTAGATTGATGCAACTGGGTTTGAAGATGATGCAGACGTGCAGATGATGCCAGTGAAGTTCCATCAGGGTGGGGGTGGTGTTGCCATTTTCCTTTAGTCATTGATGAGCGTGGCTGTGGAAAGTAGGATTTCCTTAATGGGCCGGATAGAGTCTGGGAGGCTATGGAATAGAGCATGGCTATACAATCCAGATGCGAGAGTACAGGGTTTGAACATCAGTACTGAAGTTGCATTCTGAGAGGAAAGGTTTCACTTCATACAGTAGTGAGAGCTACTACCAGGCCGCATTGGGCTTGTTCACGGTGAGTTTCTTGAATGTATTTTATTTTGCATTAGTTAATGAAAAAAGAGGCAGGGTAGACACAGGAAAGTGCAGGAATTATGTTGAAAAGCTCTCCTCGGTAGCGGTATTGAGTGTTTCAATTTAAGATTACATTTTGTCACTAAAAGAGATGCGAATAGAGGCGATCATTTAAAGTTCGCGTCGTGGGACAAAGTATGACGTGAGTAGTATAGGATGAAAAAAATTCTAATGCTTTTAGGATTTTTCATGGACATTGAGTAACAAAGTTTACTATAAAAACTACATAGAATGCAACTTGAGAAAGCGATACGAACGGTACATTATTCTTTTAGCTCTTTACTGGCTCACCATTGGTTTTTAACCTTTTGTCTGAATATTTAAACTCTGAAGATTAAAGAAAAGTGTGTGATGATTGATACAGTACATGCCCTAGAAAAGGTTGCTTTTCAAGTCTCTCTTGTTGCTGCTGACAACCCGAATGTGGCGATCCATTGTAATTTAGAAAAGTAAAGCTTCTCAATACAAGACTATAAAGGATTAAATCAGCTTCAATGAACACAAATTGATTCAGAAATCCTGCAACTAAATATTCTGATAACATTTCTCAATAAAACGCACACTCTGCCACTGGGCAATGCAAACAGCCTTACACATTAAACGTTGTTGAAAGTCATGACTCCTGGACCATAGGGCTGCGCTGAAACAATCCTAGTAGTTTCTTGACATCGTGCATTACTACAAGGGAAATATATTGGAGCCATCATTCAGCCACAGAGAGATTGGTACACGCAAAATATGTTGGGGGAAATCAGCAGTCCCTAAACAAAGTGGTCAGGCTCTCTCATACATTTCTGTCATGTGAATTAGCAGAAGGTTTCCTAAAATAAACTTGGAATTGTCTATTGACGTCAGACAAAATCTTATTGGAGGTTAAATCATATCAAAAGTGGTATATAGTTTGTCAAAAATGTTATTATTTGCAAAGTGTTGCTGCTGGGTTCTCGTTTACTGTCCCTGAATTTTTTTTAGCTGCCTTTACCCCAGCTGTAGATTATTACTGATGATGTATTATGTACTTAAGCAGTTTTCTCAGGGGCCATACTTGTTGTGTGATAACTAAGTAAACATGATTGTTAACTTCCTTACTGTTTGAATTATGAATGTGTGTGCAGCTGGAGAACAGTTTCTGGTGCTATCTTCATCATTATCCGTTTGAATATGTATGAATTTAAAAAAAAAAATGCTTTTTATTAATGTTACAGTATCAACAGAGGAAAATAAAATCAGTCGCCATTCGAAGTGATTGTTCATTGACCGTGTATTCGAGAAGACGGCGATGTCCTCTGAAAATAGGGTGGGGGGATGGGGAGGATACAGGAAAACTGAGGTAGAGAGACCGAGGGGGGAGAAGATAGGCTGACAGGCTGAGGTGATTAATTCAAGACTATGTAGAATCCTCTTGGGTGTGACGTAGCATAGCGTAGCGTGAGTTCCATCTGAGCAGTTGGTAATGTGGTGCAGCGAATGTGTGATGGTCAGACGGTTGACTGTTTTCCACTTAAAGTCTGAATCTCTAAGCAGGTGCCCAAATAAAGCAGTTAGAAGCAGCGATGGCTAAAGGCAAGACAGTTGTGTGCCACGAGTGCAGCAAGCGCTGCGCATTGCTGGCCTAGTGAAGAAGGCACGATTATAGGGGGGTCATATTAACAACCTCTAGCTCTCGGAATCTGGGCAGTAGGGCATCCCATTCCATTACAATGGGGTATTTGCGAAGACCCTTGGCTTCCTCCCTGCGGAGTGCAGTGCGTTCTACCTCATTCCAAGCTAGGAGCAAGAGTTGCCACGCTGCCAGGGGTTGGTCAGCCCACCTGCGGAACGCAATGGTGCAACACACCAGGATCAGGGCTAGGTAGGTCCAAGAAGCGCACCTCGACCCACCACCACACAGGGCACAGAAAGCAGCCTAATGCACATGCCTCCATAGTATGGAGAGGTGTCAGGTCAGTCAGTTGCGCGAGTTGGGTGTTGATCGCCATCCAAAATTATGTAAGTGAGGCACACACCCATAACAATGGCTCAGGTCCACATCAGGTGCTTGGCAGCAGTGACAGGTTGCATTTTCTCCCGGGAAATATTGGTTAAACTGTACGAGTTTAAATCACGTGTTCCTGGACACAGTTGCTGGGTAGGCTAAAATGCTGTCCCATTCTTTGTCAGTAATGGGTCAGTCAAGGTCTGCCTCCCATTTATCTCATAGGTCTGTGAGGGTTGTCTGATTGAGCTCTCGAAGCCCTCCCAACCGCTCAGGTGGCTGGGGTTTCCCAAGGTGTGAAGATATTGGATAAAAGTGTGGAACGGGGACTCAACGTCTGTGATGTGCCAAGGGGTGTGTAAAGGGTGGGATAGAGCATAATATGTAATGAAGTGTCAATGTGGCATACTGCATTGCTCAACCAGGTCGTCATAGGACATGAGCGTGCCATCCTAGAAAAGGTCTTCCATTGTGGTAACACCCCTAGCTTGCTGGTCTCTGAGCACCAATGACATCATCGGTCCCCAGGTAGTTCAGCAATATTGTGATTCGCGCCTTCTCCGATAGCATTGAAATGCAAAGCGGAGGAGGTGAGGTGCGGTGGGAGGCTTGGTCTGAACAGTATGGGAGGGATGAAGCAAGCAGCCTAATCGCCAAGCCGGGGAGGATTACGCGGTGTCTTTAAAGTAGCGATCTCCAAATCACCCGCACACCATTGTAGTTGGGATACCAAATACTAGTGTTCGTAATTGGGAACTCCCAGGCCTCCTTACGTTGTGGGTAAAAACTGTTTGGTCAGGGCCAACCTGCGACGGCCCTTTTTCCATATAAAGTCACCAAGAATTGTGTTTAACGAGCAAGAAAAAGGTGGGCAATACAAGGGGGAGATTGGTGAACTAATACTATAGACACAGTAGGATTATCATTTTAGAGAGCACCACTCTGCCGGCTACGGAGAGGGGCGGGCTGCGCCACAAGAATATCTGGTTAGGAATACTGGCCACTGCACTGCTGAGGTTGACATCCTGTAGGGCTTCCTCTTCATGCTCGATCTGGATCCCCAAGTAAAGAAACGTTGCAGTTGTCAGGACACCGTCCTACCCCTCTCCCCCCCATTTATACCGGGGTCGTCGGCATTGGGGTGCAGGGGAAAGAGGATCCATTTGACAATTTTTGATGTATTCCATACTTGTGTGCTCGCCAGGGGCGTAGCTTCGGGGGGTGGGGGGGGGGGTGTTTATGGTGTTACACCCCCCTAATAAATGTGTTTTCTCTTAAATTATTGGGTTCAGGTGATTTCCCTCTGGTATGGTGAGGTGTCTGTCGGATTTCTCCAGGAATATTTCCATACACACAGACAAAAACGTATGCATTCTCTCTCCCTCTCTGCTTTGAAAGTCTTCAGAAATGTTGGTTACTTTACAAAATATTGTGCTTGTCTCACTTGGTACCCCTTCCAATCCGCAGTCATCTCCCTTTCCCCTGCCCCGTTAGCCCCTCTCATGCTCCCTGCTAGTCGTATAATGTATATGCCAGCGTGATTGTTGGAAAATCTGAAGCTCCATTCCCCGCCCCATCCTACTGGCCAAGCTACGCCCCTGGTGCTCGGTCTACCTTTAGTAGATAAATTCATATTTGCACGTGCATGTTCCGTGATCAGACTGATTGAAAGGTGAATCCTTTGCCTCTAACTCTGATGAATAATTTCATTGATTTGTAAAACTATGAATATCACCCCTTAACTATACTAAAAATATGTTTCGAAAGTCGCTTTTTTATTGGATTCTATTAATGTGTCCTTTTTTAAAAAAATGCCTTTCGTTTCATTTGAATTTGTGTAGTCAATTCAGTGTATGCGTGGCTTTCCCAGCAATATAGATTTAAAGTTATAAAGCTTTGAATTTCTAAACCAATTACAAATAACAGGTGGTGCACACCGAATAGTTGCATTCGTTAGTGATTCAGATTTGCACCCTCTATTCAAATAGCAAGTGACTCACCCAGTGTAGACTTGTCTTTTCAAAATGCTTTTTTGCAAAACATTCAAATATTAATTTGTAAATTTTATGTCCTGATTAGAGATTCTAAAAATACCTTTTTCCGATGTAATCGAACTCTGACCTTTATTTTTGTATCTAAAATGTCAGGAAACAAAGAATAATCACATGGTTTTTATGTTCCTCTTCGGAGCCTCTTTCTGCTTCAGAATCATCCTTTAGTTTTTCAATGCGAGAGTCTGGAACTTGCATTATAGTAGTAAAATGAAGGCATAGAAAACATAATTATTCCTCCCATACCATTCGACCAGATAGATGCCTGAGCTCCACCTTCAAGTAGCATCACTTGCTGACTGTGTTGGGATGGTGGCATTTGGAGGGGTGGGAATCCAGGGGGTCTAGGCTCTCTCAGTGCCTCTTGCCCCTAGAATTCCTTAGCTTTGCCTATCCATCTTGAGTCAAGCTTCTAAAAGGAGCTATTTATTCTGTCATGCATATGGACCTGAAATAATATGTCTTCTGTGCAGTCCGAAACAAACATATTTTTGAATAGTACCTGAACATTAACAAATAAACAAAAGAAAATCCGTAAAATTAATATTTGTTAAGTAGTGGGAACAACCAACAGAACCATCATAAATGAATAGAGTCCTTATTTGTAAAAATACTCTCAAAATAACCCCTTAAAATGACTCGCCTCCCTTGCAACTCGTATACAATTCTGGCTCCCTTGCTTTCTGTAAATATTTAATAATTGCTTAACTTTTGTGTACAATTTCGTTGTATTGATATTTTTATTAATAACAAAATGTCATCTTAATTATGACATTGAACTACATACAATTGCATCTAAATATTCACCTTGTTTTATTATTAATAACATAATCTACTTAATTAATTCATGCTTGACTTCCTCATTGCTGATGATCAGTTTCGCCATCTGCTTCTTCATCCGACCTTAACTGCTTGAACTCTGTGACCATCCAGTGACATTGTTCTTAACAATCTCCCTCCCATGTCCCATTGTTCGGGATACTTTCTCAGGGGGGTTGGGCCTAGACATACCTGAGGATGCAGCCCCGGTTCTAAAGCAGGGCACTTATGCCTTGGGCCTTTTTACATACATTCGTCAGTGCTGACTGATGCAGATGGGGTCATGCCAAACATACCGAGTGCATTGCTGTTGTGCCATCAGGATGAATAGTGGCGCTGAAACTATAATGGTTTTAACTCCTACCTGCAATCATGATCGTCCTTTGAAAAAGATTGAAAAGGCACGTATAGGAGCAAGAAGGCAAACCAACAGCATTGTTATCAATTCCGAGCAAAGCTCACAAGCATGGATATCCAGCACGTGTTATTCATTAGCTTCCGCTGATTTTAGGGTCACTGTTTTGGCTGAACCTGTTTCGTCTCTGCTTCTGCAGACAACTTAGAGAGACCCACCCAAAGATATCATATATTTGTCTATGGAAGATCATTATAATGATAAAACATCTTTCGACCCACTTACTGCCTCTGAGACTTTGGCAGCTCTTGGACCTAATAAATCGCCTTGTAGGTCAATGAACAGAAGGAACACCTGAAAAATTCTGAAATTCAAGTAGTACAGCTTCGTAGGAGGAATATTCCCTAGTCTCCAATAGTTGTTAATAATTAGCATTAAGTACATTTATTGTATAGATATTTGAAACAGTTCCGACATATAAATAGTACCTTGAAATTAAAGGGGTTTTGAAGGCAGGCTAAAATATAATAAAATCATTGGGTACAACGTTTCAGAATTCCGTCAAAGTATACACATCCATGAAATATAAAACCAGCCGCCCTGGCCTCACTTATAGAGGCTAAAAAACAAGTTAGTCAGAGAATTAACATATGTCTGTGCTGTCCACGCCAGAGCTATCCAGAAGGGCAGTAGCTCGTTCTATAAATCTTCACTGTAACTTACAGGATATTTTTTTCTCAAGCAATAAATAATTTGTTGGCGACAGTCGCGTAGAGTCCAAGTGCAGTCAGTGCAGCTCCTCCGCTAAGGCGGAGGAGCGTCGCCCCACTGCTTTTTTGCAGTGACACAAAGGCAAAATAAAATATTAACTTGCATTATTAGCATTTTATTTTCTCCTACTTTCGCCCGCTTTGCGTAAGGGGGCGGGGGCAGGGGAGGAGTGGTAGCACCCTCCTAAAGTGCGCAGTGACTGCTTGGCCTGCCCTCTTGGGGTGCCCAAAACAGTCTTGCGCACTTCGCATGTTGTCCATGCAGGCTGCATCACAGCCTACATAGAGAACATGCTGAGGCCCCCAGTCAGCGTCTGAGCACCGAAACACAGCGTTCAGACCAATCACAACGCTGCTAAGGCAGTGTTGTGATTTGCTGACTGGGAGCCTGGGTGTGCTTACGGTAAGGCCGAATGAGGGATGACTACAGAGGCGAGAAAGCGGCGAGAAAGTAAGTTTAAAAAAAAAAATGTATTCCCACTTCCCCCCGCGTCCTCCCCCTCCTCCCGCCCCCCTACTACCCGCGTCCTCTCCCCTCCCACCCCCTAACTCCGATCAGTGATGGCCGTGACTGCAGTGCAAGTGCACAGTAGAGGTGCTCCAGTTCCCGGTTAGTTACTGCATAGTCTGCATTCCTTCCCAAATGGAGAAGCTTTCCGCTGTGAAAGAAAGTGTAATGTTGGAAAAATGTAAGCCTGGGCGTAGTTCGCGAAGTAGCGCTACGCGAAGCTACGCAAAGTGCAGTTCGCACTAAGCGAGCTACGCGTAGCACTACGCGAACTGCGTAGTGCACTGTTCGCAATGATTGCACAGTGCCGGATGCTTGTCCGCACTGTGCAATCATTGAAAACGGCATCTTGCACAGTGCGAGCTGTCTTTTACTGCCGCTCGAGTAGATTTTTACTCAAGCGGCAGCTTTCTCAACGCGGACTGGTAGTTTCTCATCGCGAGCGGTCGCGAGCATACGCGACCACTCGCAATGAGAAACCTGACCTCCCGCGTTGAGAATCTCGCCGGGAGGTTTATTTTCCACGCTCGCGATCGGCAACTTGATGTTGCTGATTGCTGATCTAGGTGTGTTTGGGTCGGCCTGAGACTGCTGGCCAAATACACTTGAGCACTTAGGGAGTGGGGTGCACGAAGCACTCTTCCTCCCCACTCCCATGCCTTGGCCCGCCCCTTCCAACAGCGCTGGCTAAGAGCCGGCAAATGCAAAAATTTTAAAGCGATGCAAGAACATAGTTGTTAGACCTGGTGCCATTGGCGTGAGTCTCCCTTCCATTTTTTTACTGATTGCCTCCTCTGTTTTTGATATGTTTTGCTGGTTTAGATGCTTTGGGCACTGTGCCACTGCTATTCAGTGCCACAGTGCAAGTGCTCCCTATGGTAAATTGATGTATTGATTAGTGACTCCATGATTAGATCAATTGATTTACTTGTCAGACCCTAGTATAGTGCACCATGTGTGCCCAGGGCCTGTAAATCAAATACTGCTGGTGGGCTTGCAGCACTGGTTGTGCCACCCACAGAAGCAGCTTGTAAAGTGTGTCTCAGGCCTGCCATTGCAGAGCCTGTGTGCAGTCTGTGACTGCCATGTCGACTTGGCCAGTGCACCCACTTGCCAGTCCCTAAACCTTCCCTTTTCTACATATCAGTCACCCCTAAGGAAGGCCCAAGGGCAGGGTGCATTGTATGTAAAAGGTAGGACATGCCCTGGTGTGTGTAGCATGTCCTGATAGTGAATTACAGCCAATTTCGTTTTTCACTATTGCAAGGCTACCTGTCCCCATAGGCCAGAATGGGCAGTTTGATTATAACATCTTATAATCCTAACTGACCCAGGGAACATGCTAGAAATTCGAATTTAGTATGCCTGAACTCAGAATGATCAAATACATCTTTTAGTGAAGTTGGTTTTAACATTCTGTGTTTGAAAATACCACTTTTAGAAAGTAGGTATTTTCTTGCCTAAACCATCCAGCCTGCCTCTGCTAGCTTGTGTATTGTATGTCTTTTTTTTTGAGTGACAGGGGCTGGGGGGCTCCAGGAGACAGGGTGAGTCAGCACAGGGCTGAATAGACCTATCTGCATGTAGAGTGGTGGGAGGAGTAGCACCTGCGCCTGAATAGGGCTGTGCCTGCCTTCCACAATGCTGGCTCCACCTCCTGTGGTGTGTCTGATGTCCCTGGCCCACACTGACAAAGGAAGAGGGTGTGCACTGGCAGGATGCACCCAGAACTGGTTTGGACTAGGTACAGGACCCTCTGCCTTCAGAGGACAAAGGATTTGCTGGTATAAATATTGGGGCCCTGACCCCAGAACTTTAGATCACTTCTGGAACAACAAGACGAACCTTTGCCAAGGAGAAGAACCAAGGAAGCTGCAGGAGTTTTGGACTGCCCCTCTGCCAGTGTGCTGTTTGCTGGGTTGGCCTGCAGTGGTCTTCATTGCCAAGGAAAGGAGAAGGAACTTTTAAAGAACTTTCATCATCTTGCAGAATATTCTCCAAGGGCTTGAACTAGAGCTTGCCTCCTGCTGAAGTCTCAGGGCTACAAGACTTCACCACCAGCTCCCTCCTGAATTCCCTTGCTGGGGATTCTGTCTGCAGAAGCCTGTGTGTCGCTGGGAGCTGGAAGCGCGACTCAACGAGAAGAAGCATGTCGCTGTTACAGCTGCTGCCGTCGCATCGCCGGAGAAGCGTGTCGCCGCCGCATCACCAGAGAAGCGTGCCTTCGTCGCAGCTGCCTGCCATCGCATCACCGAAGAAGCGTGGCTTCGTCGCAACTGCCTGCCGTTGCAACACCGGGAAAGCGTGTCACCACCGCCAGGGTCGCCGTCGCATCCCCCAAGAAGCGTGCCGCCGTCGCAGCTGCCTGCCATCGCATCACCGGAGAAGCGTGTCGCAGGGCCTGTTGCGGCTCCAAAGATACAGAGTTCGCCGCACGGCCTTCGGGCGTGCACGCATCGTCTTCACATCGTTGCATCGCATCAAGAGCGCACCCGCATCGCACCGGATCGTCGCACCGCATCGAGGCGCCTGCTCGCCGCATCACCCTCCCTGCGGACCCTTTGTTGGTTTTGCGTTACGCATCCAAGGTACTTTTGTGAGAAACGTGTCGCATTTATCATCAACTTGAACTAAGTTACTTCTACCATCTTTAAGTCTATTTTTGAGTACAGTATTGTGGATTTTTGTCGTTTGTGGTCTTGTGTTAAGTCTATATAAAGAATACTTATTTTTATAAAACCTGTGTGGTGTCCATCTGTAGTGTTTTCACTGTATTACTGTATATGTTCACAAATGCTTAACACACTGCCTCTGAGATAAGCCTGTCTGCTCATGCCAAGCTACCAAGGGGGTGAGCAGGGGTTATCCAGGAGTGTAACTCCCTTGCCCTGACTTAGAAGCAAGGGTCCCTATTTGGACAAAGGTGTATACCATTGCCAACTAGAGACCCCCAGTTCTAACAATCGTTTTATTTGACATTTGCTGGGTCTGAGCCAGGCAGTGGGGCGACGCTCCTCCGCCATTGCGGAGGAGCCGCCACTGTTTGGTAGGTCATTGGTGCAAGACGACCTTACATTATATTCTATGAGTTCCATAAAGAATATTCCATTGTGCATTTAACTAGGAGCTCGACCACACAGTGCCTAATGCATTAAGCCAAAGCCCGATTATGTGCTTCATAATCTACAGAGTCCAACTGCCATGACATTTAAGCAACTGCGCCTTTATTAATGTGAGTCATATTTTACACTTTCAAATAATAGTTGTTTCAGATCTGCGATCTAACAATACCTGTGCGGGGTCCCTGGGAAAAGAGTCAGTTTGGGAGGGAACAGAAAATATTTGATATTTTTACATCTGCATAAGGCACTGTCAATCAGTCCGGTCCTTGCAAGGTGGTTTGATGAGTATTTTTTTATAGTTTATTGCAAGCATAAGCCAAAAATAAAAAGAAGGAAAAGAAAGCATGCTGCCTAAATATGGCTGCCGTTAGTCTGCAATGAAAACTTTAAATTAAAAAGAAAATTAATCACTGCTTTTATGTTAATGTAACAGTAGGAGTGCATCCAGGCAGGCAGATGTACTTGGAGAAGGGAATAGGAAACCTTTGTAGTTTGAATGCACAAAACAGGAAATAAGAATCATATTGGTGCATAGAAAAGATGCTAATGGCTTTGAATTACTGCAACTTCAAGACATAGTTCAAACGCACATGGATGACTAAGATCATTTTAATCCGGATAAAGAATAGAAAGAAAAAACATGCTGTAGTGTCTTGCGAGTTAGCAATGATGGAACCCTTTTGGCTCCTGATGGACTCCATAGAGCTGTGACGTAAGTGTTAGAGCGGAATGCAATGAAGGCTGATTTAGAATGTTGAGTTTGCAGTTACACACAGTGTGGCATAGTCATTGGTGGGTACCCAGACTGGGGAAGAAGTTACAAATGGCAACAAGATAGGGATAGGTAACCCGAAGATCAACAGTGTTCTCCCAGAGAGTTTGCCGTGGCCAAGGAAAGCGCTCGTTCATGCCATGTGTGCTGTCATTGAAGTATGGAATCAATGCTTAATGCATGTGTATTCAAAGCGCATCTCCAGCAGCTGTAACGATAACAACAGCATTGCTCAAAATCTACATGCCAATGGTCAAGAATCTGCTGGTCAGGCCATTCATAAAGGTACTGCGCTGCCATGCAAGATAAAGTCATAGGTTGTACGGAGGATTACTGTCAAAGGTAGATACGCATTGATGAAGAAAAGAAGCGCTAAACACTGCAGTAGTCAAAAACGAATAAAATACATAAAGTGCTGGCTGACAAAACAATTAACAAGAAATCATACTGTCATTGCACTTACCAGAGACTCAATAAGTGGAGCTCTACGATCTCAGCACCAGGTAAGGAGACCCAAGAAGAAGCATGAGGGTTGTGCTTACTGAGCTATCCAATACCTAAAGTGGCACTCCACCAAAGCTGCCAGATGGTGGCTCAGAACAACTCCAGAAGTCCCCAGAAAGTGAAGGGCTCCAATGGAGACAAAGTATGAGGTCACCATACCACAGACTTTCCAGGACAATGTGGAAGCCGATCCATTGCAGGACCTCATAGATGGTGCAGATGACACAGGTCCTAGTGGACAGCCGACAAACTCTGACATAGCTCGACCCTCAATGTCAGCCATTCCTATAAATAGCTCCAATGTTGCTGCCTTCCTGAAACCACCACCACCTGTTGATACCTCCAAAAAGCAAAATCTTGGCTATAGATGGATTGTTTGGATAGAGACCTTTGCAGATTTCCTTAATGCACTTGAAGAGACTGATGATGAAAAGATTATCACATACCTCAAAAATCTTGCAGGTGAAGGTGTAAAAGAAGTCATAAGGAAGATGTTGCAAACTGACAAAGAAATCACATACTGTCAGATTAAAGAAACTTTGAATCTCAAGTTCAATCCAATGCCCAGTGTAGATTACGAACGATACATTTTCAGTCACGAATGACAGAAAGTTGGTGAAACCATCGATGAATTTGTCTGCAGACTCAACACACTCATCGAACACTGTAAGTTCAATGAATTTAATGATGAAGAAGCTATACGTCTTACAGTTTTTGATGGATGCGTGTCAGATTCATCCAGATGACGAATGGTGAGAAAAACTAAGTTTGGAGCAAGTGTTAATGGCTGACAGAGCTGAAGAGTGTGCCGATAGACAAGCTGCTGCAATGGAGGCCAGAGGTGCCCTGAATGAATCAGACATGACAGTGAAAAGTAAGCCAAAGTCAAAGACTGGAGGACGCTGGGTGATGTCTACATGTAAAAAGTTGTGTTCAGATGTGGATTTTCAATTCCACACAAAGGTAAATGTCCTGCCATTGGACAGATGTGTGAAGGCTGTGGGAAGGAGAACCATTTTGTGATGGGTCACAGAGCAAAGGAAAAAGCAAGTGTGTCATGACGTGAAGACAAAATAGCCACCAGAATGTTCCAGAAGCAATGTTCTACGCGCACCCTCAAGGTCAAGCGGTGACATAAGTTAAGACAAATCGACACTGAACGAAGTCCATTGTCACCTAAATCATCATCAAACAGTTCTTCTATATCAGTATCAAGTGAAAGTGAAGAAGATGGTTGTGCCATGTTGATATTTACTCCTGAAAAGCATGCACCTGTTGTATTGGCTGCATGTGAAGAAAAATGTCCGTCAAAGTAAAGTCAACATGCCAAAGCACCAAAGTCATTCAAACTTTGTCTGAAAATGACACTGAAAATAAATGGTTGGTCGATACCTTTCATCATCGACAGTGGTGCTTCAACAAACTTTATGCCTGCAGAGAAATATAATGAATTGTCCCCATTACCGCAACTTACGCCATCGAAAACCAAATTGTATACATGGGCTGCATCGACACCCTTAAAAAGACAAGGTTCATTTATAGCAATGATGAAACACAAGAAAACAAAGGTGCAAGCACCCATCGATGTGCTTCAAGGTACATCGTCAAGTGCCTGTCAACTCAGTTTCAGCACAGCTGCTGATATGGGACTGATTTCTGTAAACTACAACATGAATGCCCACCATGAAATAGTAAGTCAATTCCCTTCATTGTTTCATGGTTTAGGAAACTTAAGACTATGAAAGTAAAGATGCATATTAATGAGGACATCCGTCCTGTTGCTCAAACACATAGACATTTTGCTTTTCATTTACAAGATGCTGTTAAAAAAAACTTGAATCATTATTTAACCATGATATCATTGATTGGTCTACTGGTCCTACTCCATGGGTTTTTCCCATAGTGGTAGTGCACAAAAAGGACAGTGAAGGAGCTGCACGCTTATGTATTGACAAGCATAAGACAACCAACGCATTTGAATGAGAACGACATCCAGGTCCACATATTGCTGACATGATAACGCAATTAAATGGCGTGAAGGTCTTCTTTCACCTTGATTTGAATAAAGGTTATCATCAGTTGGAACTCGAAGAAAATTGCAGGTACATTTCAACCTTTTCCACACATGTTGGTCTGTTTCGATTAACCCTGGGCAAAGCACTACGCTACGCTCGCGTAGTTTGCGAAGTTTGCGCTACTTCGCACAACGCGAATTGCACGTAGCACAGTGCAAACACGCGTAGCGTAGCGTAGTGCAGCGGTCATTTTTGCTTGCTCGCGGTCCTCAACGTCAAGTTGGCGACCGCGAGCAAGCAAAATGACATCCCGGCGAGACTTTTTCCTGTTCGCGATCAGCAACATCAAGTTGCCGATCGCGAGCGTGGAAAATAAACCTCCCGGCGAGATTCTCAACGCGGGGAGGTCAGGTTTCTCATTGCGAGTGGTCGCGTATGCTCGCTGACCGCTCGCGATGAGAAACTACCAGTCCGCGTTGAGAGCTGCCGCTCGAGTAAAATCTACTCGAGCGGCAGTAAAAGACAGCTCGCACTGTGCAAGATGCCGTTTTCAATGATTGCACAGTGCGGACAAGCATCCGGCACTGTGCAATCATTGCGAACAGTGCACTATGCAGTTCGCGTAGTGCTACGCGTAGCTCGCGTAGTGCGAACTGCACTTTGCGTAGCTTCGCGTAGCGCTTCTTCGCGAACTACGCCCAGGCTTAGTTTCGATACAAAAGACTACGTTTTGGTGTGTCGTCAGCTGCAGAATGTTTTCAAGACGTCATTCAACGTATCATGCAGTCTGTCATGAATGCCTTCAATTATAGCGATGACATATTGGATTTCGGAGCTACTAAAAAAGAGCATGATAAGGCTCTCACACAAGTATGTCGTTTATTGGCTGATGCAGGTTTGACTTTGATTGCAGATAAATGTGAGTTCCACAAGACAAAACTAACATTATTTTGCCATATCTTTTCTCATGGGCGTATGACACCCGCTCCTGCTAGAGTACAAGCGCTGTCAAATGCTGATCCCCCACAAGATGTTTCAATGGTGCGATCATTTCTTGGCATGGCCAGCTACTGTTCCAGATATATACGAGATTTTGCCACTGTAAGTGCTTCCTTGAGAGAGTTGCAGAAATAGAATGTTTCATTTCATTGGTCACAACAATGTGAGAAAAGTTTTAAGAAAATCAAACAATCCTTTGAGGATGCTACTGAAATGGCTTTTTTCAATCATCCGAAGCTTCATAAAGAGGTTGTTGTTGATGCTAGCCCAGTGGGTTAGGTGCTATCTTTTCCCAGCACAGCAGACACCCTAATGCTCGAAGGCATATTGTTGGACCGACATGTCAAAAAGTGAAGGCACTTGTGTTGCAACATTGCAGCAGGGTTAGATGTGGCGTAGTGGGGGCACTGCTAGTAGAACACTTTCAGGTAGCAAACCACTCACCAGACAGCATTAGATGGGTTGTACTTGAGAAGATCAGTTTGGGCATCGGGGGGGGCGACATCAAACAAGTCCTGAACATGCAAGAATGCAAATGGATGCACACTTTTGATACAATCCACAGCGGGCTTAATGAGCTGGATGCCAGCAGTGCCCAATTATCATGCCTGGTGAGGGAGTGAATAGTACAACTGTGGCCTACCGCTTGATGTTTTTTGGTATAGGCACGACCACTCATTTAGACCCCATAAGAACATATATGTGTCACTATTTACATGTCATCATGTGGACCGAATATATATCTCACGGTGCTTCCATGTATTCATGTTTTTATTCCAGAATTATGCTTTTATATACCAAAATGTATGGATTCTGTAGGCATTGTTCAGTAAAGGAGCATGTGTCCATGCATATTGGCCACATGTTATTTGGGTATCTCAAGGTCAATAACCTCTGGCCCACATATTGACGTATGATTTTGATATGGACATATTTTTCTAATCGATAGCAGCAGGTAACATGTTGCACATATGTCTTTGTACGTGATTCCAAAGGGGATTTTCACTTTGGAAAAATGAGGATGTCGTCTGTCACAACAATACGTATACTATGCATTTTAATCGTAATTATTGTATCTGATTATTCATACAAGACGATCTTGTTTGATTAAGCAGTTTTGCTATCCAGAGACTTGTTACACCTATGATATACAAGATGTCTTATACCCAACAACTATGCACAATGACTCATGTGTGGTTCTCTAAATTTCATTTGTATGTAACTTTATTCGACCATCAGATGTTTTGTACCCAATAACTGCGCGCTATGACTGCAGTGTGTTTTTTCCAAATTCCATTTGTGTGCACTTTAATTCGACTATCCAAGGTATCCCTTTGCCAAAGAAACAATGTATGTTGTTTAATAATACTCCTCTCGAATTTTAACTGGTACGATTATTCCGCCAGTCCAGAAATATAATGGGTCTGTGATATTTTGTTAGCATTGCGCACATCGTTTTACACGTGCGCACCACATGTGCAGATGCCCCCAGAAGGAAGGACATCCCTCTTCAAACTTACCGGGCTCTCAGAAGGGAAGCAATCCCTCTTGAAGCTGCCGGTGAAGGAATCCCTGTGACACGTGGGCTCCGTGTGAGCAGCACTCTGCTGCTGCTCCCCGGAGCGTAACACGTGCACGCTTTAGAACCGCGTGAGCCGGTATTTAACAGACTGCCGGCTCAGTGCTCCGTCTTCAGTGTATCAAGACGGATGCAAGTCACACTCTCCAGGTATGTGATTGATGCTCAGTCCAAAGGGACGTATTTATAAATTTTGAAACCCTAACATTTTGTTATAGGTGGTGAAGACTAACACACTCGTTGTCTCTTATTCTTCCTTTTTTTAGACACTTGGGATTTAGATTCATTCAAGCCTAAGTTCTTATTCTATGCCAACAAGTACGTGATTAATCACCATTTCTGGGGACCATTGTAGTTCAGCCTATTTTTGACTACTTTTAGCCCCGAACATTCATGTGTGCTGAGTTTTACTCATATGTCTTTTCAGACAAATACTCCATGTCCTTTCCTGACTTTGGAGCCTGAGGGCCCATCTACTTTCTATTCACCACCATATGCTCCTGGTGGTTCTAGGGTAAAAGTTTTTTCCGTACCCATTTGACTAACAATGATTAAAATTCATCACCTGTACCTAATGGAGACCCTTTAACTATTCCTAGGTGTCCCATAGTTGGTCCTGATGAAGACCCTATTGTAAGAACTCCAGCTATCTACATTCATCCCCCAGGGTCGAAAAGGCGACAGCTATACATTGCATTTACCTTTGTGGACAACAGTGTTAGGTCTTCTATGTGTCCATATACTATGTTTTTGTGAACAGATTGGCCATGCATTATAGGTTGAATTGGCATTTCATAGGATTTCGATGTATATATTGCTCACTGCCCTCCCTTTCCCACTTACCCTCACGTTTGCACTACGCTGCACTTACCTTTCCTTTCCCATTGGGGCACCTTTTTGAATTTGATTTTTTTGAACCTGTCGAACATGTACTTTTGTCGCATTACCAGTGAACATGAGAATCTGTGTTCCATATGAATAAATGTACTGCATTCATTGTGAAATTGTTTTGAATTATTTCTACAGGTGATGTTATAGTATTGTTTTTAAACATTGTGTCCACTAGGGCCATTTGTTCTATATACCGAAGGCATATTGTGGCATATGCCTGTAGGAGTTTGTTCCAAACAGAACGTGCTTATTCCCAACCTGAAAAAGAAAGTTTAGCTGTGGTATGGGCTTGTGAACATTTCCATGTATTCCTTTACGGAAAGCCTTTTACGGTGGTAACTGATCATCAAGCTTTACCAACTATATTTGACAATCCAAAGGCCACGATGCCTCCTAGCATTGTACAATGGGGACTACGATTACAAGAGTACAATTATAACATTGTGCATTGTCCAGGGAAGGATCAGAACCCTACTGACTACTTTTCCAGAGTGCCTATACAAGGTCATGGTCCTCCATCCAAGACGGCTGAAGCCTATATCAATTTCATTATAAAATCAAACACACGAGTTGCCCTTTCATTACCCAGATTATCACTCCCATGAGTCATAATAGTGACATGCTAAAGTTGAAAGATAAAATCACACATTCAGTCATGGAATCCACACCCTTGGCCTCTCACCAGTGATGGTGAATATCAAAAATACAAAAATATCAAAGATCAACTGTCCATAACTCAGGAAGGAGTTGTACTATGAGCGTCAATCATTATTTCAGAGAGTCTACTACAAAAAAAGGATTGAAGTGGCCCGCAAAGGACATCGTGGGATCGTTGTTCACCCTGGGCGGAGTTCGCGGAGTTGCACTACGCGCAACACCGCGAGTGCATAAAAAACTCTGTTGCACTACGCAGAGCTCCTCGAGCGGCGGAGTATGATAGAAAAATGCCGTTCGCGCTGATTGCACAGTGCCGGATGCTTGTCCGCACTGTGCAATCATTGCGAACGGCACCATGCACAGCGCAAGCTTTCCTTTTCTGCCGCTCGAGTAGATTTTTACTCGAGCGGCAGCTTTCTCAACGCGAACGGGCAGTTTCTCAACGCGAGCGGTCGCGAGCATACGCGACCACTCGCAATGAGAAACCTGACCCCCCCCGCGTTGAGAAATCTCGCCGGGATGTTGATTTTCCACGCTCGCGCTTGCCAACTTGATGTTGACAATCGCGAACGAGGAAAAATCTCGCCGGGAGGTTGATTTTCCTCGCTCGAGGTAGACAACTTGACGTTGACGAACACGAGCGAGGAAAAAAACTCCGCTCCGCACCGCAGAGTTTTTCGGAACTCCGCGATCTCCACGTAACACGGAGTGCAGAAAACTCCGCAAACTCCGCGAGCGGAGCGGAGTTCACCGCCCAGGCCTAATCGTTGTCACAAAAAGAGTTCTCCGAGACTGAGTTTGGTTTCCGTATCTCGATGAACGGGTTGGAAAGAAGTTAAAGGCCTGTCATCTATGCAACTGCCTTTCTACAAAAGTTTCTCAACACACCTTAAACATGTCAGAACTCATTAAGCATGCCTGGGAGAGAGTAGCCATTGACATTTTCGGTCCACTTGACAATGGATATCACCTGAGGGTGATTGTGGACGAATACTCATGATTTCCGTTAAATTGAGGATCTCTCATTTACCACTCAAGACCTAGTCATTGAGAGACTAGATGGCATCATTGCAACATGAGGTGTTCCAGCCATATTGAAATCTGACAATGGCCTGCCTTTTAACAGTCGAGAGTTCAAAGATTTCTTAGAGCATCAGAATATAAAGCATCAGAACAACACACCTCTGTGGCCACAGGCCAACGGACTTGCTTTATGAGTACACTAAAGAAAGAAGTGCAGTGTGCTACTCTGGAGAAGCTCGATCTAAAAGCGGTGTTAAATTCTACCCTAAGAGTTTATGGTTCAACACCTCACTCGACCACAGGTGAAAGTCCTGGGACATTGATGTTCGGGAGAGCAATGACAACCAAGATACCTCAGTGGACCAGTCAGAGAGAGAAAGATGAGAACACAACTCGTGGACTTGGTTCATAAACAAAAGATGAAAGCGTATGCTGACAAATAACGACATGCACAGAACATCGTCTTTAAGAGAGGAGATAGATTGCTAGCACGCCAGATGCGAAAAAGTAAATCTGATACTACATTTGATGCAGAACCTTTTCAAGTGGTGTCTACCAAGGGACACATGGTGACTGCCGAGCGCCATGGGAAGTCTGTTACCAGAGACTCTTCTCACTTTTTGCATTTAACTCATCATTCATCAGATCTACGTGTTGAAGGAGAGACTGGTTCTGAAGCACCAGTGGCTGCAGTTACCTCTCCACCGTCGATGCAGATCCTGAACATTGATGGTGACAGTTCCCAGTTTCCAATGACAAGATCAGGTTGAACAATTAAAGCGCCAAAAATATTTATTGAAAAGATTTAAATATATATATATATTTAGTTTGTAAAAATTTGAGTTTTTCATTTAACAAAGGGGGAGGTGTAGTGTCTTGCGAGTTAACAATGGCAGAACGCTTTTGGCTGCTGATGTACTGCAAAGAGCTGTGACGTAAGTGTTAGAGTGGATTGCAGTGAAGGCTGATTTAGAATGTGGAGTTCACAGTTATACGCACACATATAAAGACATGCAGTACTAAGCTCCGTGTGTGGCGTAGTCATTGGCGGGTATCCAGGCTGGGGATGATGCTACACATGGCAAGGTAAAGTATTGTCCCACCAGCCCTGGCACTGATGTGCACTTCTTTTCTGCAGGTGGGAAAATGTGATTTGAGTAAATGCTGTCCGGTACTTTACAAAAGAGCCCAGAGCTCACATGGGCTTAGCCATTGACTTACGCCTGTGTGCTGTGTTGCGTCAAAGTATAATTCGAAAGTCTACCGAACAGGTCAGTGGATAAAGTCCCCCTATGTAGTTGTAATTGTATTTATATAGCACTTACAAACCCTGATGAGAAGCTGAAGCTCTTTTCGGCGAAGAGCATGCTACTCCGGAACCCAAAATGGATTAGTATAGGAAAATATAAGTTGTTAATTCGAGCGGTGGACTTGTTAGACCGTTAATTGGATTTAATAGGATAAAGGAGTGAGAGAGGAGGAAAGAGTCTAGAAAGTGTTATTTTGGCGATCATAATAGTAAAATGGGTTTGGAATGAGTCAAAGGAGGAATGTAGGATGGAAGAGTCTAGAAAGGGTTATTAAGGAGATAATCATAGTATAGGAAGAGATATAGAGTAGTGCATTGGAGAGTGTTGAAGGCCTTTTTTATTTCTACAGTAGGATTAAAGTAATATGTGTATAGATACATAACTACATAGAAAGGTATACATGTATATGGAAAATAATAAAGAGATATAAAGTTGTATTATATAAGTCCCATATATGCATGTATGGATAAAGTGTTGTACATATAGTTCATTTATTTGTGTGTTTGTATTAATTTTTGGTGGGGAGTAAATTTTATGCATTTTTTTGTTTATTCATATTTATTTTATGTTTTCCCCATTATTTCAATTGTGAAGCACTTATAGATACAATTGTTATGATTATATTTACACATTGTGATTGATTAAATAAAACAAAGACCCATAGGCATCTAATCAAATAACTGCTATAACTTATCGTACATTGTGATATATAAAATAAATAAAGCAGAGACGCATAAACATATAATAAAATAACATATATGGAAACTATGCAGTGACCTATATACATGTTAAGCATAAATAGTATATATATATATATAGGTTTCAGGCACGTTATAGTTAGAAATTAGCATTTAAAAAACCTTAGAAATTCACTGAAAAAACCATAGGTTTCAGGGGCGTTATAGTTAGTTGGACATGTCACTCGTACAAAACCATAGAAATTCCCGTTATAGTTAGTTCAGCTAACTATAACTCGCTGCACCCCGCAATGCACTGCTGATGACGTCACATATTACATCACTCATGGCATGGTCAGTGACATCACTCATGACATCACTCATGACATCTCAAATGACATCACTGATGACATCACTGATGACATCATCCTTGTGATAGAGTGGCAGACCTCCTCTCACCCTAATATAACCTTTGATACACACACTCAAAAATACAAACTAACATTTTCAAAACAATGGACATACCAATACCAGTTACAACACACCTATTCAGTAATTCCAAGATCTACACACACATCCACTCATTCACCAACAGTCCCTATACAGTCACTCATACATGTACTCACTCATCATATGTACTCATACACCTATACATCCTGTTACACACCGCCTACTCATCCATAGAGTTACTCACACACATAGTCACACATGCAAACAAAGTATCAAACATCCATTTACTTGCATATACAGTTATACACACACTACCACACTTACTTCTACAGAAACTTACACATACTTACTCTCTTAAACAATCACTTATAGAAACACCTACTTATTTGTACAGGAACTCTTCCAATCTCTCACTCTCACATATACTCACTTATATACACCAATACTCACATATACTAGTTTAAACATATGTAGTTACTCATAAAGACACTATTGAGACGGTCATTCACTCACTAACACACCCATACACATACTCATCCACCTATACAGTCCTGCACACATGCTGTCTTCAACACATACAAACAGTGAGTCACTCATTCATGCATCTATGCACTAAGTAATACCCCCACCGAACCATACAGACACTCATACTGATACTCAAAAAACCAACTAATAACCCATATAGACACTCATGTAGCTACTCACCAACCCATGCAGCCACTTATACACAAAGTGAGAGACTGATACAGATATTTTCATATTTAAACATTACTCACTAACCCATGTATTCACTAAGATACACTTAGTCAGTTATACAATCAATTTTACAAAACAAAATCATCCATTTAGACACTTATATACCCATTTATTCTTCCATCGACCTTGAGATATACATATATAAAACATATTTAATTTTCAGAAAAACACACATTCACTGGATGATGTCATCAGTGATGTCATCAGTGATGTCATTTGAGATGTCAGTGATGTCATGAGTGATGTCACTGACCATGTCATGAGTGATGTAATATGTGACGTCATCAGCAGTGCATTGCGGAGTGCTGCGAGTTATAGTTAGCTGAACTAACTATAACGGGGAATTTCTATGGTTTTGTACGAGTGAAATGTCCAACTAACTATAACGCCCCTGAAACCTATGGTTTTTTCAGTGAATTTCTAAGGTTTTTTAAATGCTAATTTCTAACTATAACGTGCCTGAAACCTATGGTTTTTTCAGTGAATATATATATATTTATTATACTATGTATACATGTGAAAATGTCTCGGTCCCCTGTTTGCCTCGGTGGCACGGAAAAAATGGGTGGAACTGACGTCCGCACGCCGACGAGGTTCTCTTATGGCTCCGATGACGTCATACGGTGTCGCGAGCGGAGCCGTGCTATTATGACGTTGACGTGGGAGAGCTAGGAAAGAATTTCCGTGGAATGCTGGTGCAGGGGATATTCACCTAAGTGTTCAGGCTAGTCCTTTGGGAGCAACTGTTTATGTTGCCACTCCAGAAACCGAAACCAGTGATCCGAGGGCAGAGGCCCTGCAGATGGCACACGAGGTGGGATGCCCAGTCGTGTGCACCGGCGGGGCAGCGAAGTGACAAGCACCACAACCCACAAAAAAGGTAACGAGGGCACTGAATAACACAGGATCTTCTCTT
This sequence comes from Calotriton arnoldi, assembly GCA_963921515.1. Classification (NCBI taxonomy): domain Eukaryota; kingdom Metazoa; phylum Chordata; class Amphibia; order Caudata; family Salamandridae; genus Calotriton; species Calotriton arnoldi. The sequence continues at coordinate 819,623 of CAWUFW010005218.1, read as the reverse complement.
TGTATCTGGCAGGAACAACAAAGCTAAGATGCTCTAGTACCAAAATGTAGAATTAGTGCTACAACGGTCTTCAAGAGGACCTGCGATGCCGCTTCTGCCTCCTGTACCCTGGAGGTGGCACATGGGTCACGCGGTACGGTCATACTGCGGTGGGACGCACACTCGTTGACCTCTCATGGCACTGCTCCACACTTCAGGGAGGACGCTTTCCATTAGCTATGTTTTCTGAATGACATGTCGCGCCGGCCCCGTCCAACAACAGAACTCCTTTAGATCCAAACAGACTCTTCCACTCTCTCACCGGAAGTGAAACCAGGCCACACGGACACTTTCACAATACAACAGCCGGGAATGCACTTTTCGGTAAAAAAAACACATTCCTTCCTCCGAATTAATCAAATAAACGTCTCACTGAAGAACAGGGGCCAGCTTCAATCGGTAAACAGCCGTTACAACGACTTTTTTACTTTGCGATACCATTACAACGCATGCATTACCACGCATGCGTTGTACATCACAAAGTTATTACTACGCATTTTTTTAGAACGCATGGTCATTTACCACGCATGCCTTTACAACGAATTTTGTTGTAAAGGTATGTATGGTACATGACCATACGTTCTAAAAAACATGGAGACGATCCATGTCGTTGTAAGGAAACAGAGGCTGTTCCGTTTCCTCACAACGACGTGCACCGCCCCTCAGAGTCGACGTGAAGCAGGAACCACGAGGAGAGAGGAACCACGAGGAGTGAGAGGTAAGGGGGATTGGGCAAGGGGTGGGGTTTCTTTTCTAGGGTTTAGGGTAGTGCAGTGGTGTTTGGGTGGTGTAGGGGGTCGTGCTGGGGGTAGTGTTTTAGGGTTTAGGGTAGTGCAGTTGTGTTTGGGTAGTGTAGGGGTCGTGCTGGGGGTAGGGTTTAGGGTAGTGCAGTAGTGTAGGGGGTTGTGCTGGGGGTAGTGTTTTAGGCTTTAGGGTAGTGCAGTGGTGTATGGGTAGTGTAGGGGGTTGTGCTGGGTTAGTGTTTTAGGGTTTAGGGTAGTGCAGTGGTGTTTGAGTAGTGTAGGGGGTCATGCTGGTGGTAGTGTTTTATGGTTTAGGGTAGTGCAGTGGTGTTTGTGTAGTGTAGGGGGTCATGCTGGGGGTAGTGTTTTATGGTTTAGGGTAGTGCAGTGGTGTTTGGGTAGTGTAGGTGGTCGTGCTGGGGGTAGATTTAGGGTAGTACAGTGGTGTTTGGGTAGTGTAGGGAGTCGTGCTGGGGGTAGTGTTTTAGGGTTTAGGGTAGTGCAGTGGTGTTTGTGTAGTGTAGGGGGTTGTGCTGGGGGTAGTGTTTTAGGGTTTATGTTAGTGCAGTTGTGTTTGGGTAGTGTAGGGGGTAGTGCTGGGGTAGTGTTTTAGGGTTTAGGGTAGTGCAGTGGTGTTTGTGTAGTGTAGGGGCAGTGCTTAATTTGTAAAATATTAAGTGCAGGTGCTCACATTTTTTTTAGAAGGCCACACCCACTCCCCCGGCTCCTCCCACTTCCTCCAGTGGCTCCACCCACTTCATTTATTGGCTCCACCCACACCCATAAGCCTCAACACATCAGAGCTACCTCCTCACTTCTTGAGTTCCGCAAGAAGCTGAAGCCCTGGCTCTTTACATAAGCACCTCGGCGGCCTCGCACATACATACCTGCCCAAGCACCTGGATACCCTCTTGAGTGATTAGTTCACTATACAAATCAATATTTACATAACATAATATAACATAACATATAGGAAGCCTATGACAACAACTTAAAAATGAACTCAAATTATAGAATGTGTGTAAATCTCAAAATGCAGCTTTAGGAAAGGCCATTTGAGGACTTGACTTGAAGCAGTTTGCAAACTAAAGAGAATGTGCTTGCACTGCGCTGTTCAAAAGAAAGGAAGGGATGAAGGAAGGAATACATTAAAGTAGGCAGCAACAAATGCAGGCACGAAGGAGAGTACTGGAGTGAGGAAACAAATAAGTAATGGATGAAAGAAGGAGAAAATAGGAAAAGAAAGTGAAAGGAAGAAATTAAGGAATAGTGCGAGAAAAGAAGTAAACAATGTGTAATGGATGAATAGAAAGAAGAAAGAAAAGGAGGAAGAACAGCAGAAGGAAGGGTTGAGGATAAGAAAGGAAGAAATTAAAGAAGGAGTAGGGAAAAAAGAAAGTAAGGAATAAATGGAGGAAAAAATGCACCAAGGGAGGAAGGATGGGGAATGAATGAGGATATATGGAAGCAAGAATGGAAAGAAGAAAGGAGGTATGGCTGGAGGTGCAGAGGAAGAGAAAAAGGAAAAAGATGGGACGAAGGAAAGAAAGGAGGTCAAGGGAATGGATGCGAGTTTGAAAGGTACTGGATGAAGCAGGGACAGAGGGAATAATGCAAAGAAATTGAAAAACAAAAGATTAAAATACATTTCTGTGCCCTTAACACACCATGTATGTTTGTAAAGCACATATTCAGCAGAGGGGGGGCTTGACACCAAATTAAAAATGTTGCTATCCAGCTCAATGGCACTCATTTTATCGACCCCAGAAAAATGAAAGACTGAGTGGCCACACCAAGATTTAAATGTATGACCCTGAAATCAAACACAGATTCCTGGAGTGGATATAAAGATGTGTACAAGAAGGAAAAACATAAAAGGGAAAGGGAGGAAGAAGGAGAGGTCTGAAGGCAAGGATAGATACAAAGATAGACAAAGAATGTGAAAAGAAGTGGGGAAAGCAGAGATTGGGAGTGCAAGATTGGAGTGAAACATGATGAGACTGAAAAGTGGAAAGAGGAGAAAGGCAAGGGAAGAAGAGCAGACAGCGGGGAGCATGTGAAAGGAGTGTGGAAATGAAAGATGAAAAATTAAAAGCAGTTAATGAGGGAGGCAGCAATTAAGAGGAAGCGCGGACTTAGGGAAGAAAGTGAAGGAAGAATGGAGAGAAGCAAAGGAGTGAGGTGTGAATGGGGGAAGAAAAAGCAGATACTGAGGGAGATCCCCTTTTCCCCTGCCCCCTCCACAGTTCTGGTGTAGCTTTCCTGTGACTCTGCTCCGACCACTAGGAGAGGACTAAGTGGATATGGAGTTATGTGCTTCTCCCTTTTTGGACTGAACCTTAAAGAAGGAGCATAGAGAGGTGGTGATCTTTATACCTTCTGTTGGTTTACTTACTTCCTTTCCTCCAGAAATCCCGAGAGTTATAATTATCGGCAGACCAATTGGGTGGGGGCAGATACCAAACCCTGCGGGGTCAGAGATGGAAGCGCTGTAAGCTTTCCCTTTCTGAGTTTACCTTCCTCTGTTCCACAAATGTTTTGAAAAGAAGGAGGGACCTGGGTTGGCTCTACCCAACTCGAGACCCTAGGCTTTCTTGTGGGACACCACCGGCACAAATTAAGCACTCGGAAGGATGCAAGTAAATTGGCAGTGCTCTTGGGAGGGGCAGACACAAAACGGAAAAGGAAAACCATCGAATAAGAAGCAGGCAAAACAGAATGGCAGGAAAGCCAATCAGTGGTAATCAATAATCAATGGGAGGGCTCTAAGCTCCTGTATGTTCTTAGAAAGCCCACAATATGCCTCACAGCAGCGCGTGCACTGTTTTGGAGGCTCTACCTACAACGGACTGGGACACAGACCTGGAGGCATAGAAACAAATAATTAAGCTGACGCATGGCCTTATAGATAAGAAGGCAGGCTAACACATATACAGAGAGACCACTGGATGTACGGAGAGCTAATATGGGCCCTTAATGATTTATACTTTGGAATTTATTATTTTAAAGCAAACACTGAAAGAATGACTGGCCAGCCAACTTAGTGAGGAGGAATTCATTTACAGATGTCTTAACTTCAAAATTATAAACCGTGGTCCTTGTTCTGGCAGCCTCTGCTCTCCATAATTAAGTGAAATGCATTAATTTAGTGTTGCTTGCTGAATCTCTAAAAAGCGTATTCTCTCTGGTGTGCCACGCTAGAAAGGATCTCACATGCAATTGCTGAGTGATGCCATACATTTTTGTCTTTGTTTGTTATGGCTGATCAGATATTTCAAAAGTAGACCTTAAAACATATGTACATCACAAAGGAAAATAGCTTATCAGAAAGCATTTGGCTTTTCATGGAATCATTGTCCCCGCTTATCTCTTCCCGGAGTGGCATTTTATTACAACAGTGTCATATCACGCATTGCATTGTGTTCTGTCTGGGCTGGCTGATTGTGACACAGTACTGTTAATGGGCGCGTAATGCGTGAGGCTGATTATGAATGGAGACCCACAAGGCACTTATGCAGACTCCAGGAATCAGACGATGATACCAATGATTCACTCATATCTGCCTCGCCTCCGTAGACGGCACCATTTTAATTGCATTACTGTAATTGTATGCAAGTGTACACAAATTATTTTGCAACGTTTTTCCTAATGCTTACACAAAATATGGCATTTGACTCTGTGCTAATAACGGTCGTTTATATTCCTACCAAAAATAAGCCCCAGCAGCAATCTGCACGTTTGTTAGCAAAGAAGTTTCCATGTGTAATTTGGGGAAAACTGAAGATGTATATAATTTTAACATGTTTCCCGTTTTACAAAGAAGACTGATCATAAGATGTTTTTAAGTTCTGCAGGCGTATCCATTTTCTGGTACTAACATTGCTTGTCTGAAATCTCTCACCTCCAACTGCACTGACCTTTTACCCAGCGCTCTCTTGCTCACAGGAGGTTTAGGGGATTCACGACGGTTTCCTCTGCCACTTGCTCTGCTTGCTCCGTGTCCTCTTGTTGAACTCAGCTGCTCCTTCTGTATTCTGAAAGATTCCTTCGCGCCGCGGCCGGGGCTTGGATGGGGACACCCAATCAGCTTTCGTGCTGCCTGGAGTGCCCCGGAAGTCAATTCGCGCCGAGGCCTGCCTGTTCCATTCGCACCAAGGCCTGCCTCTCCCTGCAGAGCCTTGAATCTTCCTCCGACCACAGCCCCGCTCCACTCCTTTCTCTGCAGCTGACCAACTCCGATTGAGGCCCAAGCAACTAAAGAAATTCCACCATTTAAAAGTCGGAACCTGCAACACTAGCATACCCATGTCTCTCAATTCTATAGACCCGGCCCTGAGAAATAAGTGCCGGTGCTTAGCACCGGAAAGCACCAGCACAAATTAAGCACTGTGTAGGGGGTAGTGCTGGGGGTAGTGTTTTAAGGTTTAGGGTAGTGCAGTGGTGTTTGGGTAGTGTAGGGGTTCATGCTGGGGGTAGTGTTTTAGGGTTTAGGGTATGGCAGTGGTGTTTGGGTAGTGTAGGGGGTCGTGCTGGGGGTCGATTTAGGGTTTAGGGTAGTGCACTGGTGTTTGTGTTGTGAGGGGGTCGTGCTGGGGGTAGTGTTTTAGGGTTTAGAGTAATGCAGTGGTGTTTGTATAGTGTAGGGGGGTTTAGGGTAGTGCAGTGGTGTTTGTGTAGTGTAGGGGGTCATGCTGTGGGTAGTGTTTTAGGGTTTAGGGTAGTGCAGTTGTGTTTGTGTAGTGTACGGGGTCGTGTTTTAGGGTATAGGGTAGTGCAGTGGTGTTTGGGTAGTGTAGGGGGTCGTGCTGGGGTAGTGTTTTAGGGTTTAGGGTAGTGCAGTGGTGTTTGTGTAGTGTGGGAGGTCATGCTGGGGGTAGATTTAGGGTTTAGTGTAGTGCAGTGGTGTTTAGGTAGTGTAGGGAGTCGTGCTGGGGGTAGTGTTTTAGGGTTTAGGGTAGTCCAGTGGTTTTTGTGTAGTGTAGGGAGTCGTGCTGGGGGTAGTGTTTTAGGGTTTAGGGTAGTGCAGTGGTGTTTGGGTAGTGTAGGGGGTCGTGCTGGGGTAGTGTTTTAGGGTTTAGGGTAGTGCAGTGGTGTTTGTGTAGTGTAGGGGTCATGCTGGGGGTAGTGTTTTAGGGTTTAGGGTAGTGCAATGGTGTTTGTGTAGTGTAGGGGGTAGTGTTTTAGGGTTTAGGGTAGTGCAGTGGTGTTTGTGTACTGTAGGGGGTCGTGCTGGGTTCTAGTGTTTTAGGGTTTAGGGTAGTGCAGTGGTATTTGTGTAGTGTAGGGTGTAGATTTAGGGTTTAGGGTAGTGCAGTGGTGTTTGGGTAGTGTAGGGGGTCGTGCTGGGGGTAGTGTTTTTGAGTTTAGGGTAGTGCAGTTGTGTTTGGGTAGTGAAGGGGGTCGTGCTGGGGGTAGTGTTTTAGGGTTTAGGGTAGTGCAGTGGTGTTTGGGTAGTGTAGGGGTCAACCAACATGAATTTGTCCTTGTGTGATGTAACCAATGCTCATGTAAAGCACTCCAATACCTGACCAGTCTGCACTATATAAAACTGCAAAAAAACAAAAAATAAAAAGTGTTTTGCACACTTCTGTCATTGGGCTATACGTGGGCTACCTCTGGGTGATATTTGTGCTACATTTGGGCTCTTTTTTTCTCTGGTGGCCATCTTGGGAGACTTATTTGTTATGAAGTTTCCTAATTTCCTCATTTACTACAGTCTCCTCAGTAGGAAATGCTTTCAGTTTTTACTTTGATTCCATCAAGAAGGCATTCAGATGTGTCACACATTTGCCATAAATTCAGAATGTTAGCACTCTAGTTGTTCATTAGATCACTGTAGTAAAGCTACTGCTCACCAAGGAGTTAACTGGAAGTCTACTGCTGGTATTGAAAGTGATTGTTTCAGTCTGCATGTCAGAATTTTCTAATGAAATAGAAGAGGATTTGGGATCTCACTTAAAACATGCCCTACATTTTCTTTTTGCAGCACTAACCATAATTTCTATGGCAAAATGAACCCCCTCATTTTGTTCCTTTTTAAATTAAATGTTTTAAGTGTTACCAGTTTATTCCAATCAAGATGGCTTCAGGTGTGCCATACTTTTGTAATAAGTAAGGCTGTTAGCACTCTAGTTGTTCTTTAGAACACTCTGGGAAGCTGCAGTAGAACACAAAGGCATCAACTGACAGGCTGCTCCTGTTGAAATATAACAGGAAGATATTTGAGATCTCACTTAAAACATGTCCTAATTTTTCTTTCTACAGCACTAACCATAATTTCTATGGCAAAATGAACCCCCTCATTTTGTTACTTTTTAAATTAAATGTTTTAAGTGTTACCAGTTTATTCCAATCAAGATGGCTTCAGGTGTGCCATACCTTTGTCATAAGTAAGACTGTTAGCGCTCTAGTTGTTCTTTAGAACACTCTGGGAAGCTGCAGTAGAACACAAAGGCATCAACTGACAGGCTGCTCCTGTTGAAATATAACAGGAAGATATTTGAGATCACACTTGAAACATGTCCTAATTTTTCTTTCTACAGCACTAACCATAATTTCTATGACAAAATGAACCTCATCATTTTGTTCCTTTTTAAATTAAATGTTTTAAGTGTTACCAGTTTATTCCAATCAAGATGGCTTCAGGTGTGCCATACTTTTGTCATAAGTAAGGCTGTTAGCACTCTAGTTGTTCTTTAGAACACTCTGGGAAGCTGCAGTAGAACACAAAGGAATCAACTGACAGTCTCTGCCATTGTTGGATGTACATGTTTTACTGAGAATGTCAGACTTCATTCTCACATGACTGAGAAAGATAATGTGGATTTACAGAAAATATGCTCTCATTTTAGCTTCTGGAGCACCTTCCAAAACTGTATGGGACAAGCATGTGAAAATAGTTTTCTCTCAAACATGATTCATGATATCCCAGCAGAAGGTTTTTCACAGGGTAAAATCACCTTAGAACACACCACAATTCCTGAAATTAGTATGGTACCATCAACAAATGAATTCTAATGTAACTAAAGTCTGTTATCACCCTTTATAGTTCTCCTTTTGGTAACCCTCAAAATCTTCGATTCACTACAATGCATTTCAATGGGGTACTATCATTTATATTGGTCCCAAGATGGCTGCCAGCAATTCCAGGATGAAGTGCTGACAGCCAATCAGATCTCACGATGACATGTGTGGTTAGGCTCCGCCCAGATATGTGTTTTTACTTTTGATTTTCTCAGCAACTACTGAATGGATTTACACCATTTAACAAAAGGGTTCTTTCTGAACCAAGAACTACCTCTTTGCCAAATTTGGTGTAATTCCGTTCAGCAGTTCGAGCTGTAGCCTTGCATAAAGTTTCCTATGGGAAATTGATTTTTGACTCTTATTTTTTTAATTTCTCCACAACTACTGAACGGATTTACACCATTTAACAAAAGGGTTCTTTCTGAACCAAGAACTACCTCTTTGCCAAATTTTGTGTAATTCCGTTCAGCAGTTCAGGCTGTAGCCGTGGCTAAAGTTTCCTATGGGAAAATGAATGGGGAAAACACGTTTTGGGACCCCCTTTTTCTCGGCCCCCGCTTGACGAATCACCCCGAAACTTTCAGGGTAGGAGCGGACCGGGCCATAAAGTTTGAAAATTTTGCGAAGATTCGTCAACCGACGCAAGAGTTATTTCAAATAGAATGTTGCGGATTTCCTATGGAAAATAGGTCCTAACTATAACTATCTACTGGCGACCGCCAGTAGATAATATATATATATATATATATATATATATATATAGCCGCAGATTCATTACCTTTGAACTTCCAGGCGTCAGGCTGGATCCGGAAGATTTTTCTTAGCAGCACCCCTGCACGCCGGTAGGTGGCGTTGGTCGACTCCGTGTGACGTCGTCGGCGTGGTGTTGGTCGTCATTGTGACATCTGCGTTGTCAATATAACTGCCACTCCGGGGCGCTGACGTCAGTTCTTTTCTTTCTGTGCCAGCCAGTGCAGATCCGTCGGAGAGAGCTACCCCCTGTCATTTTTTGACAGACCTTTTTGACTTTTTGTCAACTCCTTTTGGTGTGTAGGATGTCTAGTAAGAAGACCTCGGGGTTCGAACTGTGCAGCGCCTGTCACCGGGCCATGTCGGTCACGGACCCCACTTAATGTGTCTCTGGTGTCTGGAGCACGACCATGACACGAAGTCGTGCTCTGATTGCTGGGCCAATGTGCCGAAGGCTTTGATCGAGGGGTTCCTAAAGCTGATTGTGGCCTCGGCGTTCGCGAAGCCCCGCTCCAGGAAGCTGGTGTCTGGGTCGCTCCGCATTTCCCTGCCTTCCCGGGTCAGGGAGCGACCCCCACCCAACTTAAGGAGTTTTATGACGCAATGTGCGCCATATTTGGGCGGCCTGACCCTGCCGGCACGCCTTCGGGCCCCGTAGGCTCAGATGATGGAGGAGTCCCCATGGGTTCGCGCCTTCGGCTCCGGCCCCGGTGCCATGGCCTCCAACTGGACTCATTCAGCGGCTTTTCCCAGCATCGCGTCCACTGCAGAGGTCCTCGGCGTCGCCCGCGCCCACCAGCGGCACCTCCACAATCCTCATTCTCGATGACACGGAGCCGGTCGGGCGTCCTCCGACGCCAAGAACGGCGCCGACAGAGCGGTCTGGCTCCATGCTGTTCAACCTGCCCTATTTTGAAGGGTTAGGAATGGATGAGGACAATTGGGAGGGAATCCCACAACCACAAGACATGGACTGGTATGAGGAACTGGGTGATGCCAGTGGTCTGGACACCTCCCCAGATTCTGACTTGCTGTCTCCACCTAACCTGGCTACGGAGGAGGGGGGTATCGTTTGCTATGGTGGTGTGTAGGGCTACGGAGGTCTTGGACCTGCAGCTCCCTATGGTGGCAGTCAAGACTAACGTCTTGACAGAGGTCCTGCAGCCTGGTGTCTCCAGCTCGGAACCCTTGCTGCCTTTCAATGAGGCCTTAACTGACTTCCTACTGGGCGCCTGGTCCAAGCCCAGCACAGGGGCTCCTGTGAATAGGACGAATGTCCACCGCCATCGCCCTGCACTGGGCGACCCAGTTTTCCTCACCGCCCACCCGACCCCACAAAGCTTGGTGGTCCACACTTCCACTTCCTGTGACGCGTTCCCTTACGCCCCCCTGGACAGGGAATCCAAGAGACTGGAAAGCTCTGGAAAGAAAAAAAGTTCTTCCGCCAGTCTGGCATTGCAGTCAGTGAACACTGCATGCCTTTTGGGCCATTATTCCCATTAGATATGGGACACGGTTGTGCAGGTACTGCCCAGGGTCTTGGAGGAGGACCTGGCCCTACTTTTCCAAGCTATCTAAGACGGGAGAGATGCAGCAAACTTTGCCATCAGATGTGGCTTGGACACGACAGACTCGCTAGGCAGAGCGATTTCCACGACGGTGGCCGAACGTCGCCACGCCTGGCTGAGGACATCTGGTTTTTCAGGAGATGTCCAAGCTAACCTTATGGACATGCCCTTTGATGTCTCCCGTCTCTTTGGAGACAAAGCAGATGCTGCTCTTTAGCGTTTCAAGGCCTCGCGGGCTACGGCAAAGTCCTTGGCCCTCACCGCAACATCCCGGCCCGTATCTGCTTTTCGTGGCTTTGGAAGGGGCTACCAACCGCGCAAACCCTATTCCAGCCAGAGGGTCCCCGAAGCTCAGCAGCCTCTGCGGTGCCGTGGACGCGGTTCACCCCGACCCCGTGGATCGGGAGGCCAGAAGTCAAGCCAAGCCACTATCCCCTTCTCTACCGCAAAACCTTCCTAGTCCGATCCCCCAGGATCATTTACGACCAGTCGGTGGCAGAATACTCCATCATCTCCACCACTGGCGAAACATCACCTCGGACAGGTGGGTATTGCAAATAGTCTGAAGGGGCTTTCAGGTATGATTCATTTGCCGACCAAGGGCTAAGAACCAATAAGAAACATGTATAAATTTGAAAAAATGGGAGCAGTTCGTAACTCACTCGTAATGAAGCTGCCTTTGAATAAGGGACGGAAAGTCTTGAAACGCGTCGGCAAATGAATCATACCTGAAAGGGAATGTGAGTTGTCAGTGAAGGCTGGATGGCAGGCTGGCTGCCGAGTGCGTCCTGTAGAGCTCCAGGGCAATTTGTTTGTAAAATTAACTCACACGGCGGCCCGTCGTGACAGGACTGCACCATCTTTGGACACTAAGAGGCTGTGGTTGGAAACTGTTTTTAACCGATGCAGCGCAGCGAGCCAGACACAATGAACTCGCTATCCCTTCAGGATCCTACTAAGGAGAGATATGCTTTTGCTAATCTTGTGAGTACGAAACCCACTCAGGGAAATGCAATGTGGCTCTCATTTTGGGCTATCAGTTCCATCATGCACTATGTTATTGGTCTAAACTAAGCGCAGCCCACCAAGGGCTAAGAACCAATAAGAAACATGTATAAATTTGAAAAAATGAGAGCAGTTCGTAACTCACTCGTAATGAAGCTGCCTTTGAAGAAGGGACGGAAAGTCTTGAAATGCGTCGGCAAATGAATCATACCTGAAAGGGAATGCGAGTTGTCAGTGAAGGCTGGATGGCAGGCTGGCTGCCGAGTGCGTCCTGTAGAGCTACAGGGCACTTTGTTTGTAAAAAAAAAAAATATATATATATATATATATATATATATATATATATGCCATAAGTAATATATACGTTTGTTAAGCAGACCTATAAGAATAGCTATATATTTTTAAGCAGTATATATTTGTGCAAAGAAATGCAGATATCTAAATACATATATATTCAAAATATACATGTTTACATACATAGACATAAGCTGTACATTTGTGTTTTGAGTGTAGTGGTAATGTAGGAAAGAGCCACCTCTTGAGTAGTCCTCTGAAGATAAGATAGTTATTTGTGGATCATATGTTTGGGTGTAAAGAATTCCACAATTTGGCTGCACGCACAGAGAAAGATGTACCACCCATGTGTGCATATATGTATGCATTTCTCATTTAGGAATATTTTTATTGCATTGGGAGTCAGCTACATTCCTAAAACCGGGCTAATTTGTTACAGCTTTTTTGGCTGAATGAGATGCACGTCTAATACCCTTCTGTGACCACATATAGGTGTTACGAGCAGAGGTGATGTTCCAAGTGCTCCCAAGCTAAAAATTCTTACTTCGTCTCTCCTCCTGAACTTGATTAAAGTGTCATTAATTTACAGTGGCAGAACTTGTTTATCATAACCGTTACACTGCATGCTTCAAAAGTATTTTTATTCTTGTTCTGTAGCATTTGCTGCGGCAGGGTCGTACAGCAGTTCAGGTGTCTCATGAACTGGAGGTCATTACGACAGAATACGAGCAGGATACCATGCTCATGAGTGGTGACGTTGCTAGACACGGCACTGTTAAACCAATTGGAGTCAGCACTATTGTGAAAGGCCGGCTTCATCTGCGCTTGGGAAATGTTGGTAAGAGATAATACTTTTTATTCTGTATTTTTCTGGTAGATTGTTGGTAGAAATATATAAAATATTCCCTGAAAAAAACCAAACGTAAAAGTGACGTTATAGTTAGGTGAAAATGCCAGTGACAATATAAATGTTTTGAACAAAAAAAAACACAGAAACTCGTCAGTTATAGTTAGCAGAGCTAACTAGAACTTGCAACCCCAGCATGCACTGCTTATGACCTCACATATTATATCACACATGACATGTTCTATGTGAACAGCATGTTCCACACCAGTTGTGTGGAACATGCTGTACACGTCGTCAGCTGTTACCAGCACACATACTTACTCTTAACTCCTTGAGTGCTCATGACGGATCCCGGCCGTCATGAGTCACAGTAGGCGTGTGCTCATGACGGCCGGGAGCCGTCCGAACGTTGCCGCTCCGCCCACGCGGTATTAATTCCCCGCCTGTGCGGGAGAATTAATTAGTGGGCGGAGTTCAGACGGCTCACGGCCTTCATGAGCACAGGCCCACCGTGATTTATGAGGGCCGGGAGCCGTCCTGAGTACGGGAGCGCCACGCCCAACCCCGCCCCCTCTCGCACCGCGGCGGAATTTGCCCCGCGGCGAATGGGTTAAATACAAAGATTTATAGATTTGTTTACCCCTATACACCTATGATGCATTAGGAGCGCATGTGTTTTGAAAACACTTAGACCCATTAGCTGGACACAGGTTGTACTTAATTAGGTAGAGAAGTAATATAGTAGTTACCCACTACTATGTAAACTATAAAATAAACTAGCACACTCGTTGGATGATGTCATCAGTGGCCATCAATGATGCCATTTGAGATGTCATCATAAACGATGTCATAGAACATGTCATGAGTGATGTAATATGTGAGGTCATAAGCAGGCGCATGGTTCCCATCCCTGACCATAATTTGGCCCCGGAGATCCCATTTCCTAGGGCCAAACTAATAAAAAAAAAGAGGAGGGGGCCATGTAACCCTCCTGCTGGAGCATTATTAGGCCCTGGTGACCCCATCTCCCAGGGCCGTACTTAATTTTTAAAGGGGAGGGGCTCTGCATGTCCCCATCTCCCCAGGCCTCATTAGGCCCTGGGGACCCCATCCAGCAGGGCCGTATTTATTTTTTAAAACCGAGGGGGGCCGCGTGGTCCCCCTCTCTGAGCTTCATTTAGCCCTGGGGACCCCATCCAACAGGGATGTGTGTGTGTGTGCGTGTGTGTATATATATGTGTGTATATATTATCTACTGGCGGTCGACAGTAGATAGTTATAGTTAGGACCTATTATCCATAGGAAATCCGCGACATTCTATTTGAAATAACGTTGGCGCCGGTTGACGAATCTTCGCGAAAGTTTCCAACTTGTTGGGCGCTCCGCTCCTACCCTGAAAGTCTCGGGTTGATTCGTCAAGCGGGGGCCGAGAAAAAGGGGTCCCAAACGCGTTTTCCCCATTCATTTTTCCATAGGAACCTTTAGTCGCAGCTACAGCCCGAACTGCTGAACCGAATTACACCAAATTTGGCAAGAGGTAGCCCTTGGTTCAGACTGGTGCCTTTTGCTTAAATGGTGTAAATCCGTTCAGTAGTTCCTGAGAAAATCAAAAGTAAAGTCACATATATATCTATGGCCGAGTAGGGTCCGCGTACCCTCAGCGCACCCTGCGCGCACCGTCCCGATCACGAGCTGCATGCTAATTGGCTGTCAGCTGGCTGTCAACACTCCAAACCAGGAAGTGTTGGCAGCCATTTTGTCCCTCGGTAGAACCGAGGCACAAAAACAAGTGCGCAAAACGCACAAAGGGGGCAGGGTAGAAACACCCTGACCCCTAGGCCTGCTCAGGGGTCCCACAAGGACCCCTGGGCAGAAAAAGCATTTAAAAAAAAAAAATCGGCAGGATGCGCTTAGGGTGCGCGGATCCCGCCGATTTACAAAAAAAAAAAAAAAGCACAAGAAACAAGTGCGCAAAACGCACAAAGGGGGCAGGGTAGAAACACCTGACCCCTATGTCTGCTCAGGGAGTCCCACAAGGACCCCTGGGAAGAAAAAAGCATTTTTTTTTTCAAAATCGGCAGGATGCGCTTAGGGTGCGCGGATCCCACTGATTAAAAAAAAAACACAAGAAACAAGTGCGCAAAATGCACAAAGGGGGCAGGGTAGAAACACCCTGACCCCTAGGTCTGCTCAGGAAGTCCCACAAGGACCCCCTGGGCAAAAAAAAAAAAAAAAGACCGGCATCGTGCCGAGGCCCCGCCCCCTCCCTGCAGCAGTCTGCAAACGCGCCCCCTGGCGCGTTTAAGAAGGGGAAGTAATTCCCCTTGAATACTGGGGGTCCCTGGGGGCCAACTAGCCCACCAGGAACCTCCGGTATGCACCAGGGGCTGCGTTGCAGAGAGGTGTACAGAGGCCACGCCCCTTTTACACCTCTCTGCAACGCAGCTCTGGTAGCACTTTTGGAGGTACATGGTGGGCTAGTTGGACTCCAGGGACCCTCAGTATTCAAGGGGACTTAATCCCCCAACTTAAAACGCGCCACGGGGCACGTTTGCACAGTGGTGAAGGGAGGGCGGGGCTTCAGGTGACATGTGTGCAAACAGGCCCCGTGGCGCATTTTAAGATGGGGAATGAAATCCCCTTCAATCCTGAGGGTCCCTGAGGGCGAACTAGCCCACCAGGTACGTCCAGAAAGCGCCACAGAGCTGCGTTGCAGAGAGGTGCAAAAGGGGCGTGGCCTCTGAACACCTCTCTGCAACGCAGCTCCCTGACGCATACTGGAGGTACAGGGTGGGCTAGTTGGACACCAGGGACCCTCATGATTCAAGGGGACTTAATCCCCCAACTTAAAACGCGCCACGGGGCGCGTTTGCACAGATGTCACCTCAGGCCCCGCCCCCTCCCTTCACCATTGTGCAAATATTCCTCTAAAATCAGCCGAACTACGAATTCCGATTTACTCACCTGTTATCAGGAGAGACCTCAGTCCTTCATCTTTCAGCCAGTACTGAACCTGAAAAGTAATTTTAACCGTACTTACCAGTAACTTGAATTTCCTTCCATAGGATATCATTGACTGGTTTCACTTGGAAATTCTTCTAAGTGTGGAGTTTTGGAACTTTATAATATTCCTCTAAAATCAGCCGAAATATGAATTCCGATTTACTCACCTGTTATCAGGAGAGACCTCAGTGCTGCATCGTTCAGCCCAGTACTGATCCTGAAAAGTAATTTTAACCGTACTTACCAGTAACTTGAATTTCCTTCCATAGGATATCATTGTCTGCTTTTTGCTGAAAAAAGTTTCTAAGTGTCGATTTTTGAAACATACAAATATTCCTCTAAAATCAGCCGAACTACGAATTCCGATTTACTCACCTGTTATCAGGAGAGACCTCAGTGCTGCATCTTTCAGCCCAGTACTGATCCTGAAAAGTAATTTTAACCGTACTTACCAGTAACTTGAATTTCCTTCCATAGGATATCATTGACTGGTTTCACTTGGAATTCTTCTAAGTGTGGCGTTTTGGAACTTTATAATATTCCTCTAAAATCAGCCGAACTACGAATTCCGATTTACTCACCTGTTATCAGGAGAGACCTCAGTGCTGCATCTTTCAGCCCAGTACTGATCCTGAAAAGTAATTTTAACCGTACTTACCAGTAACTTGAATTTCCTTCCATAGGATATCATTGACTGGTTTCACTTGGAAATTCTTCTAAGTGTGGCGTTTTGGAACTTTATAATATTCCTCTAAAATCAGCCGAAATACGAATTCCGATTTACTCACCTGTTATCAGGAGAGACCTCAGTGCTGCATCTTTCAGCCCAGTACTGATCCTGAAAAGTAATTTTAACCGTACTTACCAGTAACTTGAATTTCCTTCCATAGGATATCATTGACTGGTTTCACTTGGAAATTCTTCTAAGTGTGGCGTTTTGGAACTTTATAATATTCCTCTAAAATCAGCCGAACTACGAATTCCGATTTACTCACCTGTTATCAGGAGAGACCTCAGTGCTGCATCTTTCAGCCCAGTACTGATCCTGAAAAGTAATTTTAACCGTACTTACCAGTAACTTATATTTCCTTCCGTAGGAATCCATTGTCTGGTTTTCAGCAGAAAAGTTTCAAAGTGTTGATTTTCACAAACTACAAATATTCCTTAAAAATCGCATGTATGACTTAAACACATTCTTTCAACTGTTTACAGGAGATGCACCAGTGCTGGATCCAGGATCCACCACTGAGTAAGAAAAAGTAACGATAACACTACTTACCTGCTAAGTGAATTTCCTCCCATAGGATAACATTGGTGATTCTATGTGAAAAAGTTTCTAAGTGTCAACTTTTAAAATACAATAATATTCCTTAAAAATCACTACTGTAACCAAAACGCTTTTACTCAACTGTTTACAGGAGATGTCCCAGGACTGAATCTAGGATCCAGTCCTGTGGTTAGAAAAAGTAATCCATAAAGTAACTAATTGCATTTAGCTAGAAATTCACATTGAGCTCAATGTTGCATTGTGTTTGAAATTGTGTTGCCCATTGCAACAACTGTAACTACTGTACTTAAAAGTCTATTGCCTATTTGCAAAGTATTTAAACTAAAGTAATTCATTCTGAGAAAGTATATTTTGTAATGTAATGTATAATGTAATTACAATGTAATTTAAAAAATAAAACATCTAAAAATAAATAGTTTAAAAAATGTAGTAAATCAGTATCAAAAAAAATAAATATAACAATTAATACATTTAAAAATTGTCATTTACAAAACTTTTTGAAATTCACTGAAAAAAACTATAGGTTTCAGACATGTTATAGTTAGGAATTAGCATTCAAAAAACCTTTGAAATTCACTGAAAAAACCATAGGTTTCAGGCTTGTTATAGTTAGGGTTTAGCATTTAAAAAACCTTTGAAATTCACTGAAAAAACCATAGGTTTTAGGGAAAGTTATAGTTAGTTGGACATTGCACTCGTACAAAACCCGTGAAATTCCCCGTTATAGTTAGTTCAGCTAACTATAACTCGCGCCCCATAATGCACTGCTGATGACGTCACATATTACATCACTCATGACATGGTCAGTGACATCACTGATGACATCTCAAATGACATCACTGATGACATCATCCATGTGAGAATTTAATGCATCTTCTCACACCCTAATATAACTTTTGATACACCCACTCTAAATTACAGACTGCCATTCTCAAAACCATACACACTCCAATACCAATAAGTACATACCCACTCACTGATTCTTAGGTCTACACACACACATCTACTCACTCACCCGTACAGTCACTCATACTTACAGTCACTCAGTACAGGACTATCATATGCACTCATTCACCTATATAAACACTCACACAACGCAACTCATCCATAGAGGTACTCACACACCTAGTCAGTCATGCTAATAATTAATTACACTCCCATTTACTCACCTATACAGTTATACACACTAGCTCACTTACTCATAAAAATACTAGCACATTCTTACGCTCCTATGCAATCACTGATGCAAGCACACACTCATCCATATACCCACTCTCACAATCACACACTCTCACTTATAGCCATTTATATACTCCAACACACATATATACTGCCTTTCACATATGTTGTTACTCACACATGTACCACTGAGATATACATTCAATCACTAACACACCCATACACACACTCACCCACCCATACAGTCCATCACAGACGCACTCTTGAAACCATGCACCCAGTGAATCACCCACTCACACATCTATGCACAGAGTCACACACACCCCACCCACACAAACACTGAGGCACCCATCCAGATACTCAGAGAACCAATCCATAACTCATATAGACACTCATTTAGCTAGTCAGAAACCCATGCAGCTGCTTACACAACAACAGACAGACGGATACAGACATTCACACAGTTTAGTCACTCACCCATGCATCCAGTAAGATACGTTTAATCACTCACTTATAGACTCAGTCACGCACCTACTAAATCATCCATTCAGACGCTTATACACCCACTCATTCTTCAATACGCCTTTCCCTATATATATTAAACATATTTAAACTTTACAGAATCACACAATCACTGGATGATGTCATCAGTGATGTCATCAGTGATGTCACTGACCATGTCATGAGTGATGTAATATGTGACGTCATCAGCAGTGCATTGCGGGGGCGCGAGTTATAGTTAGCTGAACTAACTATAACGGGGGAATTTCACGGGTTTTGTACGAGTGCAATGTCCAACTAACTATAACTTTCCCTAAAACCTATGGTTTTTTCAGTGAATATATATATATATATATATATATATATATATATATATATATATATATATGAATATATATATATATATATTGATACCAATCCTGGCAGCGACGAACAGACAGGCACTGACTCCGTGATATGATGACAAAGAAGAGGTTTATTTAACCTACAACGACCTAGACGCGTTTCGGCGGCGTACCGCCTTGATCACTACATCAGGTACACTCTGTTTAGCAGTATATATGCTGGTCACTCACTAGTAGTTGCCACAGCAACCTGTAATTTAACAGTAGACATAGAAGTTACCCATGACTAATGTATTCATGACTATGCACATTTTAACATTAGAAAGAAGCAAAGTAAAATACCGAAAAATAAAAATACCGAAAAATAAAAATAAAATAAAAGAAAAACAATATTATTGTTAAGGACAATTTCCCTTTCACACAACAATAAGTTTAAACAATAAAATAAAGGAAATCAGTGTGCTCCTTATATATAAAAACAGCGAACCTATGTTTGTGCCCACATGGACATAGAAAAAGTATCTAATATACCTAGATAATACCAATTGAAAAATAAATTACATACATATGTAATGGCGCATGGTCAAATAAATTATTAAAAAAGTGCAAACAGGCTGAACGACAAAATGGTTAGGTTCGAACTAGCGCAAAAGAAAATAATTTGCAATAGCGATATAAGGTCCATAAGATAATTAGGGTCCTGCTTAAAACAAACCAACATGAACCATCTGAACTGTTTAACTAGTTTTTGGGCTACAAATATATACAGTACTAAATGATACCGAGCCAAGAAACTTGATTGAAACAGACAACCTATTTACGCCCAAGTGGGCCAATTAAACATGAAACTCGATAGCACTAAATATGATGTATAAACTGGACAGGCGCCGTATGTAATATTGAAAGTGAAAAAATATATAAATTTACTATTAATATTTATAAAATGTCTAATGTGGTCTAATCTATCGTGAGTGTAAAACCGTGGAAAATAAAACAAAATAAATAAAAGTGAATGTGACCTAACGTTACGGAGACTGGGCAGGGGCGGGACAGACAGCTCTAGATAAACTACAGATGAACATTCAGTGCCTCATCCGCATTCATCCCATTGGGGATTTTTGAATTAAGGAGGATGATGTATCTTGATTCTAATCTTCTAAGGACCAATTGTCTATTCCCTCCTCTCGGATTTTTGGGAACTGTAGCAATCACATAGAAGAATAGATCTTGTGCCTTACCTCCATGCGATGTATTTATGTGCCTGGCAACAGGGTAGGCAGGGTCATTATTGGAGATGGCTCTTAGATGTTGTAGGATGCGGACATGCACGGGGTGGATGGTGCTACCCACATATAATTTACCGCATGTACAGTACAAAACATAGACTGCAAAGTCTGACTTACAGGTGAAACTGCCTCTGATTTCATAAGGTGAGTGTCTAAATGGCATCTGCACCATTTTGGTGTTGACCCCATGCCTGCACGCTTTGCATTTCGTACATTTATGAAAACCTTTTGGGCCTTAAGCCACGTGCAAGCCTTGGTAATTGAAGGGGCGTTGCTGACTAGCTCCTGGCGCATGGATTTCGCCCTCCTGAATGTAATTTGCGGTGTTTTAACGCAAGTGGGACCAATTACTGGGTCATTGCGTACTGAGTTCCAATGTCTATGTAGAATTCTACGTATGTTTACGTGATAGGCATTGAACCCTGTGATGAATCTCGGGATACCAGTAATAACGGGGCAGTTTTTGGCTTCACTGCTTTCTTCTCTCCTGAATAGAATGTCTTTCCTGTCTATATTAATGGTTTTAGATTTCGCTTTAGACAGTGTCTTAATACTGTACCCTCTGCGTTCTAATCTGTTGCATAACTCGCTAGTGGATTGTTCAAAACTTTCCGAGGTGCTACAATTACGCCTCATGCGCAGACATTCTGCATATGGTATGCTTTCTTTCAGTGGGGTGGGATGAAAACTACTCGCGTGGAGTATTGCATTACCAGCAGTGGGCTTTCTGTATGTTCTGGATTGTAGTTTGTTATTTTCCACAAATATTTCTAGATCTAAGAAATGTATGCACTTAGTATTAGTTTCGCATGTGAAAGTGAGATTGAGGGCATTATTATTTAACTCTTGAGAGAAGGTCTCAGCACTCTCTTCAGTCCCTCGCCACAGTATAAATATGTCATCAATGTATCTGACATATAAGACAACATTTTCAACCATTTTATCTCTGTGTGTTTTCATGAGCACTTGCTCCTCCCACCAACCCAGATGCAAATTAGCATAGCTGGGGGCGAAGCAAGTGCCCATGGCTGTACCTTGCATTTGTTTATAGGTTAATTTGTCAAATATGAAGATGTTATTATCCAGACACATTTCTGCCATTTGTAATAACATCCTAGAGTGCTGAAACAGTTGAATAGGTCTTTTACCTAAGTAGTAGCTCAAGGCCTTAAGTCCATCATTGTGTCTAATACTGGTATACAGTGCATTCACATCCAATGTCATATATATATATCCCAGAACCTTATGTATTTTAGAGGGGAGGGGGCCACGTGGCCCCCTTCCCAGAGCCTCATTAGGCCCTGAGGACACCCTCCCCCATGGCTGTATTATTTTTAAATTGTAGCCGGCCGCATGGGCCCCCCTCCCGAAGCCTCATTAGGCCCTGGGGACCCCATCCCCCAGGGCCATCCTTAATTTTTAAAGGGGAGGGTGCCGGGGGTCCCCCCCCTCCCCGAGCCTCATTAGGCCCTGAGGACCCCATCTCCCAGGGCCGTATTTATTTTTTAAAGGGGTGGGGGCAGCATGGTCCCCCTCTTTGAGCCTCATTAGGCCTGGCAACCCCATGAAACAGGGCCATATGTATGTATGTGAGTATATATGTATGTATGTGTGTGTGTGTGTGTATATATATATATATAGAGGTGGGGGCTACGTGGTCCCCCTCCCCGAGCCTCATGAGGCCCTGGGGACCCCATCCCCCAGGGCCATATCTAATTTAAAGGGGAGGGGGCCACATGGCCCCCCCTCGAGCTTATTATAGCCCCTGGGACCCCATTCCCTGGGGCCAAGTATATCATTTATGGGGATGAGGGGATGGGGCCTCCTCAAGCCGTTTTCGGTCCCAGGGATCCCTTCCCCCGTGACCCAATGTGTTAAGTAAGGGGAAGGGGACCTCCCAGCCTCCCTCTCAAAGTCTTAAAAAGGCCCTGGGGACCGTTTCTCCCAGGGCTGCCTCCCCTTCAGTTTAAGTAGCGGCCTTAGGGGATCGGGTCCCCAGGGCCTTTTAAAGGATCGGGAGGTGGACCGTGTGGTCCCCCTCCCTTATTAAATGCTTCGGGCACAGGGACTGAATGCAGCTCGGTGAGGGGGGCAGCACGCCCCTCTCCTAATTATTTAAATCGGTCCCCAGGGGATGAGGTGCCCTGGGCCAAATACAGCTCAGGGGTGCTGCACACCCCCCTCTCCTTAACAATGCTTTGGGCTCTGGGCCCAAAAACGACTGGCGCAGCCCCCTTCCCATATTGAATAAATTGTGCCCCAAGGATGCGGTAATCGGGGCCAAAAATGGACCGTGGAGGGGGGCCACGAGCCACATATATATATATATATATATATATATATATATATATATATATATATATATATTTCCTACTGGCAGTCGCCAGTAGGTAGTTATAGTTAGGACCTTGTTTTTATTAAAAAAGCGTTTTTTCCTTTGCCAATATCTTTGGCGCCGTTTGACGAATCTTCGCGAAATTTTCAAAAGTAATGGTTCACTCAGGTCAGCTCCTGTCTTTAAAGTTTTGGGGTGATTCGTCAAGCGGGGGCCGAGAAAAAAGGGGAGTCCCAAAACGCGTTTTCTCCATGTTAACTTCCATAGGAACTTTAGACACAGCTACAGCCCGAACTGCTGAACGGAATTAATGGTGTAAATCCGTTCAGTAGTTCCTGAGAAATTAAAAAAATACAAATATCGATATCTGAGGGCCGAGGAGGATTCGCGAACCCTTCCAAGCATGAGCTTCATTCTGATTGGCTGCCAACACTCCAAACCAAAATGTGTTGGCAGCCATCTTGTGTCTCGGTAAAACCGAGTCACAAGAAAACAGTAAAAAAAATTTTTTTTAAAGATGAAAAACAAGAAAAGGGGGCAGGGTAAAAACACCTTGACCCCCTAGGCCTGCTCAGGGGGTCCCACAGGGCCAAAAAAAGCATTTAAAAAAAAAAAAATTCAGCCGAATTCACGCTGGGTGCGCGAATCCGGACGGGGAAAAAAAAAAACGAAGTGCGGGCTCCCGCGCTTCGTTTCTTTGAGCCCCTGGGTGGGCAAGGTCCCGGGGGCAATGAGGAAATTATATGCAGGGGCCCACGGGAGCCCCCGCAGCCCCAGGGACCGCCACCTCCCCGGGGCTTAGTTTATCATATGCGGGGGAACGCGGCCTCCCCGCAGCTCCGGGGACCGCCACCTCTCCGGGGCTTTTTATAAAATCCGTGGGGGGGCTCCTGCCCCCCCCACGCTGCCCCGGGGACCGCCACCTCCCCGGGGCATTTAATTATTTTAGGGCGGGGGGCCTCACGGGCCCCCCCAAGCCCCGGGGACCACCACCTTCCCGGGGCTACATGATTTAAATGCGGGGGTCCACGCGGCCCCCCCGCAGCCCGGGGACCAACACCTCCCCGGGGCTACTTTCTAAAACAAAGTGTGGGGGGGCTCGAGCCCCCCCACACTGCCCAAGGGACCACCATTTTCCCGAGGCACTGTTGATTAAAATGCTGGGGTCCGTTGCGGGCCCCCGGCCCCGGAGACCACCACCTCCCCGGGGCTTTAATCAGTTGGGAGGGGGCCTCGCGGCCCCCCTCCTGGAGCGCTAGATGGCCCTGGGGACCGCCACCCCCCAGGGCAATGTCCCGGGGTGCTCACCCCCGGGACATTGCCGTTTGCTATGGGTCATGATGTCATTTGAGATGTCATCAGTGATGTCATTTGAGATGTCATCAGTGATGTCACTGACCATGTAATGAGTGATGTAATATGTGATGTCATCAGCAGTGCATTGCGGGGGCGCAAGTTATAGTTAGCTCAACTAACTATAACGGCCGAATTTCTCTGGTTTTGTACGAGTGAAATGTTTAACTAACTATAACGTCCCTGAAACCTGTGGTTTTTTCAGTGAATTTCTATGTTTTTTTAAATTCTAATTTCTAACTATAACATCCCAGAAACCTATGGTTTTTTCAGTGAATATATATATATATATATATATATATATATATATATATATATATACATTATCTACTGGCGGTCGCCAGTACATAGTTATAGTTAGGACCACGTTTCCATAGGAAAAGCATTTTTTGATGTGCTTATAACTTTGGCGTCGTTTGACGAATCTTTACGAAATTTTCCAAAAGTTCCTCTTTTCAGGTTAGCTCCTATCCTAAAAGTTTGGGGGATTCGTCAAGGGGGGCTAAGAAAAAGGGGGTCCCAAAACATGTTTTCTCCATGCAATTTCCATAGGAAACTTTAGACAAGGCTACAGGTCAAACTGCTGAACGGAATTACACCAAATTTGGCAGAGAGAAAGGTCTTGGTCCAGAAAGCACGCTTTTGTTTAAATGGGGTAAATCCGTTCAGTAGTTTTAGAGAAATATCAAATTTTCCAGATATCGATATTTAAGAATTCTGACATCTGATTGGCTGAGGCGTTACGAGCACGAGCTTGCGGCTGATTGGCTGCGAACTGTTGAAACTAGGAAGTGTTGGCAGCCATTTTGTGATTCAGTCCGTCAGCTCACAACTCTCCCTCTACAAGGCATCAGGTCCGTAGTTCTACCTCAGCGAGGCAACACTACAAATATACCGCAGCTCTGTGTGTGCGAGATACCCCTTTCACGGTCCCTCTCCCCACATCACCAGCTCGCGGCTATGCCTTTAGAAGCCAGTCCATCGCCTCGCAGCTCTGCGACTGCGAGCTGTCAGCCATTTTGTGACTCAGTCTGTCAGCTCGAATCTCTCCCTCTAAAAGGCATTGGATCTATAATTCTACCTCTGCGAGGCAATGCTGAAAATGTCCCACAGGTATGTCTGTGCGAGATACTCCTTTTACGCTCCCTCTCCCCACATCATCAGCTCGCGGCTATGCCTTTAGAAGCCAGTCCGTCGGCTCGCAGCTCTGTGTCTGCGAGCCGTCGGGCCCGCAGCTCTACCTCTGTGAGCCAACTAGTTAGCTCGTAGCTGTGTCTGTGCTAGCAGGCCCGTCGGCCCGTTACTCTCCCTCTGCGAGTTAGCCCGCCGGGTTGCAGCTCGGAGGGCTCGCAGCTGTATGCCTGCGAGCCAGCCCATTAACTTATAGCTGTGTCTCTGCTAGCAGGCCTGTTGGCCCGTTGGTCTTCCTCTGCGAGTCAGACCACAGCTCTCCCTCTGCGAGCCAGTATGGTGCTGTGCTTTTGCGAGCCAACGGCTCGTAGGTCTCCCTCTGCGAGCTGAGCCCACGGGCCGCAGCTCTTCCTCTGCGAGCCTGCCCGACGGCCCGCAGGTGTCCCTCTGCTAGCCGAACCGCAGCGGACACTCTGCGAGCCGAAATTGGGAATATAAGGCGGCTCTAAAAAGAGCCCTTGTGTTTATTAGTTGGAGCTACATATAAGTGCGGATGCACAGCTTCAGGTTAATCAGGAAAACTCGGTTTCCCTCATCTGTGAAGTGTACTCCATCACTTCTGTAGATATCAGCCATATCAAAACGTATGTTGTTGTTGTAGATCGATCCCATTCTATGGTCTCTGAGGTATGCAGACACAGCTTTGTTGACATTCTTCCTAGATTTTTCAATCTTATGACAAAATTGGTTTGACCATTTCCACTTCTGTCTTTGGCATATATTGGAATATACAAAGACAGTTTGAGGCAAAAGTAACATCAATTGTCCAAAGGTGTCCTTCATAAGCATTTCCAAACCTACCCCAGTCAATGTGCCTAGGTCGTTACCACCACAGTGCACAATCATGAGATCAGGGTGTTGGAGATGCAAACAGGTTTTAACCAAAGGGAGCAATTGGTGCCACTTCAAACCTCTCAGTGCAAACCATTTAATGTGCACATTTTGTAAACCTAGGTCTAAGTCAATACGTCTCTGTTCTGCATACCTCTTGCACCAGAAAACATAGCTATGTCCTACAATCCACACTAGCATTTTGAAGGTATGGCTAGAAGATATGGATAAATGTCTGTAGCTCATGCAGTCCGTTCGTAGAATGAGAGATATGTTTAAACATGGGGAACTACTTTTTTTTCACATACAAAACGTTAACCGATTGGGAGATGAAATGTATTGTGTCCTAAAAAGTAGGGTGTATTTTAGTTTTGATGAAAAGCATCTTTGTGATTGGTTAATAAAAAAGCAGTTTATACGTGGAGTACATATTATAGGATGAAATTTGCTCAGCTCAACCACGGCTGCTAATTGTATTTGGAAGGTGCAGTTCAAACTTGAAAGAATGGTGAACTTTTGACCTGCACGTGCCGTTAAATGTTGGAGAAACTGTTGCAAAAAAATATATCGGTAGGGTTAAAAAAATGATGAACTTTTAACCTGCACATGTCGTAGAATGTTCTAGAAAGTGTTGATACAATACGTTGAACTTTTCACCTGTCTGTGTCCTTAAAAAAACTGTTTATATGGAAAGTTCAAAAATAAGCAATAAAGAGAGGTTTTGCAATCTAAAAAAATAAGGAACTATTCTGATTTGTTCTTTACATGGATTTATGTGTGGAGCAACAGGGAAATTGTGCCATTACTGGTTCCATTCTTGATGAAAGCGGTGCATTACATGTACTGTGTGACAAGAAAAGAATTGCATGCGTTTGTGACATTTGAAATCTGCATACCAACTAGGAAGGTAAATTAGAAATTAAGAAGGTGTGTTATGTGCGGGGGTGTATCCCTTTGGCAAGCTCCGCCTCTGTGAGCCAGACATTGTTTTTGCATAGGTGCTGGACGACATCTGATGCAGCCCCATCACCTACGCAGTCTGATGTGTCAAGTGAACAGAGCCATGCAGCCATCACCCCGCCACACACACCGGACACAGAACCCGTATGAGGGGAGTTTTGTACCACATTGCCTTCATTGCTGATGTTCTGTGATTGATATGTGTGTGGGCTGCATTGTGGGGGAATTGCCTGTGCACGGATGGTGATGCACACCCACATGTTGGTATGTGGAGCCAGGTGCCCGTGCGGCCTTGCGCTGCTTGTGCTATCTCACTCCGTCTCTCTCCCTCGCTCTCTCCCGCCCTGTCATAGCAAACTTGTGATAGCGATGGGTGCGCGGCTCTCAGCGCGGCACTCGAGTACTTCTTAAGTCTTTCAAACACCGAGGGGTATATTCTCAAGGACATATCGCCGAGTTAACAGCACTTTATCGCAACCAAAATAGTGATAAATTTAACGCACCATTCACAAGCTGGAGCAAACAGCCCATATCACCAGTTTACCAGCGATAGCAGCCTCAAAAAGCATCGTCACGGATGAGTCCGGCAAATATTGCTAATGAGATGTAGAGTAGGCGTTCTCGTGCAAAAAGCAGCGAACACATCACTTCGCAAGTGTCTCAACCACCAGCAAGATCGTCGAAGAGAGTACAAAACAGGCGATAAGGTGCGTTAGTAGCAGAAAGTTTACACCTGCTCTGAGCTGGTGTAAAGTCGGACTACAACCTGCAATATGAAAGGGAGCCCACCCAGAGCCATACGTGAATGACAACAGATGCAATGGAGCCAACGATCATGCAGCTCGGACACCCAACACTGCTCCGACACCCCCGCCACCAGCCCCTTGTCTGCCATCCCCCCTCACGTCCCCCCACACACAAACAAATGTGACAGCAACGTTAGGAAATCTGGAACGTAACAAATTGGCTGATGTCGCACAATTATAGTAAGGAAGATGCATGTGAGGTTGGACAAATAAGAATCTCAGTCATCTATGGATTTACATATAAAACATTTTATTTAAACAAAACAACAAAATAAAAGTAGGTACAGGTATGGCGTGTCATCCCTCGACAATTTGTGAATCACAGCCTGCAAGACAAAAAGAAAGATAAGATTGTGCGTCATGCGTCCATGAAAGGAGAGAGAGAGAGAAAGAGAGAGAGAGAGTGAGAGAGAGGAAGAGACAGAGAAAGAAAGAGTGAGACAGAGAGGAAGACAGAGAAAGAGAGAGAGAGAGAGAGGAAGAGATAGAGAAAGAGAGAAAGAGTGAGATACAAGGAAGTGAGAGAGAAAGAGAGAAACAGTGTGAGAGAGAGGTAGAGAGAGAGAGAAAGAGTGAGACAGAGAGGAAGAGAGAGAGAAAGAAAGAATGAGAGAGAGAGGAAGAGACATAGAATGAGAGAAAGCGTGTGAGAGAGAAAAAAGAAGAGATACAGAGTGAGAGAGAGAGAAAGAGTGTGAGTGACAGAAAGGAAGAGATGGGGAGGGAGAGTGAGTGTTGACACTGTGGAGAAAATCCTTACAGCTCACCTTTCTGCCACCGGTGTGTCTCCAACCACGTGCCGGGACATAGTGGAGTCTTGAAGTTTAGTCATCTGAAACATAGTATAGAATCAGTAATGGCAGAGTACATACAACTGTACACGCCTAATTCTCTGTTTCGCCCCTGCGCACCCAGGCTGCTGCACCCCATCGACTCCCGCCGCCCAGAGGTGTCTGCCCGCCTCGGCGCACCTAGGCTGCTGTATCCCATCCACTCCCACCGCCCAGAGGTGACTGCTCGCTGGTGCGGAAACAAGGCTCTCTACTCACCTTCCGCCACCGGCGTGTGTCGAAGAGGGTCCACCACGTGCTGAAGCAACCTCCTCAGGCGCAAGTTGCGTACACGCGGTCAAGCCAAGCTCACAATTCAGAGCTGGTGTTGATTGCAGGATGGCCACGCATCATCGCAGGCTGCACACGCGCTCAGCTCTGGTGGCACTAACTCAGTGGAACTGAAGTCATCGCCTCGTGGCGGGAGGTCCGTGTGCGGGGGGTCGTCAATCTGTGAATCACAGCCTGCTAGACAAAAAGCAAGATAAGATTGTGCGTCATGCGATCCATCAAAGGAGAGAGAGAGAGAGGAGAGAGAAAGAAAGAAAGAAAGAGTGAGAGGTAGACAGAGAGAAAGAGAGAAAGAGTGAGAGAGAGAGAGAGAGAGAGAGAGAAACAGTGAGAGAGGAAGAGAGAGAGAAAGAGAGAAACAGTGTGAGAGAGAGAAGAGGAGAGAGAGAGAGAGAGAGAGAGAGAGGTAGAGAGAGAAAGAAAAAAACAGTGAGAGAGAGAGAGAGGAGAGGAGAGAGAGAAAGAGTGTGAGGGAGAGAAAGGAAGAGATGGAGAGGGACAGTGAGTGCCGACACTGTGGACAAAACCCTCCCAGCTCACCTTTCCGTCACCGGTGTGTCTCCAACCACGTGCTGGGACATAGTGGAGCCCTCAAGCTTAGTCATCTGAAACGTAGTATGGAATCAGTAAGTTGCGTACACGCGGTCAAGCCAAGCTCACAATTCAGAGCTGGTGTTGATTGCAGGATGGCCACGCATCATCGCAGGCTGCACACGCGCTCAGCTCTGGTGGCACTAACTCAGTGGAACTGAAGTCATCGCCTCGTGGCGGGAGGTCCGTGTGGGGGGGGGTCGTCAATCTGTGAATCACAGCCTGCTAGACAAAAAGCAAGATAAGATTGTGCGTCATGCGACCATCAAAGGAGAGAGAGCGAGGAAGAGAGAGAGAAAGAAAGAAAGAGTGAGAGGTAGACAGAGAGAAAGAGAGAAAGAGTGAGAGAGAGAGGAAGAGAGAGAGAAACAGTGAGAGAGGAAGAGAGAGAGAAAGAGAGAAACAGTGTGAGAAAGAGGGAGAGAGAGAGAAAGAGAGAGGTAGAGAGAGAAAGAAAAAAACAGTGAGAGAGCGAGGAAGGGAGAGAGAAAGAGTGTGAGGGAGAGAAAGGAAGAGATGGAGAGGGACAGTGAGTGCCGACACTGTGGACAAAACCCTCCCAGCTCACCTTTCCGTCACCGGTGTGTCTCCAACCACGTGCTGGGACATAGTGGAGCCCTCAAGCTTAGTCATCTGAAACGTAGTATGGAATCAGTAATGGTAGAGTACATACAACTGCACACGCCTAATTCTCTGTCCCGCCTTTGTGCATCCAGGCTGCTGCACCCCATCCACTTCCACTGCCCAGAGGTGTCTGCTTGCCGCTGCTGCACCCCATCCACTTCCACTGCCCAGAGGTGTCTGCCCGCTGTTGCGCACCCAGGCTGCTGCACCCCATCCACTCCCACTGCCCGGAGGTGACTGTCCGCCGCTGTGCACCCAGGCTGCTGCACCCCATCCACTCCCACTGCCCGGAGGTGACTGCCTGCCGCTGCACTAACAAGCCTCTCCTCTCCTTTCGCAACTTGCGTGTAGAAAAGAGGGCCTACTTTGTGCCGCTGCAAGCCCCAAGCCCTGGGCCCGCAGACAAGCACCCTGCATGTCATGCAGCTCCTCTCCGCAGGCCACCAGGTCTCACATTTGGTGCTGGGTCTTGATTTCCCCATGGCAGAGGACATACCAGTGCACCGGGCTTTTCATCGCAGGCTGCACACCCGCTCAGCCCTTGCGGTGCCACTAACTCTGTGACCAGCGAGGCGACGCCACGTGGCGGTAGGCCTGCGCTGTCTGATGGCTCAGGCCTACACTGCGGTCCAGCAGGGCACACAAAACCTGAGCTGTTCAGGCCGCCGGGACGGGCCATCACCGCAGGCTGCACACCCGTTCTGCAGTTACGGTACCCGTACCTCAGTGGACCGAAAGTCACCGTCCCGTGCCGGTGTGCCTGTGCCGGCCGCAGTGTATCCGGTGCGAGCAACTCTGAAATGGCATCGAGCACGTGCGCCCGGTCTTTTTTATTGGCAGGGTCACGTGTCTTGTGACGCGTGTGCTGGATGGGTGTGGTGTGGGTGTATACTAGCCGTGAGGGAGTGGCTGTGGCGTACTGACAACTAGGGTGTGACCAGCAGATCAGTGTAATGAAAATCTGGGCCATGTAGCGTTGTTGTCCTTCCCTGTAAGCGTAAGTGGAGTGGGCTGGCCTGGCGTATGCCAGTCCTGCGTGAGGCTGTGAAGAATGACTCCGGAGCTATGGGCGTGGCTCTGTCCTGGTCTGTATGAGGAATCAACTGATGCAGGTGTCCCTGTTGTAGTGCTGACGTCACCCGGGTCGCAAGCGCCAATGTGTTACTCTGTGAGCCAAGTCCCACAACATGGGCAACATGGAAGGTACGGGGAATCACTGACCCTACATTCATCCATAGTTTCACACATGAAAGATGGTGGCAATGACACATCTGTGTGGATATGAATGTTTATTGCACATTCAGTGGAGTGTTGCAGCTGTAGCAATACAGGGCCATGGAAAGTTTAAGTTTCAGTTTTTGGCACATGGAGGGCAGCCAATTAGAGCCAAGCTTGTGTTCGGGGTTAGGCTGCGCCAACATATTTACTTATAGAATTACTCCGCCAATCCCCAAGCACTTATAAATTCACTATACTCTCTCCTTGCAGTACTGAAATGATCCAGTCTCTACGTACGTACTTGTACTATGACCGAGAGAAAGTTACATAACCGAAGTTTTCCCCACTGCCAGAGTAACATGGTTGCATACGCTGTCCACAGCACAATGTAATGTGGTAGGGCCCAGGGGCGGCATCTTGCATACATAATGGACACATGGACACAGATAGATAGTGGAACTGGGTACGGGCACGTGCGCTCGACTCATTTTTATTACCAGGGTCACATGTCCAGTGACGTCTGTGCTGGATGCGTGTGGGGTGAGTGTAAGCCAGCCCTCCGGGAATGGTTGGTGCTGGCAACAAGTACAACAGTAATCATTGGATCAGACACATAGATTCAATAATAAAGGGTCAATGATTTGTGCTGCACTAAGGTAGGGGCACCAGATGTGAAATAATACATAGAAGATTGTATCGTAAAGGGTCCATGACTTGTGGTACACAGAGGTTGGGGCGGCAGATGTGAAATTATACAGAAAACATTGTATCATAAAGGGTCCATGAGTTGTGCTGCACTGAGATAGGGGCATGAGAAACATTCAGCGTGTGCGCAGCCAGCGATGATGCGTGGTCTGGGCGAGCCGCACTGGGAGCAATGTCTGTTGCCTACTGGACTGAGTCATCTGCAATCGCGACTCGATGTGAATTGTGAGCCCTGCTATCCGCAGTGTAGATCGAAGGCAGTAGTCAGCACAGACATCGAAGAATGCTTTTAGTCACTTCCTGTTTACAAAATTCGAGGACATAGAGTACAATTCTGTCTGCAATAAATAAATCATGTCTCAATTTAAATTGTGAGCTCTGCTAACCGCAGTGTAGGTGTATGGAACAAAAGATGAAACATTTATGGAATACACTGTCGAAATATGTAGGTTTCAGGGACGTTATAGTTAGTTGCCTACTGGACTCTGAAATTAATGAATAAAGACTGAATTTGAATTGTGAGCCCTGCTGAGCACAGTGTAGGCCGGAGGCAGCGGTCAGGAAGGGCCTACAGCCACGTGGCGTTGACTTGAGCTGCATACAGTTAGTGGTAGGTGTGGCGCTCAGCGTGTGCGCAGCCAGCGATGATGCAGTGTCTCTTGCCTACTGGACTGCGTCATCTGCAATCGCGACTCGATCTGAATTGTGAGCCCTGCTGACTTCAGTGTAGGCCGGAGGCAGTGGTCAGGAAGAGTCCACAGCTACGTGGCGTGCACTTGAGCTGCATAGAGTTAGTGGTAGGTGTGGCACTCAGCATGTGCGCAGCAAGCGATGATGCAATGTGTCTTGCCTACTAGACTGCGTCATCTGCAATCGCGACTCGATCTGAATTGTGAGCCCTGCTGACCGCAGTGTAGATCGAAGGCAGTAGTCAGCACAGACATCAAGGAATGCCTTTTTGTCACTTCCTCTTTACAAAATTCGAGGACATAGAGTACAATTCTGTCTGCAATTAATAAATCAAGACTGAATTCAAATTGTGAGCTCTGCTGTCCACAGTGTAGACTGCCATTCAGTGTTCCTTTGGACTTGCAAGATGAAGTTGGTCATTGTACTAAAGCTATAACTGATATAAAACAAGTTCTTGAAGTAAGGATACTAAAAGGATATTATGTAGTTTTTAGGGACGTAATACTTAGTAGCCTACTGGACTCTGCAATTAATGAATCAAGAGTCAATTTTAAATGTGAGCCCTGATGACCGCAGTGTAGGCCGGAGGCAGCGGTCAGCAAGGGCCCACAGCCCCGTGGCGTTGAGTTGAGCTGTACAGTTTTTTTTTTTTTTGTGCTTTTTAAACAAGTTTTATTGCATATTCAGGAATTTACACAGCCTCTTTGCCACAACCCAGAGGGGCCGGCGGCCTATGTATTCAGTGCATTGTACACAGCTATCTTGGCCAACAACCCAATGGGCAGGCAGCGTTTTCATCCACCTTTACTGTTCCTGTCTGCTTGTGTTCTTTGTAAGAAAAACAATAACTTTATCTCATATTTACAATTTAAACTAACCTTTCCCCTCCCCCCCCCACCCTCCATCCAAACAATATCACATACACTCCTAAGCAATCGTGTCCAATGCACTAGTTTAATCTGCACAGGTATGTTACGATGAACCCGGCCCATTGTGGTGTCATATACGACATATACCTCAGGATTCTTGACCCTTTTCTGCAACATTATCCCACTTAGCAGTGGCCCCTGTATGTCTCGCCCTGCGCTTATTGATCCATGTGTAAGTCTTCTCCTCCCGATCTAAGCCAGCCCGTAAATGGCTCCCAGATGTCAGAGGGCCGGGATCTACTTGGCATTAATTCCCAGTAATTGGAAAACTGATCCCTGCAATAGGTGACTGCTTTCACCCATCCTGCTGCCGTAGGCGGTGCAGGTTTTTTCCAATGTATGGCTACCTACCGTTTTGCCAGCAATAGTAACATGGCTGTGAGCTTACGATACTTCTTCGGGATGTCTTTTACGTATCCTAGCAGCGCCACCTTTGGAGTTTCTGGTACCACCCCATGTATTATTTGCCCTACGTGTGTAAATATGTCAACCCAGTATGTTGCTATTGGTCCGCAGGCCCATGCGAGGTGTGCAAATGTTGCGTCCTGCGCTCCACACCTCCAGCATCTCGCATCTAATTGTAGCCCCATGCGGTGTAGCTGCAGCGGCGTGCGGTAAAGTCTATGTAGAAAATTAAAGTGGATTAAACGTAGCCTGTAGTTTGGCGATAACTGCTCCATCTGAGAGCAGCAGAAATGCCATTGTTCTTCTGTTATGGTTAGGTCTGCCTCCCGTTCCCATTCCTCTCTGGACGTTGGACTAACAACTGGGTAATCTTTCTGTGTCATGCTATATATACGTGTGATTAATTTGCAGGGGGATGGGTTACTTAAGACGTTCTCCAAGGCTGATAAAGTGGGCGGTTCACCCGGAAACCCGGCAAATCTGGCCTTGCATGCCGCCCTAAGCTGATAATACAGCAGCATATCTGAGGCGGTAGGCTCCTGCGTGCCACACATATGTGCCATAGTCAAGAATTCCCCGTTTGGAAAAAGATCGCTCCCTGTCTCGAGATTGTGTGCTTTAGCTCTTAGCTTGATGGCCTTATCCATTAAAGGCCCAATCAGCGGATTATCTCCTAAGGGCATTGACGGTGCATACAGTACTTCGTGGTGCGCTCTCTTAGCTATTCCCCTCCACGCCCATCTCAACGCCTCCACCGTGTCTATTTCTTCATGGGGACGTTTGTATGTTGCATATACAGCCGTTTTCAGTGGTAAAGGTGCAGCCTTATCTATTTCTATTGCTACATGGGGCTGAAATGGCGTGGGGTGATGCCAATAGTGCAGGTATTGCGCCTGCGTGCTATAGGCGTATAATTCAAAGTCTGGAGCGCCTAGACCTCCTTGTGAGAATGGTAGCATCAGAACCCTCCATGAGACCCTAGGTTGTTTCCCTGCCCAGATCAATTCGAGCACCTTCGAGCGTAGTCGTTTAAAAAATTGCGCGTTTAGAGGCATGGGGATGTTTACAAATAAATAAAGTAGTTTAGGCAGTACAACCATTTTTGTAATGGCGATTCGCCCCATCAATGACAGCGGCAGCCCCTTCCACCTTTGCACCTTACTTTCCAGCCAGTCTATCAGTCGGCCATAATTTGATAGCCATAGTTCCTGCAGTGACCTGCTCATCCAAATACCTAAATATCTCGTCGCCTCATCCACCCATTTAATCGGGAATTCCGTATCAAAGGGTAACGTATCGTCAGTAAGCGGCATCAGCACCGATTTGGACCAGTTGATCTGGATCCCAGTTAGGCCCCGTATCTTATCAATTCCTCATCACTGTAATGAAGTTGTCATTAGGATTGGTCAGGTAGATCGTCATGTCGTCCGCATACATAGATATTAAGAGACCCCTAGTCGTGAAGCCTATGCCCTTCTGCGCGTGATGTTGCCTAAGCTTAGCAGCCAACGGCTCTGTGGCAATGGCAAACAGCAGCGGCGATAGCGGGCAGCCCTGCCTTGTCCCCCTGGAGATCGCAAAGGGATCCGAAACCTGTCCATTAACCCTGACTCGTGCTGCCGGATTTGTATATAATATTTGAATTTGTCTAATGAATATAGGGCTGAGGCCCATACGGGTCAAGAGAGTAAAGAGGAATATCCATTCTAGCGAGTCAAACGCTTTTGTGGCGTCCAGCAATGCCGCCACGGCCTGCACATGGGGGGCTAAATAATGTAGTGTGCCAAAGAGCGTTCTCAAATTATGTGCAGTGGAGCGCCCTGGTATAAAACCTGATTGGTCTGGCAGCGCAATCTGGGGCAACATGGGTTTCAGTCTATTTGCTATTAATTTGGCGTATATTTTGGCGTCCAAATTTATCAGTGACAATGGACGATACGAATCCGGATTAGTTGGGTCCTTGCCTGGTTTCAGTATAGTTATAATGGTAGCCTCGCGGAGCGTTGGGGGAGTCTACCAGTGTCCATTGCCTCGAGAAAACCTGTAGCAGTCTGGGTGCCACTATCTCAACATATTCTTTATAGAAGGCCGCCGTCAGGCCGTCGGCCCCTGGGGCCTTGTCAGCCGGCATGCTATTTATTACTTGCCGTATATCTTCTGTCGTTATTGGCAGCTCCATATATTCCCTGGCTCCGTCATGAAAGCATGCAAGTGCCACGTCATCTAGGTAGCCATCTATGTCCTCCTGGGTCGGCTCCGTGTGTGAGGTGTACAATTACCCATAATACCTCGCCATTTCACGTAGAATATCTGGTGGTGCTCTCACCATTTCCCCGTCTTCCAGACGCAGTTCAGTTATATAGTCTGAGCCTCTGGGCGTGCGCAACAGTCCCGCTAACGTTTTACCCGGTCTGTCACTTTCTCCATATCGTCTAGCTTGTGTATATTTGGAGAGATACTTCGTTTCCCTTTCCGCCTCCTCCTGGAATTCCGTCAGCTTGGTCCGTATCTGCGCTATAGTGTCTGGAGCTGGGTTTGCACGTTGTGATTCCTCTAGGTCCCCTAATTCCCGTTCTAATCTCTGTAAGGTGTTGCGTATGTCCTTCAGCACTCCAGATTTAAGCGACATGCATTGTCCCCTTAGTACTACTTTAAATGCCTCCCATAAGGTCCCCGGTGATTCTACCGTGCCCTCATTGAGTTCAAAGTATTCTGCAGCCTTGTCCCGCAGCTCCGCGCGAAAGACCAAGTCTAACAAAGCTGTTGATGGAAACCGCCATGTGAAAGGCTGGGCATATGCCGGGGGACAGTCAACCGCACCTGCACCGGCGCGTGGTCTGAAAAGGTACGGGGTAGATGTACGGCATCCACCAACCAGGCGTGCAGGTCCCTAGAGACCAACCAGAAATCTAGTCGCGACCACGCGTTGCGGTGGTGTGTCACGCATGTCCCCTCCCTCGCTATAGGGTGTAGTGATCTCCAGGAGTCAACCAACTGGAGGTCCTCTACTATGGTATGCAACATTGCTGCCGCCTGTGGGTGATGCACCGGGACGCCCCTGTCTGTCAACAGACGGCGATAGTACCACATTAAAATCCCCCCACATGATCGCCATTTGACCTAAGTTCTGTAACTGGTGCCCAATGTGTTGAAAGAATTCTGGGCTGTCGGTGTTCGGCCCATAGGTGTTCACCAGAGCCACGGGAGTGTGGCACAGCGTTCCCTGTAGTATGATGTACCTACCGTCTCTGTCTTTTAACGTATGGTGTGTCTGCCAATGCAACCCCCTACGGATCAATATCGCCACCCCCCTCGAATAATTTGAATATCCAGCTTCTATTACCTCTCCCCACCTTCTATGCCGGAGCACCCCTGCCAGTGTATTAGTTAGATGCGTCTCCTGTAGGAAACAAATATCTACCTCATGCCTGATAAGATAAGTGTGGATTAGCCTCATCTTCCTGCGGTCATTAAGGCCTCTGACATTCCACGTAAGGCATCTCAGTGAAGTCAAACTAGGTGTGCGGGTCATTTGTGATCAATAACATGCCGAGTCCATAGGGCCTCACTGTCGGCCAGTTCACCGTCATACTGTGCTAGGCCTGCAAGGTGCTGAACAGTGTCCCATGGCTGCAGTGTTGGATACCCCTGAGCTTGCAGTGATTTGGCAGCGCCCTCGCCCCTCCGTGTTGTGTATGATACTTCTGCTTGGATGGTAAAACAAACAACTTTCCCCCCTCCACCCACACCAACCCCCCAATCAGGTTGTGCAATCCCCACCCCCTTCCCCACAACAAAAACAACCAACATATTGCCTCTGATCAAAGGGAATCATCCCATGGGGTACGCGGGTCCGCTGGCTTACAACCCTGCACTCTAGGCATCGTGGCCGAGCAAAATTTCCCCCGCCCAAAGCACAGGAATCGCACAATATAAATCCCCCGCAGTCCGTTACAGGGAAGGTCAACCGCTTACGCAAGCATACAGTATGCTCCCTATTGTATCAACATCATTATTTTACTACTTAGCTCTCAACCTGCAAACTGCAATTCGCCATACGTTCCACCCCATCCTGTTGTAATGTCCACGTATTGCATGCTCAATCATTGTCACTTAGTCTGATGTCCGATTGCTCTTCGCCTGACATTCTCCGTTTCCTCTGGTCCGTCGCTAGTTGTTTGGCATACGTTAGTGCTGCTTTGGTGTCCGTGAAGAACGTGGGCTTTCCAGGGCCTTGTAGTCGCAATTTAGCTGGGTATATCAATGCATATTTCATTCCGATTTGTTGAAATATTTTCTTTGCTGGGATAAATTCCCTGCGGGCAGCTTGCACTTGCAACGTAAAGTCTGGGTACAATGCAATGTTGTTACCTTGGTACTGGATGTCGCCTTTCTCTCTAGCCAGTCGGAGTATTGTGTCCCGGTCCCTATAATTGAGCACTCTTGCTATAACAGGTCTCGCCGGGGCTCCCGGTCTCAGCCTCGGCCCAACGATCTGTGCGCCCTTTCAATGAGGAACATCGTGGACAGTTCCGGCACAAAGATATCTTTCATCATTATTTCTATGTATTTTTCCATGTTCTGGATATTTGTTGTTTCCGCAATTCCCATAATTCGCACTATTATTTCTTCGCGACCTGGCTTCTAAATCTTCATTCTTCTGTTGTATCACCTCCAGCACTCTATCCATGCCTTTCACTTTCTTTTCCAGCTCGGTCTGCCCTTCTTCCGTTTCTGTAACTCTTGTTTCGAGCACCCCCACTCTCCCTTCCTGTTTCTCGACCCTTTGCGTGATCCTGTCCATATGTTCTGCTAGGGTGTCAATCTTGGTGTCTATGCCCTGGAGACCGGTCTTCAGCTCCTTGAACATAGTGCGTATGTCATCTTCTGGTAGCTGCACTGAGCCTGCCTCCTCCGCAGGGTCTGGCTGGCCCCCATCGGTCTCCGCCTGTTTGGCAATTTTCTTTTCAAAGTTGAGGCGGGTTTGCCTGGTTTCCGGTTTGCCCATGTTTTGTGCGTATTGGTCCGCGGCCCTCAACTAATATTGTCTAGTTGGAATCTCCACCTTTCGTGGCGTCAGAAGCGGTATCTACCATGCATCACTGTGCTCCTGGGTATCACGCAGCTCTGTCCGCCTGCCAGCTGTTCCTCCGCTCACTCAGCCAAAGGCTCTACGTCAGTGGGCCCTTATCTTCCAGAACGCCGCGATCCACACCGGCGCTGCCCGGCTCCCCGCTCCACACACCCCCTGCCACCCGGTCACAAGGTGGATTCACTACTGCCCTCTCTGGTGCTTAGGGAGCGATCTGCGGGGCGGAGGGAAGGCCAGCGGCACGGCGCAGCACCGCACACTCCGTAGCTCGCCGACTACTCACGGTTTGGGGTTCGCGAAATGGCGGCCGTCTGGTCACCCGATTCATACAGCGGCGGCCATCTCCGCCACTCGCCGCTCTGCAGCTCCTGTAGGGCCCAGTTAGTTCATGTGTAGCTCAGCGGTCCGGAGCCCCCGCATCCAGGGGGGTGGGGGATCCTCTCGTGTGTACCCACTCCAGCCGCTTCACTCTTCTTGTCACCGCACACGCAGCACTTCACCTCCAGACCGCGGTCACCAGTCCCCTGGCGCAGCGCTCAGTTCCTCCTCTTCTCGATCGCCGCCCCGCACTCCGCCTTGCTCGTACCGTCTCAATGGCAATAGCGCTCATCCAGCTGCATCTGGGAGTGCACCATTCAGGGGTTCTGCTGCAGTCTCGTCTGGTACGCTCGCTCTCCGGCTACTATGTGCGCCGCAATCAGCTCTGCTCCGCCATCTTCACCAGAGCCCCCGGCTTCAGCAGGCCTCCAGGCCGCAGCCCCGCCTCACACCCTGCGTACTCTGTATCTCGGCCAATTCGGGGTGGACGTCGCCTAACTTCCTCCGTGGGGCACAGCAGCAGCTCCCACACCTTCCGCGACCCTTGATTCCCGGCTTCAGGCTCGGGTGTCGGATTATTTACGGATTTCTGTGCTCGGCCGGCGGAGCCGCGTTAGTCTGCGGCCATTTCGCTGCTCAGCGAAGCCAGTTGAGCTGTACAGTTAGTGTCACCTGAAGCAATCAGCGTGTGTGGAGCCTGCGATGATGCGTGGTCCGGCCGGGCCACACTGGTAGCAATGTCTTTTGTCTAATGAATTCTGCCTTAATAAGTCTACGTAGCGATGACTTGTGGTGCACTGAGTTAGTGGCACCTGAAGCACTCAGCGTGTGCGCAGCCTGCGATGGTGCGTGGTCCGGGCGGGCCGCACTGGAAGCAATGTCTCTTGCCTACTGGACTGCGTCATCTGCAATCGGGACTCGATCTGAATTGTGAGCCCTGCTGTCCGCAGTGTAGATCGAAGGCAGTAGTCTGTACAGACATAAGTCTGTGGTGCTCTGCTGCTGGGGTCGCAGGGGGCCTGTGTCGAGGAGGCCGGCGGTCATGGCGGAGGCCTCGTGGCAGGGTGAGGGCTGCCGCCCTGGCAGACATTTTGGCCTTCCCACAAGTGAACCACGCCCAGAGCCCCAGCCTATTTATTCATACTCCTACGCTGGAGTGGGGTACGTTGGACCAGCCCACTCCGCTTCCGCTTCCAGGGGGGGACAACACAGCTACATGACCGAGATCTTCCCCACTGCCTGAGGTAACAGGGTTGCGTCTATTGTCCACAACACTACAAGTACCAGCAGTATATGTCCACATGGAGAGGTTTGTGCTCTGCATAGTGAGGTCTGTTCACCACATCACCGCTACATTTGGTATTGTGTGCATTTTTATTGATGGGTGACTTGCGTCCTTCACACATACTTGGTTGGCACATCTCCCAACATTCAGCTATTGTGTGGCTGAGGGACCATGCCGTTTTTGGAGGGTCCGCTGTCCTGTTCTGCGCTGCCTCGCTGGTCGTAGGGAGGGGGGTGGTCCGGGGGGGAGGTCCTGAGGATGATGGCAATGGGTGTTGTGGCCTTCTTGGGTTTCGGAGCTGCATGGTCAGTAGCTCTATGACATGTTGGTCTTTAGATGTGGTTATGGGCTGGGCTCCCTTTCACACTGTAGGTAGTCGTCCTGCTTTACACCAGTATAAGGCAGATGTTAAATTCTTACTGCTAACGCAGCTTATCGCCTGTTTTTGGATCGCACCCCAGATTTGGCTGCTCGTTGAAAATATCGGGAAGTGGTGTTTTCGTGGTTTTTTTGCACGGGAACGGCAACTCTGCATATTATTAGCGTTCGTTGTCGCTCTCATTTGTGGCAAATTTTTTTGCGGAAGCTATTGTTGGAAAACTGGCGATATCGGCTGTTTTCACTAGGTTGAGAATGGAATGATAATTTTAAATCACTGAAAAAACCATAGGTTTAATGAACATTATAATTATAAATTAGCATTTAAAAAACGTTTGAAATTAACTGAAAAAACCATAGGTTTCAGGCACGTTACAATTAGAAATTAGCATTTAAAAAACCTTAGAAATTCCTGAAAAAACAATAGGTTTCAGGGACGTTATAGTTAGAAATTAGCATTTAAAAAACCTTTGAAATTCACTGAAAAAACCATAGGTTTCAGGGACGTTATAGTTAGGTGGACATTTCACTCGTACAAAACCATGGAAATTCCACCGTTCTAGTTAGTTTAGTTAACTATAACTCGCGCCCCCGCAATGCACTGCTCATGACGTCACATATTACATCATTCATGGCATGGTCAGTGACATCACTGATGACATCATCTACGTGATAATCTGATGCACCTCATCACACCCTAATATAACCTTTAATACACCCACTGTAAGATACACACTACCATTTTCGAAACCATCCACACACCAATACCAGTTACTACATACTCACTCACTGATTCCTAGGTCTGCACACACATCCACTCATTCACGTATACAATCACTTATACATGCAGTCACTTATCAATATAACACTATCATATGCACTCATACACCTATTCAGACACTCCGACACCGCCACTCATCCATGGAGTTACTCACACACCTAGTCAGTCATGCAAAGAATCAATCACACTCCCATTTACTCACCTAAACAGTTATACACACACCACCTCACTAATTCATACAGACAGTAACGCATAGTTACTCTCTTATGTAATCACTGAAACAAGTGCAGACTCATCCATACATGCCACTCTCACAATCACTCAGTCTCACATATAGTTATTTATATACACCATCACTCACATATACTTCCTTTTACATATGTAGTTACTCACATATGTACCACTGAGACATCCATTCACTCACCAACACACCCATACACACACTTAGCCACCCATACAGCCCTTCACAGATGCAGTCTTGAACCCTTACACCCAGTGAATCACCTACTCACACATCTATGCATAGTCACACACCTCCAACCCACCCACACACACACACTCAGTCCCCCATACAAATACTCAAGCAAACAATCAATAACCCATATAGACACTAATGTAGCTACTGACCAACCCATGTAGCAGCTTACACAACAACAGACAGACTGATACAGACATTCACACAGTTTAGTCACTAACCCATGCATTCAGTAAGACACGTTTAATCAGTCACTTATACAATCAGTTACATACCTGCTAAATCCTCCATCCAGACACTTATACACCCACTCATTCTTCAATACACCTTGCAATATATATATAAAACATATTTAAACTTTACAGAAACACAGTAACTGGATGATGTCATCAGTGATGTCATTTGAGATGTCATCAGTGATGTCATCAGTGATGTCACTGACCATGCCATGAATTATGTAATATGTGACGTCATGAGCAGTGCATTGCGGGGGCACGAGTTGTAGTTAACTGAACTAACTATAACGGTGGAATTTCTATGGTTTTGTACGAGTGAAATGTCCACCTAACTATAACGTACCTGAAACCTATGGTTTTTTCAGTGAATATATATATATATATATATATATATATATATATATATATATATATATATACACGTTTTTTTTAAATTAACTTCAGAATAGGGGACTAGGTCCCCCGGTCCTGTAATAGCTGGCAGCAACATTTTTTTCATGTTGCTGGCAGCCAGCCAGAGTGCTCACTCCTTCAGGAGTCTGAGTCCTGCAGAAGCAAGAGGGCGCAGGGGAAAAAAAAGCTCCCTGAGCCAATCAGAGCGCTTTATTTTTTAAGTTGGGCTCAAGGGACATTCACAACATATTCAAATATTTTTTAACCTTAATTTCTCAAAAGGTACTGAACGGATTTACACCAAATCACAAACAGTACAATCTGTGTGCCAAGATCAAGCTTCCTGCCGAATTTGGTGTGATTCTGTTCAGCAGTTTCTGCGGTACCGCTTCTTAAAAAAGTCTACGGAAAATGCATGGGGATTTACTCGATGTCATTCCTGGGTGCCTAGCAAAGCAACTCTACCTATAATGGAGGTACGGCCTTTTGCTTGTAAAACGTTTCTGCGCAAAATGGGATGACAAGAACTGTAGCTCTAGCAAGTGCCCTTCTTGTAAACTAGAAGATGAAACTCTCCACCATTTTGCTTTTTTCTGTAATGCGCGTCCATATGGGAAATGGCTAAAGCTATTATGTAAGCCTTTGGGATTTAGTCAATATGTAGTTGCACTTAGAGTTTTACGTTCAGACACTAGAGAAGTGGTTGTTGCGGTAGCCAAATATCACCAAGCAGCTTGGCTCATTCGCAAAAGTAGTGACTGCTTTAGGAATGAGCACATGGCCACCCTTAGCACTCCATGATTCTGCTTTGGATTGTTCCAGCTTTGTAATCCTGTTGTCTGAAAGTATTCAAATATAAAATCAATAGGCAGGAGGTCAGGTGTTGTGGGGATTAGCCACCACCTATAGCACTTTACGTGATTGTATTTTAAACCATTTCTCTGCTATCCCAGCTCTGGTTGAAATTGAATGGATTGGTTTTATTGTGGTTTTATGGATTTTATATCCGAAATAAACTAATTGACCGACTGGCATAAGGACTTTGCGTTTTAGGACCCCCCCTTTTTTTCTCGGACCCTGCTTGAAAGATCACTCCGAAACGTTCAATGCACAAACTAGGCATAAAAAGAGCACTCTTTTGGAAAGTTTCGTGGAGATTCGTCAAACGGTGCCAAAGTTATTAGCAACGCAAAAAATGCATTTCCTATAGAAAAGCTGACCTAACTAGCGATACCGTCACTGGGAGAAATATATAGTTATAGTGACCAGAGATAGGGATTGTTTGATTTTTCTGTCCCTTAATAACTTTGCGCCCATTTGAGGAATGTCCGCAAAACTTTTCAGACCTACTGCCCCAATTTCATTCTGAGAGTAGTTCATTTTGCGATGTTTGGTCAAGGGGGTGCAAAGAAAAAAAGGTGAGTCCTAAAACGGGCATAAAATCCAATGCATTTTACATAGACTTTTAAATTTTGCTTAGCGCAAAAAACGTAAGTTGGATTTGTACGAAATTTGCAGGATGGTATATTATGGTGCGCAGATGATTCTGTGGGTTAGGGTTTAAAGGAATTTTATGAGGCCATGCGCCTCATATTTGGGCGGTCCAACCCCACTGACGCGCCTTCAGGCCTCTTGGGGTCAGAGGGGGTCCCATCTGGTTCCACGCCAGCAGATCCGGCTACGAGTCTGGTGGGCCCCCAGGGATCCATTCCTGGATCCGGACCGGGGCTGGTCATACCACCTCGACCTTTCCCGGTGCCGGTCCCGATGCCCACGGCGCCACTGACTCTGACACTGAGCCGGATAGGCCCCGACACCGGCAGAACCTTTGATTCCTAAATCGGAGCCTGAGCCCTGTTCCCATGGGCTAGGACTCAGGAAGAAATGGGAGTGATCGATGGACCCTGAAGAATACCAGCCATACGTAGAGGACCCTATTATGGACTGGTGTGAGGAAGTGGGTATAGTCATTACCGAAGGCAAGTAACTTGTTCATTTGTGCCAAACACACCTTAAAC
Source organism: Calotriton arnoldi (assembly GCA_963921515.1). NCBI lineage: Eukaryota > Metazoa > Chordata > Amphibia > Caudata > Salamandridae > Calotriton > Calotriton arnoldi. The sequence continues at coordinate 775,015 of CAWUFW010005218.1, read as the reverse complement.
TACACAACCATAAAAAATGTATAACTTCTAATTATCTGTTGAAATTATCATTTATGCACCGCTTTCATATTACTCTAAGTCATACTTATAACTCATGTTTATACTTAAGCACCACCTTTCAATTAATATCGCTTACGCACTTCCATACAGTCTTGTCACTTCACTCAGCACACTACATTAATTATAACTCGCCACTACACCATGCACTGTGTTCTGGCTAGTAATATCATATTTTAATGTCATAAGTGTTTTATTTACTGCAATGATTTCACATGCTATAACTTTGGTAATATCCAAGGGTATAGCTAGTGCATGGAGAAGGGGCGAATTATAGTTAATGTAGTGTGGTGAGTAAGGTGACAAGACTGTGTATGGAAGTGTGCGAGTGATATTAACTGAGAGGTGGTTCATAAATGTTGCGGGGTGACTTTGGACCCTCCAAAATGGAATAACCATGTGGGCTCTTCTTGGCAATGCAAAAACAGTATTTACTAACTGTCGAAAAATGGAGAAAGACTTTTAGTATACAACACGGACTGCACCTCAGTCCTACTCATGCTCTCTCAGGCCTTCTCCAATTCCTGCTGGCAGGCCACCCTTTTTATGCATAATATCACAATGGTTTATTGCACACAGTAAATAATAGTTGACTTGCAAGTTACAGATTTAAGATGGAGAAAAAACTTGAAGATGTGACCTCAAACTCGACTTCCGAACTAATCCATTATACATTCTTTATTGCACTCCTAACGATGCTGAACAAACGAGCATTTTTCTGCTTGTGAATGCATGCGAGTTTTCATGGCAAGTGAAGTTGTGCTTCCAGAATTGTGCACCTAAGACGTCTGTGTGCTCAAACCCCAATTACTTCCCTGTACACATTATTTAATCAATCACTTTAGCCCTGTGTGTGATCTGGGCTAATTTTATTACATGAACCCATTGTCTGATCAGGCAACGATCTGATTGAAGGCAAGGGGTACATGTCGGTGGACTTGCGTGCTGATGTTGTAAATGCTTTCAAGTCTGTTGGCCTTTAACAGAAAACCCTTTCAAGTTTCTTATTCCACTACATCCTTAAGTGAACTTTTCACGTTGTTAATGTCAGTACAGGATTTGGGTCTAAACTGGTTTTTAACCACAAACAGCTGTGCGGTTTCTGCTTGGGTTTGCTGTTGCGCTATATTCTTGTGTTTCATATTTTCTGCAGCGTTATCATCCTTCATATTTCCTACAACATTCCCTCCTCTAGTTGATATTTTAACTAATTCATTTAGACCTTGGTCTGTACTTGGCACAAGATGATACACGTTGCCCTGGGAGTCTACTACTTGTTTTGGTGTTCTAACTGAAAACATCCCTCCCATCTTAGTGCCTGTTCTCCTACAACATGCCGGAATTAATTGTATTACAAAATATATTAGTAAAAGGATCTCAGTTGTTGGTAGCAAAGCCCCCAACAGTCCTGACATCCAGGATGGTAGCGATACAATCCAACCACTAAATCAACTATCGGGCACCGCCTTCATCTATCATTTTATTTTGGAGATTATGCAGTGTCTGTATTGCCTCCATTTTCTGCATCATTTGCTGGAATAAACGTGCAGCATGCAGTCCCTATGTTCTTTCATACCCCTCCTTGCATGGCTGTCATAAGGTCAAGTACATAATGGTGCTGCAGCACCATCATTCTTATGGCACGCAGTTCTTCCTTTATGGCATTGAAGCAGTCGTTGGTGGTGTTGATGACTTTGAGGTGTTCCCACCTGGTAATCTGGAGCGAACGAGCTGTTGCTTTAGATTTAACAAATGGCAGGATACTCCTGAAAAACAATTGAGCATTGTTAAAGAGGCAATATTTCTGGGGAACGCATTTCCAAGTGTTTGTACCATAATGCTCTGCAGATCTCTTCCTTCAGCTGTGGTGTAGCAAGGTTGTTGGACGTTCATGGGGTGCTTATGCAGAGCGTATATATTTATTCCAGGAATTAACAAAACTGGAGCGTGCAAGGTCACAATGGAACATATTCCTCTCCGGTTTGGTGGCACCTGGGCATACAGCAGCTCACCACATTGCCAGTCAATCAATCAATCAGTGATCTTGTAAAGCACGACTACTCACCCGTGAGGGTCTCAAGGTGCTGAGTGGGGAGGGGGTGGGTCTGAAGTTCAGTCGAAGAGCCAGGTCTTGAGGTCCTTTCTGAACTGCAGCAGAAGAAATCCATGAGACTGGAGATGCCCCCTTGCATGTCGACGTGGAAAACTGTGATCCTACAACCAATATTTCAGCCTACGTCAATGGTGCCATTACCCCTGAAACATAAGGAAACAGAAGTTAGTCTGATAACAGTCAGGGGGCTTACAGTGCTATCTACCCAAGTATAACGTGGAATGTTTTCATCCCAGGTAGGTGTACATTTCTCTATTGCATCCTGGCTGACATAAGTGCCATTCCATAAAGACATGGCCCTGCAGGAAAATTCAATGTTGGGATGCCATTGGTCCTGGGCAAAGACTGACCCTATGACTTTAAATCCTGGCCTTTGCACACAGTCTGGGGGTAAGGGGTTTACTAAATAGTAGTTACACTCGGTTGGTTGGTGTGTTACTCCTAGAAATCCTAAATCTAGGGCCATTTGGGTCTAATCTACAGTGGTGGCATGGCCTGTCTTTCACATACGTGATATTTCTTCCCTGATATCCTGCCTATGTGTGAGAATGTATAGTACTTCTGGTAAAGCGTCATATTTTGTGGCATTAACTAGGAAGCGTATTACTTTGATTTGTGTTAATTGCATTTGGGCCTTAATCCTACACAAGTAGAGATGTAATAAACACTGAGCTGTATCTGGGGGTACTTCTTGCTTGGAGTGCAGCCTATCTGATCCAGCAGCATGAGGAATTAGGGAGCACACAAAACAAGACTCATTAGTGTTCTCTGAACTTATATCGGACATATGCTGGTACCATATGCCATTTGACAATTTAATGTGGGCATTACGGGTCACATTGTTATACCTATTTTTATCTTGTATTTTTAAAAAATAGTCCAAAGGCAGAGTTGGAGGGGGGCTGCTTTCACAAGGACAATCTTCGTCCCACCACTTGTTCCCTTTGCATTGTTCATGATTTTTGGCGTGAGAATGGGTTGAGAGGCACGTGGCTGCGATTAAACCAGGGATTCCTGCCATCCAGCTTGAGGGCAGTGGGGATGACCAGCGTTTGTCTCTCCATTTTCGGACGAAATTCCGTATATAAATTTAGTCTCCCATGTGCACAGCCGGGAGGTCGGCCTCGGCGGTGGCGCGCTTCTTCTTTTCCTTGGTTACCTGTTTGGAGATGAACCTTTCACATTTCATTAGTTCACACAACTACATGTGCATCTCCTCATTTGGGACATTGATGACTTTTTGCCTTCTATTTTACTACTAGTGGCAGGGACTTGGATATTCATAAACTTCCCTGGTCACTATTTGACGGGGTGACAAGTGATGGTCTGCAGTGGGCGTATTCCTAAAGGAAAACAGAGCTATTGCCAAGCCGTATAACCATTTTTTGTTCAGGGTAGTGCATAACTTGCTGATCTTGCTCTTCAAGAGGCCATTCAGGCTATCAATGATGCCATTACTTTGGGAGTGGTATACGGAGGACAACTTATGCTTTATTCTTAACTGCATTGCATTATGCTCAAATATTACATTAGAGAAATGCGTGCCATTGTCAGATCTTATCTCTTCTGGGATTCCCCATTGTGGTGTTACTTCACGAATTAGGAATGTAGCTGCTGATTTGGCGTCACAATGGAGGCATGGTCCTGCTTCAATCCTTTGGAAAAATGGGCAGACCACCACAATAAGGTACCTGTAGTTACTGCACCTGTTTATCATATCCACAAAGTCTAGATGAAAGGCTTTAAAGGGACTTTGTGGCCACGAAATGCTGGGATTTATCACTTTCAGGATGGGATTAGGGGAAAACTGCTGGCAGATGACACAATAATGCAGATACTTGGTAATTGTGTTGTGCAAATTGGGAACAAACCAATCCTGTTGAATCTGTGTTGCCAAATACTCTGTGGAGGTGTGGGCTGGTAAATGGATCTGATCCATAGCTATTGCAAGCAAAGCCTGTGACATCACTGGTTTACCTGTACACTAGGTCATCCCCTGACTGGATGCATCCTCTATTTTCCCATAGCTGTTTTTCGTACAAGAGAGCAGCCTCCTGCAGTTTTCTTAGGTGTAATCTTTCTGTCTCAGTATATTGAGGCGTGTCGTTCTGTGTGGTAGTCTTAGATTCAGACTCTGGTGATGGGGCAGTCTGGGCCACCATAACAGGGGCAGGTAGTGAGTCTGATGGCACAGTTAGAGGTGTGTGCCTAGCTGCATCTTTGATCAGCTAGTGCATTACCCCGGGACACAAAATCGTGTCCACTTATGTGCGCTGCACACTTCACCGCCGTCACTACCTGTGGTAATGAGAGTGCCTCTATCTGAAAGAGACACGTTAGTGACAGATTCCTTACCTTAGAATATCCCCAGGCGTCAGGCTGGATCCGGAAAGTTTTTGCGTAGCAGTACCCTTGCGCGTCGGTAGGCGGCGTCGTGCGGCTCCGCGTCCGGCGTCGGGACCGCCGGGATGACGTCGCGGGCAGTACTTAGACGCCGCCCCTGCGCGCTGACGTCAGTTCTTCTTCTTTTTCCGCGCCAGTAAGCGCAGATCCGGGAAGAGCAGTGCCCTAGTCATCTTTTTTGACTAACTTTTTTTCACTGTTTTTCAACACGAGTCTCTCGACTCCAAAGGTGTCGGTAGGGATGCCCGGCTTCAAGCCCTGCGACGTCTATGGTCGCATGATGTCGATCACAGACCCGCACTTAGAGTGTCTCTACTGCCTCGGCCGCGACCACGACACGAAGTCGTGCCCCGACTGCCGGGCCTTGCACCCGAAGGCTTTGCGAGAGCGGTCTCGAAAGCTCCTCGAGGTCCGGCAGTCGGCTCCGCGCCACACCAAGCCCCGGTCACGTGAGAGGTCGAGGGGCCGGTCGCGGAGTCCTCATTGGTCGTCGGGGTCCAAGTCTTCGCACTCCTCCGGTAAGTCGAAGCATAAAAAGTCTAAGAAGCGTCATCGCTCGACGGCGCCGCCTCGCCGGTCTCGCGACTCGGCTGAGGATCCTATCGGCACCGTCCCCGCGGCTCCGGGAGTGCCTGTGGAGCCGCCCCCGCATTACCCGTCCTTCCCGGGTTCGGGGCGACTCCGGCCGAGATACAGGAATTCCTGTCGGCCATGGCCCGCCTCTTCGGGCCTCAAGGTCCCCCAGTGCGCCTTCGGGCCCCGCGGGCCTGATGGGGTTCCCCGGCACCGCCGGCGACTCCCGGTCCCGGCGCCACCTGTAACACCAGCCTCGGTCCCGGCCCCGGCCTCGATCCTGGCTCCGGTGCTGCCGCAACCCCATCGACGCCGGTTGACCTAACTACACCTCCGCCGGCGCCGATGTCTCCGGTGCCGTTCCCGACGCCGCCCGGGGCTCCGGGCGGCGTCGTTCCTTGGTTCTCTCCGGATCCGGACATGGCGCCGGACCGGCGTCGCACGGCGCCGGCTCCGACGCCGCTGGGACTTTGGGTCCCACATGTCCCTCCTCCTCCTTATTTTGAACCTGAATTGGAGGACGGAGATAACTGGGAGGGGTCTGATGACCCTCTCACACAACAGTGTGAGTTTGATCAAGACTGGACTGAGGAACTTGGGAATGCCAGTGGGCCGGACACCTCCCCTGACTCTGGCATGCTGTCTCCTCCATCCGTGGCAACGGAGGAGGGAGCAAACTTTGCAACGGTGTTGCGTAGAGCAGCTGGGGCCTTAAACCTCCAGTCGCCTACAGTGGCTGTCAGGACTAACATCCTGACTGAAGTGCTTCAGCCGGCGGCTACCTCCTCGGAGCCACTGCTGCCGTTCAACGAGCAGTTTTGGGCACCTGGTCCAAGCCCACCACAGGGGCTCCTGTGGATAGGAACGTGGCCCGACGCCATCGCCCTGCTCCGGGCGACCCCCCGTTTCTCTCTCTACACCCCACCCCTGAGAGCTTGGTGGTCCAAGCCTCTGCTTCCCAAAGCGCCTTCCCTACCGCTCCCCGGATAGGGAATCCAAACGCCTGGATCAATTTGGGAAGAAGGGCTTTTCTTCCGCCAGTGCTGGCTTGCGGTCAGTCAACACCACTTGCCTCTTGGGCCGATATTCCCCACTCCTTGTGGGACTAGGTGGCGCAAGTTCTGCCTCAGTGTCCTGAGGAGGTCCAGACACTGCTTTCCGCACCGGAGGGAAGAGATGCGGCAAAGTACACCATCAGATGTGGCCTTGATACCGCCCGACTCGCTAGGCAGATCGCTTGCGACGACAGTGGCGCTGCGCCATCACGCCTGGCTGAGGACCACTGGTTTCTCGGGTGATGTCCAAAACTCTCTTATGGACATGCCCTTTGATGGAGTCGGTCTTTTTGGGACAAAGGCAGACCATGCGCTGGAGCGCTTTAAGGACTCGCGGGCTACAGCCAAGTCCCTGGGCCTTTCTGCTGTGCGCCCTCAGCAACAGTCTGCTTTTCGCCCCTTTCGTGGCCACGGAAGGGGCGCCCAGTCACGTCCACTGCACAGCCACCGGCCCGCGCAGCAAGCGTCTTCGCATGGCCGAGGACGTGGCTCCCGCCGTGGCGGGTCAGGCAACCAGCGTGCGGGTCAGGCCACCAACCCCGCCCCGTGCGCGGCCTCCAAGCCCTCCTAGTCCTTCCTTTCAGGTGCACGGCACGCCAGTAGGGGGCAGGGTCCGCCTTCACCTTCACCACTGGCGTGCCATCACCTCGGACAGGTGGGTCTTGGACATTGTCCGAAGGGGCTACTCCCTCCCCTTCGTGACCATCCCCCCAGCCATGCCACCTCAATTGCACCGCATGTCGGGATCACTTGGTGCTTCTTCAAAAGGAAGTTGCGGCCCTCTTGGCCAAGAGGGCCATCGGCGTGTTCCGACCCCAGAAGTAGGGCGTGGTTGCTACTCCCACTACTTTCTGGTGCCCAAAAGGACAAGGAGGACATGCGTCCTATCTTGGACCTCCGGAACGTCAATCGCTTCCTCCGGAAGGAGAAGTTCAAGATGCTCACCCTAGCTCAGGCCTTGACTGCTCTCGACCCTGGAGACTGGATGGTAGCGTTGGACTTGCAGGACGCATATTTCCACATCCCCGTCCTGCCGGCCCACCGGCGTTACCTGCGGTTCACGGTAGGCCTCGAGCATTTTCAGTTCACCGTGCTCCCTTTTGGCCTTACCAGCGCCCCTCGGGTGTTCACGAAAGTGATGGCGGTGGTCGCAGCTCATCTACGCCGGGCAGGGGTTCCAGTCTTCCCCTACCTCGACGACTGGCTGCTGAAGGCGGGCTCGTCCCCAGGCAGTCGTCTCCCTCCTCCAGACAACGGCTGAACTCCTGCACTCGCTGGGGTTCTCCATCAACGTGCCGAAGTCGCACCTGATTCCTTCTCCACAGCTCCTTTTCATCGGAGCAGTTCTGGACACGACGCAGTTTCGGGTTTATCCTCCCGAACGGCGAGTCCGGGATATTCAGGCTATGATTCCGATCTTTCGGCCTTTATCCTGGGTTTCGGTACGGATGACCCTGAGGCTGCTGGGCCTCATGGCCTCCTGCATCCTGCTGGTCGATCATGCCAGATGGCATATGTGGGCTCTGCAGTGGGACCTGAAGTTCCAGTGGGCGCAGCACCAGGGCAACCTGTCCGATCACGTCCAGATCTCGTAGGGGACTGCAAAACAGTTGCAGTGGTGGCTCTCGAACCGGCAATGGGTCATGGGCAGATCCCTCTCCCTTCCCCAGCCAGAGCACACAGTTGTGACGGACGCGTCCCTTCTGGGATGGGGCGGTTACATGGGAGAGGCGGAGATCAGAGGCCTCTGGTCTCCGAGCGGAGTCCCGGCTCCATATCAACCTTCTGGAGCTCCGGGCGATCCGACTTGCACTCAAGGCATTCTTTCCCTCTGTCAAAGGGAAGGTAGTGCAGGTGTTCACAGACAACACCACCGCCATGTGGTATTGCAACAAACAGGGGGGGGTGGGGTCGTGGACCCTATGTCAGGAGGCTCTGCGCCTCTGGACATGGCTGGAACATCAGGGCATATTCCTGATGGTTCAACACCTGGCAGAGTTCCCTGAACGCCAGGGCGGACGAACTCAGCCGCAGGTGCATGATGGATCACGAATGGCGTCTTCACTCGGAGGTGGCGCAAGGTCTCTTTCAGCAGTGGGGAGAGCCTTGGTTAGATCTGTTCGCCACCGAAGAGAACGCGTCAATGTCAGCAGTTCTGCGCGTTGGAATTTCCAAGGCGGCACTCGCTCGGCGGCAGCTTTTCGTCGCGAGTGGAGTTGCGGTCTGTTGTACGCCTCTTCCGCCTATACCACTTCTACCCAGAGTGTTGAAGAAGATTCGGCGCGACCGGGCCCAAGTCATTCTTGTGGCTCCGGACTGGGCTCGAAGAGTTTGGTATCCGAGCTACTCAGTATGAGCGTCGATCCCCGATCCGTCTGCCTCTTCGGGAGGATCTTCTGTCGCAGCAGCAGGGGACGGTCCTCCACCCGAACCTGTCCAGTCTACACCTGCTTGCGTGGAGATTGAGCGCGGCAGTTGATTCCTTTCGACTTGCCTCCCGAAGTTTGTGATGTGATTCTGGCAGCCAGGCGTCCCTCCACTAAGGTGGTATACGCCTGCAGGTGGAACAAGTTTGTGGCATGGTGCACAGCAAAGGCTGTGAATCCCCTTTCTGCCCCTCTTTCGGAGGTTCTTCTGTTCCTTCTTTCTCTGGCCCAACAGGGTTCTGCCCTGGGTACCATCAAGGGATATCTTTGTGCGATATCGGCCTTCCTCCGGCTTCCTGATCAGCCCTCCCTTTTCAAGTCCCCTGTGGTTAACGGGTTTCTTAAAGGCATTACACACCTCTTTCCTCCTGTTCCGTTTGTAATGCCTCAGTGGGACTTGAACTTGGTTCTTACCTTCTTAATGTGCGCTCCCTTTGAGCCTCTACATAACTGTCCTCTTCGTCTTCTTACTCTGAAGACAGCATTTCTGGTGGCCATCACCTCCGCTCGGCGGGTGAGTGAGCTCCAGGCTCTTTCATGCAAACCTCCCTTTCTGTCTGTTCATCCAGACAAGGTTGTTCTTAGGACTCGTCCGTCCTTCTTGCCAAAGGTGGTTACTGCCTTCCATATTGGGCAGACCATCACTTTGCCCACCTTCTTTCCGCCTCCGCATCCTTCCAGAGAGGAAGAGAGGCTCCACCGTCTGGACCCAAAACGTGCGCTTTCCTTTTACATCAACCGCACACAACAGTTCCGAGTGGATGACCAGCTCTTTGTTGGCTACGTGGGCGCCAAAAAAGGTCGGGCGGTACACAAAAAGACCATCTCCCGCTGGGTCACCTTGTGTATCAAAGCCTGCTATTCTTTGGCTAAGAAGGAGCCTCCTGTTGGGCTGCGTGCCCATTGCACCAGGGCTACGGCTGCTACCACAGCTTTAGGCCGCGGTGTTCCGTTACAGGATATATGTCAGGCAGCTACTTGGGCCTCACTGCACACGTTTACCAAACATTACTGCCTTGACAGTCGGGTCCGGAGGGACGGCTTCTTTGGCCGTTCTGTCCTCCGGGACTTCCTTGTCTGAATCTGTTCGCAGACCCACCACCGGGGTTGGTATTGCTGGGGTATCTATTCTAAGGTAAGGAATCTGTCACTAACGTGTCTCTTTCAGATGCACAAGTTACTAACTTGAGTAACGATATAGCTGTAAGAGACAGTAGTTAGTGACAGATTCCTTCCGCCCACCCATCCTCCCGTTCTGCGAGCACTGATTTCTAGGGTTAAGGACATCCCTTTCAGGGCCCTAGTATTTTCAGACACCTATGTCAGCTTCTTGCATGGCTCTGCGTTCCTGGCGCGGAAAGTCGTGTACAGAACTGACGTCAGCGCGCAGGGGCGGCGTCTAAGTACTGCCCGCGACGTCATCCTGGCGGTCCCGACGCGGAGCCGCACGACGCCGCCTACCGACGCGCAAGGGTACTGCTACGCAAAAACTTTCCGGATCCAGCCTGACGCCTGTGGATATTCCAAGGTAAGGAATATGTCACTAACTACTGTCTCTTACAGATATATCATTACACAAGTTAGTAACTTGGGCATTAGTGCCTCTAAGAGGTTTCTATGCATCACAGGACTATCGTCTGATTTAAGAAACCCTCTCCTGCTTTATCTCGTGATACTGGAGGGTACAATGGTTGTTACATAAGCTGAATCTGAATGTATGTAATGACTTCTCCTTTTCCTAGTTTAAGGGCTGCTATTAGTGCCGTTAATTCTGCTGCTTCGCAGAATAGTGTGCTGGGAGTGAGATCTACACTGCGCAAGATTGATTGAACACTCATTTGCTGTGCTGGTCTGTTGTGGAGTGTCAGTTGTCCCCTGACTTCCCTGGATCCCGTTCTGGGGATCTAGCTGGCCATGGGTACCTTGGAATTGCAATTGCTCAAGTTCTACTACTCCAGGTTGCCTACTTCTAGGAAGCACTTTGTGCTCTCTTTACCTCGTGTCAGCCAGTTTAGGCAGTCTCCATGCACCCCTTGTGTAGTCCAAGTCAATAATGGGTCTCTCTTGGATATCATAGTTGGGGTGACTTGCTTCTGGGGTTTGAAGCAGTTCCCCCATGCTATCGACACGCTGGTGTATGGATTCTATTCTGTTTTAGTCTCCCAAAACTAATCTGTGGTTGCCCTGGAAGTTCAACGTTATACCTCTCTCCCCTCACTTTACTTGTCTCTCTCCAACTGTCACTGCATTATAGCCACTCTCGCACACTCTCTGGTGAAACTATTAAGCTCTCCTTCTGCCAAGGGGGTAAATTGTCTTCAGTCCTACTATGTTCCTGTTCTCTTTCTTGAGATGCCTCCTGTGCCACACCTATAGTCCTACGGCCACAGTAGCTCCACCCTGCATCCTCTACCTTCCTTCCCTGTGGGGTGAATGCTCGTTCTGTAATTCCCTTCCTGTATTATCCCTTTTCTGCAGCAACTGCAACGTTGCTGATGATATGTGACTGGTCATCCCCTGAACTCTGCTCTTCCCTTTTATCCTGCTTGGGAGAGGTTGGATCCTAGTGCAGTACGAACTGCACTTCTAACTGCCCTGAAAATTGGGAGTCTCCTACCGTTATTTGATGTCTAGGAGTACGTGCCTTCTTTGGCCTTGGCGTTCGTGGAGTGACCTTGGGGGTGGCTTTCGGGTAGCATGGAGGGGTTCCAATTACAGGGTTTTCAAACCATACTGTGGCTTTTTGTAGCTGTACCAGTGGGTAGATGCTAGGTACTGTGGGAGAGGGGCTCATAGGATCATACGGGGGTGGGGACACAAACAGGGTACTAGGAATATCTTCTTTTGAGCAGTCTTTTGACTTTTCACAAAATATTCTCCATAAGGCCACAGTGTCTTCCCTTTTCTCTAATTTGGCTCCTGCATATTCACTTCGGAGGTAGGTGACAACATGCTCAATAATCCTATCATTGAAGGTTCCTTCTTTCGGCTAAGGATACGTATGCTTTTGGGTGGCTTTAAAACACTCTAGGCTATACTTTTGCAATTTCTTCTTATTAATCAGGAAAACCTTCTGCATATGCTCTAAAGGGTTCTCCATGATTAGGCGTACTTAATATTTTAACTTCTACTTTCTCAAATATTATCTCGTTTCAAACGACTTTCATGAATTTTAAAAGTAGGGAAATGTATCTACTTTTCTAATTTCTTGCTTATGCAATACACATTTAACTTTTCCATTTTGTTTCAGCAAATATACGGGGCACATTACAATACCAACTTTTTGTTTATGCAATGTATATTCAAAGCAACTGTTTGTACATTAAACGATATTACACAACAACATCAGGCTGTGTGGCCACCTTTCATTCAAATATGCATGTGCTCACCTTCAGCCAACAATATATAAAAAATTCTACTCTAGGGCAATAGTCACATCTCTATTCTACTTTTTGGTAAATGCAACTAGCTACCCCTGGCCACTTTCCTTCATGCTTCAGAGGAGATTCCTTTCAAACCATGCATCTTCGAGACCATGGAGTGACTTTCTGGACATTAGGTCCAGGACCGGTAATTTGAGCGTTCAGATTTTAACTTGAGGTAAAGTTTACCAACAACAGCTTTTCAGCTGTCCCTCAGTGTCAAATGGAACACATAATGGCCCCTTCCAATTTCAAATTACCCAAACTGACCACTTCCAACTCGTCGTTGGGAATCACAGGTTAACTAGTTATGTAGACGCCTTAAATTTTCGTACATCACATGTACACAATTCACAATCTTGCATGCGGTTCCCTGAGGTCTCTTTCAACCGTGTATCTTATATATATAACATATTCACATCTGTGTTTAATTCCTTTTTCTTTCTTGCCCTCCTCTTTCTTTCTTGCCTTCCTATTTCTTTCCTTTCTTTCTTCCTTCCCAATTTCCTTTGTTTTTATTTCCTTCTTTCCTACCTTCCGATTCCTTTCTTTCTTTGTCTTTTTCTTTCTTTCTTTCCCTCTTTCTTATTTTTTTGCCTTTTTCTTTTTTTGTCTTTCTCTTGTTTCCTTTTTTGTTTCCTTTTTCTTTTTTGCTTTCCTCTTTCTTTCTTTCCTTCTTTTTTCCTTTATTCCTATGTTGCCTTTCTTTCCTTCTTTCATTTTTTTCCTTCTTACCTTCTTTCTTTCTTTCCTTTTTGCCTTCTTTCTTTCTTTCCTTCAAAGGCAAGAGGCTGGCAGACAATGAATATCGATTGGCTTTTTTAGTCTGTGTTAGCCAAGAACTTTAGATTTTTCTAAAATTATGTGTAACATAGTTACCTATAGGGGTTTTTAGCCAGACTTTGTCCATTAGTCTGTAGTTCTGTCATGCAAGTTTTTCTTTCACCCACTCCAGCATGCATCAATGGACAATGTGTCAGCCCACTTCAGCCATTGGCAGACCTAAGTGTAAGTTATGGCTTGCCACCTTTTCACAAGGAGTAAGTCAACACACAAAATAGTTCCCTTCAGAGCCAGGGAGCACTGTGACAATGGGTTCCTTTGAGACCAAAACAATTTTTTTGCCTTTAGCCAATGTTTTCGTTTAGATTGATGAGGGCCCAGCAGCTTCCCGAAAAATAAAGTTTGGCAAAAAATATAACAAAACAAGAATTGGAAAAAGGCTGACAACCAATGCCAGACCAATTGTCTTTGCAAATACTTGTTTTAGTTGCACTGACTGAGCTGGAGTCTCCTCATCCCACCAAATGCCAGCAGCTCCATCATCCATCATATGGTCTCTTGCACAGTAATAGCCTTAGGCAGTTTTAAGAGAGGCAGGACTTAATGTTAGCAAGAGTAAAGCCCTGTTGACTGGCAAATCATGGGTAGTACCTTGTCATGTGTTTACTTTCAATGTTTCATGGCATGCATGCTACTGTAAGCAACTATGGTATGCAGTTCCTTTTAGAGAGAGTAGAAGAAGAAGAGGCCTAGTCGGTCTAACACACTAACCCTATGGTGGAGACAGGGTGTTTCCCACTTTGGGATTCGGGGCCCTCACACACCCGGCTGGGTGTCGTGCTTCATCATAGGGCATGCGCCTCGTCAGGCTGGCGCTGCAATGCCTGACGGGCACTGTATGATGGGCTCTTTATCGGAGAACTTTTCGTTCCAAGCCGTTAGGTGCAGTGTGGGTATATGGCCTTGTGGTGTAGATGTGGGTGCAGAATGTGAAGGAAATGTGCAGAGAAGGCTAAAAAGGGGCACAGTGGTACTCCAAATCAAATTTAATCAGTGAGTCCACTGGTCCCAATTAAAATCAGTAAGGTGTGTCACCACTGAGGTAATGGACAGTGGTGGCTACGGAATAGAGGTCGACATGTTTCTTGCCCAAAGACGCTGAATCTGAATGAGACGAGGCTCGTCGGGTGACAAATGGGCACACGGACAACGAATGTGTCCGCTTACATGAAAGAGGGCTACAAATAGTATTTAGTCCCTCAGTGACACGGTGGTTAGCTGGTACGAGAGGCCTTGGCTGCTACCGGTCACTGCGTGTTCACAATAAGGGTCCAGAAAAGGTGGATAAGGCCCTCGTGCCCTGAAGAAATTGCCATTACAATTTACAGGCAATGAAACATGTCGGCCCAACTTTATATGGTCTGCAAACATGCAGTATGTTTTTAATTTGAATAAGCCCTCGAGTTGAGATTAAAGGTGGTTCGTTGGTAACTGAGTTGGCTTATCTCAATTTTACTCACATGGGGTCAATGTGTGTTATTATATACACATATTCACTGGTTTTCACTGGGTTTCTGGACACCGATTTTGTTTATTTATTTTTGTTTGCGAGGTAGCAAACAATGATGAGAAACGTGAGCATGACTGGTGATAACTAACCAGTAAGCTCCCTTGGTGGTGCGCACGTGAGGTGCTACCTCGTGTTTTCACAATTTTTTCACATTTATGTGTGATGTATATCTGTTATAGTACAGGGTATGTTATGTGAACACGGTGACTGCTGACTCATTGGTCGGTTCTTTTATAACTAAATATAGGGCGATTCTGTGTTGGGACAATACCTATAAAATAGGAAGGGTTGTTATTGAGGAAGAAAAGAAACTTCCATTCCCACTCATGAAGTGAACAGGATTCGTTGGCCCGTTCAGATCAGGTCTTTGGTGTTAATTAAAAATCATGGGTAGTACCTTGTCATGTGTTTACTTTCAATGTTTCATGGCATGCATGCTACTGTAAGCAACTATGGTATGCAGTTCCTTTTAGAGAGAGTAGAAGAAGAAGAGGCCTAGTCGGTCTAACACACTAACCCTATGGTGGAGACAGGGTGTTTCCCACTTTGGGATTCGGGGCCCTCACACACCCGGCTGGGTGTCGTGCTTCATCATAGGGCATGCGCCTCGTCAGGCTGGCGCTGCAATGCCTGACGGGCACTGTATGATGGGCTCTTTATCGGAGAACTTTTCGTTCCAAGCCGTTAGGTGCAGTGTGGGTATATGGCCTTGTGGTGTAGATGTGGGTGCAGAATGTGAAGGAAATGTGCAGAGAAGGCTAAAAAGGGGCACAGTGGTACTCCAAATCAAATTTAATCAGTGAGTCCACTGGTCCCAATTAAAATCAGTAAGGTGTGTCACCACTGAGGTAATGGACAGTGGTGGCTACGGAATAGAGGTCGACATGTTTCTTGCCCAATGTGTCAGGAGGATCATGTGGCAATTCTTCAGGACCAAATGTCTACTATCTACACAGTGGTTGGTTCCAGTGTTAGTGTCAAGTGTAAACCAAACACTTAAGTAACCTAGCAATGAGGTACCTTATTAGCAGACTGACCTAAAACATAAAATGGAAATGAGAACAACATAAATCATAAGGAACAACATTAAAAGCAGCCTCTGGGGAGACAACATACATAGGTTACATGCTCAGGTGGTTAGTAAAACTCATAAATGACAAGGTCTGTTGAAAGGAAGAAACAATGTGGCAAACGTGTGGCACATCTAAGGGCTGAAATAAATGTGGTGGTTAAACAACCACCGTGGTTAATTTGCTGCAATAACTCACCCACTTTGGGCGGTTCACTAGCTCCTTCGAAAGACTGACTGAGGGTATGTTAATATTATTAACGTCCTAAATTGGCATAAAGTTACATCATAAGGTTGTTTAAGGCATTCCAGTTTGTAATGCAAGAGCTTCCCTGTCCAAAGTGGTTCTCACCCATTTTTCTGTAATATAATTTCCTGCCCGACTCGTATATTAGGAGACTCTGGGGTAAAAAGGATGCTTTGCAAAGCTTTTGAGTCCTCTAATTTTCAATGCATTCTTCACGTAACTTAGATGCCTTTTATTCCTGATTTTTGTATTCTTCTGACTGCATGCTGAACACTTTCATTATTCTGAATTTTGATAGTTTTGGTGTCTATTATTATTATTATTAATTAGCATTTATAAAGCGCATGGCTACCCTGAGGCATCCCAGCGCTAGCGGCAATTAAGGCTGATAAGGGAAGGCTAGCAAGTACTCTTCTGGAATAGCCATGTTAAACTATTAAACTGTTCATGCTCAATCAATTACTACCAATATTGCCAAGGAAGCCTTTTCTGCCCTTTGTGGCTTTTTTCTCATGAAACCAACTTAAGGAGACCAGTGCCACCTTTCATATGTATATTAAGTGCAGGGTGACACCGTGGCTACTAGTAGGAGTTGCCCTTTCTCAAGGCAATAAAGAAGGGAGATAAAGAGACCTTCACTGTGTTCAGTCCTTGACACTTACCCAACAGTCATCCTGTAAGTAAAGAAGGTATGTGTAAGTGGAGTCTCTGAGCACACAGGGAACATGGCTCTGCCAGAGGGCTCGGATGGGAAGTGGCAATCATTAACCACCTCAGTCCTCCGTATTCAGGTGGGAGAGGTCAGCACATGTCTCTTTCCTCTCAAACCTAGTCACAATATCATGACAGCTGGGCTGAAAGGTGGTATATGGCCACTGGAGTTTGTGGCTTCCTAGTTTAGGCTAACGACTACCCAACTTGCCAATTCATAATGATTTTGATCAGTCTAAGTTAGAAGGTCTATCTGATAGAGACATATAGCCGCAGATTCCTTTACTTTCGATTCTCCCCAGGCGTCAGACTGGATCCGGGAATTTTTCAGCAGTACCTCTGTGCGCCGGGGGCCAGCGCCGTACAGCTCCGTGATGACGTTGACTCTGGTTGTGACGTCAGTGGAGCCATATAAGTCCCCTCTGGCGCACGGATGTCAGTTTCTTCTTTTCCTCGCTGCAGCGCGCATCCAGAGAAGCAGTTCCTCTTGCCGTTTTTTCTGGCCTAGTTCAACAGCTTTTGTCAGTGGGAACAGAGTGCCTTTCTCCGATGTCGTCGGGCTTTAAGCCTTGTGGGTCCTGTACTTGACAGATGTCGGTTACAGACCCGCATACTGTCTGCGTGTGGTGTTTGGGGGAACACCACGACTTTGAGGTTTGCGGCTCCTGCCAGAGACTGAAGCCGAAGGCACTCAAAGAACGCTGTATGAAGTTACTGGCGGCACATCTTTTGCGATGCTCAGAAACATTGCGGCCTCGGTCTTCTTCTTCTCATGCGGAGGTAAGTTTGCGAAGCCGTTCCAGGAGCCGGAGCAGTTCTCCAGCACTTAGTACTTCAGAAACGTCCAATGGTAAGCGCAGGCGTTTAAAGTCGCTGCACCCCCGACTTCGCAGGGTGGAGACTTCGTCTTCCATGGCTCATCCAGTTCGTCGGTTGAGGGAGCTGTTTGTGACTCCTCCTCACGTCTCCCCGTCTTTCTGTGAGCCGAGGCACGATGGCCCAGATGAGGGAGTATTATAACTCTCTTCACCTAATCTTTGGTCCTCCACCTTCCACTGGAGCACCCACGGGCCCTAAGGAGGTGAGTGGAACCACGCCGGTGGATTCATCCTCCGTTTTGGTTGGGCCATTTGAGTCTTTAGGTTGGCGCCGGTCGGCGGCAGCTGACTCAGTTATGGCGCCAGTGCACAGCCCTTCGGGGACTCCACCTTCGGTGTCCGCTGTTGATCAGCCGACTCTGACATTGACGTTGGTGGCACCGATCGAAGTCTCTCCTCCTATCGACATCTAAGCGTCAACTTCTCGGCGTCTGGTGCGGAGTCGGTACAGCAAACTGGAGGGAATGTGGCATTTTCACATCCTTCTCAGGGTGAGACTTCAGAGGGTCACCTTTTAACCGGTGATGCAAGGGGGCCTGGGCTTTTTCAGCCCATCTCTGAGATTATTCCATCTCAAGTGGAGGAGAGTTGGATATCTGCTCTTGGTGAGGCTAGTGGGCTGGAGTCTTCTCCGTCCTTGAGGCTACTTTCCCCTCATAGTCTCGCTACTGAGGCAAGTGCCTCCTTCGCAGATGTGTTGAGGAGAATATCTGCACTTTTGGACTCGTCACTGCCTAGGGTGGAGAAGTCCACCGACCCTCTGATTGATGTCCTTTACCAGGGGCAGTCAGGAGAAAAGCAAACACAAGGAGATGATGGACGGAGCGCTGAAACTTTTCAGACACTCACCCCCAGTCACAGATCTGGGTTGAAACCATCATCGTTCTTTAGCTCACTTCGCCACCCCAGTTCAGACACAGCTATATGCAAATCAGTCTTGACCCTG
Organism: Calotriton arnoldi; assembly: GCA_963921515.1. Taxonomy (NCBI): domain Eukaryota; kingdom Metazoa; phylum Chordata; class Amphibia; order Caudata; family Salamandridae; genus Calotriton; species Calotriton arnoldi. The sequence goes on along the minus strand of CAWUFW010005218.1, from coordinate 756,762 downwards.
TGCCTCATGGGAACAGTGCAGCCCGAACTGCCAAGCCATGTCTTCCCTGGACCGGAAACAAGCATCCTGGGACCGGTTTCGGGCTAACAGCCCTCATCAGCCAGGCTAGCTTGAATCCAGTGGCAAAGTGAGCAAGTCAGGAGAAAAGCCTGTCCTTCCATACTGTGAGGCCCTGTTTGACATATTATTAGGAACATGGGCCAAGCCTGATTCAGGGGTCTCGGTAGACTGTGCTATATCTCATAGGCACCTGCCTGCACCTAGAGACCCAGTTTGTTTCCTGAGGCATCCTACCACTCGTAGCCGGTAGTTCAGACTGCTACAGCCTCCCAGGATGTGGATTTTGCACCGAAGACTCAGTTTAAAAAGGTCTCTAGGAGTCCAGATGCATGTGGCAAACGCATCTTCGCTTCTGCTAGTTTTGCGTTAAGGTCCACCAACACTTTTGTTCTTGGACGGTTTCCCCACGCTTTGTAGGACACCTTGCAGACTATGTTGCCATCGCTTCTGTATAACCTCCGTTCTGATGTTGAAAACCTGATTAGAGATGTCCAACAGGCAGCTAAGCTGATAATAAGATGTGACATGAATACTACTGATTCAGTAGGCTGGGCTGTGGCATCTTTGGTGGCGCTCCAGCATTGTGCATGGTTAAGTGCTTCAGGTTTTTCAGAGGCTGGGCAGGCTACTTTAGTCGATATGCCCTTTGACGGTGCCCATCTTTTTGGGGCTCTGGACGATTCTGCGTTGAGACACTTCCGAGATAGGAGAAGTGATACAGAGTCTTAATTACTCTTTATGTGTTATATGTTCTTTAATTTTGATCCTATACTTGAGTTGTATAGGTGACACTGGATTTTTACTTCTCAAAGGGCCTAACTTTGTTCCAGCATTGACATGTCCCTCTCTTGATTACACCTGGTTGGTGTTTCTGCGGGTTGCAGATGTTACTGTTTCAATACTGTCTTTAGCAGTTTAAGTGGTATAAAGATACCTGAGGTATATTTGTCCTTTTTTCTCTTTTCCTCTGAAAATGGGATGCTCAAGAGGTCATTTTCAAGTGATGTGTCTTCTGGTTAGGAAGCTTACCTTTGCACATGCTTCTTTCGAAGCAGTTTGGTGATACTGGTACGCATTGCTGTGACTGGCAGTATTTCTTATAGAAACATATTACTAGCCCCAATTGTGAGACCTTGTATACAGAGTGTAAACTTGTTCTTTGCGAATACTCTGAATTTTCACTTACGGGTAATTTTGGTCCTGTGTTTGTCCAATGCAGTACTGTTTGCTACTTTAGCGGAGTTCACTGTCCATTGAATTCAGGTAGTGCACGGGTGGTTTTTGCGTTGTATGGATTTTAGGTTGTAATTCCTGGTGAGAGGGTCATGCCAGCTTTAATATGTGTTGAGTTCACTTACCTGCACATAGGAATTTGTTCCATGGAAGTGTGCTCTTCTTTGCTGGAGACATTACATCTGGCAAGCTCAGGGTGTCTGATGTGTATTCTTCTGAATACTTAGTCTTTATTTTCTTCATTTCTGGAGGTGATGTTTATTATTATGTTCAATTTTGGAACATGGTTGTCCCGTGAGCTCTGCTTCTGAGATTACCTGAGATGTAGTGTTGGAATAATTGCCTTAGGGTTGTTTACGGTCATGCCTTACATGGTTAGGAAGATTTCATCAGAAGAGAAGGTTCGCTTTTTCATCCTTCTTCACTTTAAGAACATCTTGAATATTTCCATATTCTTTGGGATTGGTCTGTTGATAGTCATCCATTTCCTGTCTGAAGGTGGATGTTCTCTGTCTCCCTGGGGACAGTTTCCCTTTCTCTATTAAACATTTCTTATTTTCTATACCTTACAGCCCTTTAAGAGATCATAGTGTAAGGTTATGATCTGGTGCTCCATTGTTCTTGGAGAACTAACATGCCTATATTAGCCCTTGTCTGCCTTATGCTCAGATTAGATTTTGGCTCATTTGTTTTGTGGACAATTATGCCAACTGGGTTCCCTTTTTGGGTAGTTTCCAGGTGCTTGGCTTATTTTATTCATATTGACCTTCTAGGTCAGGTGTTGCTGTAGGTGCTTGCGTATAGCACGGTGTCTTTCTCATGTAGTTTTTCATTACATATTACCACCCTGTTAAAATACTTTTGGTTGGCAGCATTATCTTTATGCTAAGTCTCTCAACGTGTTTCGTGGAGGGTGCAATATTTCTCTTGATACTATTTTGTATGGTACTTTGGGGCTGGTTTTTCTGTTCCGTTTATCAATGGGTGTATACAAAGGATACATAATTGTGTTCCATATGTGGTTACACATGCTGGGTTATGATTCTGCAAAAAAAGTTTACATTTGTTCGAGGCATGTGAGCTGTAGATCACATGCTGTGCATAGCTCGCCATCTAGTGTTGGGTCCGGATGTTTGCACTTTGTTTTTGTTCGAAGAAGTCTTTTCCAGTCACGAGGTAGGTGACTCCTCCTTTCGGTGATAGTGCGCATGGGCATATGCTCCATTGTTAGATTGTTTTCTTCCGCCATCGGGTTCGGATGTGAATTGCTGCGCTCCGGTTCGGTACCGTTTCTCGGGTTCACTTTGGCAAGCAATCCACTACCCTCGACGGTATTGTCTCTCGATCGTGTTTCCCATTCTCCGCGTATCGTTTCGACTCCAAAATCTTCGATCAGAAAACTCGTGGAGGGCCGTTGGGCCTACCTTTGCCGGGCTCGCTAGCGGTCGATGGAACAGACTCCAGTCAAGCTCTGTCCTGGGTGTCGCGCTAAGTTTCCGCGCACCGACCTGCATAAAGTGTGCAACCTCTGTTTGTCCCCGGAACACGACGAAAAAGACTGCGACGCGTGCCGATCGTTTCGATCAAAGAAGACGCTTCGTGACCGTCGGGCTCGACGTCACGAGATGCAACAGCAAGGCAGCTCCGTACCGGACATCTTCGGCGAAGATTCCGACTGAGAAGAAACACAAACTCGAGGAGCCGAGGAAGAAGAACATATCTCCGTGTCTGAAGCCGACTCCGACATGGAAGAAGAGGAGCAAGTTACACCGGGTCAGCGTATCGTGAGTACAGAAACCCCCTTGCCCCAACAACACAAAACAAAAAAGGCTCCGGTCCGTCCTCTGCCTGCGGGCCAAGGTCGGCTCAGAGAAAAAGTTTCGAGCACCCCGCCCGCGGGCCCGGCGCCGAAACACAATGAGAAGCCTTCCGGCTCGAGACCGAGTCGACCCTATACCAGTGCCGAGCCGAAATCCTCGGCGCCAAAATCCAAGCATGCCCTGGTCCACGTTCCATCTTCGTCGAAGTCTAAATCTTCGGTACCGAAGAGTTCGGAGCCGAAACTTTCGACACCGAAAACGGCAAGTAAAGATAAAAAGACTCCGACAAAAGAGCCTCGATCCGATGTTCCACCTTCGGATCCGAAACAGAAAGAACTGGTTATTAACCCAGATACTGGACATATTCATGCCAAACTGCCTGAAAAAAGGAAACTGGACCAACAGGATGAGCACCACATGCCCCTGAAGAAAAGGAATGTGGGTACTAACCCTTCACCACCTTATGTTCCACCTCCTTCACCTACTAATCCTCAATTACTTATCACACCCACTAATTCACCACCACCACTCTCAACTGACCCACAGGATGAAGGGGATGAGGTTGAGGATAGGCCACAAGATGTTGACCCATGGGAGGATTATGACACTGACCCTGACACAGATACTGACCCTGACTTATACCCGTCCAGGCCATCACCACCTGATGACAATATAGGCTACATTGAGCTTCTTAACAGGGCTGCTCATTACCATGGGGTGGAAATACATAAGGAGGCTTTAGAGGAGGACTTCTTGTTTGAGACCCTAAGTTCCTCTAAAAAAACTACACATACACTGCCAATGCTTAAGGGGATGCTTAAACATGCAGATGAGGTTTTCAAAGATCCTGTAAGGGCAAGAATCATCACGCCCAGGGTTGAAAAGAAATATAAACCAGCACCTACTGACCCGGCTTACATCAAGGGTCAGCTGCCCTTAGACTCTCTTGTGGTTTCTAATGCTCGCAAGAGAGCTAACTCGCAGACCACAAGTGAGGCCCCTCCTCCTGACATGGACTCCAAGTTAATTGATGCCTCTGGCAAAAGGGTAGCCTCACAAGCAGCTAATCACTGGCGCATCGCCAATGCTCAAGCTTTGTTGGCCAGATATGATGGGGCTCATTACGATGAGTTAGAAAAACTCATGCAATTTCTGCCTGATGAGCATAAATCTAAGGCAAATGATCTTATCCAGGAGGGCAAACTTATCACCAATACCTCCATCAAGTGCGCCCTAGACGCAGCAGACACAGCAGCGCGCGGAGAAAACACCAGCGTACTGCTACACAAACATGCATGGTTGAAGAATTTCAGGGTTCAAACCTGAGGTACAGGCCTCCATTCTTAACCAGCCATTTGATAAGGAACACCTCTTTGGTCCAGCAGTTGACACCTCGCTGGAAAAGATGAAGAAAGGCACTAAGGTCGCAAAGTCCATGGGGGCTTTGCAGTTACCTACGAATAGGGGTCCCTTTCGGCGCTCCTTTTACAGGGGTGGCTCCAAAAATATTTCCACAGAAAATACCTACTCCTCTTACAAGGGCAATAACCAATCGCCCTCATCAAGAGGTTATTTCAGAGGAGGTGTTAGAGGAAACAATGGTAAGGGAAGAGGCAGAGGCAACTCCACACGCACTTCCCCCGCAAACAACAAGCAGTGACTTCCTTCCGCTACCCCCGATCATTCCAGTTCTCTCAAGGGACGTCTCTCCCAATTTCTCCCTGTCTGGAACATAATCACCTTAGACAAATGGGGTTTACAAATTATCCAATATGGTTACTGCCTGGAACTTACAGACACTCCCCCAAACATTCCTCCAAGGTCACTCGCAATGTCACAGGAACATCTTACTCTTCTAAAGCAAGAAGTTCTCTCTCTCTTAGAGAAAGGAGCTATAGAACCAGTTCCATTAAAATATCAAGGGACCGGGGTATTCTCCCTGTACTTCTTGATTCCCAGGAAGGACGGCTCTCTCAGGCCTATACTAGACCTCAGAGAACTAAATCTATACATTCAGTCGGACCACTTTCACATGGTCACACTCCAGCAAGTGCTCCCGCTCCTTCAACAAGGCGACTTTCTGTCCACTCTGGACTTAAAGGATGCCTATTTCCATATTCCAATACACCCTGCTCACTGCAGGTACCTCAGGTTTGTAGAAGCAGGACAGCACTATCAGGTCAAAGTGCTCCCATTCGGAGTAACTACCGCACCCAGAGTTTTCACCAAGTGCCTAGCGGTAGTCGCAGCTCATCTTCGAAGACAACACATTCACCTCTTCCCATATTTGGACGACTGGCTCGTAAAAGCCAGCGCGCAAGAAAGCTGTCTACGTCACACCCACAAAACAGTGCAGTTGCTTCACAATCTTGGATTCACAGTAAACCTGTCCAAGTCCCATCTACAGCCATCCAACACACTGTCGTACCTGGGAGCCACAATAAATACACAAAAGGCTTTGGCCTACCCCAATACGTCCAGAATCTGCAACATGCAGACTCTACTCGGTCAGTTTCAGCCTCGACACTCATTGCCAGCTCGAGTGTTCATGCATTTACTAGGGATGATGGCGTCTTGCATCCTAATAGTCCCTTACGCAAGACTTCACATGCGTCCCCTTCAGGAGTGCTTAGCATGTCAGTGGAACCAGGCTCAGGGTCTGTTATCAGATCTAGTGTTGGTGGACGGCCGCTCCCATCGCTCTCTGCAGTGGTGGAATACACAAAACCTTTCAAAAGGGCGGCCCTTCATCGACCCGGTTCCACAGATAGTGCTAACAGCAGACGCATCGCTCACTGGTTAGGGAGCTCATCTCCAGACGCATACAATTCAGGGCATCTGGACCCTGCAGGAAAAGCAGTTTCACATTAATCATCTAGAGCTGCTAGCGATTTTTCTAGCGCTCAAAGCGTTTAAAGTTCATCTAGTAGGCAAAGCTGTCCTAATCCGTACAGACAACATGACAGCAATGTACTACATACAAAAACAAGGGGGGACACACTCTCTCCAGCTGTCACAACTAGCACAGACCATCTGGAGATGGGCCATACGTCACAAAATGTATCTCCTTGCAGAACATCTTCCAGGAGTAAACAATAAGATTGCAGATCTGCTCAGTCATCAAAGACAACAGATCCACGAATGGGAACTCCACCCTCAAGTTCTCCTCCCAGTCTTCCAAATGTGGGGTTTTCCGGACATAGATCTGTTTGCCACAAACCTAAACGCAAAATGCCCAAGCTTTGCATCCAGACATCCACACCCATTGTCCAAGGGCAATGCAATATGGATGAATTGGTCAGGGATGCATAAACAATTAGACCTAACAGTGGAACCTTCTAGCTGCCAGCACCTAACCTATTATCACTCCATCAATCTTGTCCCTTCTATACTAGCTGGGATCTGTGTGCACACTGAATGGCACCCACCGTCACAGTGCTTGTTCCTCAGGAACCTAACAATTCAGAACAAAAGCACAGGTGCACCACACAACGGAATTTGATCAATAAGGACAGTTATGAAGTCCATATCCAGAAAAGAAAGTTCTTCAAGTTTTCTTTCTTTTTATTCCATTTTCATTTACGTAGATAAAACACAGAGTCCAGTTCTAATGACTCACACACAGTACAGCCAGCAGCGTTTCGTCCTAGTGCAGGACTTCTTCAGGGCTGTTAAATACAAACAAATAAATATACTTATATAAAAACAACACTTACAACACATATAAGACATCCTATACATAAATACCAATGGGCTAGTTTCTAGCCCATAACCATATCACACTATTTTACATACTTACACATTATACACAACAATGACAGACCGACAAACTATTGAGCAGTTATGAATTTTTCTATTTACATTTTATGAACAATACATAAATACTTAATATTAGTTGACACATTATGAGGGCCAGAAGTCCCAGCCGGGACACCATTATCAAAAATACCCTCATTTTTGCCTATCTCCAGTGACATCATATCATTCACGCTTCCACTACGTGAGATAGGAACACTGTAATTCATTGTCAGTGGTAGCAAATCAACAAGAGACAGAAAAAGAAGAGAGAGAATGGAATTACCCATCTGGGCTTAGATGCAAGAAAAGCAGAACAATTAAGAATCCTGAAAGGGCAATATCATAGAAAGAACCCAATATATACAAATTCCAACATTATATGGATACCCGAAATGAGAAACTAAAGTGTCAAAGCTTGATCAAAAGGTCAATCCCCCATATTCCACGGATCGACAGAGGAGGAAACAAGACACACCATGGAATCAATAAAAACAGTAAACAAATGAATACCCACCACTAGATGATGGTAGAATCAAACACTTCCATGAACAGAAATGTCATAGGATTCCCTGCTAGTGAGCTGTTTCCCGTCCGGTATGTTTCTATAATATAAGTATACGGCAATCAATGTAAATTACAATTTGAACAGTAAGTAACACAAATAGAGCTATATTAACAAAACAAATACCATTTTCTCCAAACTTACATTATATCAAGGATTAGAGCCGTCTATATAGAGGCCACGACCAAATAATGACTAAAAGGCACATCCCACAATGGTGATGTCCAACACCGCCAGGTTATGTTACGATGGTGTTCAAAGCAAATCCTGTAGGAGTTTATCTAAAGTGAGAGAGGAATATTACAAATCCATCATAAGAGCCCCATAGAGGCATGACAAGTATTGATGTAACAGCAACTCTGCTTAAACTGATGGAAAATCAGTAGGATTTACATGATATCCTGCTAAGATGAAAAAACCTAATAAGTGAGCACATACCTTCAAAATATCACGCGAAGGCCTAGAAGTAAGAGAGGTAACACCACTTGATGAGGGATAGGCTTGTACAATAAATAACACCGCTAGACCTACAGGGAAATAATTAACACTAATCAGTAACATCCCTTCCATGTCCCGGAATACGAATCTCACTTGAGCATACTACCTGAAAAAATCATATAAACATGGTGGAGAGAACTGTAAACTATCTAACTACTCCTTACAACCCTGAGCACCTTCATTAGTATGTGGCATCTTATCTATAATACATCCGAGCAAAGGGGACGTCCCATCGCAAAACAACTCTTAAGTTGCAAACCAATTAGGCAGGAAACCAACAGCCTATAAGAGAACTGATGTAGCGTATATACTGCGCTGCTTAGTTTTGCATTCTGCTTCGGCCATCTGCGATCCACTCTCATACCGATATCATGTTCTCATCATGTACCGGGAGAGAGGGGGGTTAGTATGAGAACCGTATTGATTAGATGTCTACTTCCCAAGGGGGCTGGTGACTAACATATTTATGAATGCAAGGTTCAGTTGTCATTTTTAACTACAATACGGGTATAATTCTCGCATTCCATGTTGTGGGTTAATACTTATGGACTGCTGCCTGATTTGGTTACTTACTTCTCTTATAGGCTGTTGGTTTCCTGCCTAATTGGTTTGCAACTTAAGAGTTGTTTTGCGATGGGACGTCCCCTTTGCTCGGATGTATTATAGGTAAGATGCCACATACTAATGAAGGTGCTCAGGGTTGTAAGGAGTAGTTAGATAGTTTACAGTTCTCTCCACCAAGTTTATATGATTTTTTCAGGTAGTATGCTCAAGTGAGATTCGTATTCCGGGACATGGAAGGGATGTTACTGATTAGTGTTAATTATTTCCCTGTAGGTCTAGCGGTGTTATTTATTGTACAAGCCTATCCCTCATCAAGTGGTGTTACCTCTCTTACCTCTAGGCCTTCGTGTGATATTTTGAAGGTATGTGCTCACTTATTAGGTTTTTTCATCTTAGCAGGATATCATGTAAATCCTACTGATTTTCCATCAGTTTAAGCAGAGTTGCTGTTAATAATACTTGTCATGCCTCTATGGGGCTCTTATGATGGATTTGTAATATTCCTCTCTCACTTTAGATAAACTCCTACAGGATTTGCTTTGAACACCATCGTAACATAACCTGGCGGTGTTGGACATCACCATTGTGGGATGTGCCTTTTAGTCATTATTTGGTCATGGCCTCTATATAGACGGCTCTAATCCTTGATATAATGTAAGTTTGGAGAAAATGGTATTTGTTTTGTTAATATAGCTCTATTTGTGTTACTTACTGTTCAAATTGTAATTTACATTGATTGCCGTTACTTATATTATAGAAACATACCGGACGGGAAACAGCTCACTAGCAGGGAATCCTATGACATTTCTGTTCATGGAAGTGTTTGATTCTACCATCATCTAGTGGTGGGTATTCATTTGTTTACTGTTTTTATTGATTCCATGGTGTCTTGTTTCCTCCTCTGTCGATCCGTGGAATATGGGGGATTGACCTTTTTGATCAAGCTGTGACACTTTAGTTTCTCATTTCGGGTATCCATATAATGTTGGAATTTGTATATATTGGGTTCTTTCTATGACATTGCCCTTTCAGGATTCTTAATTGTTCTGCTTTTTCTTGCATCTAAGCCCAGATGGGTAATTCCATTCTCTTCTTCTCTTTTTCTGTCTCTTGTTGATTTGCTACCACTGACAATGAATTACAGTGTTCCTATCTCACGTAGTGAAGCGTGAATGATATGATGTCACTGGAGATAGGCAAAAATGAGGGTATTTTTGATAATGGTGTCCTGGCTGGGACTTTTGGCCCTCATAATGTGTCAACTAATATTAAGTATTTATGTATTGTTCATAAAATGTAAATAGAAAAATTCATAACTGCTCAATAGTTTGTCGGTCTGTCATTGTTGTGTATAATGTGTAAGTATGTAAAATAGTGTGATGTGGTTATGGGCTAGAAAGCCCATTGGTATTTATGTATAGGATGTCTTATATGTGTTGTAAGTGTTGTTTTTATATATGTATATTTATTTGTTTGTATTTAACAGCCCTGAAGAAGTCCTGCACTAGGACGAAACGCGTCGGCTGTACTGTGTGTTGAGTCATTAGAACTGGACTCTGTGTTTTATCTACGTAAAATGAAAATGGAATAAAAAGAAAGAAAAACTTGAAGAACTTTCTTTTCTGGATATGGACTTCATAACTGTCCTTGCTGATCAAATTCCGTTGTGTGGTGCACCTGTGCTTTTGTTCTGAATTATTAGGTTCTTGAGGGAACAAGCACTGTGACGAGTGGGTGCCATTCAGTGTGACACAGATCCCAGCTAGTATAGAAGGGACAAGATTGATGGAGTGATAATAGGTTAGGTGCTGGCAGCTAGAAGGTTCCACTGTTAGATCAAATTCCGTTGTGTGGTGCACCTGTGCTTTTGTTCTGAATTGGTCAGGGATATTTGCCTACGCTTTTCCACCTCTCCCACTCATTCCATTAGTGGTTCGGAAGCTCCGACATGCATCCCTGACACTGATCCTAGTTGCTCCCACATGGGCCCGACAACCCTGGTTCACGACCCTGTTGGAGCTCTCAGTAGTTGCTCATCAAAAACGACACCTCACTTCCAATCTTCTCACTCAGAGCCATGGAGAGATAAGACATCCAGATCCCAGTCATCTCAACCTTGCGATCTGGCACCTGAAACCTTAGAGTTTGGCTACCTTAATCTTCCGCCAGACTGCATGAACATTATCAAAGAGGCTAGGCGTCCTACCACAAGAGCATGCTATGCAGCTAAGTGGAAGCGATTTGTAATATACTGCAACCGGTCCTGGGATGCTTGTTTCCGGTCCAGGGAAGACATGGCTTGGCAGTTCGGGCTGGACTGTTCCCATGAGGCACAGGGTCAGACTGGTTTGCATGTGGCCATGTCTGAGCTGGGGTGGTGGAGTGAGCTAAAGAATGATGATGGATTAAACCCAGATCAGTTGACTGGGGTGAGTGTTTGATTGGCTCAAGCGTTCCGTCCATCATCCCCTTTTGTATCGCTTTGTTCGCCCTAAGTTGGCGGGGGTATGCCCAGACGTGGGTCCCTTGCTCACTTTGCCACTGGATTCAAGCAGGCCTGGCTGATGACGGCTGGAATGCCGGAAACCGGTCCTGGGATGCTTGTTTCCGGTCCAGGGAAGACATGGCTTGGCAGTTCGGGCTGGACTGTTCCCATGAGGCACAGGGTCAGACTGGTTTGCATGTGGCCATGTCTGAGCTGGGGTGGTGGAGTGAGCTAAAGAATGATGATGGATTAAACCCAGATCAGTTGACTGGGGGTGAGTGTTTGATTGGCTCAAACGTTCCGTCCATCATCCCCTTTTGTATCGCTTTGTTCGCCCTAAGTTGGCGAGGGTATGCCCAGACGTGGGTCCCTTGCTCACTTTGCCACTGGATTCAAGCAGGCCTGGCTGATGACGGCTGGAATGCCGGAAACCGGTCCTGGGATGCTTGTTTCCGGTCCAGGGAAGACATGGCTTGGCAGTTCGGGCTGGACTGTTCCCATGAGGCACAGGGTCAGACTGGTTTGCATGTGGCCATGTCTGAGCTGGGGTGGTGGAGTGAGCTAAAGAATGATGATGGATTAAACCCAGATCAGTTGACTGGGGGTGAGTGTTTGATTGGCTCAAACGTTCCGTCCATCATCCCCTTTTGTATCGCTTTGTTCGCCCTAAGTTGGCGGGGGTATGCCCAGGCGTGGGTCCCTTGCTCACTTTGCCACTGGATTCAAGCAGGCCTGGCTGATGATCGGCTGGAATGCCGAGAGCCGGTCCTGGGATGCTTGTTTCCGGTCCAGGGAAGACATGGCTTGGCAGTTCGGGCTGGACTGTTCCCATGAGGCACAGGGTCGGACTGGTTTGCATGTGGCCATGTCTGAGCTGGGGTGGTGGAGTGAGCTAAAGAATGATGATGGATTAAACCCAGATCAGTTGACTGGGGGTGAGTGTTTGATTGGCTCAAGCGTTCCGTCCATCATCCCCTTTTGTATCGCTTTGTTCGCCCTAAGTTGGCGAGGGTATGCTCCAGACGTGGGTCCCTTGCTCACTTTGCCACTGGATTCAAGCAGGCCTGGCTGATGACGGCTGGAATGCCGGAAGCCGGTCCTGGGATGCTTGTTTCCGGTCCAGGGAAGACATGGCTTGGCAGTTCGGGCTGGACTGTTCCCATGAGGCACAGGGTCAGACTGGTTTGCATGTGGCCATGTCTGAGCTGGGGTGGTGGAGTGAGCTAAAGAATGATGATGGATTAAACCCAGATCAGTTGACTGGGGGTGAGTGTTTGATTGGCTCAAGCGTTCCGTCCATCATCCCCTTTGTATCGTAATATACTGCAATAGCAATCAAATCAATCTGTTAGACGCTTCAATTCAAAACATTATTTGCTATTTACTACACCTGCAGCGTTCCAACTTAGCGTACTCTTCCATACGCTTACATCTTGCTGCAATAGCTGCATACCTACAGAACAGACAACATCTGTCTCTCTTTAGAGTGCCTGTCATAAAAGCATTTATTGAGGGACTTAAAAGAATCATTCCTCCAAGACTTCCACCTGCTCCAGTGTGGAATCTCAACATTGTCCACACCAGACTAATGGGTCCACCCTTTGAGCCATTGCATAGATGTGAACTGCAGATTCTCACTTGGAAGGTAGCTTTCTTCATAGCTATCACATCCCTGAGAAGAGTGGGTGAGGTTCAGGCACTGACCATAGAAGAACCATTTTTACAAGTACACCAAAACAAAGTGGTTCTTCGGACTAACCTTAAATTCCTACCAAAGGTCATTTCTGCCTTTCATATCAACCAATCTGTTGAGTTGCCTGTGTTCTTCCCTCAACCAGATTCTGTAGCAGAACGTGCTTTGCACACTTTAGATGTGAAAAGAGCACTCCTGTACTATGTAGAAAGGACCAAACCTTTCCGCAACACAAAACAACTATTTGTCGCTTTTGTTCTACCACATAAAGGCAATCCTATATCAAAATCAGGCATTGCAAGGTGGATAGTCAAGTGCATTCAGACATGCTATGCAAAACCAAAACGGACACTAACAATTCCCCCTAGGGCGCACTCCACATGCAAACTAGGGGCTTCTATGGCATTCTTAGGAATTATACCCATAGATGACATCTGCAAAGCTGCAACATGGTCTACACCTCACACATTCACAAAGCACTATTGTGTAGATGTGTTAGCAAGACAGCAAGCTAGTGTGAGCCAAGCAGTTTTACGCACACTATTTCAGATGACTGCAACAGCTACAGGTTAGCCACCGCTTTGGGAGATAACTGCTGTATAATCTATGCACAGCATGTGATCTACAGCTAACATGCCTCGAACGGAAAATGCTACTTACCCAGTATGCATCTGTTCTTGGCATGTAAAGCTGTAGATTCACATGCGCCCACCTGCCTCCCCGGGTACCTATACCTGTTGCAGTAATATCTTACTTAGATACAGATATACATGGACATCTCTTACTAACTCCATTATCACCCTCTGCGGCAAACGGTCTAACAATGGAGCCGATGCCCATGCGCACTATCACCAAAAGGAGGAGTCACCTACCTCGTGACTGGAAAAAACTTCTTTGAACAAAAACAAAGTGCAAACATCCGGACCTAACACTGGATGGCGAGCTATGCACAGCATGTGAATCTAAGGCTCTACATGCCAAGACCAGATGCATACTGGGTAAGTAGCATTTTCCTTTTATTGTGAGATATGTATGCGTGGAACGCCGTGATATAGATCTGGACATAATTCAATTTTTATGACAGATTCATATCTGCTAATGGTTATCTTCCATTTCAATGGGCACTATACATTATGTGAGCCTTCGGATGGTCATTTTGGCTAAAATATGTTTCTGTTTCAAGGACGGACTATGATGTTCATCTACCTTGATACTTGGTTTGGTATTCCAGACCTTGCAATGAATGAGTTATTCATTTTAGTTTTCATGAGAATGGGTGGAGCCCTTCTTTTCTGGTGTTTTTAGGTTAGGTTCCTTCAGAGATTTTTTACTGTTGTAAAGAATGTGGGTTACATGGCATTCGTTTTGTCTTTGGCCCTTCTAGTCTAAGGGTTCTTTTGCCCGTTGTGGATTGAATACTGTTGTCTGAATGTTGTCAGATGTCTTCTGACAGGGTTTTTTCCTGTTTCCCTTGAGGCTTTGTTTTTTCCAGGCATGCACGTTTGTTTCTTATTTACATTGTCTATTGTCATTGCCACTGTTTTTATAACGAGCCATGGTCTTTTTCTTTTAATTCCTACGTATGTCTGGACTGTGGTTAATTTCGACAAGCTATGTTCTTTTTAGGAACTTTTGTAGGATTGGTTCGCAGACCCTCCTCTTTGTGGGTATAGCCATGGTATTTAATTCAAAAGTTTAGGAATCTGTGGCTAGATGTCTCTATCAAATGAACAAGTTACTTACCTTCAGTAATATATATTATCTGGTAGAGACACAGTCTAGCCGCAGATTCCTTAACGCCCTGCCGGTCCTCCGTGCTCTGCGACCGATCTGTAGTGTAAGGGTACTACCCCTTTTCAATACTGATTTTATATACCGGTGTTCACTGTTTCACTTAATTGTGTGATTCAACGGTCCACTGGATCATAATCCTTTATCTTGTCTTGGTATTGTCATACCTTTGGTTATGATTGCTTCGTCATTCCTTTTGGTCTTTCCATATGGGCCTTGTCTTGGTATGGTCATACCATTTATTTCCATTTTCTTTTTTTAAAGATATATTGATCTTTTTTGGCACAATGTTCCCACAGCCAGTTTCTATAGTGGCTCCGCGTTGTGGCGCGCAAGGTTTCACATTAGAAACTGATGTCCGAGCGCCGGAGGGGACTTATATGGCTACACTGACATCACAACCTGAGTCGACATCCTCACGGAGCCGTACGGTACCATCCCCTGGCGCGCAGAGGTACTGCTGAAAAATTTCCGTATTCAGTCTGACACCAGTGGAGAATTCAAAAGTTAAGGAATCTGCGGCTAGACTGTGTTTCTACCAGATAATACGTTACTGAAGGTAAGTAACTTGTTCTTCATGTGCCAAATACCCACTGACAAACTGAAAACACTTCCAATGGCTGGCTAACAAGACTGCTAAGTCATCAGTGACCTGACTCGTGTCACCACATATCAAACATCAATATTAACATCATCTGTGGTATCATCGAACACACTCACTACCCATGCATCTCAAAGCCCTTTGGGTGCAGGATGTGTGTTTTTGCTCTGCCAAAGAAGCTCTGGGTGTAATATTTCGGTGTCATGTCCTGTGTTTGGCACCTCCACTCCTAGAGACCATTGGAGTGGATCTTGAACTACGCTCAGCAGACTTAGGAAGCAAAACTAGCCTTATTGCAAGCCCAAAACCAAGTAACTCTTTACCCAGTTTCTGTTAGGTATAGATTTGAAATATGCACAGTGGGCTGTGGATGCAAAGGCCTGTATTTTGATTCAACCCTGAACTCAGCACCTTTTCACCCTCTGCCCACTGGGGTTAAATGTTTGATATCTTAAGCATTGCTTGAGATCTGTGAGGGCATACGCTGTGCGTGCCCTAGGTCAGAGTTAAGCTTTCCTTGCTACCTTAATCAACAAACTTTGAAGATGTAGACCTTTATTTACTTAATCCATTATATTTTTTAGCATTGTAAAATGTTATTTTGTTTAGAAACTACCTGTGTGTTTTTTTAGCTACATCACTCTTGTCATCATTACATTATGGATACCAGGAATCAGTCTACGTCTGTTTCACATCTAGTAAGCAAAAAAGCTGCCCGAAATTGACTAATTCAAGTCCCATTTGCTAAATAATCGCTACAGAAAAAAGTAGAAAACCATGAAATTTATGACCAATATTCTTCAAAATGTAATGACTGAAATTTTTTTGTTATCTGATCATGTAATGTCCATTTATTAAAGTAACATCTAACATTTGGACTGATAAGTACACACTTACCCCTCAAACCCAACAATAATAACTATATCAATTCCAATGTACTTTGAATATTTGAATGACAATTGTTTTCGTATAACAGGTGTTATTCTAGGTAAATATTTTAAAATCTTATGTCATTATGGTTTCATAAAGTTTGCATGTTTTATTACAGGTCATGTTTGTGAGCAGAAATTTAAAAGATCTGATTCACTACCACCATCACGATCTCGTATCGTCTCAGCCCATGACGGCACAAGTGGGTTCCATGGAGGTAGTTTATATTCCTATAACGCCAATAGTGGTAGGTATAACTATGTTTTCTGTATTATCTTTTACTTTTATTTTAAAGCCCTGTCCTTTTTAAGTGCTTTACATAAAACAATATAACAAATAAGTAGAGAAAGATGTACATGCACATGAAATTAAAAAATAAGCAAAACAAAGCAACAAGGATCCCTATTAGGAAACACCATATTATTTTACAGTTTCAAAAGCAATTGATATGAACTGTTGAGCGGATAAATATTGGCCTTTATAGATGGAAATGAAAAGGGGTTTCCTCTAAGTCACCTGCTAGACACCTTCCCTATCCACACTCTCTCTGGTAATTAGATAGTCCCCATTCATAAGGATTGAGCCCACCACCTGATGAATGATGTGTCAAAGTGTCAAGGAGCTCCTTTCTTTAACAGATGGCATGTCCTCACGACCCAGTCATGGCATCTCAACCTCACTTGGCTTGAAATTGCCTTTGATTTGAGCTTTGGGGTGTCAGTTGTAGGCTTAAAATTACAAGGTGGAACATTTAGTGTTACCAAATTACTCTGCTGTTCCTGCTATTTAGGGCTAGGTATATCACACCAACTTCCCACCAATGGTTACTCTGCTTCAATTCAGAAATGGAGTAGATTACTCAACATTAGTTTATACTCATTCACTTAAAAAAAAAAACCTAATTGTGCATATACAGACGAACCAGTGACATTTGTTTATCCTCGGAATGCCCATGAACTTGACCACCTCCTGAAATGGGAAACACAAACCATCTTCCCGTATAAGGGACAGCAGAGTCAAAAAAATGTTGCTCTTTTACAAAATTGGCCATCATTGTTTGCAAATTTCCAGAATGAGTGATGTAGCATTTGCACATAATCCTCCTTTCTGCTATTTGTTTGGTGTCTCTTTTTTTTGGGGTGTTGGCTCCAGTATGGTGCTGAAATCTATGAGAATACTATTGATCCTAAGGCACGATTAGCTAGTTTTGCATTCCATCTAAATTCTTGCAAAACGTAATTCTTGCAAAATAAAAATCCTTTGTTAAGAAAGATTTTTATTTTATATGTTGAATAGGTTTAAGGTATTACTTTGTCTGCATTTAAGAAAGCCAGTTTATCCTACTTGCTTTCATCTACTTCCTTTTTCTTGTTGATCTCCTTACATTCAACATTGATGCCTTTGTTTGGCACTTCCTCCCCACCTGCTTCTTCCCTCTATTGAGATAAAGTTTTCCCAGACATAAGGAAACCTGCGTGTCACTACCTTCTGTTTTAGGAATCACATTTCTGGAAAAGTCTAGTCCTGACCAAAACTCTACTTAGACAAAAGTCTCTCTAGCTGTCACTTTTGCTTTAGCACCTCCCTGTAAATAGAGGTTTCATATTGACCAAAGTACAGCTGAAACAAACACTATTTGGCCTGACACTGTCCTAATCTTTTGAGTGCTATGGTCCCAATAAAAACCACTATATTTGGCTACTTTGAATGACAGGAGTGTCACTGACTAGATGCCCACTTTCTCCTGTGGAGGAGGAAAGCAAAAGTGTCTAGAGGGAGTGATGTGCACTAATCCTGGAGGGCCAAGGGAGGTTGGCTTTAGGAGGAGATAGGAGGGAGAGAGATATATAAGTTCTGTCATTTTGCAAAACTGAAGAACAAAAGCATTATGGTATATTTCTGCTCTAAAGAAGCTCTGGCATGTAATATCTGATAAAAGAAGGAGAATGTGCAGGAATTCTGACATTTGCCAATTTCACCAATGAGTGTTAGCTTTACTTTACATAAATTGTTATCACTACTCTCAAGGTAGAAAGCTGTTCGAAACAGAGATGGTTCAAGATCTAGCTTTTAAATTCAGCTAATATTTATTTGGATTATTTATTCCTGACTGATGTGAAAAGGCCGATATGGAGCTCTGAAAGCTGCCTCAAAGCAACCAAAGTGTTAATAAATGATGTTCGTGAAAGGCAGTTCCTCTACAGTAATCCTTGGTGACATTTGTGAACTAAGGAAATATATTTGGTATTTTTAAGAAGAGAGGCATTTACTTAACCCCTAAACTGTGGGAACTTGCTTCTTTCATATCAAGTCCAAACAATTACTGAGGCATCGTCCCCAAAAAATGTGAGACCAATTTTGGAACTTTAAATAAAGTGAGTGAACAAATTAGTTGTAAATGTGTAATTTAAAATTGAAGAACAAACTATGTGCAGGGGAACAGTATGAGGCGAGCCTTCTCTTAAATATTATGTAAGCTCCAAAGATCAAGTTAGCCTGATTTTTTCAGAATGCATGTTTATGGGATGTTTTATGTATGTATGTAACACTATTAACAATTTAATTTCAGTCAACATATGGTAATATGTTAGTATGATCAGGGTACCTTATTTTAGGTTTCTGTCGTCAGCGGAAGAGGTATCTCTGAGTTGGATTTTTAGAAGTTACCTTTAATTCCATACAGTGTCATGGCCATCACAAACTGCCTCCCCAAATTACTCAAGGAGCCATAACCAATAGTTAAAAACATTTATTGATTAAAATAGTCAGAAAAGACTTGTTCATGATCTGGCCCCTCCCCCCCGCCCAAACTGATAAATCCCCCAGCGAATGTTTTTTTTTTTTTTTTTAACTTTCTTAGAATAAGATTTAAAGACAAATCCTTTATACAGGCAATTGATGGTTTTATCTTATTTAAGCCAAAAGCACGTTCAATGGCTTAGAGGGGTTGCCAAACGAAAACCCTTACCATTCTATGATATCCTCTTAAGGCCGCTGTAGAAACATGGTTGTAACATTAAAATTCAGTTCACACTCATTTGAGAAGAACTCTCATTCTCATATTTCGACTTTGTAATAAGCTCATCATGGTGTCAGAGAAACAGTTGCCCAATAGAAATGCATGCTCTGGAATTGCCCTCAACTGTTGAGTACCAAAATATGTAGCTTATTGTTTCTGTGAAAACAAAATCATTGGAAAGCAAAAAACAAAAAAGAAAGAAGAGAATGGGTGGGGAACAAGAAAATTGTTAGTGGAAAGCAGCCAGATGAGAGCACAAGTTCCTCATTCTATTAATATTGCAACACTTTATAACATACTCTTACATAGGAATAATGAATTACATGTAAGTTAGAATGTGCATTCATGCTTTAAAATTGTATTTCAAGGGGGTGTGGCCTGGTGGGGCAAGATGGCGGCTGTGCTCTAGTGAGCTCCCATCTGTCATCGCTGAGAGGCCGACAAACTGGGTGCTGGCATGCTTTTACCGGTCGGCTCAGGATCTCCCTGATTCCCTGAACACTTGGTACCTCTCCTGGCCAGAGTGAGCAACTGAGCCGGCCTGACTGGGGTATTTCCTTTCATGCAGTCTGTGACCTCTTACGGCCCAAGATGGGGGGGGGGTCTGAGGACCATGAGCCAGAGCCCTCAAGCTTACCTTGTGGGCCCTGGGGCCCCATGGAGGTGCGCCCCCTACGTTTTACCTACTGCTGGGGCGGGGAGTGCCCCGGAGTGATAGTCAGAGTGATGGGGCCCCCCATTGTAAGGTCTGGCTGATGCCCCCTTGACTTTGTTGCTTATTAGAGCTTCGTCTAGGGCCCGCTCATCACCAGCCGGGCGACATCGGAGGGCAGGCAGCTCTGGGCACGGAGGGAGCAGTGAGAGGCCCCCTGAGGCGAGCACCAAAGAAACTGGTAGGGGTGTGTGTGGGAGACGAAGGTACCGTGCTGGCGTCATGCTTGCTCTTCTGGGTTTCCCTTCCTTCCCTGCTCCCCTCGTTGAGCCCTACCCCAGATGTAGTGAGGATTATGTCTGGACTGGACAGGATTGAGTCCCGGGTGGAGGAGTTATGGTGCAGGATCTCCTTGATACAACATCCACGTCGGACTAGGACCTGCTTCTCTCTCCTGTGGGTTTGATTGACTTGAACTCCTTCTGTCTGTGTGTGCTGTGGTGCTGGACCAGGGGTTAAAGGCTGGCGGCTTGTGCTGCCCATTGTGCAAGTGTGCTAGCTTCCCCCTGTGGTGAGCCTGGACGCGGTACCTTCTCCTTGGTTGGCGTGGTGCTGAGGCGGTGTGGCCGGTTAGCCTCCTTCTGTTGATTTTCCCTTAAGTCTCTCAGTGGCAGGTCTTGTGAGGGTAGACCGTCATGGGTCGGGATAAGGTACCCCGGGGCCTGGCTAAGATGGACAAGTTCACTGCTTTAGTGGGCAGATCATGGAATACCACGGTTCTCCTGCAGGCGATTCAGGACTTTGGCAGTGGAGGCTAATTTCGGAGAGGTTGGGGTGGATGTGTCTTTGTTGCGTCAAGATCTTCGCCAAACTGTAGATTGGGTGACAGAGGCTGAAGGGAGGATATCTGAACTGGAGGACACAGTATGAAGCCTTTCGTCAGACGCCACCCACTTGTCTCAACATAGGCCCACCGGATTAACCTCCAGATCATTGGATTCCCGGAAGGGGCTGAGGGCTCAGCCTTTCTTGAACAATGGCTACAGTCCTCTTGCTTCATTCTCTAGCAGGATCACAGATCCCTGGCCCCAAAACCTCCGCCGGGGCTCCTGCGCCCGCTAATAACAAGATTTCTGAACTACAGAGACCATGATGCCATCTTGCGAGGTGCTAGGGGAAAAGCCACCTGACGTTCGAGTCAGGACGTATCATGATTTTCCCAGACTACACCAGGATGGTCCAAACATGGTGCAAATCGTACGACCAGGTGAAGCAGAAGCCCCGCACTATGCAGTTATGTACATGCGTCTGTATCCCGCCAAGCTTCGTATCATTCACAACTCTAAATCTGTGTTTTTCGAGTCCCAGGTTAAGGCCTGGACATGGCTCACTGAGCAGAGACCATTGTCTGTCAGTCCTCCACCGCAGTGGTAGTCAGCCAGTACCTCTACAACAAAGAGCCGTGGCCCTGCGAGGGCGAGGGATAAGAGGCCGCGGAAATGGCCCAGCCGGCGACAAGGCGAGAAGTCTGATACGGAGGGGTCATCTGAGTCTGAGGGAATCAAGGCTCTCCATCTGGCGGATGGACCAGCCCCCTGCTTCCTCCTGATCTCGAGCTGGACATGGACAGGGATGCCACAAAAGGGGGAAAATGATTTCAGGTTTTCAGGGGGGGTTGTAATCTGCCATTCCTATGTACATCATTCCTTAGTTAGCTTTGTAGTTTTGGTTGGAGATGGGCGACAGATGCTTCTACTGGGTGGGATGCATAGGTTGGGGGAAGTTGGGTGGTAGAGGGTTTGTTCTTCAGTTGCAAATGTTTGTTTTGGTTTCTTTGTTGCTCCCTAGTACTTAGTACCATACACACCCACATTAAGCGTAAACAATTTACAGAAATGGTGACTGCGGCCTAGTAGCTGCACATCTATCACAGGTCGTCGATATAATGTAAATATACAGTATTCAATGTTCAAGCATACAGTGGTGCTGTCATGCTGTGCACCGAGCCACCTTGGGTGCCAATAAGCCGCACATTGTTGCCAAAGTGCAGGGCTGTATCTAAAGAGAAAGAGTGCACTGTTGGCTGTTTAGGATTGGATAAATACTGATCAAAACTCTACTTCTGAAGTAAAAACGTTGTGGGTGAACTCGACCTCTGTTGATTGGATTTGATCATTGCCTCTGAATTTTATCAAGAATGGACTGTATGCCATTGACTGGATTGTGTGTGCTGTAGTGCACTCTTTCTCTTTACCATACACACCCACGCCTGGACATGTCCTGGATCCCTTGTGGGAGGTCTGCTACCTCTTCCTCTGGGTGCCCTGTCTGACACTTCACTCTCATTGGGATGGCGACAAACTCAGTTGTGATGTCCTGATGGACCTTATTTAAAGAGGGACTGACTTCAATTTGTACATAGACATAACCCTAAAATCCTCTTACTTCAAGAGATCCACCTCAGTGGCCACAATTGCCAATTCTTGGCCCGCAAGGGGTATGATAGGGTGTATCATGCGGGTTATGCTTGCGGCTCCCAGGGGGTAGCTATGCTCCTCCATAGGATGTTGCCCTTAGTGGTGATAAAGGTTACGCGAAACGACCATGGTCTGTACGTGTCTCTGGAGTACTCTTTGGAAAGCACCTCCTACAACGTCTTGGGTGTTTGTCCCTCCATCCACTCACCAGTCCACCTTGGCCTCCCTTGGGGACTTGATAGCAGCCTTGCCTCTTTGAGTGACCATTTTAGGGGGGATGTTATGTTATGTTGAAGGCACTTGTTAAGCGCACGTACACCGAACGGTTTCATGGCGCTGGAGTCAAAGGGGAGGATGCAGCGGTAGGGAATTAACTAATCATATGCCTGGGAGAACAGCCAGGTCTTGAGCTGTTTCCTGAACTGTACATAAGAAGTCACAGACCTCAGCTCAACAGGAAGCGAGTTCCAGAATTGCGGGGCCACAACCGCAAATCTTAGTCCCCTGTGTTTCTTGCGTTTAAATGGTGGAATATCCACCAAATTCAAGTGGGAAGAGCGCAGATCCCGAGAGGGAGTATAGCGCTGAATCCTGGAAGAGATGAATGCTGGACTATTACCAAAGAGGGCTTCGAAGATGGTACATCCCAGCTTAAAGGCACATCGTTTAGCCACAGGAAGCCAATGTAGACTCTTCATCAGCGGTCTAACATGGGACCGTCTGGGCTGACGAAAAATCAGCCTGGCCGCTTGGTTCTGAACCAGCTGTAAGCGATGTAGCTGATATGCTGAGATACCAATATACAATGAGTTGGCATAATCAACACAGGAGATTACCAGAGCTAGGATGACCAAGGTCAGGGCTTCAGTGGTCAAGAATCTACTGATCTTCCAAATTCTTCGCAGTTGAAAGAAGCAAGCAGAGACCACTGAGACAATCTGGGCTTTCATCGACAGATCATTACTGATCACAATGCCCAGACTTTTAGTAGAGCCTGCTGGGGATGGAGGATTTTCCAGCAATGGAGGCCAAAAGTTGAAATTCCAAGGGTTGGCTGACCCACCCGTAAGGATTAGCTCGGTTTTATCAGGGTTCAATTTTAGTTGATTGCTATTCATCCATTCGCTGATGAAGTTCAAAGTGGATTGAAAATTAGACACAGCAGCTGCAGATGAGTTGATATCAAATACTAACTGAAGGTCGTCAGCATAGTTAAAGGTTTCGACCTTTCTTTCTCTCAAAGAGCAAATCAAGGGTAGTAAGTACAGGTTAAATAAAAGGGGTGAAAGGGAGGAGCCCTGAGGTACCCCACAGGTCAATTTCATTTTGTTAGAGGAGAAGTTGGCAAGGCGAACCGCTTGAAATAGATTGCTGAGAAAAGAAAAGAGCCACTTCAACGCCAGACCCTGGATCCCGGCATTGCTGACATGGTCAATCAGGAGATCATGATCGACTGTGTCGAATGCAGCTGACAGATCAAGGAGGACCAGGGCCTGGGTGATACCTTTGTCAGCCCCCCTTCTAAGCTCGTCCATAACTGTAAGGATAACTGACTCCGTTGAGTGGGCAGGTCTAAAACCTGCCTGATGAGGATCAAGAAAATGAGTGTTCAATGAAGGAACTGAGGCAGTTTGCTACATGAGCTTCTAGGATTTTTCCTAAGTAGGGCAGCAAAGAGATGGGATGATAGTTGCTGAGAACCAGAGGGTCTGAGCTAGGTTTCTTTAGAATCGGAACAATTTCCGCACTTTTGAATGTATTAGGGACTATACCCAGCTTGAGAGAATTGTTCAGGAGTGAAAGAGGGGGTCCGGGCAAGTAAGAAAGGCTTCCCGCAGAATGTGAGGAGGACAGCTATCAGTAGGGGATTTCAACAATGTCATGGTTCGGCTGGAGTGGCACAAACCCCGGGGTGGGTCACAACGGGTGGGAAGTGGGTCTGGCGGATTGGGCCGCCGTGTTGGGTCTTAGTGATTCCTGGCGTATCTGGAACGCTGGGCAGCGCATATAGATTATTCGTTCTTCCCAGCGTCTGAGGTGTTACGAACTTTGGGGTCACAAATACTACCCCAAGGGATTTCTGATCATCCCCTGGTCATTACCTTTATGGGGGGTCCTCTATCAGGAGTCGGCTCAACGCATGGCTCTTAATGGACAAATCATTCATAGAAAATCTATCAGATGAGCTGAAGGTCTTCCTCCACATCAACAAGGGCACTGTGGCCTCGTCTGGGGTACTCTGGGGGGCTTGTAAGGCCTTCATGAGAGGGATAGCCCACTAGCACGCTAGAGGGCAAAACGTGAAAGGCAGGCCCGCATTGCGAAACTAGAAGTCACTCCTGGAGCGGGAGCGAGCGGGGGGCCCCAAACAAACATACAGACCAAGTGCGGCATCAACTGGAGCTTGACAGAGCACTCTGTCAGGAGTGTATGGAGGAAGCTTGGAAGTGCTGGATGGCCTCCACTCTGCGGGTATATGAGTGAGGCAACAAATCGAGTGAGCTTCTCCATTTGGTGGCCACAGAAGAGGTTGAGGATTGGGTGATGCCCAGCATTAGGGATTAGGCCAGACACCTAGTGGAAGACTTGTGGGTGATCGCAGAGTGTTCGATCGTTATTACGAGCGGTTGTATGAGGCCTGACCCAGCCGAGAGCAAATCGACAACCCCACTGGTCGCCGATATTACCATGCCACGACTCAAGGCTTCCGATAGGATAGCTTTAGAGCAGGAGATTAATCTAGAGGAAGTTGGCAGTGCCTTGGCGGAACTTACTGCTGGGAAAACACGGGCCCGGGCGGCTATCCGGTGGAATTCTACTGTAAGTTCCAGCCGGAGATTCTTCCTCCTGTCCTTGATCTAGTCCTTGAGGCTGTTACTGCTGGGCATTTCCCTCCTGACGCTGATGTAGCAATGACGGTCGTTTTACCCACACCAGCCCACCCCCACGGACACTGGCCTCGTTTTTACCTATTGCCCTTATGAATACGGAGGTTAAACTGTAAGCTAAGCTCCTAGCCATGAGATTGATTCCAGTCATTTCCCACCTGGTGCACCCGGACCAATGTGGCTTTATCCCCGCCGTAGCACTAGACATTGCATTTGACGGGTACACTTGGTGTTATATCGGGTTAGAGTGCTGGGAAGTGAAACGGGTGAACACCTACTTACTTTCTATACATCTTGCCCAGAAGGAGGTGGATCGCCCCTTTATGTAGGAATTTGTTAATTACAGATCGAATGAACGCCGTCAGGATTTGTAAGAGCGAAACAGCCCAAGCGGTAGTGGTTCCAGTTTCCAAATTTCTTTTCTCACCCTGTGCCATTGGACAAAAAGAATTATTGAAACTTTTGTGCCTCTTGCTTCGAAACCTAGAATGATGTTGATATATGTACATTATCAACACTGAGATTTTTTAAATGTATTTGATTTTATGAATTTTAATAAGCTAGAGTTTTTTTTATCTATGTTTTTATCTACATAGTCTTTTTTATCAATTAATGTAATTATTTAAATGAATGGCAAATTGTTTTATTTGTTGTAGTACGATGAAATAATTAATTTTGGTCTGTCAAACTTTGAAACTTTGACTTATACCAAATTGCCACATTTGATTTACTTATAAGTCACTAGTAAAGTGGTATTATAGGTACCCAGGGCCTGTAAATTACACACCACGAGTGGGCCTGCAACACTTATTGTGCCACCCACTTAAGTAGCTTTGTTAAACATGTCTTAGGTCTGCCATTGCAGCCTGTGTGCAATTTTAATCTGCCATTTTGACATGGCAAAATAAATATTTTGCCAGGTCTAAACCTTCCTTTTTAATACATATACTTCACCTTTAGGGTAGGCCCTAAACAGCCCATTGGGCAGGGTGCATTGTATGTAAAACATTGGACATATGCTTTTAAGTTTTCCATGCCCTGATAGACAAAAGCTCCTAAATTTGCTTTTCACTGCTCTGAGGCCTAGGATAACATTTACTAAGTGATAACCTTTCTTTGGGTACAGTTATAAATGCCATGTTTGGTCTCTAATGACTTGTAATTTAAACCTCTCTTTAATGATAAAGTCAGATTTTAAGTCACAATTCTGATAATGCCACTTTTAGAAAGATGCAAAAGAAACAATTGATGGAGGGAAGATAAAATTTTCAGCAGGACTAACCTGGTCCCTGTATCTAGTCTGCACTCCATAGCGGTCGGCCTGAACTTGTGACTTTCCCCTGGTCTTTCACGACCAGGTGATCGTGCGTGGCTATTTGTGCTTTTAGGCGCTATACCTACTTACATCTTTGAAAATGCAAATCTCTGTTCTACTGATCGCATTTTTATTGTTTTGGTGTCAATTTATTGTTGTGGGATTTTTCTTGTGTTGTGTTTTTACTTTATTACTGTTTGAGTGCTGCATAAATACTTTATACATTGCCTGTAAGTTAAGCCTGACTACGTTTGTGCCAAGCTACCAGAGGGTTAAGCACATGTTAATTTATTGGCTTTTTGTGGTTCACTCTGACCAGGATTATGACTGTTGCTTGAGAAGGGCTCACTACCCCCTCAACCAACAACTCATTTCTTCACACTATATAAACTCTTAAATTGGTGGTTGTTTCTGAAAAGTGAAAAAGAAATGTCCCTGATGCACAGGGATGTTTTTTTCCCATTTTCCTTTGTTTGTCTGCCATGGTTTAAATGGCAGTTCAAAAACAGAAGTAAATGCATTGGAAAAACCTGCCCTAAATGGGATGGGGCTCCCAAACACTTTAAGGAGATGCCCCTTTGGCAGATTGGCCGCCACAGAGAAGTATCTGACAGCGGAGGCAGCTTAGGCTACAATGTCGGACACTCAGTGAATCCTCCACTTCTAAATAAGGCATAGCAACCCCCATTCACCAAACTTTAATTGGTCTCCTTAGTAGCTAGAAATGTGAGGAATGAATAAACGAGAAATGGTTTGAGAAAGAGTGAAGATTTAAAGATACCCACATTCTGGACTTCATAAGAAAGACTAAGAGAAGAAATGGAAGAGGGCCAGGAAGAAAGTTTAGTCTCTAAAAAAGAGAGAGAACTAAAACAACCTAGAGTTCATCCTCTGAGATCATAAATACACAACAAGCAATACTGTAGGTAAAGGCATATCTCTTGTATGACATTACTCGTGTATAAGAGATTTACGCATGTTTCCTTATACAACAATGAAACCAGAGGAGGTAAGATACCTTTGCTTCATCAGTTTATAGGACTGCAAGCCCTCACCCACCCTGGGGTTGCATGATTCATCTTGGGGGCCACTCCTCATTGATGTGTAACAAGTAATAGCTAGGGTGGGCTCATCTTGTAATAAGGGAGTTCTTGTGGTTGAGTAGTTGAAAAAAATAGCATCTTACGACCTCATGAACACATAGCACAGGATGAAAAATAGTAAAGTTACTTCAGAGTTGATCACAAAAAATGGCTTTTCTTGTCACATGTAGGTAACTCTAGAACAACATGGAAATCTGTTCAACCGTTATAAATGGTCAGCATCGTTCAGCCTATTCCTTGGGTGTATAGAATGTATAAGGCTTTCGTCAAGACCTAACCCCTAAGCACACTGGCCTCTCTGGGTCAGCCAACTTGATAGAGTGTCTGAAGATAAGTGTAATTTAAGAAGATGCTTGACATAAAAAAACAAGAAAATATAGGGACAATTCTGGATTGCCTGCTTCTAGTACACACTGAAGGTGCTAATTCCCCCTTTCAGTGAATAACCCAACAAGTTGTTAGTTTTTATTCTACCAAGGATTAGGGGGCTAAAGAGCCTAACTTTACAAAATTCTTTTGAGAGCCATTTTTGCTATAGACCTTCGCCACTTACCACAATTAAGCGAAAGGATCTTCCCCCTTACGATTTGATTGCAGGAGAAAAGTAGCCATTAGTTGAGGATGCACTAAGAACAAGGTTAGAGCTGTAGGATGAGAGGTAATTAACACTTGCTGCCAGATAGACAGCAATAAGGTGAAGTTTAGAATCAACAGAAAAATGATGGCATAGATTTGGGGTTACCTGTATATAGGTGACAGTAACCCCAAAAGCGTAAATGATAGAAGTAAGAGGGTGGTATTGATAGGAAAAGGAAGGACCTTAGGATAGAACTGCTGAGAACGGAAAACTAGAAAGGAAAAGAATTTGAGGACTGACCAGTCCAGTATACAGAGTCCTTAGAACAGGACATATAAAAATGTAAGAACATAGCCAGAGATCCTTCCAAAGAGAACGGGGCAAAAAATAGATTGATCAGCTGTTGCAAGCGCAGCAGAATGTTCTAATAAGAAGAAAAGTGAAGAGAGCATAGAGTGATTAATGGAAGTTAAAAGATTGGTTACAGGGAGTAGAGTAGTTGTAGTAGAGAGACCTGACTGAAAGATAGGCTGGAGTGGAGATAGCTGGGCTTTGGAGTCAAGGTAAAAGAACACTTGTTTATTGACCACTCATTGGAGTGGAGGCTATTATAATGAATGGTAGCAGGTCGAAAGGAATTAAGAACGATTATAGATGGAAGAGAAAGGCTAAAAGAAGAAACTTGGTAAAATGCAAATGAATTATAGATATGAGCCGTGACTTGGGAACATGGTAGCAGTGTGGCACACCTTTTTAGGTCTCGCCCTGAAGCCAGCGCTTGCGCTGGGTCTGGGCGAGACATTTTGTAAGTGGGCTTTCGGAAATGCGACCACTTTTTTTTGGCCTGGCCTAGAGCATGCGAGAACGCGCACAGTAACGCGCTTTCCTCGCATGCTCCAGGCCATCTGGCTTTCCTCTTTATTGCTCCTTCCCTCCCCACCACAGAGCGCGTCTAGCGGCCGCGCGGCCGTGTCACTTTCACGGCCGCGCGTCACTTGCTCTCCGGCTGCTCCCCCTCCCCCACCACAGCGCGCGGCCAATGCTTGTTTTTGTTGGGTCAAGTTACTATCTAGACAACTCGCACCACGATTCGTGCTTTCACTTTCAATAAAGGGGGACTACGTAATTTTTTTTTAAGAGCGCTGTGCTTTTTAAACGCGCTACTGTCTACTTATTTTACTGCGAGGCAAGCTCGTTTCATTTTTGCGTTGCAGCGCGAGGCAATTTCTTCCCGTCCCCCCCCTCCCCTCCCGCAGTCCGGTGCCTTTTCGCTCCCAACCCCCTCCTCAGTCTGGTGCCTTCTCGCTCCCCGTCCCTCTTCCCCCCGCAGTCCGGTTGCCGCCTTGCTCGCCCGCCGCCCCCCCTCCTCCCCGTTCATGCCTTCAAATGCTTGTTCATTGTGTACCAACTGCGCATTAATTCATATGGTTAAATGCACTGAATGAAAAATACGGATGAAACAAACATATGCATTTTGTAATGTGCCCCAGATAATAAGTTTGGGAATAGTTGTAGAATATATAGCTCTGAATTTGAGGTCATCTAGCTCTTATTGTTCTTAAGGTTTGGCGTTTCATGTACAGCCATCGCGTTGCTGACTTCCGGCAGGATTCTTTTTGTTTGTATTACTTTCTTTGACGTTAACGTCAAGTGCTATCACTGCTACACGTCTTCTTTGTGGTGCATGTTGGGTATTGTAGTGTCATTACTGTTTGAGGCCCTTGTTGAAAATGCAGCTCAGAGAAGCCCAGCAAGGCGTTTCACAACTTGATCACAATCAAAACAGAGGATTTAGTTACGGTGCTTGAAACGCGAACCCTTGCTATCTCAGACGGATCGCAAAAATACCTCTCAGAAAAAATCAAAACGTGTGTTCACTGATCACGCCTTCTCCTCCAGAGATCACCGAGTCCTGACGTACTACATAAAGACGTTTGGAATTGCTAGCGGCGGAGACAACTCGGTGGGATAATGCATCAGCTGCACGGGTATGTGGGCTGTGGCAAGGTTGAATCTCGATCACTCGGCTCAGTCTTTTGTGCTTCTGAAAATACGTTTTCTCACGTTTGCATGGTGTATGCTGTAGACCGAACAAGGTTGCAGAAAGGGGCGACCGTTTTAGCTAGACGAAATGTCTTAAATAAAAACCTTAAAAACACACAGCCTTGCAAGAATGGCATCTTTATCACATGCTTGTCAACATTTGGAAATTCACTTTTTTCACCATAAAACTTTGGAGAAAAAATGCAAGCATTCACATTGATATAAAATACAAATCGAGGGGTGTTTTTAGTACTGGTGATGACATGGGGTGGTTAGCACTCTTTTTTTATTCTCTTCCTCAGGTTAGTTTCAATGGTGCAGAAATGGATTCGTGGACCACAATGGCAACAATGAACTTGTACTTACTTATGATTAGCTGGCTATTTAAACAAGCATTGGCATAGCCAATAGGTCTCGCTTTTGGGACCTTATAAGTATTTAGTTATGCAGCACAATATCCTTGGTGCAACAACATCAACTGTTGCATGGCTAAACACTTATAAGGTCCCAAAGGCGAGGCCTATTGGCTATGCCAATGCTTGTTCTTTTCTGACCTTATTACCCACTTGGAGTAAGAATGAGCCCTCCGGAACAAACCTCACTGACATTACTTCAACCATTTTAAGGCCTCATTAAATAATTACAGTTAGGTGAATTATGTGGCCCATTTTTTGTATGTGATCTTGAAGGAGCCTTGATTAATGGATAGAGGACATAACACCCACCCAGTTTATTCAAGATTTATAGAGAAAAATCAGGATTGTGCAACTTGGTAAAGTGAGGATGCTGAGATTAGAACCCAGGTCCCTTACTTCACCGGTCCACAATTGTCACTGAATCACATATCTCATTTTGCCACTCTCACCTGTCTTTCATTTGGCTTTTCCTATCTTCTACATGACCCTGCTCTCATTTTCATGGGCTTTCTTCCACATTGTCACTGCTTTTTCTTACCCAATTTCCACTCTTTCTTCCGCTCCCTGCACCTCTGTCCTATCAACATCCTTTCCTTATACTCTTATCCTACCTCCTCACTCACTTTTTTACATATCTTCTCTCCTTCCACATTATCTTTCGCCTTCTGCATTCCCATCCGCTCCTCAGTTCCCTCTTTCCATCTTACGTACTCCCTTTCATCCCTTCCTTTCTCCTCTCCTGTGAAGGGTCAAATCTGCCTCTTTGCCAGCCCATCTGTACTTAAATCCTTGCATCTGTTTCATCCCCTTTGGGTGTGCAAGCATTTATTTTAGTAGTGCTTTGCAAACAGAGTTGGCTCTAGGTCATTTCAATTGTAGGTAGACACATGGTAATAGGATCACATAATGTGATTAAGTGTGGAAAGCTGGGGTCAGGATCGATCTGGATATCATATATTGTAAATTATCCTCATTTTCTCAGCCCCTCCTTCTCTGTACTTTTCTCTCATGCTTTTCTCTGCATTTGCTTTCTCCTTTTTTGTTTTTCCAATTGCCTTTTTCGCTGTGTCCTTTAGCATCTGCACTACCCGTTTGCTCTACCATACTCTGTTGCTTTTTTCATCATTTCCTTTCTCCTTTTCTTTCACCTCTTTAAACTCATGTTCTCTTATTTTTTATGCCCATCTCTCATTCTTTCACTTTTCTCAGAAATGCACAGTGGAGATAACATTTTCAGGGGCAGATTTTATTGAGCTGCTAAGTTAGATCCTGCCCTCAGATCGATCTAACCAGCCTCTCTCTTTAGTGCACTCCAGCAGTGCCTGTGCCATTAACTCAGTAAAAGATACAAAATATGCTGTTTCCAAATGTCTGGTTTTATGATCATGATTTTGGTCATAGACTAGAATCCTAGAGAACTGTTGTATACTTGTAAACCACAATTGCCAAGTCTGCATTGATATAGTGTATTATTGAACAGCATGCACATAAGAAAAACTGATGGTATATATCAAAACAACATACTTCTTATGTTACTTTGGCCTCCAGTCTGATTGCCTAGTAAGTGATATACAAATCTGCTTTTGTTGAAATTGATTGATCACTTGGAACATCCCCTTATCACTGTTATCATTTATTACCTTTATTTATTATTCCTTTGGACAGATATTAACCCAACATAAATTGAGCACAGGAATAACTTTGTTTAGAATGTAGTCTTCAGCCTCATTCGTGCCTTGTTTTTGTGATCATTTTTCAGGGAAGAGTTTTTCTCAAGCACAAAAGCTGGCAGATTTAGACAGTGAACTAGGCGCAATGCTTTTCAGCAGAACAAAGGAGGTTAGTGCAGCTTTGCAGCTCTCAAACCGAGAAGCAGATGCAGTACGCAGGCGTAAACTGGAGAGAATGATGTCTGTGCGACAGCAGGAGTCCCAAGAAAACATTAACCTGAGAAAATCTCTGATAATGGTAAGTTTTCTCATGCTCTGACTTTAACACCTTTGCTAGTAACAATGAAAGATTTCTCAATGCATTTTTAATAATGGGCTAAACAGTGATTTGCACAGGATTTTAAAAAGGCTTGGTGTTTCCAGGTTTTGAGGTCTCTGATACACAGACCAATAATGTACAAGTTTAAATGGGCAGGGTACTCCGTAGAACAACAAGGTGTGGCTCCACGTACAATTGTCCTGGAACATCACTGAAGATGGTGTTTGTGTTACCTAAGTGATGTGAAACCTCATAACTGAAATTCAAACTGATTGTGCACTTCTGCATCATCCTCATGTTAGGCTTCCAGATTAAAGCAATTATAGTGAACAGATTCTGCTCCAGCAATAAATATGTGATTCTTTTTAGAGCAAATGCAGAAGAATTTCTCTAAACATGTAGGATCTAAGGGGATCTTGAGACAAAATGATAATGACAAATGGTTCTTGTTAGCACTGTACAGCACAACTAATTATTCCTCTATCAAGAGTAGGGGCAAAGAGCATGCCTAGGGCACGCAGTGTATAAATCTAATGAGAATTATTGACACAGGTCTGTTGGTCTTTTGTACTAATATTTTGGTTGAAATTCACCTTCAAACATTGTACTTCTAGAAATCCGTTGAATGCCATTCTAAATCTTCTTAAATATTATAGGTGAACACTTAGTGTGTAGAGTTATACAGCAGATATCTGATTTGATAAGTGTGATACCTTACCAGACATCCATATGTGATACTTAAAATAGATTACCTGTGTGAGGTAATAACGACTTCTATTCTCAGATCGCCTCAAATTGATTCACTGGTTGAATCTACTCGCAGGAAATTATTGTTATGCTTTCTGAAGTAATTGCATTATTATTGTTGATAAAATATGTATCAGGTTTGTTCAGAACTAAAGAGACTGTACTACAGTAAAAGCCAAATGGACTGGTTGGAAAGATGTGCAGAGTTCTAACACAATTCAACAATAGATAATGAGCAGGTAGTTAACAAGGTGGTAATAGCACAACGTAAGTTTAAGTGATAGACATGAAGGCAGTGAAATAACATAATGTAACGAAATCCTTAAGGCAAAATAAAGGGCACTCGTTATTCAACAGACAACAAAAAGAGTGAAATGAAATATATCCTAGGTATTGATGTAAACAATATTGGCACACAATGAAGGAAGAAACAGATATGGTCTTTGATTAAGGTTTTTAGATCTCTTTGGTAGTATACCGTGCGAAATCAGATAGGGAATGTCTTCTGATTTTAGACAACAGCCTTAAAAACACAGGACCGTTGACATTACAAAAAAAACTTTAAGGGCAAAAAACTTGGTTTGGTGATCATCACCTTGAGGCTTATTTATTTAATTTTGAAAATCATAAAGTGTCGCCCACCTTGGCGGCGGTTTTTGTACATATTTATATGGAAATTGCTGTGGTACCTTATTCAAGAAAAAAACATTACCCAGAATACACATAAATAAATGTAAAAAATAATCGTAATGTGAATCAAAATAAATCATAACCGGACAGACCATAAGAAAGAATTCATTAGGCTTCATGGAGATCCAACCATAGAGGAAGGCTCAGCCACGTAACTAAGGTTTCAGTGTTGCTGATCTCTTTAGTCCAGGTCCTGGAGCAGCCAGATGTTAGCTGCATACTTCCATTCGCTGTTGGTTTCCCAGGGTAGAGTTGCAGTTCTAATTGGATAACAGATTATCCCTTTGTACTCTCAACTCTCCAAGGATAGCTTGGGCTAGAAGTCAAAGCTTATTGCAGGGAGTATCTGATAGAGACATCTAGCCGCAGATTCCTTAACTTAGAATATGCCCAGGCGTCAGACTGGATCCGTAGAATTTTTTGCAGCAGCACCTCTGTGCGCCGGGGGGGGGGGCGCCGCATGGCTCCGCCCTGACGTCGTCCACGGACATGACGTCAGCGGAGCCATATAAGTCCCTCCCGGCGCGCTGACGTTAGTTTCCTTCTTTTCCGCGTCCCAACGCGGATCCAGGAGTAAGCGGTTCCTCTGGCCTGTTGTTTCAGTCCTTCAAACGCCTTTGGCGTCCGGGATCAGTGTGCGATGCCTTCGGGTTTCAAGGCGTGTGAGACCTGTACCCGGCAGATGTCAGCGACGGATCCGCACGCAATCTGTATGTGGTGCCTAGGAGAGCACCACGACTCCAAGGAGTGTGACATGGAGGGGTTGGGCGTGCGTCAGGTGATGAAGTCCAGGAAGCCAGTATTTTAGTTTTTCAAATGAATCTTTATTTTCAATCAGTTAATTCTCACAGAATAGGTGATTATACGGTCAGCCAACGCGTTTCGTTCTCATGGTGAGAACTTCGTCAGGGCTCAGTAGGTGAGTATCTTTCCTTAGGAATTAAAGGAAGACGTTGAAAATTATCGCACTCCACAGGTGTAATGGGTGCAATGTAGCCTAGGTCCAATGTGACCTTTCGTGTCGAAATACAAAAAGTGATCCTTCAGTCAAGTCGGTGTTCCAGGCTATTCCTCTGGAAACAAATGGGGTATCGCAGGGCCTCAGTCCGCCTCAGTTTTATATCTTTGATTCCAGAATCTCCTGCCAGAATGAGCAGACTGAAGAATCGCTTTTTGTATTTCGACACGAAAGGTCACATTGGACCTAGGCTACATTGCACCCATTACACCTGTGGAGTGCGATAATTTTCAACGTCTTCCTTAATTCCTAAGGAAGATACTCACCTACTGAGCCTGACAGTTCTCACCATGAGAACAGCGCGCTGGCTGACCGTATAATCACCTATTCTGTGAGAATTAACTGATTGAAAATAAAGATTCATTTGAAAAACTAAAATACTGGCTTCCTGGACTTCATCACCTGACGCATGCCCAACCCCTCCATTTTGCTTAGGATCTGACTCTCAGAGGCATCACCTGACGGCTGGTGCAAGGGCTTGTTGCGTAAGGGACTTGATACAATTGAAACTGATGTGAGGTGCAGAAACAACAGTCCGCCGTCAAAGTATCTCTATAATTCCAAGGAGTGCGACGCCTTCCGGCAGATGAAGCCGAAGTCCCTGCGGGAGCGCCGGATGAAGTTGTTGACCGCCTGGATGTCCCGCTCAGCGTCTTCACGCCGCCGATCTCCATCTCGAGCTGGGGCTCTTGTTCGGGTCCGGTCACGGAGTCGTTCCCGCAGACGTCGTTCGCCTGACGCAGGTAAGCACAAGCACAAGTCACGGAGGTCGTCGACCTCACATAAACATGACGACGGGGCCCGCTGCTCCCGGTCCTTACCGGGCGCGGGCGCCCAGGAGTCGGCCCCCTTATACCCATTCTTTCCGTGTGTTGGGGCGACTCTGGCCCAGATGGAAGCCTATTCCAAGGCTCTTCAATCCATCTTTGGGTCACCCCCCTCTCCCTGGCGCGCCCTCGGGCCCCACAGAGAGGGTAGGGACTCAGGTCGGGTCTTCGCCGGCGGGTTCGCACTCGGCGCCCGCCGAGTGCCTCGACTCCGGTTTCGGAGTTGCTGCGACGTCGGGACACGGGCCAGAGGGGCATCCCAGTCAGACGTCGAGCCCTTCTGCCCCGTCTCCGCATTGCCCTTTGGGGCTCCCTGCGCCGACACCGGATGCGGCTGCAGCACGGAGTTCGACTCCTTGTCGACATCCTTCCTCCCCGCAGGCCTCAGTGGAGGGCGAGTCGACGCCGGTCCGATGCCAGGCCGAGTCACCTCTGGTGATTGTCGACGTCGATACGACGCTGTCTCGACGTCGGTCGACGCCGGTGCCGGTCCCTGTTGTTCCTCTGTTCGAAGAGGATGAGGACCCGGAGCACCCAGGGTTGTTTCGACGCTCTCCAGCTCCGCTGCCCCCTGGACAGTGGCCCTTTGCTCGGCCTCCGGCTGCGGCGCCTCTCCTTTCTGGTGGACGCGTTAGTCTTCAACCGTCCCCTACAGATGGTTTGTTATCGCCACCTAGAATGGCTACAGAGGCTAGCGCGGCATTTGCGAGGGCTGTTCACAGGGCTACAGCTATTTTACACCTGCAACCCCCCTCAGTCTTCTTGCCTTCTGATCCATTATTGGATCTCCTCCACCAGGATGCTATGGAGGTGGAGCCCTTGCTGCCTTTTGGCGGGTCGTTATTTGACACCCTTCTTGGCACGTGGGCACGGCCCTCCTCTGGAGACCCTGTGGGTCGGGCCATCGCACGTCGGCATCGCCCGGCTCCAGATGACCCTGTCTGTTTGTCCCTTCATCCTAGGGCTCACGGCCGGGTAGTCCAGGCGGCTTTCGCCTCGCAGCCTTCCTCTCCTCTCCCGTTGCTACCTCCCACTAGGGAGTCTCGTTGGTTGGAGACATGTGGCCGCCATATTTTTGCTTCCACTAGTTCGGGCATCCGTGCTCTGAACATGTCTTGCGTGTTTGCACGGGCTACTTTTGCCCTTTGGGACTCAGTCGAGCGTCTTCTTCCCTCTCTTCCAGAGGGTCCCCGTGCTGACCTGGATCGTCTCCTTCATGATGGCCGAGAAATGGCACAATTTACCATTCGGTCGGCCATGGACATCACTGACTCTGTGGGTCGGGCGATGGCCAGGTCCGTTGCTCTGCGTCGCCATGCCTGGCTGCACGATGGCGATTTCCCTGACAATGTTTGGGAGAGTCTTCGGGATTTGCCATTTGATGGCGTGACCCTTTTTGACAGTCATGCGGACTCAGCAGTCAACCGCCTCATGTCTGGGCTCCCATAACTTTGTGTTTTCTAGTCCTTTTGCGGACTTTTATTTTCAGGTGCAGTGTTGTCTCTGCTTGTTCTGGGCCCTGGGTTCATGACGTAATACCCAGACGGCCTGTTCGGCTTCCCGCCATTTTTGCTTCTATTTAGTGCAGCTGGTCAGCTGATTCTGCTTTCTTTTGATTCCTCTGTCTTATGAGTTCGTGCTCAAGAGGTGCCCTTAGCTTGGGTTGAGGCTTACCCTATGCGGGGTATTCGTTGGCTATTGTATAGCTGCCTTCCTTACACAGAAGGCTTGGTAGGCTCCTGTGGAGTCTTCTTCAAAGGGGTTGTCCTGCGGATGAGACTGTGGTCTCTTTCTACTGTTGTGGACCCTTCCTTTTCCTTCTTGCGGCCCACAGGTTGGCATCGCTCTATTGCCTATCCGTTGGGGTCTGCGGTTGGTCCGTAACACTCCCCTGCATCTGTAGATGCTCACTTTCTCGAGGTTTCTGCCTCGCCTGCCTCTTCCAGGAGTGTCATTTCAGCTTCGCCCTCCTTGTCTATGTTGGCTGCCCTTATCGTCAGCCACTGTCCCTTGGACCACCTTGTTCTGTTCCGTTCCGGCACAGTTCGTCCTGCCCATGGGATGACCTCAGGGCAGATCCTTGTGGCGCGGCTCCCAGGCACGCAGGGCTGACGCGGCACGATTCTTCTGTGTTCAATGCGCGTCAGGTGGATGCTCCCTAGTATGTTCGCTGTCACGGGGGGTTTACGCTTTCCTTACGCTTCTGCGATGACTGGTTTCTACTCTCCTCTCTCCGGGATGGGTAGTACTTTCACGTAGTTCAGACCTGTCTGGACTTTGTCTATAGACGGTGGCATCCTCGCCACGTACGCCAATACTGTACATTGCCTTGTGCCCTACTTTCATGGTCACTTCCCAAGCAAGAGTTTCCTCTTCCCCTGCTGCTTTCCACGCAGGAGTTTGTCACACTTCTACTTCGGGCTGCTGCTCTCTGTGGAAGTGTTCTCTTCAGGACACTCACTGTCTTGTGTGGTCTTATATGTACATCTCTTTACAATTTCCTGTTACTCTATGTACGTTTAGTACTGACTCTTTCGAGTACTGCTCAGTCTCCCAGTCTGTCTCGCGGGGTACCGTGGCTCCTCCCTGCCGGGTGGCTGATGTCGCTTACGGGTCTGGACATTGCTCTGTCCGGTTCTGCTGCAACATAGCTGTTGGTACCTATGGTGCGCTCTTGTATTCTTTTATGAAACGCATCCGTCACGGCTGTGTCCTTTCTTGATGTATATTCTGTCCTGCGCTCTACACACAACCAGGGGTCACGCATACTAGGGTTTCCTTGCTGTGGTGTCAGTGGTCTTGCTCTCGGCCTTCTCATGGGAGCAAGCCTTCTGTGTGTGTCCAGCTTGCCGGATCCCTTTCGCCGGTTGACTACCTGGTGATGCATCTCTCGCATCTGGGCTGTTCTCGCTGTGTTCCATTGTGCATTTCTTTTTACGTGGTGTGGTTCTAGCGGTACACACGGTCTGCCCTTGTGTACTTCTGTCCCCCGCATGCGTGTCTCTTCTTGTAGTCATGGTTATATGCCATTCTGCTTGTTGACGTCCGCCTCTCACATGTCATTTTGTGAAGGGGCGATTGCGCAATGACAGGTCTTGTGTCTCTGGTAACACAGGCTCTTCCTGGACATTGTCAGCATCCTGCCACTGCTGTCCAAAGTTTCCTAGCTGGTACGCTTTCAACAGTGCTTCCCCACTGTTGTGCATGCTCTACATGTATGCTCTGACTCGGTCATACCGTCTTGTCCTCTCTCTGGGTCTTTGTCTCTTGCAGATCCATCGGATCCTGCGGATCCATCGGCTCCTATGATCAGTTCACCTTCTTTTGCGGAAGTTATGGACTCTCACATTCCGCACTGACATTCTGGTTCTGTGCTCCCTTTCAACCCTGTATAAACGAGAGGGCTTTCATGCCGTCCCTGGGCGGCTTGTGATGCCTTTGCCTCCCATTGTTTTTTTCCGCTCGTTACAGAGCTTACTGGTCTGGTGTTGGCCACGCTGGCATTGCTGTCCCCACTGTGTTTAGTCAACTTGTTGACGACTGGGTTCTCTTTGGAACTTGGTGGGGTTCAGTCGCAGACCCGCCTCCTATGGGGTATGGCTTTGGTATCTATTCTAGGTTAAGGAATCTGTGGCTAGATGTCTCCATCAGATGAACGAGTTACTTACTTCGGTAACGATGTATCTGGTAGAGACACAGTCTAGCCGCAGATTCCTTAACGCCCGCCCATCCTCCCCGCTCTGCGAGGACCTTCTCAGTTTGGGTTTTATGCACTCGCCTCCTTCCGGGTGGCTTTTGTCTTCCTGCGGGGTGGCGTCTTTCACCTCCCTCCTCGGTAGGATGATTCATTCTGTTTTACTTGTTCTACTCCACCCATTCTCGTGAGTGGGCGGTGGGTGCATGTATCCTTCTACATCCCTACACCCTGGTTCTTCCAGTGTGGGGCCTACTAATGTTCTCCTTCCCTCCCTCCCACCTTCTCCATTGCTTTGGGGTCTCTTGTCTCTTAACTCCACTACAGTCAATTGGTTTGGGGTCTATTTGACTGTGCCTCAGTCCATAGATCTCTTACAGGGGATACGGCATTCCTGGTATTGCCGACCTGTGGTAGATCGTCATTACTTATGTGGTTCGGGTCTTGTTGCCCTTCATGGTCTGCCTTGACATTCTTTTCATATGTCGTTTTGCCTCGGGGGAGGGCATAGCCTTCGCGGGGCTGTTTCTCAGAGCGGTGCTCTGCTCTTTCCCTTCAATTGCTTTCAGTATACAGTGCTTGTCACTGTCATTTATGGTGAGGTTTCTCACCATTCGATTCTTTTTGTTTTTGTTTCACTGATTTTTCATCTTTTTTCGCACACTGTTCCCATATTCTCACAGTTTTTGGTGGTGGCTCCGCGTTGTGGCGCGGAAAAGTTTCTCCAACGAAAACTGACGTCAGCGCGCCGGGAGGGACTTATATGGCTCCGCTGACGTCATGTCCGTGGACGACATCAGGGCGGAGCCATGCGGCGCCGCCCCCTGGCGCGCAGAGGTGCTGCTGCAAAAAATTCTCCGGATCCAGTCTGACGCCTGGGGATATTCTAAGTTAAGGAATCTGCGGCTAGACTGTGTCTCTACCAGATACATCGTTACCGAAGGTAAGTAACTCGTTCTATAGTAGGATTGAAACTCGGGCAAAGTAAGACTCAGTAATCACACTCAAATAAAGGACCAGTCAGAGCTATATCCTGTAACAAAATAGATATTTGTTATTATGAAAACAGACTATTTAAAGTGTGACACAGCAAAAAAAGCTAAAATATGCTTGTGGTTGGAAATTTTAGCTAAAAGTCCTAGATTTAAAAGCAGAAGCAGTATTCTACACTTTATACCTACTACAATTTGCAGTGTTCTTTCCCAGTGCAGAATCCAGTCCTTGGGTCACATGCACATCAGTTAGCCATTTGGGAAGAGGTGTGGCGCCGCGGCCAGGGGCGACTGACGCTGGAATCTGAGGCTCACGGTTCGATTCCCGGCACCGGCGGCAGGTCAGCCCAGCACCATGTGACTCTGGGCAATAGCTTGCTTAATCTTCCCGATGGCCCCCAGCGCCGGGATGCCTTCGGGTAGCTGTTCGTGCTTTACAAATACTGGATTTACATTTTTTACATTTATTTGCTTTTCCTGGCTTTTTCTTTAATGTCCTTGCCACTGTCTTTGCTACCACTTGCCTCAGTGATCATGAAGACAGTGATAGAAACAAAAATAAAGAGTGCACTGTGAGCCCAAATTACTTTCTGTAGTTATCTCTTCTTGCACTTACCCTATCCCCTCACTATCAAACACCAGGTTGCTGACTTGGGATAAGAAGACATCTCTTTAATGCCATTAGCGGGCAACAGATGCATGATGTCACTTCTGCTATGCTGCAATTTTGGTGAATCCACATCCATGTTGGATTACCCTGAGGGAGATGTATCAATTTCATATTTGTTGGTGGATGGTAACAATGATTTTTTTGTGCCTAGTTTTCTTTTCAACTCGGGGTTCCAGAATCGTAGTTCAGTGGGCTTGAGGCAGTGCTACTCATGCGCAAAACACAGTCACGTACTACTAAAAAGAGAAGTGGATCCCGAACCACTGAAAGGAAGGGCTACTGACAGTCTCATTTTACTGGGATGTCTAATGTTCTGCTAAAGTAGGTTACAGAATGCCTTTTGTAGGATTAGTAGGTGACTGTTTAGTTTGCCAACCTGCACTGCTAAATGATTACTGCCTTGAATTTGGCACTTAATGGATGTAACCGACATGAGGGCCTTGTATCTTGAAAATACAAGATCTCATCACCTTTTTCTGCTTGTAGGGGCACCCACTGGACATATTGGTACAACTGGGGACAACAGGACATTGTAGGTAAAGATGCAACCAGACCTTTAAACCACCATATCACCGTAAGTCATGTAACAGCTTCTCATGGTCCTAAAGTCAGGGTAACCATCCTTAGTCAACTAGCTCATTAAGGGTGATAAGTCTCACACAAAAAATAAAAACTGATTTATTGGCCGTCTTTTGTCCATGATTCTGTGTAAGACAGTGCCAATGTCCTGGGAGCTTACTCCTTCCAGTTGGGCTGGTGTCTAGGGGCTGGGAAAGGGCTAATGCTGGTGTACCAGCAGGCACAGTTCATTGGTACCTGCAGCACAATCTTACCTCTTTTCTGATCCAGATATTGCAAATAAACATATAGTTTGGTCTATGCCAGGTAGGTAACGGGCCCTCATAGCTCTGGCGCAGGCTGTTCCGTAGTGATATCCTCCATAAAGGTATGGTTACTTGTGCCTTTGGCTGCTACTAAAGGTCAGGGGAAGCTTCTTTTCTCTCTGGGCATTCTCCTTTGGTTTTAGGCTTCTTCTCAGCCTTGGGGATCCGGGGAGGGGTAAATGTTGATCCTGGTATGTCATCCTCCACCAACCTATTGGCCAAGAGTTTTATTTCAAAGTTATGGTACATAGAAATCACCAGCTCTGTATAGACACTATTTATCCATAGGTGGGATGAGTTCTTCCTGGGCAGTTGAAAGAACTGGGCTAGTCATTCAAACTACATTCAGCCAGTGCATCTTTCCTGCTCCATTCATTGAACAAATGTGGATTGTAGCCTAGAAATCACACCAGGGTGAAACTTATAGGGTCTCTGAGGGCCATGCCCTTATTTGTAGTCTAAGAGCAGGGAAGCCTGCATTGCCTTACCTGTGAACAGTTGGCCCTGGAGAGGGAGCACACTCCATCATTCGTGAGTTTATCCTAATAAAGTCTCCACTCCCA
Source organism: Calotriton arnoldi (assembly GCA_963921515.1). Classification (NCBI taxonomy): domain Eukaryota; kingdom Metazoa; phylum Chordata; class Amphibia; order Caudata; family Salamandridae; genus Calotriton; species Calotriton arnoldi. The sequence goes on along the minus strand of CAWUFW010005218.1, from coordinate 714,163 downwards.
CAACTTCCAAAGAATTACCAGGTTTCCATGTTGAAATGGTATCACAGCACAGCACCAGTTGTAAATGCTGGGTCCAGGGATGTGAATTTCTGGTTGTGGGAACAGAAGACCAGAAGTGGTGGAGCTCTCTTTTGCATTGTGCAGTTTGTTTGTGGAGCACAAACAATGCTGGCCTGAACAAGCTGCAAGTCATTTAACACACCAAAACAAAGCTACATTCATTATTAAATATACAACTATCTTAAAATAAACAATAAAATATAAATCACATACAATAAATAATGTACACTGGCAGACCACTAAAATACACACATTAACAAGAACTATATAAACTCCAAACATCACAGCTAAACCTTAAATCTAATAAACTAGGCAGCTCACTTCAGGATTGATCACTTATTCATAGCTAAGGCTTTATCTCCGCATATTCTTAACCCCAAAGCTGGTACAATATTACCACCATATCATGCTCCTGTTAGTCTTGATTTGGATCTCATACTTATAGCTAAAGGTAATAGCAGATGGAGATTCAATAACTCTTTTATTAGATACTTTATTTGCCTATATTTTCTAGAGACTATGGCTAATGAACTATTTCAGCTAAATTAGACTGATAATATCTCTATGCAGACTGTTTAGACTTCATTAAGATGACTGTCAGGGATTTTATTATCAATTACATATGAAAAAAAGAAGAAAATTTAATATAAAAAAGTAATGGACTTTCTGAGGATTATTAAACAGTTAGAGAATGCATATTTTGCTTCCCATTTCAAAACCTTTCTTGACGAATTGGTAAAAGTTAAATTTCATTTAAATAAGTTGTCTACAGAGAATGCTGCTTCATATTTACTTGAATTCAGTGCTAATTCTATAGAGTTCAGAACAAAATGGGCAAACTCTTAGCTAATTACTTTAAAATTAAAAAAGATCATGTTAGGGTTGAATCTCTTCTGTAGACGGTAATATACCCATTCTCAAATACTCTGAACTTTGAATGAATTCTCACGCTATTATGAAAGATTATACACTCCCAAAACAATCCCTCAGCATAATAACATATTAAATTACCGGTCAGAGAAACTGAAGGCACGTGATTTGCATATACATTTTTCTTCCCTTGAAAATGATATTTTTAATCACAAGATATAATTAATGCAATGCTTCTGGTCCAGATGTTTCTTCTATTGAATTTTATCACCATTTTTCTAAATTGCTTACCCCTAAATTGCTTGTAGTATTTACTTTTTTTGCAGATAATAAATCAGCAACAGGTACTTTCCAAGATGCTTTAATACATCTTCTACCTGAGGAAGGCAGAGATCTTAAATTTTGCAGAACTGTTGACCTATTTCACTAGTTAATAAAGATTATAAAATCTTAGCTAAAATCATTGCACTATGTCTAGACCCTCTATTGACAAATTTATTAGGGAGTGAACAATCTGGTTTCATCATGGACAGGCTTCTTTTGGACAATACTCAAGTTTTCTGTACTATCTTAAGTAAATCTAAAAATTATAAACACCCAATAGTAGTAATATCTCTTGACGCTGAAAAAACATTAGATCGCATGGATTGGAGTTTTGTCTTTCATTCTCTGTTGTGGTTTAGTTTTATTCCTATTTTTTTTACTTAATTTCACTTCTATACTAATCTCCTAATGCATCCATTCTTGTTAACAGCTTAATTTCCAAGCACATATCTTTAAGCTTCATAAAGGAGGCATAGAGGGTGGTCCTAAACATTTCATTCTTTCTCTAGAACCCTTTATTTCCAATATAATACAAAGTGATTAAATAAATGGATTCCAATTTGGTGATAACAAAGTTAAGACTTCTGTTTACTCTGATCTTATTCTTGTCTTTCTTTTTAATCTAGATTCATCCTTACCTGCTTTTCTGGAAGAGGTTAATGATCTTGCAGTGGTTTCTAGATATAAATTAAATTCAGATAAATATGAAGTTCTTCCTCTTAATAGATTATCTTTAGAACATGATTTTAGTTCATTGGATTTTGCATGGAGCACAAATTAAATATTTAGGACATTGGTTTACCAAGTTCAGTGTCGGCTGCTAGGGACCAGAAGTAGTGTGGGGGGTTGAAAAAAAAAAAAAAAAGATCACTTACCTGTGTACGGCCACCACCTCTCCCCCGTCCTCTTCTGTTCCTGACTCCCAGGAGCACACAGGCTCCCAGACTCCCCTAAGCCAATCACGACGGTGCTGTCATGCTGGTATTAGTATTAGCAGCATGACCGCATCGTCATGATTGGTCTGAGCAGCCTTGTTTGCCACTCAGATAGTGCCTGGGAATGTTCACCACCCGGCTGTGCAACACAGCTGGGTGGAGAAATGCTAAGTACGCATGGCGGGTTGGCCATGCTAAGACAGCCGGTCAAACCATCATGCACAGTTATGGTGCCCACCTCTCCTTCTTCCTGCTAGCTGCTGCTGTCCATCAGGATAGCACAGCCCCGCCCTGGCTCAGTGCTGAAAAATAAAATGATAATAACATTGTGTTATTATCATTTTATTTTTCCTTCTTGCACTGCTCAGAGAGCAGTGGGGCGACGCTCCTCAGCCTTAACGGAGAAGCCACCTCTGACCAAGTCTGTTAATGATTCTGTAAAATTAAACCTTAATGAAACAGTTACTAAATTATCGAATTTAGTTGCCAAATGGAATCCTATATTTTTGTCCTGGTGGGGTCACCTTGACTCCTTTCAAATGTTAGCCCCCATTGTTCATTATAGCGTATAGTTCATTATAGCCTCCTTACAATTCCATCTCAAAAAAATCCACTATACCATCATTGTTATTGAATAAGAAAAAAGCTTTATATATCACTTAATAAATTAAAAAGTAATAAACAAGAGGGGAATTCATTACCCAGACGTTCCTGCCTATCATAATGCTTTCTTTTTTAAGCAAACCACATACTGGCTATCAAACAATATAACTCAGCCCACCCCTGTCTGGGTGGGCCTGGAACAGCATCATATTTTCCTTTTTCTTTCAAATAATTTTTATCCTTCACGCAAAAATATCTCTTCCAATTCTCAAAACTGCATGTAGATTAATAAGGCCATTGCTTTTTCCTCATCTTTGTGAAAAAGAACAAGTTCTTAATTCTTTGTTTTGGCCTAACAATCTAATTAAATTAATACTAGAACAATTTATTGGGCTTCATGGAGGAAAAGGTGTTTACTGTGGGTACACCCGCTTGTGCGAAATGACAGACCAATTGTCTTTCTGGAACCACATGACTTGTTTCATTTACTTTCCTCATATATTAGAAAATTAGATTCTTTAACTCGAACCATTTCGAGAACATATAATACATTACAGTCAAGTAATACCCCAACTTTGCAAAATTCTCATCTTTTATAAACACTATTACTCTCTCCAAGAGTTTCAGTCATTTACGAAGCCTTCTATGCTTCTTCTAGTTGTATGCCTATGTTATGTTGTTATGTTAAAATCATTTATAGAGCGCACGTACACCAATTGGTTTCTTGGCGCATGCCTAAATAGTTGTTGACTCACAGTAGGAGCAGGACTTAAATGTTTCATGATTGCTTTGTGGAATAAAGTGTGGCTTAAAATTAGGAAGTCTTCTTGAACTTCTAATACAGCCCACACTTGAAAAAGTTCCCAAACCATCTTGATATGTATGTTTATTAACATGGTTGTGTTAATACTTTTCTTCTATAACTAATATAGTAGCATATGTTCTACACATTTATATAGCTAACAACTAAGATAATCTTTTCTTTTTTATACTTAGTATATTTCTATAATCTTTATCATGGTTCCTCATTCTAGCCAAATGTATTACATTTTTACTTTTGTGTCTCCTTGTTTCTCCTTTTGTTTTTCTTTTGTCTTTCATTTCTCTGACTTTTCTTTCTTCTTTACTGGCTGATATTTATTACTGGCATATTACTGTAATTTTACTTAATCTTGTGGTACACCTACAAGCATAAGTTGCTCTTCAATTCTGTGTTAATTCTTTACATGTATGGATATTATCTATGATGTACGTTCGGGAAAAAAGAAACTCTCTTTAAACTTAAAACATCAATAAGCAAGACATTATCAACGTAAAAAAGGACAGACAATACTCAAGGATTAGGAGCAGACAAGCTGCATAAAGTTCTACTGTCTTATTTTACAATTAAAGAAGGCAGAACTCTCTATCAGCCTAATAAAGATTTCTGCAATTTTAGCACCCATCTCCTTGGTGAAGTGACAACCAGATCTTACACAGTTCCATTTAGCAATAACATGTTTTGATTCTATCCTGGAAGGAAGATTCGTTCTGGTATTGCTTAACTGGATTAGGTCAGCCACCTAGGTTTGTGATTTATTATGCAATGTTTTACAGATAAAGCAAAACACCCAGTGGCTCTACTGTGTGGATTAACAGTTCGCCAACCTTGTAGAGATATTTTTTTAGAAAACTTCGAATTTGCAGAGTCCGAAAATGATGTGATAGCTTAATTTTGAACTCCTTGAAGTAGTCATGAAAAGATGGAGTCACATTTTTAAGCAAAAAGGTTTATTAGCTTGTTTTAGTGTGGTCTACAGAAATAAAAATGCCAATCTTTGATAACGTGGATGAATGATAATGCGACGTTTTGACCACCTTCTGAACCCAGAGTTTAAAACACAGCCTATCATGCCCATCATCAAAAAACATTCTCAGATTTTGGACTACCCCTAATAGTTGAGAGGATTGACCCCTGAAAATTGGCTCTAAGGAAGTAGATTTTGTGATTTAGAGTTTAAGAGAAGCACATTGTTTAGTCTTTGTTGAAGCAAAACCAGTTGTGTTCCAGACTGTGACTACTAACAGACAGTTCTCCAACTGAGCTGCCTCTCCTGAATCCACATTTAAGTGCCAAATTATCTTGATACAATCGTTGTATATCTGACAAGGCAGACAACCAAGGTTAGAGGTCAAGGGGTGGTGCAGGCACTAAAAAGAAAGGGGTAGGTTCAGAACCCTGGGCTAGCAGCATGATGAAAGATGTAGCCTGGCTGAATCAAACCTGCTGGACAGAAATATGCAAATTCCCTACAGGGCTTGTCCTCAGTTAACTATGTGAGTAACAAGTTATTCACGTACATGTATATGCATTTTAATTAGTGCAGCAGATCAGACATACCTCCTATAACCCTAAAAACGTAGGAATGATATTTCTGATGGCTACTTCTACTTGCAGATTCCACACCTATTGAATAATCCCTGGCTTCTACTGGTTCTGGAAACTTCAAAGCTGTAAGATGCTGGTAGGGGGTGCTGACTTCATATAGACGATACAAAAGGGGATGATGGACGGAACGTTTGAGCCAATCAAACACTCACCCCCAGTCAACTGATCTGGGTTTAATCCATCACCATTCTTTAGCTCACTCCACCACCCCAGTTCAGACAGGGTCCCTTGCTCACTTTGCCACTGGATTCAAGCAAGCCTGGCTGATGACGGCTGAAATGCCAGAAACCGGTCCTAGGATGCTTGTTTCCGGTCCAGGGAAGACATGGCTTGGCAGTTCGGGCTGGACTGTTCCCATGAGGCACAGGGTCAGACTGATTTGCATATGGCCATGTCTGAACTGGGAGTGGTGGAGTGAGCTAAAGAATGATGATGGATTAAACCCAGATCAGTTGACTGGGGGTGAGTGTTTGATTGGCTCAAACGTTCCGTCCATCATCCCCTTTGTATCGCTTTGGTCGCCCTAAGTTGGCGGGGTATGCCCAGACGCGGGTCCCTTGCTCACTTTGCCACTGGATTCAAGCAAGCCTGGCTGTTGACGGCTGAAATGCCAGAAACCGGTCCTAGGATGCTTGTTTCCGGTCCAGGGAAGACATGGCTTGGCAGTTCGGGCTGGACTGTTCCCATGAGGCACAGGGTCAGACTGATTTGCATATGGCCATGTCTGAACTGGGGTAGTGGAGTGAGCTAAAGAATGATGATGGATTAAACCCAGATCAGTTGACTGGGGGTGAGTGTTTGATTGGCTCAAACGTTCCGTCCATCATCCCCTTTGTATCGCTTTGGTCGCCCTAAGTTGGCGGGGTATGCCCAGACTTGGGTCCCTTGCTCACTTTGCCACTGGATTCAAGCAAGCCTGGCTGATGACGGCTGAAATGCCAGAAACCGGTCCTAGGATGCTTGTTTCCGGTCCAGGGAAGACATGGCTTGGCAGTTCGGGCTGGACTGTTCCCATGAGGCACAGGGTCAGACTGATTTGCATATGGCCATGTCTGAACTGGGGTGGTGGAGTGAACTAAAGAATGATGATGGATTAAACCCAGATCAGTTGACTGGGGGTGAGTGTTTGATTGGCTCAAACGTTCCGTCCATCATCCCCTTTTGTATCGCTTTGGTCGCCCTAAGTTGGCGGGGTATGCCCAGACGTGGGTCCCTTGATCACTTTGCCACTGGATTCAAGCAAGCCTGGCTGATGACGGCTGAAATGCCAGAAACCGGTCCTAGGATGCTTGTTTCCGGTCCAGGGAAGACATGGCTTGGCAGTTCGGGCTGGACTGTTCCCATGAGGCACAGGGTCAGACTGATTTGCATATGGCCATGTCTGAACTGGGGTGGTGGAGTGAGCTAAAGAATGATGATGGATTAAACCCAGATCAGTTGACTGGGGGTGAGTGTTTGATTGGCTCAAACGTTCCGTCCATCATCCCCTTTGTATCGCTTTGGTCGCCCTAAGTTGGCGGGTGTATGCCCAGACGTGGGTCCCTTGCTCACTTTGCCACTGGATTCAAGCAAGCCTGGCTGATGACGGCTGAAATGCCAGAAACCGGTCCTAGGATGCTTGTTTCCGGTCCAGGGAAGACATGGCTTGGCAGTTCGGGCTGGACTGTTCCCATGAGGCACAGGGTCAGACTGATTTGCATATGGCCATGTCTGAACTGGGGTGGTGGAGTGAGCTAAGAGAATGATGATGGATTAAACCCAGATCAGTTGACTGGGGGTGAGTGTTTGATTGGCTCAAACGTTCCGTCCATCATCCCCTTTTGTATCGCTTTGGTCGCCCTAAGTTGGCGGGGGTATGCCCAGACGTGGGTCCCTTGCTCACTTTGCCACTGGATTCAAGCAAGCCTGGCTGATGACGGCTGAAATGCCAGAAACCGGTCCTAGGATGCTTGTTCCGGTCCAGGGAAGACATGGCTTGGCAGTTCGGGCTGGACTGTTCCCATGAGGCACAGGGTCAGACTGATTTGCATATGGCCATGTCTGAACTGGGGTGGTGGAGTGAGCTAAAGAATGATGATGGATTAAACCCAGATCAGTTGACTGGGGGTGAGTGTTTGATTGGCTCAAACGTTCCGTCCATCATCCCCTTTGTATCGCTTTGGTCGCCCTAAGTTGGCGGGGGTATGCCCAGACGTGGGTCCCTTGCTCACTTTGCCACTGGATTCAAGCAAGCCTGGCTGATGACGGCTGAAATGCCAGAAACCGGTCCTAGGATGCTTGTTTCTGGTCCAGGGAAGACATGGCTTGGCAGTTCGGGCTGGACTGTTCCCATGAGGCACAGGGTCAGACTGATTTGCATATGGCCATGTCTGAACTGGGGTGGTGGAGTGAGCTAAAGAATGATGATGGATTAAACCCAGATCAGTTGACTGGGGGTGAGTGTTTGATTGGCTCAAACATTCCGTCCATCATCCCCTTTGTATCGCTTTGGTCGCCCTAAGTTGGCGGGGTATGCCCAGACGTGGGTCCCTTGCTCACTTTGCCACTGGATTCAAGCAAGCCTGGCTGATGACGGCTGAAATGCCAGAAACCGGTCCTAGGATGCTTGTTTCCGGTCCAGGGAAGACATGGCTTGGCAGTTCGGGCTGGACTGTTCCCATGAGGCACAGGGGTCAAACTGATTTGCATATGGCCATGTCTGAACTGGGGTGGTGGAGTGAGCTAAAGAATGATGATGGATTAAACCCAGATCAGTTGACTGGGGGTGAGTGTTTGATTGGCTCAAACGTTCCGTCCATCATCCCTTTTGTATCGCTTTGGTCGCCCTAAGTTGGCGGGGTATGCCCAGACGTGGGTCCCTTGCTCACTTTGCCACTGGATTCAAGCAAGCCTGGCTGATGACGGCTGAAATGCCAGAAACCGGTCCTAGGATGCTTGTTTCCGGTCCAGGGAAGACATGGCTTGGCAGTTCGGGCTGGACTGTTCCCATGAGGCACAGGGTCAGACTGATTTGCATATGGCCATGTCTGAACTGGGGTGGTGGAGTGAGCTAAAGAATGATGATGGATTAAACCCAGATCAGTTGACTGGGGCTGAGTGTTTGATTGGCTCAAACGTTCCGTCCATCATCCCCTTTGTATCGCTTTGGTCGCCCTAAGTTGGCGGGGTATGCCCAGACGTGGGTCCCTTGCTCACTTTGCCACTGGATTCAAGCAAGCCTGGCTGATGACGGCTGAAATGCCAGAAACCGGTCCTAGGATGCTTGTTTCCGGTCCAGGGAAGACATGGCTTGGCAGTTCGGGCTGGACTTTTCCCATGAGGCACAGGGTCAGACTGATTTGCATATGGCCATGTCTGAACTGGGGTGGTGGAGTGAGCTAAAGAATGATGATGGATTAAACCCAGATCAGTTGACTGGGGGTGAGTGTTTGATTGGCTCAAACGTTCCGTCCATCATCCCTTTGTATCGCTTTGGTCACCCTAAGTTGGCGGGGGTATGCCCAGACGTGGGTCCCTTGCTCACTTTGCCACTGGATTCAAGCAAGCCTGGCTGATGACGGCTGAAATGCCAGAAACCGGTCCTAGGATGCTTGTTTCCGGTCCAGGGAAGACATGGCTTGGCAGTTCGGGCTGGACTGTTCCCATGAGGCACAGGGTCAGACTGATTTGCATATGGCCATGTCTGAACTGGGGTGGTGGAGTGAGCTAAAGAATGATGGATTAAACCCAGATCAGTTGACTGGGGGTGAGTGTTTGATTGGCTCAAACGTTCCGTCCATCATCCCCTTTTGTATCGGTTTGGTCGCCCTAAGTTGGCGGGGTATGCCCAGACGTGGGTCCCTTGCTCACTTTGCCACTGGATTCAAGCAAGCCTGGCTGATGACGGCTGAAATGCCAGAAACCGGTCCTAGGATGCTTGTTTCCGGTCCAGGGATGACATGGCTTGGCAGTTCGGGCTGGACTGTTCCCCATGAGGCACAGGGTCAGACTGATTTGCATATGGCCATGTCTGAACTGGGGTGGTGGAGTGAGCTAAAGAATGATGATGGATTAAACCCAGATCAGTTGACTGGGGGTGAGTGTTTGATTGGCTCAAACGTTCCGTCCATCATCCCCTTTGTATCGCTTTGGTCGCCCTAAGTTGGCGGGGGTATGCCCAGACGTGGGTCCCTTGCTCACTTTGCCACTGGATTCAAGCAAGCCTGGCTGATGACGGCTGAAATGCCAGAAACCGGTCCTAGGATGCTTGTTTCCGGTCCAGGGAAGACATGGCTTGGCAGTTCGCGCTGGACTGTTCCCCTGAGGCACAGGGTCAGACTGATTTGCATATGGCCATGTCTGAACTGGGGTGGTGGAGTGAGCTAAAGAATGATGATGGATTAAACCCAGATCAGTTGACTGGGGGTGAGTGTTTGATTGGCTCAAACGTTCCGTCCATCATCCCCTTTTGTATCGGTACGACTTCATATAGACATCGGAAGTGATTTCACATGACGTCACCAAAGCCACAAAGTGTCCACCACAGCACAACAACATCAGTTCCCTTTTTTATGTGTCTTCGATGAGGATGCAGAACACGCTCTCTCTGAGAGTTGTATGAGCATTTCCACACAGTAATTGTTTTGTAGCAGTGCTTGAATATCTCCCCAGAAGCATTCAGGCTTCAAGCCTTGTAGAGATTGTGAGGGACAGATGCTTATTACCGATCCTCACTTTATCAGTCTCTACTGCTTTGAGTTAGACCATGACTTCAAGGCCTGTGAGTCATGCCTTAGCATGCACCCCAAGTAGTGCTTAATTTGAGCCAGTGGTTTCCGGTGCTCAGCACCGGCACTTAATTGGTTTCCGGTGCTCGGCACCGGCACTTAATTGTCAACACCGCACTTATGACAGTCTGCCTCATGGTGGCGCTGCTCATCTAATCTAGAGATGAGCAGAACAACAGTTGTTTATGAAACAATATGCATAACAAATTACTAATACCTGCATCCCTAGCCATTCCTTTAGCTTTGGGGACCTGGAATAATCTGAACTGTCGCACTTGCAGGCGAGAGATGGTTAGTAGTTATTTTGGCAGCGATGTCTGGGGCAATGGGTGATGCAAGCTGCAGTGGCATCCTGGTCAGGGCCCTGGCACTTATTATTTTACAAATTAAGCGCTGACCCCAAGGCAATTAAAGAACAGGAGGCTAAACTGTTCATGGCTCAGTCCTGTGATGTAAGAAAAGGTCAATGCAACTCTAGGGTCCGTTCGAGGTCAACTTCTTCACTTCTATTAAGCTAAAGAAGCATAGAAAACACATAAAGCACAGCAAGGATAAATCACCTTGACAACCTCCAACTCCCACAGGATCGTCATCCTCGGAGCTGGAGTTGGTAGTGGTGAAGCAGTAGTTCCTCTCTGATGTAATAACCCAAGTGGGTCCTGGAGCCACCCGGCTCCCCTCTGGCCCCAAATCTGGTTTACTCAAACTTTCCGGCACCAGATACTGTCCCAGCATTGTTTTTCAATGTTATGCTCAGCTTTTTTGCTCAGGTGACAGCCCCATGTGGTTCATCTTCGGGCCCCATGAAGCTATATGGCATGCTAATCTTTATGCCTTTGGCCCCAGCGCCGGAGCCTGTTTGGTGCTGCGCCTCAGGCACCTGCTCTTCTTCCAGATCCTCTTTTTTACACCAGTGCAAAGATGTGCTCCTTCACCTCTGTCACCTGCGCCGTGGCTGGCTCTGCCTCAGAGACCACCAATGTCACCTCCTTCTCCACCGGCACCAGAGTTGGCCTCTCCCTGCAACCGAACCCCCACGTCAGCATAAGTCAGTGAGGAATTCCCAGAGAATTTTGGAGGAAGGGGCAAATGGCCTGTGGCCAAATGATTCATGCATGAGCTCTTCGGCTCAGGTTCTGACCCTCCTCTAGTCCAAAGACCGTCTAGCAACAAGGGGTGGCAACGGTCCTGCTGAAGGGAGCGGTGGAGTTAGTGCCAAAGTAGAAGATGGCGCAGAGATGCTATTCACAGTACTTGCTTGTCCCCAAGATGGATCCCGATCTGCGTCCAATCCTAGACCTCAGGGTCCTGAACATCTACCTCCAGAAAGAAAGGTTCAATATGCTGACTCTAGCTGAGGTCCTGTTGGTGTTGAAGCAGGAGATTACATGGTATAAGCCGTCTTGCAGAATGCGTACTTCCACATCACAATTCTGCAGTAACAGTGGAAGTACCTGGGTTTTGTGGTGGGTTCCACCCATTACCAGTTTACAGTACTCCCATTTGGTTTGACATCTGCACCTTGAGTTTTCACCAAGGTAGTGGCGATGGTTGAGACCCATCTCAGACGATCAAGTATTCTAATTTTCCCATACATGGACAAGTGGCTGCTCAAGGCCAAGTCGCTGGAGTTGGTGCCACACCATCTGCAGTCAGCTGCAATTTTACTTGTCGGCCTAGGTTTTTGAATACACAGACCCAAATCATACTTGCTGCCCTCCCAGCATCTCTTGTTCATAGCGTCAGTTCCGGATACTACCCTCATCCATGCCTTTCCTCCTCTGCAGAAGATTCACAACATCCAGAAGATGGTTCCATCCTTCCTGGAAGATGCAAGAATTCCAGTGTCATTAGTCCTATGCCTGGTAGCGTCCTGTATCCTACTGGTCTCTCTTGTTCATTGGCATAGGAGGGCTCTGCAGTGGAGCCTCTGCAGGCAGTGTTGCCAGCATGGGGGAGACCGTTCAGACATCTTCGTGGTCTCATGGTATGCTGTTGCAGAATTGGTTTGGTGGCGGAGCGAGTGGAACCTTCACCAAGGGATGCACTCCAGTCTTCCAGCTGTGGCCACAGTAGTTAAGGATGCCTCCTTTTTAGGTCGAGCCTCGAGTAGCGCGCAAGCGCTGCTTAGAGGCGAAGACTTATTGTAAGTGAGTTTTCAAAGCAGTCCAAAAGCGCTCAGTGCGTCGTGGCTGGCCTTTTTGAGATGGTGCACGCGGCAAACATGTGTTTCCAATTATCGTGCCCAGACGCGGGCGCGATAAGTGGAAACACATGTCTGCCGCGCGTACTCATCCAAAGGCCAGCCACGGCGCACAAGCGTTTTTGGGACTGCTTTGCAGGCTACCGCGCTCGCTCGCCCCCGCTCCTCCGTGCTTGTTACACCAGACCTTCGCTGGCTTGTTTTTTATCTTATGCATCTAACAGCCATTGACAAAGACAATAGTCCTGGCTTGTTGTAACATAATCAGCACAGCGCCCTTTACGAGCGCCCGCGCTGTTAATGGTTTCTCTCTGCTCTCACACACCCCTCCCTTCTCCCACTCCCTCCCCCCATGCCCAGTGTACGTAGTTTAATCCTACTCAGGAGGTGGCCCCTCCTTCAGTGACACGAGGCAGCCCCCTCTCTTTGCTGTCACGTTAGTGTTAGAAGGGGCCTCCGCTCTCTCCTTCCACGAGTCTACGTCACGCTTTCTCCGCCTCTCTGCTCCGTTACTGAAGTTACTTTCCAGGCCTCAGTGCCATGCCGGTCACTGTCTCAGAACCGTCTAGCTCGGGGGCACACTCTGCTCTGCTTGTGTTCTTCAGCACACACCGCTCTGCTCTCCGTCTCCTCGGCGCTGCTCTCACATTCCATTCCATGGGCCTCCCTTTCTTGAACCTTAGCTGTCTGATCAGCCCCTCTCTGTGACTGGGACCCGCGGGGAGCTTTGCTGCTGATACCGCCGTCTCCAGGGCCTGTAATCTCGCCAGTCAGCTCCGAGTTCACCTCCTTATCACTACTTTTGTACGGCGGACTTAAGTCGAGCCGTGTGATCCTTGACACAATGGCCGGCCCAGGATCCAATCCCGCTAAGACTCTTAAAAGATGTACCTCGGGCCTGAGCCGCCCCCGCTGAAGTTTAAATTACTGCAAAAAGACTCTGTTAGGCAAAATAAAAAACGAACACACACATAAACATGACCAGCACAAATATTCTCTCAAACAACTAAAACAAGCATTGGCATAGCCAATAGGTCTCGCCTTTGGAACCTTATACGTTTTTAGCCATGCAACAGTTGATGTTATTGCACCAAGGATATTGTGCTGCATAACTAAATACTTATAAGGTCCCAAAAGCGAGACCTATTGGCTATGCCAATGCTTGTTAGGATGAGGGTCTAATCTGGAGGATCTGGAGTTCAGTTACCTCAGGTCTTCAGAGGAGCATGTGCCTCATATCAATCTTCTAGAACTTGCAGGTGAATTGGTAGTCAATCAAGGCCTCTCTCCCCTCATCCAAGGTCAGTCTTTTCAGATTTTGATGCACAATATAACTGCAATGTGGGACATAAAAATCAAAGGGGAGTAGGGTCTCAACTCTTGTGACAAGAGGCATTGAGACTGGTCATGGCACACAATCAAGCGATTTGGATGACAGCCAGTCACCTAGCGGGGTCTCAGCATATCAGAGCCGACAGCCTGAGCTGACATTATCTTGCCAATCATGAGTAGCATCTCCTACCAGACGTAGTACTGGATATCTTTGCCAAATAGAGCACTCCTCAGGTGGACTTAATCACCTCATCAGAAAATGCTCAATGCCATAATTTGTGCATCCTCCAGTATCCGTTGAGGTGAGCTATGAGGGATGCTTTCAAGTTCCAGTTGAGGTGGATCTTTCAGCTGCACTATTCGTTTCTCCCATACCTTTGATTTTTCGAGTTCTGAGGAAGATTCACCAAGACCGGGCTATAATCATTCTAATTGCCCCAGATTGGCCAAAGAGAGTGTGATATGCAGACCATCTGTGATTCTCCTTTGTCCCCCCACTCCAGCTGCTGTCTGATGATGACCTACTCTCACAGTCGCGGGGGAATGGTGCTGCACCCCAATCTCTGAGGCCTCCACCTACATGCCTGGAGATTGCGCAGGGATGTCTAAGCCCCTTTTGGTTACCAAACGAGGTGATCGATGTTATGCCAGCTTGTCGCCCCCTGCTCAGAGAAATAGAGCAGTTTTGCATTATGGTGCTCAGACAACAATGTGGAGTCTTTAGAAGACCAATTGTCCTAGGTCCTACAGTTACCAGTCTTTCTGGCCAAAGAGGGTGTTTGGTGAGCACCGTAAAATGGTACTTGGCTGCGGTGTCAGCATTCCATTGTCTCCCAGACCAACTGTCCTTGTTCAAATTCCTCATTGTAATGACGTTCCTTATAAAGTTAACTAATCTGTTTCACTCAACCCCTTTTGTTATGCCCCAGTGGAACCTAAGTCTTGTTTTGACTTTTGTTGAGGTGGTCTTTGCAGTTATTATTGACGGTTATCGACAATGAAGACAATGTTTTTTGTGGCCATCACTTCGGTGAAACTGATCAGGGAGTTGCAGACCCGTAGTGCCTGCCCTCCACTTGCATCCTTTTTCCCTGACAATCTGGTGTTGCAAACCAGGGCTGCTTTGCTTCTTAAAGTGGTGATTCCCTTTTATTTGGGCCAGTCCGTCACCTTTCCATCCTTTTTTCTCCTGCCCCAACACATGAAGCCGCTGCATTGCCTGGATCCTAGGCAAGCTTTTAGTTTTTATCTTGGCCATACCAAAGACATCAGAGTAGATTATCTACTTTTTGTTGGGTAGTGTGGAAATAGGGAAGGGAAAGCAGTTCAGAAGCAGGCGTTATCCCGATGGATCATCATTTGTATCAAGTTGTGTCTCGCTCTTGCGTAGAAGGAGCCGCCTGAGGGTATCAGAGCTCACTCCACCAGAGCTGTGTCATCGTCTTCTGCCCTCACAAGAGGTGTTCCTTTTGCAGAGATTTGCAAGGTGGTGACATGGGCATTCTTACACACCTTTGCCAAGCATTACTGCTTGGATTTGGAGGTGCACAGAGATGAACATTTTGTGAGATTTGTGCTGCAAGATTATCTCATCCAATCATCCATCAACCCTTTTCTGGGGAAGAAATTTCTTGGTAATCTGGCAACAGGAAAGGAATCTGCAGGTAGAAGTATCCATCAAAAGAAAAAGTTGCTTACCTCTTGTAAGTATCTTTCTGGTGGATAGTTGATCTATCTGCAAATTCCTCCCCATCCCACCTGCCTCCCCGGATGATGGCTGTAGTACAGAGAAAGAATTAATAAAGGCCCAATTAGAGTTGGCACTGCACTACTTCTAATCGATCTGCTCCATCTGCTGACCGTTAAAGGTTTGGAAAAAGTGTGGGTGGGAGTGGGTGCTATATTGCTCCAGTGACGTAGTCTGATGTGACTTCAGGCGTCGATACAAAGCCAGCACCCCCTACAGGCATTTAGAGCTTTGGTGTTTCCAGATCCAGTCTGATACCTTAGATTATTCAGCAAATCATAAATTGCAGGTAGACAGAGTATCCACGAGAAAGATTGTTACCGAAATAGGTAACTTTTTCTTTATCTCTAAGATGCTGATTTGAAATGAGGAAAAAGCAGTAATTTCATCCTTTCTCATTTTGTGCCAGCACCACAATACTTCCTGGTGGCTGCTCCAATTTAAATTAGATTTTTTTCCAGATGAAACTCTCTACCAGCACTCACTGTTAACTATGCATAGATTGTAAATAATTATTTTAAAAAATCAGAACTTGCTCAAATTTGATTGAGTAGTTCTCCTTCTTAGTAACCAAACCTCCTTTTTTTATAAAGTTTATATTGAGTTTCAAAATGTTTCTGTCTGTGATCTCATGTGCCTGTCTAAATCCTTTCTATAATTTATTAAATCTGAGATTTAGAATTAGTAAATCTGAAAACGTCTTTTGTCCCCTCCCGGAGTTTCAGAGCAATGTAGGGGAATCTTGCAACCTGGGATAGGGCAAGATCTAGGGTTCCTTTCAGCCCAGATATTTAGATTCAGGAGATTTCTCTAGAGTACGTTGCTTCTTCTGCCTAGGAGAATTTGGGGGCTTCTTGTAAGCATCTCACGTCTGTGCACGAGAAAGTAAGAAGGCAGCAGCATTTTCTATACACATTTTGCTCCTCCTTAAGCTAATTTCCCTAGTCCTAGACAACCTAGAATGAAAATCCTGCAATTAAATTTTGTTTTGTCTTCACCTTGAGATGACTGAAACAAGATCTTGCCATTAAACCAAACTGATGGAGCTATGCGAGTTTGGAATACCAGAAACTACAACTTCTTTTTTTTTTATTAACACTTTTTATTGAGTTTAAATACCCACACAAACCAGAAAAACATCAAGCCCAAGCCATGAGGGCCACAGTGTCAAACAGTGCAGAGAATATACACAGAGTCATACACAGCAGTATAGATGACAGCTGTCACCACCATATCATGAGCACATAGTATGGTAGAGAATAACATGAGTCTCAGTGGATTTACATCCAGTTCTCGGTCCACACCCCCCATATGCGGTTGAATTTCTGGGGGGCTCCCCGTACCTTATAGACCAGTTTTTCAAGCGCTGTGCAAGCGTCCATCCCTTTAACCCACTCGTGTATGGACGGAGCCTGCTGACCCCTCCAATGTCTAGCAAGAACCCTTTTGGCCACCATATATGCCATAGCGAGCAAGGAGAGGATTGCTCTAGAGTCACCCACAGAGTCCATGATCCCCAGAGGGACAATTTTGGGATCAAGGGCCAAAGCCACCACCAGCCCCATCTATCTGTTAATCGCCAACCAGTACGCCTAAGGCCTGGGTCAAGTCCATATAGTATGATAAAGAGTACCTGGGGTGGACTTACATCACAAACACGCCGGGTCACCGGCCCATGCGCCATAGGTGCTTGGGAGAATAATAAATCCTATGGAAATACTTGAATTGAACCAAGTAAAGATGCATTGAGATCATGAGTATCCTTGAGGCCATTTTCGCCTCAGCCCATTCATCCTCCTCAAGGATCCCCACATCCTCCTCCTACCTAGATCTGAGTACTCCAAGGGGGTAAGGCGTGTTGAGAACCAGGAATTTTTAAAGTCTAGCTATACCACCCCTGCCCAGGAAACTACAACTTCTTAATGATGAATGATGAAAATGGTTTCTTATTTTCAGTGGGTTTTCGACTTTTCTTGTGAATTCCAGAGGGTTTTTACAGCATTTCCTTAACTTCTAGTAATTGGTGATTATCAATATTTATACATTTCAGAGCCCCCAAGTTTTTACAAATGGTAATGTACAGAACATCACTGATAACATTTTTATTGTAAGTGGAGTTTATCCTTAAA
The DNA here is from genome assembly GCA_963921515.1 of Calotriton arnoldi. Classification (NCBI taxonomy): domain Eukaryota; kingdom Metazoa; phylum Chordata; class Amphibia; order Caudata; family Salamandridae; genus Calotriton; species Calotriton arnoldi. The sequence continues at coordinate 696,766 of CAWUFW010005218.1, read as the reverse complement.
ACACACATGTGAGTTTTGAGAAAGAGGCTACAGGTCGTTCTTCCCCCTCACACAGGCAGCTCATGTCATGCTCTTCTCATAAAGCTGGTTTTTTAAAGGCCATGCTGAAAATGTCAGATGGAAACTTCTATCCAGAAATTCCTCACCTTTAGAATATTCCCCAGGTGCCAGACTGTATCCGTAAACTTTCCATAGCAGTGCCTCTATGCACTGCTAGGTGGCACCATACTACTTCACATAATCTTCGTCCCACCCGGAAGTAACGGAACAGGGCTGCATATAAGCACCACCCCTAAGCACCAATGTAAATTCATTTCGTTCTGTGCCTTCTATCATAGATCCAGATCTCAGCTCACACTTTAGTCAGTCTTCGATGACACCCAAAACAAAATCCATTGTGGTAGTGAATGATATCCTCTCTTAAACTGCAGGCTTAAAGTCATGATGTGACTGCAGAAAAGAGATGTTGGTCTCGGACCCGCACAAGGTGTGTCTTTGGTGTTTGGTTCAGGCAAAACTCCAAGTGGTGTGATGAATGTGCCCTCATACCCCTGAAGGGGAACCAGGACCATGAAGCAAAGCTATACGTCACCGAACACAGAAAGAAGTCACTGGCCTTGCATAATTCTCTCTCTCACTCCAAGTCTAGGGCTCTGACCCACTCCGGATGCTGCCTTTGTGGTCTGAGTCTTTGTGGTCGAAGTTTTCCGACACATCAAAGTGCAAGCGGAAACACAAGAATGTGAAATGGGCTCAACCCCATCTCGCCACTCTCTATCTAAAGAGGAGTCGCAAGGGTGTTAACATGCCAACTTATCTCTCTTTCACTCTCTGATTGAGGAGTGAATCCTGCAACTGATCACAATGCACCCTGATTTCCCCAGGCCATTGGTGACACTGGAGCAGGTCGATGCCTTTAAGGCTTTCATTATGCTGCGTATCTTTGGCACGCTTCTGGCTTCCTCTGGCATGCCTTAGGGCCTGAGCCTGACGTTACGCTTCCACTCCTGCAGTATCTTTTTTGTTCTGACTCTGACCAGAGCTTGCCACCGCTGGGAAATGACGATTGTAAGAAACTGCAGTATTAGTTGAGCGGAGTACTTTTTGCGCCTTTGCCCAGTAAACAATTCTAGCTTCGGACGTAGTCACTTTTTTGGAGCTCGGATTTTTTCCGCCGGACAAGGCTGCAGGCTGTAACGGAAGAGGGCTCCATGACGCCGGACAACTTCTCCATCAGGTCTTGCTGAATCGGATTTGCTGCTACAGAGAAGAATGTAGCAGAAGCAACCTGAATCTTTGCCCTAGTGGCGGTGCACTTTCGTCGGATCAGCGTGGTCACGGTCCCTCGTCGGTTCTCAGAGCAAAATGTTTTTACGTTCCAGGTTTTAGGATCTGTTAGGAAGAGTACACATAGGCACCAGCCAAGTGTCCAGGACCTTGGCGACAGCACTTGGGGGTCAAGCCTCACTCCAACAGAGGCCAACATCAGGGTCCATGACAGGTCCAGTTTGAACTAGTCACCTGGAAATGTATGAAACCGCCTCTTGAAGCTTGTTGTCTCTGTAGCCCAAACAAGAAGTCAACTTTATGACCTTGATGTCCACTTCTTTGTCTTGGCTACAAGAGGGAGAGCAGGTCTAGTCTTCAATGCTCTTCTCAGGTTACAGACAGCAGGTCCAGTCCTCTTCTGTTCTTTCACACTTCTAGAAGTGACGTGAGGAGGGTACTGTTGGTGCCACATTTATGCCCAGTGCCAGACTGTGAGTGGGAGAAACTCCTGGCCACTCCCTAGCCAATGGTGTAAACGTTCCCAATGGTGACCATACCAATTTTTGCAGCACTTCCTTTGTGATTTATTGTAAACAATCCCACAGAGCCCTTCTCTGCATGTAATAAATATTTTTAAAAGCCCAAATGTGAACTCTGTAGCTGTTTCCCAAGTGGAGATAGCAAATATTACATTTAATGTTGTCTCCCAATACTTTCCTATGGGACTCCTGCTACAGTGAAAATTGATCTGAGGGCTTTTCCGCTGTAAGGGCATGTTAAACATTATGTGTTCTACTTTTAAATACCATGCACCCTGCCTGTAAATAAAGTGGTTTATTATATGGTGTAGTTGTGTGACCTCACCATGTAATAAAGCCACTATTCTGTATCAGGTCCAGTCAGGTGTATTTGTGAAACCTTAGCTCAGTCCTGCATAGCTGTGGCTCAACGTATTCAGGCTTTATCAAAGGAACAAGTGTAAAGCATTAAGAAGTACATAAACAGTCGGATAAGAAGAAAACACAACGCAACACAATAAAAATCTAACACCAATTTATAAGAATAGGTTGTATTTTTGTATTTAAATAGACACTTCAACTACAAAAATGCCCTGGAGGGTACCAGAGATATGGATTTTTAAAGAAACAATAAACCACAGCTTTTCACTCAATGCAATAAATCATTGAAATTTTCTGCAACTCGCCGTTCAGGGTTAGCTGCGACAAGTAACTTGAAAACGGCAATAAGGGCACAGGGAGCCAGTCACAGGGACGCAAAAGGTCCAGTTGAACAGTTACCCCGCAGTAAAAGCAGTCTCCAGTCCAGTTCCAGGGTCTGTGGGCGAACCACCATAGACATTAATAAAGTGGTCCTGATGCAAGGGATGCAGGATGCTGAGCCAGTGTTGGGGGGAGGGGTCTTTGTGTGGCCACCCCTTGATCCACGAACATGGAGGGGTGACTTTGGCCTCAGTGGTCGATGTCCCACAAAGTCCAAGTGAAGTCCAGCACAAACCCAGTTACCACTGGTCTATGGTTACAGCAAAACCATCGGTTCACTTTAGCATGCAGTAACTTCCACAACCAAACTGCACTCCAACGACTCTCATGGGTCCAGCAGACATGGGTGCAACTTTTGAGGGTCGGGTCTCGATCTCCCAGGCTGCACCTTGGTGTGCAGCGGCAATCAGGCATCTTGGTGCTGGGTGCTAAGAGGCGTATGCGTCTCAGCTTTTATGCCCCTATGACTTGAACAGGGAGTCATCCAACTGACTGTTGGAGTCACCTGCTCTGTCTGGGACTCTGGGATGACTTTTCGGCGAGCGGGACACCAGAAGACATAGTCATTTCTTTGCTAGCCCAAGATGCAGCAGGTGCAGTCCAGCCTTTGGTGCAGCCCCTCTTTGCTGGGTCCAGGGAACAGCAGGATTTTTCCTTTTTCAGTCCTCTCTCAAGTCCAGATATGATCTCAGGTGTGGGACCCAGGGGTGCTACTTTTATGGCCACTACGAGCCTAGAGGGATGTGGTGACTGACTAGCCAATGGGCTACCAGGTCCCCTCCCACCTGATGATAACTTGCTGTGAAGTGTGGCATCTAGGTAGCCCAGAGTACACTATTCTGTCCACTCCCAACATGGCAGAACCCTTCTCTTGGTATGTGGAGCTCCCAAGCCCAATCCAGAAGTGTGGCTACCTGGGGGCTATACGTCCACGGAAAAACCGCTTTGACAACAGCTTCTCCTTCTCTGTCCGAGATGCCACCCTGTCTGCTAAAACAAAAGAGCAGTCCCTTCCATGTGTGACGACCATTTGCCCTTCAAAGGTGGCTTTCCGCCTTTTGGGCTTACACCCAAACTTGCCATGTGGCCATAAGGAGATCACACATATACTCTCATCAGATCCTTTGTTCCTCTCCCTTAGAGTCTTTCTCATCTCTCTTCAGGAGGACGGAAGGCTCTCTCGAGGACAACAGCTTGTGTGCAACTGTAAATGGGTACTGGAATCTTTGGGCAACAAAGTGGCAATTTTTCACTGTTCATTGTGGAAGTGGCATACTGGTTTTTCCAATTGATAAGAGATTCCTGTTTCTATGACAAATACATCGTAAATGTATTATCACGTTGATTTGGCAATGCATTATTATTCGTTTTTGTCATGTTATTTGTCATGGATCATGTTTTTGCACGCATGTTTTTTCACACATGGGGTTTCATTTTAAACATACCCTAAATGTGTTTTGTGGAGAAAGCACTTGTCAGTTATTTGCATGTGGTTCAGTTTGGCTTCAATTTTCATGTGGGGACGTGTTTTGTATCATGCGGTGGATCTTATGTTGGCTCACTGTATTTATTTTGGTTCTCAGCATTTATTTTTAATTGGGAGATTACATGCACTGTTAATTTGGGGGGCAATTACGCAGGTGTCATTATGGTTGCAGTTGCATGGCAAGCACACAGTATTGAATTAGGCATTACTGAGTTATTGAGTGTTCATTAGCTATGGGCAGCATGTTATTTAGTGTTTATTCTGAAAGAACCCTTTTCTTAAATATCTTAATGTAGTTACCCCTGACAAAGGGACCATTCCCGAAATGCATTGCGTGTACAGGACATTGGATGAAATCTGGAATGTTAAGAACAGAGAAATGTAGTTATGTACAGTTTTCATTGTGGAATTCGTATTTTGGAACCACCATGCTGCTAATCAAAAAATACAAAGCCTGAATATCAACGTTTCATCTTTTTTTAAGACTGCTTTAACATACAGAAAATAAGACAAAAAATGATTACTATGAGACTGTCGCTGGAGATACATTGGCCAACTGGCCACATACGTTGCTGTGCACCTTGGGACGGTTTCCCTTTCCTTTGTGTACCCCTTTTGAGCTGATGCAAAGCTGTACTTTGCTTCTACTCAAAACAGTCTAGCTTGTAGCGATACCCGCAGTTTGTGGCATGAGTGAGCTGCAAGCTTTGTTCGTTCATCCACCAAACACCATCTTTTTCCCCGACAAACTGGTGCTACAGACTAGGGCAGCATTCCTGCCGAAGATTATGAGAACTTTTCATGTCAGACAATCCATCACCCTTACGACATTCTTTGCTTCACCTTACCTCTTGACAGAGAAGGAGATGCACCATCGGTAGGCCCAAGAGAGCTTTGAGTTTTTACATTGATCTCACCAAGGTCATCGGGTGGACAATCAGCTCCTCATGGGGTTCGTTGGAGTGAAGAAGGTTAAGGTAGTGCAGATAAGGACCATATCAAGGTGGATAGTTCTCTCTATAAAAATCTGCTATGCATTGGCCAAGAAGGTGCGAGCTGAGGGGTAATTCGACCATAGCCAAGGCTGCTGCCACTACGGTGGCACATGTAGTGCCTGTTCTGGACATCTGCTAGACTTACAATGTGGACGTCATTTCATAAATTCACGAAGCACTACTGCCTTGATACCCACGTCCAGCATGAAGGGCACTTTGCCCGCTCTGTAATGTAGGACTTTCTGGTTTGAGCCGTTTCACAAACCCACCACCTTGGGAGATACTACTCTGGTATCTATTCACAAGATGAGGAATTAGCAGTTAGAGGTATCCATCAGAAGAACAATTTGCTTAACTTCAGTAACGCTCTTTCTGGTGGATACTCTAAAGACAGAATTCCTCACCACTCTCCCACCTCGCTGTTCTGTGGAATGGTTTCTTTTCACTTACCATAAAAAGACCAATTTAGAGATCTATACACTATCACATCTGATCAGTGAGTAAGCTTCGCACCTGACGGTGCGGACAGAGTCCAGAATGAAAATGTCAGTGCACATATATTTGGCTTTCCCTGGCTGCGATGCATTATTTCCTTGAATAATCAGCACTACTCAGTCCCACCCCTTGATGGGTTTTGCTTCGGGACTCATTCATAAGGTTAGGAATCTGCAAGAAGATGCATCTCTCAGGTGAAAAAGTAACTTATTTTGTAATGATATTTCTGGTGGATGCATAATCTTCCTGCAGACTCAAAGCTGACCTCGCTATTCTTTTCTCCCTTCTCTCAATTAGTTATTGCCATGAATACTAAGATTTTAAGGTGTGCAAACATGTCACTGCCATAGATGCTTTCTCAGTTCCTCTCTACACACCTCCAAGGGGCATGAAAAAGTACCAGGAACTGATCCCAGTGCGCCGGTAAAAGACACACAATTGATGGACGGAATGCAGAACAAATCAAAACATTCACCCCCAGTCAAGAGATCTGGGTTAAATCCATCATTCTTTTGCTCACCATGCCACCCCAGTTTAGACCTGGCCATATGCAAATCTGTCTTGACCCTGTGCCTCTTGGGAACAGTCCAGCCCGAACAGCCAAACCAAGTCCTCCCCGGACCGGAAACAAGCATCCTAGGGCCGGTTTCGGGGTTTCAACCCTCATCAGCCAGGATAGCTTGAATCCAGTGGCACAGTGAGCCTGGGACCCAGGTCTGGGCATACCCGGCGCACGTCCAGGCATACCTGGTGCACTTAGGGCGAGAAAGCAAAAGACACACTGGTTGGCACGTAATATACTCCAATGTTGTCACATCCAGCGGGGGGAGTTGCAGCTGAAGACACGAGGCGCTACCTAGCAATGTTGGAGTACTATTTCTGGGGACAACGTTTTCCAGATCCTGTCTGGTGTATAGTCATTAGGAGAATCTGCAGGGAAATTGTGTATTTAGACAGAAACATCGTTACTGAAAGCAAGTAACTTTTTTTACCAGAAACATCGAATCTGAATGCAAGTAACTTTTTTTAGTGATAATGTGAAATACACGTACAATTATGACAAGGCTTCCGATTCCTTCCTATCATTCATTTCTTGAAATGAAGCCATTGTGTGCGTCATGCAGATAACGCCCTTATAACGTGATATTCATAAATGTTTTGTACCCCAACAGGCTCGACGTGAGGAGCGCCTTCAGCACTCGCGAGACTTGCAGATTATTGAAGCGTACCGAGAGCGGACCAAAGCCGAGAGTATCTCAAATATGCTGAGTCAGGCTATTACCTCAAATTACAATGTCTATGCTACACTGGGCACCGCTGAATTCTTTGAATTTGCTCTGAAAAACCCTTACAACATCCAGCACACGATCTCCATTGAGATTGATAACCCTGAGCTGAGGTAGGACCAGGTTATTTTTCTCTGTCATTGACCTTTTGACATACTCTGACAAGGTGCTCGCACGCTCATTGTTAAAATGTTGTGTCAGCAAACGGGCATAGCCAATGGCGGGAAGTGACAGTTTACAATGCACAAAAGTAACTGTACGGGTGTCACCCGTTTTTAATCAACGAAAGCCAGTTCTATTTACTAGGAATACTCCGATATCCCTTTAAAATCGAGTGAATGTGCCATGGGCATTGTGACCAGTGAATATAATCGGTAATCTAACTGTTTTATGCTACGTCTTTAGAGTGATTTTATCATAGCATTCTGTAAAGTCAAATCTTGGGTAAACAAAACCAAGTTCGAGACAGCAGAGATAGTTAACTTTTAAGCCATTAGAGAGAGAAACTCATTTAGTCCCTCATTACAAGTAGCTCTGATAATTGCGCGATTTTTCCACACCCATCCCACTACCCCCCCTACTGGGTTTCTGATGCCATGGGACCTGTAACTCGAGGCAGGGAAAAACCAGCCCTTTGCGAGTTGCACCATGAGGGCCCTCTAAGCACTGAAGAATTACTGGGGAATCTGTAATTCTGGCTCATTGAAAATATAATTCCTCATTGTGGCCCAAGCTTTCACCTGGACTTTTAATCTCTGATTGAAGCGTTCCAGCAGATCCCGTCATGAAGATGGCGCTGGTAACTGCTGTTAATAGTCCGCCCCAAATTAACACATAATGAGGTCCTTAGAGACACAGGAAAACCCTCAGCATCTCCATATGCCCTGCAATTTTGACTTTGTGTCTTAATTATAAAATTTCACATTCACCACTATGGCCTTGTCCAAAAATACAGTTGGGCAAGTGAACGTTTAAATTTATAAGATAGCCAGCTAAATTCAAGTTTGAAAGTGGTAGCTCCTGCCTGTTCAAAAGTCAGAAATAGAAGACAAGGGACGTAAAAGGTTTCATCACATTGGCACCATTAGAAGCACTAATGGCGTGAAATGGCGCACAGGCCAGCTGGAAGAGCAAAGAGAAAGCACAGAAGGCTGAAAAGGAAAAGCCAATTGTAAAACCTTTAAAGTGATGCATTAGTACAATTTAATAGCTTCTTGTGAAGGCGAGGGAGCCAGCAATAACTTTGAGGTGAGGAAGTCATTAAAATTGAGAAAGGAAGTGAAGAGGTGATGGTGTAAGAGTATGCAGACAGCACACTTTGTACCAGAGGAAGGGAAAAATGTCATTAGAATTGAGTGCAGAGAAAAGAACTTTGATAAAGTCGGCAAAGAATCCGTTTCTGAAACAGATGATTTGCATTGGAGAGAGTTTAAAGAGGAATAAATATATTTTAATATCCACCTGGTGTAGGCAACAATATTCATAAATAGATAAGGTGTGTAGAAAAAGACAGAAACGTTAGAGATAGTAACCCGTTGGGAGGGAATCAGTACACTACACCCAGAGGTAGCTACAGGTTAGTTGACAGGTTCATATAGTGAAGTCAGGACCCAGGCAATGAACCACAGAATGCAAGGCACTCAGCAGGGTTTTTTTTTAAAAACCTTAAAGTGCTGCAGTGGCTTATGTCGTGTGTTGGGCAGTAATTTCAGCTGACTGTGTTTGCTTTTCACCTGTAAGAAAAGAAAGAGCCTAGTCACCATTTTCATACTGGGCCTGCCTTGCACGATTGCTTCTTTATGTTGAGTAGTTTACTGCATTTAATCATAGGTAGCAGTTCGGATTCCTCTGCAGACTTTACCATTGGGTACTGACTGAAATGTCAAGGCGTAGGCAGCAGGATTTCGCAGTAGACAAGACCTGTCTAGAAAGGAGAGGTAAAGGCCTATGAAAATTCTAAGGTTGTGTGCAACTGAGAAATGGATGGGTTACTGGATAGTTAACCATCATGTTCAAACAGTGATGCCCACACCGGGTTAAATTACACAAAATTAGACAGTTTGGTGTCACAGGGTTTGTTGATTTGATTTCCAACGTATATTCTCAAGCCTTCTTGAGAAGAAGCATGCATGTTGTTAGTGGGATCGGGGTTAACAGGACTCCAAATAATCTGGTTATGTCTCTCTAAAACTAACATCCATCACAATGGTGACATTCCCTAGTAAATCCTACCATATTTATTTGTTTACACGGTTGATGTTCCCAGCAGTTACTTTGTCAGATCCCTGGTGATTGTTTGGAGTTTTTCTTATGGGCTTTTCTCGCTAAGTTTTTTGCCCTACTTGTTGTGATGATTATAAGCTATGGGGATACTTAAAGAAAAGCAGCACTGTCCTTGACAGGAGAATGTAGATTGAACAAAATGTATTTCTACTCCATCACCACAGAGAGTATTGTACAGAGCGAACTTATTGGTGGGTGATTGTAGTTAAGTTGGTGCATGGACAGAACCAGTCATTGAGATAACAAGATTAATTTTTTGTGTCTATAGTATTATTCTGGACACGAGGGAATGGAAACACTTCAAAGACCTCACAAATACCATCACCGCTTTGGAAGAGGACATGTTCCACTACCAGGCAGACATGCAGACGCCTCAACTATACCTGCGGCCTAAAGAAACTGTTCATGTACCGTTTAAATTCCAGACCTTTGCAATAGATCAAGTGGTCATGGCACAGGTATAAGATCTCACACTTGTTTCCTTTTCAGTGCATCAATTTCAACCATGTACCACCGTCTGGGGCTTATTGTTTTAAACTACGGAATTGGATAAGGAATATAAGTCTAGTCCTATAATATTATAGAAACAATGCTTTGTTATCATAATAATTTGACTGCCGGTGTAGAAAAGTGCTGTCTTATTTATTTATTTAGTTCATATTTTTTTGCATAGACAAAGAGCACAGCCTTTTTTTTATTTATTTAAAAGAAATGGTCTTTTATGACCCTCATGGGTGTGGTAGTACATACTTAAATTCTACTTTTGTGGTGAACATGAATAGAAGTCATTGTAGAAGACTGTGGTGAGGCTGAAGAGACGAAACAGCATCATAAAAGATACAGTTCATTGTAAGCAAATTACACATTTCAAATCTACAAGGGAGATTGAATGGGTTTTATAAATGAGTTTAAGTGTTCCCTTAGGAATCCAGTTTAAGTAGGTATATTTTCACAGCAGTCTTAAAAGCTGTTGTAGAGGGCATGTCCCTGCTACTAAGTGTTAGACTTGGCACCATTGGCGTGGGTCTCCCTTCCATTTTTTTGCTGTTGCCTCTTATGTTTTGCTGGTTTTAGATGCTTTTGGGCACTGTGCCACTGCTGTTCAGTGCCACAGTGCAAGTGCTCCCTACTGTAAATTGTGTTATGGATTAGTGACTCCATGATTGGATGATTGGTTTACTTGTCAGTCCCTAGTACAGTGCACTGAGTGTGCCCAGGGCTTGTAAATCCAATGCTGCTGGTGGGCTTGCAGCACTGGTTGTGCCACCCACAGAAGCGGCTTGTAAAATGTGCCTCGGGCCTGCCATTGCAGAGCCTGTGTGCAGCCTAGGGCTGCCATGTCGACTTGGTGAGTGCACCCACTTACCAGTCCCTAAACCTTCCCTTTACTGCATGTTGGTCACCCCTAAAGTAGGCCCTAGGGCAGGGTGCATTGTAAGTATAAGGTAGGACATGCCCTGGTGTGTGTGGCATGTCCTAATAGTGAATTACAGCCATTTTCGTTTTTCACTATTGCAAGGCTACCTGCTCCCCATAGGCCAGAATGGGCAGACTGACTATTACACCTTATAGTCAGAACTGACCCAGGGAACATGGTAGAAAAACGAATTTAGTATGCCTGAACTCAGAATGATAAAATACATCTTTTAGTGAAGTTGGTTTTAACATTCTGTGTTTGAAAATACCACTTTTAGAAAGTGGGTATTTTCTTGCCTAAACTTCCAAGCCTGCCTCTGCTAGGTTGTGTATTCCTTGTCTAGAGATTGAGTGACAGGGGCTGGGGGTGGCTACAGGAGACAGGGTGAGTCAGCACAGGGCTGAATAGGAAGGTCTGCATCCAGAGTGGAGGGAGGAGTTGCACCTGGGTCTGAATAGGGCTGTGCCTGCCTTCCACAATGCTGGCTCCACCTCCTGCCGGGCGTCTGATGGCTCTGCCCCTCACTCACAAAGGAAAGAAGGAGTCAGAAAAACAAAGTGCTCCAGGACTGACCAGAACTGGTTTTGGACTAGGCAGAGGCCTCTCTGCCTTCAGAGAACAAAGGGAAAAGGTGTATAAAAGGGGACCCAGACCCCTAGGAAATTAGATCACTTCTGGGAAATCAAGAAACCTGTTGCCAAGGAGAAGAACCGGAGAAGCTGAAGGAGGAGTACTGCCCCTGTGCTGTTTTGCTGATTGGGGTTGGCCTGCAGTGGTTGCTTTCTGCCAAGGACAGGAGAAAAGACTTTGCTGTGCTTTGTCATCTTGAAGAAGGGAATCTCCAAGGGCTTGAACTGAGCTTGCCTCCTGCCTGAAGTCACAGGGACACAAAGACTTCACCCCTTCTGTTTGCCTGCATCTGGAACTGCTGTTTTAGCTGCTAACAGAGGGAAATTGCAACACCGACGCCGGCGAGCGACGCCGTAACCTGCACCGAAGCCGTGGGCACCGCTCGTGAAGAGCACGACGCACCGCCCCGACTTGCACCGTAGGCCCGACGCCTGCCGACGCCGTGCGACATCGACTCCGAAGCCGTCATCGAGGCCGCTGCCTGCACCGGAGCCGAGGACACCGCTCGTGGCGCTCACGACGCACCGTCCCGACTCGCACCGCAGCCCCGACTTCACGGACGCCAGGGCTTCATCATCGCGGAGCCGATCCTCGACGTGGGTGACCCCGAATCCATCTACGCCGCACCATCGTAAGGAACCGACGCCTCGCCGCCATCCGTGGCGTCACCTCCCGACACAGTAAGGAACCGACGCCTCACCTCCCCTGCGCTGCAGTAAGGAACCGAGACATCACCTCCCCTGGGGTCGTAAGGAACCGGCGCCGCCGGCGCCAACGAAGCATCACCTCCCGACGCCGTGCACCGTCTTTGTTTTCATCGAATTCCAGGTACTGTTCTTTGTGGGTCTGCTCGACTCCAGGCCCGACGCCGCGCACCTCGCGGTCGGCGCCGTACTTTGGGATTTCCACCGGTCACGACGTCGTGATAACTCCAAGTGGAGTTATTTGTTGCTACAAGCTTTATTTGATTGACTATCCTATTTTTGAAGATAACGTGAACTGTCTCTATCATTTTAAGTCTATTTTTGATTACAGTATTGTGGATTTTTGCTATTGGGTCTTGTGATAAGTCTATATAAAGATTACTTATTTTTACATAAACAACCTGTGTGGTGTCCATCTGTAGTGTTTTCACTGTATTACTGTATGTGGTCACAAATGCTTTACACACTGCCTCTGAGATAAGCCTGTCTGCTCGTGCCAAGCTACCAGGGGGTGAGCAGGGGTTATTTTAGGAGTGTTTCCCCCTTATCCTGACTAGAAGCAAGGGTCCCTATTTGGACAAAGGTGCAAACCATTGCCAACTAGAGACCCCCAGTTCTAACACTAAGACTACACGTTCCTGTGATGAAGGCCAAGTAGAGGCATAAATTAAAGTGAGATTAAGCATAAGGTAAAAGAGGCTAGTCTATGGATGGTGAGGGGGTTAATCTAGAAAGGATCTCAACCGTAGGGGAAGGGGAAAACAGAGAATAACTTTATAAAGCATAGAGTGAAGCTTAAATCAGGCTTTGTTGCTTGCAAATATCCACGCAGCCTTTTTGAGGTGAGGGAGCTGGTGGGATGTTGTGGAAGAGAGAAGAAAACACTGGTAGCAAAGTTTATCCATAGGCAATAGCATAGTTTGGAACTCCGGCTAACACCGTGTTATAGTGATCTACTCTTCTTATGACAAGAGTGCTTATGAGGAACTTAGTAGTGTTAAAAAAAAGTGAGGGGCAGAAAATTTATTTTCTGTTTAGTACCTGGCAACCTGCTGCAGTTACAATTTATGTGATGAAGTGGTCATGTTGCATGTGTTAGTCGACTTGCCGAGGTTTCTGACATTGAAGGAGGGAGAGAAGGTGGCAGCACTAAAGAAATTAGTGGAATTGATAAGGAGGAACGTAGATGATTTCTGTTTAGAAAAACTGAGCATAATGGAGCCTAATGCTGCTCTTTGCTTGATTGCAGTGAAACTGAGAAATTATTGAAATTTGAAGTAGTGGAGGAATGTATTCGGCGATTGGGTATGACTAGAGTAGAGGTGATAAGAAAATGAAAGCGGACATAATGACACTCCCCAAGGAGATATACAACAAGAAAAGTAGCAGACCCAGGATTGAACTTTGTGCAACTCGTGCTTGGAGGCAGGCGGCTGAAGTTTGGCATGCGAGCTGTGAAACTGAAGATCAGGGGTTGGACAGTGAACATGAGAACCAATTGCGGACAGTGTTGGGAACTCTGAAATAAGGAAGGTTATTCATCAGATTTAATGATTGCCAATGTCAAATGAAGACGAAAATCAACTGGAATTTGCAAGGTCGATTGGTGATTTTGGTGAGCTGAGGTGGTGAAGCTAATAACATACAGCTGAACTGCCAGTGAAGAGTTTGTGTGCACGAATCAAGGTGATCTAGTAGGTTATTGAGGGGAGCTAGTTAGTGAGCTTACATAACAGTAGGCACTTGAGAATCTTAGAGAAGAAGAGTGCTGGGAAACGAGCATGTAGGGATAGGCATGGTGTATCGTAGTACAGCTGACAACAAGCATGGATGGTAGTGTCTGTCCAAAGAGAGATGTTAAACAGCGGAGACAGGAGAGATTCACTGGAGAGGAGGGAGGGTGAGAGGTTTTATTGGCTGATGACAGAATAGACCTAAAATGGCTCCCATTGTGCTGTGCAGCTTTAGGAATAGGAATGAGCTCAGTGTGGTAAATGCTGGAGACAGTGGTGAAATATATGAAATTATATATTTAAGAGGTAAGCGAGGACAGCGAGGAGGACAGTGATTAGTATCAAGGTACTGGTACTGGGAATCTTAGAATGAAAGAATTATCAAAGTTCTATAGCAGCAGTTAATATTTAAGTGTATGCTGTGTTTGTGTTGGTGTGATTTGAACATTTAGGTTACAAATAGTTGCAAAAGGGATCTACTGCAAAATCTAAAAGGCCCGAAAGACTTGTATTAAATTGCCCATGACATTTGGTGTGTGTCAAACTATTGTGCTTTTAAGTAAGATGACTGTCCTAATAGATATTTGCTGGTCCAAAAAACAGTGCAATGCCATAGTAACTTGCCTTACTATATTTCTCATGAATTCCTTTCAACAAGCGATGGCGAACATGACTCTTAAAGATTAGGGTTTGCCTGACAGTTTTGTGAAATTAAAAGATTCTGACATTGAGGTTATGGTATTTTCATTTATTGAAATGTTTCCACTTTTAAGGGCACAGCGCATGCTTTATGTCACATACGTAATGCACAGCCGTTTTGAAAGATTCTTGTAACTGAAAGCATATGTCATTTAGCATCATGTTTCATAAACATAAAAAAGTTTTTGGGGCCTGAAGGAGGACCCTGTCTGTAATGGGTGCGGAGAAGTGCACAATATTATGACATATTTTGAAAGACTCTATGAAGCTTTGCAATACTAGTTAAATTTTTGCAGTGTAAAGCACTTACTTTCATCGTAGTTTTGGTTGTTCGAGTATTTTGGAATAGTCATGGCTTCTCTGGCAGGAGTCTTACATTACGTGGATATTCTCTTATTCTTCCTTGCTCTTGACTACAAGCAGTGCGAGGCATGTCCACAGTCTGTGGGTTAATTTAGTTCTGGAGGCTTCTTATGTATTGCACAAAATCATACCTGAAACGTCGTAATGCCTGTATTAACTTTGAACCCTTGTTTTTCAGGAGCATTGAAAGATAGTACCTTTTTAAGCTTCCTGTAAGAGGAACACTTTGCTAAGCTTTTTGGTTGCTTGGAATGCAATCTATTCTGCATGCAAATCAGTTTTCCCTTTGGCTCGTCTGCACATTTCGCTCATTGAAGCATATTTTTTATCCATTCGCCTTTTCTCTTATGCTTCACATTATAAATGACTTTATTTCCTCGCTGCACGACTATTGTAATTCCGTCTACTTGGGGTTTCCAAATTATTTGCTTCACGGACTCCAATTCATATAGAATTATGTAGAAGAGTCGTAGTTCGACTGAATATAAGAGACCATGACACCAGCTTTGGCTTCTCTTCTGGCTGCCAGTGAAAGCTTGCATTCAGTCCCTGTGTTTGGTACATAGGACTATTTTTTCATCTGTTTGTTATGCATTCGGTGCTAGTTTTCATGTGTATCAATTGTCACAGCTTCTTAGGTCACAGAACAATCTTTTTCTCACTGTTCTTAAAGTTTACCGTAAAATATTTGCTGCCCATGCTTTCTCGGTGATAGCAGCGCAGGAATGAAACTCTTTACCTTTAAACTTGAGCAGATTCGAAATTATTGCAAATTCAAGAAAGAGTTAAAAAATGTGGCTATTCAAAAATGTTTGCCCTTTCAATAGCCCTTTCTCTGGTTGATTTCTCTTTGTAGGTCAGAGGTCATTTTTAGCCCCATGATACCTCTTGGAGTGAATGCTGCCATCTACAAAACCCTAACAAAAGTATTCTTAAGTCCTTCATTTCCATGTCCAGGTTAAGGCCATGTGGTTCCTATTCGCACAACAATTCATCTGGCTGTATGAGTGTGGCTGATAGTCAGCCATCTCCCTACTGGCATGAATTTAGCTCTGGTTATCGTTGTGGACCCTGTTGTTCTTATGACAGATGCAAGCCTCTTACTTAAACTTTGTACTAAAGCATATTTTTTGTTCATTATTACTTGCCCTGCTTACAAGATACTCATTCTGATGGCTATTTCTTCCTGCAGACTTTTCACCTTAGGAACATTTCCAGGCCCCAGACTGGATCTGGAACATTTGGTGTGGTGCTATGCACTCACACAGGGCTCCACCCGCAACGCAGATAACAACACCAGATTTCATATACAGCACTGCCTGGCTTGTTTGTCACTTACTGTTTTTTTGTGCCTTCGTGGTGCTAGAGCTCTACGTTTTTACCAAATTCCTTACTGTTAACAGTGCTTCATCAGCAGACTGGGTCAGATGTAACACTCTAAGGTCTTGGGTTCAAACCCTGTCAAAGTTTTCTCTGTTCCTGTCAGATCACCATACCACCTGCATGTGGTGTCTGGGGCCTCACTACGACCCTTATGCTTGTGACTTATGCATCTCTATGCTCTCGAAGGCGACCATGGAGTGGGAAACCAGGTTATTGCAGGCTCGGACCCCTACGGAAACCTGCAAAGGATCCCTGTCCCCTCTCTCCGGTACTTCTCTTGCTAGGGAGCGATCCTCCAAATGGTCCTCTAACCAAAGCTTAAGAAACACCATTAAAAGACAAATTCTCTTCTTCAAACAGAGCTGCAGTAGAAAAATAGTATGACCTACTAGGACAATAATATGATAGTAGCATTCAATAACTGCCATTAGGAATACCCTAGACAGTCTGCTATTTTGACTACTGATCTATCATAAATTAGTTTTAAAATATTCTATCGGCTTCCTGTAAGGCTCATGAGTGAGTTAGCGAGCAAGTGAATGTATTTCAACCTCAATTTATAGTGCTTTTCAGCGAATCAAGGGAATTACATAGTTCAAGAGAGCAGTATGAATAAGAGAAGAGATGTGCTTTAAGGGTCTTTAGAAAGTATGGAGCATTTTTTCCCCTTTCATAATTCAGTCAGAAGGTTTTTCAATAGACGTTATCTTAAATACTGGAGCATCTAGAAGGCTTTGGCTCTCAGCTGTGAATGTTCTTCCAGGAGTACACTGCTTTATTTTCTGTTTAGGATGCATGAGGGCTGATCCAAAAAGGATTTTGTGTGTCAGACACAGAGGCCTCTTTAGAAGCAACTGGAGTCACTGGCGGGAACTCCTCAAATCTGACACATGGTATTGATTTTTCAAATCCTTTATTAATCTCACTATCATAGTATACTATCCGGCCATTTAGATGGTTGTTAGGTCATCAAGCTGTATGGATTCTTGGAATGTTTGTTGGTGCACTTTCTAGTATAGCCATGTTCCTGAAGGGTATAATTTCATCAGACAATGAAGTTGGTGCATGGGTTCTTTCAATGTTGTGCCTACTTGTGCATTTAGTAATAGACCCTTCAGCATTGTAGGGTCCTCATTGTTAATCATAAGTGTTGGAGTATTGTGGGCCTCCCAGAACAACAAAAATATTTTATATATATATATATATATACATACATATGCAGTGCTTAATATTGAGATGAGCATAACAACTGTGTTTATTATAATCAAGTATACATTGAAAATGAATAATACCAGCCTCTCATGTCATTATTATAGTTTTGTGTGACCTGAAATAGTCTGAATTGTCACACTTGCAGGTGTGCGATGCTTAGAAGTTATGTTGGTACTGTCATTGGCAGTGCTGGCAGGGTATGGGTGGTGCAGGCTGCTGTGGCCTTCCGACAAGGGCCCTGGCACTTAATTTGTTTACAAATTAAGCACTGTATATATATATGTGTGTGTGTGTGTGTATATATACATATATATATATATAGATTACCTACTGGTGGTCGGCAGTAGGTAGTTATAGGTAGGACCTAGATTCCATAGGAAAACAGTTTTTGACTTCGCTATATCTTTGGCACTGTTTGACGAATCTTCACTAAAAAAATTTAAAAAAAAGTGTGCTGTGATTCTAGTTGTGCATGAAAAGTTTTGGGGTGAGCTGTCAAGCGGGGGTCGAGAAAAAGTGGTGGTCAATAAGAGTGTGTTTCCCATGTTACTACCCATAGGGATTTTGAACATGACTACAGGCCGAAAAGCTGGACGAAATTACACCAAATTTGTCAGAAAGGTAGCTCTTGGTCCAGATAACACGTTTTTGTTATTTGGTGTAAATCCGTTCAGTAGTTTTCGAGATATTAAAGGAAACCTAAATTTGTATATCTAGGGTCACGACTAATTCACGAGTACTTCACAATGAATCACGAATGTGTGTGCCAACAATAATGCCATGATTCGCTGGCCGCAACTTGAACAGAAAGTTGTGGCTGCCATTTTAAGTAAAGGAACACGGTCCCCAGGGCTGAAAACGAAGAACAAAAGTGGTATAATGGGTCAGGGTAGAGGTACCCTGACCCCATGGCTGGAATATAGGGGTGTTTGTGTGGCACCTTATGCGTTCAAAATTTCAAAAAACTGTTTTTGTTCCTCGGGCGATATTTGTGAATTCGTCGCGACACTCAGCGCAGCCCCCTGTGTAACATTGCGATGAATTCACAAATATAGCCAAAAAAAACATCACACTCACTTACAGATCCTCAGACACTCATGAACTCTCTCAGACCCTCACACACCCACTCACAGACCCACTCAGACCCTCACGCACCCACTCACAGACCCACTCAGACTCTCACGCACCCACTCACAGACCCACTCACAGACCCACTCACAGACCCACTCACAGACTCATGCACCCACTCATGTATCCATTCAGAGACTCACACACCCACTCATAGACCCAGTCAGAGGATCACGCACCCACTCAGACACTCACGCATCCACTCACAGACCCACTCACTCATGTAACCACTCACAGACACTCACGCACCCTCCCTCAAACCCACTCAGAGACTCATGTACCCACTTACAGACCCACTCAGACACTCACACACCCACTCACAGACGCACTCAGACATTTGCTCATCCACTCAGAGACACACACCCACTCACAGACCTACACAGACACTCACACACCCACTCACTGAGAGACTCATGCAGCCACTCCCAAACCCACTCAGACACTCACAGAGCCACTCAGACACTCAAGTAGCTGCTCACAGACCCATGCCCCCACTCACAGACCCACTGAGAGACTCATGCACCCACTCACAGACCCACACAGACACTTACTTATCCACTGACAGATCCACTCAGAGAGTAATGCACCCACTGGGAGACCCACTCAGAGACTCATGCACCCATTCACAGACGCACTCAGGCACTCATGTACCCACTCACAGATCCACTCAGAGACTTGTACACGACTCTCAGACCCATTCACACACTAATGCACCGAGTCAGATGCACAGAGTAAATAGTTGTGAATTTTAAATGTGCTGGTGTCTATTGAATGTCTACTTCTGTTTTGCGTGTTTGCGACCTATTCGTGAATTAAAAAACACTTTTTAAAAAAGGGATTTAAAAAGAAAATGAACCAGAGTTTGGAAAATAGGGTGGCTCTGAGAAAAGCCTTTGAATTTATTGCATGTAGATGATGACTACCCATAAAGCAGGATGCAGTGTTTTAAGTTGTTGAGGAACACCCTGTTGCCTTTCTCTGTGAAGACAACTCCATCACTTCTATATAAAGCCTCCATGTTAAAGCGCAAGTTGTTGTTGTAGCTAGAGCCCATGTTATGGCCTCTGAGGAATGCAGAAACTATTTTATTGACATGTTTCCTGCCTTTATCTATTTGTGGACAGAACTGGTTTGACCACTTCCATTTCTGCATTTGGCATATGTTGGATAATACCAAGGCAGTCAGAGGGAAAAGTACCATTATTTGAGCAAAGGTATCCTTCATTTGGATTTCCAGTCCTTCCCTAGTAACTGTGCCTAGGTCATTGCCGCCACAGTGCACAATCATGAGGTCAGGGTGTTGGTAAAAAGCATTGCGGATTGCCAGCACCCTGACCTCATGATTGTGAGGCAGCAATTGATGCCACTTTAACCTTCCTCGACCAACCCAAGTAATGTCCACATTAGGCAAACCCAAGTCTCTGTCAATACCATTGTTTCTAGTACACTCTCTATCCCAAAACATGTGACCCACAATCCACACTCTAACCATTTTAAAGGAATTGAGGAGTAGCACACAGGAGAAGGCTGGAGCAGAATGAGACAGTTTCCAAGATGAAAGCTAGTTAAAATGGAGGACAGGACCTCTTTTAAAAAAAGGTAGTTAAAATTAGGTAGTGATGCTTAAGAAAAAGTACCTAGATCGGTGATCGACTCTGGTGAAAATAAAAACATGTAATGCAGTCTTAGATATGCTTTTAATTGCAAACAGTCAACCACTCCTGCTGCAGCTGAGTTGGAAAGTAATGAGCTGCTTCTAGAATGTGTTGTGAACTTGTGACCTACTGGTTAATGAGTGTGTTCTAGAGGGGGTTGTTATGGTACCTGTGTTAAGAGAGTGTGAGGAAAGGGCATTAAACAGATTGTAGTGTGTTTCTTAAAATTATAGTGGTTTACACTTATTATTTATTAAGGAGGGTTTATTTCCTTAGTGGTATGTATGTAACAAACATTAGGGCAATTGCAAAGTATGAAGAGTACAAAGCTAAATATGTTTTTGGACTCCTGTAGTTATTTACAAATTGGTTGCGAAGTTACACTGGGGGCCGCACTGAGGATCATGAAGAATTTGTGAATACGCCCAAAAAGTCTACCATGTTGGGCTTCTTTATTGGAGTGCAAGAAAGGGTTAACACACACTAACCATTTAGAAGTGGAATAACAAAACTAAAATATGAAAGGCATGTTTTGATTTGCTGCCTTCAGCAGTATCAGAGAGTGCAAAGTTAAAAGGTTGCCATTTATGGTTGCTTTGTATGAGAGTGGTGTGCCATTCTTATGCTTAGTTTTCAAATTTTCTGAGAGAGTTGAATCTATCTAATAAGAGCAATAAAAAATATTTGACCAACAAACTCAATTTTCAGGTATGCGAATTAGATTGAACTTTATAACAAAATGTGATTGAAAAGGTATATGTGTATGTGAAGTTGATAAAAGTGAGTATGATATATAAAAAAGTATTGTAACTGTGAGGGGATCTGTGAGTGGTTGTTTGAGTGTTTTTATATATTTATTAATGGGTGAGTTACTCTCTTTCTGGGTGTGTGAGTATGTGACTGTGTGTCCGAGGGTGAGAGTAGCTATGTGACATGTTTCTTAACAATGTGTTGACCGGGTACTGTAGACTGCACATGTATTGTTTTACTGCATGGTCTAGTTGGCATAAAAAAACCGCTTGCTAAGCTTTAAACTACTATGTAACTATGTACTAGCAGCCCCGCAAAGTTACACAGGTCCATGCGTGATGTGCTGCTCCAGACCAAGGTTTTTCATTGAATTGTGGGACTTGTAGTCTTCTTTATTCCATTTTAAAAGAAGACTGCAAGTCCCAGAATTGAAAGGAAAAAACATGGACTGGAGCAGTACATCACGCATGAACCTGTGAAACTTGGCAGCTATGTACTAGATACCCTTTAGGTGGGGTGTTGGTAAGTCATAGGGCAGGCTTGTATGGGCTTAGATGATAAGACTTGCCCTTTTAAGCCATACAAGTCACATGCGTACTTTGAGACCCCTAGGCATAGTTAGAAATGCAGTGTTTCACCCATAATACAAGTTATATTCATTTGTAGAAAAGCATTGTTACTCACCTAGCCTGTGAGAGAGAGAGAGTCAGAGAGACAGAGGCATGTATATATTCAGTGACACGCCCATGCAGCACCTATGTATGCAGCAATAACTATATATAACTCTTCCCTACCGTAGACTGGAATAGGCTATAGGGCAGGGTGCTTTGTGCTTAAGTGTGGTTTTCAGTTTCACTGAGTTACATGTGTACTAACAGACCCATATGCCCAGTTATACTACCAGTCCCCCACCCATACTGCAACTCACATACCAGTTAACAAAAACATAGACCACTCACACCCAGTCAGACAGCGACAGAAGCACTTATACCTTTACTCATTCACCTACACAGCAGTTATGTATGCAGCAGTATCAGCGTCAGTTGCACACACAGTTACATACCCCTATACTCACTAACACAGGCAGTAAGAAATGTATACAGCCACTTACATACACATTTAGAGACCCATAGAGATACTAAAACAGCCAGTCATATACTGGTATACTTACTTTAACATCTGGTGGCACACCCATAGATGGACTGATACACTCACTCTGATATATATTCAAGTACGGATGCGACCTAGTTACCAATCCAGACGTGGAATCCTTTAAACATGGGTCGGGCCTACTACTGCAGATCCTGTGTGTGCAGTTTTACTGCCAGCTCAACTTGGCATTAAAAACATCTGTGCCAAGTCCTAAACTCTCCTTTTACTACACATAACACACCCCTCAGCTAGGCTATAGGTAGGCCATAGGGCAGGGTGCTTTCTCTTTATAAGGTTAGACATGTCCTTTTGAGTTCACTGAGTTACATGTGCATTTGCAGACCCCTAAGCCCAGTTATACATGCATCTTCAACCCATACTGCAGCTCCCATGTCTATTTACAAAGGCATCGAGCCACTCACGCACACAGCAGTTATGTATCCAACAGGATCAGAGGCAGTTGCACACACAGTTACATACCCGTACACTCACTAATACAGTCAGTAAGCAATTCATAGAGACACTTACATACACATTTAGACACCAATAGAGTTACTAAAAGAGCAAGTGATATACTGGCATACTTACTTCAACATCTGGTGGCATGCCCAATGAGAGACTGATGCAATCATTCAGATATGTGGTCAAGAAGTGAGAGACCTAGACACCCATCCGTACAAGTAGTCCTTTAAATATGGCTTGGGCCTAGTACTGCAGAGCTTGTGTGTGTAGTTGTGTGGCCAGGTTGACTTGGCATTTAAAACGACTTTGCCAAGCCTTAAACGTTTCTTTTACTACATATAAGTCATCCCTAAGGTAGGCTGTAGGTAGGTCGCAGGGTATGGTGTTATGTCCTTAGAAGGTAAGACATGTACTTTGCAGTTTCAGTGAGTCACATACACACTTACCGACCCATATGCCCAGCTAAACATCCAGTGTCCCACCCAAACTGCAACTCACATACATATTTAGAAAAGCATAGAGGCACTCGCCCACCCAGTCAGACAGAGGCCCTAACACATTCAGTCACATCCCATCCCAGCACAGCACTTATCTATCCAGCAGTGAGAGAGCCAGTTACACAGACAGTTAAAAACCCCAACACTCATTAATAAAGCTTCTCAAAATCCATACAGGGTGTTATATACAGATATAGAGACCCATAGAGATACTAAGACAACTTGTCATCTAACAACATAGTCATTTAAAGGTGCAGTGACACACACATAGATGGAACAATATATTTTTATTTAGATATGTACTGATAGTGCTATTAACCCATGTAGACAACTAACTCTTTAAAGAAGTTTCGGGCCTGCTACTGCACTCTCTGTGTGTGCTAATTTAATGCCTGGTCGAGTAGGCTTTTGAAATACCTTGCTAAGCCATAAACTCTGTTTTTGTCTACATATAAGTCGCCTCTAAGGTGGGCCATAGGTAGACATACACTGGTGCATACACTGACACACACAGATACACTCTAATGTATATAGTAGCAAACCCAGGTACACACTGATGCATACACCAGCACACTGAAGCACACACTCATGCATAAACTACGACACCCAGAACAAACTGATGTATACAGTAAGACATGCAAGAAGAGAGTTATGCATACACTGACACACCCCGATGCACACTGATGCATACAGTGAGACACACAGGGACTCACTTATGCATATACTAACACACTCTGGTACAGACTTAAGCTTAGACTATTACACCCTGGCACAAAATTACACATACGCTAACACACCCAGGTACACTCTGAGACATATAGTGACACGACCACACATATACTTATGCACACACTGAGACACCCAGGCACACACTTATGCAGGCACTAACACTTATACATACACTGAGAGACTCACTCACACACTTCTCCAGACAGTATCACACACAGTCATTTATGCATACAGTGAGACTCTCTAACACACAATGACAAATATGCTCAGACACCCAGGATTACAGTGATGCATACGGTTGTATACTCACGCACACACTGATGGATATGCTAACACAGGCAGAGACACACAGATGTAGATATGAAAAATAATAACGTTGGAGTGGCTATACTATTGTAAAATACTGTTTACATTGTCCGTTAAATGCTTTAAAAATGTAATTTAACCCCTTAACCGCGGTTCGAATTCCACCGCGGTGCGGCGTTTTTAATCAGCGGGCGGGGCTGCGTCGGCCAACGGACGTGCGCAGCACTACGGAGGTAGTGCTCGCGACGGCCGTTGGCCGACAGCAGCACTTAAGGGGTTAATAATATGTAAAGAAAACATAAATGTACTCATTTGTTTTTTTTATTTGCAGACATTTACTTCCACTTAAAACAAGATAATTACAATGCCATCAAAAACTGAAAGAAAAAAGAAACCGAGGAAAGAATGGTATCGCCTCACAAGTGAGAAAGAAAAGGGGTACAATGCAGAGTATGTGGTGAAAGAGAAAAGAGCTGCTTGTAAGAAAACAATAACGTTTCTTAAAATAGTATGTGGACAACTGCAAAGTGAGCAAAAGCAAGTAAATAAAAAGCAAAGTATCAAATCAGCACAGAAAGGACAAAATGTGAGTGACATTAAGAGTAAGAAATTGTATAAGAAAGCAGATAGTTTAACAAGAAGACAGAAGCAATTTAAAGAAATTTGAGTCAGAATGTTTCATAGTAGGGTAATTCAGAATCTCGAATGAACTATGAAGCAGTATATAAGGAGAAGAGAAGCAGTGGAACAAAGGGAACATGTTGAGGCTGTAGTTGATGAGGCATTTGATTTGAAGAGGAATCTATTAATTTTGATTCTGAGCAGAATGAGAACATTGGATAAAATAGTGTTGTCTATGCGGAAAAGAAGCCTAAAGAAAAGACTTGTGAATAGAAGTAACTTTTGCAAAATTTTCAGTGGCGAATTGAAGCATACTTCAAGTACTGAGCCTTTCTTTAATGAAGAAAGTTTCTTCCAAGAGAACACATTAGTGTATGCAGTTGAAGCCACTGCACAATGTTATGAGATGAAGAATGGTATTCCTATTGTTAAAGACGAGTTGGTACCTAGGAATGTTAAAGAAGGGATAGCTGAAGAAGTACAGAGAAGGTGTAGACAAGCCCCTGTGTACAAATGGAACTGTAGTAGTATTTGTAGTATCTGATAGAGATATCTAGCTGCAGATTCCTTACTTTAGAATCCTCCCCCAGGTGCGAGACTGTATCCAGTTTTTTTTTCCCACAGCACATCTGCGCATCAGAAGAGGGCTCCGTGTCCATATAACCACCTCACCGAAGCGATAACGTCATTTACTTCTTTTCCGCACTTGCAACATGGATCCGGAGCGGTTAGGGGGCTGCTTTTCGGCCCATCTCCACATTTTGTGTGAGAAACAGTGTGCTTTTTTGACAATGCCTTCAGGGTTTAAACCCTGTGGCTCTTGTGACAGACAGATGTCGATCACAGATCCTCATACCATCCGTTTGTGGTTCCTGGGAGACCGCCAAGACTCGAAGGAGGGTGGTTCCTGTCAGCATCTTTGGCCGTAGCGTTGATGGAGTGTTGAGTGAAACTTCTGGCGGCGTGACTATCTGAGGCACCGAGGCGTCGTAAGTCCTCGTCGAAGTCCAGAGACCAGTCGAAGAGCCATTCGGGTGAGGGGCCGTCTCCGTCGACATCGAAGGAGGCTCCAAAGCACCAACAATCAAAACTTAAGTTAATTTCTGACGCTGTCACCCAATCTTCTGTTGCTGAGCATTCTCCGGAGTCCACCCCGCACCTCCCTAAATATCCTGGACCTGGGGTGACTCTTGCCCACATGCGGGAAAATTGCCCTTCCCTGCATAAAGTCTTTGGGCCTCAATTAACCTCTGGCACGTTTTCAAACCCCAAGGAGGTGGGAGGTGTCCCGACTGGATCCTCGCCGGCGGGTTCGCCCTCTGTGTCAGTCAGGCCCTCCCAATCCGCTATCGGATTTGAGATGGCGCCAGTGCTCAGCCCTTCGAGGTCTTCACCTTCGGCGTCAGTCGGGTCAGCCAATGACGTCAGCGGCACCCATTGATGCCACACCAATTACTCCTCCCAACATCGACACATCTTCACACACGGCGCCGATGGAGCCAACCGCTTTAAGCAACTTTCCACCTGTCCCTATACAGCCTGTTTCTGCTCTTCCTACAGGAATGCACAGTTTGGCAGGTGAAGGGGAGAATATAGGGTGTGTCAACCCTTTGGGCAATACTGCCCAGCATTGGTGGCAAAATTCACCATAAAATGTGGTATGGACACCACTGATTCTGTGGGTAGAGCTATGGCTCAGACAGTTGCTCGCCACAGACATGCATGGCTGCGTCAGTTTGGATTTTCAGAGCCTATGCAGAATACCTTGAAAGATATGCCGTTTGATTGTGTACATTTATTTGGTGTATATGCTGATTCAGTAGTTACGGCGATTTAAAGCTGCACGTTGTGATAAAATCTAGACATGTTTGTGCAGGAACTGGTTAGATCTTCCTTTCTTTCTGACTTGAGTGGACAGAGGTGTTTATAAATGTCTGAGTTGCAATGTGTATTTTTCTAGTTGCAACCAGTGTGGTGGTTCTTCTTACTGCAGGAGTTTACGGTTGTATAGCTAACTTTGTGGTTCTTTACAAATGTTTACCTGACTCTTACTTCAGTCACAAATGATTCTAATAAGATTTTGGAAACGCTTGGACTTAGAAACAGGCCAAAAGATATCTCAGTGGTGTAGGAAAGAGATCCAATGTAGCAATCTAAAATGGGCTAAAAAGATAAGGAAGGAAATAGTATTGGTTTGTGAGAATGTAAAGGTAAAAATTTGTCCAGAAACCCTGAATGTAGAATTCTGTAAAATAGACATCAAAAATAAGGGGCTAGAAGCCTCAAGACAAGCAGATATGGATTATCTGGCCAAGAAAAATCAGTGCAATTCATGAGAGATGCATGGCTAAATGAAAAATGGTTTCCTTATCTGGATATTCTACCAAACTATTGGTATAGACAGGAGATCTTAAGACTGAGAATAGGTATAAATCCATGGATAGTAAATGAAGAATTAAAAACAAAAATGCTGTATCAGGATGGGTACTGTAAGTGTACACTGGGAACCAAAGGTGATATATTGCACATCCTGTTAGACTGTGCAACAGTATTAGAGCAGCGTAAAAGATATCTTCGCCCAATATTTTTAAAATATGATATAAGACTGCGGATACAGGCGGTTAAATTATTTACTGAAATGCCTAATCTCGAGATTGCGATTGCACTAGGGAACTATATGAAGGAAGTCAAAGGTTCCTTAGGGAGAATTAGTCTTTAATTTTATAAATCTTAAATTAATTCTATTTTATAAGGATAAATATTTGTATAGTATTTTAAAGATGTTTTAAGCTTTGTACAATTTTTAGAAAGGATGGTGATGCCCTGTGCAGAAAAGTCATTATTACTATCTCCTTACCGATAATTTATCAACTTTTCACACTGAGAATGTATAAATTGTGTTGTTTTATATTGTTGTTTTTATTGGTACTATCACTGTTTAAAGACTATGGTCTAAATAAACATAATTTTGAACTGAAACTGAACTACTGCAGGAGTTTACGGTTGTATAGCTAACTTTGTGGTTCTTTACAAATGTTTACCTGACTCTTACTTTCGGTCAGTTAACATTATAGTAGAGTGTTTATTCTGCAGAATTCTTTTCAGTAAAGTTGTATTCTTTACAGTATATTTCACAATACGTGACATTCTGGATTATTATTTACTGCTTGGCGCAGAAGTAGTGACTTTCTACTTCAGCTCTGTTGGTGACAGTTTTTCAGCTGTTTATTTATGTTTGGGTTTTCATTGATAGCTGATATATAGCTCTTGCATTTTGATTTACTTTGCAGAAGCGCTCAAGAGTTGATATCTTCATGGTATGTTCCGTACTCCATTGTGGAGTATCTTTTGTATGCTATGTGAGCATTTTTAAATATATATATATATATGCTGGGTTGGGATTCTCAGCTTGTGCACTATTGCACCATCATTTGGAGGGCAGAGTTTCGCATTCTGTGTTGGGTTTGTGCAGTTTGGTATCCCTTCTTAGGAACTTTTGATATTTGTGCCTCCATGGGGTCTCAGTATATATCATTTTTGTTGGCCACAGAATTATCATCTTGTGAACCTTACAACACTTTCTGTTTGCTCTTCATGTCTCTCTTATAGACATTGCTATTTGATTGGCCATTCCACCCCTTCCTGTAGGCATGGTTGGTCTGTACTTGTTCCTTGGATATGATTGTTTCTTTTCTTGGGATTGTGTCATGGTATTATTGGTCTCTATGGAGACGTTGTCTCTCCGTTGATTCTATTCCTTATATAATAAAGGGTACTTCATATTCTTGACTCTTTTTGTGTTGTTCTAACGCTTTGCTTTATTACTGGACATTCATCCCCCCCTACTGATGTACCTTTTCTTCTCTCTGAAGGTTTTCATATACTGGGCCATGAGGGGACTATGCGTTTGCCTCATAGCTTCTATTTTTTATAGATGGCTTTTATTCTTTTCTTACTGGATTGTTGTTGTTTTAGGGGGCAACTCTTTTCTTTATTTTACCTAACTCTATTTGTTTGTTGTTAGGTTCACACTTTCTGAAGTGTGGTCCCTGGATGACATATTCATGTTTATTTTATAGATTGGTCAGATTCTTTAATTTTGGAATCCTTTAAATTTTCCTATTCCAGTATGGGAACCTTTTCTAGTTCATCTGTAGATGGGTCTCTCTTTCACATGAAAGATCACATACTATTATTGGGTTTCGCTAAACTTCAAGGTTTCTTTTCCATACTTTATATTTTATTCAACTTTATACTTTATTGCTTGTTGATGCTGTCTCAGGCAATTTGCATTACGCTGACTTTTTGGATGGCTGTTGCTTTTCTATGTGGTATCATAGCCACTATGGTTTCCATACTATTATGTCAGCATTTTATGACTGATTTTTTGCTTTACTTTAATTCTACCTGTTATACGTTTCTCTTGTCTATACGTAGGCGGTTATTTGTTTTACTCCTATGTCAGTGTATTTCTTGGAGATTCCTAGCGGTCTTTGTATTATCTCTCTAGGATATTACTGCTTCTATGCCACCAGTTGCTATTGTCGGGTGTGGTGGCTTGCTCGACTGTGTTTAACTTTTTGGTCACAGGTCCATTTCTCAGCGACTCATCCTTTCTTCATTCTGAGGTCAATACATGAGTACCATTGAGTTGGGTACCATTAAACATCTGTTATTCAGCACCACAATATCCTTGTGGTGGAATGTGTGCTTTTCAAATACACATTTTGTGTATGTTATCTTTGACTTTTTTTAATAGAGCTTTCGTTATCCTTTCCAACGAGTGATGGACTATTGCGGTGCGGTTCTGGCTCGAGGTTTTCCTCCGTGGCATCACCTGCTGTTCTGTGTCTCGTGTCTCACAAGTATCCAACACCCTGTTTGAGTCTCGATATGCACGGCAATAGCTTATATTATAGAGCTATTTGCCAAATTGTCCTACTATCCTGGGTAACGTCCTTTCCTTGCCTTCTATGTCTTTATGACCTTTATCACTGCGGTCCATTCTACAGTACTTATGCAGTGAGCATACATGAGTTTGGATTGTCTTTAGGGTGGCAGTAGTTTTCTATTCATCCTGTTGGTTGGCTTCTACCACAGTCGTCATGCTAACATGGATCATTTTATTCCCATGCTTTTTTAATGCCTTGTGTCTTTACTTATCTGTGGTTCTGCCACAGGTTTTTTAAATTGTAAAGCATGTTATTGTTCACCTACGTTATGATGAAGATTCAATCTTTTTCTCTGGTTCTAGACCAGTTTTGTTATAGTTAGAGGCTTTTAGTGGTCTCAGTTTGCAGACCCTCCTCCTGGGATGGTATGCTTTGGTATTTGATTGTAAAGTAAGAAATCTGCAGCTAGATGACTCTATCCGATGAACAAGTTACTTACCGTCGGTGGCGCATTGTCTGGTAGAGACGAGATCTAGCCGCAGATTCCTTACACCCCTCTTTTCCTCTTCGCTCTGCGACTGAGTCCTATTTGGTCTCTATTATTTAGTTATGAGACTTCACATACCTAACTCAGGACTCCGTGTTTATTGAGACTGAGTCCTCTTTCCTCTCAATGTGTTCGTTATGAAATCCACATACTGAATTATAATTCAGTGTTTTTTTGACACAAAGGTGTCTCTCTTTTTAGCACACTGTTTCAATAGGCAGTTTCTATATGTGGTTGCATGTTTTGAGCGTGGAAAATAGTCACAGAAGAAACTGACGTCATCGCGTTGGTGAGGGGGTAATATGAACTCCATCAACATCACATTGTGGGATGACATCGATACGGAGTCTCGAAGCGCCCTCTTCCGACGCGTGGACATGCTGTGGGAAAATTATCCGGGGGAGGATTCTAAAGTAAGGAATCTGTGGCTAGATCCTGTCTCTACCAGATAATGCATCACTGAAGGTAAGTAACTTGTTCATTCTGCAGGAATCAATTGATATATTGATATAAGAAACATACTTAAGTACTTGATGATTATTGTGTAATTGGAACTATAATGTACCATAACGTGACTAAACTGCATTAATGATGGAGGGAGGAGGTTATATGATAGATGGGATATGCCATTTGCTTCTAACAGTTTTGTTTCTGCTCGCTGCTGTAGCCTTGCCGTTGAGCTTTCGACTCATGACCTGAATTTGCTGTTTCCATATTAGCTCTGTATGGCATTTTCTTGTGACAGTATATTGTTCCTATATTCATGTATAAACCAACAAAATCTTTAATAAACAGATCAAACAAAAACAAATAATAATAAATTGATATATTGATAGTTTTCCTTCGTATATTTTCCTACAAAAGTCTGAAACAGTAATTGGGATTTTGCAAGGGTTAGATCCATGCAAATTTACAGGGACATTCACTAGCATGTCTATCAAAGAAAGTGTGCCAAAGCAACTTTCATCACTTTAGAATGTTAGCTGTTCACCACTTTAAAATGCAAAGTTTAGTTAGGAGGCTTTACTTTGTCAAAACCCCTGCCCTATGTTTAGGAGAATGAATAGAGGTCTTTTGCATGGTACAGTAGCAGAGGTATAAAAAGTTTGTGAAGATGTTCAATTTAGTTTCTTTGGTCCTGAAGACGAGTGTAGAGAAAATGAGGAGTTGGTATGTGCAGGTGTAGAGGAACAGAACCCAGGTATTAGTATTGATAACCTTACAGAAGAAATTAGGAAGTTTAACACAGTTTCTTCAGAGAAACCAAACTGTGTTTGTATATGTTGTCGTCCCACTCACTACAAAAGAGGTGTGTACTTGCCATTAGATTTCAAAAAGAATATTGAACCTATAGGGGTGCAGAGAGATTTTTATGATCCACTTATTATTCTAGTAAATGGTGTCCCTACTAATAGCAAAAAAAATTGCAAGAGCTAGTGGATGTTAATAAAGTTTAAAAAAAAGCAACATTATACCTGGTACAAAATAATATTTATTATAAAAATGCTGATTTTGTTCAAGATATAACACATATGGTGGATGGCATATAACCGTCAAGTGGTCAGATTGAAAAGGTAGATCTATTGAGAGCAGAAGAAATTTATGAACACTATATCATCCATCCTCTGCATTCCAAAGAAGGTATTGGTGATGCTATTGATCTGTTTCAAACGAAGCAGGCAAAATGAGCTCCCATGAGTGCGTGGCAGAAAAGTTCAGAGGCTCGCTGTTTTCCATAACTGTTTCCCACTGGAGTAGGTGGACACTATGATGACCGCCACGTACAGTTACCAGGAGCTGAATACCAATCAACAAGATTATATTTAGAGGATCCTAGATTGCGCCAGTGTATTCTATACATATTCCATCTTCTGTTTGAGAGTGACTTTTCTGGACTTTCATATGCTGTAAGCCATATTCTAAAGACGAGTAAATCTCCAAAACCTTTCTGCAAAGGAGTCTGTTGAAAAAAATCCATGGAAAGGATGAAAATTGGGAATACAGCTTAATTAATTTGATGGCGTGCCAACGTGGCACCAACAAGTATTGGTATCCTCGTCATGGTAAGCTGGAATGAATGTTGATAAACCTAGGTGCACTTACTTGGTTTCTGACGCTCAGTTTTGCTGAGTATGCGTGGGATGACCTTCTTAAATTTTTGAGAGAAGCAAACTTAAACATTAAGGACAGCTGGAGAACGTTGCTCCTTGGATCCTGCTAATGTTTGCAGATATTTTAACCACAGGTTTCAAGCTATGATGTCTTTTATCTGCAACAAAACAAATCCTCCTCTTGGCGAAGTAACTCATTTCTTTTGGCGTAAAGAGTACCAAGCAAGAGGTGTTCCTCATATTCACATGCTGTTATACATAAAAGATGCACCAAAATTCGAAACAGTCCTGTTTTTCATAGAACAGAATTTGACATGCGCCATCCCAAAAGACGGTGGTGAATAAGGTGGTGAATAAGGTTTGAGACAACAAGTTCTGCTTTTTCAAATTCATAGATGTGGGAAGTACTGTCATCGAGAATACAGATGCAAAGGTACATTTTATACAAGATGTCGTTTTGTATTCCATTGACCTGTCATTTCACAAGGAAGAGTAAACAACTTTTTATCTGCAGTCAGACATACACTGACACAAAATCACCGAAAAACACATACAACCTGAGCAGAACAGAGGCCTCGAAGTATATTAATTTCTATAATCCAGTCATTCTGAAATTTGTGGAATGCCAACATGGACTTACAATTTGTAGCAGACAACTCCACTGATGTTGCTCATTACGTCACTTCATATATTACAAAATCAGAGAAGAAACAGATGAAGTAGATGTGGGCGATTTCTGCAGAAAAGAGTCTTACCAAGAAATTGAATAACTTCAGCTTGAAAATGCTTTCCCACAAATCAGCCAAAGTTCTGGACCAGTGAGTCAAGATCCTCTTGGACAACCAATTATTCAAAATGAAGCAGCTATAGCTATGACTGAGGTGGAGACTGTAGTGCAACAAGCAAAAGAGGAAAGTGTTGATTTCGAACACTTAGTAGCAGAAGTAAACGACTAACAGAAAAAAATTATATCGAAGTAAAAGATAAAATAGAGCATGGATTTCTCAGTGACAAGAAAGAATGTGAATGCTCTTTGTTTAAGCCAATACCACTATACACCAGTGGTCAAACTGGCACTGGGAAAAAGTTCTCACCACTTATCTGCAGAGTACTACGGAATCAAATTAATCATGTATAGTAACAGTACCAACTGGATTAGCTGGATACAACATTAAAATAATTACTTTACATTGACTACTAATGCTACCTGTTTAACATGACAATAAACTGGAGTACCAGAACTTATCTGGTGAAGCTTGTCATAAGATGTCAAGAGTATTGAAGAAACTGAAGCTTTTAATCATCCATGAGGTGAGCATGGTTTCAAACTTAATGCTTGCCTTCCTATACTTAAGAGTGCAGCAGATTTTAAAAACAGAGTATGATGTGCTGTTTGGAGGAAAGCATTTAATTGTCTTCGGTGACCTACTGCAACTTACCCCCATCAAAGGACAGCCTGTTTTCAAGACACTTCTCTGTAATGAAACGAGAAATTCTTTGGAAAGTATTGGCAATGTAAATTTCTGGTTAAAATTTGAATACAAGGAACTAGTGAAGAATATGTGTCAAGCATCTGATGTGGAATATGGACATATGATGAAGGACATTAGAGTAGGAGTTCTGACAAAAGAGGTGAAATGTGCTTTGGAAAGTCGACTTATCGAGAACCTATTTTTATCTGGCAATACAGCTGCACAACTAATGTACAATTTCATTGAAGAGGACAAATTCATAGTCTATTTAATGCCTACACTTCAAGAGTGCTCCAATTTTAGCAAACAATTACTGAAACTGGAGAAAGAAGATATTTTGAAAATTACAGTTATCGATGAAATGGAACACCAGGGAGTAACAATACTACTAACTGAAAAACTACAAGCAAAATTGGATTATTTCGAGAAGTGTATATCGAGGATTGCAGGATTAGAAAAGTGTTTACGCATGTGCAAAAACTGTCGAGTAATTTTGCGGCGTAATTTAAATATTGAGGAAGGGTTAGTAAATGGTGCTATGGGTAAAGTTATTGATTTCATGAACTTTCCAAATAGGGATGAGGTTGAATACTTAGCCATAAAATTTGATCAGATTGTGGCGTGAACCAGATTGGCCTATGTGTTGTACGTTTTTTGCTTGTTAAAGACATATGTTTGGCGGCAGCAGTTCCCAGTGTCTCTAGCATATGCTGTAACTATCCATAAATATCAAGGTATAAGTTTAGACGCAGCTTTTAGTAATATTTGTAGTACTGTGTTTAAGGAAGGTATGTCATATGTTGCATTGTATTGAGTAAAAATGTTGTCCGGTTTGTTTTTGGTTGATTTTGATGACCGGAAAGATAGCACCGATGCAAGTTGTGTGGGAGAGTACAATCGGTTAAGAAGTGTATACGTTCCTCATTTAGAAGAGTATCCCATTTATGAAAAGCTGATAATTTGTCCAAAGCGGAAGCTCACAAAAGATTCTACGGATGTTGCTGAAAAGAAGGAAAAGAAGGAGAACAAGGAAGGTGTTAAGCAGAAAAAAATAGAGAATGAAATAGGTTGCCAATTGTCAAACACTTCTGGTGTCAACTGCTATGCAATTGTTGTTTCAATGTACTGTTTCATTTACCACATCTTGTAAATACAATTGAACAGATCCACAGAATAGATTATGTTCTGTACTCTGCTGTTTGCTGTAACGTTTACATAGTGATAAGATTGTAATACATTGTGCTTCAAGCATTCGAGATCTAGTAGATATATGTAGTGGATCAGTAGTATTTACTCTCAACACTCAACAAGAATGCACAGGAATTTACAATGGTCATCCTTTGAGTTTTAGAAGAGGAAGAAATAAGTATTGATGTCTTATTTGGACTGAATTACACATGGACCCATGAGTGTAAAGATTGCTCTTTTACGTCTACCACTAAAATCAATTCTGAGCGATTTCTGTATTTAACATTACCGGATTCCAAAACCGTGCCTTTTGGCAGTTTAATTAAAAATACAAACCAAAATATGACCTGCCCAAATTGTAGATCAGATGTTATGTTTACATTGCATACACGAAAAAGTGGAAGATACCTTATATTAATGTTACAACGATGCAGAGCAGATAGATCTAAATTGGAAACCGAAATTTGAGACTTCAAAGCTGGGCAAATATCAATTTTTGGAAGACCTTCTACTACTATAGCTATTATCTTTCACAAAGGAGTTAATGTAACATCAGGGCGCTGCACTGTCTATATAAAGAGTGAAACTGGATGGACGGAATGCAATGACAGCAACCTTATATTCAAACCAAAATTGCCTTTTCAAACTACGAAATTCTTAACTTTTGTTTTTTCAACCAAAGTTCTAAGGAGTTTCTGGGAAAAAAAAGTAATGTACAGTGTTTCTTCTACGTGGATCATCAGTGTTTTAGACATCATTCAGCCTATCAGGGGTGATGTCTTTAAAAAGCTCTCCTAAATTCAAGAGTCCTTTTATCTTCCACAAAGAAGTTACTACAACATTTGGATACTACACTGTCGAATTAAAGAGTGAAACTGGATGGACACAATGCAACCACAGCAACCTTAAATTGAAACAAAAACTGCTTTTCAAACTGCAAAATTGTCATCTTTTTTTTCTTCAACCAAAGTTCTACGTACTATTTCTGGAAAAAAGGAATGTATGGGATTTTGTCTACGTGGATCATCAGCGTTTTAGACCTCATTCGGCCTACTAGGGATGATGTCTTGAAAATGGTCTCCAAAATACAATTATCCTTCATATGTATTAGTGCTATTGTACCAGTTATCATAATAAGAGAATCATTTTTAGGACACGTTGGTGTAGGTTAAATTAGAAATTATAGGTAAAATAATTGATTAAGTGTGTGTAGTGAATGCAATGCATAGTGTCTCTGATTTGTAGTGATATACTGTGCAGTTTTTGTTTTCCCCTACAATCTATGCAATTGTTTTTTCCCCACTGTTCATGGATGAAGCTTTATACTCTACATCGTTTATGGTGTACAAGTATAAATGTTGAGGACAGAAAAAAGAAAAAATTAAATGTTTTACTTTAAAGTGATATATTGTTACAGAATAAGTAATGTGCACTGTTTTGTTTCTAGAATTTTGTAAATGCAATAGAAATTTATATTTGTATTCCTTTTCAACAGTGGTTGGAGTTATATCTCTTCAGATATGTCAGCATACTTGTAGTGCCATGTGAGTATTTGCTTGAGATACTGCTGGAGGGGGTTTTCTTGTAGAAAGAGCACTTCACATGCATTGGCACTATTTTCTGTTCCCTGGAGGCGATGGTGAAAAACTCCTATTCAGGTTATTGCCACTTTGCTCAGGGTTGGTCCTCCAAAGAACTATGTTCAACAGGGTGTGACATCTCATCCTGACACCAGATGCCATTTGATTGGCAAATGATGAGAAAAGCGCCAAAAGTTAATGCACAAAAAGAAAAGAGCAGGTGCTGAATTGACAATAGTTTTTTGTTGTTGTTTTTTTTTACAATCTTCATGATTATTTTTTCCCCCACTGTCCAAGGAAGAAAATGTATACTGTATATTCATTATGGTGTACAGGTACAAAAGCTGACAGCCACTCACAGTCACTCACTCATACAGTCACTCACAGAGCTACTCAATCACTCATACAACCATACACACAGTCACTCAATCATCCATAGAGCCACTCACACATTCATACAGCTACTTACTCACTCACTCATACAGCCACTAACACAGTCAATCAGTCACCCATACAGCCACTCACACACCCAGTAACCCACCCACTCACCCACCCAGTCACTCACTCATACAGCCATTAACACACCCACTCAGTTACCCATACAGGCACTCACACACTCTTTTTTTTATACATACACGTGCATACAATTTATCTTTTTTTAACCATGAAATGTGGTTCCAACAAGAAACATTTTTTTTCACAAAATTATTTTTGTGTTTTTTTTAAACATTTCATAGTTTTTTGGCTTTTTTTCAGAAGAAACTAAAGAATGGGGTAACAAGTGTCATGTATAACAGGTGTGGTTCTTTGCTACTTCCAGAACTGCAAACACAAGGAGATGATGGACGGAGCCCTGAAACTTTTCAGACACTCACCCCCAGTCACAGATCTGGGTTGAATCCATCATCGTTCTTTAGCTCACTTCGCCACCTCAGTTCAGACCCAACTATATGCAAATCAGTCTTGACCCTGTGCCTCATGGGAACAGTCCAGCCCGAACTGCCAAGCCAGGTCTTCCCTGAACCAGAAACAAGCATCCTGGGACCTGTTTTGGGTAACACCCCTCTTCAGCCAGGCTACCTTGAATCCAGTGGCAAAGTGAGCAAGGGACCCACGTCTGGGCATACCCTGCCAACTTAGGGCAAATAAAGCAAACACAAGGAGATGATGGACGGAGCGCTGAAACTTTTCAGACACTCACCCCTAGTCACAGATCTGGGTTGAATCCATCATCGTTCTTTAGCTCACTCGCCACCTCAGTTCAGACCCAGCTATATGCAAATCAGTCTTGAACTGCAGCAACCGATTGTTCCCTCACTGTCAGGATTTTTTTGCACTCCAAACAAAATGTCCCTATTCTTCTTAGTTTTGGGGACTTCTCTGGGAGACATTGCTCCACTTCGGTGGGAATTGACTCTCCCGGTGTAATTGGAGTTGTAGTAGAAGTAGATGATTCTCCTGCACTACACTCCCTCTGCGCTCTTTTCTACTCCTTGCTGTGGAATGTCTTCAGGTGGGTCAACATACTTGTATTGCCACAGGAGGACTTTTTAGATGTTCCCCTGGAAAGAGTCTTTTCGCACAATGAGCACTTCACGTACTTGGCCTCTTTTTTTTTCTCCCCAGAGGGGATAGTAAAGAAATCCCAGGCCATGGATTGCCGGTTTGCTGGGGGTTCCTCATTAGAAGAATTGTCCTCTTCAGGGTGTGGCTCTTGCTGCTCACATACACCAGATGCCATTTTATTTTTGAAATCAAAACAAAAAAAACCTCAAAATGCACTTCCAGTATTGGAAAATAGTACGTTTTGTGCAAATCTGTGGACTCTTGTTGGATAAAGGGGCAGGTGAGGTTCTGTTGCAGTTACACAGACCAAACAGTCACTCACACCCTCACTCACCGACCCATACAGCCATTCACACACCCACGAAACCACTCAAACACCCACTCACCGACCCATACAGCCACTCACACAGCCACTCACACACCCACTCACAGACTCATATAGCCACTCACACATCTACTCATTGACCTATACAGCCACTCACGCACCCACTCTCAAAGGTTACAGGTTAGAGTTAGGAAATAAAATTTAAAAAACCTTCGAAATCCAGTAAAAAATCCAAAGGTTTGTGGTTCGTTATAGTTAGAAAGTAACATTTAAAAAACCATAGAAATTCACTGGAAAAAATCAAAGGTTACAGGGACGTTATGGGTAGGAAATACATTTTTTTTTAAACCTTAGAAATTCACTCAAAAAACCAAAGGTTACAGGGACATTATGGTTAGGAAATAGAATAAAACAAACCTTAAAAAATTCCCTAAAAAAACCAAAGGCTACAGGGACGTTATAGTTAGACTCAGATTTCACTCGTACAAAATCAGTGAAATTCAGCAGTTATAGTTACCTGAGCTAACTATAACTTACGCACCCCAATGCACTACTTATGACCTCACATATTACATCACTCATGACATGGTCAGTGACATCTCAGATGACATCACTGGTGAAATCACTGATGACATCATCCACAGACCCCCTCACACACCCATACATCCTCACATAAACCAACTCACATACCCTCACAATCACTCACATACTCATTGACAGACCCATACAACCACTGGCACACTCACTCACTCACCCGTACAGCCATTCACACACCCAGTCAATCACCCATACAGAAACTCACACAGCCACTCACTCACCCATACAGGTGCTCACATACCTACACACTCATCCATAAAGCCACTGACACTGCCTCTCACTCACTGATATAGCTACTCACACACCTACCTATTCACACATACAGCCACTCACAAACCCACTCACTTACCCATACAGCCACTGGCACAGCTACTCACTCACGTATACAACTACTCCTACACCCACAAAACCACTTTCATACCCATTCATATATCCGTACAGCTACTCACACGCCCACTCACTCACCCTTACAGTCACTCACACAGACACGCACTCTCCAACATAGCCACTCACACAGCCACTGACTCACCCATACAGGGGCTCACATACCAACTAACACATCCATACAGCCATTCACACACCCATACACTCAGACACCCACTCATACACGGATACAGCCAGCCACTCAGAAGAGATAGGTTAGAAATAGTTTGACTAATTACTAGTACAGAAAGAATAGTAATGGAAGTTATGCTGTAGCTTAGTCTATATTTTTAAGTCTCTGAAACGTTTACAAAACACTTACTCTCACTGGATGATGTCATCAGTGATTTCACTGACCATGTCATGAGTGATGTAATATGTCAGGTCATAAGCAGTGCATTGTGGTGGCGTAAGTTATAGTTAGCTCAGTTAACTATAACTGCTGAATTTCACTGGTTGTGTACGTGTGAAATCTGAGCCTAACTATAACGTCCCTGTAACCTTTGGTTTTTTTCAGTGAATATATATTAATTACCTACTGGCGGTCACCAGTAGTTAGTTATAGTTAGGACCTAGTTTCCATAGGAAAAGCATTTTTTGATTTGCCAAAAACTTTGGCGCCGGTTGATGAATCTTCACGAAATTTTCAAAACTAATGGGGTGGTCACGTAAGCTGCTGTTTTGAAAATTTCGGAGTGATCTGTCAAGCAGGGGCCGAGAAAAAGGGGGGTCCCAAAATGCTTTTTCTCTATGTTAATTTTCATAGTAAACTGTTGACGCAGTTACAGCCCGAACTGCTGAACGGAATTACACCAAATTTGGCAGAAAGGGAGCTCTTGGTCCAGAGTGGCCGCGGTGGATCGGTGAACCCTCCCGATCTCATGCCTGAGATATGATTGGCTGCCAACACTTCAAACCAGGAAGTGTTGGCAGCCATCTTGTGACTCGGTTGAACCGAGTCACAAGAAAAAACATTAAAAAACAAGAAAAGGGGGCAGGGTAGAAACACCCTGACCCCCTGGGCCTGTTCAGGTGGTCCCACGGGAACCCCCAGGGCCAAACAAAAGCATTAAAAAAAAAACATTTGGCATGATTCCCCGTGGATCTGCGAATCTGGCAGAATTTTTTTTTAAAAACACGGGTGCCGGCCGGAACTGCGGGGGCCTTCAGGCTCCCCCGCGTGGTCCCCGATCAACCAGCCATTCCCTGGGGGATGGGGTATCTGGGGCAGAAAATGGCCTGGGTAGGGGGGCCGAATATATATAAAGACAAAAAAAAGAAATGACCTGGCCCCGGGGGATGGGGTCCCCGGGCCCGATAACACACGCACTCACTACCTCATACAGGCACTGACTCACCCACTCACTCATCCATACAGGCAGTCACACACCTCCTCACCCACACACACACAGACAACCATAGAGATAGTCAACCAACCAATCACCCATATAGCCATTCACGTACCCACTAACACACTCATACACCCACTTAGACATCCACTGACAGACAGATACATTCATACAACCAGTCACTCATCCATACATTCACTGAGACACCTAATCACTCACTTATAGTCAGTCACGCACCCACTCAGTCACCCAAACAGTCACTCATACACCCACTGATTCACCAATACACCTAGGTATATATATTTAACACAGAAACTTTTTAAAAACACTCACAGTCACTGAATGATGTCATCATCAGTGGGAGATGTGTGGCCCAGCGGCCAGGGCGGCTGACTCCGGAGCACCGAGCACACGGTTCGATTCCCAGCGGCAGTTCAGTACAGCACCCTGTGACTCTGGGAAATAGCGTGCTTAATCTTCCCAACGGCCCTCAGGGCCTTGAGACACTTAGGGGTGATTCGTTCGCGCTTTACAAATACCGGGTTTAGCACTGATGTCATCAGTGATGTCATTTGAGATGTCATCAGTGATATCATCATTGATGTCACTGACCATGTCATGAGTGATGTAATATGTGAGGTCATAAGCAGTGCATTGCGGGGGCGCAAGTTATAGTTAACTCAGCTAACTATAATGGCTGAATTTCTCTGGTTTTGTACGAGTGAAATGTCAACCTAACCATAACGTCCCTGTAACCATTGTTTTTTTTTGTAAATATACACACACACACACACACATACACATACACACATACATACACCAAAGGTTAAAGTGACATTATTGTTAGGTGAAAATGACAGTTAAAAAGTAACATTTTAAAATAAAATCACTGAAATTCACCAGCCATAGTTAATGCAAGTAACTGTAACTTGTGCCATGCACAGTGATGTCATCAATGATGTCATTTCAGTTGTGATTAGTGATGTCATCAATGATGTCATAAAATGTCATGAGTGTTGCAATATGTGAGGTCATGAGCAGTGAATATGCTGGTCGCAAGTTACTTGAGTTAACTATCGCTGGTGAATTTCAGTGTTTTTTTTTAGTTTAAACTGTTAAGTTTTAACTGATATTTTCATTTAACTGTAATCTCTCTTTAGTCAGTGAATCTGTTTTTTTCTTTTTCACATAAAGTAAGATTTTATTACCATATCTAACAATGCCAAACCCCCCTCCACCTGCACATATGGCCTGCCGCCAGGCCTTGTACTCAACCCCCGCCCCCCTCCCCCCCACACCTGTGGCCAAATTCCCTGCCATGCATGGCTTTGACAATGAACACCATGGTGTTGGCCACAGGGCCTGCACCTGTCCCGTGCCTAGGCAGCTAACCGCCCTCCCTGTACAGCCTCTGGCCATGTGTTGTGGAGTTTGGCCTCAGGGCCACTTTTTAAACTTAATTTCCCTAACACTACTGAATGGATTTACACTAAATCACAAAAAGCTTTCTGTCTGGGTAAAGATCTAGCTTTCTGCAAAATTTGGTGTAATTCTTTTCAGCCATTTTGGCTGTTGCACTATTCAAAATTCCTTATGCAAATTGTATGGGAAAATTGCATTTTGGACCCCCCTTTTTCTTGACCCCCGCTTGATGGATCACCCTGAAACTTTCCAGGTAGGGTAGATGAACTTTTCGGTCCGAAGGTTTCGTGAACATTCATCAAACGGCGCTAAAGTTATCAGCAAGACAAAAAATGCTCTACCTAAAACCATTTTGTGCATGCTTCTTTAAATTATACATTGATAAATATTAAGCACATTGTATTATGTAATGGAGATTGTTTATATGGATAGATTGAACCTTTTAATTCTGCATTTAATGTAATAATACTGATGTGTTTTAAAGGTTGTAAAAAAGTTAAATATAATGCAGTTGGCAAAAACGAGCACAACAGAAGGGCTGTAAGAACTCAGGATTGTGTTAGAATTCATGGGAAATAACAGTTATTTAAAGTTATGGTCTGGTTTACCAGTCAATCATTGTGGTAAATATATGCTCTTAAGAAGATGATTTTTGCACATAGCGTTAACATTGTGCAACAGTCTATGCATTTCTAAATTGTCATTTATAAACCTTAATCTGTACTGTTCACATTTTTGCATTTTTTATCAGTGTCCATCTACTTTGGGATTTGAAAAGGGAAAGGACGCCGAATCACAATGGAAAACAAGTGCAATGCTTTCTAGACACATTAAGGTATGTATTGCAAGACTGAAGCAAGGAAGTGTACTTTAAAGATGTCAGGAGACCTCAGACTGTACATCAAGGAAGGCCTTTGCAACATTGTCTAGTTGTACAAAAAACATCACTTAACCAGACCTTCCTTGTTGAGGATGAATTTCATTATATAATTTATAGTTTCTTGCATGAAAGCAAGATTTCAGATGCAAGTCATACTTCTGTAAATCAAACATGTTGTTTGATTTCATTTGTAAAATGCAAATTTATTACCAATCGGAGTGTTTGTGCAGAACTATATTAAAGCAAAATAAAAAATTAGATATTAGAAGCAAAAACAAATGTTTCATCTATAGGCAAAAAATGGGTATTACATGACTTGAAAATTTACTTGGCAAATGATGTTCAAATCAGTTTGAATTTTAACTTGGAGGGGGTTCTGGAGTATTAAGTAGCAATGAACAAATCCTTTTGTCTGAATGAACAGCATGCTTCTGATGGATACTTCTACCTTCAGATTCCTCATCTGTAGAATAATCCCAGGTGTCAGACTGGATCTGGAAAACTTCAAAGCACTCAAGTTGACGGTAGATGGCGCCAATCTCGGTTGACGCCGGAAGTGACATCAGGCAGCGTCACTGAGCCATAAAGCACCCACCCTGGCGCAAAAACATCAGTTCCTTTTTTCGATGCCTTTGACGCAGATCTCTCCTCCCAATAAATCAGGGTTCAAACCTTGTAGGGATTGGGAGGGACAGATGTCCATTTCGGACCACCAACCAGTTAGTCTTTAATTCCTGGGGTCAGATCATGACTGCCAGTCCTGATCTGCTTTCCTCAGCATACACCATAAGGCTTTAAAAGAGCAGGAAGCTAAGCTCTTCGTGGTCAGGACCAGAGAAGAACATTGACACCGCAAACGGTTAATAAATCTCGCTAGGTCTCCATCCTCCTCCTCAGTGGGCAAGAAAAAGAAGAAACATAGGAAATCGAAGAAACACTTTAAAGGTAAGTCTCCCCGCCACTCTCAATCTCCCACAGAATTTTCATCCTCAGAGCCGGAGTTAGTCGACTTGACCCAGGCAGCTCCTCCTCCTTACAGTCATGCTACACCACTGCATTTGGCTCTGGAGCGAACTTGGAGCCTTCGGCGCTTCTGCCTCCACCACTTGAGATCCAGACGGTGACGCTGGCCTTCCCCAGTTTCCGACACCATGGTCGGACCTGGCGGTGTTCCTTAACACTGTATTCTATCTTCTTGAAAGCATCAGTGCCGACCCCATATCGACTCCCAATGTTCATGACCCTGCATTCAACACTGTACAACGCCGCTCTGACAGACACGGTTCCAATACCACATAGTTTTGACCTGACCCTCAAATACCTCACTTCAGCAGTCAGTGCCGTGGACTGCTCAACCTCCACCTCTTCCGGCGCTGAATGTGGCACCTTTGACGCTGCAACCCAACGTCGCCCCTCAGAACAAATTCCTTAAGGGTGCCCTATGACTTTTAGAGGAGGAAGAGTATAGTAACTGTCTGCATGATATTTTTGCAATGGACTGACACTATTGATCTCATTCCCTTGGCAGGATACCTATGAAGTTCAACACCTGTCCTCCGCTAGCGGCAGACTCATGCCCAGGGTTAGCTATGAACTTTCCCAGTGGTCCACCAATGCCTGAAGTGGTCTCTCTACATAAGGTGATGCTGGAAGCTGCGGAAGTTTTGGCTTTTCAACTGCCTGTAACGGAAACCAATACCAACGTTCTCACAGAGGTCCTTTTGCCTTCTTCATCAACGTCAGAACCCCTTCTTCCTTTTAATGAGGCTAGTTTAGAGCCAGTGTGGCGGCATGGACCCTCTTCCGCTCAGGCAGTCAACCAGCTTGTAGGTCGCCGCTATCGCCCAGCTCTAGGTGACCCAGCGTTCCTTTTGGCCCATCCCTCACAGGAGAGCCTTACCATTCAAACCCCATGTTGCGGGGGCCCAATTTTCAGGTGCTTTCCCAACAGCTCCCTCTGATAGGGCATCAAAACATCTTGAGG
The DNA here is from genome assembly GCA_963921515.1 of Calotriton arnoldi. Taxonomy (NCBI): domain Eukaryota; kingdom Metazoa; phylum Chordata; class Amphibia; order Caudata; family Salamandridae; genus Calotriton; species Calotriton arnoldi. Next base: position 651,895 of record CAWUFW010005218.1, on the reverse strand, counting down.
CTTCGGGCAAAGGAGCCTTTTTCCGTAGGGGGTATGGCCCTGAATTCCCTTAACGCTAACTGCCTTCTAGCCAGGTACAATCATGCCTTGTGGGATATGGCACAGATGGTCTTGTCACATGTTCCGGATGACATGAAAGACCATTTCTAGGAGCTCATTCTCGATGGTCAGAATGCCTCCTACCATATTATAAAATCAGAGCTTGGCACTGCAGATTCCATGGCCCATGCCATCGCCCTTTCGGTCACTATTCTAGGCATGCTTGCTTCTACACATCTAACTTTTCTGCGGATGACCAGGCAAATCGTATGGATCTTCCTTTTGATGGGGTGCAGCTTTTTTATGATAAGGCTGATTCAGCTATGGAGCATTTTAAAACCAGCAAGGCCACTGCACACTCCCTTGGCCTGCAGCTCCTGCCTCCTACCAAAGTCTACCTCTAGTTTTGTTGCTTTCGCTGCTTCTCGAGAGAGGTCTAGTTTGCTTCAACAAGTTCACCCAAAGTCTGTGGGAGGCCGGGTGTCTCATTTTCTTCCAGCCTGGAAGTTCATTACTTCAGACCACTAGGTCCTTCAAATCAGAGAAAAGGACTACACCCCTTCTTCAGGCTCCGCCCCATCCCATGCTCACTCTTCTCTGCCTTTAGACCACATAGCCACAAAACAGCAGCAGCAGGTGGAAGCTCTTCTCCTGAAAGGGCAGTGGAGTTAGTGTCAGAGCAGGAATGGGGCCAGGGATGTTAGACATATTACTTCCTGGTGCCCAAGAAGGAGAGCAGTCTGCATCTCATCCTGGACTTCAGGACCTGAACTTCTTCCTCAAAAAGAAAAAATTCAAAATGCTGACCCTTGCTCAAGTTCTACTGACGTTGGAGCTTGGAACTGGATGGTGTCACTCCATCTACAGGATGCGTATTTCCACATCCCTATCCTGCGGTCACATCGAAAGTACTTGGAATTTGTGGTGGGTTCTATGCACTACAAGTTTGCAGTACTTCCCTTTGACTTAACATTGGGAACTCGAGCCTTCAGAAAGGTGATGCCAGTGGTTGCAGCCAATCTCAGGAGGTCGGGCATCCCTATTTTTCCATACATGGATGACTGGCTAATCAAAGCCAATTCGTTAGATATGAGGTTGCACCATCTGCAATCGACAGCATCTCTGATGTATAACTTGGGGTTTTCCTTCAACAAGCCAAAATCCCACCTGTAGCCCTCCCAATGACACAAGGTCATAGGGTTGGTACTGGACTCCATCCTTCTCCATGCCTTTCCTGCACCTCAGAGGTTAACAGACGTCAAGGAAATGGTTTTATTCTTTCTTCGAGGCGCGAGAGTCCCAGTCCTGAGAGTCCTCTGATTCCTATGTCTGCTGGCTTCCTGCATTTTCCTAGTCATATACGCACGTTGGTACATGAAGGCCCTGCAGTGGTGCCTCCACAGACACTGGCTGCAGTACGGGGGAGGCCTATCAGACTCCATCATAATCTCCTACAGCACTACAGCGGAAGTGGCTTGGTCGGGGAAGGAGATGAACCGGATCTGCGGAATGGCCTTCACTTCCCCTCCGCTACGGTAGTGACGGATTTCTCTACCTTGGGGTGGGTAGACCATCTAGATGATCTGGCGATAAGAGGCCACTGGTCTCTAGAAGAGTGGGTTTTTCACATCATCCTGCTGGAACTGCAGGCAATTCAGCTGGCGCTCAAGGCTTTCCTTTCCTCCATCCAAGGTCAATCCATTCATATCTTGACACAACAGCGATGTGGTATGTAACAAAACATGGGGGATGCCTGGAAGCATTGAGACTGTGGTCTTGGGCACACAGTCAAGGGATCTGGCTCACTGCCAATTACCTTGCAGGGTCTCTGAATGTCAGGGCCGACATCCTTTACTGGCGTTATTTTTGCCAATCACAAGTGGCATCATCTCCCCCACCCTTGATTCCTCAAGTTCTAGGCCCATTCTCATCTTTTGGCATAGAAGGTTGTGGTTTGCGGACCTTCTGCACTTTTCCAGATATCCCCCGCTGCACCTCCCATTCAGGCCAGACCTTCCCTCCAGTCGGGGGAATGGTTCTACAGCTTGTAGACTGAGCAAGGACAGCTGAGTTCCTTTCAGCTGCCACCAAGGTGGTCGATGCTATTTTGTCAGCACGTTACCCCTTCACTAAGTCTGCTTACTCCAGCAGATGTGGCAACTTTGTTGCTTGGAGAACAGACACTAATGTGGACCCCTTGCAGGCCAGGCTGTCACATGTTCTGAAATATACACTTTTCCTTGCTCAGAAGGGGTTGCAAAATTGGCACTGTGAAACGGTACTTGACTGATTTGCCCTTCATAGTTGTACTATATGAATGTTAAGTTTTAAAACTGTGGCTTGATTGCTATCACTTCTGCTAGAAGGGTTAGTGAGCTTCAAGCTCTTAGCTGCCACCCTCCCTTCACCTTTTTCTATCCTGATAAGTTGGTGTTGTGGACCTGGGCTACTTTCCTTCCTAAGGTGGTGACCCTTGTCCATCTCGGTCAATCCATCACCCTTTGAACCGTTTATGCTCCCACCCCCATCCTACCAAATTGGAGGAACGGTTGCATTGTTAGGCTACTAGGTGTGCGGTTAATTACCACCTAGAATGCACCAAGGACTTTAGACTAGATGGCCAGCGCTTTGTCGGGTATTGTGGTGCCAAAAAAGGTAAGTTGGTGCAAACGAGGACTCTTTACCGATGGATAATCCTCTTCCCCTGCTACGCTTTAGCAAAGAAAGAACCTCCAGAAGGGATTAGGGCCCATTCAACCAGGGCGAAGTCTACCACTGCTGCCCTATCAAGGGGGTTCCTATTGCAGTAATATGTAAGGCGGCAGCGTGGGTGTCTTTGCACAACTTCACCAAGCACTACTGCCTGGACTCCAAGATACACTGGGATGGACACTTTGCAAGGTCCGTTCTCCAAAATTTCCTCGTCTAACCATCCATCAACCCTCCCTTTGGGTAAGGTATTGCTATGAAATCTATTCTACAGGTGAGAAATCTGCAGGTAGAAGTATCAAACAGAAGAAAAAGTTACTTACCTACGGTAATGATGTTTCTGGTGGATATTTTATCTACCTGAAGATTCCTCACCGACCCGCCCACCTCCCTGTTCAATGGATTAGTTTTAGGGAAAGTTAAAAAGACCCCTAATTATATCTTTCTGATGACTAATCTACCTACGGGTTTCTCACCTTTTGAATACCCCATGCACCAGCATTCCACTGAATCTTTCTCGATAGCTCTACCGCGTCGACAGGGGCTTCGGTATCCATATGGCTTCGCATGCTGCACCGTGTGACTTCACTGGAGCCATAAGAAACCCCAGTCGGCGTGCTGACGTCAGTTTCCATTTTTCCACACCTTTGACACGTAACAGTTTTTGTAGGCTCTCCATTAGGGAACTGTCAAGTTTTTCGACGTTCGTTTGAAAATGGTACTTTTTTTGTAAAGATGCCTCCACCTCGAAATCAGGGTTCACACCCTGTAAGGGCTGAGAGGGTCAGATGTCTATCACTGACCCTCATGATATTTGCCTTTGATGTTTAGGGTCGGATGTCAACACCTCCTCTTGTCAAAGGATGAATCCTAAGGCTCTGAAAAAAAGAGAGTCAAAGTTGTTCATTGCCAGAGCGAGGCAAGAGAAGAGGTCGTCGAAAGTCTCATCCCAGGTAAAAGTCACTGTCTCCCCACTCATTGAGGTCCGCAGGGGGCAGAAGCACAAGAAGAAACAGTACCAGGGTTCTTGACACCACTCTTCGAAAGATGTGTTGCCGAGGTCAGTGCACTGGCGTAACAAAACTTGAGCGGGCCCCCCTGCAAGGTATGTGGATGAGCCCCCATCCATCCGGACTCATTCGGGAGCTCTCCGGTCAGAGTACTGTGCTGAGGGGGCCCCCTGGAGCTTGGGGGCCCCCTGCGCTGCGTAGGCCTGTGTTAGGCCACTAGGTCAGTGTCTTTGCATCCGGCTTTGGAAGAGGGTCGACAGGACATCCCTTCGGTGCCGTCTCCGATGGCTTTCCCGGCATCGCCTTTAGCTCCGGCACCACAGCCAACTTCACCTGGGAGTCAAGATACGATGCTGGTCTTGGATCCGGCACCTTAGCCTAAACAGGAGCAGATGTATCCAGCCTTCCCAGATCCAGGTGAGGGCCCTTCCCACTTTTTGAATGCTATGTTTGGCATCTTCAATAGAGTGATGACTCCATCTGGTGTGCCTGCGGGCCCCATGGGCTCTCTGTCATTTTCTTTGGGAGGCTTTCCAGCGCCTTACCCATAGGCTTCTTTTATGTTGTTCATGCCGATGGCCCAGGTTTTCTGGCCTGCTCCGAGGGATGTTCCAAGGAAAAAGACTCCATCTCCTTTATCCATTCCACCAGTTGAGGTTGATGATGCCAATCGTGCTTTCTCATGCCCTGGCTGGTTCCGTTCCGACATTGCAAGCTTCGACTCCGATGCCACTCCTCACCTCCCCAGTTCAGTTACCGACATCGCAGTTGCTGATGCTGCCGGCACCTTTGCCAATGTCGCAGCTTAGATCAAGAAAAGATGCTCAAAGACTTCTTGAAGAGGGACAGTATTTCTTTAGGGAAAAGGATTCTCGAGTGGAAGAGGGTGAGATTGTGCCTTCACTAGACCCAGACTTTAAGGGGTTTGAGAGGCAAATAGTTTGGACACGTCTCCAGAATGGGAGTTATTGTCACCCAAGGGTACTCCACCGCTGGAAGTCACTTCTTACCATACATTTATAAGGAAGGCTGCGGAAATGTTGGGCTTGCATCTTCCTACTACAAAGCTTAGGTTGAATTTACTGACTGAGGTGCTGCATTCTTCATCATTGTCGTCTGATCCTTTGTTGCATTTGAATGAGGCTCTAACCGAGCCAATTATGGACGTTTGGCAGAAGCCTATGACGACCTCTGCTGTTTCCAGACCAATAGCTAGGAGGTATAAGCCGGCTCCAGGGATCCGCTCTTTTTGTCTTCTCACCCTTCACCTGAGAGTTTGGTTTTTCAGGCTTCTTGTTCATTGAGGCTGACTCCTGGATCTTTTCCTTCTTCACCGGCAGATAGGGAATCCAAAAAGATGGAACAGTCGGTAAAAAGGTGTTCTCATCAGACAGCATGACACTGAAGTCCACAAACGCAACCTCGCTGTTGGTTCGCTACATGCATGCTTTGTTGAATTCTGCCAAGTCTGTTGTTCCAAAACCGCCTAATGATGTTTAGGGATATTTTTCTGAAGTTTTGAGAGATGGCCAAGCTGCAGCCCGCCTGGTCATGCATTCGGGTCTGGATACTGCTGATTCAGTGGCTAGGGCAATGGGCACTTCGATTACTACCAGAAGGCACGCATGGTTGAGGGGTTTTCTCAGGATGTACAGAATGCTCTGAAAGATTTGCCCTTACGGGGCTCGGCTGTTTGGTGCGAAAGCAGATTTTACCTTGGAGCAGTATAAAGAGAGCAAGGTGACAGCTCATTCTTTAGGTCTTTAATCTCAGCCCAAGGACATCAGACATTTTAAGAGATTCTGGGGGTTTACCAGAAGCTTTTCTTTTCATGGACGGCAGCAGCATCATCAGCAGCCATCCAACACCTTCGATAGAAGTTATAGGAGTTGTGGGAGGGGTAGACAAGGAGCAGTCCCCCTTCCCCCATCTTCCTCCTCATCCTCTTCCTCCTCTGCTAACATTGGGGGAAAGCAGCCGTGGTTACCCCATATTAGAGTGTACTTTACTTGTGGAAGGATGGGTGTCCCAGTTTTTACAACAGTGTAGGTCCATAACATCGGATCAGTGGGTTTAAAATATTGTGGAAAAGGGGTGTGCCTTACCCGTTTAGGATTCCCCCCACGCTTTCAGTCCCAGCAAAATTTCATTTCCACAGACCTTCTTAGCTCCTCCATCAGGAAGTCCAGTGATTACTTCAAAAGGGTGCAGTGGAATTCGTCCCAGAGCAGGAACGGGATCAGGGATGCTACTCACCGTATTTCCTGATTCCCAAAAAGGACAGTTGTTTGCGTCCGATCCTAGACCTCAAGATTTTTTACTGGTTTCTCAAGCAGGAAAAGTTCAAGATGCTGACCCTGGCTCAGGTGCTGTCTGTGCTGGAGAAAGAAGACTGAATGGTTTCAATCGACTTTCAGGATGCTTACTTTCATATCCCTATTATGCAGTCACACAGGAAATATCTCCACTTCACTGTGGGGCCTCAACACTATCAGTTTGTGGTCCTCCCGTTTGGTTTTACTTCCGCACTGCAAGTCCTCACGAAGGTGGTGGCAGTGGTCGCAGCTCATCTCAAAAGGTTGGGAATACCAGTATTCCCTTTCCTGGACGATTGGCTCATCAAAGCCAAGTCTCCGGAGTTAATGTTTCCTCACTTGCGGTTGATGACTCCGTGTTTGTTCAACCTGAGTTTTTCCATCAGCAAGCCCAAATCTCACCTAGAGCCGTCCCAGTGGTGCCTCCGCAGGCAGAGGTTTCAACACAATTAGGATCTCCTGGCGTCTATCAAGATCTCTAGTGACACTGCAGTGGATCTTCAGTGGTGGGGTGTGTCCGGCAGTCTAGCTCAAGGGAAGCCGTTTCACCCTCCTCCGGTGGCCACAGTTATAACGGATGCCTCCATCTGGGAGATCTGGAGATCAGAGGACTTTGGTCTCCAGAGGAACAGTTGTTTCATATCAATCTGTTGGAATTGCAGGTGATATGTCTGACTCTCAAGGATTTTCTCCCTCCATTTGCGGTCAGTCATTACAAGTCTTGACAGACAATACTTCTGCGATGTGGTACATCAACAAGCATGGGGTAGTAGGGTTGTATCCTCTCTGCAGAGCCGCTCTGGGACTCTGGTCCTGGGCTCAGGATCATCAGATTTGTGTGCTTGCAAATCACTTGGCCTGAGTTCTCAACATATGTGAGGACAGTCTCAGTTTTTCAGCTGACTATGAGTGGCGTCTCCATCCGGAAGTGGTTTTGCACATTTTCCGGTTATGGGTGACTCCTCAGATAGACCTTTTTGCTACTCGAGAAAACGCACACTGCCTGTCATTCTGCAGTCTCTAGTCTCCAGTGCAGGGGCATTGTAGGACGCGTCTCAATTGAACTGGAGTTCCTATCTGTTTTACACGTTCCTCTCCATAGCCTTGATTCCTCGGGTTCTGAAGAAGATTCGCCTCAACTGGGCCCAAGTTATCTTAATAGTACAGGATTGGCCACGAAGGGTGTGTTACACAGACCTTCTTGACCTCTCCCTATGCCCTCCGCTCTGTCTCCCTCTCAGGGTAGATCTCCTCTCACAGTCGCAGGGGCAGGTTTTAGACCCCGACCTACAGACACTTCACCTACATGCCTGGAGATTGAACGGGGCAACCTGGGTAACTTTTCAGTCCCTCCGATGTGGTGGATGTTATTTTATCATCCAGAAGACACTCCACTAAGTCTGTTTATGCAGATGGTCTAAATTTGTTAAGTGGTGTAGTAATAATTCTTTCCATCCTTTAAAGGCTCATTATTTGGATATTTTATGTTTTTCTTTTTCTTTGGCGCAGCAAGGCTGTGCAGTGCCACGGTTAAGGGTTATTTGTCTGCCTTTTCAGCTTTTCTCTGTTTACCAGATCAACCTTTTCTATTTAAGTCTCCTATAGGTTCACGGTTCATTAAGGGACTTACAAATAAATAATCTCCCACTCGGTTCATCATGCCTCAGTGGGATCTTAATTAAGTTCATACTTATCTAATATGTTCTCCAATTGAAACTTTACATAGTTGTCCCTTGAGATTTCTTACATTTAAGACAATTTTTCTTGTTGCATAACGTCTGCAAGATGGGTTTGTGAGTTACATGCCTTAAGTGTTAAGCCTCCCTTCACAACTATCTTTCTTGATAAGTTGGTTATGAGAACCAGGGCTGCCTTCCTGCCGAAACTGATTACTCCTTTCCATTTGGGTCAGTCGATCACCCTTCACACTTTCTATCCTCATCCAACTAAAGAAGAGGAGAGACTTCATCGACTGGACCTCAAAAGGGCTGTCAGTTTCTGCATGGACAGCACACGCAATTTCAGACTGGATGCTTTTTGTGGGATACTTTGGCAAAATGAAAGGGAAGGCGGTTCACAAAAGGACTCTGTCAAAATGGATTATCCTTTGTATTAAGATTATTAAGATCTGCTACGCCATGGCACACAAGGAACCTCTAGAAGGTATTCGTGCTCACTGTACAGGAGCTAAATCTTCTACTTCTGCTTTAGCTAGAGAAGTCCCTGTGGCAGATAATTGTAAGGCATCAACTTGGGCCTCCCTTCACACTTTTGCGAAGCATTATTATTTGGATTCTGAAGTGAGGAGGGACAGTCACTTTGCTCGTTCTGTTTCGCAGGATTTGTTTTATAGGCGGACTGCTTGGGTACTCTATTCAAAAGGTGAGGAATCTGCAGGTAGATGTATCCATCAGAAGAACAAGCTACTTACCTTTGGAAAACACTTTTTCTGGATACAGTGTCTACCTGCAGATTCCTCACCGACCCTCCCACTTCCCAGTTACTTGTGTGCATATACTAAAAAGGAGTCTGTGTATTTAGTATGTATATGGTTTTCATATGTAAATCTTTGATTTGGATTTCAGAAACTGTAATTGCATTTGTGATGTTAGTTCCATCCACTCGCCTCGAAGGCATTTGAAAAACTGGGGGAAAAAGGATGTCAGCGCGCCGACGGGGCAACTTATGGCTTCATTGATGTCACCCCGTGCCACGTGCAGAGCCTTGTGGATACCGACGCCTCTGTTAACATGGAAGAGCTATTGAGGAAGTTTCCATGGAATACTGGCGCATGGGGTATTCAAAAGGCAGACACTGTATCCACCAGAAAAAGTGTTACCGAAGGTAAGTAACCTGATATTTGGTACCACACTATCAGATTGATTTCAATCTGTCCTCTTACCTTGAAGGCTTGCAAAAAATAGATGGAAACTGGCAACGTTGGGCTGGGTCTGGTGATTTATGGCCTAGGTGATGCTGTCTGACGTCAACCCAGACTGCCACCCTCTACCGGCGACTTGAGAGCTTTGAATGCTTCTGCATCCAGTCTGACGTCTAGGTTTGTTCTACAGGTGAGGAATCTGCTGGTAGAAAGAGTATCCGCCAGAAAGATCTTTACCGCAGTTAAGTAACCTTTTCTTATTCTTAAAGATGAGTCCTGTTGAGACCTGGAACCATGCCGGTATTTACCAGTATGAGCTGCAGTCACATGACTAGGGGCTCAGGTCTTTCTGCAGTCACTTGTTATGGGATTTGTGACAGTGACTTTTCCTTTTCTGATCTATGGTGGATAAAGTGTCATTATGCGAGAAGTGTAAGCTGGAGAAGAGTTGTTTCTCATTTTGTGGGTTGAAGGAGGGACCTATAAGTGAATGAGGGTTCCACGGTACTTGTTATTCCATGGTGTTAATCTATACATCTTATATCTGATAGAGACTTCTAGCCGCCGATTCCTTACCTTACAATATTCCCCAGGCATCAGACTGGTTCCGGAAATTTTTGGTGAGCAGTACCCCTGTGCACTGGTAGGTGGCGTTGTTTGGCTCGGCATGGCATCATCTGCAGCATCTGTGGTGCGTATATGGGCACCACCCCTTTTCTTTCCGTGCCTGTCAGTGCAGATCCAGGGAAGAGCTACCCCAGTCACTTTTAGACTGCCTTTCTTTGACCTTATGTTTTGAGACTTTATCTCCTGGTGTGCAGGATGTCCACCAGAAAGACCGGTTTTAAGCCATGTGGCGCCTGTCATCGACATATGTCGGTGACGGACCCACATTTGATTTCTTTGGTGTCTTGAGCGAGACCATGACACCAATACGTGTGAGGACTGCAGCGCCATGCATCTTAAGGCGCTTAGGGAGCACTCCCTCAAGCTCCTTGCAACCATAAGTCGATCTGCTCCACAACGCTTCATGTCTCAGTCGCGAGGAAGGTGCTGAGATCTTTTGCGAAGTTGTACCCAGTGATTATTGTCCCACTCCAAGTCGTCGGGTAAGAATCGCAAAAAGAAAAAGAAGTCGAATAGGTCTTTGACCAAACCATGCACGGCTTCGGACGAGTCATGGGGCCGTCGGCACTCAAGGCCTAGGTCTGTGGTGGAGCATGCGCCTCGGCCTTCTCTGCTCCTCCTTGAATTTCTGGCTGCTGGAGCGCCCTTCACCCAACTTACTGAATTTTTATGAGGCCATGCACCTCATTTTTGGGCTGCCTGACCCCTCTGGAGTGCTGTCGGGTCTGGGAGAGACCCTTACTGGTCTTCCACCAGTGGCTTCGCCCTCGGCGCCAGTCGGGCCCCATCCAGTGCAGATGCCCCCGGCATAACCCACCCCCAGCGATGGCCCCGCCCCCATCATCATTCCCGACTTGGATACGAAGCCGGATGGGCATCTCTGACTCCGGCTTTGACCTGGGGAAGAATCCTCATATCTGAGTCAGTGCCTTATTCATATGATAAATGCAAAAATAACAATTGATGGAAAGAATGCAGAACAATGTCATACATTCACCCCAGGACAGAGATCTGGGCTTAAATCCATCGTTTTTTTGCTCCCCATGCCATTCCAGTTTGAACCCAGCCATATGCAAATCAGTCTTGACCCTGTGCCCAATGGGAACAGTCCAGCCTGAACTGCCAGGCCATGTCCTCCCTGGACTGGAAACAAGCATCCTAGGACTAGTTTCAGGGTTTCACCCCTCATCAGCCAGGATAGCTTGACTCCAGTGGCATGGGGAGCACTGGACCCACGTCCGGGCATACCCGTCCCACTCGGGGTGATAAATGCAAAAATAACAATTGATGGACAGAATGCAGAACAATGTCATACATTCACCCTGTAAAGAGATCTGGGCCTAAATCCATCGTTTTTTTGCTCCCCATGCCATTCCAGTTTGAACCCAGCCATATGCAAATCAGTCTTGACCCTGTGCCCAATGGGAACAGTTCTGCCCGAACTGCCAGGCCAGGAAAAATGTGATGTGTCCACGTTGCCTTTTGGGCCGTTTCCTGTCACGGGCACTAGGCCTACCCACACAAGTGAGATACCATTTTTATCGGGAGACTTGGGGGAATGTTGGGTGGGTGGAAGTTTGTGGCTCTCCACAGATTCCAGAACTCTCCATTACAAAAATGTGAGGAAAATGTTTTTTCTTTTTTCTTTTTTTTACAAAGTTTGAGGTTTGGAAATGATTCTGGATAACAGAACCTGGTGAGAGCCACACAAGACACCCCATCCTGGATTTCCCTGGGTGTCTTGGTTGCAAACATCTACAGGTTTGCTAGGTTTTCTTAAGTGCCGACTGAGCAAGGAACCAAAATCCACAGCTAGGCACATTGCAAAAAAGGGTTTTGTGTGGAAAAATGTGATGAGTCCACATTGCGTTTTGGGCCTTTTCCTTTTGTTGGCACACACCTACCCACACTAGTGAGGTACCATTTTTATCTGGAGACTTAGGGGAACACAGAATAGTAGAACAAGTGTTAGTACCAATTGACTTTCTCTACATTTCTGCCTTCCAAATGTAAGACAGTGTGTAAAAAAGACATCATTTTGAAAAATACCCCCTAATTCACATGCTAGTATGGGTACCCACAAGTTCGCAGATGTGCAAATAGCCACTACTTCTAAACTCCATATTTTGTTCCCATTTCAGAAATACATAGGTTTCCTTGATACCTATTTTTCACTCTTTATATTTTACCAAATGAATTGCTGCATACCTGGTACACAATGAAAAACCATTGCAAGGTGCAGGTCAGTTATTAGCTCTGGGCACCTCTGGTTCTTGGTGAACCTACAAGTCCTATATATCCCGCAACCTGAAGGGTCCAGCGGATGTAACAGTATATTGCTTTAAAAAATCTGCAATACTAGTAACAGGTGAAAATGTAGGCACAAATGGCTGTTTTTTCCAACTCAGTTTCAATATTATTTTATTTCAACTGTTACTTTCTGTAGGAAAACCTTGCAGGATCTACACAAATGACCTCTTGCTGAATTCAGAATTTTGTCTACTTTTCAAAAAAGTATAGCTTTCAGAAATGTATAGCTTTCTGGGATCCATTTTTGGTTTCACACCCATTTCTACCACTAACTGGAAGGAGGTTGAAAGCACAAAAAATAGGAAAAATAAGCTATGTCCCACTAAAATGCCAAAACTGTGTAGAAAATGTTGGTTTTCTGTCAAAGGTCTGCCTGTTCCTGAAAGCTAGGAAGATGGTGATTTTAGCACCACAAACCCTTCGTTGATACCATTTCCAGGTAAAAATACAGACGCTTTCTTCTGCTGCACTTTTTCCCCCAAAAAACAAAATGTAGCTGTATTTTGGCTAATTTCTCGGTCCCCTCCAAGGAAATCCACAAACCCTGGGTACTTTTGCAATACCCAGGATGTTGGAAGAAATGAACGCAAATTTGGCAGGGATGCCTTATGTGGACAGAAAGTTATGGGGGCCTAAGCGCAAATGACTCCAAATAGCCAAAAAAAGGCCTAGCACAGGTGGGCAAAGGCCTAGCAGCGAAAGGGTTAATGTTAAACTTGTGTCAAATTACAGTCCTTAAATTAACTGTTGATTTGTAATATTTCCAATGCTTGATTTTCGGTTCAAATCCTATTAAAACTATACATGAATTTCTTCATCATCCGTTCTCACTTAAGTTTAGAATGAATTTTATACTTTGAAACCGCAGGTCACCTTCCGAACCGAAGATGGTAAACCAATGGCTATACTTCGGGTTAATGTGGAACCTCAGCCCCATGTCATCGATCAGACCTTCCGGTTCTATCACCCTGAGCTGACATTTTTGAAGAAGTCCATACGGCTACCTCCTTGGCACATGCTACCAGGTGAATCATATTTTCTCAAAATAAATTAGTTTTATGTTAATGATTATGCTTACCTGTAATTGTTCACTGCCTAACCTAATTAGCAATTGCTGTTAGGTGCTTGAGAGAGCTAAATTCTAGGGCTGGGGTTCATGGTTACAAAGAATAGCCTAGGATATCGGGTGGCAAGAGGAACAGCAGTTACAGTTACATCAGTAACATGGGATTTGTACATGTACATCATACCAGTGGAATAATGGTTAGAAAGATAGAACAGTTCCAGACATGGCCAGAACAAACACAAAACAGAACACATTTGTACCACAATGTTGGGAGGTTGGAAGGCCAAGCCCATGTAAGTCTGGTGGCATTTATGTACTAGTGTTGGAATAAGTTTGTTTTGGGCCTGCAGAGGTTAGGGAAGGAGCGTTGCAGATGTTTGTGAGGTTTTGAGAGTATTAGCTGACAGGTTCTTATGACAATCCACCTACTCCCCAGAATGTGGTTACGCCTGCACATGTGAGGAAAACTAAATACTGGAAGGAAGAGGGAACGAGAGAGAGAAAGAGTTAGAAAGACATCCAAAACTGCCTTGGCCTTCGTAGGCACCACTCTAGTTTTTTAAGTCTTGTACCACACCACGGATATGCATGGATGTTCCCCAGTAGGTTAATGATTCACTAAGCAACAATTGAATACATAGGATTTTAGTATCAATGATAAGCATTAAGGTGTAATAATATTGTTATAGTGAGTTTTCTCACCGGGTACTGGATTGCTGGTCACTGTGAACCTAAGCCAAGCTTTAAAGAAGCTGATAATTCATTACTCACACAACATGCCTGGGAACTTCTGCAAAGAAAGCGAACAAAGAAAGGGCACAGCAATATAACAAGGCCAAAACAAGGTCTTAAATGCAGGCAGGCAGAGAATAAGAAACCGGAAAAACAGTATTGGGAAAATAAATAACAAAGGGAAATAGTGATTGAGTAAACAGCTAGTGAAACACCAATGCAACACAGACAGTTGCTAGGCAGCTCCCATTTCCCGTTTCGTTGTTAACTGTGACACTGCCTATCGTGACCCGGAAGTCCTGCCCCTTGATCTTAGCTGACCTACTAGTCACAGTGTCCCAGTCAAGAAGACTCTACTGCAGGTTCTTTGAAACAATCCTCAAACTCCTGGCTCATTCCTGACCATGTCTGAGGGAAGGTTGTTCCACAAGCACAGTGCTACATCTGTGAATCTCATGTCACCACTGCACTTGTTTCAATGTCTTGATGTACATTGATTAGTTGCTGTAGAGCAGAGGGAACCGGTCAATTGGTATTTTTAATCTTACCCTGGCAGTGTTTGGGGACACAAAATCCAAGGAACTTTTAGGCCAGCCAGGGGACCTTGAATTTGATTTTTGTCTTGTACAGGGAAGCAGTGGAGGGTTGTTACGTATGCTGACACATTTTTTATCCTGAGGTCTTCCTCAGGATCTTGAGGTTTTTGCAGTCCTTTTATCAAATGTGAGACCACTTGGCATTGATGTAGTTGAAGAGGAAATTTACCAGTGCTTCAACTACCATTTCTTAGTTTTCTGTGGTCATTTGCAAATGGATTATCTTGATTAGTTTAATTTGGAAAACTTTGCCCTTTACTACTTCTCCCATCTGAGATTTATAATGTACCAGAGGTTGTGAAAGTGAGTTAGTTATCTTGTTGCTGCAGTGAGTGGAGAAAAGTGTGGGCTATAAAGGTGTATTATGGCGAAATCAGTTCAGATTTTTCCAGTTTGACAATGAAAATGGAAACACGTTTATTGCAGAGGTTCTGGGTGTGCGGTAGACAGTGGAGGTTTATTGGGGCTAGATAAAGTTTTGTACATCATTGAAATGTTCTCTAGGGGTGTTTACAGGTTAGGTCACTATTGCAGTGAATGCGATATTTTTGTTTTCCCAACTGGCTTTGTGGTACGTGATTTTTATATTTGAGGTTAGCCGTGAAGGTGGGGCTGGAGACGTTTGGCCATGTGGATACATTTTTTCAGCATTATTATTCGGAGTGATATTTGTTGGTGAAATAGGTATTGCTGCGTTCAAGTTTTGAAATATCACTATAAGACATAACTTTGCATACATTCAGGGCCCAAGAACATAAGGTAGACATGTCATCTCTCCAAGTGCGTTGTCTCAGGAATGTCATTGTTCTAAACCTCCTCTTTTCTGCACATAAATTGAGACCTTGTGATCGTTTATCATTTTTTTTACATTGACATCAATACCCATTGCAATTTTCATTAGTTGCAGTGTATTTATCTAACGTCATGCGTTCTGGTTACACCTTTAATACCTCTTGTGCAGTCTAAATCGCAAACCTTATTGTTATTGCATACTCAGCAAGTTTGGTAACTGAGAGTAGGATTGAGGCGACAGGAAATCAACCAAAACAACTACTTTTCAAGACTATCCAAGCGTTTATTTACTCCTCTTGCTAGCTTCCACGCCCCACTTCTTCTAGAGGTAAAGCAGAGGATTTTAACATCATATTATTTACAGATTTTAGGATGTGTAGTGCGCCATTACAGGAGCTTGTATTATGAATAAGAGTAACAAGAAGTAATGAGAGGAGGTCCCTCCTTCAGTCTCTTGTTATGGAGACTAGAATTATAACTCTAAGAAGTACTTAAACCACCTTGCGCCCTCGGGGTTAATTGCAAAACAGACAAAGCATTGGCCGACTCTGACTATCACCATGTTTGTCAATCAGTAATTAGCCCTGTGATAAATCCTGTAGGACTGAAGAAATCTGACCCAATCCCTGTAATAAAAATCCTCACAGGATCCCATAGAGCCAAAAAATTATCATTCTGACACCGGAACTGTCATGGCCGACCAAGGTATTAGAAACAGTGGTATTTCAATTACAACATCTGTGTAAATTCAGTTTCCTAGATAGCCTTTAATCAGTCTTCATTATGCGTCATGTAACAAAAACGGTTCTTGTCTTGTGGATGTTATCTTGGTAGCCACAGACCAAGTGGTAATGTTCCTAGTTGTCCTACACAATCTGTTGGCCTCATTCAATACTTTTGGCCATGACCTATTACTCTCCTGAATCTCCTCAGAAGCACGTGTAAAAGCCAGTTCTAAACTGGTTTTGATTTTTTCTGTCCAGGCTATCACAGTGTGTAAAACTGGAGCCTTACAGGTTAACAGAGGTTGAGGCTCCTTCTGAAGGCCCTCAAGGGCCCTCACCATCACCCTCAATGTTAAATATTTTCATGCTACTACTTTATAAGATTTTGAAGGAGAACAATGTACCACATCATTCCTATGCCAATGACAAATAGATATGCATGGCGACCACACAACCACAGGGTGGCTTTGGTGGGGGGTGTCAATGAAAGCTGCAGAACCCAACAAACTCAGCAATGTTTCCAACCCCCTAATCTGTTGAGCCGCCAACATCGTTTGTGAGACGGACAATTTAAGTATAATTTTGAACGTGCAACTTAAACAGATTACACATATTGGTTTGGTTGTCCAGCTTATCTGTCCTAGGCAGAGAAACGATCATGCATTATATTGATTAAAACATTATAAGATTGTTATGGGGCCTCGTAAATTCAAAGCTGGACTATAGCAACAGCTTAATGGAGTGCCTTCCTTGTTATCAAATTTTCTCTTTTCAGGACATGCCCAACGTGGAAGTCCTGCTGATACAGTGACATCTTATTTAACTGAAAACATACTTTCTTGATTCAATTTAGTATGTGGTTTCTTCTTCAGACAAAAAATGCCTCATGGGGGGAAAAGCTTAATGTCAGATTACCTTAACACGAAATTTGATCTATAGATCACCTTTTATGAAAATGACAAGGTTATGAGCCAGCCCTCAAAAGTCTTACCACATTGTTTATTAACCTGAAAGCCCTAAAAGAATCTACCAGGGCTATGGACCTTTTGTACCTTCTCTACGGACTATGGCAACAGTAGATTATACTTTTCCACTCTCCTAGATTCCCATTATCACCCATATAACTCTTGAGAAATGTAATCAGGCAGAATAATGCTGTCATAAATCAAAATAATTTGATAAGGACTTCTAGCCGCAGATTCCTTACCATAAAATTATCCCCAGGGGTCAGACTGGATCTGTAACTTTTTCGTGAGCAGTACCCCTGCACGCTGGTAGGTGCTGCCGTTCAGCTTTGCGTGGCATCCTCCATGCCGAAAGTGACTTGTGCGATGCCTATATAGGGCTACCCCCAGTCTTTTTTGACTGACTCTTTTTTTTAACTTTTTGTCAACATATTTTTGAGTGGTAGGGATGTCCGCAAGGAAGGGTGCTTCCAAGCACTCTGGCACATGTCAATGACAAATGTCGGTGATGAACCCACACCTCATCTGTCTTTGGTGCCTCAAGCTTGACCACGACGCCAAGACCTGCATCGATTGTCATGTCATACATCCCAAGCCTTGAGGGAGCGGTCCCTCAAGCTCCTTGCTCCTCGATGAGCAATGGTCTCGATCTCGGTTAAGAGGAAGGTCCCATGATCTTATGTGGAGCCACTTCAAGCGATCGTCGTCACAACTGAAGTCGTCCGGGCAAGTCCCACAAACGAAAGAAGTGTAAGAAATCTTCAACTTCGCTCCATCCATCAAAGTCATCCGGCGAGACGATGGAGCATCGGCATTCGAGGCCTGGCTCTGTAGTTAAGCCAGGGCCGTCTCTGCACCTCCCGAGTTTTGTGGAGCCGGAGTGACCCCTGCCCAACTACGTGAGTTTTATGTGGCCATGCACCTCATATTTGGGTAGCCAATCCCTGCTGGCACGCATTCGGGCCCTGCGGGCTCGGGAGGGGCCCTATTGGTCTTCTGCCTGCTGGTTTCGCTCCAGGTGCTAGTTGAGCCTATTGGATCCATGGATTTATCCGAAGTGGCACCGGTCAAGCCACCTCAACCTTCCCCGGCACTGGCTCCACTGCCGACGTCCTCTGTGCCACCGGTGCCCACTGGAGGCACAGTCCCCATACTCATCCTCCGACTCTGACACAGAGCCGGATGAGCATCGTCCGACCCTGACTCCTGCCCGACTAGGGCTAGACCTCCCAGGCCGGAGCCTGTGCCCTATTCCTTTGTGCTAGGACTTGGGGATGATTGCGAGGGGCCACGGGATCCTGATAAATATTCACAAAAGGACACCTGGTGCGAGGATCTGGCGGATGCCAGTGGACTGGATACTTCCCCAGATACTGGTTTGGTCTCTTTTCGTACCGTGACTACGGAGGAGGGAGCCCCTCATTCGCTATGGTGGTGAGAAGTGTGTCTGAGGTCCTAAACCGTCAACTGCCCTCTCTGGCTGTCAAGACGAATGTCTTGATGGAGGTGCTTAAGCCGGGAGTCACCCCATATGAACCGCTTCTCCCTTTTAACGAAGCCCTCATGGACATCCTTCTCGTGCCTGGTCCAAGCCCTGCACAAGGGCTCTTGTGCATAGGTCGATTGCCTGCGGCCATTGCCAGGCACCAGGGGACCCAAGTTTCCTCACAACACACCACCCCAGAGAGCTTACTTGTCCAAGCCTCCACTTCCAAAGTAAATCCTGACACGTTCCCTACCACTCCCACGGACAGGGAATCTAAGGGACTGGATATCTTGGGAAAGAAGATGCGCCTGCTTCCAAATCCTACACATGCTCCACAAGATCTTCAGGTGGCTCCCAGTAAATACCAGAAGGACCGTCATGCAGGCCCTTGTCACCAGCAGGCTGGACTACACTCTACGTAGTAATCACCGCACGCCTCCTGAAGAGAATACAAACAATACAGAACTCGGCGGCAAGACTTCTCCTCGACCTTCCCAAATGGACCAACATCACACCACACCTCAAGAAGCTACACTGGCTCCCAATCCAGAAGAGATGCCAGTTCAAGATGCTGACCGACGCATACAAAGCCCTGCACAAGAGGGACCAGCAGACATCAACAAACGCATGAACTTCCACCAACTGACCAGACACCTACGGTCTGCCTCCCTCATCCTCTACTTTGACGACTGGCTGTTGAGGGAAGGCTTACCTCAGGCAGTCGTCTCCCCCCTCCAGACTTAAGGCAGATCTCCTGCACTCGCTGGGGTTCACTGTCAACGTGCCGAAGTCACACCTGATCCCTTTTAAGATGCTCCCTTTCATCAGAGCTGTTCTGTACACAGTGCAGTTTTCGGCCTATCCTCCTGAGCAGCGAGCCCAGAATATTCAGGCTATGATACAGATGTTTCACCCTCTAGCCTGGATTTTGGTGAGACTGAGTCTGAGGGCCTCATGGCTTCAGGGCCTCTTGGCTTCCAGTATCCTGTCTGTGATGCATGCAGTGGGACCTGAAGTTCCAGGGGATGCAGCATCAGGGTAATCTATCCGACATGGTCCAGATCTCGGATGGCACTGCAAAAGATCTGCAGTGGTGGCTGACAGACCGTGATTGGGTCAGCGGCAGACTCCTCTCCCTTTCCCAACAAGATCTGATGGTAGTAACAGATGTGTCACTCCTGGGCTGGGGTGGCCATCAGGGAGAGGTGGACATCAGGGGACTCTGGTGTCCGGTGGAATCCAGACTACACATCAGCCTGTTGGAGCTCTGAGCGATCCAGTTGGCTTTGAAAGCCTTTCTGCCCTCCATTAAGGAAAGGCAAGCGTAGGTATTCACAGACAGCACCACCTCTATGTGGTACTGCAACAAACAGAGCAGGGTGGTGTTGTGGACCCTCTGTCAAGAGGCCCTGTGTCTCTCGACTTGGCTGGAATGTCATGGCATTTCCCTGGTGGTTCAAGACCTAGCCGGTTCTCCGAATGGACAAACTAAGCGGAAGATGCCTAGCTGATCAAGAGCGGCATCTCCATCCGGAGGTGGTGTAAGCTCTCTTTCAGCAGTGGGGAGAGCCTTGGTTAGATCTCTCTACTACCACCAAGAATGCTCAATGTCAGCAATTCTGTGTGCCGGAGTTTCCAAGGCAGCTCTCTCAGAGGGGCTTTTTGTCTTGAGTGGACCTCGGGCCTCTTGCACACCTTTCTGACAATAGCACTACTGCCAGAATTCTGAAGAAGATCAGGAACGACTGGGCCCAAGTCATCCTTGTGGCTCCGGACTGGGCTCGGAGAGTTTGGTATCCTGAGCTGTTGAGCATGTCTATCGGTTCTCTGATCTGGCTGCCCCTTCGAGAGGATCTCTTGTCGCAGCAGCAGGAAAGGGACCGCCACCCGAACCTGTCAATGCTGTACCTTCATATTTGGAGATTGAGCGGCAATAGCTTTTGACCTTCTGCCCAAAGTCTGCAATGTTATTTTAGCAGCTCGGTGTCCCTCCACCAAGACGGTATATGCAGGCAGTTGGAGCAAAATTGTGGCATGGTATACAGAAAAACAGGTTAACCCTTTATCTGCATCTCATTACCAGGTTTTTTTAATTTATTCTTACCCTGGCCCAGCAGGTGTCGGAATGGGCACATTGAAGGGCTATCTGTCTGACATCTCATCATTTCTGCAGTTGCCAGATCAGCCTTTTCTTTTCAAGTCCCCTATGGTAAATAGGTTCCTTAAAGATCTTCAGCACGTGTTCCGTCCAGCTCCCTTTGTTATGCCTCAATGAGACCTCAATTTGGTTCTTACTTTTCTGATGTGCACTCCCTTTAAGCCGCTTCATAGCTGCCATCTTAGGCTCCTCACCATCAAGATGGCCTTTCTGGTGGCAATTACATCTGCCCGGAGGGTCAGTGAACTGCAGGCGCTGCCATCTCACCCTCCGTACAATTCTTTTTACCCAGACAAACTGGTCCTTCGGATTCAAGTATCCTTCTTGCCAAAGATAGTCACCCCCTGTTCCACGTAGGCCAGTGCATCACCTTGCCTACCTTTGTGCTCCGCCTCATCCCTCTAGTGAAGAGGAGAGAATCCACTGGCTGTACCCAAAAAGAGCATTGTCGTTCTACCTTGACTGCACAAAACCATTCCGGGTGGACGATCAACTCTTTGTGGGGTATGCAGGAACCAAGAAGGATTTCCCATGCAGAAACAAACCAGCTCCCAATGGATTGTGCTCTGCATTAAGATCTGCTACGCATTAGCCAAGAAGCTACACCCGGAGGCCTTGCGTGCTCATTCCACCAGAGCAAAGGCTGCAACCACTGCGTTGCACATGTTCACCAAGCACTACTGCCTGGACAGTCGGGTTCGTCAGGATGAGCACATTGCCCGTTTAGTCATGCAGGACTTTTTGTCTAAATCAGGTTCGCAGACCCACCTCCAGGGAGCTATTGCTTGGGTATCTTTTCTAAGGTAAGGAATCTGCGGCTAGAAGTCTCTATCAGATGAACAAGATACCTTTGATAACGCCTTATCTGGTAGAGACTCTATCTGGCCGCAGATTCCTTACCGACTCACCCATCCTCCTCGCTCTACAAACATATTTTTAGGTACAGAGCTGTTCCATTTTCAGGGTCCTAGTTTCACACACCAGTGGTCCGTGTTCTTCATGTCTCCGCGCTTCTGGTGTGGAAAGTGGCGAAAAGAAACTGACGCCAGTGCGCTGAGATGGCGCCTATATAGGCACTGCGTAAGTCACTTCCAGTGCGGACTACATCTCGTGGAGTCGAACAACAGCACCTACCGGCGCGCAGGGGTACTGCTCACAAAACATTTCCGGATCCAATCTAACGCTTGGGGATAATTCTAAGGTAAGGAATCTGCTGCTAGATAGTCTCTACCAGATATGGCGTTACCGATGGTACGTAACTTGTTTGTGAGAACAATACCATGGAACTAAGCTGATCCTGAACTGAAATAGACCGAAATACAGTCAAGGTCCCAGCCCATTCACATCAAAAGGCCAACACCCAAGCTGACTTTCCAGAGGACACAATATGACCCAGAAGCATGATTCAAAGGAGAGATGTGATCAGCATACTTCATTGCAGCACATTCTACTGAACAGAGCACAAATCTTTTGTCAGCTCCCCCAAAATTGACTGACAGACTCAAACTGGAAGATGATATTCTCAGTACAACACAGTAGTTAAAAAATCCTTCTTCCTCCTGAGAATAAGATTATACACTAATGGTATGCAATTTATCAGCAGGAGGTACACATTTTTACTTAAAACATCTAGAAGACTTAACTACATGGTGCTATAATCTATATATATATATATATATATATATATATATATATATATGAGTTGTGTGCCTTGGGGGAAACATTTTTACAAAAAGGGGAACTATGAAAATCTCCTGTTTTAGGGCATGATTTATGCCTTATGATGGCGGATTTCATATCCGCCACACTTGCAAATGAATATTTGCCATCTTGAATGTTTTCTCCTTTACCGGCAGTGCATTTTGCAAGCTGAAGTGGTGGCCTCCCCCAAGAGAAGAACCACTTTGGGAGAGTAGCCAGTTATAGAAATCCCACAATTTCGCCATTCCCAAGATGTTTTTTTTTGTGAACAATGTTATTGGCTTTTCAAAAATAGTACATATTGTCATATTGATAAAGTCGTTATGAATAGGTGATCAAGAGAAGATAAAGCCTACCGAATGACACAGTCCCTACTTTGCCGAAAAAATGTCATACAAATATAGTCCATAGCAGCGACATTGGCCAGTCAGGAGCAGCAGTTACGGATGGGAATTAAAAAAATTTAGTTATTTTTATGGTGTGATTCCTGTTACTAACCTCCTGTAAATCGGGGTGTTGCTTTTCTACTGTGTGGTCATTTTACATCTGAAAAAGAAAAGAGAAAGAACAAATAATTTGTCTTTCATTTTTCGTATCTCTTCATCACCCCCCACCTAGGTTCTCAAAATCTAGTCTTTTAGACTAGTTCTGCATGATGAATCTGTTTTTCGTATTGAATCCATTACTTTTTAGTTATTGCCTGTTTTAAATAATTAACTACTCCACCTGCAGATTGTTAACTTCTGAATGCTGTGAGGTCTGCACCAACAGTGAATACGGGACATGTAGCATTGGGAAGATAATTTTCATGGGATTGTGTTTTATTCTAGGAGCACCAGTTGGACTGCCAAGTGGAACGCCGGAGATCTATGTCCGCTGCAGCGACCCGAATATCATTTGCGATTCAAAGAACATGGTATTGTGACCTACATGAACTTGAAAGCATTTTTCTTTTAACTTAATTCATATTTCTGTTTTACTATTTGGTTTATTTAAGTATTTTCTTAAATTGCCAATATGTCATCTTACAACCTTAACTTATTTCTGTTTTAATATTTAATATTTGGTTTATTTCAGTATTTTCTTAAATTGCCAATATGTCACCTTACAACCGCTTCATACTGCTTACACTTTACACCCTAAGTTGCAATGGCTGGTCCATCGTGTTCTGAGTTGATGGAGAGTACTGCTTATCCCTTAGTGGATTCTTGCGTGTTGGTTTGGATTGAGTTATGACTGTCGCAATGGTTGGTTGTGCCTATTCCATTAGGAAAGGAGTTTGGGGACCTTGACCAGGTTAGTGACTGTAAGCCCTCCTTGAGATTGCTAACATCAAAGGTTTCTTGAAGGCATGGAGAATGAGTAGGGCCAGGGCCACCACGCCCACCAGTTGAGATAATGCAGCCACCTGCAGGGACAGCCAAGAGCACTGTATTGCAGCTGTGAATTATAAGTATGGCCATTCTGCTGGGAGATTTGTTGAGACACTGCAGGATTAAGTAATTTGAGGTCTACTTCACAACAAATGTTTAAAAAAAAGTCTATGAATCTTAGCGATCAGCCTATGTTTTGCATAGTTTCTTCGAATTTGGGGATTCAGAAAAGTTTTTGGGAGCACTCACTGATAGCTACACAAGCTGTAGTTTCCCAGGCATACTTTGGCTCATGGCGTCTCAGCCCTTGTGGGTAAGGGCGGAGAGGACAAGGGTAGTTGCCTGTTTGGGCCTGTTCCGGACTGGTTGGGCCTAAGTCCAGCGATGCTGCCCTTTCTGCCATTCGCCAGCAACCACCTAAAAACACCCACAAACATAAAAACACACTCTCAGCAAATGCACTCTACTCATTTACTGCAAGTAAATCCTATCCACATTTCAATGTCTCAACAACCACTACAAAACCCCTTAAACCACACCCATACACCCTCCTACCCCAACTACCACACAATGGCACAATTAAACCAACACAACTCTCATTCAACCGTCTCTTATTCATTGCATTGGACCCACATGCCCCACCACCACCCCTATCTGTTAGAGACATCTAGCTGCAGATTCCTTAACTTTTGAATTCTCCCCAGGCCCCAGTCTGGATCCGGAAATTTTTCAGCAGTACCTCTGCGCCCATCTAGTCGATTTTTTTCTTGACCTGCATCAACACTTTGTGTCAGTGGAACAGTGAGCCTTTATCTGATGTCTACAGGTTTCAAACCTTGTGGGTCTTGTAGCCGACATATGTTGGTGACGGACCCACTTACAATTTGTATGTAGTGTTTAGGCGAGCACCATGACGCCAAAGATTGTGGCTCCTGCCAGAAACTAATACCGAAGTTGTTAAAGGAGTGACATTTGAAGCTGATGGCGGCACATGTGTCACGATCCTTGGAGCCTCGGTCTTCATCTCGGGAAAAGCGGGGTCGATCTAGGAGCCGAAGCTGGTCTGAAGGATGTCATTCTCCGGGGAAGTCAAAAGGTAAGGGGCGGTTGAAGTCGCGGCATTCTCGGAGTTCACCACATGGGGACTCTGCCTCCCATGGCTTCTGCCGCTCAACGGTTGAGGAGGCCGTACGCGACTCCGCGCCGCGTCTGCCCGTGTTTCCGGGAGCCGGTGCGTCGATGGCTCAGATGAAGGAATATTGTAATTCCTTGCACCTCATCGTTGGGACCCCATCTCCCTCTGGAGCGCCTTTAGGCCCTAAGGAGGTGAGTGGGGTGCTGTTGGAGGGTTTGCCCTTGGTGATGGTTGAGCCGTTGGAGTTGAGGGATCGGCGCCGGTTGATGTCGGCTGGCACCGCTTTGGCGCAGGTCCACAGTCCTTTGGGATCTCGACCTACGACGCCGGACTAGATCAGCCGACTCCGATATGGACGTCAGCGGCATTGGACGAAGTTGCTTGTCCATCGTGTAGGCGTCGTACAACGTCGGATGCAGAGTCTACTATTCAGACTGAGGGAGATCAGGTTTTAATTCCTTCTCAGGAAGAGGTTGTATAAAGACAGCCTGTGTCGATCAAGGCAGGCCCTTTCAGCCCATTTCTGAGATTTGTGTGCCTCAGATGGAGGAGAGCTGGTTGTCTGCTCTGGGAGAGGCTAGTGACCTGAATTCTTCTCCAGCTTCAGGGTTCCTTTCACCCCCTGGCCTTGATACAGAGGCAAGTTCCTCCTCTGCAGACATGCTAAGGAAGGTGGCTACAGTTTTAAACTTGTCGCTTCCTGCGGTGCAAAGGCCCACAGACCCTTTCATCGAGGTCCTGTTTCAGGGACAGACAGGGGAAGAACCTGTTCTTCTGTTTGGGGAGGCCCATTTTGATGTTTATTAGGTACTTGGGCCAAGCCTGAGTCGGGGGCCTCAGTGGACCGAGATATTGCACGTAGACACCTGCCTGCACCTGGGGACCCAGTTTGTCTTCATAGACACCCTTCCACTTGTAGCTTGGTGACTCAGGTTGCAACTTCTTCGCAGGATGTAGATTCTGTTCCTAAGACTCCAGTGGGTAAGGAGTCTAGGCCTCGTGATGCATGTGGTAAACACATCTTTGCTTCGGCAACCTCAGCCATGAGATCCCCTAATAAATCTTGTGTACTGGGGCGATATTCCCATGCTTAATGGGATTTGCTACAGAATTCGTTACCATCTCTTCCGGTTAATGTCCACTCTGAGATTGGTGATTTGATTAAAGATGGTCAGCAGGCTGCTAGGCTTACCATAAGGTGTGGTATAGACACCACGGACTCTGTAGGTCGGTCGATGGCATTGGCAGTGGCATTAAGGCGTAGGGCTTGGTTGGCAACTTTGGGATTCTCGGAGGCTGTCCAGTCGACTTTGGTTGACATGCCATTTGATGGTGCCCATCTTTTAGGGAGTCAAGCTAATGCAGCATTGAGACGCTTCTGTGAAAGACAGAGGTCTTCAGAGTCATAGCTTTTCGTTGTTTGTTACTGGTGTAACTTGTCTTTATACTCGAGATGTAGGTTCTTTTCTTTCAAAACGAGTAAGCTTTGTTAGGGCATTTTACATGTCTGTTGTTGGTTTGACCACTTGGTATCTTGCGAGAGCAGATCTTTTATTCTCAGTACCAATTTTTCCTTTTTTAATCTGGTATTGATTTAGATGACCAAGGGAAGTTTCCCTTTGTCCCTTGGCCTCTGATGATGAGCTTTGTGCTCAAGAGGTTATTGTCAAGAGACGTGTCTTCTTGTGTGGAAGATTTTCTGACGCAAGCTTCTTTGAAGCAGTCCAGTATGCTAAGATGTGCATGGTTTCGAACTTTTGTTGTCTCTCATAGGGACATATTGGTATGCCAGAGGTAAGTCTGGTATATAGGGACTCTCTGTCCTTTACTCGTTAGTCATTAGCGTAGTATGTCCTCTATACTCTCGTGGTGTGCATATTTATTATGGCGATGGTGGATTCAGGGCCTACGTTTTGTATTCTTTTGAATACATGTTCTTGTGTTTCATCCTTCATTAAAGTCCTCTTGGACTGTGTGTTTTTATGGTGTAGGTTGTTTTCTCCTTCTGAGCGGACTGCATATCTACATTTTTATATGTGCTTCACTTTTTGGATAATTGTGAGAGTAAACTAGGAGTTTATAGTGTATTCTTTGGAAGAGACGAGTTAGTTGCCTTCTCCTCTGTGGAGGGGATAGGTAATTCACTTGTTCATTCCTAGAAAATATGGGGTGAACTCTGTATCTTACGCTGTGTGATAGGTAGTGTCGGAAACAATCTGATAAAGATTTCTAGCTGCAGTTTCCTTGCCTGTTTTTGGTCATACAATTTATGGAGTTTTTAGGCTTTATAAGAAGAATTCTCCCACAATGCTTTTTGCATCTGTCTGGAGATTATATACTACCTGTCTTTTTGGGTCTGTATCTATTTTCACTGTGCTTTACAAATCCTTGTGAAATCATGGCTGTTACTTCTTGAGGCGGGCTTGTGATTAAATTGTGTTTCGTATCACAAGTGTTGTTGCATGCGCTTGTTGCTAACGAGGATTCATTTTATATATTATTTCCTTTTAATGTTTCATCTTTTCCTTATTTAATGTTTTGATACTGCAATAATAGGTGCGTTCCCTTTTCTTCTTTCGCATGCCTTGGTATTTTGAGCGTGCCCTCGGCTTGGAGTCATGTTCTGACTTTCAGACCATGACATTGAAGGCCATGCAGGCGCAGGCTTTGTAGATAACTGCGGTCCTGCAGTAAATGTGGGCCAGCGATGCTCTATGTGTTGTCAACCACTTGGAGTCTATTGTGACACAATTTTATATATATTATGTATATGTCCAGGTGATACAGCTTTGTGGGAAATGTTTTTACAACTGACATCATTGATGAATATCAATATTAAATTCAAACCTATTAGTGTAATATTAGTCTCTTTACAGTGCTTTATGTAACCTTCGAGTGGTCGTTTTGTTCAAACAAAATTCTCAATACCATGGAGGTATTATTGTTCATCTTTCTTTTGGTGTTCATTCATCTTGGTATAATGGAATGAGTTCTGAGAGTCCTTCTTTTGGATTTTATCAGGACAGTTCTTTCTCTGATATTTCTTTATTGTTGTGAAAAATGCGAATTACATGACTTTTGTCCTGCAATCAGCCCTTTTAGTCAACGAGTTTTCTTTCCTCATGGGGAATAGAGGTTAATGTGTGATAACTGACAGATGGTTCTTTAGGGGTTTTTCCCCTTTTCCTTCAAAGGCCGTTTCTCTTCGGGCCTGTAGGGTTGTTTATTATTTATATGTTCTGTGACAGTGATCATGGATTCTTTTAAGAGCCAAGCTCTTCTTCTGCTATTCCTACGTACATTTGGTTGGTTGTTCGTTCTGACCGGCTGGTTCTCTTTGAGAACTTTTGTAGGATTGGTTCGCAGACCCTCCTCCAGGGGGTAAAGCTATGGTATTTAATTCAAAAGTTAAGGAATCTGCGGCTAGATGTCTCTATCAGATGTAAAAATTACTTAACTTCGGTTTTATATACTGGGGATCACTATCTCAACTTACGTTGGGATTCGACAGACCACTTGGCCTGGCCACAAAGGTTTTGTTTAGATGTGGCCATACCGTCCATTTCCAAATGTGTCTGGTCAGTAGGGTGGGGGGTGTTTTCTATTTTACACTGGATAGGACACCAGTGGGCAGTATTGATTTATTCTTTCTTTGAAAGTCTTTGGTATCATCATACCTGATATTGGCACTATCAATATGTCACGCAATAGTGTAATACAACAAACAGCTTGGGGTTGTTTTTTTAGGTTTTGTTTTGCTATTATCATGCCACTCATTACCACTGATGAATTGGCTATGGGGGTGTAAGGTTTTCTTCCCTTACATGAGGATTATTTACCAAGGCACAGGCTTTCAAAGATTTTTGATGAATGGTCTATAGAGTATAAGGTTTTCTTCCCTTACATGGTGGTTATTCACCAGGGTGCAGGGTTTTACGTAGCCCTGTGCTTCGTTGATTCTTTTGTTTTTTTTTCTTTAAAATCCATGTTGGGTATTAACATACCATTTGATGTTTATTCTTTATTAATGTTTCAAAGATTTTTGATCTTTTTAGCACACTGTTTCCACAACCAGTTTCTATAGTGGCTCCGCGTTCTGGCTCGAAAGGTTTCACAGAAGAAACTGACGTCCGCGCGCCAGAGGGGACTCATATGGCTCCACTGACGTCATGACCGGAGTCTACGTCATCGCGGAGCCATACGATGCCGTCCCCCGGCGCGCAGAGGTACTGCTGAAAGATTTCCAGATCCACACTGGCGCCTGGGGAGAATTAAAAAATT
Organism: Calotriton arnoldi; assembly: GCA_963921515.1. NCBI lineage: Eukaryota > Metazoa > Chordata > Amphibia > Caudata > Salamandridae > Calotriton > Calotriton arnoldi. The sequence continues at coordinate 622,994 of CAWUFW010005218.1, read as the reverse complement.
AATGAATCTGCGGCTAGACTGTATCTCTACCAGATATTACGTTACTCGTACACCGTCCACCCTAAACAGACGCAAACGAAATAAACAACATACCACTCTTCACAACTTCACATCTCAATGTCTATTACACAACAAGGCTACTCTACAAAAACAACACAGCTCACCAACTCACTCAACCACCATCTACACACACAGACCCATCAAAATGCCTTCTAAGCCTGCTGGATGAGGAATAGGATATAGAAAAACAACACTATTGCTAACTTCATACAGCTAATACCAGCACTAAATGACACATCTGCACAAGTTAAAAAAATACTGCTCAATCTTCTACAAAACAAAGTCACACCACCACCAAAACACAATCTCTAAACTGCCTACTAATAAATGCTTGATCACCCTCTAAAAGAAGCACCACATCTACGACTTACTGACACACAACCTGATTTACTCTTCATAACTGAATTATGGTTGAGAGATGACATGGCTCCAGTGTTGCATGAAGCCATTCCTCTAGGCTATCAAACTATAATACAAAATTGTATATGCAAAAGAGGAGGTGTACTAGCTGTTATATTCAAGCAAAACATAAATCTCACTAAAGCCGACGGCATTTCCTTGCAAGGTTGTGAGGCTCTCATCAACAGATGCAACCCTACACCAACTTACTTCTGTATCTTCCTTCTCCTTAAACTTACTTCTTCTTTACAGACCTCCACCTAGCAATGCAACATTCCCAGGCACATTTCAAGACACAGTTTCAAACCTTATAACACTACACTCCCACCATATGCATTCTTGGTGACCTAAACATTTGGTTTGACAACCCCAATATGCCCCATCCAAAAACTATCGTCACTGGCCTAGACACAATGAACCTACATCAGATTGTCCACACACACATCGCTGGACACATCCTAGATGTCATTTTTGCAAATCCACAACTAGTTACCTTTCAAAAGATTACTCCAGTCACATGGCCAGATCACCATTTGCTAGATTTCCAACATAAAAGCAACATACCTAAAACACCTTGCATGAATCCAACTGTCGACCGTAAACGAGCTCCAATTTGAATATTTAGAAACACAACTAACATCCAACACAGATCTAGACACAATAAATTCAGTTAAAAAACGATATGAGTGGCTACAGAAATCTTTTGATATCCTAATACCACTCAGAACAACAACACGGCACATAAGAAAACAGGCACCTTGGAGAAATACAGGGCTTAAAATAGATAAAACTGCAAATTAGAAAGCTGCAATGCACGAGCTCAAAGCAAACAGCAATCAAGAAAAACCACCTACAGAAACTTAAGATCTTACAAGTCCACATTCAAAAAAGCTAAAAAAAAAAAAAAAAGTACTATTCCGACATAATGCAAGATGCTAAATGTGCAATTAAAGAATTTTATAAAATTCTCAACAATTTATTAAACCTAAATGCACAGAAGGAACTTATCCCATTACTCAAGAATTAATTAACAAACTGGCAAATCATTACACAACCAAAGCAGACACGTTTGACTCCTATTTAAAACAACAGAAAACCACCAGCACCAACCCATTCCCAAAATAAACCTCCTTGCGTAAGCTATCACAGCCTCTGCATTCCTTCAAACAAATATTACAAACTGAATTTATGGATCTGGTCAAAGCAAGCAGGCCAGCCGGCTGCCTTTTCTACCCATGTCTAACACAAATATTCGAAGGCATTCTTTTAACTACCTCGACTGCCACGCCAGTAAGAAGAATCATCAATAATTCTTTAACTACGGGAATCTTTTCTGAAAACCTAAAAAAAGGAATACAATTGCCCATTATTAAAGAAAACAAACCTGGACCCATATGACCCCGACAACTACAGACCAATTACAAATGGACCTTTCCTGGCCAAACTGATAGAAAGAGCAGCATTCAACCAGATGTCACAATTCATTGAAGAGAACTCCACACTTTCAGATTACCAAACATGATTTTGCCAAGGGAGAGGCACAGAATCTGCCCTCATCACCATCTGGGCTGACCTTAAAATCGTAGTAGACCGGAACGGGGTCTCTGCACCACTTCGCTTGGACCTCTCAGCTGCCTTTGACATAGTTGACCATGACGCTCTAATACAATGGCTATAAAAAACCGGCATAGAGAGGACTGCTCTCGACTGGATCACATCCTACCTTCAAAACAGGACAAATGTCATCTATAACCCACCTTTCTCATCCAAACTGTACTTCACAAAAGGAGGGGTCCCTCAAGGCTCTATCTCCCCAATGCTTTTCAAAATCTACATCAAGTCATTACCAGCAATGATCAATGAATTTCAGCTCATATGCTTTAACTATGCAGATGACACACAAATACTCCTTCCACTGGAAAGCCCCAAAGACATTGGAAACTCAAAAATCTTCAGTTGCTTCAAAGCCGTTGATCAGTGGATGACATGGAGCCATCTCAAATTAAATCCTTTCAAAACTGAAATGCTCACATTTGGCGATTAGAAAAATTATGACCCACTCTGCGCCTGGCCTGACGATCTGGGACCACCTCCAAAATATCTAAGGAAGTAAGAAACCTTGTAATTACCATGCTCTCTAGGCTATCAATGAATGCCCTAGTGGACTAATTAGTAAGATCAAGCTTCATTACCATGAAAACATTGCAGCACATCTTCCCCCACCTGGATTTCCACACAAGGTCCAGGCCACTAACTCTCTTGTACTGTCTAAACTTGATTACGCCAGTAGCCTCTACCACGGATCATCTTTAGCAACTTTGAAAGGACTGCAACGGATTCAGAACTCTGCTGCCGGACTATTCCTATATCTAAAGCCACAGACTCACATTTCCCCTGCCTTAAGGGTCCTAAAGTGGTTACCAGTTACCAGAAGATCCACATTCAAGCTGCTTTGTATCACCCACAAAGCAATACATGGAACAGGACCGCTTTTCATCAAGAACAAAATGACCAAATTTGACAAAGGAACCTCTGCTCCAGATTGGCACCTCGCCTCAAAATCCTACCATACAAGAAAAAAACCATAGATGACACATCTTTCTCTGTTCAAGCAGCCAAACTATGACATTTATTGCCCCAAACATAAGATCCACAGATAACTATCTTATCTTCAGAAGACTACTCTAGAGTTGGCTCTTTCTTTCATAACAACTGTACTCAAACACAAATGTACAGCATACCCCTATGTATATAAACATTTAGGTGCACATGCATCAAAATAGACAATAGCGATTTTTTTAATTGCGATTTTTAAAAATCGCAATTAAAGAATCGCTATTGTTTATGCATGTAGGAATCGCAAAAAAATTGCGATTCCTACACATTCCTTAATTGTGACTCGCAAATTGCGAGTCGCAATTAAGGAATTGATTCCCATTCATTCCTATGGACCTAGAGGCCCATACGAATGAATGGGAATTGCATGCGTAATTTGCGAGTACCCAATAGGTACTCGCAAATTGCGCATGCAATTTCAAGGGTGCCAAAAGGACACCCTGTTGCATCCCTGAAATTACAATTTATCCACATGTTGCGCACACACATGCCCCAAGGGCATGTGTGTGTGTAACATGGGACTTTGAAAAATGCACTTTAGTGCATTTTTCAAAGAAAATGGAAATTACCATCAACTTTAGATTGACAGTAATTTGAGATTCATATTTGCGAAATCGCAATTTTTTTTGTTTAATGCATTGCATTTAAGGTATCGCAATTTGCGATTCCTTAAATTCAATCGCAATTTAAGTAATCGCAAATTTTGCGATTCCTTAAATTGCGATTTTTGCATTTGGGATGATGCATCCCAAATGCAAAAATACCGGTTGCAAAGGGCGAATCTGCCCGTTTGCGACCGATTTTTATGTTGATGCATGTGGCCCCTAATTTGATTATATGTATGGATCTAGATACAAGTATTTCTTGATATAAATATGTATAATGTGTTCTTTTTTTATTTCTAGATATTCTTCAGGTCTGCTTAACAAATGTACATAGTAAATATATATGTATTATTCTATGCTTAACATGTATATAGGTCACTGCATACTTTTCATATACGTTATTTGATTAGATGCTTATGGTTCTCCCTTAAAAAAAAAAAAAGGTTGACTCTCTCCAATACATTATCCTATGTTTCATCCTATACCTCTCTCAATATATCCTCTACCTCCACTCTCTGACTCATCCCAAATCTCATTCTATGACTGTGATCTCCAAAATAACCCTTTCTAGACTCTTCCCTCCTCTAGCTCTCCTTTGATCACTCCAAACCTCATTCTACTACTATGATCCCCCAAACAACCCTTTCTAAATTCTTCCCTCATGTATCCTTCTCCTTTGACTCAACCCAAAACGCATTTTACTACTATGATCTCCCTAATCCATTTCTAGTGACTCTTCCCTCCTCCATCTCTCCTTTTTCTCACCCCACACCTCATCTTACTACTATGATCTCCTGAATAAACGCTTTCTAGACTTTTCCCTCTTCTATCCCTCCATTATCCTTTTCAATCCAACTAACACACTCACCTGCCCACCGCTTAAATTAACTCATACTTCCCTATACTAATCCACCCCTAATCCTTTTTGGGTTCTGCAGTAGCGTGCTACTCGCCGAAAAGCACTTTGATGCCTCATCAAGGGTAGTAAGCACTATATAAATACAGTTACAATACAATACAAATACGAAAACGCCTCTGTAGTGTTAATAGCACATGCTGCACCCCTGTTTCAGCGCCATAAACCCATTATGGTAAATCTGACATACTTGCATGTTTTCCACTGTCGTAAGTTCCGTTCATGGGTGTAAATGGTCACAGATTCAGATTCTATTAATCAGGATTGGTCATTAGCATTAGTTCACACAGATGGCACGTGTTTTTGGTGCTACGTTAGTTTGTAGAACATCTGGTCCCTTCTTCAATGGCACATCAGATGTAAATATGTTAGAATGTTACTCAAAAGACAACGCCAGTAGTTTCTAAGTGCTGGCTCAAGCATCATATTATGGTGGTGTTTAAGCGAACAGCATATTATTATATTTATTTCGCTAAGTGAACTTTAGAATTCAGGAATTTCGTTTAATTTTCAGTATTAATACTTCATTTTACAACTGTATGGGGAAATACACTACTGTGTGTTTAATGAAAATGGTGTACCAGTTTTACTTGAGCTCTCCCCAATATTAAAAAATCTATGCATTCAAAAATCAATAAAATCAATTGCCACAAAACAAGTTAACTTATTACAAAATGCAGGCAGGAAGAAAGATTGCTTTTCAAATATCACGAATGTGTTCCTTTAGAAGTGGCAATATGCAATTAATAAAAACAAGAAAAACATTGAACACTCTTAGAATGTGACATTTGTGGTTCTGCTTCATAAACCTGCTTGGATTTCAAGCATTATATTCAAAAGGGCAGATTTGTTCACATTTCGACATTAAATACTAATTCCAAATGTGCGCTTTTTCTACAGTTAGCAATTCGTTTCCATCTGTTTCCTACTATTAATATATTGCATTCTATTATATATTCGAATTTAAAGATATTATCCATTTATTTTAAAGGACTTGTATGTTTACAAAAACAGTTTTACTTTTTGTTACAGGTTTATTTACTGCAAGAGTCTTGGGAATCATTGTTTCATTAACATCTGTAGCAATTTCTTTCTGCACCTTAGGGGCCTGATTCAAAAAGACCGAGGAGGGAAAGTGAGCAATTTTCTTACCCACTTTAAATCCAGCATTTGGAGCAAACCTCTGGTTTTTATATGCTTCATAAAGGACTTCTTGAGTATTCCTAGACATCTATGGCAGTTGTAGAATTCCAGGAGTTCCCCCATATGCGACATTTCCACATGTGGAATTTCCATTAGGTGGAACTTTCTGCATATGGTAATGTAGTGCAAATATGCATTTGCACATTTACATTTTTTTTCTGTCCACAGAGAAAACACGTTCCCTTTCATTATTATTATTATTTAATTTTATAAGGCGCACAGCTACCCGGAGGTTTCCCGGCGCCAGCGGACACACGCGGAAAGAGAGAGAAAAAAAACCTATTGGTTAAATAGCCACGTTTTTAGGCCTTTGCGAAAGTTGTTATAGATGGTTTCGTGCCGGAGTGGCGTGGGGAGAGAATTCCATAGTGAAGGAGCCAGGTAAGAAAAAGACCGGCCCCCCATACATGCCCGTTTGATCCTAGGGACTAAAAATTTGACCTGAGTAGAGGATCGGAGAAGGCGCGTTGGGAGGTAGGGGTGGACCAAGGCACTCAAGTACTGTGGTGCTGTGCCCGATTTTATTTTATGCATGTAACATAGGGCCTTGAATTTGATGCGATTCTCCATCCTAAGCCAATGGAGGTCCAGGAGAGAGCCTGAAATAGAGGCCTTTCTAGGCACCTGGCAAAGCAGTCTGGCCGCCGAATTCTGTACTACCTGCAGTTTTCGAATCACCTCCTTGTTGGCTCCTAAATACAGGACGTTGCCATAGTCCAGCCTGGAAGTAATCAGGGCCTGGATCACTGTTCTTTGTGTGGGACTAGGCAACATCCAGAGTATTTTTTTTGAGCCATTTTAGGATGGTGAAGCAGATTGAGGCGACCTTGACTGCTTGCTGCCTCATTGATAGCTGATCATCTATGACTACGCCTAGATTGCTGACTAATTGCACCGGTTGGGGAAGATCACCCATTTGAAGAGGCCAATGTCGGGGGCCCCAAAGATCTTTGTTTTTCCCAAGAATTAAAACTTCTGTTTTTCCACCGTTTAGTTTTAACATGTTGGCATGCATCCAGCCAGCTATCTTTTGCAGTCCTACCTGGAGAGAGGACACCTTAGATGCCTCATTGGTGGAAAGAGAGAAGATTAGCTGGGTATCAGCATATGAGAAGATGGATAACCCAGCCTCTTCAGCTATTGTGGCCAGGGGACTAACATAGACATTGAATAGTAATGGGCTGAGAATAGAACCCTGCGGTACTCTGTAAGGAGAGGCGTGGGACCTAGAGCTTGCTGACGTTGAAAAGACCTGAAAAGTCCGGCCGGTCAGAAAATCAGTAAGCCATTTGAGTGCTGATCCGACAATGCCCTATTAAATATAGAGATGATCCCTTCCCATTGACATCTAGAAAATACATTTACTCCTGCCTTAAGCAGAATGCGTTTGCAAGCTTTTCCATGGTGCAAATCTACCTGTAAGGGTTAGGCAAATACCCACAAAATTGTAGGTTTGCAGGTTTGGCCTTCTCTGGAATACCTAAAAGCGCCACTTAAATTCTGAATATGTCTGACTAAGGGTTGTACGTAAATACGGTCAACTTAGAGGTACAAATACCCTTGTGTTTCTTGGTCTGGGTGCCCTCAGCATCCATTTCATTGCATGCCAGCTGTGAAGAAGTCTTTGTCTAAAAAAGCATCCTATTGGCGGCAGATACCCACAGCCATGTATATTGTGTATTTGAGTATTGACATCCGAGTATAACGCAGGCGAAATAAAAATGGCGTGTCAACAAGGCACACCCGGTTAAACGTAATAATATCTAGTTTCCATGGAGATCCCATTCAAGTACTGTCATTATTAAATTTGACACCTAGACCCTTATCACAAACCTGTTCTGGCGCAGTGTACAGGCAGAGAGCGGTGACCTTTGCTGGTTATAGAAAATATCCATATGTACAGTGCATATATTAACTCAGTAATTCTGTAATTTAGCGCATGCGTTCCGGACATCAAAGTCTGGAAGCATGTGACAGCACCTGGTTGATTAATATGGCCCCAAAATCAGGAATGCAACTCATGCACAGGCCCGTGCACTGCGAAGAGTCTCACCAACAGACTGCACCGCTTGAGACAAAAACTTGTAAATAGAACACACTTTAGGAAATAACAGAGTGTAAAGTACATAGATTCAGATGCAGAAGGTTAGGCACTTCGAGTGAAGAAATAATTCAGTTCTGAGGATTTTGCATAAGCTTTGCGCTCATGAACTCCAACCAGTGTATGTCCAGAGTTGTCAAGCAGCAGAGATCTAAAACTGCAGAACAACATGACAAGTCATTGGTTTCAAAAGGGGTGATGACAAGAGAGTCCGGATGTTTGATACAACTGCAAACCAGAGCAGAAATGTGGCAGAACTCGGGAACAGTGAGATGACAATGAGAGCAATGAAACAGAGCCGACTTGCAGCTTTAACTTGTCAGAGGTCCACTTACTAGCGCCTTCATTCGTGGCAGTACTGTGCGCAGACTAGATAAGGCACACAGAGCATCTACACATTTTGTGAAGGGAGGTTTCCAGATTGAGTAGGATTTGTCAGGCCTCAAACACGGAGATGCTGTATGATCCCCTAGCTTAAAGGGGTCAGTGTTTACCAGAAAGAGCATCACCCAGTCTGAAAAACAGTCACAGAGATTTGGACCCAAGCTCTCCATCATAACGGAGTAGGCATCACTGAGCTTCTAGGCAAGTCTCCAGTAATGCGTTTGGCCACACGACCGCAAAACAAATAGTGGCTTGTGTAAAATGCAAGTTAAGTGTGCTTCCCTTGCCAGCGTGCACCCACTAGATGCCCTAATTTGTGTGGGGGAGGGGGGTGACTTTACCCCTCTCACATCAGTGAGTATTGGGCATGTAATACCTAGGGCTAGCAGCCATGACAGTGATAACACATTATTACCCTGTGTTCTTAATTGTTGTCACTCAAGTTAATGAAGTGGAGAACCTGGTAGGAGACCGGGAAATAGTGTGAATCTATATAAACTTATCATGCGCATGAGCCCATTGAAAGTTGTAGACTTTCAGGCACTCCCCTTAATGGCCATCAACCTTTAACCCTACTGGAGGTAAACATTTCAGTGAGCAGTTGCACAGGTCTGTTGAAATCAAGTAAAATAGAAATCAGTAACAAACTTTCCAAGTAGATTCCATAACAGTACACCATAGTAATTCTGGAACATCAAAGAATATAGCAAAGCATAAGAAGGAGTTGTAATCCATGCTGCTGTATTGGAGAGATGATTAGTCTTCTGAAACTTGCAATTGTTAGTTTGTGCTGTTTCATTTAGTGGCGACTTCCACCCTGAACAAGCTTACATCAAGGTGACCAACACTATGTCAGTACAAGGCTTGCAGAGTCCAGCAGGCGAGCCCCATTTTCCATGAGAGTAAACACCAAATGGAACAGAGGACAAATATGGACATACCACCTTCCATACAGTTACACTAAGGAAGTATTCTCCCTGAACTCTGTGATAGTCTATAAACCCAGTGATACAAGGGTAGACAGAGTCATTATGGCTTCAAATGACTTCAACTATAAAGATAGCCCCAATGTTATTGTGGTTTATTTTTGCATTTTTATACAGTGCACTTCACCAAATAATCCCTGCAGTTATTACAGTGAACAAATATGTGAATAAGCATCACTTACAAAACGTTTTAGGAAGTAAAGTAGACAACATGCTAGGTATGAGCTAACCAGGATGAGAAATGTCAAGGGAAGATTTCTAGAAAGAACTGAGACTCCAGGAAGATGGGGCTAGATCTGAACAGGTCGACTAGTAGTGGAGGAAGTAAAGTAGAAAGGCAAACCTAAGAAGGTTTAGCAGTAAAATCTGTACAGGGGTGACGAATAACAGAAATCAGGCAGAAGGGAGGCTGAGAAGATTATCACAAACAAAAGTCTACCTTAAATATAAGTTGAAAAGGGGGCTTTTGCATCTTTTTCTGAAGATCATAAGGGTCTCTGAAGTTCTGATCTTGAGTGGGAAGGAGTTCGAAATTTGAGGGGCAGCGCTGAAGAAGACTTGAATTTTTATGTCTCCAGGGCATGTTCTGCAGATTTTTAGAGGTGCCTTATAAGCAGATGGTGCAACATATGTTTTCAGGTATCTGCATGTGCATGGCTTTGTAGGTAAAGCAAGCCTTTACTTGGAGCCAGTACATGTCTTTCATCACAGGGGTAATGGAGTCATTTTCTGGTGTCAGAAATGAGTTTAGCAACAGAGTGGATGATCACCCTAATGGGAGGTGATGTTGCTGAGGAGATTCCGGTGAGCATAGAATTTCCATAGTCAGGCTTCAAGAGTACCAAAACCTCACAATAAGATGAAAGTAATTTGACTGAAAACGATCCTTAACCTCACAGAAGAAGCCTAACATTGCATCAGTCCAATTTCGTGATTCTTCCCCATTAACTAGATAACTCAGATAAATACCGTTTAAATTCAAGGCACAGTATTATTAGCTGCCCCAGATCCTAAAGAAATGCAGTCCCTCTGTCTCACAGTTCATGCATCACCAAAAGCGTTGGGATCCGTATTCATTTTAGCTGTTTCTATGAAAGATATAAGCGAGGACCATACCGGTCGTAGTTTTTCAGTGGTATATGGACTTCTGCAGAAGTACTCCATGCAGTTTAAATAATTTTGCCTAGCACTGCTCTTTCCCCACAATGCCTACAAGCATCAACGTAGGCCTATGAAAGTCTCTGTACTATAATTTACCATCCTGCAGTATTTTGAAAGATAAGTCAGTATGTGCTGTAGCAAGAGGGGCAGGGGCAAGGTCAGCATTGTGGCAAAGATATTCTTCTGGATGGACATCTTTACCAAATTCACCCACGTGTATGTCAAGGTGGTGGGTCCCTGAGACAATGTATTTTTAGTTATTTGTGTTACAATTTCTCCTTAACAGCATACTCAGGCAAATCATTGTCCTTCATATTTCCATGAATGTGGGAGACAAGTTTAAAAAATGTGTGGTAGTAGACTTTTTCGTGACACTCTCTGTCTTTGTGCATAGCACAGTTTCACATAAGTATCTACCTCCTTCCTGGTGTCTTAAATGAGCTGGGAATCTATTTACATCAAGAGGTGGCAGGGGAGCAGATAAAAACAGTCTCTCAGCTATTCTCTCTCATATACCCGGTTATACCATGGTTTATCACAGGAGATCCTTGCCTCACATGTATATCCTTACATCTCTTAGAATAATAGCAGAGACCCTACCACTCTGGATCTCCAGAAGCTTAATTGTTCTGTGCTGGTAAGAGGGGATTAGGTATATAGCAGCTGACTGTTAAGACCTGTGGTTACGTCCAGGCAGCTTTTCACAATTTTCCTAATATTCCTTCTGTTTTATAAACAGTTGTTGTTTATGTAGGCACCCATCCTCTGGTAGCTTTTTCTTAGGTGAATGCTTGGCCAGTCCACTCATACTGTGCATTTGATTCTGTCAAGTGACTGTTCTATAGGTACTGGTCATACATATTTAACATGGTGAACCGGAGCCAATAGCCACAGCAGGAACCCCTGTTGTGGAGCATCTGACAGGACCAGCAAGATAGCAGAAGCCTGCACTCCAGCCCCAATTAAAAACAGAGCCATACTCTGTTGTGGATTCTGTTTTCTTATATATACTCAAAGGTGAAGATTTTATTCGTTAGAGGACTCTGATTTTTCCCACATAGTTATCATGAATTTATGGAAGGTGCAGATGGCTAGACTTCATCTCCCGATATGAGCATCATATTGCCTTGGATAGCTGTTCAAGTATTATCCAAGAGGTTGTATCCCTATTTGCATTTCTATTAGATGGAATTGTGAAGCTTGTAGACCTTAACCTGTGGGTTTTTATGATTAAACAAGATGGACTGTGTTGTAATGAATTGAGGCTAGTCTTTCATGGACAAAATGATCAGATCTTTAGTGTAAAATCAGGTTATCTTTCTAAGTGTGGGGGATAGCACTTCGCTTTCCCCCTCCTTCTTTATCACTAGTCATTTCTCAAGGTGGTTAGACATTGTTTTCAAATCTTTTTTTAGGTTTTCTGTTTAATAACTACTCTAATTTTTTCTGTGAAGCAAATGCTAGGACTCCTTTCATAATCTGTTTTTTTTCTAGGAATTCAAGTCGTTTAGGAGAATGTAGAGAGAAATGTACTCTCTCACATATATTCTCTTCTAAGTTGAGGAGTGCTCCATAAATATTAGTTTCAGATTTGGCATGGATTTGTTTTTATTGTTTTCAGGGAAATTATTCTTGTTTCTGTTTGGCTAGTAAAGCATGCATCTTTCACACACCAGTTTTTCCGTATTGGCATACTACATTTCAAAAGAACACATGATCCTTAGGAATTGTTATTGTGGAATTATTTGTATGAATTACAAACTCCTTTTCAATTGCTTTATTCATAGTTTAACTTTCCCAGCTGGGAAATAACTGCAGATTTTCCTGCTGAAAATATGGTTATTGGATCCTTATTGATGAACAAGATAAATTAGAAAACTATTTAGTTTTATAGTGAGAGAACTGGCTACTTCCTTTAGTGTTATAATGACACAACTACACGTTGGTACAGACCTTGGCACAAACTAAAGCCTGACCAATTCCTGACCCCTTTTTCTTCCTGGAACATTGAAACCAACACTTATAGTGTAGAAGAACAGTTAGCTCATTTTAACTCCACTGTACTAGCCACCATAGATAACGTAGCCCCAATGAAACCACAGACCCACCCTCCCAGACTCATTCCTACTAGCTGGTACTCTCCTTCCCTCTGAACTGAAAAGAGCCAATGTAAAAAATTGGAACGGAAATGGCGACACTCTCACACCGTACAAGACAGAGAGAGATACAAAGCTGCACTGTCCTTTTATCATAAAAATCTAAAATCCGCACGCAAGCTACATATCGCTTATCAGCTAGAGCTCGCGGGGAACAATTCCAGGACCCTTTACCAGATCTTGAAGACCTATACAAACCCCAAGGCATGCGACACTGCAGAGACTCCCTCACAGTCGCTGTGCGACAATATAGCCTCCTTTCTAACCGAGAAAGTGGAACATTTATCGTAAAATCATCATTTCCAATGGCATTCCATCTTCCCCCAATACAGTATACCCTACCCCACACACTAGCACCTCTCATCTTCAATGCTTTCCCTCACTCACTCCAGTAGAGGTTGAATCTCTCCTTACCAGAGTTAAATCCGGATCCCCCCTAGATGTAATCCCTGCTAAGATCTCTTCCAGACTATCTAAACAACTAGCCACACCCATATGCTCCATTCTCAATATCTCCTTGAAGGCTGGCAGACTTCCCCCAGGCTGGAAAGCAGCTCAAATTGTTCCCATTCGTAAAAACCTTAAGGTCCCCACTGCCGAACTGTCCAATTATTGTCCCATCTCTCTGCTCCCGCTTCAGAGCAAGCTTCTTGAAAAGCATATAAACAGGCATCTGTCAGATTTTGTTGAAACCTCGCAATGCCTGGATGTCTCCCAGTCAGGTTTCCGGGCCAAGCACAGTACCGAGTCTGCCTTGATAGAGGTAACAGATAACATCAGAATGGCCCTGGACAAAGGTCAGGCGACACTCTTGGTGCTGCTTGACCTATCGGCGGCGTTTGACACCATCTTGCACCATATCCTACTGGAGAGACTTCAGGACATTGGCGTACAGGGGGCTGCACTAAAATGGTTGACCGACTTTCTAACAGACAGAACCCAGACAGTCACATTAGGCACCTTTAGATCTAAAACCACAAAAGTTACCAAGGGAGTACCGCAGGGCTCCTGTTTGAGCCCTACCCTCTTTAACATTTATGTTACTCCCTTGGCTAACCTAATGAGGAACCTAGCGTTTAGTCCCATCTCCAACGCAGACGACACCCAGCTCCTCCTCACCTTTGATAAATCCAGCCCTGATATACAGCTCATCTTTTCAGAGGGCATGAAGACCATTGCCGCCTGGATGAGGACCAACTTCCTTCAACAGAATGCCGAGAAATCGGAGATTATGTTGTTTGGAGGAGCAGCCATAAGTTGGTCTCCCAGGTGGTGGCCAGAGGAGCTGGGCGCGGCCCCCTCTCCAAAAGAAGTGGTCAAGAATTTAGGAATCCGGATTGACCAGAATCTTACGCTCAAAGCTCACGCCGCTACTACAGCGGGTACCTGCTTTCACACACTCCACCTACTCAGAAGAGTATTTCCTTTGTTACCCTCCTCTACAAAAAAAACACTGATGCAAGCCCTAGTGTTACGCCGTCTGGACTACTGTAACGCATTGCTGGCCTCGGCCAATGAGGCTGCCTTAAACAAGTTACAAGTAGTCCAGAATACGGCAGCCCGACTAGTTACAAATGCCCCTCCCAGAACGAACTCGACTCTACTCCTCAACAAACTCCACTGGCTCCCTATAAGAAAACGGGTGAAATTCAAAATCGGCTGCATGGTTTTTAAAGCTCTCAATGGCTTGGGTCCTTCCTACCTGTCCAACAAACTGACTAGGTACACTCCCTCTCGGCCCCTCCGATCTGGATCCAAGCTTCTCCTTTGCACTCCAAGAATTAATAAGGCCCGTAAGGGTGGCAAAGCATTTACCCATCTTGCCCCGACTTTCTGGAACCAACTCCCCCGCCAGCTTCGCGACTGCCAAACCCTTCCTCAATTCAGGAAACTTCTAAAAACCTACCTTTTCTGAGGCCCTCTGGTTTGGCTATAGCATACCGTCCAAGCGCGGAGATACCCCTTTGGGGTGATTCGGGCGCTATAGAAATTAATAAATATCAAATATCAAATGACAGACATTGTTTCTTCCACAGCTTTATTTATTGGCTTGTTTGATTGTACGTCTTATATGTCTCATTTGACAACTATAGAATCCTTTCCACTGGATTGGAGGTATAACAATGTTTTTGCGTCTCAGAACATTTCCCATTAAGGCATATTCCAGAGTGGACTCCAGTTGACCTACCTTATCTCAGCTAAGCACTAGAGATTCAATTTAGCCACAGGTTTGTGCCGTTATTACCCTTCTGTTCCATCACTGATTTTGATAGTCTCATCATTTGACCAGAGTGGGGATATGTTTCAGTTTCTAGTGAATGCTTCTGAATATTAATACAGACCTCATGATGGGCAAGGAAAGGTTATGTACCTGTAACACTACCTATGTCACAATGGGAGCAATGTTTTATCTGGACCGTAAGCCTAGTATATTATTTTAAGGTGGCTTGTGAAGTCTCATACCATAAAGGATCCACACAGAAACTTCAGAAGTTCAACAAAAGCAGTTTATTTATAAAGCATCTCAGCCATGGACTGCATCAGTCTCTGCACTGGCAGTTGAACCACATCTCACCTCTTGTTCTTACTCAACATTCTGATTGGAACTTTCCATAAGTAGGACGAATAGGGTGAGCTAAAACTAAAGGAAGATACCACATGAGCCCTTGTATTTATAGCAAGCCAAATCACTATTGTAAAAAATGCATCCATTGTAAAAAAATAGCTTTTCATTCTTCCTTTAGGGTCCAGGAGAACCACAAGATGTGTTTTTGAAAGTATCTGCAGGTCCTAGCCCACAGATAAAAAAGTTCTTTGTTACCATCTATACGTAAGTAGAAAAATCTATTTTTTAATTGACTGTAAAATTATTTGAGGTTTTGATATGAAGCAACCCTCCTTATGAATATTGTATTTAAAATGTATATAGCACTTCTTCACTCTTCATTGCTTTATTAGCTGGCATGGTGATATAGCAATGTCATTTGAAGGCTGCAATATGAAAATGCTGCACTACAGATTTAAGTTCTTCTCTCTTCTACAGATACTTCTAACCACAGGTTCATCGCCTTTGAATTCCGTCCGGTGACATTCTTGATCTGGAAGTTTTCATTACAACCACCTCTGTGTGCTGACAAGTGGTGCCGTTGGCTTCATGAAGACCTTGTGCTGCCCCAGGAAGTGACAACATAGAGCCTTATATAGATCCCTTTCTTTCTGTGTCATTCGATGTGGAACTGGAGTTCCGCTCCCTACTTTGTCAGTTCACCTATGCCAAAATGTGTCTCCCAAAGACAGTGTGATAAGGAAAATGTCTCTCTTGGAGACCACAGGCTCCAACCCATGCCTCGACGGCAGGATCAGATGTCTATCATGAATACACACATCATGGTTACCCACACTGTCTGCCTGAGGCGTCTAGGGTCTAGGTACAACATCAAATAATATGAAAAATGCTCCCGCAAGCACCCGAAGGCCATCAGGGAGCAGGAAGTGAAACTGCACATCACCAAGTGCAAGAAATGAGGCAAGTTACACTCTAAGCTGCAGTCCTGCTCCCACTCCTGTTCACAGGCCCGTACCTACTTCAGTTCTCATCTTGCTTGAAGTGGCCATCCTTGGTAAGTTGAAGACAAAGTTTAGGAACAAGTTTGTTTTGGCAATTGCGTTGTTGGTTGACTGGGGTGTGAGCCCTGGTCAAGCAGCAACCACAATCCTTGTCAGGGTAAGGCACAAGTAAACCCCAAATTTACCTGTCCCCAACCCCCTGTTAGCTTGGCACAGAGCAGTCAGGCTTAACTTACAGGCAATGTGTAAAGTATTTGTGCAACACTTCAAACAGTAACACAGTGAAAGCACACCACAAAAGGAGCCCACAACAGAGTTAGAAAAATATAGTAATTTGTAATAAATAAAACAAGACAAAAATGAAAAAATCCACTTAGTAGAACCAGAAATATTGAATTGTAAAGTAAAGCGCCAACTGTGGATATCTGGTCATGCCGGACTGAGACAAGGTCACAAGTTCAGGCTGACAACAATGGAGCGCGGGCTGGCTACAGGGACCCAGTTAGACTGGCTGAATAAAAGTGCCTTCAATCCTGGTTTGCCGGGTGTTGCATGGATCCATGTCAAAGATGCGTTGCACAGCCGAGGCGATGCATCTATTCTGAGATGCGGCGAGGCGGCATGCGAGGTCCTGTTGCATCCACGTTAAGGATCCTGTCAGCGGGGCTTGCGATGCGAAGTCCTGTGTCGGGGATACGACGTGCAGTCGGGGCAATGTGTCAGTTCCAAAGAGTTGCAAGACTGCAATGCGGAGTCCGGCATCATCATCAAGGCTGCCGTCTACGAAAGATGCACGGGCCTGTGCCAGGGAAGGGTCGCACAGCGGTGGTTCTGAAGGTGATGTGGGTTGTGGCGGCAATGCAAGTCTTTGCGACGGGTCTAATCCATGCAGTGGCGGCAAAGCATTGGTTCTGCACAGGGTTGCGCCATGCAGCAGAGGAGATGCATCAGTTCCTCTGGCTCCACAGGCTGGCAGAGCACCTTTGGCCCACTTTCAAGGGTCCAGGACCGGGGTGACACCACTTGGCAGGGCAGGCTCACAGATGGCAGAGTCCAGGTGCAGATGCAAGGTTGTTGGAAACCTGTTATGTCCCTGAGTCTTCAGGTCAGGAGGCCATCAACTTGTCCTTGGAGTCACTCTGGGTCCCGGGTTCAAGAGATACAGGTCCAGTCCTTCTCACCCTGGCAAGAATCAGCACAGCAAAGCAGGAACCGAGCAGAGTGCAGTCCAGCAGAGTGGCAGTCCTACAGCAGCATAGCAGTCCTTCTTCCTGGCAGAGTAACCACAGGTCCAGAAGTGTACTGAAGTGGTGGTGTCTGAGGCCCATCTTTTATACCCTGGTCCTGGAAGGTGGGAGAAGATCTAGACAGTGGCTTTGAAGTGCAAAGAATCCCCTGCCTCCCCTGACCTGGCTCCAAGCTGTCTGGAGTGACAATGCAGGGTTGTTAGGCCCTTTGCGTGTGGTCAGGACACAGGCCTATTCAGGTGTAAGTGAGGCTGTGTCCAGCTTCTCTTTCCCATCCTGCCAGTGAGGGCCCATCTAGTCACACCTAAGCTCCCATTGTGTGTGGCTGTCTAGGAGGAATACTCAAAGCCCAACTGCCAACTACACGCAGTCATGTGACCCGAGACAGGCTGCAGGCACCAAATGGCTAAGGCAAGAAAACTGCAAACACAACAGGATGATGGACGGAGTGCTAAAACGTTTCAAATGCTCACACCTAATCAAGAAATCTGGTTTAAATCAATTGTTCTTTTGCTCACCATGCCAACCCAGTTCGGATCCAGCCATATTCAAATCCGTCTTGACCCTGCTCCCCATGGGAACAGTCCAGCCCAACTGCGAGGCCAGGTCCTTCCTGGACCAGAAACAATGGATTTAACCTAGATCTGTGACTTGGGGTGACTGTTTGACAATGTTCAGCATTCCTGCCATCGTCTTTTTGTGTTGCTAAGGCAAGAAAATGCCAACTTTTTAAAAGTGCCATTTTCAGATTTGCAATTTAAAATCCAACTTCACCATAAGTTAGGATTTTTAATTGTGATTTTAGAGACACCACACATGAACTGGTTATATCTTCCCATTTGGAAATTACTCTTATAAAATTGTAAAGATAAAGGCCTTGCAGGAGTGAAAAACTAATTTAAGAGTTTTTCACTCCCAGGACATGTAAAATTTAAAAGTACTTGTCCTAATTGTTAAATACATTGCATCCTGTCCTCTGAGCTGTCCAGAGCCTTCCTTAGGGGTGACTTATGTGAATCAAAAAGGAAGGTTTCGGCCAGGCAAAAGGTTTATTTTGCCAGGTTGAAATGGCAGTTTAAAACTGCACACACAAGCTCTTCAGTGGCAGGCCTGAGACATGTTTAAAGGGCTACTTAAGTGGGTGCACAACCAGTGCTGCAGGCCCGCTAGTAGCATTTAACTTACAGGCCCAGGGTACAGGTATTACCGTTTTACTAGGGACTTATAAATACATTGAATATTCAATTGAAAATAAGCCAATATTACCATGTTTAGAGGAGAGAACACAAGCACTTTGGCACTGGTTAGCAGGGGTAAAGTTTGCAGAGTCCTAATACCAGCAAAACAAAGTCCGAAAAAGTGGAGGAGGAAGGCAAAACGTTGGGGGGGAAGAGCTTCCTAAGACTGACAGGTCTAACAGTCTGGCTACAAACGCAGGAAGTACAGAAGGGACTCATCCTTGTCTTGTCACTCCCACTCCAGTAAGAAGTTGCGCCATCGGCACACAAAGGACCAGACTCTGCTCTGATTGTCCTATTCAGAACCCTTCCCCAAGCTGGTTCCGGCACGACTTAATCTCCCCTGGCCTTTGTTGACCTCGCAGCATAGAGAGGCCATGCTGCAGTTTAATAGGAAGATGCCGGCTCATTCTGGAGCGCTTACAGGCTCCATGGAGCTACATGGGCCTCCAGTCGGGCTTTTGTCCCTGTTGGGACTCTGCCTTTTCCTGTGCATGCCAACCCATGTCTCCATTCCTATGCCAGAATCTTGGTTGGTTCCAACTGCTCTGGCGCCGACCCAGACTTCAGCAGTGCTTAACCCAAATCTGACCTTCATGCTTATCTTTGATCCTGATCTGGCCTATGTCTCTTTAGAAGATTACCAAGGCACAGCCACCAACATTATATGAACTCCTGGCTCTTCCCCAATGCCAGTACTATCGTAAGCAGGAGGCATTGTTTGGATCAGAGCTTGACGCCGTTCATTGGCTTCAAAATGCTCCATAATGAGGATAAAGAGAATGAAGACGAGGAGGCGGACAATTTACACAGTTGCTGGCTTCTATTAAAACCTGTGAAATGTCAGTGGCCTAGATACTACTCCTGAGAACGATTTGGGCTCTCTACTGCTACCCTCCTCTGAGGAAAGTGCCACATTTGCAGTAGTAGTGCACTACTAGAGAGAATAAGACAAACCTACTGACAGAATTGTTTCAGCCTGCACCTGCTATCCCAGATCCCTTGCTGCTGTTTAATAAAATTGTGATTGGTTGATGGACATTAATGGCAGCCTGGTCTAAGCCATTGTTGGCTCCCTATCTAAATCATCCGGTGGCCAGGCGTCATAAACCTGCCCCTGAGGAGCTAGCTTTCGTTACACAGCACCAAACTCCAGAGAATTTGGTGGTTCAGGCTTCCACCAGACAGGTAAATCCAATTGCATTTCCATCTGCGCCTCCAGACACAGAGTTGAAGCATATTGATGTTTTAGACAAAAGTGTCTTTTCCTCCTCCAGTTTGGCACTGAGGGCCCTGAATGCTGTCTACCTTCTTAGATGCTACACACTTGCCTTGTGGGATACCTCCAGCTAGATATTATAGGCCACCCTGATGAATTCAGGAGCAACTTAGCTTAGACTATCCAAAATGGAAAAGAACACACCTAAATATGCCTTGATGGCCAGCTGAGACAAGACTGACCTTGTGAGTTGTAATCAGGTGTTATGCCTCAGTGCATCACAGGACTTTCCACTGATGTGCAGGCATCCCTTATGCATATGCCTTTTGGCCTTTCTAGGCAGTTTGGTGAAAAGGCTGACTGCACTGGAGCGCTTTAAAGACAGAAGTGTTACGGCCTGCTCTTTAGGTTTGCTCTCTCCGGCCCATCAGTTCCATCCTTAATACTGAACACTCGGGCCCCTCATATTGCCAGAGCCAAACCCTGCATCTCATACAAAAGCCCTCGCAACCCTTTCACAGCTCAAGAGGATGCAGTAGTAGCAGAGGCTGTGGACACCACCATGGATATAAGCCATTTGATTCCTCTTTCCATGGTCATGTTCGACTGGTAGGGGGCAGAATTTGTTTTTCCTGCCTGGCTGGGATAGTATAACTTCAGACCAGTGGGTGTTGTGGATCATTCAGAAGGGTTGTGCCTGCCCCTTCACATTTGCCACCCCTTCACATAATAGCCGTTTCTATTTACACATTGTCAGAGCAAGCATACATTTTTACAGAAGAAGATTTGTCTCTGCTGGTGAAGAGGCCATAACAGAAGTTTCCTGTGGTGGAAAGAGGCAGGGGTGTTTCTCCCATGATTGTTTGTCCCCAAAAAGAATAGAGGTCTCTGGATAATTTTAGACCTTTGGCTTCTGAATACCTTCCTTTTGAAGGATATGTTGTTTGTTGGTCAAGATGTTGACCCTGGCCCAAGTTCTTTCTGACCTGGATCCAGGGGAATGGATTGTGTCCGTAGGCTTACAGGGCATGTACGTGAATGTACCCTGCTGGCCTAAAGACGCTTCCTTCAGTACGTGGTAGAGTCAGAACACTTCCAGTTTACTCTCCTGCCCTTTGGCCTCACCTCAGCCCCTCGGATGTTTGCAAAGGTGATGGTGGTGGTTGTGGACCGATTTCACCGATCAGGGATACATTAGGGGGGTCACCTTCAAGCAATGGCCACCCTTCTATAATCCTCCGGATTTTCCATCAATGAGCCAGAATCCCACATTCAGCCTACATTGAGGATTGGTGTCATAGGGGCCATCTTGAACAATGTGTCAGGCACAATCTTTACACCCCTGCAACAAATCTGAGACATTCAGGGTATTTCCTGATGTTTCAGGCTCACTCCTGTTTTGTGTTCTCTTGCAAATGGTTTAGAGGCTTCTCGGCCTCTTTGCCTTGTGCATGCTGATGGTTCCCCCTGGCCCTACAGTAGAACCTACACCTACAATGGACGCAACACTGGGGGTGCTGCCTTTCAGACAACATCTCTATTTTTGGTGGAAACAGGACCTCCAGTGGTATCTTTCCGACACTAGTTTGTCCTGTGGCAGACCATTGTCCCAGCCCTACCTATAATTTATAGTATAGATTGATGTATACTGACCACACTGCTTGTTTTTAACTCTGCGCCAAGACGCCCCAGGGGTTTTCGAGCGCTCTAGAGAACTATATAACATAACATGTATCATCTCTGGGTTGAGGTGGTCACCTGAGAGAATTGGAGATCAAGAGCGTTTGGTTGAGGTGGTCATCTGAGAGAAGTGGAGATCAAGAGCATTTGGTCTCTGACTACACCTTTGGTCTTGGGTAGTGCAGAGGCACCATGTCATTCTGCTTGACCTTTGCAACATTTATTTGGCTCTGAAGGCCTTCTATTTATCGAAGGGATGCCGGTTTAGGTCATGATGGAAGACTCAAACGCCATGTGGTACTGCAGCAAGCAGGGTAGTGTGGGGTCTTGGGCCCTGTCTCAGGAGGCGCTGCAGTTGTAGAAGTGTTTGGGCTCCCAGGGGATCTATTTG
This sequence comes from Calotriton arnoldi, assembly GCA_963921515.1. Lineage (NCBI taxonomy): Eukaryota > Metazoa > Chordata > Amphibia > Caudata > Salamandridae > Calotriton > Calotriton arnoldi. Next base: position 601,065 of record CAWUFW010005218.1, on the reverse strand, counting down.
ATGGCCAACCATTTGGCAGGCTCGCTGATGCTAGGGCAGACAAGCTCAGCAGACCACAAATGGCATCTCCATTCTTAGGGGGTTCAAGGTGTCTTTGTATTTTACTGATTGTTTTTTTTACTGTACATGATGTTTTTATGGCAAATTACTTTTGTTTACAATGGTGATGATTACCCTCCACCTTTCAGGAGGGACTGATTTGGCATCTCTTCAAAAAGTGAGTAATCTACAGTTAAATGTATCCATCAGAAGAACAAGTTATTTATCTTCGGTAATGCTCTCTCTGGTGGATACCTATCTAACCTCAGATTTTCTTCACTGTCCTCCTTCCTCCCTGTTCTGTGGAGTGGTTCTAAAAACAAATGCAGATATTCCACAGTTTTAATGGGTAGAAAATCAAGATTTTATTAAAGGCACGGAGGCTAATATTATGCATAACACCTTTATTGCTCCTCAAACACAGCAGCAACAAACTCTAGAATTAGAATACACATTAGCTCTAGAACGCAGAACATGCATATAGTCATAGAACAGGCAGCCATCTTCCTCTTTTAGCTGCTGCGAAATAAACAAAGTCCAAAAAACACAACTCCTTCTGCTGGTCCTTTATTCCAAACCTTCCGACCTCTCCCGAACTCGATCCCGAAGTCCAACTCTTCTCCTTTAACCTACATAAACAAAATAAATAATTAATAAAATAGGGTGGGAACAGTGGAGGGATAATATTAGCTTCCGTGCCTTTAATAAAATCATGATTTTCTACCCATTAAAACTGTGGAAAATCTGCATTTTATGGCAAGGCCCGGAGGCCAATATTATGCATGTTCAAAGTTCATCTAAGACACTGTCCAACACATTTTCCACAGGTTTAAAATAGAATCTTTTAAAAGTTGAATCATTTGACCAATCAGCAGCCTTCAGAATTCCACTTAAACTAAAACCCCTCATAAATGCTTTACTGGCCATGGCACCTCTAACCGAATGTGCTCCAAACCTACTTACATCCACACCAGCCTTACACATAACCCCTTTTACCCACCTTGCCAAGGTAGGTGAAGAAACTGCTTTAAAAGGCTTCTTATAAGAAATGAACAACTGTGAGCAACCACTATGTCTCAACTCTAAAGTCCTCTTCTCATATTCCCTTAGACAACTAACTACACACAAATTATCATGCCACTCCAAAAGAGGATAAAAAATCGTCCTAGACATAGTCTTTGTCCTTTTCCTTATTTCAAAACACACACCCTCTGGTTGATAACATCTAGAATTTACCTCTAAAGCTCTAATATCAGAAACCCTCCTAAATGAAACCAAAAACAGCAGCATAGCCAGCTTCCAAGACAAAAACTTCAAATCCAAACACGAATTTGCTCCCCAACTATCCAACTCCTTCAGAACCACTGAAACATCCCAAAGAGTACCATATTTTGCTTTTGGAGGCAAACCCACTCGAACGCTCTTAACCAATCTTTTAACCAATGTATGCTGTCCAATAGGAATACCGTCAACTAAAACATGCCCTGCCGAAATCGCAGACCTGCTTAAGTTGACAGTATTATACGCCAATCCACTATTATATTGAGCTGATAAAAAATTTACCACCTCAACTACAGATGCTGATACGGGATCCAAACCCCTTTCAACACACCAATTACACCATCTTCTCCATGCTGACTTATAGACCTTTGTTGTCCCTGTAGACCAAGATTGTGCAATGAGATCCTCAGCCTCCTTTGATAATCCATGCACTTGCCATACTCTCCTGAAATCAACCAAGCTACAAGCCTCAACTGTCCCACCACTACCAATTTGTGGGCATTCCCTTGCACATCCAACAAAATCTCTCTGAAGTGCGGCAATATGACTGGATCCTCCGTCAACAGATTCATCCGATCTGGGAACTACACCTGAGCTTTCCAAAAAGGCGTCACCAGGACTAACTCTGCCTTTTCCCTTCTCACTTTCGTCAATACCCTCTGAATCATTGAAAATGGAGGGAATGCATAATTCCACCCTTCTTTCCACACCAAAAGGAAAGCATCTATCCCCTTTGCTTCCGGATCTGGCCTCCAGCTGTAAAAATCCTTCAACTGTGAATTCAGCCTGTCTGCAAACAGATCCACCTGCAGAGGACCCCACCTCTGCTGTAACCTCTTGAATATTCCTCTGTTCAATCTCCAATTGCTCACATCCCTGAGGTATCTTGAATACCAATCCGCTTCTACGTTGCTCAACCCTGGGATATACTGAACCTGAACCATAATCTCCTTCTCTAAACAAAGCTTCCAAAATTCCTTTGCTAACTCCGCTAGGCCCCTCGACCGATGACCCCCCAACTTGTTCACATAACGTACCGCTGACAAATTGTCCATTTTCAACAGAACACAACATTTCTCTTGATCCTTCACAAAATTCTTTATCGCAAAAGACCCTGCCAGAAGTTCCAAACAATTTATGTGCATCTATCTTTCCTTTTTTGACCACTGTCCCCCTGTTGACACTGTGCCACACCTTGCCCCCCATCCGTGCAAACTCGCATCCGACTCTATCTTTATCTCTGGCACCTCTCCAAATATAGCTCTTCTATTCCATGCTTCCAGACTCATTAACCACCAATCCAGTTCCTCTTGACTCTCTTGATTCATTCTCACCTTTTGTGAGTACTTCGCACCCTGTCTCAAATGAAAAGCCTTCAACCTCTGCAAAGCTCTGTAATGAAGAGGAGCGGGAAATATCGCTTGAATCGATGCAGATAACAGACCCAACAACCGAGCCAACTGCCTCAACGTAATCCACTCTGCATTCTTCGCTCTCTTCACTTCCTTCCTGATTTTCCTCACCTTCTCCATAGGCAACTTCAATACACATTCCAATGTCTGTATCTGAAAGCCTAAAAACTGCATCACTTGTTCTGGTTCCACACAAGACTTCTCCCTGTTTATCACAAATCCCAGATCCTCCAGAATTCTCACAGCAAACTCCGTCTGCTCCCTCGCTAAACTCCTCTCTTCCGCCATTATCAATATATTGTCTAGATAAACAATCAAACGAATCTCTCTTGATCTCAACCATGCTGCCACTGGCCTCATTACCTTTGTAAAACACCACGGGGCTGACGTCAACCCGAATGGAAGACTCTTGAACCTCCAACGCTTTCCCTTCCACCTGAACTAAAGGTAATCCCTTTGTTCCTCGCACATCGGAATGGTCAGATATGCATCCTTCAAATCTAAACGGGTCAACCAATCCCCTTTCCTCAACAAATCCCGCAACATATGAATTCCTTCCATCTTGAAATGATTGCAACCAACCCAATCGTTCAACTCTCTTAGATTTATAACTGGCCTCATTCCTTTTTCTTTCTTCTCCACTAAAAACAGATTGCTTATGAAACAACCTCGCACCTTTCTTGCAGGTTCTATCGCTCCTTTCGCTTCCAAGGCCTCTACTTCCTTCGTTACCAGATCCTCCATTTCTTTTGAAAAACCGTAAAACATTTGGAATTCTCTCTTGTACCGGCGTCTGAATAAAATCTATTCTGTACCCTACTACTGTCTCCAAAACCCAGGGATCCTGAGTTATCTCTCTCCATCTTGTTACAAACTGGGCTAGTCTGCCGCCCAATTTTACTTGGATAGAAAAAGGGTCTGGTAAACAACTTACCTGAGGCACCTCTTGCTCGTCTCTCAGACCGCATGCCTCTTGATCTGTTCCTCTGCCTTTGTGGGTAAAAATTACCCTGCTCCGATCTGTTATATCCATAGTTTCCTCCATAATTCGTTCCATAGGGTCTATTACCTCTACCAAAGCTACCTCTGGTAATACCTTGTCCTCGGCCGGGGAACCAACCCTGCATCCGCCCGGCCACTCCAATAACCCTTCTGATATCTTTCTGAGCCTTTTGTAGCTGGTTAAATGTACCAACATACTTAACCAGATCCTTGACAAAATCATCGCCAAAGAGCAAACCCTCACTTTGCTCTCCTAGTTCCTTACTAGCTAATTCTGCTAGTTTTGGATCTATTTTAAAAAGTATGCTTTTTCTCCTTTCCACACAAAGAGCTGCATTCGAGTTTCCAAGAAGACAAATTGCCCTCTGGACCCACTGACGCATTTCCTCTACGTCAATACCAGTGTTATTCGAATGTGCCTCTTCGCACAAATCGAAAAGTTTTGTTAACGGTCCCAGCACATCCAGCAACCTATCCTGGCAACCTTTGAGCCCTTTATCCAGGCCCCTTCTGGGATCTTTACCACCTTTATTGAGAAAAGCCATCATTTTTTGATCCAACTCTGGCGTATACGCCACCTTACTTTCTAAACTAGGTCTAGGGCATTATGACCTAAGCCTAGTTCTTACATCTTTTGGTATCTCCCTCCTTATCCAGTACCTTACGCACTTAGCCACATGTTCCGCAGGACTCTACTGCGGAGACAGAGGGTGCTGAGTTAATAGTTGAACATTTCTTCCCCTTGTGGGTCTACAAAATCACCTGCTTCCAACTTTATTTCTTTTCCATCTACCTTTCTCTTCTGATAGGCACCTCTTCCACATCTGAATCTTCAAAACTTGTACTACAAGTCAACTCTACATCTCCACTTGTAGAGCTTGAATCGCATGCAGCAACACTGTGCCTTCTCTTACGCGCCTCCTTTTGCCTTTATAGCAGATTCCTTCTGAACCTTACGTTCATGTTCATTGCTCTTTCTTTTCTTTTCTAAATGCTTCTTCTTTTGTGACTTCTTAGCACCTTGACCAGATACTCCTGCTCCAACCTCTACCTCCTCCGTTGTCCAGAAGTTATCCTCCTCCCCAGACCTTCTCCTGGAGTCTTTCCTCATCAAACCTTTCTCTAAACTATCCTCAATCTTTTTATCGATAGACGCAGACATATCTGCAAACATCTTCTCCATATAGACTTTCATCCTCTCTTCAAATCCTCCCTCTGAACTCTCCATTCTATTTTTTTCTTGTCTGTACACCACTTCTCAACTTCCAAATCTATAAATTATTTACTTTATCCAAAAATGTTCTCCTACTTATCCACCTCAAACTTAATACAAACTACTTTCAAAACATCCAATAAAAATATGTTTATAAAAACACACAGCAACTTCTCAACTCAAATAATAACCTCTAAATAAACACTTCTCTATTACTTTCTACACCCCGCTATAATATCGACCTTCTCACGAACTCTTGACCGAAGTCTGTCAGAAACTGACTCGCGTTCTGACAGAGACTTCGCTAACTCCCAAAATATGTCTGCCATCATTGCAATTCCAATCTATTTGCCATTTCCCAAACACACAAAAATGGCCGCCGTACGCAACGTAAGTACGGGGCCCTTAATTGCTAGAATTTAAAACATTCCTCTTTCGCGCTTCATAAAACATGACGCGCAAGAGAAAACTAACGCGCTCGAGCGCCGTGTCTCAGCGCGAAGACCCGTACAAGATGCCTCGCGCCTTCAGCAGTCTCTCGCGACCAGAATGCGCTCCTCTTTTAAATGAAAACACCTAACGGTAATCCTCTTTAAACCTTTCCCGCATGCTAGTTTTTCATCAAACAATGGTAAAACACGCTACGCTCTCAAGCTAGCGATATACACCAATTATTCCACCCGTTTTAAACAAACAATACCTCGCTATTATTTTAAAATAACCACCATTTACTTGCTAATTAACTTAAAAACACACCACCTTCTTCTCTTCAAAAGATCATACAAGAAGGCAATCATACAAATTTAAATAATATTATATTGTAATTCCCAAACATACCACATTCATTAACAAGTAAGAAATGAATGGACTTATCTTGTGCTTGAGCAGCAACAAAAGAGGAAGATGGCTGCCTGATCTATGACTATATGCATGTTCTGCGTTCTAGAGTTAATGTGTATTCTAATTCTAGAGTTTGTTGCTGCTGTGTTTGAGGAGCAATAAAGGTGTTATGCATAATATTGGCCTCCGGGCCTTGCCATAAAATCCCAAGCTAGACATCGTACACTGTCACACTTGAAATTTGTCTGGGTGATCTACATGTAGAAGAGATCCAAGGAAGACGAATGTCACTGGGCAAGGATGACACCTCTATATGACTACATGCCGTCACATCCTGGGGCACCACAAGGTAGCCACGGAGCCAGTGAAGCCATCTGTTGGTTCGTGATTGTGGTTGCTATGAATAGTTCCCAATCCAGTCTGGCACCAGGAGGAATTCAAAGGCTGAGGTAAGTTAGAAAGAGTATCCACCACAAAGAGCGTTACCAAAGGTCAGTAATTTGTTTTTTGTACTAAGTTTAGTATTGTTTCCAAACCTCAAAATCCATTTGGCACATTGATGTTAGGGCACTTGGTATCTTAAGTACTAGTTTATTGATAGGCAGATCTAATGATTTTGGAGTGGTGGTTATTGTGGTGAAGATTATTTGAAAGTATTTGGTACATGCGCGTTTTCTGTAATTTAGTCGTGAACACTACTGATGCAAAACAAATGAATTCTATAAACAATGTTTTTAGAAAAATAGCTCAACTTACATTTGTAGAGTGTTCAAACCAGTCACCTACAGTTATTTTATTTTATTTAAGTTCTGGCGCACAGATTGTTTATCACCAGCCACTGGTCTTGTCTTGATGCAGTGCAAGATATTGCATTGGTAGGCTAAAATATGTCAGATACATAAACTGCCTTCTGAGTGTCAGGCCTTTAAAAGTTTGTCTAATGCCTAAATGTTTTTTTTAGAATATTAGTTCTCACCGTTGTTGCTGCTTTTACATTGTATGTTTTGTAAATGATGCTTGTATACATCGTTGCAAGTTGTGTTTGTATGACAAACATATGTGAATATTCATCTTGAGGATTCAGTCAGTTATTGGCTTATCTCCCCTTTCTCTGTCTGAAACTGTGTCCTAGCACTTATACTCCTGACCACTGCGATCTGCGAATCAAAAACGCATCACTGGTCCCTTGCCTCCAGTCTCTCAATCGCTCTTTCCACCTTCTTGAGCATTTCACTGGCATGCTTCCCGCTCAACCTTAAGGCAATTTCTTCCTTATCAGTCTTCCAAATTGCCTGAAGATTCACCTCCTCACAAATAAGCACACTTAACTCTGCCAACAAAAACTTGCCAGCATACCCAATACTCAGCTAATCTCCTTTCCCCACCCCCCTTAAAATGTCTGCAGTTTCCTCGTATAGCGTTATGTGAAGCATTCACCATCCAAAATCCATCAGCTTGAACCCTTCCAAGTAACCATCAAGCCAATACCATCATAGTGTACCAGTTAATTTGCTATGCGCTGGTTGTTTTGTTGAAGATAATCTGTTGCTTGTCAGTAAATAACTAACAATTAATTACAAGTAGAAAACACGTTGGCTGTAAATAATCACTTTAGGCTCATTATATTTGGGTATTCAGGTTGTTCATTCATGTGATATTTATGAGAAGATGTTTGCAAAATGAAATGAAATATTAATTTTCTCACTGCTGTCATCATGCATATAATCTACAAACCTCAACTATGTTTGGAGTGAAATCATTTTTTTTTAATATCCGCTGCTGTTTGATAATATCTTCTGTGGCACAGCACGTTATTTGAAAGTCGTCTGGGGGTAGTTACTATTGTCCCTAACACTTCTCTTCAAAATATACCATTATATAAGTTACATATTGGATGGAAGGCCTCTGAACAGGGCTTCTAGCCACGTATGAATCTGGTTATAATGTCCATTTGAAGGTCGAGGTCCAAATATTTGCCTGAATGTAATAAAATATGGCCGAGATAAGGGCTATCTCTGTATATACAGGGGAGTGGAAAATACACAATATTCACTTGTCCAAGGGTTGCGATGCTTCAGAAATCTACTTGTCCAATAGAAAAAAACAAAAAACAATGTGCTCTTTTAGGTGCTATGCAGTGAGTTGAGAAATTATGGCTGCATTCTCATTACACCAGAGTCTCTTTGATCGTGTTAAGTCTCAGATTATATCAGGGTTTGGAATCTAGCAAGGCTCTGCCTTTGCCACCTTACTGCACATCTACATGTAGGGGTTGGAAGTAGGCAGGAGACTGTAGTGCCAGGTTTTAAATGCCCTGCATGTTTGTGCACACAAGCAAACTAACATATTTAGGGTATTCACCAATTTGTCTCTGTTCTCTTCCTACACTGGGAAAGGTTGGAAGTATATGCTTGACAAGGGCTAAAGTAATGCTTTCTGAGTGGGGAAAAAGGGATGTAGGAAATTTTGCAATCTCCAGTTAAATTTAGGCATGAGCAAGTACAGTTACCAGACCTACTTCTGTAAGCACTTGTAAATTCTTGAAGTTTGTAAATCTGCATCAGTTCTAGGACATATACCTAGGTGTGAACTTTTGGGACTTTTTTAAAGAATTCCACCCTTAATTTATTTTCTCATTGCAAGTAGGTTTTTCTCACTGATTCACCATTATTAATCTTCATTTGCTATTAGCATACATCAGACAGGCTTTACCAAATGATGTGTCAGACAAATGGTACCTAAAGTTGCACAGAAGTTTAGCAAAAAGGTTTTTTTTTCAAGTTGCAATTTGTTTTCGTGTACGTTATATTGATAGCAAACAATCACCAATTTTGATTCCATGCTTATAAATGTGTTTGCCTATAATCAGGAAGCAATCTAGAAATATTAAAAACAGCCTCAAATTGTATTGTTAAATTGCAAACACACGTACACTCTTTTATACTGGAACCAATGTCAGTAATATCAGCTGAGCTCAAATCTCAGTACATTTCCCGCTTAAGCACTTGTCTTAATAGTAAAGGCTTTGCATTAATTAATTACATATACAGATGTATAATATTTTAAATATAGAATCAAATCTTACTTTAGTTACAGACAATCCTCTTTTGTAGATCCATACTGTGGTTCTATAAAATGGAAGCTGAAGGGTTTGTAAGACAGGGCTTGGGCCTATTTGTCCAGAAGACAAAATAAACATTAAAACATGTTGACCGTGACCCTAATCAATATTTCATGGACATTGGCCACTAGTAATTACACAACTCAGATATATTCTACTGAAGGTAAAGTAAATTCTCAAAGTATTTGATTTCCTCGCCAAGCAGTATCTGTGGGCAATTGAATCCTCTTGACATTGCATGTTCAGGTTCCTGTCTACTAAAGTCCTTCAAAAGATACAGCAGAAATTATCTAAATTTGAACAATTAGAAATGGTAGTTTGTATGAATTATGATCATACATGCAAAGATGTAGTCCCCAAACTGACAGCACAGCAACTAAGTAATAGTTATCAGTATAACGGACACTAGACATGGTTTCATATGTGTAACATTTTAGTAGATAAAAGTTGTAATCTGCAGAAAAATAAGTTGTGCCCAGCCTTACTTGTCTGATTACTTTATTTTCTAATACAGGGATCCCTGGCTCGCTGCTCCAATTCAGATCTGGCAGTTTTATGTTCATTCCTTGCAGCGTGTCGATATCAGCTGCATCACTGGGCAACTCACCCGCCTTTCTCTGGTTTTACGGGGTACTCAGGCCGTCAGGAAAGTGAAAGCTTTCACCTCACATCCACAGGAACTCAAGGTAAAGAAACACTTCAGAAGATACAGGTCTTCCTATATTTTTCTCTCACCATAATTTTTCCTGACTTCCATAAATTATAACAAACGCATTGTTAGTTGATTACCTAGTATGTCCTTTCTTGCTGAAGTGATAAAATTAATCCTGCACCATTTTTCTTTTGTATACTTCTCCTGCATATTCCTCACTTAGAATACTCCCCAGGTGCCAGACTGGATCCGGAAAACCTTTCTCCAAGCAGTGCTTACGTGCGTCGCTAAGTGGTGCTATGTAGCTCCGCGCTGACTCCATACCGACCCACAAGTGACAGAGCAGAGCCCTATATGAGTGCCACCCCTCAGTGCTGTCAGTTCTGTCGTGTAGTTCCTGCAAATCTATATAGGATCTGCGCGTTTAGACAACATAAACTAAGGGATTGGTGTCCAGACTGATTCCAGACACACCCAGAGGATATGTTAGTCTGTAGACCTGCTAGCTCACAGAGCCACTATGAGCCCCTCTTACCAAGGAACAAATAGCGTCTGGCAACTATCGAACATGACAACTCTGAACCCTCAGGGATCGTAGAAATAGTACAGTACTTTTCTCTCAGTCATTCGTGCTCACTTTGTCTCCGAGAGATATACAGAATAAACGGTGGGGACGTTTTCAATAAGCATTTATTGAACCAGCGTCATTCTAGTATAAAATACGTGTGCTGCAGCAACCATGAGACAGAAACAGATATATATGGTTATAAGCACCAGCAGAGTAATGAAAAGGTAGAAGTCTACCATAGTGCTAAAACAATGGATACATGCGGCACATAGATACATGACAGTAACAATGCGTACTCCTACTATGCAAACCCTAACTAGATGTACCTAAGTGTACCTAGCATGTATGTATGTGTATAGCCAAGAATCCCCTTAGGATAGAGCCAACCCCATTACCTGATTTGGGAGAGCGAAGGACCCAGTGTTGGTCTCGAGATGGACACCCCGCGAGGGATGTCAGACAGCATGCAGAGACCTCAGTGTCTCGCGTCAGCGTGTCAGCACTGTAGTCTTTCTCCTCTGGTCTGCCAAGTGAAGATGTGGTGCTTATATACCCAAAAGGTACCCTCAGGGGTTCTACCTAGATGTGTCATGGTACTGTGGGCATGTCGGCCAAGGATGACGATAGTGATGACCCTTATACAGAGTTATTATGCAGAAGATGGTAATCCTGCTGTGATACTGAGAATCCTCATGCATAATAAATGAGTCTAGTTTTCGGAGAAAACCACACAACATTTATGCAGCACCTAACTAGGTAAAATGTCAGCACCAAACCTGTTATGTGGAACAATGGTAGGACGAATATAGGTGAAAAGTCGTGTAACTACCTAGGCCTATATTGGGGTACATTGGGGTTCATAACAGTTCCTTTCTTTCTGTGCCTTCCGACATGGAATCGGAGCTCCACTCCCAACATTGTTGGTTTTTCTGACAACTGAATGATTTCACCAGTGTGATATGGATTGATTTCCCCACCCAAAGCAAGTAGGTTTCAAGTCAGGCCGCGACTGTAGAAAGCAGATGTTGGTAACAGATCTGCATGGGATGTGTTTTTGTTGTCTGAACTCGGGGTCATGGTTCTGAATCGCGCAATATGTGCATCTTCATGCATCTGAAGGAGATCCTAGACTGGGAGGTGAAGCTGTATGTCGCCAAACACAAGAAGTGGCTTTGGCTTTTGCGTAGGTCCAAGTCGCTTGCGAGGATTCTGTCCCGATCCTAAGCCTGTTGCCTTAACTGCTCAAATTTGCGCTTGAACTCCAGAGGTAAGTCCAAGCACAGGCATAAGAAAGTAAATAATGCACTCCTCAGAACATTCTCTGGACCTTTCGAAGAACACAGAAAGGACTGCACATCCTGTTTGATACATGTGAGGAGACCTGAAGGGTTGGACCTGCTCCCACTTGTACCCAGGACAAAGAAGTGGACTCCAAGGATCAGTTGGCTGACCCTTTGTGGCTACAGGGACACAGCAAGCTGCAAGAGGCTTTTTTCCTTAAGTGCCCACCAACCTGTAGCAACTGGACTTGGACTGGACCTGCTGTTGGCCTCTGTCTGACACCCTGAGAGTCTCCAAGTGTCTCCTCTGAGGTCTTGGGGGCCTTAGAAGTTTACTCCTGTGGTTGTTTGGGCACTAAAAGGCTGTTTAGAAACTTTTGAGAACTTTACCTCCAGAGCTTCAGCTGGACTTACTGGAAAAAGGTACCTGACTGGCAAATCCACAGCATCTGATTGGATTTCATCTTCATCCCGCTCAAGAGTTCCCACACCTACAAAAACATGACTTAATACCATTCGCTTTTGGAAAATGTTCATTTAGAAATCTCCAAAACTCCAGAACTCCAGGTGGACCATCCTGCTTCAGGTATCTGGCCTTCGTTTCCATGGTGGCAGATATCATATCTGCAGCGGCCTGTGCGGGGAGGATTTTTCTTCTCAAAAAATGGCAACGTCTATTTCTACGTTAGGACCTAGAAGAATTCTCAATGTTCTCTTTTCAAAAAAGTGACAAAGTCTTTGTCTGAAGTGGGGCTTTTTGACTTCCAAACTTTCACATTTAATAAATTGTACTCTCTTTTATAATTTAAAGTGGGATCTAATTATGTGGTGTCTTCAACATTTTAACTGTTTTGGTGCTTCTAAATGTTGTAGACATTTTCTTTAAGTTAAGTCTGTTTTATCTGTGCCATAGCTATCTAGATACTTCCTTAAAAAAGCAATTCACAAACCTACGGGTGCAGATTTCTGCCTCGTCTGCTCTCTACACACATAAGTAGACATTTTTGTAGTTAGCGTGTTAGGGATAGGAGGAAGTGGTATGAAAATGAGGAATAACTACTACAAAATCAGTGAGATTAAGGTAAATTTAAGTAGGATTTTAGGGATGGGTGTACTAATACCAAAACACATACCCAAAAAGACCATTACAGTTCACAAAATAAACTTACCCATGTACTACAAACCAGATAGTGTCTGAATAGACTCAGGGGCGTAACACAGGCCCCCGCATCCCCCGCGGTGCGGGGGGGCCCCCGAGCTGCAGGGGGTCCCCTCATCACAGAACTCAGGCATGAGAGCTCCGGATTAAATCCGGAGCAGGGGCCCCTCTGTGTACCTGGCAGGGGGGCCCCCTCAACTTTCGTTAAGCCACTGAACAGACTTACATAGGCTTGAAGCAAAGCCTTGGAGTAAGGCAAGCACCTCAGATGGCAAACCACTGCTACTGCAACACAATCCCTTAGAAAACAATGCAGGCAGGGAAATAAACTGAGAGCCAATTAGGATTAATGTTAAGTTAGCAAAGTTTATTCTAAATGTAAAATTTATATATTTTTTTAGTGATAGAAATTAAGTATAATTTTTTTTATTCATACATTTAATTTAAAAAAAACTTAACTTATTTTTTAAAATGTAAAAGTATTTATTCGAAATAAATACATAACTTTGAACCAAATTTGCTACAAATTAAATGAAAATAAATTTGGTAGTGAGGGTGGGTGATTTTACTTGTAGATATATAAAAATGAATATTTCTATATTAATTTAACATATTTAAAGTATTTTATAATGTAATACAAATTTAACTTTAAGAGGTAATATCTTGTAGTATTTTTATTGTATTAGTTTCATTTCAATACCAGATGCTTTACATTTTTGTCTGCTTATATTTAACTTTAAAATATTTTTTTATTTATCTTTTATTTTTAATAAGCTTCATTAAATTTCCCTATGTGTTCAAACAGGGAGATCTCCTCTAGCAGTTGGAAAGTTACTAATAGTTATTCTACATTCCGAAATTGAGTAGTAGAAAGCTCCACCTCCCCTTTGGAGGAGTTAGAGACATACACATAGGTGAAAAGCTCCACTCTGGTGAATAACAAATGGGAAGTAGAGAGTTACACCTTGAGTACAGCTTAACATGTAAATGTACCTTATTGAATAGAGCTCATTATGTCTTTCCTGGCATACAGATGCTGGGTGATTCAGTATTGGCATCCAATCCAACAGAGGTGGATATTTTTATATATGTTTTTATTCTTTTTTAAACAAATCAAAACAAAGTCACTAAATATTGGTATTGACAATGACCGCAGTTAGTCAACGATATTTCTCAGCGTATCGTTTAACATTGTCAAAACCAGAAATAGAAAAGAACAAACAGTGGAGTCTTCTAGCAGTAAGAATACCTCGTGTCTCACAAGGATGTAGCAGAGTATTAGGTAAGTGGGAGTCCAGGTAGCGCCACAGGTGTGTTACAGGTGCAAGAATGCAACTGGTGGAGGGGACCGTAGATGCCCAGACATCAGCTCTGAATATTTGTTACAGGGAGATTCTGGAGGGGATGTTAGCAGGGTGTCAGTGTCTATGCCGGATTCATTCAGCCTTCCTAAGGCTTCCCTAGTGATCCCCATGGGGGTTTCCTCCCCCCTAGTGGTCCAGGGGTTCCTCAGAGAGCATGATGATCACCTGGGATGTATGACTTGGAGGGGAGCATGGTCCTATCCCTGTACATGCCGCATAGCATTCTTTGGAGTTATAATGTGGTTCAGCTGAAACCAAGGTGTCATTCAGGGCAGGCGGGTGTCGTTTTTCGCTTCTATGTTCCTGATGTAGGTCTCCGAATATCCACCTCCCATTATCCTACCCACTCTGGTAGGTAACAGTGTGAGGGCATCTGCCTCTATGCCTGCCCAGTTCAGTAGAGTAGTCAACCATCGCTGGACATTGGGGGTCGTGGCCGCCTTCCATGACAAAGCAATTTGTCGCTTAAAGAGAACAAAGGTGATGTCAGTAAATCTATGCAATTGTTTGTCCCCTTTAGCCTTTGGGCAAATTCCAAGCTTTCATGATTTGGATGAAGGCATAAGGGCATGCTCTGCAAGCTCGGCGGTAATGCCTGTAATCTTCTTCCAGGATCTCAGTAGCACCGGGCACTCCCAGACCATGTGGTAGAATCCGGCCTTGGGCACCCTAAATCAAGGTCATTTGGGGGACGTCGCAGGGAATATGAGTTTAGTGCATTGTGGTGTCAGGTATGCCTGATGCAGATAATTGAACTGTGTGAAACTGTTAGATTTGGGGGTCTCTTGTTGGCAGAGGTAGGTACCTTTGACCAAATAGGGACCCTTGCGTCTAGTCAGGGTAAGGGGGAACACTCCTAAAATAACCCCTGCTCACCCCCTTGGTAGCTTGGCACGAGCAGACAGGCTTATCTCAGAGGCAGTGTGTAAAGCATTTGTGAACACATACAGTAACCCAGTGACAACACTACAGATGGACACCACACCAGTTGTATATTAAAAATAAGTATCTTTTATATAGATTTAACACAAGACCACAAACGACAAAAATCCACAATACTGTAATCAATAATAATTCTTCAAGATGGTAGAAATGGTTTAAAAATAGGTTTCTTCACTTAAAAGCAGTCTTTAGCAACAGATAACCCCCACTGGAGTTATCACGACATCGAGGTCAAAGAAATCCCAAAGTACGGCGCCGACCGCGAGGTGCGCGGCGTCGGGCCCGGAGTCAAAACAGACCCCCAAAGAACAGTACCTTGGAAAAGCGAAGACAAAGACAGCTCACGGCGTCGGGGAGGTGCGGCGTCGTTGGCGCGTTGCGGCGTCGGTTCCTTGCTTCGGGGGAGATGATGCGTCGGGACCTGGATGCTTGTGCAGGCAGGGGAGGTGTCGGTTCCTGACCGGAGAGGAGGTGACGTCACAATGGCCCCGAAGCCACGGTTCCGTACGATGTCACGATGTCGATGGATTCTTGACCACCCGCGTCGACGATCGGCTCTGCGAGGATGTCGGCTTTGGAGTCGATGCGGCACAGCAGCAGGCGTCGGGCCGGCGTCGTAAGTCGGAGCAGCGCTCACGGCTATGGCAGGCTTGCGTGTCGCTCGCTGGCGTCGATGGGGCACGGCGGCCGGTGTCGGGTCTATGTTGTAAGTCGGAGCAGCGCTCACGGCTTCGATGCAGGAGACGGCATCGCTCGCCGGCGTCGGTGTTGCAAATTCCTTCTGTAGCACCAGAACAGCAAGTTCTAGATGCAGGCAACAGAAGGGGTGAAGTCTGGTATCCCTGAGACTTCGGTCAGGAGGCAAGCTCTTCTCTCAAGCCCTTGGAGATCTTTTGCAAGTTGATGAAAGTACACACAAAGTTCCTTTCTCCTTTCTTTGGCAGTCAGGCAACCACTGCAGGCCAATCCCTCACGCTTAGGGATAGTCTCCTCCTCAGTTTCTCTGGTTCCTCTCCTCAGCAAAGGTTCTTATTGTTTCCCAAAAGTGATCTAAAGTTCTGGGGTTTGGGTCCCCTCTTTTATGCTCATTTTCCCTTTGTTCTCTGAAGGCAGAGAGGCCTTTGCCTAGTCCAAAACAGTTCTGGTCAGTCCTGGAGCATTTTGTTGACAAGACTCCTTCTTTCCTTTCACAGTGTAGGGCAGGGACATCAGACACACCACAGGAGGTGGAGCCAGCATTGTAGAGGGAAGGCACAGTCCTATTCAGGTCCCAGGTGCAACTCCTCCCACCCATCTCCATGCAGATCTCTCTATTCAGCCCTGTGCTGACTCACCCTGTCTCCTGGCATCCCCCATCCCCTGTCACTCAAACTCCAGACAAGGAATACACAACCTAGCAGAGGCAGGCTTGGATAGTTAGGCAAGAAAATACCTACTTCCTAAAAGTGGTATTTTTCAAACACAGAATGTTAAAACCAACTTCATTAAAAGATGTATTTTATCATTCTGAGTTCAGGCATACTAAACTCTAATTTCTACCTAGTTCCCTGGGTCAGTTAGGATTATAAGATGTAATAATCAAACTGCCCATTCTGGCCTATGGGGAACAGGTAGCCTTGCAATAGTGAAAAACGAAAATGGCTGTAATTTACTATTAGGACATGCCACACACACCAGGGCATGTCCCACCTTATACTTACAATGCACCCTGCCCTTGGGCCTACCATAGGGGTGACTGATATGCAGAAAAGGGAAGGTTTGGGGACTGGCAAGTGGGTGCACTTACCCAGTCAACATGGCAGTACCAGACTGCACACAGGCTCTGCAATGACAGACCTGAGACACACTTTTACAGGCTGCTTCTGTGGGTGGCACAACCAGTGCTGCAAGCCCACCAGCAGCATTTGGTTTACAAGCCCTGGGCACACTCAGTGCACTGTACTAGGGTCTGACAAGTAAACCAAACCAACCAATAATGGAATCACTAATCCATACATCAATTTATAACAGAGAGCATATGCACTTTAGCACTGATCAGCAGTGGTAAAGTGCCCAGAGTCATAAAACAGCCAACAACAGGTCAGAAAAAATACAGGAGGAAGGCAAAAAGTTCAGGGATGACCCTTCAAAAAGGGCCAAGTCCAACACAAACGAAAACGTGGATTGCAGGAGATCTCTTTCACATGTTGAAGCGCCTGGGACCAGAGCTTGTCTGTCCACGGTTGTGGGAGAACACTGTTCTACCTAGTTCGCGCTCCCTCAGTTACCCCAGAGAGAGGGAAGGACAGTGCTATGTACAAAACCAAGATTGCACACTGTGTGCCGCCACCTAACAGAAGTGTGTGTATTGCCAGTGAGTGGGGTGGTTCCGCCTCACCGGGACCCCATGTGGTATGTATCGCATGTTGTATGGCATGGTACGTCAGAAAGTGACCTTCCCCCAGGCCACAAGTGTCTGTGATGTCCTAGAAGGACATGAGGGGGCCATCATTAAAAAGGTCCCCCAGGTAGTCAATCTCTGCTCCCCTCCAAGGTACTGTGTTGAATCCCTGGGGGACCTCCCAGAGGCCTGGTAGTTGCCATACCGATATGAGCGGGGAACATGGTAGAAGGGACCCTCTGCCATGTACACACCTCCACCAACAGGAATGGGCCATCGACATCTGATGCGTTCCCTGGGTTGGCTAGACATGTGTATAGAAATCATGGGTGGGGGGAGGTAGAAGAAGCGATGATCCATTCAGCTTCCTAGTAATCGTTCAAAATCAATGGGGAATGGATCACTTGTACCTGCTACCAGGGTTCAGGAGTTCTACCCGTCATTGCTTAAAAAACCCTCATTCAAGTAGACAGGTCGTTGGGCGGTATATCTTGATTCTCCGCCTTTGTCAGATACGTGACAGCATCATCATTGGGTTTCTTTCATGCTTCCTCCACCTGGAGGGAACCACTGGTTATTACAGTAGTGATCAGAAATAGAGAAAAGGTGAGGGTGCTCAAGTGGAGTGAGTTTATTTTAAAAAAAAAAGGGGTCCTCATGCCACCTAAACTGTAGCTTTATTCAGTTTGGAGCATGGGGAGAGATAAAAACAGTGTTGTGCATAGTAGGACATTTTATGAGTCCGCTGCACTTGTTAGTCCAGGTTGGTGGTCGACATGTTTCAGCCCCTTTGGTTTCCCGTAGGGGTCGGGGGGGCTTTCGTCAGGACCTAGAAATAGTGGCGGAGATGGATATTGTCCAATTCCAGTGTTATTGTTCAGAGATCACTACTCTGAACATGAGGTCAGGGATACCTTAAAAAGTCCTACTTAGGGCTTCTTCAGGTGTATTGGAGGCGCAAATAGCTGCGAGTGTAGCAGCTTTCCACAACTTGTGCTGACGCTGCCTTCGGATCCCGGGACAATATCCATCTTTGCCACTATTTCTACGTCCTGACGAAAGCCCCCCGACCCCTACGCTGCAAATCGCTCAGTACAACCGGTGAGGAGTGACCTATTAATTCTCCTTCCATCTGTACAGGCGTCTCTATCGTTACGCCAAGAGATCCCACTGACTGCATGGAACCGGCTCCCCCCCCGCTTGCAGCACCAAAACTACTAGTGATCAATGGCTGAGAATAGTCAGTTTCTTTATTTAAGCGAGCGGGGGCTTTTTTTGTAGTAGAGGTGTTTGCTATGTCAGTTTCCCCGGGGCTCTTGTCAACGCACTCCCTCTTTTCACTTTTGCCTTTCATCGCCAGGGTATCCAGTTTTTTCTGCCGTGTCGCTGCCGAAGTTGCACTGACCTGCGAAGATATCGTAGCATTTTTGCCTTTCACTACGCGTGCCCCTTTGCCAGTCATTCTTACTTGTTTCTCCTGGGTACTGATGAAAAACTGTACAGAGGATGCACCGGCTCTCAAAGAATCTCTGTGGCGGCTCCAGCGCGGTTGTTGCAGCTGACAGATTCTGCTCTGGAGAGGGAGCGTGCCCCAGCACCTGGCCGTGCTCCTGCAATTCCGCCGTTCCGCTTGAGGCTCACGCAGGCCAGAGTGGATCCGGGAGGTCAGAGCCCGGCGGACGTCCTCGAGGCAGGGGAGATGCGTGCATTCGACCCACAACAAACAGGTCAGAGAGAAGAGAAGGCGTTTTTCCTGTGTTTCCTGCTGCATTCCCTGGTCGGGTTTTTGTTTTAAGGTTATAAAAATACAACCTTGTCACGAAGGTCGCTACAAAAGCAAGTTTAGGCAGATTTACGGGGGATGCTCAGCGGAGCATCACAGCGGTGATGTTAGCCGAACGCCATCTTGCCTCCGACGAAAAACCACGTTTCGTTTCTGTATGAGACAACAAGCTTCAGTAAATTTGATAAGTGAAATACAGGACCCAGTGGAAGGCCAAATATCTGACCCAGAACGTATTAGAGAGGCATTCTGGCGATTCTACAGCACTTTGTATACTGAGGAAGGGGGATGGTGACCTAGAAAATATCGAAAGATACTTAGAGGAGGCTTCGACAGGTTCGACGAGGAAGATCAGATTACCTTAGATGAAATCCCTTACATAGAAGAAATTTTAACTACAATCAAAAATTTACCGAAAGGGAAAGCAACTGGATTGGATAATATACCTTCGGAATTTTATTTAGCGTTTCTAGATCAGATTAAAGATATTTTACTTGATTTAATTGCACACATTTTTAAAGGGGACAGCCCCCAGAATCCTGGTCTAGGGCGAAGATAGTCATCTTTCTTAAAAAAATAAACCTCCAGATCAGCTAGGCTCATACCGCCCCTATCACTCTTATTAATGCAGACTCCAAAATATACTCAAAAGTTATGGCGAATCGAATCGCCCCTATCATTCATAAAGTAATTGCTAAATACCAGCATGGCTTTGTACCAGGGAGATCGACTATTAACCACATCCAGAGAGTGATCACTTTATTTGATAGTACGGAAGTTACAGGAGACCCTATGGCACTGGTTCTTCTTGACGCAGAGAAGGCCTTTGATAGGGTCTCCTGGCAATTTTTGTGGGCCGCTATGTCCAGGGTTGGAATTAAAAAGGGGTTTATCCAGGCAGTACAAAAACTATATGTTAACCCTAGGGCCATGGTAATGGTGAATGGTAGCCTCACCAAAGAGTTGATCATTTCTCGAGGAACACGACAGGGGTGCCCATGCTCGCCATTGCTTTTCGCGATCGACATTGATCCTTTCATTCGTAGATTGGAGGGAAACAGAGAAATAGCACCGATTTTGTCACAGGAATATTCGACCAAGACCTTGGCATACGCCGATGACATAGCGGTCGTGACAGCTGATCCTAACACAGCTATGTCTGTTATTGAAAGTGAGGCTAATAAATTTGGGCTAGTATCCGGTTCCGCACTCAATCAGGGAAAACACAGGTCGTGCTGAATAATAAAAGTGAGATGCGCGACCCCGAGTGGTGGATAAGGCTACATACTTGGGTATCTGCATTACATCTAATCTTGAGAATATGGTGGACCTAAATATGAAGCCAATGCTGGGCTCAATGCAGAAAGATCTCCGTCGCCTAGACAATCTATATCTATCTTTAATTGGTAGGGCTAATGCCTTGAAAATGGTCTTTTTCCCTAAAATTTTATATTTATTTAGAGCAATATGCTTAGAATTTTCAGATCAATGGTTCAAATCTATGGAGCGCACTTTTTCAAGTTTTATCTGGGCATACTCGCAACCTCGGCGAGCGTATAAACTTCTGACGCTTTCAAAAGAAAGAGGAGGATTAGCTCTCCCAAACCTTAAAGCATATTATTGGGCATCTGTGTTGCTCTATAGTAGTGAGCTATTACAGAATATCGGGATAGAGATGACACCCGGGGTCGGCTCGCCATCTATCTTTCAGTTAATTTTGGGCAGCAAATGTAGCGGATATCTTTGGCGATATTTACATGACAGCTACCATAAAAAAGTGAGATCTAAAACACTGATTAGTGGGTTTAAGGCTTGGAAGGCTGTAAGAAGAATGTTGGGTATAGGGCGTATATCATTTTATACCCCCCTAAGGGATAACCCAGCTCTGCCGGATATTTTTAAAGATAACTGCATTAGCAAATGGAATGCAGCAGGAATAACTCATATAGGGTGCCTCTTCTCCCGGCAGGGATACAATCCTTTGAAGAATTAAAAAAACTTTCAACTGGACTGGCGGGACTTTTTAAATATCTTCAAATCAGAGACTTTTATCACGAAAGGTGGGGGAAGGGCTCTGCCTGAAAAAATAACCTTAGTGGAAACATTAATTCACATCAAAAAAGCACTATTGGGGAATATATTCCCTTTTAAATGCACTGTTTCCGGATGATCTGGAGAAAACGTCACAGAAGTGGCAGGGGAAAATTGGTACAACTATGGATGAATTTAACTATGCCTACTCAATGTCTCAAACAATTCTTATGTCCACAAAACTTCAAGCACAGTTTTATAAAACATGCTTTTTTTATACTACACTCCAGATAAAATCGCCAAATGGGGGAGTAGCAAGGGGACATGCTGCCCTAGATGTATGCTATTTAACGCTGATTGTGTACATATTTTCTCTACTTGTGATGGACTGACTTCTTTAAAGCAAAACATTGAGAAATTCCTGTCCGCCGTATTGCAAAGCGATATAGCTCTGTCTAGTGATGTTATTCTACTGGGGGCCACAGATCCGAGTAATCCCAGAACTGGTCATGAACTTATTTTTATCGCTATGGCAGTGTTAAGAATGTGTATAGCCTCGGCTTGGCTGGATCCTATTGCACCGTCCTTTCATCAGTGGCTAGCTAGGTTATTGGCAATCTCTAATCTGGAAGCTGCTATTTATAAACGGAAAGGCAGGAAACGGCGTAAAAGGGGGTTGAGAGTCTGGTATCCTCTAATAGAATGGTGCCAATCCCAAAGCAATATCTAGTGGTATATTATGAAGAACATTTAACTGTATGGTATGTTGTAAGATTATTTAATGCTGGGGATAATGTTACATGATTATGAAATTATGAAATTATGAGTTTATGAAATTATGAAATTGTATTTTTGCTTGTCTGACCTGGGAGGGTGGGGTGTGGGTTTGGGGGAGTGTTAAATTGTTGGAAAAAACCAAATAAAGATATTTAAAAAAAAAAAAAAAAAGGAAAGCAATAAAAGTCACCGCCCCATAGGCCTTGGGTATGTGGGTCCTGAAAGAGGGCAGGTGGGAGAGGGTCAAGGAAGGAGGTTTGGTTGGTGTTAGACACATAAATGTCACAATTGTGAGCGTTGTCCCATCGAGGTGTCCACCTACTGTTACATATCGCCCCTCTGTATCAACACTGTGTGTTTCCGCCACCTATGGGACACCTGGGGCAATCCATATTGGGACTCTGTGCACATAGGCTGATGAGGAGGTGCCATACACTTGCCCTGTCTATTTTGATCGTACCTTATGTATCTCTGGTACGGTTAAGTGTGTCTCCTGCAGCAGAGCAATGTGCGTGTGGCGGCATTTAAGGTAACCATATACTGTGTAGCATTTTGCAAGGCGGGCCATGCCCCTCACGTTCCAAGTCACCAAGTTGTATCGTGGGGTGATGCTGTCCGTGGGTGTGCTCATTGGGTATATTGATAAAGCTTGTTGTGCTTTAGCCCGTTACACCAGCTCCCTGTGAAAGCAGTGCGCAAAATCACCCTTGCATTCCATGTACAACCATCGTTCCCGTACACACTGGGCTATAACCCCCTGATACACCTGTGAGACTCCAGGAAAACAATACTGAAATCAAAAAACGTGATGACCCCTCCCCAGCTAGATGAAACTTGGGTCCCCAGCCAAAAACACTCAACAGATATCCAATAACAAAGGAAAGGCCCAACCTGAGGCGAGACATGTCCTCTTTGGGACCTGCAAACACTAAGAAAGTAAGCATGGAGACAAACTGGTCTTGGTCGGAAACCATCGAGGGCGCGGTATGCCACAAATAGTTGTCCTCCTGCAGGGGGGTTGCTTCAGATGTTGGTTTCATCCGGCCCATGCAAGTGTTGGGGAGAACTCAGAGTGTGTCCCCCCCTCCACGACAGGTCACAGCAGATGGTGAATCAGGGCAGCTACAACATGGGACTCTGAGCAGATCATCAGCTAGTCTCTGTCAGTTCTGGCCCTTGGATCATGCTCTCCGTCGAAGCCCTGGAATCCCCAGTCTCTAAGCCAGTATCCGACGCTCGGTATGGTCACAGCATTTCAAATGGATTCCTACTATGATGCAATGCCTCATGTGCCTGTGTTTTTGCCATCTGGGCCTGTGTTGGCTGATTCTGCATACCTCTGCGCTTCCTGCGGCTGGGCCTGGGCGTCAGCAAATCGGCATCTTTTTGAGTATCAGTGGAAACGGTCACCAACCCTTTAGCATGGAGCCAAGCCCACACATCTTCAGGGGTGGAGAAAAAGTGAGAGGTTTCGCCGACTGTTATTTTGAGCTTCGCAGGGAAAAAGGTGTACTTCAACTGTAGTTCTCGGAGCTTACGCTTGACCAGAGTGTAGGAAGTACAGAGGTGTTGGACTTCCATAGTGAAGTCTGAATAGGCAGAGATGACTCCCGCCCCCCCTCGAGCCTTCAGATTCTTTTCATTCTGGACAACTGTAGTATCAAATCCCTGTCTCTATAGTTCAGGAAGCGAGCATTCACAGGACGTGTTGGGCCCCCGTTGGTGGTGCTCTGCCCATCGTGCGGTGGGCATGCTCCATTGAGAAAACTTTAGGAACTCTGCACTCCAAGGGCACGGATAACAACAAATTCTCAAGACAGAGCTCCACACGTGGGCCCTTGAAGCATTCAAGAAACCCAAGGAAGCAGATGTTATTTCGTCTGGAGCAGCCCTCAGCATCTTCTGCCCTTTGGTGGAGGGAGGACACTTCTTCCTTCATGGTTTTCAATCGAGCCTGGAGATCTTGCACCATGAGGCGCAAGGAAGTCACAGAGGATTCTACTTCATCAACTCAGTCCGTCAGCTTCCGGTGGTCTGCTCGAAGCAGGTTCACCTCTAGGCAGTCTAGGGAGACTGTGTCAATTTTTTCCTCCAGTATGGTTTTATTATCTAGGATAGCATGGAGCACCTTTTCAAATTGGGCTAAGACAGTGCATAAGGTAGCTTCCAAATGGATTTGCGTCTCTTTATTGATATCAGATGGGGCCAGTGGATTCACAGTCCCACCAGAGTCCTAGGACAGGCCTTTGGAAGGCTTGGGGTTCACCATTGTGGCCAAGAGTAGAGGGGTAGTAGGCAGTGAGCAACACCGTGGTTCTCAAAGCCACCACTGAGGCCTACTTCCAGCAGGTCCCGATGAGATGTGGCGGGGAGACCTGTCATCAATTGTACCCTGCCTAAGATTTGTCCGTGGAGCAACACACCTTCAGCCCCCTCGTAGTCAAAGGCACAGCAGGGTATATTTACGACGGTGTGATGGGAACAAAGGCAAAAGCACAGCAAGTTGTTATGCACCTCATAGGCGTCGCACAGGTTTGGTCCCTGATAGCCCCCTGAGCTATCCCCCGCACAGCTCCTGGGGAAGGATCAGCCTTGTATCAATGGAAGGCCTGCAGTCAAGGTGACCTGCCTGTCCGTACTCCCGAGTAGGGGGTCTCCGGTATTCTCTAGTCTGAGGTGTGGGTAAGTGTATGGTACCACTAACCTGCCAAGCCAATACGTTCCAGCTCCTCCTGGGGACCGCTACAAGGAGCCTCGTGATCCTACCACTTGTGACCATTCAGCTCTGGTCCCAAGACACAGGTGATCCAGTAAGTCCCTGCACCACTCCGTGTCCACCACTCAGTTGTCGCTCGGCGTCAAAGAGTACAAGGGCTCTGGCTGATTTCCTCTGGCTGTTGCTGTCCACTATAGTTCAGGAGTGCTGTGTATGTGGCTCATAGTTGTCCTGGGCCACACCACTTGAATAATGTTGTCTCCCCTTTTTATGTTATGTCGTCCTCTTTCCAGTTGTTCAGCAGACTCCTGTGGTGCACAAATGGTCAGATTTTTGTTGTGGACTGGCTTATTGTTCTTTTACTGTTGACAAATTAATTTATTTTCATTGAAAGCGTTGGCTTCATTGTTATTTCATTACACAATGTTCACATATTTTGGAGGTTCTTTACATTTTGCATTGTGAATCATTCTGCCACTAGGCACATTATCTTTTGTCAGTGATGACTGTATGGGACCTGTTCATTCTGCTCGGATATTTAATAATGCACTGACTGACAAGCTTTTTATCCACGTCCATTTGAGGAGAAATAACCCTATTGTTTGTCCGGCCCCAGCATGATGAAGTATGTGCGGCTATGTACCATCATGCATGCATACACATATTTCATGATGTGGCTTACTTTTGTTTGTCTTTAAAAAAAATAAAGAAAATGCCATGCCAAAATTGCAGATGCAATCTAGGAGTAGACAATTACATTAAAAAAAAAAATAGCATGAATGCACAATTTCAGGAAGGAGTATCCCAGGCGCTCTGAAAAGATTTAACAAATCAATTAAAGAAAAATGGGCATGGAGAGGAAGGGGGAGCAACGATGAGTGTGAAATGAAGTAAAAGCTGATGCTGAGTGGCGGTGAGAAGGGAGAGGGGGAGGACAGCAAAGGCGGGCTTATGAAAAAAACTAAGCAGATTAGGGAAGCAGCGGTCGAGCTTTGGGGTGGGAAAACAACACGGAGCTCAGGATCAGCATGTGAAGGGGAAAGCAGTATGTAGGGGGGAGGGGGAGAGTCCTAGAAAAAAAACACTCCCATTGAGTGCTAAAAGCAAAAGGTAAAGAGTAGGTCCCTCAGTGGAAGAAGTACAAGAATACAAGTCACCCAACCAAAAGGATGGTAAAGAAGCTATTCTTCCGGGGAAGGGTCAAACACAATAAGTAGATGAACACCTTTGAATAAGAAGCAGGCAAATGAGATTGACCAGAAAGACCGCAAATAATAAGCAGTGGATTGATCCATAGTCCATTTTAAGTGTAGGTATTGTCCAAAATAAGTCTTTCAACACCAAACAGCTAAACTGTCTGTAGGCTAAACCTAAAACGATGTGCCTGCTCTCAGCTCACTGAATGTAGGCACAGAAAAGAAAGATGGTGTGCAATTGCACAGATTCTGTGAGGATAAGAAGTCACAAAATACAAAAATGCCAATACCATGATCTAATGATTAGCCTGTTTTTCTGTCGAATAACCTGTGGACGAATTATCTATACAGTGTGCATCACAGATTTAAATACTGTCTGGAATGCATCGATCTAATTGCATTAATGGAGCTTGATTGCATCCTTGAGTTCTTTTTTTGTAAATTGGCAATTACACGTCAGGAGAAAAGCTTATTGCGCCATTAGGTAACCGCTGTCTTCCATTTGGGGCTGTTTAGCGCTTTAGCTAAAACACCCATGACAATAAGATTAATATGTACTGTAAACCTATCCCCAGCTTACACATAGTGGATATTTTAATTAGGAACTCTAAATCGTTAATGCAAACTTCTTAGAAACTCCAGAATACCTCACAGGACATATAGTTTGATAAACCTTGTTTGGATTCCTAAATTTACATTAAAAGATACTGCAAATGTGTAGCAAATGCACTCCATTTATTATGGTACAAATTATATGCTCTTGCATTTACTTACAGGCCCTGCAAAAT
The DNA here is from genome assembly GCA_963921515.1 of Calotriton arnoldi. Classification (NCBI taxonomy): domain Eukaryota; kingdom Metazoa; phylum Chordata; class Amphibia; order Caudata; family Salamandridae; genus Calotriton; species Calotriton arnoldi. Next base: position 574,521 of record CAWUFW010005218.1, on the reverse strand, counting down.
TATGAAAGTATACATTTTTGAACATGCCCTTTTAAAATCTCTTTGCTTGGCATTTGTAATAAAGTGCTCTTTGGCAAAGTGGTTAAGTGTTATTGCCCTTTGCTCATGGTTAAAGTACTCTACAGAGGGTATTGGCTGCTCTAAAGGATATAGACATGAGCCAAAAGTGCATAATCACAGAAGGGCAATTAAGAGTTGCTAACATTTAATAGCAAATGGCAATTAGGCTATTAGGGCTCGCCCTGGGCTCAAGTAACGTAGGCAAGTCAACATGTGCTCTCTCGTTCTGCTTCACGCCTATACCACTGAATTAGATGGAAGTTCGTTAGTACCTGCATTTTCTTTGTATTAGTCAATCTCAGCATTCCATAAAGAGTGTGAATGAATTTTAGGACACTGGAATGTTGACCGCTCCATTGAAGTCAATGGAGCGGCAGCGGGCTGTAAACATTGGTGTAAACCAGCTGCTGTCAACATTGCAGTGCCCTAATTTACAACCTCTTAATCTCCCGCACATCTTTTTTTTTAGTTTAAGTTTATTCATCAAAGATCAATAAAATACAAGAAAGTACAACATGTACCTTAAAGTACAATACATATGGAAGATAAATTATTAAAAAACATTCTATGAGGAAGTGGGAAGGGAAGAAGAGGGGAAGGGAGAAGAAAAGACGGGGGAAGGGAAAGGGAAAATAAATATACTATTATAAACATTACACCATTATAATCTGGAAGGAAAAATAGCACATGGAATAAATATCTGTATGCAGAAGAAACAATTAGAGAGATATAAAACAACTATTGTAGTAAGGAAAAAAGCATCTAAGGGATTATTAATGTGAACATATTAAAATAAAGAAAGAGAAGACAACCAGCATATCAAGGAGGTTTTCGAACCTCATCTGAGGTAAGTACTGATGGGTTATTATGTGAGGCGATATATGTTAAGTATGTGGATATAGGGAGCCACAAAAATCCCTTTTAATGGACAGGGAAATGGGGGAAATGTAACTGGTATCAAGTCTATGATGAAAACAAACTGCATTCCACCAAGCTCTAAATGTGACTTTATCTGCTTGTTTCCAATTAGAAGTTATTAAGTGAAAAGCAATTGCCAATAACAAATCTACTATTTTAAAATTAGCAGGAGATTGGGGCCAGTTAGGTGATAAAGAGCCTAGAAAAACATTGGTAGGGGAGAAAGGAATTTTTGTACTAAAAATTCTGTTAATCTGGGACCAAACTAATTGCCAAAAATGTTGTATGGGGGCACAATCAAAAAGCATGTGTTTAAGTTCAGCATTATTGCAAGAACAGGACCAACAAGTAGAGGTAGAGTTAGCTGAAAAGGAGGCTAATTTTGCAGGAGTAAATAAAAGTCGTTGGTATACAAAATAAAGGGTTTGAGAAGTATTAGCAGCTCTGGAAGTCTTGTGGATTTTGAGCCACAGCTTATCCCAAAAGGGGGTTGTCCAATATTCCGTAAGATCCTTCTCCCAAGCCAACTCGCCTTTCGTTTTGTTTCTATCAGAAGAAATAGATAAGCATTTATAAAGTGTTGAAGCTGAGGAGGAAGTAGATATTAAGGGAAATAACATGGAGCACCTGGAGGAAGGAGAAGTCGTCGATGGTAGAGTATAAAGGGAGAGGGAGGGATATAAAAGATCATATTGAGTCTTACAGGTAGAAGGATGAGAAAATTGTGTTTGAAGATCCGAAAAAGATAAAGGAATATTATTAAGTAATAATTGTGAAATCCAAAATATTCCCTTAACTCTCCAGGATTTCCAATAAATAGTGCGTTTCTTGATGCGTAAAAGATTATTGTGCCAAATGGGTTGTTGATCTATCTAATGAAGAATATGAAGGAAAGGAGGAGGGTAATAATGGTGCAAGGATTTTACGAGTGTGAGAGATGATTGGAGTTCGAAAGGAAGAAATATTATTAGTAAAGGCTAAAGATTCCTTAAAACTGAAGGGAGATATAAAATAGTTTTCTATAGTTAACCAGACTGGAGGGTATACATACTGATCGAGAGAAAGCCAACGGGAAGATTGTTTTAAAGAGAAAGTATAGTGATATTTTTTGAAATCAGGGAATTTAAGTCCACCAGAAGTCTTGTCCGCCTTCAGAGTGGATAGAGCTATTCGGGGAGGTTTATTTTTCCAAAGAAACTTTGTTAAGAGAATCTATTTTCTTAAAGTAAAAGTCAGGAATATGGACAGGAATCATGGAAATAATATATAGAACTAGAGGAGAAAGCATCATCTTAATAGAATCTAGCCGTCCCCACCAAGATAGAAAAAGCGGGTGCCAGCGATCAATAGAGTCGGATAAAATTTTGGATATATGGGCAAAGTTTAATTTTAGTGTTTTGGGAATATTAGAAGAAAACCACAGGCCTAGATATTTTATCTTGGAAGTTTTCCAAGAAAAGCCAGAAGAAATAAAGTCTTGCTTAAGGCAAAGTACGTTGAGGGGAAGAACTTCACACTTGTCTGAGTTGAGACGATAACCGGATAATTGAGAAAATATATCAACCTGTTTCATAAAGGCAGGAATGGACGTAGAAGGATTGGAGCAATAAAAAAGAATATCGTCTGCATAAAGAGACATCTTAACATGGGAGGTATCAAGACGGAAACCAGAAATTTGAGCATCCTGTCTAATATGAGTTAAAAAGGGTTCTAATGCTATTATGAATAAAAGAGGAGAGAGGGGACATCCTTGACGAACTCCCCTAAGAAGCGGAAAATAATCTGAGGTCTTCCCATTAACAAAAATAGATGCTTTAGGACCCGAATACAATAACGATATAAGAGATATTAATTTAGGAGGAAACCCTATCCATTTTAGCGCCTGAAACATGAAATCCCATCCAATTCTATCGAATGCTTTCTCAGCGTCCAACGTTATAGCTGCAATAGGATAGTCAAGAGAAGGAGCTTTACTAAGGATATTAAAAAGACTCTGGAATTATCAGATGATAGACGACCTTTTACAAAACCCGATTGTTCGGAGCCGATAAGATTAGGTAAAATGGGATCAATACGAAGAGCAAGAATTTTTGCAAATAACTTATAGTCAAGGTTAACTAAGGAGATTGGGCGGTAGTTTTTGCAAAGTGAAGGATCTTTGTTATCTTTAGGTATTAAGCAGATCATGGCTTCCTGAAAGGTACCAGAAGAGGCGCCTGCTGTAGTAAACGAGTTAAAAAGTAAAAGAAGACGTGGGAGAAGGAGGCTAGCAAAATGTGCATAAAATTCAATAGTAAATCCATCTGGACCAGGAGCTTTCCCCCTTTTTAAAAGAGAAACTGCATGAGTAATTTCAGAAAGCGTGATATCCTTTTCTAAAGATGCAAAATCAGTATCATGACGTGGGGGTTGATCAATAGATTGAAAATAAGTAGAGAGATTGGTTGAAGCTCAGGAGTGTATAGAGATTTATAAAAAGAAACAAACTCGTTTAAAATGTCATTATCTTTGAATAAGGAAAAACCAGCAGAATTCCGTATAGACTCAATCTTAGTCCGTTCTCGTCGTATTTTCAAGTAATTTGCTAATAATTTCCCCATTTTATTTTGACCTCCATAATAACGAGCACTGCTTTTTAAGAGATATGAAGAAGCGGCTTCAGTGGAAGATTTATTAAACTTGAATTTTGCGTCAATTAGTTTTTTTAATGAAGATTCAGAATTAGAGTGATAATAAGTATACTCCAGTTGTTTGATCTCAGCAAGTAATTGAGTATTTTTAACTTCAAAGAGTTTCTTCTTCTGGCAAACAAAATTTATGATAAAGCCCCTGGCCGCAGCTTTAAAGGAGTCCCAGATCATAACAGGAGTAGAATCCGGAGTAGAATTGATGGAAAAGAATTCGGAGATAAAGGAGGCGAATTGGCTTGAGAAATTAGGATCGGATAGTAAGGAATTATTGAAACGCCATCTACGTGAATGAGGAGTAAAGGGTAACAAATGAAAATCAACAGAAAGTGGAGCGTGATCAGAAATTAGGATAGATCCAATTTCGGAATGGGAAACCTGTTGAGACAAGGATTTACTAAAGAAGAGATAATCTATTCGAGATTGTGAGTGGTGGGAGGGGGAGTAAAAACTATATTCTCGGGTATCAGGATTACAAAGTCTCCAAATGTCAACTAAGGATTTACGTCTTATGGCAGAAGTAAATTGGGAGTGCATCTTAGTATTAGAAAATCTAACTGAAGAATGCCTATCCAATATGGGGTCAAAAACCTGATTACAATCGCCCCCAAAAATAATATATTCAGCGTCAAACAAAAGGAGCTTCTCAGAGATTTGAGTCCAGAAAACATTATCAACAGTAACTGGGGCATAAATGTTAAAAAGGACCAAAGGTATTTGATTTAAGAGAAGTTTAACTATAGTCCAACGACCTTCCAAATCACATTCTTGATGGGTGATTGATACCTGGTACTTTTATGACATAGAATAGCGACTCCATTTTTCTTACCTAAGGCTTGAGAAAAGAAAACATTACCAACCCAACATCGTTTCAATTTAGAGGCTTCAGTATCAGATAGATGAGTCTCTTGAATTAGTGCTATGTCGGTATGTATTTTAGCTAAATGGGATAGTACCCGTTGTCTTTTTATGGGGTTATTCAATCCCTTAACATTCCATGTAACTACTCTAAAAGTAACCAATCAAAGTTAATATGAACAATTATTATGCATACAATAAATACATTAAGTTTATATCTAAAAAATGATAGAAAGGAGAACAAAACTGTAACCAGATAAATTGAACACGAACAATTATTATGCAGAAAATAAGAAAGCTAAATTCATTACTGGAAGGAAGATAGAAAATAAAACTACAGGGAATGAGATAGAAGAAATTCCAGATTGAAAAGAGAAGAGAAGGAGAAGTGAAAGAAATATCTCCAAAAAGGAAAAGAAAAAGGGGAAAGGTAATGAAGGAAAGAAAGAAAAGAATAGAAAGGAAACGAGAAGGAAAGAAAAAAGGATATGAAGGAAGAAAACACTGAACAGGGGTACAAGACAAATCAAGCAACAATTGATGATGCATAAAAATGTCAAAAAGACATACCACACAGAGACAATGAAATGGGGATGGAGGAGCCACATTAGGGAGGTAGCACACCGGACGGAGGACTCCAAGAGGGTGCAGCAAGGGGGGAGCAACCTCCAGGCATACGACGGAGAAGTCATAAAACAAAGGATCACAAGACCGCACCTGATAAAAAGAAAAGGAAGACATTAGGAAGGTGCCTCAGAACATGACCAAATACAATAGGAAAGGTGGATAAATACAATTAACTGCACATATTAATGGGACATTCAAGACAGTTATAAACGGGGAATGTCCATGGAGTCAACTGCAGGTGTTCAGAAATTGTTGAAGAAGCGCAGGATCTTCATAATTCGTCATTTTATTATTATAAGTTACTTTGAAGAGACAAGGATGAAACAATCCATATCGTGCGTTCAGGGAACGAAGAGCAGGTCTCATGTCCAAGAACTGTTTACGACGATCTGCGGTAGCTTTGGCGTAGTCTTGCGCTAGAAAGAGATTGGAACCGCTCCAGGTAAGTTTCCCCTTCTGTTTGGCAGCTTGGATAACTTTGACCAGATCTGTGTACTCTAGGAAATAAAGGATAACACCTCTAGGTTTCGTTGATGAGAAGGTAGAAGAGCGAGAGAGTTGACCTAAACGATGAGCCCGCTGAATATTTAATGAAGGAGAACTTGGAAGACCAAGAAGTGTTGGCAGAAAGGTTTGAAAGAAGGATATAGGATCAGGACCTTCGAGACCTTCCGCGTAAATACGTAGGTTTTCCAAATTTTCAACCTGTTGTTTAAGATACTGTATTTCTTTATGCATACCCGGAACCTGGTCTGAGATCCCCTGCACTGAGGTCACTCTTCTCTCAAGATCCGCTACTTGTTGTTCGGTATGAGACCAGTTATCTTCAAGGTTTTGAAGACGTGCGTTTGTTTCGGCCATATATGGTTTGAGCGAGCGTATTTCTTCAAGTAAGAGTTCCATAGAGATGGAGGAGGAAGAGTTGGAGGGAGAAGGAGGATTTGTCTTCACTCGCTTTCCTGATGTGGAAGGTATTTTAGAGTTCGTTTTAGAGCCTGGGCGAGTAATATTAGAAGAGGAGCCTTTTATCCCAACAGAGTCACTAAGATTTTCATCCATATTATCCTGCAACACACTGAAAGGGTTACTGTCTTCTAACGACGTGCTATTGGCATTAATTTGTTGTGTATTACTGCGGTTGGAGCGAGCCATTGTCTCAGACAAGTGAATAAAGTAACTGGCAGTTGTAGGCAGGACTGTGAAATGGCATCCAAGAGAGTACTAAATAATGCTGAGGAGAGTTAATAAAGCCAATTAACACATGTGAAGGATAAACATAACTTCCATGTAGGAGCAGTGACCCTGAAGACCAAGAAACAGCACTGCTTTAAGTGGGCAAGGTAAAAACGAACTGGTAGATGGATTCAAGAAGAAAACTAAAATGGCGTCCAGGAAAACATTTATCCTCTCTGAGGAAACATGAAAATTCGTCTGTATTTTGCAAAAACACACTCGTTGCCCAGAAGAGTTAGGAGGAGGTGAAAAAACAGAATAAAAGCATTAAAAATCGTCCATTGAGTGCATTAGAGCATACTTCCAGGCAAACCACCTTTACAATGCTGAGCGGAATGCGCGGGGAGCGGCAGAAACGCAAAATGGCCGCCGTGACTCAGCAACGAGTCGCAGACTTTCTCAATGCCGGAAAAAACATTCTGCACGCTCACCCCGCGCCCCCGCAATGTCGACAATCCACGCCAAAGAGGTTCCGCTGCAAGGAAAAGCGGTCCCGGAATCTCCTCATCCGCGTTGGGAGCCTGGAGGAGTCCCGTCGCTCTACGCCCTCCCGGAGCCTCTCGGAGCGACGTCCATTCCCTCCGGCACCTAAGCCACGCCCCCCAATCTCCCGCACATCTAACTCTCCAACATATTTAGATTAGAAGGCAAAGAGAAAGGCACAAAGCAACCCTTCCCCTCTCCTTCCTGCCATTCTTCACAGTGTCTCGTCTCTGCGGCCGTGGAAGGACAGAGAAGGGATTTCACCCAGTTTGCATCATCAATTCTGTAGGCTGTCAAACAGTGCAGAGTTTTGAACTTCAACTCTTCATTCTTTCTATGTTAAAATGTGATGGTGTGCATCAATAGCTCTATTTTATGATTATGTAATGGTATGGTAAATTTCTTTGCTTTGTCATATAATGCGATCCTGTGGTTTGTCCCAGTGACACACATTGAAACCAAACTTTGTTCAACATATGAGCCAATTATACGAACATTCTCTGTGACACTTCAGTCTACCTTTGGGCTCATCCGACATTGTGGAAAGTGCTGGGAGTATAAAGGGAATCCCCCTTCAGCATCATTACTATTAGTATTATTGGTGGTAGAAGTATTGTTATTGTTGTTAGTAAACTGATTAGTAGTAGAGCTTTTGTTCACACCCCACCTACGTCGTGTAAGGTGCTTCGGAATGCAAGAAGACACAGCAGATGCAATGGGAGGAGATGTGTGTGAAGCTGGAACATCAGGTTGTGGCTGCTTCACCTGCTCTCTAAGGTTGCAAGGGCTTCATTTTCTGAGACATCTTAAATTTCTACTATTTATGTAGATGGGGAGAAATTAATGAAGTTAGTCTTAGCCAGTGCATCCGCTTGCCCTGCTCACTTGGCACAGTATATTAAACTCAGCCGGAGTGTAACCACGAGCCAGTTAATTTCTCTCTTTGCGGGCATAATGGGCGCTTATGGTCTGATTCTAAGCATAAGGGGGACTGCCTTATTCTAACTCTCTGCAACTTGATAAGTGTTATTATGACTTATTAAAACTCTGTGTTTTTGCCGACTGTCCTGTATAGTTGGTATTTTGCCTGGCAAGTCTAGGGACCACATAAAGGTGTGGTGAAGGCTACCTTATGCTGAAACACCATCCTCAAATTACAGGCCTTCAGCACAGGAAGAACAAAGAAATTGTAGTTTAGTTCAACAGCAAATGTGTTTTTGGCATGGCGGAAAAACCAAAGTGGGTTAGTCCTGTTTTTTTTTTTTTTTTAATTTTACACAAATTAATGGCAACTAGTAACTCGTTCAGGTGCATTGCTGCTATTCAGGAATGGATGACACTTGAACTAGTGGTTAAATTGGCTTCTCTGTCCTCCATTTGCTAAGCCACCAGTTGAATGTTGTCCTCCAATTTGGTCAGGGCATTCACATGTTTAATGGCCTTTGCGTTGGACGCTGTCTAAGTAACTCCTTGTTGCATATTGCCTTCAGCAAACTAGTCTTCAGAGAAGTAAACTCTTTCCTGTGGGGGAGGTAGCTCTTTGTTGCCCGTGGCCCACTGAAAGATAGAACAGTTATACCTTTCTGAAAGTGGATCCTTTGAACAGTCCCAGAAGGGATCTCTCGACTACCTCGCCCAATGTTTTGATACTCAGAATGCAGTTTGACATTCGTCACTATCCCAAGAAAAGTAAACCCACTAAAAGCAAAGCCCTAAAAGAGTCGCAGTGCATAAGGCCCTTGAAGCCTGCTGGTAAACATGTTGTGAGCTACTTCACGTTTTTTGTTGTTGCAGTCTCTCGTTTTTCAGAAATCAGTACCTTAGTTGCAGATCTTAAAGCAATATGATACACAATTATGAGAGTCCTCTTTCATTTTCATCTCCTTCATATTCTTGCTCCATTTGCCCCTTGAAACAACACTCACTACACAGGTGGTGTACGATGTATATCCTGAAGACTCCTTGAGATCTTCATGTTTACATTTTATTGTACATAGTCGGGCGTATTTTGCCGCATTCTTCCTAATTGAGAGAGCATTTCACCAAGGTAATGTTTAAAGAACTTCAAAGTGTAATTTGGGCCTGTACCACTTACATGTATTTGGTTGTTGGAGATGCCACACCCAGGATCAGTGGCATTGCAAAGTGCTTGTTGATTTGGTACTTGCACAGTCTTGAGAATTGACTTTATTTTCAGTTCCAGAAAATATCCTGTTACTGGTAGTTGGAAGAGACCTAAATTCCTACTGTGTTGTCTTTTTTGTTTAGTTATTGAAAAGGGATGTTTACTGAGATTTGTTTGTCGTCCTCGCAGAGCATATTGTGAAGACGTGTAAAGTAAATATTTCATTTTTTATTGTTTTCAACGTTTTAAATTACCATGGAAACCATAACACAATCAATGAAATGGAAGATTAACCCCTTACTGGGAGCCTCTGGACGCTGTTTCTTGCCCTGTCTGCTGCCCTCCAATTACGGGGACCACCAGGACCAGTTCGCCTCGCGGCAGGAGCCGCGTCACGGACCAGCGCCAGCCGGCGCTTTAAAGCTCGCACAGGCTCCCGCACCGCGGGAGCCTCTAGACGCTGTTTCTTGCCCTGTCTGCTGCCCTCCAATTACGGGGACCACCAGGACCAGTTCGCCTCGCGGCAGGAGCAGCGTCACGGACCAGCGCCAGCCGGCGCTTTAAAGCTCGCACAGGCTCCCGCGAAGCCCGGGCCAAGGGCGGGCCCATCCACGCCCGTCGGAGTCAGGAGGGGGCAGGGCTGGGTCCCCCCCCCTAACATCTGCTTATGTGGATAAAGGAGAGCACTGATAATTGCTCATCTAAGCTGCAGGTACAGCGGCGCCAGAGGTCCTGATTGGATGTTTGTTATTTGTGAGGCTAGGTTTCTATCATGAGTATTCGTAAGGGGGTAGCTGGGACCTTGGATGCTTTTATCATAAGGGCGGAATCTATGCTAAGTCACGAGATTGAGCTTACCGAACGACGGTTGTCGCTAGACTCTCTCACTGCACATAGACGACTATCATTAGGTCCCCCCCTTGCTGGTGGGGCCCCACAAGATTGTATGCCTGTAAGCCTGCCTAACCAGCCCCAGTCCCCTGCCGTACCTGTGGCAGAGGTGTCAGAGGCGGTCATATCGTCTCCCGTTACCCCTAAGGCCGCATCAAACGGGCCGTCTTAAGGCACAAGGGCAAGGACTACCAAAACCCGCAGTAAGGAAAATAAATACACCTCAACAGTGGGGAGCAAGAAGGGAGCCAATACTAATGGCTATAAACAGAAACGACAGGGGTCTGGAGCCGCGAAGACCCAGACGGTTCAATTCTGTTCTATTAGCACTCAGACAGACATTGCTTTTTTGCCATCAATTCAGAGTGCCTCTGTCACTGCAGCTACTGTTTCCGCTGTTGCAGGAGATGTTGTTTCTGGCTTGGACATTGTTATGGATACCCTGGACAAGGCTTTTATTCGGTTAAAAGAGCATATGGATACTAACTTTATTTCCCTTAGGGAGCGGGTTGATCGGGTAGAAACTACAGTGATTAATCAGAATAATCAAAAGGAGTTCTTGCAGAATACTGATAGTGCAGGGGGGGTATTGCCCGCTTTAACAGCGATGGGCACAAATCCTACTTCACTTACTGCACATATAGGCTTCCCTCTTGGTAACCTATGTATAACTTGTAGGAAAGTTAAGGAGCTGGTTGCTCCTTGTCAGACCAACGTGTTGGGTGGTAAAGTAGTCCACCCCACAGCCCCTAATATATATTACACAGTAGGTACTCACCAAAAGCTACCTACCACCAGCGCGCCTGATCCTGATCCTGTGGTGAATCTATCTACAGGTACCTCAAAGCCAAATAATGGGCTCGTGAAAACCAGGGGTAGGGGTGGCGGTGATACCAATGGGGAGATTTTAGGCCTACCTCCAGAGGCTTGTCCATATGTTGTAGTATTAGCAGGGGTCCCTACCCTTGAGAAAGGTCAGGGGAAACGTGGTTACAGTTGAGAAATAAGTGTGCGGATTGGTTGTCTAAACATAGGAGGTTCGGGGTGGCAGACATGCATAACATCATTATGGCTAGAAGGGTAGGCTGGGTCGGTATGACATCAAAAAATATCGAGGGGATTGCATAGTGGTCAACTTTCGCAGCCCGCTCGTGGCTAGATCAATTTTGAGGGCCCAGGAAGATCTTGCCTTGAATTCCACCAGTATCTGTGCACTACCCTTGGGCTACTTTTATAAGCCAGCTCCAATACCTTTGCCTATTGATGCCCCCTTTCCCTCAGTGGGTAACAGGTTTTCCCCCTTGTCTGATCTTGACAGCCAGGGTTGACTAATCTCGCACACGTTATCTAGTGAAGATGGCCCCCTTTTATCAGAGACATGTCAGCACACATACACACAGTCGCCTGAGTCATTGAACCCTGCTTTACATGATAAGGTTAGTCCTTTAGTGGCTAGTGCGGAGTTACCCTGCAATCAACAGAGTTTAACCTACATCTGTAGAAGAAGCCCGGCTATAAAGGGAAGGAAACCCTTAACTGTCATATCATTAGCTGGAACATTGGGGGTCTGAGAAGCAAAAAGAGGATCCCAAGTGGCGTAACATGCTAAAAGATTATGAGATAATTAGTTTACAGGAAACCTGGGATACGGAAGATAATTTCTGGGTAGATGGGTTTCATTCATATAGTGTCCCGCGCAGCCGTCTGCCTCAGGTAGGGCGAAGGGGGGTCTTTTAATGCTCTTTTCCCTAAAATTAGCAGGGGTTCATAGGAGGGTGGATGTGGGTTCCCAAAATTGTTTGGCAATAGAATTTAATGAACACAACTCAAAGAAATTTTTGTTTGTTAATTTTTATAATTCTGGTGTTATGTCTATGGTAAATGAACATTTAATTAATCTGAAACTTTTTTAGAGGCGTACCAAGAGAAACAAACCACTTATTATTCAATTATAATTATGGGAGATTTTAATATTCATGTTTGCAGACTGAACTGTCAGGGGATAATTATTTAGGGCCCCTGAACTTTCAGACCCCTCATTTTGAACATACACAGGCGGGGAAAGTCTTGAGGAACTCTTAGCAGAAGCTGATCTTTATGAACCAGGTTTTCCCGTCACAAAGGAAAGGATTCCTACTTTTAAAGCGAGAGGTATAGATACTATTATAGATTTTATTTTTCTCTCTCCTACACTGCTGTCTCAGGTAATTTTTATAATGCAAAGTGGACTCATTTTAGTGACCATAACCCTGTTATTCTTGTCTTAGACAATGGTTGTGGTCTAAAAGGGAGGTTGGAGAACCCAGGGGGTGCCACCCGTCTGAAAACATCTGACCAAGGACGCAGACTAAAATGGGCTAAGGTAATCCCGGACCAGTTTTTCCAGGAGTTGTATGATAAGGCAAGGGATCTGTTCGAAACCTGCCTTGATAACTTTGGGCAGGGGGCGGGAGTCCTTTTGTCCTTCGAGGGCATTTGTGCTCAGGTGAAGTTGTGCTCAGGTGACCTCTCCCTACCTATAAGATCTGGGAATTTCCTGGGAGAAAGATGGTTTGATAGGGATTGCTCTGAGACCCACCGTAAACTGATAGCTGCACTTAAAAAGGTCCCACGTGATAAAGACCATGTTGCTAGGCTAAGAAAGGCATATAAATTTGCAGTGGTTAAACGGAAGAATGAACTTAAAGAAGAAGCCTGGAATGCACTTCTGTCGGTGGAGGTCCTCAAGGATAGCTCTAGATTCTGGGCCATTGTTAATCAACCTGCCCTGTCAGGGTCTGAGAATTGCTTTGTTGATTATAATATTACAGAAGATCAATGGCTCGCACATTTTGAAGATATTTATGAGTCCACTCCTAGCCTGGATTCATCTGATAACCTAGATCCCTGCAGGGTCTCTCCTATTATGGTTTTTGACACAGGTGAAGTGGAAATGGCCATAATGCAAATGGCCAGTAATAAGGCCCCTGGACCAGATGGTGTCCCAGCAGATCTGTATAAACAAAACCCATCGCTCTGGGCTAAAGTTTTGACGAATGTCTACAACAGGGCTAGTCATCAGGGTTTTCCGCCATCTTGGTCGACGTCTATTATAATCCCGGCCTTTAAAAAAGGCCAGAGAGGGGACCCACGGTGTTATAGACCAATTTCACTTATTGACTCTGCAGTAAAGGTTTTAGGGAGAGTGATTTTTAACAAAGTTAATGGACTGGTTGGATGAGAATGATATTTTAACTAATCTCCAATACGGATTTAGAAGCGGTAGAGGCACTCTGGGCCAGTGCCTTAATTTACATCTTTTAGCAGGAAAATACATCATAGCCAAGAGGGGTCGCTTCAGTTAGCTTTCATGGACCTCTCCTCGGCTTTTGATCTGGTAAACAGATCTAAGCTATGGCTTGTCCTGCTAGATATGGGCATAGACCCAAGCTTAGTTTACTTCCTGGCGGACCTCCATAGTGATCTTTCGGCAAGGGTGAGGGTTAACCAGGATGGGAAATGCACACAGCATTTTAAATCTGGTAGAGGCGTACGTCAAGGCTGTATATTAGCCCCATTACTTTTTACGTTGTATATAAATAAGTTGGGCAAAGTTTTAGATTTAGCTAGCCTGGACATACCATGAGTAGGGGACAGGGTTATCCCTGTACTCCTATACGCGGATGATGCCGTGCTACTTGCCCGCACTGCTGTAGGGTTACAAAGACTTTTGGATTCCTTTGGGGCTTATATGAATTCGTTGGATCTCGTGGTCAATAAAGCAAAATCACAAGTTATGATCATGGGCTTGAAACCGAGGAAACCCAAAACCCTGTTCTGTGAAGGTACTGAGCTGACTCGGGTTAGTTCCTTCACTTACCTAGGGGTAGTCTTTGATGAGAGGGGATCTTGGGTACCCCAACAGAAAGTTAAGAATAACATAATGGCTAGGGATACGGCTGCCGTGCATGGATTTGCCCAGCGTTTGGGAGCCAAACCAATTGATGCTATGTTGAACATCTACAGGTCAAAATGCTTGGCCATCGCTTTATATGGCGTGGCCATCTGGGGTTATAAGACGATGGAGGGGGTGCAGGTGTGTGAAAACAAGTTCCTGCGTTCCCTTCTGTCGGTCCCCCAATCAACCCCGACTTTCACAATACATCAAGCAATGGGAGTGGGTTACGTAGGAGATCAGTTGAAGTTGGCCCCGGTGGTTTGCTGGCTCAAGACCTGGCTTAACTCAGATTTAACCCTGAATCACATGATTTTAAAGGATTGTGTTTCCATGGATCGAGCTAACAATATTCCATGGCTCGCCTACGTCAAGTCCGCTTTAATTAAATTAGGGCGACAGGAATTATTTGACCAGCCTGACAAAATAAAGAAAGAGGACCTGGCATGGGTTAAAACACATTTCCTGAATGGGCTGATGGCGGAGCGGGAGGAAATTGAGCTAAAAAAATCCACTGTTAGAGCATCTTTCTTACTGAAAACCTCCCCCCTGATTGAACCCTATTTGAGATGGGTTACGAGGCCCGCCCATCGTGCACTTTTAACTAGGTTCCGTTTTAATTTAATTCATTTCTCCCTAGGCAACCTGCAAGGCTGGGGTAGGCCATGTGACCTGGGTCCTTGTACGTGTGATGATTTCTCAACCCAGGACACATTGCATTTTATGATGTTTTGTGAATTTTATAGCGTTATTCGTAGGAGGTTTTTAATCCCAATTTTGAAGGGAAAGGGTTTTATTCAGGCGAAACCCGCCTTGTTTTATCTCCAGCTGCTGAACAATCCGCAGGAAACTTTTATATTGCCAGTTTTCTAGTTGCTGCTGTGAGATTGAAAAAGCGCGGTTCCACCCGATACCCTACAGAGTTACTACTTAGTTTTTATTACCTGGAATTATTGTGTTTTTCCTGTGTCGATCTTTTGATTTGCTTGCATATGGTAGCCCTGATTTATATGTAATTGGTTGAAGTTTGATTTTATGTGAATCTCCCTTTTTATTAGATTGTTTTTATTTTGATGAATTGGATCTGTGTCTTTTTAAGTGTTTTAATATATTGTACTATGTGGTGTACTTTTATGGTTTTTAGTAACCGAAATAAAGTGGTTTGATGATGATGATGACTTTATTTTCAGTTCCAGAAAATATCCTGTTACTGGTAGTTGGAAGAGACCTGTATTCCTACTGTGTTGTCTTTTTTGTTTAGTTATTGAAAAGGGATGTTTACTGAGATTTGTTTGTCGTCCTCGCAGAGCATATTGTGAAGACGTCTAAAGTAAATATTTCATTTTTTATGGTTTTCAACGTTTTAAATTACCATGGAAACCATAATACAATCAATGAAATGGAAGATTAACCCCTTACTGTTTCTCATGGAAGGTAATCAAGGGGTCAAAAACAACATACGTCTTCCGTGGCACATTTAATTGAAATAGTGGCAGGCGTTACAGTGTATGTTAATAACTTTGAGTCTGCTGATCTTTCATGATAGGAAAGATTTAGACCAACATTCAAAAACAAAACACAACATCAGATAATTAAAACTGTTGGAGTTTAAAAGCGGCGTATTAGAAACACAATGTAATAGTCCATTCCATCGGTGCCATATATGTGCCAAGCAGATGGATGAAAGGGGCAATAAAAGCCATAGAAGACAGTACCTGCCAGATAGTTCACGTTTTCTTTGGTCCCGTGTGAATTCCCATTTGCTTAACCGATAACAACCTCCATGTTGGTGTCCCTGATATATTCTTCCCTTAGTAGAGACAGCAACTTTGTCCTTCGTCTTAGCTGATACAGAGGGCATAAAAAAATTAAGTGCCATAATTTTTTTGCTGCACAAGGAGCCATTATCAAACTCTGGATCCTCTTTGAAAGAGTTCAGATAAAGGAAGATTACTGATTCTTGGGTTCGGAAACTGTTGACGTTTTTGGGGGTTAGTCAGACAAGCAGATAGGACTGCGGTATATCTGATAGTAAAGCCAAAAGCCTCAACATAAGGCCTTACCTTTCTCCAACTTATGTCCATCCTTTATTTTTCATTTCACTTTAATACACAGCCAATTTCCCTGACCTCTTTCGATTGTCTACAGCAGGCCGCTCCGCTATTTGTGGCCCACTGGCCCCCAGAGATTGTCTAAAATCACAGGGATGATGGCATTCATAAACAGCATTTTTTTTAAACAGCCCGTATCCCTTGACGGAACCAGTGCTGCTTTGAAATTAAAAAAAGTGTCTGGTTTGTGAAAGCATCTAGGGGAGCAGGCAGCTCTGTCCTGGAACATTGCCTACTTCCCCCGACACGTCTGAGTGCCTCAATTGATGCTGCAAATAGATGCACACATCCCGCTGCCCTCTGTGGAAGAAGCAAGGCCGAGCTCACTTGCTTCTCCCGGCACGGCGTGACGTCAGACATTAGAACTCACAAGAGACTCGCCACTCCGTACTCCGCTCCAGCTCTTCGCTCCGCCCTGCTCTGTGGTGCTCGGAGGAGCTTTAAACGCCCCCGACATTCCTCCTCCGCCACCTGGCAGATAGCCCACAAGGATAAAGAGGAAACTGAAGTCAGTGGGACTATTGGGTTAACGGGATGCTCAGGGACATCTTAAGGATTTTGGGGGCCCTGGGCCAAAATTATTTTTGGGTCCCCTCTTCGGAACACCTTTGAATTTATGATCCATTTTCAGCTCTTTCTTGCCCTCTTTGGACAGGTCACTGACAGTGCACAGGCACACTTGTCCAAATTCTAAATGTGTTTATATCCAATATTCAAGGACAGTGATGTGTGTTTTCAATATTGTATCACAGCAGTTTAAGAATTATTCAAGGTCATAGGGACAAGTCTCTGCAGAACAGAGCTGGCTCTAAGGGGCCCCCCATGAAAGGCTGGGTCCCTGGGCCAGAGCCCACTTTGCCTATGCCTTAAAACGTCACTGGGGATGCTGGGGAATCGAGTAGCAAAAGAGCTGCAATCACTGAAGAAAAACAACCCTAGTAGCTCCTTGCCCTGCCTGCTACTCCCATTCAGGTCCTGCTGAATCCGGCAACTCTGTCTGCCTGTAATCTGAACGTGTTGAGAATAATCTGCAGATCAGGGCCGCCACTGCCTGACTGTCTTCAGAGTATAAAGTTTTAGAACATTGATAGTTGATTTTACCACACATGTGAGTTATGTTGTTAATGTGTCATATAGAAAGGAGTAAGATAGGTATTCAACACAGACTCGTCCTCGGCATCCCCCGGCACGAACACATCAGCAAACACCTATGAAGACTCCACTGGCTCCCCGTGGAGAAAAGAATTACCTTCAAAATCCTCACCCATGCCTACAAATGCCTGCACAACACCGGACCCGATTACCTCAACAACAGAATCAACTTCCACGCACCCAAAAGGAACCTCAGATCTTCCAACCTCGCACTGGCTGAAACCCTGCGCATCCACAGAGCCAGAGCAGGCGGAAGATCCTTCTCCCACATTGCGGCCAAGACCTGGAACGAGCTCCCGGCAGACATCAGACGCGCCCCCTTCCAAGACCTGGCTCTTCGGCTAAACAGATCTGCTGATTTCCCCCCCCCCCCCCCCAGCGCCTTCAGACCCCCACGGCTGAGTAGCGCGCTTATAATACCCTGATTGATTGATTGGTTGTTAGTTAAATAGTACCGAAGGGAGAGGCACTGGCTATCACATCTCATAACCAAGCTTTTCAGTCCCAACCACAGGCATTCCACATATAGATGATTGTCTTATAGACGACTCCACAGATAATCTAACATCCGTATTCAATGTTTAAGTAACATCTCCATTATTGTTTTTGTCCCCATGCTAATGCTTTTGAGTAAGTTTCTCTCAGTCTAACACATATTTTATTGGGACAATACCAGTACCTCACAGAAGAGTGTGGGGATAAGTGGATGGTAGCACTGTGTTTAAGCAGCTGTGTTTATGGAGCTAAAGGATGGCGGCATGCCAGTCGGAGCGTTTTAGGATGCAGAATTCTGTTTCTATACATATTTTGGTGTTTGGGTCGAAAACTGTTGAATTCCGCAGAAAATGCAGCTGTGAGACACAAAAAGTGTTGTAAATAGTGGAAATACTCCCTTCTTCCCCTATTTGTATCTTGCAACACGTAACTCTGATAAAAACTAATTTTCACAAATTGGGAAACCAGTGGAAAACATTAAATGGAATTCACAAACTTGCATTCTGGAAACAAACAAAAAGAGCCTCCAAGCAGGCACTCATTAGCATGTGGCACTCTGAATTACTAACAACGCTAGTGCACACACAACTGCTGTCCCAATGTCTTCCTTTAAAGATGTAATGGCGAAGGGCCTGATTTATTGTATGCCAGTCTTTCCTCGGTCTCTCATGGTGGCAGATACCATTACGACCGCCACCCTGATGGTGAAGACTGTCGTATTTAGAGATCACGGCCTGCCCAGTTGGGCTTTCAGTACCTTCAGAGGAACCTCCATGATGGCAATTCCTGTGAAGGTATCAAAACATTGTTGGATGGCCTCCTTTGATGGTCATCCACCAAGCGTTTTGTTTGGTGGCGTTTGTTTTTGAAAATGAAGAAACTAATGACTCCCCTACCAGGAAGTTTTTTTCGTGGGTTTGGGATCATTATTTAAAGTTTTGTGTTCATCATCGCTAGGTTTTCCCCCTGTGGTAACAAACAGAAAAAAAAGACATCAGACCTCCAGCCTTAAATGGGGCAGACAGTGTGATGTCCCTACTCCAATGGACAGCACTCCATCAGGTTGTCAGGGTAAACTTACCATCGCAGGAGCCAACAGGGTCACAGCCAACGGTCCACCCAACTATTAATAGGGCAGGAGGACAGGGTCATCTGCCACGTTTGTGAGTGAGTACCCTATCCGCAAAACTCTAAATCAGGCCCTAGGTTTGTTTCATGGGTTACTGTCCCTCTCTTAGCGGTGGCAGCTGAGTGCCCAGTTCTTCCTCTACCTTGAGACCTTAAGTCTGTTAGTAGTAAATGTTTTATACATAATGTGAAAAATAAAAGAAATGCCTTTTGAGCAATTGTACGTGTGAACCTCTTACATGTTGTGGTCCTGACATAATCTTTCTGCAGAACACTATAATAATTCATCATTCCCCCCACTTGTGACCTGTTTTGGTATGATTCCAGTGGCGGCTCCTCCGCGAAGGCGGAGGAGCGTCTCCCCACTTTTTTTAAGCAGTGTTTCTAAAGGAAAAATAAAATGATAATAATTGAATGTTTTTATCATTTTATTTGTTCCTGCTGCTTTGCAGCCGGGGTGGGCGGGACTGCTCTGCTAGCAGGGCAGGGGAGGAGTGGTTTGCCCACTTCAAGTGCGCAGAAAGCTTGGTCGGACCGATTCATGTGCACTTTGCATGTTCTCCACACAGGCTGAATTACAGCCTGCGTGGAGAACATGCCTAGGCCCCCATTCCCTGGCTGAGCGCCTAACCACGGCGCTCAGACCAATCACAACGCTGCATTACAGCGTTGTGATTGTGGTCAGGGGAGCCTGGGTGCTACCTGGTTCCTGTTCCGGCCGAGTCCTGATGCGGAGGCGAGACTGGAGAGATGTGGCTGCGATAAGGTAAGTTTTATTTTATTTTTACATTTCCCTCCGCCCGACTCCCCCGATCCATGCCGGCCGCCACTGTATGATTCTCCTTGGTTTTCTGAGATGTGCCATGAGTCATCTAGTTGTGCGATAGGATTGTCAGTTAGAGTCTTTTTGCATCCTTACAGATTCTGTTGCTTTGCTTACTGTGTTATCATTGGCAAGAACCAGCTTGATAAGAAAATAAATATTCTTTTTCTTTTCAGGTTGATCCAGAAAGTGCTTTTATCCTCCCTCCCAATGGATTGCAAGATCTTCACATTAGTGTTCGGCCTCAAAAATCAGGCAGTAGATACATTTACCTGAATCTAGTGGATGTGGATCACCATCAGCTCGTGTCATCGTGGCTTATTTGTATGTCTTGTAGACAACCTATCATTTCAAAGGTAATCTTGTAATATGTGTGACGTATGTATGTTTTTCTAGTATTGCAGAAGTTTTAAACAGTATTGCAAATAGTCTCTTGTACTGAAGAACCAATAATGTATTTTACATACGTTATAATATCTGGTTTGTACCACAAACAGCTGGAGAGTTGTATTGATTTTCTTTGTGCTTAAAATACCATAGACGGGTAGGCACACACACCTGCTCAGCACCAGTGCGCTTTAGAAATACACATAACATAAAATGTGCATTTAGTGTAACTTTAGGAGAGTCACAAGTGTCAAAGTCAATATCCTTACTCGTCCTTACTGGGCTAATCCTTTTTAGGTTTCACTTGCACAGCACTTGTGAAATCTATTGTATTTAATCTATCGTAAAAGGTGCTTGCATCCCGCCTTCACTTCTTATTGGTCTGTGTGCTTGTCACTTTACTTTTCCTAATTTCTACTGGTGGTAGGCCTTCTATTTCCTGTTGTTCCGTGTGTGCTTCTCTTATCAGGCTCCCGTGGCCCAAGTACTTGTTCTAATAATGCCCACTTTGATGGGAACTTCTTTTATTTGCTTAAGGCTGCACAGCGTTTATTTGCTTCATCAGATGACTGCATGCATTTAAAGTGTGCTTTCATTGTGCAAAAAAGACACTGTAGACATATCGAAAAGCAATTTCTGTATTGATGCATTAACAAGGAAGGTTAAGTTTTTTAATCATGTCATCCTCTAATCAATTCCACAATTTGTATTGTCATGATTTACAATACATATATTCCTCAATTACCGAAACGTTAAGTGATTAACACAGGAAAGCTTGAAAAGTTAATTTAATCCTTCATGCTGGCCATTTATTACCCCAAGAGCTTCTGATCTGGATGACAAGGCCACCTCGCAACAGTTTGCGGGCAGGGGGCTTCTCGCTGAGGGTGGGCCAGGGCTGGCCTTAGCGCTGATGGCGGAGAGTGCAACAATCTTTGTTGGTGCCCTTCAATGATTCCTCACTGTCACCCTCCAATAGTGCCCCATATCTCTCCATAGCCCCCTCTCACATGTATTACATTTGTTTTATAGCGCCTCTCCTACCAGTGTAGGGTGTCGGGTAGTTTACATCACACACAGACAATGAATCGTATGTGTGTAAATCAGTGTGTAGACAATATTGCATAAGGCAAAGGGTAATTATAAGGTGTAGGAGTCATGTGTCATCCATACTGGTAGGCTTTTTGTAAGAGTACTTGGTCTGGAGAAGCACAGACTCAGGATTTAAAATGTACCACAGTGGCTGGGGTTGGCTGTACTAATAAGAATTTAGTTCTATCCAAAGAAACCCTTTTTACATTTTAGCAATATTAGGATATTGAAAGACTGGGAAAAAACATAACTTTTTAACTTGTACAATGCAGTTTGCATCCTGCTCTTTGATGGCAGTTTATAGCTCACTGTGCTGTATTACGATTGTAACTTATGCACTGCAAGTAACAAAAAGGATTTCTGTGACAAAAGCAATAACCTACTGAGCTATCCACATAAATTACAGTTCTGTGATCTGCATGGTACACGTTCTTTGCAGCAGGCATATTGACCTTCTGCACTACTTTATATGAGTCAAAACTGCAACTAGACAAAAAACTCAAATCTCTCCCCAGCAGGAACATTAATCACCACAAATATCTTGCCACTTTTAGTGTTGCCTGAAAACTGCTGGCTAATTAACAAACTCTGCAGCG
This sequence comes from Calotriton arnoldi, assembly GCA_963921515.1. Taxonomy (NCBI): domain Eukaryota; kingdom Metazoa; phylum Chordata; class Amphibia; order Caudata; family Salamandridae; genus Calotriton; species Calotriton arnoldi. Next base: position 552,921 of record CAWUFW010005218.1, on the reverse strand, counting down.
GGTGCTTTTAAACCCATAACAAATTTGAAAACACGGTTTCACCAGCATTGAATCTTTCATAGATTCACATGCTTGAATCTTCCCCGTCGTCATGATGGGAGTCTCACGGTATTTAAAATATAGCAGTATATAAGAAAATTCATATAAAACCAATGCAAAGGGAACCAAATTTTTGTTCACCCATTGTCCTCTTTATAAGATCCAACCATCAGCCAATGAGACGCCAGCCCTGAGACCACAATCCCCTGCAGAGCCACCATACCTCAGATTTCTAGCCGCACGTCGTGTGAGAAGGAGTCTCCCTAAGCTCTGCCCAGTTCTCTCTGTTGGTGAACTTTTGACCCTACTGTTTCCACTTCAGAACTCTCTGGAAAGGAAGAGGTATTGTTTTCTTCATATTGTGAAAAATGTCTGAGGGCTGCATATCTTGTGGGAAGGCTAGACTGTTTTCTGAGGACCCCCACAAAGACTGCCTATACTGCTTACATCCCAACCATGTACCCAGGGATTGTAAACATTGCAGGACTTTCTCTGCTAAGACATTAAAAGACAGAGAAGCACGTTTATATCTGTGGCTACAGAAGAAGAAATCCAGATCAAAGTCTGGTTCGGATGTTGAAGAGGCTCATTCTACTCCAGAGCGTAAAAGAAAACTGGAGTCTGCTTCTACTAAAACTGACACCAAGAAGCCAAAAGTCTGTTAGACCAAGGACAAATTGCCGGCTTCTCTGCCCTCTGTGAGCACGTCTCATACGAAGTCTGCATCATCTCCCTCAGTACCACATACTCCTCTTAAAGCATCTGTGGGGAAAAAAGACCCCGTCGATGGACCCGTCGACGAGGGCAGCGAAATCGATGACAGTCAGTCCCTCACTGTCTGTGTCAACGACGGCAACACCGACGACGGTGTCATCGACGACAGGAGTTAAAACCCTTACCACTTCAACGGCCTCGTCAATGGCCACCCCGACAACGACATCGTCGACAACATCAGCGTCGACGACACCGACGAAGGCACTGTCGACGATGAAACATGCTTTGCCGACTCCCTCAACGAAGACCTCGTCGACGATGACCTCGTCGACGATGGTATTTAAATCGCCAAAGATGCAAGGCTCGTCGACGATTATAACAATTAAAAGGATGCCACCGTCGTCGTCATGTCGACGGAGAGAAAAAAGAGCTCTATGACGCCGGAATCAGGAAGGATGTCATCAGAGTTGGCATCTTGGAGTAAAATCTCGCCGCTTCCTCCTTCTGATTTATTGGAAATGCAGGAATCGGAGGAGGAAGGTGCGTTTGGGCCTGCTTATAGTCCATCGCAGCTCAAGGTAAAATGCCAGGATACGGATAATGAAGACGAGTATCAAGGCAAGTCGGAGTATTTGGAGGCGGATTTCTCCTTTAAAGATCGCCCACCTCCAAAATCGCAAAGGTACGAATCTTTTGAGGAGAGTTATGATTTTAAGGAAGAGGAGGATAATCTTCCGCCGCCCCGGAAGATACCATATCAGTGCCAATCTCGTTGATCGCGGACCTGAGACACATGATTAATGACTATTACAAACGCTTCCCAGGAAGCTAATGCTCCTGTGCCTAGCATCCTGAGTCAGCAGCAGGGTGCACCTTCTTCCGAGACTACACAGCCACCACCGGTTCCATAGAAGGCACTACCTCCAAGAGTAATAGCCATCAGAGATGACTATATAGAGAGTACGTTGCACCATCCTCTCCTTCTCCCTCACCTTCCCCAGCGAATTCTCCGCCGGAAGACATTGGAGGGTTTCACGAACTGCTGGAGCGGGCCTCAAAGAGGTTTGACTTCCCTCTTCCCGTGAAACAGGCGACTGTTTCCTATATGATTTTAAGGATTCCGCTAGGAAATCAATTCGGGCCATTCCAATGGTGAACTACATCTGGGAAGAAGGTATAAAATTATGAAAAGTCCGGCTTCAGTACCTGCAGCAGTTCAGAGAATGGAGAAGAAATATAAGGCTCCGGAATCGTCTCCGGTATGTCTAATCGGTCATTCAAGACCCGAGTCGGTTGTCATGCAGGCAGCCCAGAGGCGCTCTAGGAATCCTGCGGCTACATGTTCTGCTCCTCCTAATAAGGATGGTAGAAGGCTGGCTGGTACAGGAAAGCGTTTTGCAGTGATGGTGGCCACTTCCATCAAGGCATCAAATGCGTTAGCCATATTAGGTCGGTACGACCGGCAAATGTGGTCCGATTTGGCACCTTTCCTAGATCATCTTCCAGACGATAAAAAAGAAGAGGCGACGCAGATACTACAAGAGGGGGCTAGGGCAGCCTCTGAGATGATTGATATAGCCATGGACATCTCATCAGTGGCATTCAGACAGATGGCAGGAGCAATCGCGTTACGCATGCAAGGCTGGCTTAAAGCTACATCTTTTCGTCCGGATATTCAAGCTAAGATTGTCGACATGCCCTTTGATGGTGAAAATCTATTTGGAAAACATATAGATGATGCTCTGCAAGGGATTAAGGCTGATACGGACACAGCACGCTCACTAGGGGCACTACAACAGCAGCGGTTTCAGCCCTTTCGAGGTAGAGGCCAATACCAACAAAGGCCATCTTTTCAGTCCTATAGATACCAACCTTACCAGCAACAGGGTTATCGCCAGTATGCAAATCAGCAGCAGTATCGATCACCTAATGTGCCCTACCAACAACAGGCGGCCAGAAGAAGAACTCCAGCACGGGGAAAGCCACAGGACAGTGGTAGACATCAGTGACACTCTCAGGGCACCACCCACCTCGTTACGACCCAAACCTCATCAGAACCACTACCTCTCTCAATATTACCAGCAATGGCTAGCAATAACCTCGGACAAATGGGTGTTAGACATTATTCATCAGGGACACACCCTAGAGTTCGTTCAAAAGCCTCCTGCACGTCCTCCCATCCCCAAGAAACATCAACATCTGACCTTGCTAAAGAAGGAGATCTCAGATCTTCTTCTGAAGGGGACGATAGAGGAGGTTCCTCAGCAACATCGAGAAAAAGGATTCTACTCACATTTTTTCCTGATTAAAAAAAAAAAAACAAAGTACCAAATGGAGGCAGGTAATGGATCTAAGGGGTTTGAACAAGTATATCAAAAAACAACTCTTCAGAATGCTATCGCTACAAGAGATTCTCCTAATGCTAAACAGAGGAGGCTTTATGACATCATTAGATCTCTTGGATGCGCAGTCCCTATTCACTTCAAACATCGACGTTATCCAAGGTTCGAGGTGGTGGGGTGCTACTATCAGTTCAAAGTATTGCCCTTTGGTCTCCAGTCAGCGACGAGGGTGTTCACAAAGTGCATGGCGCCAGTGGCGGCGTTTATGAGGCAGCAAGGACACCAGGTCTATCCTTATCTCGACGACTGGCTAGTAAAAGGACCTACATACCACTCAGCTCAAAACTTCTTAAGAGCTTGTCATCAGCTATTCAAAACACTAGGTCTAAGAGTCAATGTGGAAAAATACTCCCTATTACCGTCACAGACTCTACAGTTTCTAGAGGCAGTGCTGAACACAATAGACGCAAAGGCATGCCCATCAGAAGAACGCATTAAAAAAATCTTAAAGTTGGTGTCTTGGATACAAAGAAAAGAATCAGTTTTAGTGAGGATGTACAAATCTATGCTGGGGATGTTCTCATCCTGCATTCCACTGATTCCAAATTGTCGGCTTCACATGAGGCCACTTCAGGAACAACTCGACCTACAATGGATACAGGCTCAAGGATCATTCGAGGATCTCGTTTCTATCACTCCACAAATAAGGAAAGCTCTGTCATGGTGGAGGGCAAGATCAAATCTTTCTACAGGACTACTATTCGAGCCTCAACCTCCCAGTTTCATAATGACAACGGACGCATCTTTGCAGGGGTGGGGAGCACATCTACAAGACCTGGAAATTCAGGGTCACTGGAACTCTCAGGAGGCACTGATGCACATCAATTTGCTGGAACTAAAAGCTGTGTTTTTAGGTCTACAAGCATTTCTACCCAGAATCCACGATTCCCCAGTTCTAGTGAGAACGGACCACACTACTGTTGCCATAAGTCTCTTGACCCCCTGGCTCTCCCGCTTGTTTGTAATACTTGTAAATGGAGGGCCAATTCGTCTTGTAGGGAGCACAAGGGGGTAAATGTGTCGTGGGAATCAGAGGGTTGTTCCTGGAGCCGCCTCCCCAGGTGAACCGCCACTTTAAAGCCTGTTTGCTGAATACTCGATCTATTAAAAAACACGAGCTGCAATTGTTTGATCTTTTACGGGATATTAGCCCCGATGTAATGTTTGTTACTGAGACCTGGTTTAATGCAGGCTCCAACCCAACTATCGCTAGTGCGATTCCACCAGGCTATCTGATCATTAAGAAGGATCGGGTGGTGGGGAGAGGGGGGGGTGGAATTGCGATAATTTTTAAAGAACACTTCTCTTGCTCGATTCTTCCTATAGAGGAGATTGATGGTGCCGAAAGTCTAGGTTTTCTCCTCTCTGTTTCAGCACAACAGGCTATAGCTGGTATATTGATCTATAGACCCACCGGCCCGGCTGGTAAATTTTCTGAGTCACTCAGCCAAGCGGTTTCACCTATTGCCACCAAATATAAGCATTATGTGGTGCTAGGAGACCTTAATATCCACATGGATAATCCAGACGATTTAGAATGCATTAAATTGCGCAATGCGTTAGAGATTTTTAATATTGCCCCTTATGTTCATCTCCCCACTCATGAGAAGGGACACATCTTGGACCAGATTTTCTCCAATATTGTTCTACAGATAGACACCCCTCTCCCGTTGTTATGGTCTAATCACTTCCTGATAGGTTTCAGAATCCAGAAGGAATCAGCCCGCCCCTTGTCCCACGCCAAACCATTTTCACATAGTTTTAGACCTTTCTGCCAGATGACACCAGAAGCCATGAAGAGAGCGTTGAGTCACCACATGATTCCTTTCTGTGGTGATCTCGAGAAAGATGCGCTTAGCCTGTATACCTGGCTAGAAGATCGGGCTCTTGAATTAGCCCCCACCTCTTCTCGTGCGGCTAAATCTCTGTGCGCGTCCGCCCCTTGGTTTACCGAAACTCTTAGGAAAAGTAGAAGTATGTGTAAACGGCTGGAGAGAGTGTGGAGGATTAAGTTTGACCCGGAGGCTAAAGCAAGATATAAATCGGCTTTGAAAGCCCATTATAAGAGTATCCGAGAGAGTAAGAAACACTTCTTCTCCTCTAAAATTGAGGGAGCAAGAAATAAGAGTAAGGAAATATTTAAGATTGTTAAAGAATTTTCCTCTCCGAGTGCGGTGAGTACGCCGTTCACCCCCTCTTCTACCTGGGTCAACAACATTGCTGACCACTTCTATAATAAAATCTGTATCATTCAACAGTCTTTTGCCACCCCTTCGTCTGGTATGCAAGATGGGGCAAGTCTGGTCGGCTTGGCCAGCCCTAGCATTAGTTACTCTTTTACTGAATTCTTGTCTATTTCCCTCGAAAAATCCCTTAAGATCATGCACTCTTTGAAGTCCGGATCTCCCTCAGATCCGTGCCCAGCAAGAACATTCCTGGATATTGCAGAGACCCTAAACCCTGCGATCAATTTGGTTCTGAACTCCTCATTGCAACAGGGGTCAGTTCCTGGCCACTGGAAAAGGGCTAAAATCATCCCCTTGCTGAGGACGCCTTCTGCTGATCTCAAAGTGGCTGCTAGCTACAGGCCCATCTCACTGCTGCCATTTCTCTCAAAAACCTTGGAGAAGTATGTCAACTCACAACTGACCGAGTATGTAGAGGCTAACCATATTCTTCATGATAGTCAGTCTGGTTTTAGGACTAATCTCAGTACTGAAACAGCTTTACTGGAAGTCTCTGAAACTATAAAAGAGCAATTGGACGGTGGAGGAAGTGCTGTGTTGATACTCTTAGATCTTTCCGCAGCTTTTGATACCGTGCCCCATGCACTGCTTTTGCAAAATCTATCGGATTGTGGTATCAGGGGCACGGTACTTAAGTGGTTTGCTTCCTTCCATAATGACCACCATCTGGAAATCTGGTCTCCCCCTTTTTCGGCCTCCATCCCTCCTATGAAGGTGGGGGTCCCGCAGGGGTCCATTTTGAGTCCATCACTATTTAACATGTATATGGCCCCTCTTGCTCTTTTAGCAGAGTCGCACGGCGCTAAGATAGTATCTTACGCCGATGATACTCAATTGCTATTCATGCGTGATAAAGGTTGTGACTTCAGTAGTGAAGAGATTAACATCAGTCTGTCGAAAGTTTTCTCTTGGTTGCGGCTCAATCAATTGAAATGCAACCCGGAAAAATCAGAGATTATCTTTTTCGGCTGTCCACCTTGCGAATCATGGCTCAATTGGTGGCCTGGTAACATGTCTCCTCCTGCGGCCCCTGTAAGTGTTGTGAAAAACCTTGGGGTAAAGTTAGATGTCACCTTAACCATGAAAGCCCAAATTCAGACTGTTGTTGGTACGTGCTTCGGCATTTTGAAAATGTTAAAAAACTTCCTCCCTCTGCTGCCGATTGAGCACCGGAAGACAGTAGTGCAAGCCTTGGTCACCTCCAGGCTTGACTATGTCAATGTATTATACCTGGGTCTTCCAGAATATTTACTGAACCGCTTGCAGGTGGCTCAGAATGCAGCGGCTAGAGCTATTCTTATGGTGGGACCCAGAGCACACATGTCCACTCATCTGAAAACTCTACACTGGCTCCCAATACGTAGGAGGATCCAGTTTAAAGCATTGGTTCTGGCGTTTCGGGCCTTTCATGGCACGGGCGCAGTTTACCTTAGGAGACGGGTACAACACTATGTGCCACACCGTGCCCTGAGGTCCGCTGGACAAGCCCTGATACCTACTCCTAAATTTTCCCGCTCACGGGCAGGCGGGCGCTCTTTTCAAGTGCTGGCCGCCCGCCTATGGAATAGGCTACCCCTTCATCTTAGGTTAGTTCAAGACCTGCTTATTTTTAGGAGACAGCTAAAAACCTGGCTCTTCCGGACATAACACCTCTGTTTTGGCTTTAGTACGACTGCTGTGAACCCTGATTTCTCTGTCCGTAGTTGGTCCTGTAGCGCCGGGACACTCTGTGGAGTAGCCGTGCGCTTTATAAATACCATTTTTCATTTCATTTCATTTCACTACCAGTATGTTTTACCTGCTCAAGCAGGGAGGAACAAGGTCACAAACATTATCCTTTCAAGCTCAAGAAATTTGGAAGTGGCTTCAAAAACACAATATCACTACACAGATACAACATGTTCCAGGAGTCCACAACACGTGGGCAGACTCCCTAAGCAGGTCTTCAAGCCTATGCCACGAATGGGAGTTAGATTGCCATCGGATTCTGCAAATATTCGAACAATGGGGAACTCCAGGTTTGGACCTATTTGCAACACGAGAAAACAAGAAATGCAAAAGGTTTGCAAGCAGATTCCCTCAAAAGGGTTCGTGGGGGAATGCTTTTCAGCTACGATGGAAGGGAATGTTTGCCTACGCATTTCCGCCGTTCCCTCTAATTCCGAAAGTGCTACGCAAGATGAAATCGGAACCGTGTCATCTGATCCTCATAGCACCGGCATGTCCGAGACAGTTCTGGTTCACGGAACTTCTGCGAATGTCTGTATCCCTTCATATTCGATTTCCGCCTGTGCACGATCTGATATCCATGAGCAAGGGGCAAGTGGTGCACCCACAGATAGGCTCTCTGAATTTGTCAGCTTGGAACCTGATGACCAGGAATTTCAATCCCTGAATATTCCTCAAGACTGCCGAGATATTCTCAGTCACTCAAGAGCAATTTCCACTAATAAAACGTATGCTGCAAAATGGAAGAGGTTCTGCCAGTGGTGTTTGGATAACTCATTACACCCTTTACAGTCAACGCCGGATCAAATACTGCCGTATTTGCTGCATCTAGCCAAAACAGGCTTAGCCCATTCATCTCTTAAGGTGCATTTAGCTGCAATCTCGAGGTACCGGAGAAAACCGGGACAGGCATCTCTTTGGTCTGCCAGAGTAATGAAGAAGTTTATGAAAGGACTCTTCAGAGTATTCCCACCAATAAAGCGTCCAGCGATTCCCTGGCAACTCAACACGGTTCTCGCATAGCTGATGAAGCAACCGTTCGAACCAATCCATAAGGCTGAGATAAAGTTTGTGTCCTGGAAAACGGCACTATTGCTGGCCCTAACATCGGCCAGGAGAGTCCGTGAAATACAAGCCTTTTCAATTTCTGAACCCTTTATGCAATTCAAGAGGGATAAGGTGGTGCTGAGAACGAATCCAACGTTCATTCCGAAGGTCCTGAGTTCATTCCATCTAAATGAACCTATTGTTCTACCTACATACTTTCAGGAGCCAACGTCTCTAGCGGAAAGATCCCTTCACACGCTAGACGTCAGACGTTGCTTGAGATTTTACATTGAAAGGACAAAGACATTTCGAAAATCAAACCAATTACTCATTGGTTGTGCCACTCCCAGGAAGGGGTATGCTTTGTCTAGAAACAGTATATCCCGATGAATATCTTCAGCAATTGCCTTTTGCCACGAGAAGGCAGGAAGACCACTGATTTCGAAGGTGTCAGCCCATTCGACAAGGAAGATGGCTACTTCTGCTGCATTGTTCGCGGGAGTGTCGCTCCCGGACATCTGTAGGGCGGCAACATGGTCGAATGTCCATACCTTTACCAGACACTACTGTTTGGATACAGCATGGAAAGGAGATTCGGCGGTGGCACAAGCTGTGCTCCGTCGAGTGTTTCATTAAGGTACTTATTCAGGCTTGTATGACTGTATATACATAAATATGTGTTATGATTGCTTACGTATATAGTTAAGTGTATAATTAGTCTTTGATGTTTTAACTTTTGGGACAGACAAACTGCTGTTTTTTTCGTCCTCTTGTAGGTTGTAAAAGTGGTTATTTGGTCATAAGGAGAAAAGGGGTTATGCCCTTAAAACACTTTTCTGAAAGTTATGTACTGCTTACTATTCTGATTCAAGCATGTGAATCTATGAAAGATTCAATGCTGGAGAAAAAACAAGTTACTTACCTGTACACTGTGGTTCTCCAGTATTGATATCTTTCATAGATTCACATGCGGCCCGCCCGCCTCCCCGTTTTAAGGCGAACCACTTTTACCTCATGATGGAAAGCTTGGACTCATACTTGTGCTTGAAATCTGAGGTATGGTGGCTCTGCAGGGGATTGTGGTCTCAGGGCTGGCGTCTCATTGGCTGATAATTGAGTCTTATAAAGAGGACAATGGGTTAACAAAAATTTGGTTCCCTTTGCATTGGTTTTATATGAATTTCCTTATATACTGCTATTTTTTAAATACCGTGAGACTCCCACCATGACGACGGGGAAGATTCAAGCATGTGAATCTATGAAAGATATCAATACTGGAGAACCACAGTGTACAGGTAAGTAACGTTTTTTTCTTGAAAAGCGGAGGTTGGCAAGGAGACCATGGCCTCCTTGCCTTAAATCCAGAAACGCTACTGAAAGAGCTGCCAGAAGTCATGCCTTTCATGGGAAAACTGGGCTGCACTTCATCTCGAGTAGCACAAAGCACCTGAAGTACTGCTCCAGACAGCAGTTCATGGGGTGCATGATGACCCCATGGTGAAGCAAAACAATCATGCTGGTTTAGTCACCTGTTTAGAGCAATGTAGTAGAGCTGTGGGGTTATCTGTTGCTCACAGGGCCATCTGGGCTCCTCTATGACTGCATTTGTTCTTGGTGAACTACCCAAAATAGTGCTTGATAGCATCCAAATGTATTTGATTCGTAAGGTCAATTTTGAATTCTGGCCTGATTAACTTTTTTGCTCTCCAGGGCACTGCTTTCAGCCAGATAGTTGATTATTTCTTTACCAAAAAGACATTGACAGTGTGGCCGTCCCTGGTTCTGACATTGCGATAGCAGGCATAGCCTCCTAACCTTTTGGTGGAGTGGCCCTCCTGCTGCTCATGATCGCCTCCAATTCCTCAGATTATGGGCGAGAGGAACATTGTCTTGTAGGATTTGTAATGTTTGTTAATACACCTAAACATTTTGAAGTTAAAGACAATTTCCTCAGCTCTGAAAACCTTCTTTCCTGTCACGAGATCCAGAGATTATTATTTACACCATCAACGTTACAGCTGTCTTCTGTGTTGCGAAACCAGGGGACACCTATTCTACGTAGCGCTACTAGCAGACATTGTCTCTGTGAAACAGCCCTAGAAACATAGCATGTTCCTGAGGAATTGTAAATACCAGAGTGTATATCCTAAGCTCAAATGGGAAATGCTCTAGGAAGTTATAGATCACATCTTCGAGGCCTGAGATATTTTACACCTACACACCTTCCAAAACTCATCTGGACACCAACTGTGAGCACACAACCTATGGTAAGAGTAGGAGGCTAGGATCCGTAGAGATTGCCTGACTCTTAGATTGGATGTGGACGTCCTAAGTGCGTCTTTATTAAGAGCCATCTAAGTCATTTCTAGTCATTCTCTGGGCATAATACATTTGGTACCTTGGATTATATGTTCCATTATTTCTTATGACCATAACTTAGCATTGGCCAAATTGATACACAAACCTTTTCAGCCAACAGCCTCCTGTGATATTAAGCTCCTTTCATGGAAGACTTGCTTCTTATTGGTCATGACATTGGCCAGATGCATCAGAGCAGCAAGCCCTTTGGTCCTTGGAACATTCCATGGGTACTAAGGGACAGAATGGTTCTCAAGAAGAGGATGAGGATTGGGGAGAGGATGTGGCCTAACGGGCTAGGGCAGTCGATCTCAAATCTGGGGAACCGGGTTTGAGTCTCGGCAGTGACGCTCAACATTCTGTGATTCTGGGCAAATCACTTAATCTCACGGTGCCTAACAAAAATTAATGTGTCCTTGTGTAACGTAGTTGGTGCTCATGTAAAGCGCTCTGATACCTGATACCTTTGGGTCAAGTTCGTGCTATATAACACTCCATAAAAAAAAGAATGACCTTTACCTCTCAAAATTCTTGTTGGCGGTCCATATGAACATGCTTCCTTGATTAAAGAGCCATTCACAGTCTATCAGTAAGGCACACTAAGGTCCTGATTCCAAATTTGTTGGAATCCATGTTCTTTATATCGCACCTGATATGTAACATACCAAAATCCACGTGGCATGGTAAATATAGTACAGTTTTCTCCAAAGGGTCGGAATGGTTCTGAAGCACGACCCTTCTTTCTTCCCAAAAGTGTTGTTGGAGGTCCATGTGAACAAAGCAATCACTCTCCTAATATTCTTCCCCATGCTTCATTGGCTAAAGAGCCATTCCACAGTCTTTAAATAAGACACAAGTTGGCCCTGATTCAGAGTATGTCGGAATCCATGTCCTTTTTATCGCACCAGATAAATAACAATAAGTTATTAATGGGTGTGACAAATAGCACCTATTATAAGTTTCTGGGGAATAAAAGGTGGATTTTAGTGCACAAAAATCTGCGTGGTATGGTAAGTACAGTACACGTTTCCCGTGTTAAATTCCGGCAGATTTGACCTGCCGAAATTTAACAAATGGTGATATATTTATCTCACCCAATAATTAGCAAATGTGTTAAATACCACCTCACTCATAATTCAGACCCCTGCTCAAACAGGGGTGTATGCAAGGGTCAGTAAACACTGACCCGCTTGTAATCAAGGGCTTAATGCTTCTGTTTGCACTGAATCGGGAACTTAAGTTCTTTGGGCTCCATTTTTGTAACATCTGCAGGCAATCAAGCTGGCTGAGTGACTGCTAAAGCCCCCATTGCTAGATGGCTACAGTCATGTATCGCCCACTGTTACACTTTGCCTGAACCTCAGCCTCCTTTCAGTGTAGAGTTACACTTCACTAGGACTATGGTTGCGCTGATGGCAGTCTTCAGGCATGTACCATTTGAGCTACTACCCTTGCATCCTTCCAATACTCTGATTTCAAGGCTTCTTCCGAGAGTGATGCCTGAATAAGCCGGGAAGTTTCCCACAACCTGTTTGCCTAGGCCTGCGCAGCCTCTGCTTCCCAATGCTGCTTATTTTCTTATCTCTATCAGATTTTCAGTTCCAGTGGAGTGAGTCTACCCACAAGTTAAGAATGGGACTGAACAGTGACTAAAGTGCAGAATAAATTTACCTTGATGTTGACTAATTCCTTGGGTTCCTCCTATTATAACAGAAAGACAAAGCTACTTTCATGGTGACTCCGAGCGGTTGTGGACATTTGCACCTTGTCACAGAGATGCAGCTTGAGTCCAGAGTCACAGTGAGCATGAAACCCATGTCTGAACATATGTGTCAGCTTAATCCAGTCTGGGGTTTACTTGCATTGCTGTCTGAAGGAAACATGGCCTGGCAGTTCGGACAACACTGTTCTTATTGGACTAGAGCCAAGACTTATTTGCCTATGGCTGAACTCATAGTGGGGAAAAAATGGTGGACTGGAAAAGCGGCCACGAATAATTACTAGGGATTAAGTTTAATTCAGTCACTCCACCCATCACCTTTTTCTTTTTCTAAGTGAAACACCGTAAGTGTAACAGGTATGCCCAGACCGCAAAAGGCCAAAAAGGTCTTGTGTCCCCATCTGGAGGGAATGTGGCTTGGCAGTTAAGGCTGTATTGATCCTATTGGAGCAAGATCAAGACTCAGGTCTTGGTCTAGAGCAGTGATACTCCAAGTACGGCCTGGGGGCCGCTTGCAGACCTCTTGACGTTTACATGCGGAACCCCTGGTGAACAGCAGCACGAGCTGCTGTTTAGTTGCTGAACTCTAATATTTAAAAAAACAAATTAAATAAACAGGCAAGCATTTAATAACCTGCAAATAAATGCTTGCCTGTTTAATTAACATTTTTTTAGACCTCCTTAAACAATCCCTGACCCACCCAGACCCCCTACAACCACCCTGCTGGCATCAGTGTGGCCCTCAGTCACACAACAGACTGCACTTTGTGGCCCTTGGGCAAATGCTTGTGAGTACCCATGGTCTAGAGTGACACAATGGGCAAAAAAACAATGGACTGGAATGCAGCTCTAAGTAAGTACCAATTCCTGGGATTAATTAAAATATTACACCCATCACTTTTTTGTTTTGTCTTGTTTTCATTGGAGGCCTTGATAGTGGTTTTGAAATAGTAGTTACTTTAATCTTCTTTGATGTGCTTTTTCCAGGTTTTGCCTACTCTTCTGAGAGTCGGAAAGTCGAGTGGGGATTTAGTTTTACATCAGTATTTCTGAGCATTGCATTCCTGGGTGTACAATGGTGCGTAAGGTCATAGTTTTTTGCGTGTGTGTAGGCTTTGATGTCTGTCATGGCCTGGAGAGTGGAAATAAAAGAGCTAAAGGTGGGTGCAGGTTGTAGGAAGAGAAGTGGTTTCCAAACAGTAACAAGGGGAATGCTTGAAGGACAATGTTACTTCAATTGGTTTGGCTTGCCTTCCTGGGGGGCTTATAGTTTATGATGGAGAGAAGGCCTTTGTGATAATCACTCCAACCGGTGTCCAAACATCGCCTTTGGGAAGGGTATGAGTTGTAAAATGGAAGGTGTGTTCTGGTAGTGGTAATGTCCATAAAGACGTTTTGCATGACTTAGGGCAGTTGGTCACCCTAGGAAGTGGAAGTTTCTGAGGTCTGGTTATTTACGTTAGTGATTAATAAGTTTGGAAGTGTTTTGCTGTCGCCTGGAGAATACCTCATCGGTTGTGAGGATTAATTTGGTAAGTTTGCATTTGAAAGTGGAAGAGGAAGGTTCTGAGTTTTGTGGATGTTGGTGATAATGCAGTCAGTTTTGTAAGGTCATGTGTAGCTGTAAGTAGTTTATCCAGTATGAAACTGATGTGGGAGTGAGTCTTGATTCTGTGATGTAGATTATGTCAAGTTTGTGGTGTGTGATGAGACTTGCTATTCCTTCAGTGTGGCGGTGCATTACTAAATTGTCTACCTATTTAATATTTACTATACATTACTTTTAATTACCTTTCTAAAGTTAACTGGAAAAAGACATATTTTAAAGACTTTTATTTGCTGGGGGAGACTTGGTCAGGAGAAGAATATGCATAGAGTTTACTTACACGTGACCGTGTCTTTGTCTCTGTAACTTTTGCTGATATATAGTTTGATACTGGCCCCTCAAAAAAGTGGTAGCTGGGTTGCAGAGTGAAAGGAGTGAGTCCCTTGTCACACTCTCCCCTGTATGAATCGTTTCAGACGACTGTGGGGAGGAGCAAGTGGTGGTCCAGGGACTCTTGCCTGCTCCTCCCGATAGATTTCCAAACTGAAAACATATTTCGTTTTTTTAAAGCAGCATCGGTTCTTTGAAGGAGCATGGGCTGCCTAAACAAAAAATGTTTCCTGTTTGGAATGCAAGCACAGGAATAGCCTGCTGCTGTCCCTTGCAGGCCTGGATCCCTGTGGTCGTAGCTAAACAAAGGGGTTCGAAATAGCGAGCTGCCTAATTAAAATTCATTCATCTGAAAGAGACTATTAGTTATAGATTCCTTACCTTAGAATTAACCCAAGGCATCAGACTGGATCCGGAGAATTTTTCTTCAGCAGTACTCCTGTGCGTCGGTAGGTGGCGTTGGTCGACTCCACGTTCGTCCTTGGCGTCGTGATCCCATAGAACCCACAGCAGGGGCGGCGGCAACGACACAGCATGCACACCTGAAGTTTCAGCGCTCCGGAGACTTCTGGAGTCGCCGATCGAAGTACCTGCGTGGGCACTGCGGGTGCGCCCGGGAGGACGTCTCCTCCCCACGCTACCACAACGTCGCACAGCCCCGTCAAACAAAGGCCTACCACTGACCTGAACATGGACGAGTCCAGTGGGCTCCATATCGGGCCGCCTCAACGGGACCGGGATACTACTGCCATAACTGCCTAGGATCGGTGTCCCCCAGCTCACCAAAGTCTCTTTGCGAGGTAGGCCTTCATCAATTTTACCATCGGCCTACGTTCGCCCCTCGACTCAAACAATGGCAGACGCGCCTGCACCGTATCCAGCACCCGCAGCCCACTCAAATGCTGCGCTTCCACATTGACTGGCACCCACCTGACAACTGATTCGGCAGCACGGGCAGGGCTCTTGACTGCAAGTTGGTGTACTCACTCTGTGGCTGTAGTCGGGGCTGTGCAGACTTCCACAGGTCTCCGTCACTCGATTGGGAACCGGCGACAGAGACTCCTCTCTGAGATGCGCTGGTGCGATCGCCGCTTCTATCGGCCGGCTGAAGCTGACTCATACTTACAGATGCCAGCGCCTAATCACCCCTGGTAGGCGCTTAATGTTAATCTACAGCCCATATCAGCCATATAGTCTAGGGCGGCCACAGACGTGATGGCGCCGGTGCGGGGGGTCCGAGGCACTGGAGCTGCTGCAAGACTCAGGAGTGGCCGTACTTAACCCCCAATCTCCCTAACTAATGTCGCCTGGCCTCCACATCTTAAGGACTTCCCCCCCCCCCCCTGGGACCCTTTTTGAACAATTTCAGATAAGAATCGTAATGAGGGCCCCATAAATAGTGGGGCAGCAGACCTAGCAATTTTGGCCGATGCCCGGTGGAGCTACCTAGGTAGCTATAGAGGAGATTGGCTGTGGATCACCCCCTCGGCCGTCACCTACCCAGCCGGACATTGGACAGACTTTCCTTCGTCTCTCCGCTGTGTCTCCTTCCTCCCCCGCCTTCAGACGAATCAGCCAGCTTGTTTAACTTTCACTTTGTCTTTTTGGTTCTCCTGAATTACTTTCCCCCTTGCCGGTCTTTCCTGACCCGATCTTCATTCCAACCCCATTTTACTCTTCCCCTCTTCCTTCTATACCCCATAGGATGTGTGTATATGTTAAGCTATGCTCTAGTAACTCATGTTACTGTGTAACACTGTTTTTTTTCTCTATGTTATACTAGGCTCCTGTAACTGACGTAATTTTGTAACTCGCTAATCCTCATGTAAAGCGCTCTGATACCTCCGGGTCTAGCCAGCGCTATATAAAACTCTGCAAATAAATAAGTGATCGCCGGAATGACATCGCAGTATCTACTTAGACACACCGCCCCTGCGCGCTGACATCTGAAAGAAACAGTTAGTTATAGATTCCTTACCTTAGAATTACCCCCAGGCGTCAGACTGGATCCGGAGAATTTTTCGTCAGCAGTACCCCTGCGTGTCGAAAGGTGGCTTGGGTTGGCTCCGCGTTCGTTGTTGGCGTCGTGGTCGCCGGGATGAGGTCGCGGTAGCTATTTGGACGCCGCCCTCGCGCGCTGACGTCAGTTCTTTCTTTTTCCGCGCCAGCCAGCGCAGATCCGGAGAGAGCGGTACCTACAGTCACTTTTTGACTGACTTTTTGGCGACTTTGGTCGACACCGTTTTCGAGTCTACGACTCCTGGTGCACGAGGGGTGCCCGGTTTCAAGGCCTGCAGCTCCTGTAGCCGACTGATGTCAGTGACGGATCCGCACCGCGTGTGCCTGTTTTGCCTGGAGCGCGACCACGACCCCAAGTCGTGCTACGACTGCCGGACCATGAATCGGAAGTCTTTGTGGGAGCGGTCCCGAAAGCTTCTCGAGGCCCGGCAGTCGGCTCCGCGCCGTTCGAGGTCCCGGTCTCGTGGGAGGTCAAGGAGCCATCACCACCAGTCTTCTTCCAAGTCTTCGCACTCCTCAGGTAAGTCGAAGCACAAGAAGAAGTCGAAGAAGCATCGTTGCTCTTCAACTTCTCCCCGTCGGTTGGCCGACGTGACGAGGGATGCGGGTGGTGCCCCTCCCGCAGCTCCGCATGCGGAGCACGAAGGGTCGACTCCGAGTTTCCCCCCTTCCCGGGACCCGGAGCGACCCCTGCCCAGCTTTGCCAATTTGCATGCCATCTTTGGGCAGCCCGACTCCGCCGGCATGCCTTCGGGCCCCGCGGACTCTGCTGGGGTCCCTCGCTTTCGGGCCCCGCGGACTCAGCTGGGGTCCCTGGGGTTTCGGCTCCGGCCCCGGCACCGCAGGGTCCCCTTGGATCCAGGCCTGGATCCGGATCGGCGCCGGTCGACCTAATTACACCTCCCCCGGCGCCGAATCCACCGGCACCACGTCCGCAGCCGACGCCGGTTGTGTCCCCAGCCGGCCTCCACCTCGATGTAGACATGGAGCCGGATCCGGCGCCAACGGGTACTTTTGTGCCCTTGTTCAACCCTGGCTCTTTTAGACCAGATTGGCAGCCAGAAGAGGGTGATGAGGACTGGGAGGGGTCTGGTGACCCTTTAACTGACCAGTTGGGTTATGAGCCGGACTGGAGAGAGGAACTGGGGGAAGCCAGTGGTCTGGATACCTCACCAGACCTTGGCATGTTGTCTCCTCCTACTGTGGCTACGGAGGAGGGAGCGTCTTTCGCAGTGGTGTGGCATAGGGCAGCCGAGGCTCTCAACCTCGAGCTACCTACGGTGGCAGTCAGGACTAACCTCCTGACAGAGGTGCTTCAACTGGCAGCAAGCTCTTTGGAGCCCCTGCTGCCATTTAATGAAGCCCTAACCGACATCCTTTTGGGCACCTGGTCCATGCTCAACACAGGGGCTCCTGTGGATAGGATGGTTGCCCGACGTCACCGCCCGGCCCCGGGCGACCCCACTTTCCTCTCCCAACACCCCACCCCTGAGAGCTTGGTGGTCCAAGCCTCCACCTCCAAAGGCGCATTCCCTAACTCACCGCCTGATGGGGAATCCACAAAGCTGGACCATCTTGGGAAGAAGATGTTTTCTTCCTCCAGCTTGGGACTGCGGTCGGTAAACACTGCATGTCTGTTGGGCCGTTGCACCGACTCCGTGTGGGATACGGTGGTGCAAGTGCTGCCTCAGTGCCCGGAGGAGGCCCGGGCCTTACTCTCTTGGCAGTTGCCGAAGGGAGAGACGTAGCAAAGTTTACCATCCGCTGTGGGCTGGATACCGCCGACTTACTAGGCAGGATGATTTCCACGTCGGTAGCCCTTCGACGCTACGCCTGGTTGAGGTCGACTGGTTTTTCAGGGGATGTCCAATCCACCCTTATGGACATGCCCTTTGATGGCCGTCGCCTATTCAGCGACAAGGCAGACAACGCGCTGGAGTGCTTTAAGGACTCTCGGGCTACGGCCAGGTCCTTGGGCCTCTCCTCCTCCAGCCCTGCGCAGTCTGCTTTTCGCTCCTTTCGTGGCTACGGAAGGGGTGCCCCACCACGTCCCGTACAGAGCCATAGGCCAGCGCAAGCTGTTCAGCTCCTGCGCGGCCGGGTACGTGGGAACCACCGCCGTGGTTCTGGGGGCCAGCGGGCGGGCCAGTCCACCACAGCCCCCCCTGCAGCAGCCTCCAAACCCTCCTAGTCCTATTATATTTCATATAGGTACCCCGATATAGGTCTAGGTAACATCATAACCCTTCACCTACATTCTCTCCTATACTACATACATAACGGATTTGAAGGACTGACCTTTTACCCAGTTACAATACTACACACAAGTACGTAGGGTTTTTCCCTGGACATTGGCCTCATAAATTATGCATGAGGATTCTTAGTTTCTTGGAATCACAGCAGGACCATCATCTCCTGCATAATAACTGTGTATAAAGTTAATTCCCGACGTCATCCTAAGTCCGACACTGGCACAGCAAGGCAGAACCCCTGGGGATACCTTAGGGTATATAAACACCACATCTTGCTGAGATAGAGAGAGGAGATCAGGACTTCCTGGCCGACACACTGACGCAAGACGCTGAGGTTCCTGCATGCAGATACGCCAGCTCGCAGTGGTCTGACATCCCTTGTGGGGTGTTCAGCTGGAGACCAGAACTGGGTCCCGCAGTCTCACATCAGGTAATGGGGTTGGCTTTATCCTAGAGGGATTCTTGGCTTTACACCTACTCACATGCTGGGTACATTTAGGTACATCTAGTTAGGGTGCATCGTAGGAGTACCCATTTTATTGCCATGTATTTTATATACTTGCCAGTAGTTATGATTTTAGCAAAATGGTAGAAACCTACCATCTGTTTACTTTTTTAGTGCTGTTACTCATTTATATATGCTACTGTCTACTGGTGATTTCAGTGCACTTATTTTACTCTAGAATAACGACTGTTCAATAAATACTTATTGAAAATGTCCCAACCGCTTATTATGTGTATCTCTCTGAGAACAGGTGAGCACGAGTGACTGAGCGAAAAGTAAGTTACTGTTTCCACGGTCCTGAGGGATCAGGGTTGTCATGTTCGATAGTTGCCAATAACTTTTCTCTCCTTGGTAAGAGGAGGTTATAGTGGCATTGCGAGCTAGCTGGTACACAGGCCAACATACCCAGTGGGGGTCTCTGGAATCAGTCTGGACACCAGTCCCGCAAGGTATGTTGTCTAAACGCGCAGATCCTATATAGGTCTTATAGAAACTACACGACATGGCGCCGCCAACGTTGGTATTGGCACTTATTTAACAGTCAAATCTGAGTAGTTCAGTCGTGCTATTCTCAGAGACCCCTACTCACATTTCCCCAGTGACGTCTGGAGTGGGAGGGAACAAAGTAGGAAAATTCCTATGTATTGGCTGTTGGTTTAATCAAGCTTGAAGGATACAGTGTTCCTAATTGTGCATAACACCTTAACTCAGTTCCCTTGGAATGCTCTCCTTTCTAAAAATAATGACTGAGCAGGGAGACGTAGATGAAGGGAATGCACTAAACTTCACAACAGAAGAAAATGATGCAGATGCAATATATATATTGCAGCGAATGTTAGAAATGACGTAACCCTAAAACTAGTAGCATATGGTGTTACAATTAGGGGTGGGCAAGTGACTTTCGTGATTGAGGCCCACGGATCATATAGAACAGAGGTATTCTACTCATTTCACTACTATGTCGAAGATGACATACCAGACGAATATAGTCCATATGAGGACATTGAAATTCCACTAACTTACCACGAACATTTTTACTGGTTTAAAGGCGCCCTCCCCCATACAAGAAATAGAGTAAGACTCGGCCCGCTCGGAAGAGACGGAGTAACTTGGCCAGTGCTAGCGGCCTACACACCACATCCTGACATTGACACAATGCCAGGAGGAGACTTACTCGTACAGCATAAAGAATTAATAAGACTTTACGGAAACATGACACAGTTTGTGATGAGAACACTCACACTTCAGCCAACACTGGCTACACAACCAGGACCAGTCAAAAATAGTACAACCAAAATTACACCACAAACACTGTACGCAGTGTTGGGTAAAATGCCCACTAAACGTGAACAAATGCCCTTCTGGATAGCACAAAAAAAAACACAGCTGGAGGCAGTGTTTCCACACACTGGTCCTAAAGAAAAACATAGGATACTGACGATTTGCTTGCCAATGGGGATAGCTCCCTCTATAGAAGATTGTACTTCTTGGGGTACAGTTTTTGCTGCAATATATACCAGGACTCATGGTATCCCTTCTCTAGCGGTAATACCAGACGTATTAAGACATATACAGAACGAGTATGGAGCACAACCTGCTCTAAACGTAGGGATGAAGTTGTTAAATAACTTTGCCCAGGTATCTGCGATAATATTAGCAAATATTAAAGGGGAAGCAGCATCAGTGGCAATATGCCAACGTCTGAGAGATTTCACTCCATCACAACAGGAGACAGAGCTACCTAAAATAATTGAAACTGCTTATGCGGAATTAGGTAGAGACAGTCTGGGAGCTAGACCTGTAAAACCTCAACTAGTGGGAGGTACAAATAAAGAACAGGCAAAGCAAACACCGATTTCTTCAAAAAAGAAATGGGACAATAATAAACAGCAAAAGAACAGATCTCACTCCAGGGGAAGGTCTCCTCAGCAGGAGCCCCCAGAAAGGAGATATAATGTGAATAGATATAACATTAAAAAACCTGACAGGTATCAGGACACTGATACACGTTCCTCTCGTTCCTTTCAGGGTTCATCAAAAAACTCTGAGAGGGAAGGACGGCCAGAACAGAGACAAGAAGAGCGTACAAAGCCCAGAGACAAGCAACGCACTTCGGACTCTGCTTCAAAGAAAGAAGAAAATCGCAAAGCAAAACCTCAATTTAAAAAGAAGGTTGCAGGTCTCAAAGTTAGACATGCCCAGAATTCTGAGGACTCAACTACTGAACGGGGAATGGGCACTGACAATGCTAGACAACGCAGCAGAAGTAACAATAGCTCGCCGGAACCTGATGGAATGTCTGGTGACAGCGGAGTTGAGTGAGTATATCACGGTGGAAACACCTGATACTAGGGTGAGTGTCCCACACAGGTTACATGAAATAACACTCCAAATGGAGGGGGACAAGCCCAGACAAGTTAAGGGTCTCTTTTGGGAGAACCTGACTTCTGGCTACGACATCCTATTCGCAGAAAGAGATTGGCCGCATACTATTGTTATGGAATGCCCAAAGGGGGAAACTGTAATTTTTCCAGCTTTCTCCGATCTAGTCCCCGCACACTTAACACCTTCGCTGCGATCGGAATTCCGCTCAGGTGCTGGACATTCCGATCGCGGGCGTGGTCGTGACGAGCTCAGCTCGTCATGCGCACACGCCCACCGCGCAGCATGACGAGCTGAGTCGTCATGAGCATCGAAGAGGCTAAGATATACATATGCGCAGGAGTGGGCGGTAGCCCTTGCTCCAGCATTATACCGCAACCACATAGGGTGGGATGAAGAGTCACCGCACCACGTAATTCCAATAAAAACAAACCCAACTCCACAGAGACGGTATCCCATAAAACAGGAAGCTAAAAAACAGGTCAGGGAGATCTTAGATCAACTTGAATACCAAGGTGTAATTGAACCATGCACCTCATCCCGTAATGAAACCCGGCAATTCATATTGTCTAGTTTTAGAATATAGACACCTAAACTCATGTACAAAGACATTTGCGGTTCAGAATGCACACAGTGCCGCATTAATGAATAACATTGTGCGGAAAAAATACAAAACAACATTAGATATCTCAAATGGATTTTTCTGCCAAAACATAGCGCCTGAAAGCAGATATTTGACAGCCTTCTCAGCGCTAGGGTCCCAGCGTCAATTTTGTCGACTCCCCCAAGGGTATAAGAATAGCCCGGGGTTATTCTCAAGGAGGGTAACAGAGTTACTACAGAATTTGGATGAAGAGGCATTATCCTATGTAGATGATATTTATCTGACGGATGATGACTTAGAGGAACACTTGACCAGGGTGAGCACCATAATTTTGGGTTTCGCCTCTGAGGGCTACAAATTTAATTTAAAAAAATCTAAAGTAGCCCACCTCCATGTCCTATTTTTGGGATATGAGCTTTCAAGTGAAGGGAAAAGCCTGGCAGCCCACTCTTTAGAAAAGTGCGCACTACTACAACCTCCAAAATCATAAAAATTTACAGTCCATACTGGGATTTTTGAATTTTGGCAGAACATAAATTTTGGATTACGCAGAGAGAGTAAAACCTTTCTACGACCTAATAAGACCTGACTTTTCAGTTAGACAATGGACACAGGAACACACAAATATACTTTGTTCCCTACAAGCTGATATGATATCATCAAAACATTTACAGACACGCGTAAACGTACGCAACCTGGTGATCCGGGTAGTCGCAGGTCAATCGGGGTACACTTACTTCAATGAAGGTGAAACGGTACCAATTGCATATAAACCGCATTTGTACACTGAAATGCGTTTTGCAACCACAGAAATAATTCTGAGAGCAGTACAGACTGCTGTAGTGAGAGAAAGAGCACTGGCTCAGGGGAAACTAATAATTGTTGTGACCCCGGTACCGGCATTAGAGGCTGCCACAAAGGCAAGCGTCCCAAATGCAAAAGCGTTACATCCAAGATGGATACAATGGGCTAATTCTCTCACTGCAACAGATGTAGAATACAGATATGACCCTAGTCTAAAAACACAAGCATTCCTGCAATATGAAAAAGAATATCCTCTATCAAATGAAATAATGCCTCTAAATCGGTATGAATACATTATTTATACTGATGGATCTGCTCAACCGGCCATAGGGAGTAAGCAACAATACAGTGCAGCATGCGCTATTGTAAAAGGTAAGATGCAGGACGGCAAGTTCCGTCCAAGCTGTACAAAAACACAGTATCTCGGAGACTGCGCGGCTCAGTTGGCAGAATTAAAAGCACTATTACTGGCACTGATAAATATGGATCCAGAATTCCCCACAATAATAGTGTGTGATTCCTTTTACTGTGTCCAGTCGTACAACGAATATCTCCACTATTGGGGACAAAATGGGTTCAGAGATTCAAAAGGTGGCACATTTAAACATAGGAAACTATGGGAACAGGTAGCAGAGTTAAAGAATGAACTACCAAGGGCTCACGTGATACACACACTGAGTCATCAACGTGATGGCGTTCACGTTGAAGGGAATTCATTGGCTGATGAAGCAGCGAAGGGGGCAGTACGCACTGCGTCCGTAGCTGCAATCACCCGTTCAAAAACTAGAGTAGACGGTAGCACAATGGTAGCTGTGATTGCTTCACGCAATAACAGCAAAGCACTACCTAAAGGTTTTCCACTCAAGTACTCCTACAAGTTAGATGCAAACAACGTTCCATTTGCTCAGATTCCTGGAGTGGGGGATAGAGTAATACCAAACATGGATCGCAGGTTAGGTTTAATCTTGGCTGCACACGAGGGTCTGGGTTCTGCTCATACAGGAGTTACAGCGACAGTTTCTTTACTGAAACAACGCTATTGGTGGCCAGGGTTAACAAAGCAGACCAAAGACTTCGTCTTAAAGTGCGATATCTGTCAACAGATAAAAGGGTCCACCGTAGCTCGCCCAGCGCAGACACCATTGTTAATATCAGACAGACCGCTCGCGTGCATTTACCTGGACCACTGCGGCCCCCTACAATCTGATGGGGCTTACAAGTATATCATGGTGGCAGTGGATTCCTGTTCAAGATTCTTATGGGTATGGCCCCAGCGCTCGGCTGACGCCCGAACTGTTATAAAAGATTTGCGAGACTTCACAGGGACATACGCAGTTGGCACATTACATTCTGACCGTGGCCCCGCGTTCAGCTCTAGGGCTTACAAGGAATCCATGGGAAGTTTGGGTGTAGCATTGCGGTACTCCTCTCCGTACCATCCCGAGGGAAATTCGGTTGTGGAGATTAAAAACCGGGGCTTAAAGCAATCTTTAACAGCTAGGGTATTAGGCTCGGGTGGTAGTTGGGTCAATCATCTATATGGGGTCCAGCGAGCCCTTAATAACCAGCCAAGAAGCTCTCTAGGGGGTGCGACTCCTTACGTGCAATTCGGCTTCCGCCCAGGACATGGTACGGAGACTGCCTTGCTGACTGTGTTGGACGATCTTCGTTTGCGTGCGGACAAGGGTCATTCTGCCATACTGATCTTGTTGGACCTGTCCGCCGCGTTCGACACAGTCAATCATAAGGTTCTCCTGGAACGTTTGGAAGGAGTGGGGGTAGTGGGCCTGGCTCAGAAGTGGCTTAATTCCTATCTGTCGGACAGATGTCAGGCTGTGGCCCTCCCCCCTTTTCAGTCTAAGGTCACCAAGATACATCATGGTGTACCGCAGGGCTCTGCGATCAGCCCTATTCTATTTAATGCCTATATGCGCCCCTTGGTGGAGGTCAATAAATCTCACGGCATAGGCCTAGTAAATTATGTGGATGATACCCAGCTTATTCTCTCCTTGGAGGGAGAACAATCATCCTCTGTGGAGAATTTCCATGCCTGTATGCAGAGCGTGGTACTCTGGCTGAGAAACAACTCCCTGCAATTTAATGCAGATAAAACAGAGCTTCTTTATATTGCAGGTGGGAGAATGTCACATCCTCTCCCAGCCGACTTTTGGCCTATTCCTGCCGATCCCCCGCTGGCACCTTCTAAGTCGGTTCGCAATCTGGGAATCTGCTTTAACGAGAAGTTAACTCTGGAAAATCAAGTCAATAAAACCGTTGGGAGCTGTTTTTCCCTTATCAGGGCCTTCAGGAAAATTCTCCCTATGCTCCCCATACATACTCGTGCACTGGTAGTAAGGAGTGTCATCATGAGCAGGTTGGACTGCTGCAATGCCTTGCTGCTGGAATCCCCAAAATACTTAATTGGGAGACTGCAGAGAATTCAGAATGCAGCGGCCAAGCTGGCCTTGATGAGACCTCGTCAGTCCTCCTCCTCCCAGGCTCTGGTGGAGCTTCATTGGCTCCCAATTCTGCAGAGGGTTCACTTCAAATCCCTCTGTGTCGTGTTCAAGGCACTGCACGGTTTAGGGCCAATACTGTTACAGAATAAATTCAGCTGGTATGCTCCCACCCGCTGTCTTCGGTCCTCCTCCGCTAACTGGGTGAAAGTACCTATGGTCAGAAGAGTTAAACTGGGGGGGCAAGCTTTTAGTGTTGCCGCTGCAAGGCTCTGGAATAGCCTACCCACGGAGTTGCGGCGGATGAAAGATCTTCTGCCGTTCAGGAAAAAAATAAAAACTTGGCTTTATCCCAGAGTATAATGCCCATTCTGCCCTTGCCACAGGCTTTTTCCCGTCTCTCAGCGCCAGGATACCCGGCGGGTCGCAGTGCGCTTTACAAGTATTCATTACATTACGAGGTCCGGTTTGGGACAAGAATGTGGGTACCTTATCTTGATTGTGAAGGCACAGTGGCAGATGAAAAACCGTTTGACATCAATAAACGTTTGGCTGTTTTACAGGATCTGAATGAATCCAGAGCCTCCTTAAGTAACGTTGAGACAAAGAAAACCGCCACTGGGGAAGTCAAGTCAGCCATGGCAAGACCTGCCTAGATTCCTAAAGTTGGGGATCTGGTCAGAGAAAAGATAGTGGACAAAAAAGAATTCGGGCCATCCTATCGAAAGCCTGTACCTGTCCTAGCCGTTGAAGGATCAAGAACTGTACTTCAACCGCCTCTTGCCGGAAAAGAGAAGAGATTTGTCTCAGTAGATCTGATCAAACCAAACTATGTGGCCTATACTAAATAGTAGGCCTCGTGGGCTCCTGAGTAGCCGACGTCCTCCTCTCACTCCAATACAGGAAATTCAAACTGAAAGACTGATAACATTTGAAGAGTCACCTTTACAAAGCAATGGAATCGATAACAATGCAATGGAACTAGTTCCCCTTGACACAAACTTTCAAAATCAAAATGAAAGACAAATTTCAATTCAACCTAATAAAGATGTCTACGTCAACATGCCTCTTCAAGAGCAATCTACAAGTTCAACAAAACCTGCTGAGCTACCTCTGGCTATTTCATCGACTTCGATACCTTTTCATTGGATCCAAGTGAAGCTGAAAAGACGCCAGTCCAAATTTCTCGCAAACAACGGATCAAAGACTTTTTTAACTTTCTTAGAAGGACTTATTTAGTATCACCTTGGCTAGAACTTTGGATAATCACCGGTATATTATTTTTTCTTTTTTGGCTAGGATTAGTAATCACTTTCCACTTGCTCATCAATGGAACTTATCTTCAACAGAGCTCTGCAACGTCAGAAGTAAACTTAATTTTAAAACCTCATGTTTCATCTCATCGTGAACAAAGAGACTTGTCCTTCGTGAACATTACAGCAGTTCCTATACCAGATGGTATAGTTTGGGACAAAGTAAATTATGATATATTTGGACCGACCGAGCTTTTAAAGATTCCACATTTGTTTAAAATTTCATTGAACGATATCATTACCTCCAGTACATTTTCTGATGATTGGGATTTTGAAACTGTTAATAACTTATTGTCTGATTTAGAACAATCTGCCGCATTTTCTAGCACTGAAATGCTAGAAGACACATCAGATTTTGACAAAATGTATTCTTACCAACATTATGGTCATCATTTCTTGCATAAATCTAGCAAACCTAGAAATGTTTTCACATTCCACCAGTGGGAACATTGCCCTACACCACCGAAAGGTAGTTCAAAAACATTTGCACAGAAATTCTCATATTTTTCAGGGTTTAACACATTTGACCCTACCTCGTACTATTATAAGGTTGCATCTATATCTGCACAAAAAAATATGTTAACAAACACCAAACAGATTTACTCTGCTTCCTTTATTACCCAACTGTCTAAACAGGGTTTTGACTCATGGATGGACACTGTAGACTTGAAATCAATCTGGGGTTCTAGAGACTGACAAGTCCAGGGAACAGAAGCACTATTTAGAACATGCCTCATTCCACAGCAGATGATTTTTCCGAATGACACTGCGCAACAGACTTCCTGTCTTGGAATAGCCAAGAGTAAGGACTTGAACACGCCTCAAATTCCATCACCTTTAAACACCGAGGGGAATTTTACGTCAGAAAGAGGGGCTAAGTTGAATGACATATTGCAATACAATAGATCAGACCCCAATTGGAAGGGATGGTTGGTTTGGCCCACTGACACAAACAGATGTCAGGAAAGATTCAGGGGTACCACCGAAGGGTTTAGTATCCATAGGCCAGACCCACGTTATGTACAATGAGAACATCCGGGGGTAGTGACATCATACAGTGTTGGGAAGTTGTGCCTTGATTTGCTAAAGACCTCAACACTACCCCAGGTAAAACAACACTTGTCCTTACTCACAGAGGATGTGGACCTACGGGATTTTTTATTAGGTCCCAGAAAACCACATCAGAAGTGTTTTTTGTATGCTGTCTATAATGAAATCTGGAAAATCTCCCAACAAGAAGCTGCAGAGAGATTAAGAGAAACAGATAGAGTTAACCTAGAAAAGGCGTTAGCCGTAGTTGACAATGGCATGACTACATTAACATCCAGGATATATTCACTGGACAACATTGTATCTTCTGCTATCGATGTAATAGAACAGGACTTGTCCATATTGCATCACGTACAGTCACAGTTACGTTCTATTATTTTATTAAGCTGGACGTCATTATTTTCTGCATTCAATCTAACAGAAAAGCAGATGAAAACGGCACAGAGGGGAGCGAAATATACAATGCTGCGTATTGAAAAACTGGATAGGTTACCCTTTACTGTGGCAGAGTCACCGTTCACAGAGTGGTTAATCCACGGCCATATAACATTACCGGTCGCAACTTTCCAGTTTCAATATTGTCTAGAACAACAACAGGCAGGCAGATATGAGAAGATGGGTAAAGAATTCATCAGGGAATCCTGGGATTTACCATACAGATTTCGATGCAGGAGTGGGGATCTGGAAGTGTTTCCTAGCGGAACTAACTGCGAGAACGCTTTAAGTGGATCTCTCATATGCCAGGATATTATTCTACACAGGGCTTGTAATGGGTCTGTGGCGAACTTGTCCTGTAATTTGAGGGGTACCCCGGCAGCTGTGATTAATCCGGTATTCAGGCTTCTCTCGAATGGGAGTTACTTGATGCTGAATGATCATGGTTGTTGTGGGATGCTTCCGGGCATCGCATATGTAGTCACCATGAGCTCCAGGGTTACTTGCTGTATGCAAGTATTTTTTCCACCAACACATACAGTCAGGGAGGCGCCGTTATGGCCTTTGCTAAATGTTTCCTTTATACGGTTTGATACTCTGAGCAGAATGAAAGCCATGCTTTTACAACGAACCGTGCCCTTAACCTCCGCCCGGGAGACTTTTGATCTCCAGATCGCAATGTCCTCGGCTGAGATACAGGCACTTATACGTACAAACTGCCCCTTCCATTTCACAGAAATGGTAAGTCGTATCTTTAACATGTCTGATACGACGAGTGTTGTACACCTATTTAAGACCATAGGTTCCGGACTGTTAAGCACCTTTCAGACGGTCCTCGGAGTTATACTGAACTTTATACACTCCGTCTTTGGAAGCATTTTTGGGGGGCTTCCGCTGATCCTGTTTCTAATAGCAGGAATCCTGATTGTTACCTTTCTGCTACGCAATGGACGTCCCAGCCACCAAGGAGATAGCAATAGCTCTCCTGGAGCGCAAATACCGTGATCGCATGGTGCAACATCTGGGCACACCTCGCCTACGGGAACTGAGCGCCTCTTGGTTCCTGTCCTGTAGACCAGTCTGGATGGACTGTGTCCTACCTGTTCTCCGATGCCTGTTCTGCTGAGAAGAATGCGTGTTGGACCTCTGTCTGACACTTCCATTGGTTGCGCCACCGGACGTTGATGCTTTACTGGACCCGATAACGGCCCATGTTCTGCAGTGTCCTCAGCGCATTCCCATGTTGTTGGCAGCATTCTTAGAGCCACCACAGGTAGTTTCTGCTCCTGTTGGTATGGACACTGGCTCCTCCAACACTCAGGCCTTGGATGTGGCACAGGCTGCCCCGGCTTCTGCTGCAGGCAGTACGGAAGATCATCTGTGCTCAATTGACATTCTTTGCGAGGTGTTACAGGGATCGTCAGCTGCGTATGCAAACGGCAGCAATGTTGCGTCTACCAGCAAGGACACAAACATTTGGCATGTCGCTCGCTGGAAAGATTTGGCTTTTACTTTTTTTCGAAATTCCAAATTGAAACCTTTTGACCTGCATGGCTTTCAGATGCTTGTAGTTGTTCGGACTATATAAACGGACACTTTAGAGCCAGTACTTGAATGATTTTTTTTTTTGTAGAGCACTTTTAAAGGTTTTTTTTTTAAACGCTTTTTAACTTCTCTTAAAAACGTTTTTATTATTTGTTGCGTACAAACCTCTAGAGGCCTTGGTAGTACGCTAGATTCTAGTAATGTCGTCCAGTCGGATGAGGAGTGGGTGTTATATTTCATATAGGTACCCCGATATAGGTCTAGGTAACATCATAACCCTTCACCTACATTCTCTCCTATACTACATACATAACGGATTTGAAGGACTGACCTTTTACCCAGTTACAATATTACACACAAGTACGTAGGGTCCCTGGACACTGGCCTCATAAATTATGCATGAGGATTCTTAGTTTCTTGGAATTACAGCAGGACCATCATCTCCTGCATAATAACTGTGTATAAAGTTCATTCCCGACGTCATCCTAAGTCCGACACTGGCACAGCAAGTTAGAACCCCTGGGGATACCTAGGGGTATATAAACACCACATCTTGCTGAGATAGAGAGAGGAGATCAGGACTTCCTGGCCGACACACTGACGCAAGACGCTGAGGTTCCTGCATGCAGATACTCCAGCTCGCAGTGGTCTGACATCCCTTGCGGGGTGTTCAGCTCGAGACCAGAACGGGCTCCCGCAGTCTCACATCCGGTACTGGGGTTGCCTTTATCCTAGAGGGATTCTTGGCTTTACACCTACTCACATGCTAGGTACATTTAGGTACATCTAGTTAGGGTGCATCGTAGGAGTACGCATTTTATTGCCATGTATTTTATATACTTGCCTGTAGTTATGATTTTAGCAAAATGGTAGAAACCTACCATCTGTTTACTTTCTTAGTGCTGTTACTCATTTATATATGCTACTGTCTACTGGTGATTTCAGTGCACTTATTTTACTCTAGAATAACGACTATTCAATAAATACTTATTTAAAACGTCCCAAAAGCTTATTCTGTGTATCTCTCTGAGAACAAGTGAGCACGAGAGAATGAGCGAAAAGTAAGCTACTGTTTCCACGGTCCTGAGGGATCAGGGTTGTCATGTTCGATAGTTGCCAAGAACTATTCTCTCCTTGGTAAGAGGAGGTTATAGTGGCATTGCGAGCTAGCTGGTACACAGGCCAACATACCCGGTGGGGGTGTCTGGAATCAGTCTGGACACCAGTCCCGCAGGGTATGTTGTCTAAATGCGCAGATCCTATATAGGTCTTATAGGAACTACACAACAGTCCGACCTTTCAGGGCCATCAATCGCCAGTGGGCGGCAGAATTCGCCATCACCTCCCCCACTGGCGCACCATCACGTCGGACAGGTGGGTTTTGCAAATAGTCCGAAGGGGCAACTCCCTCCCCTTCGAGACTACTCCTCCATCCATGCCGCCTCAGTACCATCGCATGTCGGAGGATCATCTGGCCCTTCTCCAACAGGAAGTTTCGGCACTCTTGACCAAGGTAGCCATCGAGCGAGTTCCTGTCCCAGAAGTAGGTCGTGGTTTCTATTCCCACTACTTTCTGGTGCCCAAGAAGGACAAAGGCCTGCGTTCTATCTTGGATCTCAGGAACGTCAACCGCTTCCTCCGGAAGGAGAAGTTCAAAATGTTGACGCTAGCTCAGGTCCTGTCTGCCCTCAACCCTGGAGACTGGATGGTAGCGTTATACTTGCAGGACGCTTATTTTCACATCCTCGTCCTGATGGTCCACCGGCGTTACCTGCGGTTCACGGTAGGTCAAGAGCACTTTCAGTTTACCGTGCTCCCCTTTGGCCTTACCAGCGCCCCTCGGGTGTTCACGAAAGTGATGGCGGTGGTCGCAGCTCATCTGCGCGGATCAGGGGTTCCATTCTTCCCCTATCTCGACGACTGGCTGTTAAAGGCGGGCTCGCCCCAGGCTGTCTTCTCCCACCTCCAGACTACGGCCGACCTCCTGCATTCGCTAGGGTTGTCCATCAACGTGCCGAAGTCACACCTGACTCCCTCTCAGAAGCTCCTCTTCATCGGAGCGGTTCTATCCCCCCCGAACAGCGGGTCCGGGATATTCGGGCTATGATTCCGATCTTTCAGCCTCTGTCCCGGGTTTCGGTCAGGATGACCCTCAGGCTACTGGGCCTGATGGCCTCCTGCATCCTGCTTGTGTACCATGCCAGATGGGATATGCGGGCTCTGCAGTGGGACCTGAAGTTCCAGTGGGCTCAACATCAGGGAATCCTGTCCGATTGTGTCCTGATCTCGGAGGGCACTGCACACCAATTGCAGTGGTGGCTAACGAACCAGGATTGGGTCGATGGCAGGTCGCTCTCCCTTCCCCAACCAGAGTTCACAGTGGTGACCGATGCATCACTTCTGGGATGGGGCGGTCACATGGGGGAGGCGGAGATCAGAGGCCTCTGATCTCCGGCGGAGTCCAAGCTCCACATCAACCTTCTGGAGCTTCGGGCGATCCGTCTTGCAATGAAAGCATTCCTTCCCTCTGTCCAGGGAAGAGTAGTGCAGGTGTTCACAGACAACACCACCACCATGTGGTACTGCAACAAACAGGGCGGGGTGGGGTCATGGACCCTATGTCAAGAGGCTCTGCACATGGCTGGAACATCAGGGCATATCCCTGGTGGTTCAACACCTGGCAGGTTCACTGAACGCCAGGGCGGACGAACTCAGCCGCCGGTGCATGATGGATCACGAATGGCGTCTTCACTCAGAGGTGGTGCAAGGTCTCGTTCAGCAGTGGGGAGAGCCTTGGTTAGATCTGTTTGCCACCGAAGAGAACGCGCAATGTCAGCAGTTCTGCGTGTTGAAATTTACAAGGCGGCACTTGCTATGCCACGCTTTTCGTTGCAAGTGGAGTTGCGGTCTTCTATACGCCTTTCCGCCTATACCACTTCTACCCAGAGTGCTGAAGAAGATCAAGCGCGACCGGGCCCAAGTCATTCTTGTGGCTCCGGATTGGGCACGAAGAGTCTGGTATCCCGAGCTCTTGAACATGGCCATCGATCCTCCGATCAGAATGCCTCTTCGTGAGGATCTTCTGTCGCAGCAGCAGGGGACGGTCCTGCACCCAAACCTGTCCAGTCTCCACCTCCTTGCGTGGAGATTGAGCGGCGACAGTTGACAGCTTTTGACCTTCCTCCCGAAGTTTGTAATGTCATCTTGGCAGCCAGGTTTCCCTCCACTAAAACGGTATACGCCTGTAGATGGATCACATTTGTGGCATGGTGCACAGCAAAGGCTGTGGATCCCCTTTCTGCCCCTCTTTCAGAGGTTCTCCTCTTCATTCTTTCTTTGGCCCAGCAGGGCTCTGCTCTGGGCACCCTTAAAGGCTATCTTTCGGCCATTTCGGCCTTTCTTCGCCTTCCTGATCAGCCTTCTCTTTTCAAGTCCCCTATTGTAAATAGATTTCTTAAGGGCATTACTCACCTCTTTCCTCCTATTCCTTTCGTAATGCCCCAGTGGGACTTGAATCTGCTCTTAACTTACCTTATGTGTGCTCCTTTCGAGCCACTACATAATTGTCCTTTCAGACTCTTGACCTTAAAGACTGCTTTTCTGGTTACCATCATCTCTGCTCGCAGGGTGAGTGAGCTACTGGCTTTTTCTTCTAAACCTCCTTTCCTTGCTGTTCATCCGGACAAGGTTGTCCTTCGAACTAGACCTTCTTTTCTTCCCAAAGTGGTTACCTCTTTCCACTTAGGACAGACCATCACTTTGCCCACCTTCTTCCCGCCCCCTCATCCTTCTAAAGAGGAGGAGAGGCTCGACCGTCTGGATCCAAAACGTGCACTATCATTTTATCTGGATCACACAAAACAATTCCGGGTGGATGATCAGCTCTTTGTCGGCTATGTGGGCGCCAAGAAATGTCGGTCCGTGCAAAAACGAACCATCTCTCGATGGGTCGTTCTTTGCATTAAAATCTGTTATTCCTTGGTAAAAAAGGAGCCTCCAGTAGGGTTGCGCACCCATTCCACCATGGTGACGGCAGCCACTACTGCTTTGGGACGTGGAGTCCTCCTCAGTAACATCTGCCAGGCAGCCACGTGGGCATCATTGCACGCGTTCACTAAACATTACTGCCTGGATAGCCAAGTCCGGAGAGACGGCTTCTTTGGCCGTTCAGTTCTCCAGGACTTTCTGGTGTGAACTTGGTTCGCAGACCCACCTCCGGGGTTGGTATTGCTGGGGTATCTATTCTAAGGTAAGGAATCTATAACTAATAGTCTCTTTCAGGTGAACAAGTTACTTACCTTCGGTAACAATATATCTGTAAGAGACATATATTAGTTATAGATTCCTTACTGCCCCACCCATCCTCCCCGTTCTGCGAACTGATTTCCAGGGTCAGGGACTCCCTTTCAGGGCTCTAGTTTTGTGCACCAGTGGTCCGTGTCTTGCATGGCTCTGCGCTTCTGGCGTGGAATGTCGTGTAAAAGAACTGAGGTCAGCGCGCGAGGGCGTCGTCTTAGTAGCTACCGCGACATCATCCCGGCGACCACGACGCCAACAACGAACGCGGAGTCAGCCGACACCACCTACTAACACGCAGGGGTACTGCTGAAGAAAAATTCTCCGGATCCAGTCTGACGCCTGGGGGTAATTGTAAGGTAAGGAATCTATAACTAATATATGTCTCTTACAGATATATCATTACCGAAGGTAAGTAACTTGTTCGACAGGTCCTTGTGAACTGTCTTGGTTCCTCAGCCCCATCTTTATTTATGCAGGAAAGTCTCTGAGCTAGTCAGCTGAAAAGAAATCACCATAGCAATGTGTGTCAGCTGAACATTCACCATTCACAGCATAACATAAAGCAGTTGTCAGTGTAAAGCACATCATCTTACTTTGCATGTTCGCTAAATGAGATGCCTTGTAGATGTTAAATGCTGAGCATGGAAAGTCCGTTTTGTGAAATTGCTTTGAAAGTGTGCTTGGCATGTTGAAATGCAGCTTCACCATAACAGTGGGGGAAGAACGGTGCTACTTGAAGATTCTGTTGACTGCCTTTCTCAGGCAGCTGCTTTGTGCCCTTTCTGTGAGACTGTGCGCTGCAAGTGCTCCAGATAATTGCTGTCTGATACAGTAGCAAGAGGTGACTGTTGTCTGATGTGTATCTCCAGGCCTTTGAGATCACGTTGCCTGCTGGAGGAGGCAAGGGCTCGAACAAGAGAATCACCTACACGAACCCCTACCCGTCCAAGAAGGCCTACTCTCTGTACACCAACAGGCCGGACCTGCTGCAGTTCAAGGAGGACCGCTTCGAGGTAACTGAGAGAAAAGTAACAGAGAAGTTATATTCTTTTGCAGTATCTTGGAACACCAAAGGACTGCTTGGAGCTGGGTTGCTAATTTATGGCACAATGTATGCTTGAGCTAAAATCAAGTCTTAAATTGCCTATGAAATATCAAATAATTATGCTGCATACCTATGCAGAGACGTTTTAAGGCATGGGCAAAGTGGGCTCTGGCCCAGGGCCCCAGCCTTTCAGGGGGCCCCCAGATAGAACCAGCGCTGTTTTGCACAGAGTCTTTCCCGGATGACCTTTAATAATTCTTAAACAATTGTTTTAAATACCGTTTTCCTTTAATTTATTTTTAATGTGGCTGATGTGTGAGAGTCTATTACAGACCTACTGCAGAGAAATGTTGTTTATGTTTCATGCAACATCCATAAACAAGTTTATTTCAAATCAAAACAGAACCTCACATATTAGAAATGGGAGGGTGTCACAGAGATTACTTACAGTAATATTAGTGAGCTGCTGCTGTTACAATATTGAAAACGCAGGCCACTATTCCTGAATATTAGATGTAGAACATTTAGAATTTGGATGAGGGTGTCTGTGCACAGTCAGTGACCTGGCCAAAGAGGGCATGAAAGAGATGAAATAGGATCATAAATTCAAAGCTGTTCTGAACAGGGACCCACCCCCAAAATACGTTTGGTACAGGGCTCCAAAAATCCATAAGATGTCCCTGTGCGTATGGCCTGTTGAAGACGGTTCCACACTGTTCTCAATTGTGTAGAACAGGCACCACCGCCTAAACATTTTTTTTAGAAAGTGCAATTTACATTAGATCTCTTTATGTCAAGAGCAACGAACGATTAATAGTGTGGCTCTGAAACCATGAGGTGAAAAACAATTACCATGAAAGCTTAATTGGCTAATTAAACAGACACATACTTGTAAATTGTATTCGTTTTCCTACCTGAAGTCAATGAAGAAGGGCTAAAAGTTGAGCTAAAACACAATTTAAAGTGGTACAAAGAGCACACGGCACTTCAGAAACAGCAAAAGAAAGGATGGGGCCTATTCTTTTTGGCTTACAAATTAGTAGAAGCATGTTTGATACATACTGAAGTTGGATTTTAAAGCTCAAATGTGGATTTTTCTGTGTTCCAGTCGGTCAGCTGTTTAGCTTTATGTTTAAACAACTCTTTTTGACCAAAAGCATTATTACTCGTTGTATACATATTTTAAAATACTTTATAACTAATTAGCTTTGAATGTAGGTATTTATAAGGTATACATACAGCCATATTTCCATAGACAACACAAAATAATATACATTTGCAACATTTCTAAAATGGGTGCCTATCAAAATGAGTACAAATTCTCCCTCTCAAATAGTTCCACTGTGCGAATGTCACTGACCTTTCAATGACATACAAATCAACCATTGGCAATGTCAATACGGCTGTCTTATGAATGCACTGTCAAGCCAGACCCAAAAATCCATGTACAATAAAGACTGCCCTCCTCCCATCTGTGCTGCTGCCACAGAAAAAAGACGTAAGTTAACTAGTTATCTAAGACACTCTAATAGCATAACAATTGCATGTGTATGCCCCTGAAAGTTCAAGCTCAGGCATCTGGATAAATAAACAGAATTATCACAGTTGTGTGGCGTGCAAGCACTATTTTCTTTGGACGCACACAATTTATGCAAAATCAAAACATGTACTGCTGGATCCCAACATGTGGGCAGAGCCAAATCCCCTCTCCTGGTGATCCTCAATTAATTGCCCGGGGACCCGAGCGCTGTCAAGCCAGGCCATAGACAATCACTTCCGGGCATTCTTGAACCCTCCCACACCACCCTGAGCTCATTCCTCCCCTCTCTTAACCCAAAACTGTGCCTCCATTTTCGGAGAGCAAGGTACCCGCACTTAATTAGTTTCCAGTGCTTGGCACGCACTTAATTGTCAACAACACACATATGACAGACAGTCTGCCACATTGTGGCGCTGCTCATCTAATTTAGAGCTGAGCACAACAACGGTTGTTTAGGAATACAATATACATTAAAAATTACTAATACCTACCCAGCCATTCTTTTAGGTTTGGGGACTTCGAATAATCTGAACTGTCTCACTTACAGGCGAAAGAGTTGTTTTGGTACCGTCATTGACAGCGATGACGGGCAATGGGTGGCTCAAGCTGCAGTGACCTCCCGGCCAGGGCCCTGGCATTTGTTATTTTACAAATTAAGCACTCCCAGAGCTGCGCTGACAGTAACTCAGTGTGAGCTCCTTGTCAGCGCGGCCTTCATTCCCTGTCAGTGTGGGGTTCGCAGGGACGCACATTGACATTAAAGACAGCGGTCAGAGACACACACGTATTCCTCGTCAATAGAGAGCGCGGGCTCCCGGCCCAGCCTTTCACTGCTCTGACGCCAGAGCAGTCAATAACTGGGTTCGATCCCAGGCTTCCTATGGAAGCAATACTGAACAATAATTTCAATCTACCAAATCACTCATACTGACCAATTCTACTTGAATGTAGAACAGCTTAAAAAACATTCATTTCAGCAGGCGGTTAAGTCAATATACTACGGCTTCACAGTATGTGCACTTTAATGCGGAGATGGGATTGACTGTCACAAACGTTCTGCGTTTTGAAAGTGATTAAACGGGGTTCATTTGATGGAAACGAACGTGTTACAAACCACCGATCTGTGATCCACGCTTTGCATTTCCGCCGTCCCTGGAAATGGTCTGGTGATTTGTTGTTTTTTTTTCACTTAGACTACACCGAAAAAAGTATGAAACAATGATGTTTTGATGCAGTACGTCCTTGCTCAGCAGTGTTTGTTTTAATGTGTTCCCAGATTGGCGGAGGGGAGACGTACACAATAGGTTTACGGTTTGCACCAAGCCAGAGCACCGGAATCGAGGAAATTCTTATTTACATCAATGACGAGGAGGACAAAAACGAAGAAACATTCTGCGTGAAGGTCGTCTATACATAAAAAGCGACTTAGCGACAAAAGCACTCTGGCTGTCGAACAGTTACCAGTACAGCCAAAACTCCGCTGACTCTACCATTTATTGAGTGCTACACTATTATCTCCTTCACATTTCACTCTGTTATTGACTTTTTTTTTTAACGAAACTCCTTGTAGACTCGATTGTTTTGGATCCTTCTTTATCCATTCTGAAGTGAAAAGAAATGTTTTTGTTTTTTTTAAATTGTAAATTGCCCTTTTGGCGTATTGAATCTTTATTATTTTGTGAAAGATTAAGGCCTCCTTCTGTTTTCAGTTCTTCATATGTGCAATTTGACCTCAACTTGTTTTTTTTTTTAAAACAAATTGTATGTTTGTATTAATAATTTAAATGATCCCATATGTATATTTATATTTTTATAAAGTCTGATTGTATAGAATTTTTAAAATAGTCTGTGCTTTTTAAAAAATTGTTTAAAAGTGTGAGTTTTATACGTTTTTATTTCTTTGATCATTGTTTAATTACACTTTGGTCAGAACCATTAGACAGGAAACAGTGCTTACATTTTTTTTTTTTAAATCGTGAGAGTGGACTGAGTAAACTGTTA
The DNA here is from genome assembly GCA_963921515.1 of Calotriton arnoldi. Lineage (NCBI taxonomy): Eukaryota > Metazoa > Chordata > Amphibia > Caudata > Salamandridae > Calotriton > Calotriton arnoldi. The sequence goes on along the minus strand of CAWUFW010005218.1, from coordinate 514,481 downwards.
CTAAATGTAGCACTTCATGAATTTTTTACTGGAAACAAAACCTTGTTTTGCAGCCCTTTTTATGCTCACATTTGCTTACCTGAACCAAACGAGAAGAACTCCTGGCTTTGTTAAAAAACCATCATATTCCGACAATTTCAGACTGTCAAATGGTTTACATAGGATTAGTTCTTGTGTGGGGTGGCATGGTGGACAAAAAAATAATGGAACGGAAGGCTGCCCGAGTATTTTACCAGTAGCTGATTCAAACATTCCATCCACCATATTTTTATTTTCCTTAATCAAATTCTGGTTATGGCACAATAAAGTCGTTCTACAGGCATCATTTGGTATTTCTCCGTCACACAAGAGTCCATCCTTTCTCCTGCATTTTATATTAAATGTGGTCTATTCAGATATTCTACTGATGCTCCTGGAGGCTGGTTTAGAATGTCATGTCAAGGTTGAGTTTGGCATTTACCACAGTGACCACTACAGATCTTCCTTGATTGTCTGAGCTGGTAAAATATTATTCATTCACTGTACTTATCTAGTGGACAAGCTTAGATCACTGTTTTGGTAGACTCCAAGTTTGTTAGTTGGGAATGTTGCTGGCTGATTAAGGAAAGGGCACCTAGCACAACTAGCAGTGGGTGGTCGTCTTTGCTTCCTTAAATACGAGATCTATTCCATCCATTCCTTCCTTATCAGCTTACAGACCATTGACTGAGAGAAGTTGGTTCAAGGACCCACAAATGGCATCTCTTACAGAACTCCTGGCTCGCCTGGGGAACAGTGTCTCAAAAGCCCAAGAACAGTTGCTGCATGAGGCCACGAAGACCACAACCCTGTAAGTAATGCTTCTTCAGAGGCAAGCTGTACCACCTGGAGTGAAGAATAGTGCTCTCAAATATTGATCCAGTACTCAATCATGACCGAATTTCAGTCTTTCAAACTAATTCCTTTGGCTTTACATGTGCATACTTTCACGAAGAAGGCTTAATTTAATCCCGTACTACAGAAGGTGGGACTTCACAGTCAATTGTCACTGCTGTTTTTGTTGTGAACCAGCAAAAGAAAGGTTTCTTTCTTGAGTACAAGACTTAAACCACAGAACGCCACCAAGATCCTTAAAAAATCATGGTCTTCTACCGATATCTGCAATACAAATGTCAGTAAACTATACTTTCCTACACTGGTGGCAACTCTAACCCTATAGCTACTTCATAGGTGCCTCACATTCTGCCAGAGTTTCCCCCAGAACCTCAAGAAAGCAGTAATCATGTTTCATCAGGTCCCAATACTCTTTCCAGCCAAAGACCATACTCTAAATCCACTGATGTGGCTAAAGCACTGGACACTGTTGTGTGCATCTAGCTATCTGCACAGCTGAGACACATGGACCGCTAAGTATCTTTCGTTCAGAATTTTTCCTGTGTTGTGGAACGGAAATCCATTCTGTTGCATGTCAAAGAAGAACTCCTTTCCTCCTGTATCAAAGGCCATTTATACAAGCTGATTATCTCATACCTTTCTGCATCAATTTACACAGTTGATCAGCAAGTAGTTATAGTAACACTAATATTGATAACTTAAGTAGTGGTCAATATAGCTGTTTTTTGCCTTTTCTGTATGCTAGTTTACCTAATGCCAAATTTATGGAACTTAGTTGGTTAATGTAGGAAGGATGAAAGGCAGAGATTTGAACTCATGCCCTGCAATTACTCAGGTTTTAGGATTGAGCCATACACTAGTGGCCACTTTTGCTTGGTTTTAATATTTTCTTACAAACCGCTCCCTGGAAATTAAATTGAACTCTACTCCTCTGCTAACACTGCCATGAACTCTGGGTCCCTCTATGGGCAGGATGTTTCGCTGAGCATTTTCAACTTTTATAGGTTATCAATAGCTGATATTCTAAAAGAGTATAACATTACCCATGACCTCAACACCGACAATACCCAGATCTTTCTCTGGTTGGAAGAGAGACCTGGGAAACAGTATCAGGACACTTAATTGTTTGTAAATGTTCAGGCCTCCATACAGAAACGATGGTTGTGCCAGATCAGAGAGGAGACTGACATTGACATCACCGATGCCATAGACCCATTTTCTCTCCCATTTTGTCGGTGTAAATCAATGGGACCTCCTCCCACACCACTAGAAAAGACTCAAGATCATGTGGTGCCGTTTGATGCTACCATCTCGGCAACACCCCTGTGAAATCCAACATCAAAGAACGTATTCCTCCAGGACTACGAGCGCAAGATTGTCGTTGTGCATGTGACCTCATTTCTGGAGTTCTGTAGCATTTTGTACATGGTGCTCCTGAAAAATTCCCGAAGTCCAAAGCTACAATGCCAAAAGCACATCTGTCCTGTTTTAAAGATCGTGCATTGAATTCTGATAAATGACAGCTTGATTTAAGACTCTGCTCTTAGTGCACAAGGCATTGCATAGTCACTCTCTTGGCTACCTTACTATAGTCTTCCAGCCCTACCACCACATAGGTTAACTACCCAGAACTTACTCTGAGCTCTGCTCTATCCCACTGCCTTTCTATGAGTGTGGTTATAGATTGTGATGATGTCAGCGAAGAGTTCATTCAGGATTAGAACAGTCCTAAAGTATGAATGTGCGTGGACAAGAAGGTTTTCATGTTCTATCTTGGCATGGAAGTTTGCTTGCCAGCATCCAGGATTGTGTGGGCTTTCTGGAATTGTTGCTGTTGAAAAGCTTCAATTTATTGCAGGGACCTGAAAGTTTAGTAGAGTGATAGTTCTTTAGAAATAATTGCGGACTGCTCGAAGGCTCTGTGTATGAAGTTTGTGGAGAGTGTGGTACAGATGGTATTATACACTGGTATGACAATGTTCCACATTCAAAGTTTATTCAGTTGAGCTGAATTTTTAAAAGAAATGTTTTACGTAGATTCATGCAGTACAAGGTGACATCATGAGTTCAGATGGATACAACTTTCCGCAAATTCCTTATATGAATATATCCCTTAAATGGGTCTTGCAACTTTTTCCCCAGCAGTAGCTCCTCAGAGATGCCAGGTGGTGCCATGCAGCTGCATCAGTAACTTGACTTAAGGCATGTCACAACAACAGGGTATATAGGCCCTGTGAGAAGTTGGCCTGGTATATGCTGTCCACTAATTAAGGTGGGCACCTTGTACCAGTCCAAACGACCCTTATGATGTATGAGGTCAAAGATAACCTTTAGAAAGCTATCCTAGTGGTAGCTGTGGAGAGCAGCCTTCAGGCTTAATCTTGAAGGAATGTAAAGCAGCTTGTTTTACCAGAATATCAACTTTAGTATTAACTAAATGAAAGGAGAACCACACAGTAGTTATAAAAATATGTATTTATTTATATAACACTTTCTAGTATCCTCTACACGAGGATACAACACAAAGCACACACTACTTTAGCAAGGAAACAGTTGTAAGTAGCACAATACACAGTGAGCTCCAGGGGGAGACCAAACCATATACTAAAATAGTGGTATAAGAACCACGACTGGAGTCGAGACAGTGTCTAGAACACGTAGAATCGCTGGGACTCCAAGGAACCACCCAAGGTGAGTAGAAAGGGACCCCACGGAGGACGGGTGCAGTGTGCTAACACGACCGCGGGCTCCGTACAATTCTATGGGGAAGTCGCGGTTGCAATTTTAATGTTTAAGGACCCTTCTCGGTGGACTTCGAGGAAACCCTTTGGAACTTAGGAGGTTGGAGAGCCACCCCACCTGTGGATACCGTAGTACCCGAGTTACCTATCCCAGAGGAGCCGGGTGCATAGGCCTGGAGTGGTGTCGGAAACCGCCGTCATTTTCAATGGAGGGTTGCAAAGAAGAGCTGCTGCCGGGAAGGAAGAAAGTGTCCGTAGGAATCCAAGGGTGGATTTGTGATGGAAGGAACCTGAAAGCAGAGGGGACAGAGTCTGGGTCACTTCAGGGTGACCAGGGGCTCGGTAGACGAATGCCCACCAATGTCGGTTGCTTCAGGTGTGAAGAAGGGATGCTTGACTCTGCAGCCACGAGGTCCAGGAAACGTCGAGGACAACCCGGAGCCAGATGCGAGCTGTCCCATGAAGGATGTCGAGTGCTGAGGGGTCAGTGTCCGGCTGGAGCACCAACAAGCCTTGGCAACAGCAACCCACGCAGGAAGGTCAAACAGGTTACGGTGTGGACCAGCAAGGTCCAGGGGACTCAACAAGCAATGGGGAGTCAGGGCATGTCTGGAGCAACCAGAGAAGCCCAATAGAAATCAAGATGGCCCTCAAGAGGACCCACAGGTCGAAGGACCAGGAGTCGCGAGGGGACCTTGAGCAAGATCACAAAGTACCAGCCCACGGAGCACTCGGTGCGAGGAGGCCGGAGTTCTTTGGTGGAAATACTGCTCAGGGTCAGGTCTACACGGAGTCCAATGCACAAGCTCGGGAATCGCCAACAAGCATATGCACTTGCAAATGTACACGGTGCACAGGGGTTCGGGTTATGCGGTCCCCACGAGGGATACTGGCCTCAAACTCGGTGAGAGGGTAGCTCGACCTCAGGGAACTTCGGAACCCACTTCCTGTGTTGCTGGAGCCTTCGGAGTCCGCAGAAGCTCAGGATCAGCAGACCGGTCAGTTGCATTGCTATGCCTGTGAATGCAGGGGAGTGACTCCTTCACCCCAAGGGAGATTCTTCGGTTGTCCTTAGTGCTCCACAGGTCCTGCACGGAGCCTGTATGATGCAAGGGCACAGACGATGCTTTGGAGGGAGAGGGAGATGAAGTCGGGCCCAGTCGAAGTCCAGCGAAGTCTAGAGTGTCCAGACGGTCGAGGGTCAGTGGTTTCTTGTTGCAGAATCTTGTCCACGTAAAATCTAAAGTCTTACAGCCAGGTAAGCCCTTATGTACACATGGGAGAGGGTTGAACAGATTCAGGGGACCCTCCTAGGGGAGGGTCTGGACAGAGGGGAGGTTACTCCCATGTCCTTTGTCCAGTTTCACACCAGAGCAGGAGCCAACGGCTCCCAGAACTGGTTTGAGCTGGACTATGCACAGGGACACCAAATGTGTCCCAGGTGCAGACTTTCAGGCACTGTGGAAGTGCACCCACCCATGCCCAATACACTAAATCCTGTCTGGGAGGTGGTCACACCTCCCTATGACAGGATGCCTATTGTGCTGCCTTCCTCTGCTCGAGCTTGGCTCAGCAGCAGGAGGGCAGAAATGTGTCTCTGGTCGGCAGCATCCATTTTGTGCTGACCGGGTCGAGAAGGCTGGCACCGGAAAGACCAGTGACCCCACAAAGCTCGCTTCAGAAGGGTAGAATCATACCTCCCACACCCGTTACTGGTGTGGAGGTATGATTCCAAGGTGTTTGATACCAAACACAACATGTTTTGTTTCAGCTGTTTTCGAGATAGCTTTTACCGCGAGGTTATAATACACCTCTACCTATATGTCTGGCTGAGTCATAGACAACCCGGGAGAATGGTCTCCGAAGGCTGCAGAGGGGCTCTGCTCATGCAGGGGCACCCTCTTACGTAAAACCCAGCACCCTGCCTTCAGGATTGTTAAGGCCTGCTATAGGGGTGACTTATAAGTTTTAAGTGTAGTGACCTATAGATATAGTGAACCTATATCTAAAGTAAGTGGTGCAAGCACCAGCTTACACAGGCTGCAATGGCAGACGTGTAGTTCCATTTTGCATGGCCTCTCATGGGTGGCATAATACATGCTTCAGTCCATGGGAGGCCTCTGGGGTATCTATGCCCTGGGTACATGGGTACCATATACTAGGGACTTGTAAGGGTACTCCAGTATCTAATCTGGAGTGTACCAAAGTACATGGCATAACATTTTAGGGAGAAAGCAGATAGACTGGGGTCCTGATTAGCAGGATCCCAGTCAGACTAGTCAAAAACCAGCAAAACAGGCAAAATGTGGGGGTAACTATACAGTCAGATTCTACCTTCCTACAGGCACCCCCTCCATTCTGGCATCAGTTCTTGGCTTTTCATGCCTCCTTAATGTGATCCAGAGCTCTCTCTGTTTCACCATGAAAATTCCTCACTTTATGACAAAGACAAGGTCAAATGTCTCCTAATATTTCAAGGTTTATACCTTTATGCAGATGCTTCAAGAAGATATCCTTGTTGGATCCACATGACGTCTTTGTAGTGTTTTGGGCTCGGAACTCAGCACTTCGGCATGTAAATCCTGTTCATTGCTGCAGCCGAAAGCCATCAGGAAGCACAAAGCCAAGCTATTTTTGGCCAAGGCCTGCAAAGACATGCTTAAGTTTCTCTCCTACTACAGGTACGTCTTTTGACAGGGAACTACCTTTGAAAAGATATCCCACAAAAAAAACAAAAAATGCTAAAGGAAGGAGAAGTCCTCTTCTTCCTCATGGAAGCTTTCCTGCTAACGAGATTGTTCGGAGTCTTGGAGCTGTCCCTTCATGCTCTTCCTTGTCCTCTGAGCAAATTCTGAATCTGCAGTAGATTCAGCTGGACTTTCTGACTCCATCAGCCAGCAGCAAGCAAGTCAAAGCCTTTCATCAGGACATGTTGAACATTCTAGAATGGTTCTATTACTTTGGGGCTAATCCATAGCACTTGGCAACTTTGGTGGCTCTCACCCTTTTTGACCCCAGACCTCCACATCTGCAAGCCTCGGCACCTAAGAATAAGTTGGGGACTACGACATCCATCCTCTGCCATTCCTTTGCAATCCCCTATGTTGCCCTTGGAGAGAAAAGTGTTCAGAGTTGTTACTAGCGCCACCACTGAAGATGGCTGAAATGATCTAAGTGACACAAGAGAAGGCCAGAACGTTTCTTAGTGAACAGGCTCTTCTTAAGGCCCAGAAATGTGCCCCGATGGAGGAAGTATCATGGACTCAGATATCATTGGCAATCTCAATAAGCAGGGTAAAAACGAGGTCCTGAGGAAAGCCTACTGACCCTTCCCGGGCTATATCAAGGCTGAAACATGGCGACCTATCGGATGCCTGGGAACATTAATTCCTAAAACCATCACACTGATCTATTTTAACCTAGCCCTAGATCCCAGAATAATACATTTATTTCAATGGATTTAAAGGCTATTTTAACACACTCACTCAACCCTGCCTTCACTCACTGCTACCACTTAAAGAGCTCCACTTACAAACTTGTCGAGCTAACCCATTCACGTTCAGTGTCTGGGTGAGGGTCCAATGATGAAGCATTGTCTCGGATACAGGCAAGACAGACACTGTCACAAATAACTGGGTCTCCCCTCTCCTTGTGTTTATTGCATAGTAAAATAGGGAAGCTGAGGGTATACCCTTACCATGTACTTCTCACTCCTCTTCGGTGTATAAAGATTATGAGCAGCGCACAGCTGTAGGAGATATAAGGGACATTGTCCAACCTTTGAACCTCGGAAACAACTGTAACTTTTTCAGTGGTCGACAATTTGTTATAGATAGTATTAACAATTCACTCAACATAAGGACTATACATTAAACGAACCACAGACATAGACAGCACAGGCTTAAGCATGGCAGAAAATCTTGGGTTAACATTTACAGACGAGGATGTAGACAAGACAGACACTGTCACACATAACTGGGTCTCCCCTCCACACAGGTGGAGGGTCAGGTAAAAAACAGACAAAGTGGAGAGATGCGCAATCTTATTGTGTTGTGTAATCTGTTAAAGATTAATCTATCCATGAATGAATCCACCATTTGGGCTGTATCTAGCACATGCCCATCAGGAAAAAGATCCCCAAAGATGCGGAGACTATGTCTGGCAAAGGTGTGTTGCACAAGCCCTTCAGCCATTAACGGTAGCCAGGGATTGGATGTAAGGGGCAAGTCAGGGGAGTACAGAGAGGTGAAGCCCAGTGCCCCACAGAGCTTTGGCCATGCCCAACACGTAGCGGATAGTGTTTGGATATCTGTGGGGTCCAATTGGAGGCCTCTTGGCAATAGGGTGTTCAGAGGCAAAGGGGCCGCCAGGTCCCATTCTGGTCTGGTATAGGGGATTCTGGCATCCAGGTGAAACCAATAGTATGCGAAATGCGTGTTGGTGACTATGTAATAGATATGGAAATCAGGGACGCCAAACCTGCCACGTTCGTATGGAATGGTAAGAGTGTCACATGCTATCCTTCCACCATTTGGGAGTTAACCACCTTAGAGCGCTGGATCATCCAGCTTGTCCACAAGCATATGCCCAATCTTTCCTGTCTCTTTCCGTCCCTCCATCAGTACATTCTGTCCAATTCACACTTCAATTCTGGAGGTTGAAGTCCTTGTCTGCTGCAAAAAAGGACATAAAAGTGGTACCTCTGGAAGAAAGGGTCATGAACTTTCTTGCCCTTCATTTCTTTATCCCCGGGAAGAATGGAGCTCTGAGACCCACCCCAGAACTCCTCCCTATGAACCTGTTCTTTGGGCAGGTCAGGTTCAAAATGCTGTGGGGACTCACACTTACTCAAGTGCTTCTTCTAGTCCTACAGGTCTTACATCTGCTCGGCCTCATGGCTTTGTGCATCCTGCTTGTTCTGCATGCCAGATGGTGAATGAGGGTCCTGCAGTGAGTCACTGCAATGCCAGTGGCTCAAAACCAAGAAAATCTCTCGGTTTAGGTGCAGATTTACTAGTCCGTTCACCTGAACTTGCCCTGGTTGATTGACTCTGCCAGCCTTGAGGTTGGTCGTCTGTTAATCCATTTCCAAGTGCAGATTTCCATAAAGGGTGCCCATCTTGCAATGGGTTAAAAAGTTAGAGATAGCTTAAGGTCAACTCTGCGTAAGGTCAAACCTGGGTTAGCAGACCATCTGTGGTCCCAAATATAAAAAATAGTTATATATTTGATTGGAAAATGACACTTTCTTCCTGTCCTCAGTTTCGGGTTTTTGGCCCTACTTTGTTCCTTTAATCTGAGCTCTCTGATTGGCGGTCCACAGCTTATGAAAATCTGTTGCAACCACCGTTACAGGAGGGGGGCTCGGTCCCAGAATAGTAAGGTAAAAAAAGTAAAGACCAATGAGCAAATCAGGGACGTTTCCCCTGGACTCCTCTTTGGTCTCCTGAAGCGTTCATGGCCCTGAGGATTGGATTCTGTCCAACAAGTGTCGACAAATCTCTAAGAGTTTGTGAATCTATATTGGAGTTTGTGAACCCTCGTCCCAAAAAAATGAAAAAAAGTTCAAATAAAAAAATGTAAATGACCATACCCTCCCTTGGCCACCTAAAGGTAGTGTGCAGGGGTTGTTGGCTGCCTGTGGCTGGTTCAGTTGCATTAGACCAGGCCCTAAAGCCCACCCCTGCATGCAACAGAATAATTTCAAAGATGTTGGATGCTGTATATCATGAAAAAACTGAAATTCACTGAAAAACCTGCCATTGAATTGATGGTATGATTAGGATTATCACACATTAATATATGTTTAAAAGCCTACCTCTGAAATTCACTTTAATAAACACAGTTAAATTAAAGTTAAGGTTACAAAACCAAACCTAAAATCAACTGACATGCACCTGTAATCGGTAACTCCCCAAACCATAACTTGCATAACTGCCATGCAAACCATACCTTGCACACCAAATGCAATGCTTAAGACCTCATAATATATATACCAGTAAACACCAGAACCTAAAAACATAACATTATTAAATAACAACACATATTCAAACCCAGGGGTCTCCAACTTTGTGTGTAGGGAGAGCTACTTCTGGTCTATGAAAATCGCCATGAGCTACTAAACCCCAAGCAACTTGCGCATTTTTCCAAGAGACCCCTCACGCCCAGTTTCATGGACTCTTTGAGCCTAATTTCTTCAGAGCCCATTCTGTGATTTGAACAAAATACTTAAGAGTTCCCTAGAAACACGGATTACTACACTGCGCTATATATTTGCCTTTGCATGACTGTAAAAGCAGTTCAGTGCAGGCAAGCACCTTGGATTTTTGTGTTGGCTGCCACCGTGCTTTATTATTAAAGGCAGGAAGATTTAAAACACGGTAGCCAGGGCCGGCTTTAGCGCTGGTGGCGCCCAGTGCGACAATGCTTGTTGACACACCCAGTGACCACCTCCGCTAGGGATTCCTTCATAACCATCCTTTGACAGTGCCCCTCAAGCCTCCAGTCCATAACCACTCTCTCTCAGATGCATTTAATTCGTTTTATAGTGCCACTCCTACCAGTGTAAGGTGTCAGAACACTTTACATCACACAGATTTCGCAGAGACAATCAATCAGTGAAATATTACATAAGACAGAGGACAAGAAGGTATAGGAGTCACAGGTCATCCATACTGGTAGGCAGGATAGTTTGAGTGCTTGGTCAGAAGAGGCAGAAACATAGAATTTAAAACCTAACACCATGGTTGGGGGATTCTCTTTAATATTAAGAAATGATTTCTACCCAAATGAACTTATTTTGCAACATTAGGATAATGAAAAACTGGGGGAAATCATAACGGTGCAGCCAGCCTATACCTTGCAGTTTACATGCAGCTCTCTGATAACAGTTACTTGCTCACTGTTCTACATTAGGATTTTAACTCATAAAGAGCTAGCAACAATATGGTCTCTCTGACAAAAGTAGTAACCAACTGGCCTATTTACATTATGTTATATATGCAGTTTGTGTTCTGCAAGTTCTTTGCAGCAGGCATATTAACCCTCTGTGCTACCTTACGATGAGTAAAAACTTCCTTTACAGATTATTACACAAACCTCTGATCTCTCTGTCTCTCGTTCCAGGAAGTACATTAATCGCCCAGCTAATTTGATATTTTTATTGTTGGCTGAAATTTGCTGGAGGCCAGGAACGCAGCAGCAGGTGCTTTTCCATAATATTGGCGTCCCCACAGAAGTCAGCACCAGGTGGTACCGGTCGCGCCCCCCCTAAAGCCAGCCCTGGTGGTAGCAGCACAGTACAAAGATACAAACCCACAACTCTCCTCTGCTGAAGGCTCCTCGCTTTTTACCAATCACAAGAAGTTTCCATCCAAGCTATTATGCATCACTCAGGTAGTGATAAACAGTAAAGGTCCTAAAATAAATCATTGCAGACAAAACTCATCAAATACTTCCAACCTAGAAACGTATGTTGCGGGCTAGCACAGGGTATAATAATTCCAGCATACAATAAAATGTGGTGGCAATACTTTCTCCATACAGGCCTTTAAATTAGGAAATGCATTCCAGGCAAAGGTACGAGCCATTCAGACTCATCTAGAAAGCAGAAGAATGGTTAAGAGCTGGTTATTCCAAATGTGATTTCCAGGAAACATAAGTATGTTTTGTCTTCAAAGACGAGTCAATACAAATACGGGCTCAACTCTATCGCTGGACAAACATCTTGCCCGAAGTCTTGTTTGAACAGAACATAATAGAAAGCCCAACACACCCTCAAAGATAGTAGACTCCTTAAAATATCCACCTGCTCAAACCCTATATGCAAGGACTTTAATTTTGAACGTCTGCTGCCCCTGTGCTTTATTACTGTTAAGGCAGATGTAAAGCACGGTGGCAGCTGATGATAAAATCAATGGTCCTTGCATGCTCTGAACAGCTTTCACAGTCATGCACAGGCAAATATATAGCACGGTGTAGTAATCAGTGAAAGGCTTTCACTGATTACTACACTGCGCTATATATTTGCCTCTGCATGACTGTGAAAGCTGTTCAGTGCAGGCAAGCACTTTGGATTTAACATTGGCTGCCACCGTGTTAACTGACAGTGCCTGCAAGGATCTTTGATGTTAACGTCGGCTGCCACCGTGCTTTATTCCTTAATGCAGATGTAAAGCACGGTGGCAGCCGATGTTAAAATCAAAGGTACTTGCATGCACTGAGCCGTTTTCACTGACTACTACGCGAAGGCAAATGAAAGCGTGGTAAAGTCAGTGAAAGCGGATTAGTGCAGGCAAGAACCTTGCATTTTAACATTGGCTGCCACCGCGGTATCGGCCCAGTGCCTGAAACGACTTTTAATTTTAACGTTGCCTGCCACTGCGCTTTATTACTGAAGGCAGATCTAAAGCGCAGTGGCAGCCAACGTTAAAATCAAAAGGCCTTGCATGCACTGAGACTCTGCTACTGCTCGGTCAGAGGCCCACTTACCTCACAGCTGCTCCGAGAGGCCCAAATGGAAATTAATGTGACGCTGGGTGCCAGCCTGGGAAAGACAGGTGGCGCATGACTAAGAGGAAGAACGTCACGTTCTTCAGCCCGCCCCGCCCCAGCTAAGCTCCCTTCAGCCAATCAGAGCAGCTGGTTTGTGTGAGGGTGGGCAAGGGCTGATAGCTGTCAAAGACAATGAAGGGGTACAAAATAAAATTCTTAAATGACGTCTCAATAATTAGATAGCAGCGCAAGCTACTCCCAAAGGGTCGGCGAGCTACCGGTAGCTCGCGATCAACCGGTTGGAGACCCCTGAATTAAACAAACTGTTCCTGTTTTGCAAAACGCCTCTTGTCTTCTGTTTTTTTGAAGGAGTTTGAACCTGAGCAATACAGGTGCAGAGCAAAGGCATTCGTTAGTGAAAAGCACATTGTATTTCAGAGATAGAGAAGCAAAGAAGAGCTGGCAAGGTCAAATAATTTTAATGAAGAACAAAGGGATTGTTACCAGTTGGTACTATCAGACGCAGGGAGGAACAAAGGATGCTTTGGCAGCGGCAACTGGAATATGGGAGTAGTGTTCAAGGCACCAAGTTCTTTTCTGGGAACTGGAAAACATATTATGATGTGTATGAGGTCATGTTTTCTCGGATGTTCTTTGTGCATTTTAATTAGTGAACCCACCTTAGGTTTATTCAGATTCCCTTTAGACTTGGAGAGGTACAGAACTCTCTTGACATCTGATTGTGTGGCTTCATGCTATACATGATTATTTACTTATAGAACTTCTACAGAGGTTCTAATGCTGACACCTTTCTTGCTACCTTGCTACCTTGCTTCAATAGGGTTTCCCTATCCTTAGGTTAGTGTAGGGCTTAATAGATGCTGCAAATCTTTTCCATGTATGGGGAGAAGGATTACAACCATTCGACGAGCAACCAAACTCTTTTCCGTATTTTCTGTATTGCAACTACTGAGATCCTTATATGTTCTTTACTATTGAGGACCAATATTGTAAGACTCTTTGGTCTCCCTTTGGTTATTTTATACTTTTCTATGTTTTTTAGACTGATTTATATTAGTCTCACTTTGAGTTTGTAATAAACCTTTTAACATCAAGTTACTGACTCAGACTTTTATTGTGTGGTCCTAATGATCACACGGTACGTTAAGATTTAAATTGTTGTTAACCCCTCTTCCTCTCAGGCTACTACAAAGGTCTATTGACCACAGTTGAATTGGAAGAAGCAGCCCAGAACGTTATCACATCCGCAGCCTCTGGGGTGCAAAGGCCCCCGAGCTTCAGGGGGACCTCTGCAGCACTGTGCACAGGCATCGGGCCCCTGGCCTGAGAGCTCCTGACTGGGTCCAGGGGGGCCTCCATGTACTTTGCAGGGGGCCCCCTCAAGTTTCATTACGCCACAGCTGCACCATAGTGCTGGGCTCGCTGACCAATATGCTTAGTAGCAGACTTTGGGATGGGTGAGTAGTGCCCATACCTGTATGCCAATCTTCAGAGGGGTGCACAGAGATGTCTTGCATTAAGGTCATAAATGCATCAGTCTCTCTCCAACCTGGCTTCAGTGATTTAGCTCAAAATGCTTTAAAGGTAATCTTTTTTTCTATATTCTGCAAACACACATTTAAAATCTATTTCACTCCCTTCCTTTACCTCCCATCTCCCTCTCACCTATTTGCCCTCTTTTCCTGACCCTCAACAACAACCTGGCAACAGCATGAAGGAGCTAAGCTTTGGGTTATTCAGGTGAAGTGGGGGAGGAGCATAGATGTTTGAGTTCAGAGGCCAGTGATTGCTTTGGTGTAATCAGTCTGGCATTGACCTGTGAATGCAAAAGGGGCCCCTATTGTCTCATTTTAATCACCATACGCAGTATAGTTGCCAAATTAGGTTCCACCCAGGGCATTGTCTGAGCAAAGGTCAGCCCTGGTTGTATTTAGTGGTAAGTAAACACCAAGGCGCAGAGGCAAAAGACAATAAGAGCACAACCATGGTCCTCACACCCAACATTGAAACACTTTTTACATAAGTTACATGACACATGTGCACTCCTTCATACAAACCACTCCCATGGAGTAGCATGGTACCATTCCACAAACGCACATTGGTGCAATGTGAGGGGTTAGAAGGACTATATAAATGCAACTAAGATACAACATGTGTCAGCCCATGGGCCAGCTCACTACAGGTGGAGAAGTGGTTTACAGACTGGAGTATAGGTGCATATAGATAACTAAAGCCATGTTTAAAACCATCTAATTGATGGTATGAGGCAAAGACAGTGCTTTATGTGAATGGGTGGTTGCAAGTGGGGCTATCCAGCACTCATTTTTGGGGACCTACCCTTATTTTTCCTCATTAAAATTTGATCCAGCACAAGAGAGCTAAAAATACACAAGGGGGGAGACGGAGAAAGAGGAAAATGGGAAAAAATATGACAAACAAAGACAACAAGAACCGCAAGAGTGAGAGAAAGAGGCAGGGGATGTCTGGTAGTGGATTAAAGAGGCATGAGGGGAAATCAATACTAGCCAACCAGAGGAAAACTTTGTAACCCGGCACTTATTCTTTAACATTTTAAGCATTTGGTGGCGATATTAACTTGTTGCCTCGGTTGGTTTTAGTTTGCACTTGATGTGAACCAGTTTCAATACAGGAGCATGACATTTTTAAAAGCTTAATTTTAGTTCACACTGGATTTTCAAAAGGGAGAGAGGGAGTTTGATTATTGCTTTGCATTGTATTTTCACAATCGTGTGTGCATTGACTGATCTCGTTCAAATTATATTTTCACAACAATAACCACTCTCTTACAAAGATAGCTAGAACTGTGCATGTGCTTATTGGAATACGAAATGCAGACTGAAAAGGAAACTTTGAAAAGTCGGCATAAAATGAAACAAGCATTGGTAATGCATTGGGTTCGCCTATGTAATGAATAAAGAGCTGTTTTCATCAATAATCGTCTGGGAGAAGGAAAGAGCTTCCTGACAGATAGCACAGGAGTGGAGAGGATGTGGTGCAACGGCCAGAGCTGCTGACTCGAGAGCTGGGGATCCTGGTTCGAGTCTCGGCAGCGCCGCACAACAGCCTGTGATTCTATGCAAATCACTTAATCTCTCTGGGTGATAAATTGTTATATAAATATGCTGCAAGAGTAAAAGGCAAAACTTTATGACCATATAGTACCACCAAAGTGGATGTTAACAGTATTTCGGGCGTCGGGAAACTGATAAGAGAAGCAGATGAGCAACAAGCATTGGTAAATGCAGGAAAATATTCTACAGCCAATAGAAATGGAGGAAAGGTAAGTGGCATACACAGGAACCAATAGAAGCCAGGAAAGAGAGGAGGCGGGCTGAAAGTCCCTTTTAAGTTTATATTAGAAAGAATAGATTTGTCAAGCACAGCGCAAGTGCTGTGCAGGCGAAACCTAAAAATGTCTTTTAAAAATACGTACTCTACTTCTGACCCTCACTGTGAGAATTCAGTGCGGGCTGACCACAAACCTTTAACAGTTTAAAGCCAGACCTATTGGCATTGACAATGCTTGTTAACATTTGTGAAAGGCATTTAAAAATACTGAAAACTGTTGGTGTGCTGGCAGAACACAGATAGTAGTCTCTACTTGTAGCAAGCGGCGGAGCAGTTTTAAAGAAACAGACCTGAAGTCCATTTCATGCTTTGCTTAAAGAGAGAGTGGCTGGTGGTGTGGAGTAGCAGTCTCTGAGGGCATAAAACACTCTCACGTTTCTCACAGAGTAGCAGTCGCACACTACAGACAGTGCTCTCATCCCTCAAAAAGCACTAGTCTCACACTGCGAACAGCACTCTCATACCCCTCACATGCTCGTATTACACTGTAATTCAAGTGCTCTCACATGTCTGACTCAATGGACCTCTGGTAATGGCTTCATTACAGCAAGCTCTTTTGTTTGACATGAGGGATCTCTAGTAAAGCCTAAGGTACTGCAGCGATTGGCACAATCCTTGCACTGACATAATGAGCCTGATTCACAAAAGTTAACTTTAACGTTTGTGGAAGTTTACTACTTTTAGTTATTCACAAACTACATGCAAAGTTCTCTGTCCCAATTGTGGAGTCTCCAGGTGCAGAGAACTCTGCACACATAGAGGCAGATTTACAAGAAACTGACCCATCTGTAGAGATGCGTCAGTTTCCTTGCGCCACCATGGATACGCTGTATTTACAATACGGCGCACCATGGCGCAAGGCTTGGCAGATGTCAGAAATTCTGACGCATCTGTTGGCCGAAAAGTCACGCATTGCTAGAGTCGTGTCGCAAACATGACGCAACTCCAGCAATGCATGTTGAGGCCTATACTGATTGTACTGCGTCACTCCTTACACCTGCTTCAAGCAGGCGTAAGGTTTTGACGCAGTGGTGTCCTAGAAGTGGCGCAGTGAAATCTTGTAGATTTCACTGTGTGGTTTTTACGAGGCCTTCCTGCGTGGGAACGCCCACCATGCATACATTATACCTGACGTGGGTATAATGTGACGCAGGGCTTTACAAGGTGACGCATCTCCCTAGATGCGTCACATTGTAAATTGGCCGCGTTGTTGGCGCTGCCGCTTTGTCAAAAAAGTGATGCAACAGTGGCGCAAAGTGTCGCAAGGGGCTTGTAAATCTGTCCCATAGGGGCTTACTTACAAGCCCCTTGCGCCGCCGGTACCTCACTTTTTCCCATTTTAAAAGTGACGCACCGGCGGCGCAAAGGGCTTGTAAATAAGCCCAATAATATAGAGTGCAGAGTCATTAAACACCGCATGCAGTTTGCGAATACCAAAATGTATTCAACTCACACAGATGTGTAAGTTTACCTTTATGAATCAGGCCAGTGTTGGCCTACTGTGGGCATTCCTAAAATAGCAAGATCTTTTGACCCTGTCAGTGCATCTTGTACAAAGGAAACGACGGATGTATGTAATACTGGAAGTCAAGGACTGCAGAACCGTCTTTAGCCAAATAGAACATTTTCCAGGATGGATTTTAGATCTTCTGGATGACATTTATTTGGGGAGATCAAAGAAAGAAAGCTTACACAGAAAGTGACTCTAGAAAAGATGTTCTTAAATACTTTTTTCTCCAGAATCAATCAGAAAAAAACGCGATAGCGTCTCGCCTATCAAGTCTCAAAAGGCGCACCTGTGTGAGGTCAAACCTCACTTCCTCCATTTACTTTTAAAGATGCCCTTCAGCAAAACCACCAACCTGAACTTATTATGTAGTTGTCGCGTTGTTGATGGATAGGTATTTAGAACATATTCTCCCTGGCTCTGTAATGTTTTACTAGCTCAATAAAACTGTATAATATCACTCTATCTCAACACACCATCAAAGGCGCTCACTCAAGCCCATTTGCCGCTAGAACCACATTCCTTGTAGCTGAAGTTATCAGATTGGGAGATAGCCAAGCAATTTTAGAATAATCTGACATGGTGTAGTGCTCATGTGAAAAACCACGCTCAGGGGTGCTGCCCCGTCCTTTTAAATCAACCACCATTAATACCAACTGTTCAGTCCCACTTGGACCAACTAATTTTAACTTACACTACTAAATCTCTTTCACAGCATCACCACAACTTCTCATCTTTTGCATGATGTTGGCTACTGATACATCACATCGGTCTTTATTGTTATGATGTCTCAAACCTAAATGTGGAGATATTCTTATTATTAATTATATGGCAGTCACACAATGTGTGCAGTGAGAACAACTGTAGATCAATGATAAACACATTAAAGTGTTAATAGGCTTGGGGGAAAAGTTCATGTATTTCGTACCATAGCACAAAATTGACCTTTGCACTATTGTATGCACTGACCCCTTCAATGACAAGGGTATTGCTCAGACTACTTACAGGTAATCTTCAGTACTCCGAGACATAGTCGTCATCGTCACAGACCTACCCCCACCTTATATTTATACCTCTTATATATTAGTGATTTTGTATGCTTTTGTAGAAAGAGGGGCAGTCCCTTCTTTATGTCAGTGTACTGTGAGCAGAGTTCTAAGGTATCATTTGCTATACAGGCACTGGTTTTGTGTTTTTAGAGCGTTAACATGGTGTCCTCCTGATGCAGTAGCCTCATTAGTAAGGAACTGGGAAGAGGAAGAAAGATAAGCAGGTAACAAGTGGCCTCCTGACTTCTTCAAGGAACATACCATCGAAGAACGCCTTAGGGTGAAACAAATCGAATGTACCTGGCAGCTGCCTTTAGTTTAAAATCAAGTTAACATGTCAATGTTGCCATGCCATGCACAGAGGCTTCTTGGACATTTGAAATAAATGACCTCTTACCTAACTGCCAATGTATCCTCAAGAAGAAGAATTTCCTCTACATTCTTCTATTGGACCTATACTAATTCACCACTAATCCTTTTTGGGATCCAGAGTAGCGTGCTAATCGCCGAAAAGCGCTTCAACACCTCGTCAGGGGTAATAAGCGCTATGCAAATGCATTTACAATTACAGTGACTGGATAATAGTGCCATATTTCTCTTCTTATTCATGCTTACTTCAAAAACTTTAGAATCAGGGCAACTTCCAGGACATCTTTCTTGATTTTTAAGTTTAGTTATGCCAATAACATGGACTTGATCAGGTTACCTGGTAATACTTTGATTGATAGACTTTATTTTAATTTAATTGCCATGATATTATGTAAAAATTGAGAAACAATTATGAAGTATCCCAATACCAAGACAATAGAATGAAGAAGAGTCAAAGAAGAAAAGTAAAAAGTAAAGAATGCTTATTTGAAGTAATAATGATGAAAATTTATCTTTGGAGTTTTTTTCTTTTTCATAAATATCTCAGCAGCGCTGGGTTAGGATAAGACATAGAAATATGGTAAAGCTGGATGTAGTATTTAGGGTTAGGGCTGTGTTCTCATTGTTTCTTTTTCCTGTTCCCACCCACCATACCTTTCATGTGTGAACTGTCTTCTGCACTTAGGCAGGTGGTAGTGGTGCAGATGGATCACCAGCAAATTGTTTTTGAAGTGGAGCCAGATGATATTCTGCTCTTGGAAACCAATCAGCTTTCCCTCCTATCAGTAAAGTAGGGCACTGTTAGAAATTGGGTTGTAGGTTGACTGGGGTATGAGCCAAGTCAAGCAGCAACCACAATCCTAGTCAGGGTAAGAAGCAGGCAAACCCTAAACTAACCTGTGCTTATCCTCTCGTAGCTTGGCACAGAGGATTCAGGCTTAACTTAGAGGCAATGCGTCAATGTGTCAAACAGTAAAACAGTGAAAACACCACACAAAATGATTCTACACCAGGTTAGAAAAATAGAACTTCATTTAATACATAAAACCAGACCAAAATGACAAAACCCAATAAGCAGAACTTGAGATATGAATTTCTAAAGAATAAACTGTAAAATAGCACTAGAAGTAATAAGCGCTTACTTGGCGTATCAGGTTGTGCCAGACCAGCACAAAATCAAATGTCTAGGCCGACCGCGATGGAGCGTGGGCCGCATACAGGGACACAGTGAGGCCAGCTGAACAAAAGTACCTTCATCCAGGCTGCGTCGATGTTGAAGAGGACGGGTGCAGCCAAAGTGATGTGTCTGTGTCGACCCACGAAGTGGTGGCGATGCACCAATCCTGATCCGGACAGCAGCGGCACTGCGTTGGCTCTGATGAGCAAAGAACTGCGATGCAGAGATTCAGCATTGTCGATGAGGATGCTGTTGATGGAGATACGGAAACCTTGCTCCAGGAAGAGCGTCGCACAGTGGTACTTCCGAAGGCAATGCCTCGGAGCCGATCCACGCAGCAGAGGAGATGCGCCAGTTCTGGTCCACGTGACAAGAACAATGCGCCGGTTCTGATCCATGCAATAGTCGCGATGCGCCAGTTCTGATCCACGCAACGGTGCCGATTCGACAGAGGATGGGTGGGATTTTATGGAGCATGCACCTTAGACCCACTTCCAATGGTCCAGGACTGGGGTGACACCACTTGGCAGGACAGATAGATAGCAGAGTCCAGGTGCAGAAGCCGGTAAGTTGGAAGTCTTTTATGTCCCTGAGACTTCAGATCAGGAGGCCAGCCAGCTGGCCCTTGGAGTCACTCTGGGTTCAAATGATGCAGGTCCAGTCCTTCTCACTCATGCAGGGGAACGGCAGGCAGCAGGGCGGCACAGCAAGGCAAGAGTCCAGCAGAGTGGCAGTCCTTCAGCAGCACAGCAGTCCTCCTTCCTGGCAGAGTCTTCACAGGTCCAGAAGTACACTGAAGTGTTGGTGTCAGAAGTCCATCACTTAAACCCAGTTGTGCCTTTGAAGTGCACAGAGGTCCGTCCTTCCTTCCTGTCCTGGTTCCAGACTCACTATGGGGGGGGGAGGTATGCAGCCCTTTGTATGGGGACAGGACAGCCTATTCAGGTGTGACGGTGGGTCCTGCTCCTCCCTCCCCTCCTGCGAGGATGGCCCATCAAGTAACACATAAGCTCCCACTGTGTGTAGCTGTCTAAGGGGAATACACAAAGCCCAGCTGTCACCCTCCCCAGACGTGTATCAGAGACCGACAGAAGGCACCAAATGGCTAACGTAAAAAAATGCCAACTTTCTAAAAATAGCAGTTTCAGAATTGCAATTCACAATCTAACTTCACCATAAGTTTGGATTTTCAATTGTGATTCCAGAGACACCAAACTTGAAAAGTCAATATCCTCACAATTTGGAATTCTACTTATAAAATAGAATAAAGTAATCCCAATGTTATCCCATGGGACAGATAGGCCTTGCAGTAGTGAAAAACAAATTTGAAATACATTGCACCCTGCCCTCTGGGTTATCCAGGGCCTACCTTAGGGGCGCCATATGTAAAACAAAAGGGAAGATTTAGGCCAGGCAAAAGGGTTATCTTGCTATGTCGAAAGGGCAGTGTAAACTGCACACACAGACTCTGCAATGGCAGGCCTGAGAGATGGTTAGAGGGCTACTTAAGTAAGTGGCACAAGCAGCGCTGCAGACCAACTTATAGCATTTAATTTACAGGCCCTGGGCACATGTAGTGCACATTACTAGGGACTTAAAAGTAAATTAAATTTGCCAATTGGGTGTGAGACAATGTTACCATGTTTTAGGGCGAGAGTACATGCACGTTAGCACTGGTTAGCAGTAGTAAGGGCTAAGAGTCCTAAAGACAACAAAAATCACTTCTGCAAAAACTGGAGGAGGAAGACAAACTGTTTGGGGGTGATCCTGCAGACAGGGCCATTTTCCAATAGGAACCATAAGGCTATCCACAGATTTTTGACGGATGTCCGCTTCTACCTATCTGCAAATGAGCCCCAAAGTGTTTTTCAGTTTCAGTATTGGAATGTAGGTTGGATGTTCCCCTTTAATCTGTATAGCTGCTAATTGTTCCCTAAGGAGATAGCTTCCTGACCCGTATTCTTTTAAATTAGGATATTCAGCTTTATTCGGAGAATGTGACTGATCCAGGTTTTTCCTTTGTTCTGAACAGTGCACTCTTCCAAACAAAATTGAGGTTAGTTTAGAGATGAAAAGTGAATGGGACTGAGCTGTGGGTAACTTCAGAAGTTGTTCAATGTGAGAGCTTTTTATAAGGGTAGGCGCAATATGTTAGTGACGCGTGTGAGGTGAGAAGATCATTAATTAAAATGATGGGACTTGGGATGGACACGTAATGGATGACAGTAAAGGTTGAAGGGGGAGACTTATCAAGGCTTTGCGGTGGTGCAACTTCACAAAAAGTATACAAACCGGCACAAAGTGTAGATAAACTATTTACTTACCAGTGCAAATCTTTTTTACGCCTCAAAGTTGTAAAAAGGTAATGCACATAGCATTTCGCGCTACTTTGCATTACTTTGCTTCAACGGCTGTTCCCAAGCTACCATTCAAGGTTTGTGACGCTAAACCCTATCTTCTAACATTTGTAGACCGGGCTTTGCAAAAGAAAATATGCCTCCCTGAGGCAGGCACAAAGTAGGAGAAAATATTTTTTTCTCAAAACTTTTCATGTGTGATGCACTGTGCAGCACACATGCAAAGTGGGACATTTTTTACGTTTATTTAGGCGTTATAGTTAGTACTCACCAGCGTTTGGTTAGAGAGTAGCAGCGCCATATTAGTAAATATGGCACCGTCCTGCTCTCTCCTTCCCACATAACGCAGCACAGCAACTTTTATTGCTGCACCCTATGAACTATTTCTAATTCTGCCCTGAAGTGAGGGTGGCTTTATGGGGTCTGTGACCGGAAATGCCGGTGTCGTCATTAATATAATTTCACTCTATTGTCGTTTGGTTTCACAACATTCAGTCAAGGCACACTTTTTTTCTTCATAAAAAAAATGCGCTGTAAAACAGCCAGAGGAAATGAAGACACGACAATTCCCTGAAAAACAGCAACATCTAAAGCAGTGTATAAAAAGCTTAGCAACTCAAGACTATTCACCCCAGGGAAGGAAATCTGCTATTTTGTGAAGACTATAATTTAATTCTCAGCAGAACCAGGTTGGAAAAAACACAGCAGACGCATTCCGTCTTAGTAAGTGAATACCACACGACTGTTTAAACACGTAAAGGGTAGTTTTCCCTGGAGAAAGTAGCAGGCTCCTTGAGTGACCTTGAATCTTTAAGCTGGCACACAACATGGGCGATAAAGATTGGCACTGCGGTGGTCCACCGAAGAGACCTGAAGGAATATTACACCGTCGCTGCCTCCTACCCCATTTCTTTGCAATCAATACACCTCAGTGGAGATAATGAGATTCTCAGGAGCATGAAGATGATTCGGTTAAGAAGGGCAGAGATGGGATTGAACTGCACACAATTTGCTTTTCCTGCGTGCAATTATTCTGCTGCTTAAATGACCTTACTAAGTAAATCTTCTGGTGCACGTGTTATCTTACGTGCTTTTTACTGAATGGTAAAGAATTCGTGGCAAGTTCATGCAACCGCGTCACCTTAGAGAAAACAAATCTGAGAACAGGCAGAAAAAAATGTCAGGAAATGGAAATCACAAACCTCAAGTAAAAAGATGACCTATGTAAATCATATGAAACACCACATGCTGTTCAGAAACACAAGTGCTACAATTAATAGAACCACAATCACTACAGAGATTGATTCAATGCGAATCTTGTGGTTAGATTCTCAAAAGGGGACTGCACATTATTCATGCACGGTTTATTGCGGCCCAGATTTACTAAGATTTTGCGTCATGGTTGCGCCACATTTGTGGTGCAGTCACGATGCAAAATTTATTTTGGGATTAACTAAGCCACACAAATCAACATTTGCGTGATTTAGAGTGGGAATTTACCCAAAACACAAAGCAACGCCTCGCGCTGTGTTGAGTTACCCTGCATTGGGGAGGCATTGTGTTGGTGCAGCATGGGTGTTCCTGTGCATCTACCCATGCATTTTGACGCAAACTCAGATTTATAAAACTCTGTAAACCTGGGTTTGTGCCAAAATGGTGTACTTACCCGAGACTGGCGTAACGAGAAGAAATATCTTAATTTCTCCTCATTACTGCATCTTTGCATGTGTGCGCCAATCTACAGCACACAAAGAGTAATAAGCCTCTAAGAATAGCTTTTGTGCAGGAAGTGGTGCAAGGGCAAATGCTTGGCTATAAGCTGTCAGAAGTGTACCAGTGCAAGGAGAGAGCAGAAGTGTGCCACATCTTAGTAAATATGGAACATTTCACGCAACACAGTGCAGCAATTTCCCTTGCTGCGTTGCGTGAAAGTTCAATAATTGTAGGCCTGTATTTTAGTGCTTTCCATACTACTTGCAAGGCCTAAAGTGCTTTCTGGATTGTTGAATAAGTAGTTACTACACAGGTTTAAATTATATTGTGCTTAATAAACCTGAGTAGGTCAAGAAAGACTTTCGTGGAGTTCCTGTATGACCTTTGGTTGTGTTGTTGAAAGCTTGCTGTTAAACCTGTCAGCATTAGGAATGTCTTCCCCCAAACTTTTTGCCTTACTCCTCCATATTTTTCTGATCTTGTTTTTCGTTGCCCTTAGGGCTCTGTGCACTTTACCATTGCTAACGTGATTGTGCTCACTCTCTAAAACATGGTAAAATTGGCTTACACTCCATATGCACTTTTAATTTACTTGTAAGCCCCTAGTAAAGTGGTATTACAGGTAACCAGGACCCATAAATGAAATGCAACTAGTGGGCCTGCAGCACTTGTTGTGCCACCCACTTAAGTAGCCTTGCAAACCTGTCTTAGTTCTGCCATTGCAGCCTGTATGTGCAGGTTTACACTGCCTTCTCGACCTGGCAAAAAACAAACCTTTTTCCAGGCTCAAGTCTGCCTTTTTAGGTCTCGCCTAGCCGCAGCGCATGCGCTGGTCTAGGAGAGGGCCTCTTGTAATCACTGCAGACATTCAGAAAGCTTTCTGAAAGCTTGTGCGTCTGCTTGTCAAATTCTATTGGCCTTTGCGTGTGGCTTTCAAAAATTAAAAGCCAGCAATTGGCCAAAGGCGGGTGCATGTCCCGCCTTCTCTCTAAGCGTTGACTCCCATGGCCTAGGGGTCTTGGGAGCGAGCAGCAGCATGGCCGGGTGCCAGCTGCATACCTTACATTCCTTGCAGTGTGCTCGCACCGCGCTTGTTTTACTTGAGTTCTTACTCTTTCTTTCACTTCCCCAGCACTCCATCCACTCACTATTTGACTCTCTACCCCCCCGTCTGGCTTTGATTCACTTATACCCGATCTCTTCTGTGCTTCCTTCTCCCTCGTTTTCGCCTGCCCCACACCCCTTAGGACCCTCTCCTAAGTTCCCCTCACACCCCTTCCACTCCCCGTCCGCCTCTCCATACTCCTGCCGCATGACCGTCACTCTCTCTGGCTTTTTCCTCTCTCCCTCTGCCTTCTGTCACTTTTTCCAGTTTAGCTGGTTCTCCCTCCCTTCCTCCTGTCTGTCACTGACTGCTTTCCATTTAGCTCTCACTTACTCCCATCTGGTTCTCACTCACCCGGCGACATTTGTCAACCGCTCACTCTCTTCTAGCAGTCCAGCATCGCTACTTTCTCGTTACCTCGCTGTTTCGTTGTCAGCTTGCACTCCTCTCTCCCTCACTTCCCCGGCACTCCCTTCGCTTTCCCCTAGTTCCCACGTGGTCCTGGTCGTCTCTCACACTCCTCTGGCTCTCTCGCGCTCTTCTTTCGTCATCACGCTTTTCAGTATTACCTCGAGCCTCCCTGACATCCTAGCGCCACCATTTCATTCTACATTAACATTTTTCAGTTCAGCTGTGCAAATCCAGCATACAGTTAAATAATTTCAAGCATGTGTTATAAACACCATCCTTTCATTAACAACTGGGTTGTGTCCGTTGTTCTTATTATTGTGCTGTACCTGTGCTCGATGGTAAAGCTCATGCAACCTGCTTACACGCTCACTCACGACTCACAGTTTTATGTGCTACTCGGAGTCCCGTGGTGATCGCAAATTGTGACAATCGAGACCGTGTTTGCCATAATATGACAACCCTTTGGACCCACAACAATGTTATTAACGAGTCTCACGAGCCCTGTAAATAAATGTTGAAACGACGCAGGTTGAAAATGCAAGAGCGGGGGAGGAGGCGGCTCCGGTGCTGGGGGCAGGGTGGGCTTGTTGGTACCCCCCTGTTCTGTCTGTTTCCTTCCTTTTTTCCTCATTCCTCATCCTATTCCTATCCCCCTGCCCTCTTTTGCCCCTGACACCCCCTCATCAACTCCTCAAGGAAGAGTTGCTGATTGTGCCTTCTGTCCTTGCATCTGAAGGTTCCTCTGATGTGCCCCCGCACACGAGGGGTTAAGTCAGCTGGTAGAAATTCATAACTTTGCTTGAGGGGGAATGTGGAGGAATTATCATTCTGTTGAAACTTACATTGGGTTTGTTATGAGAGCTGTCTGCTGCCTGTCCCGGGGGCGGGAAGGGGGGTGGGGGCTTTGGGAGCCGGTGATAGTAATTAGTGTGCGGAGTGCATTAATGAGGCTTGTTAATGCATTGCCGCCCAGCTCACCTTTGCCCCCGCGCATCATATCGGCGGGTTATTAAAGCGCTCCAGGCATCGCGAGAGTGGAACTCATTTGTGAGCAGCAGGTGGGGCCTCTCTAGGGCCAGTGCTCCTCTTCAAGCCTTCCTCTCTGTGTGTACACCCTGCAGTGGTCTACAGAGGAGGGGGTGCACCACAATGTACACCATGTTTTACGCTCCATGCCTGCTTCCTGCAGTGATCTATGGAGGAGGACAGGTGTACAGCGATGCAGCACGTGTTCATCCCCCTGGTGTGCACCTTAGAGCAGTGGTTCCCAAACATTTTCGACCTGCGGCTCCCTTGACCTATTGGGCATTGGCCGCAGCTCCCCTTTCTGTTACTTTTTTGGGGGACGGGTGGGGGGAAGTAAGCCCAGCCTCAGGAGTACTTACATTTTTCTTGCTGAAAATAATTGGGATGAAGACGATGAAGGAATTAGAATCATAGATGTAATCCTATCCACTCCACTGCTGAGCCCCATGAAGTATCAACAACTGATTGGAGGGACACTGGGTTCTTGGAGAAGTGAACTGTTACTGCATTGTGATGTAGTTCTCTTTGAAGAGGTGTGTCTTTGGGTAATTCCTGAGCAGGGTTTGTGAGGCCCTGATAGATACAGGAGTATTATTTCAGATCCTGGGTGCATTGATAGAGAAGTCTGCATCTGCTGTGTAGTTTTTTCTGTTTTTGCACATTATTGCCTCCAGTCTGATGGGACCAGGTAAACCCTCATCTGGCTTGCTCCCTTTTAACTCGGTCCTCTTTAGGAGTGTGTTTTGCGTACGTCTCCTGTCTGCTCCTGCCTAACTCCAGACTTTGCTTTCTCATGCATGCTGTCTGTCTCATGCCTTCTGTCTGTGTGTTCTTGCATCTTGTCTCTGTCCTCATGCCCTTTGTCTGTTTTTGCCTACTGCCTGTGCGTCCTTGCCTCCTGACCACATGTTCTTGCCTCCTGTCTGTGTCCTCATGCCTTCTGACTGTGTGTGCATGCCCCCTGGGGAGAGCCTGGTACCTGCCAGGAGAGCTCAGGACTTAGGGCTTCCATTAATGGACTGCAGGCTGCTCCTAGTTCCCAATAATGCACTCTCAGCATCTTTCTGGGCTCTGAGGTGACGGTGGCATGCTGCTTGTGCCTCTCTCTCAGCGCCAAGATAACAATGACATCAGTGCTGTGCCAGCTCCTCCCTGGGCTCCCAGACACTTCCCTATCCCTCCCACCACACACACTGTCTTTACCAATTTTTTCCTGTCACCTTGGTTTGGACACATTTTTACACTTTGATTCTTTTGGTTTGGGACTCCACGTTCTGTTTCATCAGTGACATTAGTTTATCGGCATTTGTTCTGACCTTTGGCCTATTTTTTTAGGTCGCGCCTTAGCCAGGGCGCATGCGCTGCTCTGCGAGGCTTCTTGTAAGCACTCTAAACTTCTTTGTGTGGGTCTGACACCCCCCACGCATTGGGTTGGTTGTTGCCTGTGTCATTTCGTTATCGTAGCCTGCAAATGGCTAAAGGCGGGCGCATGTCCCACCTCTTTAGCAAAAGTTCACTCCCACAGCGTTTTGCTTGCGGGAACGAGCAGCAGTGCATAGGGTGGCAGCTGCATTCCTCGTTTTTTTCTTCCTTGCAGCGCGCGCGCACCACTCGCGGGCACCCCTACAGCGCACGCACATCGCACACCACTCGCAGGACGTGGGACGCGGGACACTGTTCTTTGTACAATTATTCAGGTATTTTCAGCGCTGTTTCAGTGCTGCCATTTACCCTAATGTAGTTTAAAGTTAGTGTGCATTCGCACACTGTCTCCTGGAGCCCTATGGCCACCACAAAAAGCTGCTGTTGTAAGTCTAGTACTTTTGTTTGCAGTTTTATATAGCGGGAACTCGACCCGAAGGTATCGGAGCGCTTTCCATGCGCACAGTTACGTACAAAAGGGCAGTTAGTTGTAGTACTTCTGAAACTCACACAAGTGCACAGCTACACAAGAGCAGCACTGCTAGATGGAGATGTCGAGGATGTGGCATTTAGGTGTTGCGTCGGCAGAGAGCATGCGCAGGGTGTTGCTCTCGGAGGTTCACCGCCTCCTCCTCGTCCTTTAGCCTGCCTTCAGCGGTGCTGGTGTCCGCCGCTTCCTCGGGCTCCCGAGGGAATGGGTTCTCTCCGCCCCAGGAGCAACTGGGCCTCTATGCTGCTGCTTCGCCTGCCGCTCTTCCTACAGCACCCCCCGGGGGCGTGCGGCCTGAGGGATCGGGGTCCCACTGTCACGAACAAGGTAACTACTACTGACAGGGCGCCCCGGGCAGAGTGGCGCCTCCGCCCTGTTCGTTGCATCAAACTTCAGATGTATAGTTTGAAAGTTGTACTTTCATTGTGGTATTGTTTATATTACTATTTTTAAGGAAATCAGCTCTATAGCAACTTTACAAAGTCTCTCGCACACAGTTTTCTACTGTTTTGTTTTTAATTACGTAATCGATTCCACCAATGCATGTGTTGGTAGTGGGAGCCTGGCCCATTGTATTTTTAGCTTCATGTGGTTGACTGTATGCCTTGCAGGTCAGAAATCCCTGGGCTACATGTTTTTAGGTTGTTTGCAAACCGCCGTCACGGCCATTGGCGCTCTGTGTGCAGAGACCCTCACAGCTTCCCAAACCCCGTGCAGTGCACAGCTGATCATCATAACACAGTTAAATTATTACATTTTCATTAAAGCAATAGACATTCTTTTTAGGTCGACATTATTCCCACCCTTCCCACACATTACACAACATAGGTGAAGCTGGAAACCATCCAGCAGTGCTTTCTTTTTAGCTTGCCTTGCGGTGCTTAAATGATGTATTGTGTAATTTATACAATCTCTTAAAAAATATACCCTACAGCGCAACATCACCTCCAGAATCAAACAAGCATCTCCTCAAAACAACACCAGTTAAACAGAACTCAGCACCACCTTAACACCACCACAACACCACCACCTCACCATGCCTCACTACCACCACAGCATCACTAAGCACCACTATAGCATCACTCAACACCACCTCAACATCACTAAGCACCACCTCAATTTTAGAACAGCCAGGAAGAAGTCGCTAGCATTGCAACGACAAAAAAACTACAAGACTTTTTTTATGGTAATTCTTTTTTTAATTGGGTCATTCAGTTGTACATAATATCTTCTTGGTTATATACAAGGTAACAAAAAATACTTATAATACTTTTTTATTATAACTTTTCAACATGCTGCACAGCAGCCACAATGCTCTATAACATAGCTTAAAAACATTGGCAAAGCCGAGATCACTGGCTGAACACTTATAAGGACCCAAAGGCGAGACCTATTGGCTATGCCAATGCTTGTTAATACATACAGGTCACCCCTAGGGTAGGCCATAAACAGCCAACAGGGCAGGGTGCAATGTATTTAAAAGTAGGACAAGTAATTTTTAAGTTTTACATGTCCTCGTAGTGAAAAACTCTTAAATTAGTTTTTCACTATTGCAAGGCCTACCTCTCCCATGGGATACCATTGGGGTTACCTTATTACATTTTACAAGGATAACTTCCAAATGAAAAAGGTACCCAGTTCATGTTTGGTGTCTTTTGAATTGTAATGAAAAATCCTCTTTTATGGTAATTTCGGATTATGAATTACATTTTTGAAAATGCCACTTTTAGAAAGTGGCCATTTTCCTACATTAGCCTATTAGTGCCCGCTGCTTGACTCTGGGTCACATGACTAGATGTAGTTGGCAGTTGGTCTTTGTGTATTCCTCCTAGACAGCCCAACACCACAGTAGAGAGTGTAAATGTGCCTAGATGGGTCATCACTGGCTGGATGGGAGGGCGGAGTTAGGCACAGCCCCACTCACACCTGAATAGGCTGTGTCCTGCCTTCACAAAAAGGATCGCATACCCCCGTAGTTAGTCTGGAACCAGGGCAGGGGAGGCAGGAAACCTGTGCACTTCAAACGGAAATCTCTAGAAGCTTCCACCACTTCAAACTAGGCACCAAGTATAAATAATGGACCTCAGGCACCAAACACTCAGTACACTTCTGGACCTTTGATAGACTCTGTCAGGAAGAAGGACTGCTGTGCTGCTGAAAGGATACCACTCTGCTGGACAGCTGCCCTGAAGGACTGATGCCTTCTGTGCTGTCCTACAGCCTGCTGCCTCTTGCCTGGGTGAGAAGGCCTGAAACTGCACCCTGTACCCAGAACCACCAGAGCGACTCCAAGGGCTAGTCTATTGTAATCAACCAGCATCTGGACTTTGCAACTCTGAGATCTACCCTGCCAAGTGGTGCCACCACAGCCCTGGACCCTTGGATGTGGGCCTGAAGGTTCTTTGCCAGCCCATCTGTGGATACAGCAGAATTGACTCAGCTCCTCTGCGACACGGCGCAACCCTGAGCAGAACCGACGCATTGCTTCTGCTGTGAGGATTCTTCCAGCACAAGGATTCCGCATCGACCTCGCAGCCCAAAGCCTCATCAGAACCGCTACCGTGCTGCGCATCCTCAGATGCAGGTCCTCGCATTACAATCCTCTCATCAACGACAGCCTCAACGGCGACGGAGCCCTTCGAATAGCAAGCCCAGCAGTCTCTTTGGAACCAGCAGGTGCATGGTGCATACTTGATACAGGACTTCGCATTCAAGCCTCGCAGCTCCCTGGTACCAATGCTGTGTGATGCATCTCCGATCCAGGCCTCGCTGTGCCTTGGCTGCGCGACCCATCCTTGATGCGGGACCTCCCAATGCTCCACAACCAGGAGTTAAGATACTCATGCTCAGTGGCCCTAATTGGGTCCATGTAGCCGGCCCATGCTCCATCGCAGTCCGACTGAACTTGTGACTTCGCCCCGGTCCAGCATGACCAATTATTCACAGTTGGTGCTTTGTGCTTTTTGGTGCTATTTTCTCTGAAATATTGCATATTTCCGGTTCTACAGATTGGATTTTTGTCATTTTGGTCTAGTTTTATTTTATTAGAATGTACTCTATTTGTCTAATTTGGCGTGCGATTCTTCTTGCGTGGTGCTTTCACATTATTACTGTGTGAAGTATTTTACACATTGCCCTGACTGCTCTGTGCCAAGCTACCAGACGGTTGAGCGAAAGTTAATGTGGGGTTTGCTTGTGCCTCACTGTGACAAGTATTGTGGTTCCTGCTTGAGTAGGGTTTCACCCCCCTCAACTAGTAATCCAATTTCTTACAATTGTGGATTGGAGAGTGACCTATTTCACAAATGTGGGTGCACTGTATGAGATTTGGAGGTAGGGTAGAAGCATTCACAGGGCTTCATAGGGCCTAAGAATAGGTGTTACCGATAGTGTAAAAGTAGGCACAGTCCTGCATATGGGTACTTGCCATCATTTCATATAGGTTGTTATAAACAGAATTCACAGGTAATGGTGCCTCTATAAGCCAGTTGGTAGAACGTTATTCTGGGCCATGCACAATATCAGGGAAAGAAACATGAACTCTCTGATAATGTTCGTGCCCATTCCATGGTGCTCTAAGTTTAACCACTAGCAAGCCGAGCACCATACATGTAACATTTTGATTAATTTGACAAAGGATAGAGATCCAAATCGTTTCTGTCTATACTGCTATGCCTTCTTGTCTGTTATTGGGTCAATTTATGCCATGACCTGTCCACATTTATGGTCTTCAAGACTTTCAAGGGGGAAAAACAGATTTTAAGGTGGTGCAGCTTAGCCATATTTTCTTGGGTCTGGTAGTCCGCAATATGCAGATTTTGATTTTGAAAGGTTGCATGATTAGCACAGATGCAATTCTTGATCTAAGGTTCCCCCTCTGTGTAGAGTTTAAAATGTGAATAATCGAGGCATGGCCAGCCAAGATGGCCGTGCGGAGGCAATCCGCGAGGGCTCCGTTGCCGAATATCAGCAAACTGAAGAGACAGAAGCATTATCCCCAACGAAACCTCCAAATCGTGTCCAAGGGACCTCCGCATGCAGTGAGGACTGTATTGAGCCGTCCGAGACCGAGCAGAAACGAGCGGATGGCGACAGATTAGAAGGAAGCGGAGGCGGGACGGCCCCACCAGGAGAGCCAGCCGGAGAACGAACGGGAGAGGGCTTTGCGCGGGATTGATGTGATCTCCCCTGTGCGAAGAGCAGAGACGAGCGATCGTGGCTCCCCCCTCCCGGTGTGATCCTGAGTGGCCGCCTTAGCTGTGCCGGTGAGTGGGGGACGCGCGGCTCGGAACGTTTGGGGAGCGCGCTGCTCGGAGCGCATGTCGGGCGGCAGCTTACCCCGGGATTCCTGAACCGGCAGAAGTAAATCCCCCCTGGAAATAGATGAAGCAACGCCTCACAGGGAAGTCTGGGCATTGGAAGGGGGCCCCCAGCAGAAAGTTTTAAAGCGGCCCGGCGACAAGAAGCTTCGTGCCTGACTCTAAGATGGCGCCTGCTAGGGACATGGCATACTCAGCAGAGGCAGCGGAAAAACAAACGACCATGAGATAACTCCAGGGCCATCAGGACTTGATTCATTGACGGAGGGCACGAATGCTGGGCAGATCCCCATCCAGCCACTCATTGCATTGACCGTGAGCCAACACCCTGTGCCCCTGAGAGATCACAAAGCGATAACGCGACCGAAGCACCAGGGAGGAGTACAGAGAACACATGGAGAGAGAGTAGGAGATGCGGAGTGCTGATGAGCATCAGGGAAAGAGCTGCCTTTTAGGTGGAACAGAGGAGAGGCAGTTAAATACCATTCATCCTGGCTAGACGTCCAGACCCAGGCCGCAGGCGATAACGCGTACCTGACTTTGAGGCTATCAAGCTGACAATTAAATTACCGCCAGCGGGAACTGAACATCTCGCATTACACACGGATGAGGTGGGGGGCCCTTGGGCCGAAGTGACACCACACATCCTGGGAGGCCAGAAAGCGGTAAATCCGCACGCGTGAAATAGAAAGTCTCTCTATGCCGCCCAAAAAACAACAGAGCAACAAAGTCTCCTCATACTTCACCCCTACGGCTACAAAGGACCCGTAACTAGCCACAGGCGGGGAGCCAGTTATGGCGTTCTCCAAAGAAGATCTACTCGCCTCCCTGAGGGAATTCAAACAGGAGCTACGGGAGGAATTGAAAGCGGACATGGCTCAGTCTCTGGACTCGCTGAAAGCTGACCTCAGTGGCAGACTCGCCACACTTCAACAGGACGTCGACTCGGTAGGAACCAGGGTGATGGACATAGAGGCTAAAACTACTGTTCTCGAACAGCGATCAGACCAATTAACGGCGACCACCAGGGAACTTCAAACTCAACTCCAAGTAATGCAGCTGAAAAATGAAGACTAGGAGAACCGAGCGCGACGCGACAACATCAGGATCCGCCACCTGGACGAAGGGGCAGAAGGGCCGGATCTCGAGGCCTTCATTACGGGTCTCTTCGAGGAAACCCTGGGAACATCAGCCATCAAAGTTAAGCTAGAAAGAGTGCACAGGGTGGGGAGGCCCAATCAAGGTGAAAAACGTCGACCACGGGATATCCTGGCAAAATTGCACTCATTTAAAACCAAAGAGGCCATATTGCAAGCCGCCAGGAAAGTGGATGCGGTGAAGTTTCAGGGGTTCTCCTGTGACTTGTACCAGGATATTGCGCCAGCGACCCTCATGCGTCGTCAACAACTCAGGCCCGTAATGGAAAAACTCAGACAGGATAACATAAGATACCGCTGGACCTACCCTTTTGGTCTAGACTTCGAATACCGAAATAAAGCACATCACATCACCGAGATCAACGAGGCTTTCACGCTGCTGGGCCTGCCGATACCGGAGAACGACCCGAGCGCGAGTAGCCAAGGCCAACAAGACGTCTCCCCTACTGGAGGAGGGAAAGGCAACTCATGGCAGCAACGCCCAACCCCCAGAACACAGAAATCACTGAGCCTTCCTGAGACAACCTGAGAGCCCTCTCATCAAAGTCCGCCCATCAGAAAACGTCTCATCCATGCTAGGGCAACACAAAACGAGGGCAGTAATGGTCCTCGGCCCCGCAACATTGAGACGTGATGGCCCACGACCCTGGGTTTGTGACAGGACCTGGACGCCATGAACAGTCACATTTCTTATGGCTGACAACCTGCATGAAACAGCAGAGCTTACCATCAGGACACAATACGGAGGACTAGAGTTTATCTTCCGAAATAGATTAATCACAGGAACTTCGGCAATGGACTATGGTCCAATTCGCCTCAAATGTTTGACGAACATCACGATGGTGTTCTGATCTCAGGACACGTTGTCCCAACGTTAACTTTGTTGAAACTCGTTTTTTTCCCTTTTTTCCTTTCTTTTTTTCTTTTAGACCTGGGCGATGGGGGTGACGTGGAGTACATGCACCTAGACAACATGCGTTGGAGGAACGCACTCAAGAGACCAGGGGGGGAGGGAGGGGGAAAGAGGTTGGAGGAGAGGAATGGGGAGGCTAGACGGGGAGAAAGAGGTCACCATGAGCTAGCGCACAGGTACACAAGGTTACTATGGTGATCACCATGCTGTCATGGAACGTTAGAGGTATGAATGCTCCTTCCAAACGTCAGAAGATCTGGAAATACCTCACAGACCAAC
Source organism: Calotriton arnoldi (assembly GCA_963921515.1). NCBI lineage: Eukaryota > Metazoa > Chordata > Amphibia > Caudata > Salamandridae > Calotriton > Calotriton arnoldi. The sequence continues at coordinate 479,690 of CAWUFW010005218.1, read as the reverse complement.
ACTATGATATAGTAGCTCTCAAAGAGACCCACCTCAAAAGATCAGAAGACCATAGGATACAACACAAGGCATACCCTTTGATATATAATTTTTTTTTTTTTTTACAGAGTTTTATATAGCGTGAACTTAACCCAAAGGTATCGGGTATCAGAGCGCTTTACACGAGCACCAGTTGCGTTACATGAGGACACGTTCATTTTTGTTAGGCACGGGGAGATTAAGTGATTTGCCCAGAATCACAGTATGTTGCACGATCTTGCCAGACTCGAACCCGGTTCCCCAGATTGGAGGTCGAATGCCCTTGCTGTTAGGCCAACTCCTCTCCCTGAATAAATCTTCCTCCCCCACAAATCACAATGGAGTGGCTCTCCTTTTCCACGCCTCCCTCAAGTTCCAACCGGATGGTTACAAAACTGACAAGGAGGGGAGGGTACTACTGGTAAAAGACCACATTCGGGGAAGACAATGTACAATTGCATCGATATATACGCCCAACACTAATCAGGCTGCTTTCCTTCACAACGCCCTGTCCTTACTGGGAGGATTTGCAGTGGGAGACATAATTCTAATGGGGGATTTCAATCTCACCTGGCACTCAGGGGTCGACAGCACACACCCACACAGATCACCCACAGGGAGCTTCCCGAAAAATCTGAAACAGACCATTCAAGAGATGGGCCTCAAAGACACTTGGAGGGAAGCACACCCAGAGGACGCAGACTATACCTTCTTCTCCCACATTCATCGCAGTGATTGTTACCTCTGGTTCTAATTGGGAGACTGGCTGTTGGATTATTCACATAGATCTTGTATAGTGAATTGAATTTGAATTTTCACTTATGTTTATTTATTTATTAGAGTTCAATTTGTCACAGTTTAGCATGATATATGAGGTTTATCTTGAGCACTGATTGATTTAGGAATGCTCTTTGTCAATATGGTAACATACGCAAAGAAAACAAAAAGTGGCATCTCTTCGACATGTAAGAAGTCAGGTTATATTTCATAAATATTTTGAAAAATTGTTAATAAATACAAAGGTCCAGTCAATTGAATGTCTGGCCCTCAATCTGAAAATTCATTTCTGTGTGAATTTTTACAGCTAGGTCCAATTTTGTTTGTTTTTCTACAAGAGGCCCAACCTAGCTGGCTAATAAGGGCCCTACCCCCTAATACGTACATTTTCTAAAAGTGGCATTTTCACAATTGTAACTTAAAATCCAATTTTAGCATTAGCAAGGTTCTTTTTAATTACAATTTCTCCAGCACCAAACACAAAAAGTCTACCTGTTTTCAATCAAAAATTAGCACTCATTAAATGTAATAAGGCAACCCAATGTTTCCTATGTGAGAGGTAGGCCTCGCAGTAATGAAAAATGAATTTAGGTGTTTTCCACTACCAGGACATGTAAAACTTCAAAGTAACTGTCCAATCTTTTAATTACAATGCACTCTGCCCTATGGGCTACCTAAGGCCTACTTTAAGTGTGACTTCTACGCAATGAAAGGAGAGTTTAAGGCTTGGCAAATGGGTTATATTACCAAGTCAAATTGGTAGTTTAAAACTGCATTCAGGTTGCAATGGCAGGCCTGGGATATGTTTTCACAGGCTACTTAAGTGGGTGGGACAATGAGTGCAGCAGGCCCACTAGTAGCATTTAATTCACAAACCCTGGGTAGATGGTATACCACTTTAATAGGAACTTAAAAGTAAATTACATTTGCCAATCAAGTTTAATCCAAAGTTACTATGTTTTAGGGAGAGAACACAAGCACTTTAGCACTGGTTAGCAGTGGTAAAGTGCACAGAGTCCTAAAGCCAACATAAACGAATTCAGCAACATAGGAGGGTGAATGCAAAAGGTTTGGGGGAAGACCACCCTAAGGCTGACATGTCTAACACGTGCCACCCCAGCTGAAAGTGGGGAGAACTACCCAACTTCCTGGGAGTTCTCATTGCTAAGGCGGAAGAACCTAGACAGAACATCAGCACTGGAATGGTCTGAACCACGACGGTTCAGCATTGGAGTGTTCTGAACCAGAAAAGAGTTCCACTTTGAAGTCCATTCCCTCTACGGAGGTGAACCACCTCAATGGTTTTAGATTCCCACCCCTCATCTGCATGAGCCATCGGAGGGGCCTGTGGTCTCTCTGTACCCAGAAGTGAGTTCCAAACAAGTATCGTTTCAGCTTCTTCAGTGCCCAGACCACAGCAAAGGCTTCCCTTTCGATAGCACACCACTTCTGTTTCCTGGGAAGAAGCCTCCTAGAGATGATAGCTACAGGCTGGTCTTTCTAGGCCCTCCTCATTTAACTGTGATAAGACTGCCCGTGCCATGCTCGGAGGCATCAGTCTGCACTATGAATTGCTGGGAAAAGTCAGGGGCTTTGAGCACATGGCCTGTTTGAGGGCATCAACGGCTTTCTGACAGACATCTGTCCAGGTCACCTTTTTGGGCTGCTTCTTAGAAGTCAGCGCTGTCAGTTGGGCAACAATGGTGCCATATCCTTTGACAAACCTCCTGTAATAACCAGTGAGGCTCAGGAAGGCACCGTGCTGTTTGAGCACAACCAGTACATTAGTTGGTTGTGCAATCTTGTGGGAGCAAGATGTGAATACCAGAAGCTGATTCTCTATGCTACCTAGAGCCCTTTAACCACGTGAGACATGAATAGAACTCCAGGCTATAGCACCCGGGAGAAAGGGAAAGTGGAGGAAACTCAAAACATGGCATCCTGGGGTCCCTTCAAGGTGACTGCATACATCCTCAGCACTAGAGGATTCTTCAGTGTTCTAGTGTTGTTGTGCATCCACAAAAATATAATGGACCTTTTTAGAATCTTTGCCTCTAAAACATGAACAAAACCAAACATAGGTTATCAACTGGTAAGTGCTCCTTCTTACCTAATACCTCCCACTTTCCCATTATTTCATTTAGTGGCTGGGACCTAGTAAGCGCAGTGTAAATCCTGAGAAAACAAAAATAAATGCAGGATACTCAGTAAATGAAGAAACTGAATTTTCCTACAACTAGAACCACCCCAATATCATCCAACAGTTAGATAAACACTAAAACAGACAGGGGTGAAGGAGAGCTATATAAGCCTGGAATTACATAATTCCTTCAGTAGATTGCAAAACAAAATCCATAGGAAAAAAGTGATTGAGTAATATCCGCTGGATTGTCAAAAAAGTCTTTAGAAGCAAACAATAGTCTTGTATTCTCAATCACTATGTTTTAGTAGGGTAAACATCAATTAACAGTATTTCCTTCATTTTTAGAATACGCATATAACCATCAATTAAGTTTATGGGGTCCCAACACTGGACGGTGAGTATATGTCCAGGAACACTTGATTTATGCACCTTACCAATTTAGAAGAGCAGTCAGATATTGGTAAACCCTTTTAGATACCCTTTTTGTCTCCACAGGCGTCAGGAAAGAAGATTACTCCCCAGACTGAAAGAACAGCAAGTTATGCAAATGCAGGAGCAGCTGTTGAAGAAGCAGTGGAAATTGGTTGCGGGAAGAAACAGCAACGTGACCATTGTAGAGAAAACAGCAGAAGCATGGCCATCATGAAGCAAGGTAAGTATAAGCGTAATAATTACAGGTAAGGACGGGTTCCCGATTGCAGCTTTTATGCTGCCACACTCGAGGAACCCGACTGCGACTAGCACGGCTTCCAGGAGGAGGACTGATGCAGGGGAACGTGGGAAGACTAGACTGTGTCCCCTGCCTCGACCTCTCCCCTCACATCCAGGTTTTTGGCTGCTCTGCACACCCTGAATAGTGAAGCATGGCTGCAGCCCTGACAGACCCTTACTTCTGTCTGGGTATTGGAGAATTCCCAGGCCAGGATAGTCTCTATTTTGGCCTAGAGGGGCTGTACCTTACCCTCGCCCACAAGGTGTCCCAAGTACACCACAAAGCCCTGCCCTATCTGGTGCTTACTGTCCTTGATAATCAGGTTTGCGTGTTGCAAGGCCTGAAGCACATCCTGCAGGTGAAATAGGTGGTCTTCTCAAATACTACTGAGGACAGCTATGTCCTCAATATAAGCTGTACTGAAGTCCTCAATTCAAGCTAAGACCTTGTTCACCAGCCTGTGAAAGGTGGCGGCAGGGGCATTCTTCAATCTAAAGGGAATCACTTTAAATCAAAAGTGGCCCTCTGGGGCAGAGAATGCTGACTTCTTTGTAGCCCCTTCAGTTAGGGCAATCCGCCAGTACTCAGAGGTTCAGTCAACTGTACTCAAAACCTTGCCAGCCCCCAAATTATCTGTGTGTTCATCAGCTCTGGGGGTGGGATGAGCATCAATCTTGGTAATGGAGTTAGGACCCCACAAAACCTGATTTCTGGGGCGGTGCCTGGTGGAGCAGCCTTGGGCACCAGCATCACTGGGTTGGACCAGAGACTACTGGAGAGCTCAAACACTCCCAATTCCAGCATCTTAGAGACTTCCTCTCAGATGCTAGTCCTCACGTTGTCAGACAGCCTGTATTTTTTGTTTTTGACAGGCAGGCTGTCCCCAGTATCAATATCATAGGTACACAAGTGTGAAAGCCCAGGGGGTGTGGCTTGGCGCGCTGCAAGATGGCAGCACAGTAGTGCGGCTATGCTGGCCGCCGCTTTCATCTTCAAGCTATCCTGCGCTGTTGTGGCCGACCGCGAGTCCAGCGCGACGGAAGAGTGTGCCGGGGCATTGGGCTGCCCTCCGGTGCAGTTTTGACTGCTGAAGATTGTCCCCGGGGCTTGCAGTATGCCTCGGCACGGAGGCTGCCGCTTGCAGAAAATGGCGGCTGGACGGCCTTAGACGCGGCCGCGCACTCGAGGCGGAGACCTCCGGACTGCCGGTGAGAGGCGGGAGACACATCGGACCCCTCCCCGGGGGTAGCGAGTACCCTGGTGGACGAGCGGCGGCTTGGATGTGAGCTCGCTGGGACAGTCTGGGGAGATCGACTGCGGCCTCCCGCACCCGTAGCTGCGGACAGACAAGAGCGCTGGGGGTGAGTGCTACGCGAGTGCCCGGCTCCGCCCGATGCACTAGGCCCCACTAAAATAAATGGCCGTCGGCTCTGCGTAGGAGAGTGCCTGGGGATACGCTAAGCAGCGCGTGAGGACTGGAGCACTGTCTCGCCGTCTCGCCTGGAACTATTTGGGACACTCAATCTCATCTCCCCATTTATTCTGTCATCATTGGACTGAAGGGTGTTGTGTTCTTTATTTTGCCAGCGCATTGTGGACACTGCGTCGGGGGATTGGGGCACAGCTGCGGGTGAGTGGAGGCTACTTGCAGGCTCACTGTGGAGCTTGGGGGTGGCAGCACGCTTCCCGGCGCGCGCATAGCTGAGGATCCCACGGCCTGGGGGTGGAGAGTGCTACGCGTGCGCCTGGCTCTGGACTGAACACGAGGCCTCATTGCTGGAACTGATCAGCTGCTGCTGACAGGGTTGGGCCGGTGACACTTTCTGACAGGCACTGTGACTACACATGGCACATTGAAGTGTGACGAGGGGATAGATCTGCCCTTCAGTTATTGAACAGTCTGACCTGCACTGCGTGTGCTGTAGCGGCCCGTGCCTATCCACCTGGCAGCAAGTCCACTAGAAAGGCCTGATTTTTGTGATACCCCCCGCACCTACTGACGCCGTGCATCTCTACGCCATTCATCATGGGCAAGCTGGAAAGAAATCAGCCGTGGCTGAATTTTGAATTGCGCAAGAGTGGCAAACCGATACAAAACGCCGCATCGGACTCAGGATCAAGTAGAGACTCAGCTGCGCAGGCACCAACCGCACTTGAGAAGACACTAGAAGCGATCCAAGCCAGCTTACAGTCTATAGATGGTAAGATCGAGGCGCTGAATCGCCGCATGGACACAATGTCGTCTAAGCTAGACAAGCAGGCGGCAAGGCTGGGCGAGGCAGAACAACGGATATCTGACGCAGAAGACGGCCTGCAGCAAGTTGCAGCTAAGACCTCGGACATTGAGAAGATCCTGACATGCATTAGAAACAAGAACGAAGACATCAAAGCGCGCTCGAGGCGCAATAATGTGCGCATTTTGGGACTGCCGGAGTCCACGAATGTAGGGCGGCTGGAAGAGTATGTCGAAGCTCTGTTTCGAGAAGTATGCAGCCCAGAGAACCTTTCAAACATGCTGGTAGTGGAACGGGCTCACAGGTCTCTCGCCGCCCGGCCCCCCCCAGGCGCTCCCCCGAGGCCCATTATCGCAAGGCTGCTAAATTTCAGAGATCGGGACACAGTGCTGCGTATAGCCCGTCAAAAAGGCGCCGTGCAGCATCATGGAAATTAACTCTCATTCTATCCCGATTTTACGGCCTCGGTCCAGGCTGCGAGGAACGAGTTTCAAGGCGTCAAGAAAGTATTGCTGCAGGAACAGGTGCCCTATGCTATGCTGTCTCCCGCTCGCCTTCGAATTGGGGCAGACAACACGGCGAAGATTTTCAGCAATCCGAAGTTGGCAATGGAGTACGCAAAGACTTTACGGCGCAAAAAACAGACATCCGGCCATACGTCCGATATTGATGAATAGTACTGCATATCTATGTTCTCCTTTTTCCTACGCTCACAGGATCAAGTGGGACTCATTGCTTCATGTCTGACTGCCTCGTATCTTAGGCAGCATAGCTGGATGGAATCGCCAATTTGGTCATATGTTGCATGTTCCAATGTTTAGTGGAAATACGATGCTGATTAAATTGCTCATATACACTTCAGTGCTTAGACCACATCAGGGTGGGACATATACCTAAGGTTCAGATGGAGCAATATCTGTTGTAGATAATTGTGTATAGATGACCTGGGGCTCATAATATGGGACTGGACCACTTCTGTTGGGATGGGCATCCCTAACTGTTCTGGCTACTCCAACAGCTACGCATACCAAATTGTCCATTATGGGTCGCGGGTGGGTCACAAACAGTAATCCACATTTCCGGTGGCGGCCCCCTCCCTATCACAACGGGGAGCGGTATGCGCCACTACGTTCCCCCCTATGGGAGTACCCCATCAAGTTCTGGGCGGGATGATTTTTTTGTTGGATGGGGTCGTTGACGAGGGTAATGGCTTTGGCGAATTGGGGTTGCCAAAGTGGGTGGGGGGAGGGGGGGTTTGTTACGAAACTGCTGCTTCTGTTGAGATAGGCAGCTCGGGAATAGCTACAGATCGGAATATGCTTTTATTAGACATGAGCGAATTTTTATCTCAGTACAGGATCAAACACTGCAGCAGCGGGGATGGGTGAGCGATACAACTGTATGACGTGGAATGTTCGTGGCCTCAACACTCCCAAAAAAATCAGACAAGTAATAGCATACCTCGAGAGGCATAAAATTCAAATTGCTTTTCTGAAAGAAACACATTTGAGTCAGCAAAGACAAACCAATATTGCACATAGATGGGCAGGATACAGGGTGGCGTCCTCGTTCTCTACATATGCAAGAGGTGTCCTTATTTTGATTAAAAAAGGAATACCGTTCCTCCCTATATTATCGCACACTGATAGTGAGGGTCGTTGGGCTGTGGCACAGGGCAAGCTCGGCAACACATTGGTAACACTCATTAATGTATATGGTCCGGTAGTGGACGAGCCGCAGACTTTCGTACAACTGCTAGGAGTCTTGCGGACGTGGCCTGAGACGGCGATCCTCTGGGGAGGAGATTTTAATACACATCTAGATCCGGACCTCGATAGATCCAACCCGCGTGGGGCGCGCACCGTCAAGATAGCGCAGTGTGTTCGAGACGCTATGATGGAGTTGGGTTTGGTCGATGCTTGGCGACTACGCAACGCTTCTACTAGGGTGGGCACGCATGTTACCCCAGCGCACCATAGTTGGTTGCGATTAGACTATTGGCTAGTCAATGAGGAGGCTAATGGATGGGTAACAAATGCACATAACTTACCACGCACCCTTTCCGATCACAATCCGGTACTATTAGAAATCCAAATTCCAACTAATACGCACTTCCCTTTCACGTGGAGGTTTCGTGCTGAGTCTCTACTTGATCCCGTGTACAAGGACACTATAAGACAGGCAATAACACAGTACTTTGAATTAAATGTGGGAACAGTGGACAGCCTGGCCGTCTTGTGGGAGGCATTTAAAGTCACAATACGTGGGGTCTGTATCAGCACCACCTCAGGTATCTTGAAGGATATCAGGGGTCAACTCACAAAGACTGAAAAGCAGTTAAGCAAGTTGGAAACTCAATATATAGGCAACCCGACATCAGTTCCCCTTGACAAACTCCAGACTTTATTAAAAGAATATGAAGCGCTAGCGGAGTCTGAGGCGTGCTATTTGTCGCGCCGGCACGTGGCTAGAGCTTACGGTGAGGCTGGGAGACCGGGTAGGAGGCTTGCTGAGACGCTGCGTTTTAGGTCTGCACATCATCACGTTACTAACATAGTGGACGATCAGAGCGTGGATCACTACAGGCCGCAAGAAATAGTGGAGCAATTTAAAGACTTTTATAGTGACTTGTATGCCTCACGGGGTGCGTGTGACGAAGCTGCTCTGGCTGAGTATCTTGATGCCGTCGCCTGTGGGTGGCTGGCGGATGGACACCGTGCATACCTTAGTCAACCGATAGAGGTGTCTGATATCAAGGAGGCGATTATGTCTTTACCTAATAATAAGGCCCCAGGTCCTGACGGGCTCACTTCCGAATTTTATAAACAATATGTTGACCTCATTGCCCCGTACTTACTAGAGGTGTATGCGGAGGCTCACGACTCTGGGATCTTGCCTCCATCCCTTAGACAGGCTCTTATCATTACTCTCCTTAAAAAAGACAAGGATCCAACACTATGCGAATCATACCGCCCTTTGTCGCTGATTAATTTAGACGCAAAAATATTGGCGAGGATACTTGCCACTAAATTGCAACCGCTACTACCCGTCATGGTCTTGCCTGACCAATCTGGCTTTGTGCCGGGGCGCTCCACATCTCACAACCTCCGCACAATATTTGCCATGTATCATATACTAAACCCTGATCTCCAAGCGGCGGCGGTCATACTCAATGCCGCAAAGGCATTCGACTCAATTGAGTGGGGTTATATGTTTCACATCCTGAGGAGAATAGGGTTTCCCAATGTTTTGCTGCGCTGGTTGCAAGTACTCTACACCGACGCATCGGCGAGGGTAAGAGTAGGTGGGCTTACTTCCGAACCCATTAGAATAGATCGGGGCACCCGACAAGGGTGCCCATTATCGCCGCTTTTGTTTGCCATAATGATGGAGCCACTTGCTTGTATAATACGGCAGCGTCACAGACAGACTGCGCTTAACTTCAATCACAGACCCGTCGGTATTTCTATGTACGCAGACGATATGGTCCTTTTCATACGTGATCCGCAGACTCATCTCTCGCCGGTACTACGGGAATACGTCAGATTTGGTCGTTTTTCCGGCCTCATGATAAATTGGGAAAAGTCCGTGGTAGTGCCGCTGACGGTATGCACTCAATCTCCCCCATTGGAATACCCCCTGGTCTGGACAACCGAGCCCGTTAAGTATCTAGGTATTTGGGTGCACCGTGACCTAGAGATAGTTGTTAAAGAAAACTATGGTAGGGCATACAGCAATTTGGAAAAACAGGTGGAAAGGTGGAATCATCTACCTTTATCCCTGGCGGACCGTGTTGCAGTGATCAAAATGGTAGTTCTACCCCATTTTTTGTATCTTTTTTGTAATATACCGATTCGCCTAACCAGACATTTCTTTGCCATGATTAAAGCACAACTTTTAAAATTAGTGTGGGGAGGTAAACAAGCTAGAATCAGCTGGTCCACGTTGACAATCCCGTACGCCAGAGGGGGAATTGGGGCGCCAGATTTGTATATGTATTACTTATGTGCGCAGGCTCAATACGCCTATTACTGGTTCAAGCCACACAACTTTACTCCACACCTAGCGGTGGAGGATGGTGACGCACATCCCATACCATTGACAGGGATAATCACGCATGTTAACAGGGGAACGCCCAGGAAGGAGATCAACCCTATAGATGTCACGGTGGCGGCGTGGCAGGCCATTGGACGGATGGCTGGCAAGCTCCCTCTATATGCGTCGGCGCTTCCGCTGGCTGGACACGCAGCTTTATCTGTGACACAGGAGGCTGGCCCTATTAAAGCCTTGAGGGACGTGGGGATCACGCATATGCGTGACTTATACCCTGGTGGTACATATCTCGACGACACTGACTTAGGATTCATCACTAATCCCACGCCGCTTTTTCAGTACACGGCATATCGCCTAAAGCATGCCATGCGCGGTCACTACACTTCCTTCCCGGAAGGAACCTCCGCCTCTCCTATCTCTACAGCTTCTGATCGTAGCTCCCACCAAAAAGAAGCTAATCACCAGACTATACAAAGCGATTCAGGAGGAAACACTGAAGGGGGTGGATAAAAGTCTTGAACGCTGGAATTCCTTTTTAGAACCCCCAATAACAATGAAAGAATGGGAACAGATATGCACTCTAACTGGGAGACTTTCGCCTAACGGAAATCTCAGCGTTATTCATTTTAAGTTTATACACCAAGTGTATCACACTCCCCTTAAATTGTATAAAATAGGACTTCGCGACTCGGCTCAATGTAAGAGGTGTGGGCAGGGAGAGGCTGATTTTTATCATCTTGCGTGGAACTGTGCAGCAGTCTTTACTTATTGGAAAGAGATACTTAGCCGCATACACAATATGACAGGGGCCACGATTCAGTGTACACCGGTCACATGTTTGCTTTGTTACGTGCCTCAACTAAAGGGAGTATTGGGTAGATATGTTCGAATCGCCCTTCTACTGGCCAAAAGAAGGGTGGCTATGACTTGGGAGAGAAGACTTAACCCTCAAATTAATGGTTGGATTAGAGATTTAATGTACTGTAAAGAAACTCTCGAACTGTACGCTGAGGAGTTGCCAGTTACATCCAGACCAAAGGACATTTGGGAGCCACTAAGGCAGTATTTGCTGACTCATACTACGAACGAGGTCGCTTCGCCCTGAACTGTAAGTTTTATGTTGCACTAAACTGAGAATCTGAATGATAGATTTCAAACTGTGGTTTATCTGCCAGTAAATGTCTCGATCTGTACTGTAATTCACTTGCATTAGATACAAGCCTGTTGCTTGTGGTATTTTTTGGTTCATGCGCCCTGCGAGGTGGAATGTATGCTGCTTCATGCCTTCATATAAAACTTAATAAAGAGATTAAAAAAAAAAAGTGTGAAAGCCCAGAAGTGAGGGAAAACACTGAGGCAAACTGTCCCAGCAACTGGTGACAGACCCTTTGCTCTTCTGGGGTCAGGGTAGGTGAGAGGCTGACACCTTCCATTGACCTATCTTTCTCTTTGGATTACAGGAGATCAGAGACCGGTTCACTCCCCTCTTCCTCTCCATCATCTGTCACCAACAGCATGGTGACCTCAGACCTCTCGTAGTGGAGTTTGAGGTGACTGATGTGGAGTACTTTCAGGGCTGGCTGGGGGTCTTGAGGTCCACGGGTAAATGCCCTGCCCCTTCCGCTCAATCACCTCATAGGAATCAGTCCAATGGTCTTGGAGGGCCCTGAGATCTACTGGCTCCTTCGCTCACAATTTATGGCCAAGTTGAAACTTGACCAGAGTGGCTGTCTGGTCATACCACTGTTTAATGACTTCCTGAGTGGCCTCCTAGTCCTCAGAAGCTTTCTTCAAAAACTTGACTATCTGGCTTCTGAGGGCTAGCATGTAGTAACAAAATCTTGGGGGAGTTTCTTGAGAGCTTGCTCCCACCCCTCCTTTACCAGACTGAGAGGTCCCCTAACAGCGTGACCATACAGAAGTTCAAAAAGACTGAACCCAACTCCCTTCTGTGGCTCCTCCCTGTAGGCAACAAGCAGGTATGGCAGGAGGGCACCCCACTTCCACCTCAGGGGCTCAGACAAACCCAGAATCATGCCTTTTGGGGCTTGTTGAAAATTTCAACAAAGCCATTGGTTTGTGGATGGTAGTGTGGATAACTTGTAGGTTACCCCATACTTCTTCCACATGGACTTCATGTATGCAGACATGATATTGGTACCCCTGTCAGATACCACTTCTATGGGGAACCCTTGTCACATGTCCTGTGCAGGCCCATTGTCGTTTTCCCTATGTTAGCATGAGCACGTTGCAGACTGCCCTCTGCTTTGTGCACGTTACTCTACAGCCGTACTTTCACAAAGAACACGCTGTTGTTTTTGTGTTCAGTTCTTTCCTCGGATTTAGTCTGAACATGTTGACAAGGTCGAACAATAATGCCCCTTGTTATTCTGTTCTGGTCATGCCCTAGCACCTAGACAAAACACACGAATGCAGCTGTTGTTTGGGAACACATACTTTTGTTATATAGGTATGCACAGATAGGTAACACACACTTGGAGAGGGATCTTTCCAGGGAAAAGATCGTGACAGCATCTGAGATGTAGAACATTCATCTGTGTATACTAAGGTACCGGGTCTGCTGCTAATACCTAGAGATCTTCTGATATATAATCATTTTGCTTCTGTAGAAGGGGAGGGAGATTAGGCTACACTGTCGTATATAATGACAGCTTCATTTATGATTTACGGACTAATTGCTATGCTAACCGTATTTGTGTTGGGCATTTTCCTACTTGTTGTGGCACGGATGCTGCATACTAGAGCATGATAGTTGGAATAAACATTTTAAACTTCCCTCGTGTTTCTGTCAGAACTCATTGTGGACTAGTACGAATATGAGAGCGAAAGGGTGTGTCCTGTAACCGCGATTCCTGAGAGGGTCGGGAGTGTTGTTTTCTGGGGTGATTAATCGCTTGCTCCTCTGTGAGTGAGTAGGAGGGCAAGTGAGACACTGTAGCTAGTTGGTCCCAGGCTCATGGGTACTCAGGTAGTAGAATGACTCAGTCCCTGCCTACTAAGGTCCCATAATCCCAAGCATAGTTCTATGACTCCGGAGAATCCCTGTAACACCCTAATCTTGGGGTAATCCCCATCATCGCCCTAGCCACTGCAGGTGCAGTCACAGACCTCAAAGGGATTGCCTCTGGGTACCTCCCTGTTTTCCTAGTGGCCAGGCCGGTGAGAAAGGTCCAGCTGAAAGTATCTGAGGCTATCCTCATCCATGGCCAATTGAAGTGCGAGACAAGCCTGGCAAAGGTCTTGTGCTGCACCAGATGTCCTGCCAGGGGAATTTCCTGAACCAGCCCCAGTAGGAAGGCCCAGTAGCAATAGGGAACCACCAACACATGTGTTACCACATGTACAGGTGCCTAAGGCTCACTATACAGGAGGCCATTCCCCCAGTATATGAGGTGATCTCCAGAGGTATCACCAGTTGACTAGGCTTCAACCTAATGCCTCATGCCCTCAAGAGTTTGGCCCTCTTTCTGTGCCTTACTGAACTCTGCCATGGTGGGCACACACTCTGCTCACCATTCAGCGATTTCAGGCAGTTCCCGGGGGGGGGGGGAAATATCCTTCCTGGTAAGTTCTGGAACGGCCTCCTCTGGTGTCCCATCCAACTATACCATTGGAGTTTCAGGGGTTGGTTTCCCACACCCTCTACCCATCCTTTTCTTGGCAGCTGCCTGGGTCATTCTTCCAGGTTCTAGACTTCCTTGACTCCCCTCCTGGACAGCCATGGACCTGGTGGTCACAGAGACCAGCTCAAGCAACCCTAAGATTTCCAGGTGTGACTTGAGCACCACTTCCTTCCAGGCAGTGTGCTCCAGGTAATTTCCTAGAAAACAGTCCATCGACATGGCAGGGCTCACAGCTACTTGAAGAATACCCGAGAACCACCCCATTCAAAGGGAATCAAAGCCACAGGGTAGTGACTCTCCCTGTTGTCTGCTACTATGACCTGGTGGGATGTATTGGGTACTATTTGCTCTGAGGACACCAGATGACACTTGACAGTAGTCATGCTGGCTCCTCTGTCCCTCAGAGCCTGCACCCTCTGCTCATTGATGGTAACACACTGCCTTTACCTGGTAGTATTTGAAGGCATGTAGGCTTTGGGCACCGTCTCTCTGTCACCCAGGAACAATAGGGTAGCCTCAGCTGTCTCCCCCACACTAAATGGGGCGATCTCCTGCGCCATTGATACACAGGCAAACCCAGGGTGCTGCCCTTCACCCAGCATCATGCCTTGCTGAATAGTCTACAAAATCCACCCGAGACTTGTTTCGGAGTTTGTGGCTGTCCCTGTGCGTCTGACGGTACCTCTCAGGGGTCATCCCAAATTTAGCAACAAATATGCATTTCATGGGGGCATATTTTGTCTGGTCAGCCGCTACAAGTGGTGTTAAAGTGACGTTGTAGTTAGGTGAAAATGTCAGTTTAAAAGTAACCTTTTAAACAAAAAATAACACTCAAATTCAACAGTTATACTTATCTCATGGAACTTAACACGCGCCCTCGCCATGCACTGCTTATGACCTCACATATTACAACACTCATGACATGTTCTCTGAGAGCATTGATAACATTAATGTTGAGAACTGAACTGACATCATTGATGCCTCATTGACATCACTGTGCGTAGTTGGGGCGCGACTTCTAGTTCTGAGGTTTTTTTTAATATGCAAAGTAAGATAATATTGCCATACCAGACTATACCATCACTTTTACCTTTGGTTTTTCCAGTGAATCTATATGTATATATGTGTGTGTATAGTGGACTGTGTAGGTATAGGTAGGTCAGTTTCAATCCGTAAGAAAATGTTTTGTTTTGTCAATTACTTTGTCACCATTTGATGAACCATCATGCAAAGTTTTCCTGAAAAGTTTTTGGGGTCCCAAAACTTCGTTGTGCCATGTTAATTCCCTTAGGAAATTTTGCTGAGCAATGTAGAAAAAACAGCTGAACTGTATTACACCAAATTTAGCAGAAACTTAGATCTTTACTCAGAAAGTGTGCTTTTATTTATTTGGTGTAAATCTGTTCAGCGGCTTTTGAGAAATTAGCATTTAAATTATAGTGCTATCTAGAAGGTTGGTCCCCGGAAAGGCCCCTAGGACTCCCGAGATATGCCAGTTCAAACAATAAAGCGATCAGATTAGCTGAGAGGATTTTTTTCCCATTGGTCGATTCAGTCCCATAGGACTGGTACTGATCCATGGGACAGAGCGATCTGATTGGTTGGCCTAAACATGAAGAAAAATGTTGCGGCTGCCATTGTAGGATAAGGAATCGGTCTCCGTGCCATGAACTTGTTTAAAAAAAATGTTTTCGGGCAAGGTAGGGACACGTTGAGCCCTTGGCACTTATGAGGGGACTTTGTCTCTCTTTGGTGCATTCCTGCTGCCGGTTCAGAACTGCAAATGTGCAGCAGTGATGCAGCCTGTAGGCCACCAGGGATTTTATTTTGGTGGGGGAGTGGCCTCTTGTGCAAGGGTTGCTCTACAATCTGTCTCTCATATGTTTTGGTTGTTTGACGCCCCCTTGGGGGTTGATTCAACCATGTTTTTGACTGATCAGCACCCTGGGGTGGGGCAAGGATAGAAATCCACTAGTCACAACCAGGATAAAATATAATGATTATGTTTATGGGTAGCGATCCCTTGGCAAGGTTGCTCCTCTCAAAGGGTAACCTTCTTTTGTTTCCATTTGGATTTGTGCAAGATCAATAATGTGTTGTCGTGTGTAATTTTTTTTTGTTTCTAGTGGGATATCGTTGAGGCTTGCTGTGTATTTGCAGAGTAGGTGCAGTTGGTCCTCAGTCTGGCTGTTCGTGGCAACCAAAAGATATCTAGGTATATGTTTGTAGTAGAAAGTTCATTGTGTGGTTTGTATTGATAGTTTCTTTCCAGATCATTATATTTCAATAGTTGTATTTACTGTTTGATACAGCCACAGTTTGTTGAGTTCTAATTTGATGCAGTGTTGTTTATAGTTGTCTGTTTGTTTTGTGACAGTAAACATTATGGCTCCTCACAGGCAGACTGCCCAGCAGGTTGCTGGTTTGCCTTTTGAATCTGCCTCCGAAGATTGCTCTAAGACTGGCTCTTCATCTGAGACAGAGGACCGAGTGAAAGATTCTGGAATTGAATTTTCTGTCTGAGAAGAAACATCTGTTGAAGAATCCACTATTAGCGCTGATGACATGCCCCATTTAGAGGAAGAGATTGATATGCCTGTAGTGCAGGATGAGCAAGCTGGATTAGAGCCATGGACTTGAAGGCTTCCCATTGGAAGTGCTGAACCCTGGGGTGCCCCATACATGGTGCAGCCTATTTTGCCCGTTGTTAGTGTTGTTGCAGGGAGCTGAGTTAATACAGAGAACATTTTGCCTATCAGTTTCTTCCAAATTTTTTATTGCTGATGTGTTTTTGGATTTGTTAGAAATGGGGGTCTCTAGTTGGCAGAGGTAGGTACCTTTCTCCAAATCGGGGCCCCTGCCTCTAGTCAGGGTAAGGGGGATACGCTTCTAAAATAACCCCTGCTCACCCCCTTGGTAGCTTGGCACGAGCAGACAGGCTTATCTCAGAGGCAGTGTGTAAAGCATTTGTGAACACATACAGTAATACAGTGAAAACACTACAAATGAACACCACACCAGTTTAGAAAAATAAGTAATCTTTATCTAAACCAAAACAAGACCAAACGACAAAAATCCACAATGCAGTTATCAAGATATCCTCAAAAATAGGTTATTCACTCAATTAAAGTTTGTAGCAACAAATAACTCCACCTGGAGTTATTACGACGTCGTGACAGATAAAAATCCCAGAGTACGGCGCCGACCGCGAGGTGCGCGGCATCGGGCGTGGAGTCAAGCAGACTCACAAAGAACAGTACCTTGGAATTGATGAAAGCAAAGACGATGCACGGAATCGGGGAGGTGATGCTTCATTGGCGCCAGGCGGCGTCGGTTCCTTACGACCCCAGGAGAGGTAAAGCCTCTGTTCCTTACTGCGGTGCAGGGGAGGTGAGACGTCGGTTCCTTACTGTGTCAGGGAGGTGACGTCACGGTGGCAGCGAAGCGTTGGTTCCTTACGACGGTGCGGTGTCGATGGATTCAGGAGTCTCCCACGTCGAGGATATCGGCTCCGCGTTGATGAAGCACCGGCATCAGTGAAGTTTGGGCTGTGGTGCGAGTCGAGACGGTGCGTAGTGGACGACACGAGTGGTGTCCTCGGCTCCGGTGCAGGCAGCAGCCTTGGTGCCGGCTTCGGAGTCGATGCGGCACGGCGTCAGCAGGCGTCGGGCCTACGGTGCAAGTCGGGCCGGTGCGTCGTGCTCTTCACGAGCAGTGCCCGCGACTTCGGTGAAGGTTACGGCATCACTCGCCGGCGTCGGTGTTGCAATTTCCTTCTGTGGCAGCTGAAACAGCAGTTCCACATGCAGAGAGACAGAAGACATGAAGTCTTTGTGTCCCTGAGACTTCAGAACAGGAGGCAAGCTCAATTTCAAGCCCTTGGAGATCTTCTTCAAGCAGGCGACCCAGCTAACAGCAAAGTCCTTCTCCTTTCCTTGGCAGCAAGTAGCCACTGCAGGCCAACCCCAGACAGCAAACAGCACAGGGGCAGTATTCCTCCTCAGTTTCTCTGGCTCTTCTCTTTGGCAAAGGTTCCTCTTGATTCCCAGAAGAGATCTAAAAGTCTGGGGTCTGGGCCCCTCTTTTTATACACAAGAATCCTTTGTTCTCTGAAGGCAGAAAGTGTCTGTACCCAGCCAAAACCAGTTCTGTCCTCACTGGTGCAGCTTCCTGGCAGGAGGTGGAGACAGCATTGTTGAAGGCAGACCAGGCCCATTCAGGTGAAAGGAAATCTCCTCCCCCTACTCTAAATGCAGCCCAGGTCTATTCAGCCAAGCCCTGACTCATCATGTTCCCTGGAGCCACTGCCGCTCTCCAGCCCCTGTCATCCAAAAGCCAGACATGCAATACACAAACCTAGCAGAGGCACACTGGATGGTTAAGCCAGAAAATACCTACTTTCTAAAAGTGGTATTTTCAAACACAGAATGTAAAAATCACCCTCACTAAAAGATGCATTTTCACATTCTGAGTTCAGGCATACTAAACTTTATTTTCCTACCTTGTTCCTAGGGGTAGTTATGTTTATAAGATGTTATAAACAAACTCCCCATTCTGTCTTATGGGAACAGGTAGCCTTGAAATAGTGAAAAACGAAATTGGTAGTAATTCACTATCAGGACATGCCACACACACCAGGGCATGTCTTACCTTTCACATACTAATGCTATATAGGGGGACCCCCTCTAGGAAAAATAATTTGAGGTCAGGGAGAAGAGGGGAAAACAATGACACAATATAAGGAAACTCCCTCGTGTCCTATCTTGTTTTATCCAATCTCTTGACTACTGTTCAGCATGGGCTAACATAAATGTGCTAATACACCAACACAAATTCAAGAAAAAACAGAAATGTATTTAATTTTTTAAAATATTTATTTAATTCTTTTCAATTTGAAAAATGTCCTTACTTTTTTTTATTTTATTATTTCTTTGAGAGTATAAAAATATTATTTCAAGCATTTACATACAATTAAACATAACAATTTCATAAGATATAAAATGTAAAGCATATTCAAAATAATAATACCCCTGAATGTAAGATCATGAAAAGAAAAAGTAAAATATATCATTCATACTGTGCTATACACATACAACCACATACATACTCATACATGCTAATTTTCAAAAATGTATCTGGAAAGTGGGAGACAACAGATAACAATATCTCTATGACCAATAACATGAACTGCGAACAGCAAGGTCTAAATAGCATTGGTCGACGCGCGTTTCGGTGGCTAAAAGAATGATGGCACCACCTTCATCAGGACCTTAACCAGATAACGAGACGACACACAAAAAAACACCCAGGGGGAACCTGCAAAGTATAAGCACATTATGTTTAGCGCCCAATAATAATGGCTAAATTAATCAATTGGACCTTAATAGCAACTTATAGTACAAAATCTATTAGTGCTAGAGCTGTAAGTGAATATCCCAACCAAAAAAGACACCGAAACTTGTGCAAATTTGATACAATGCAAAATGACTTATTCTTGTTTCTCCCCATATTCACTAACGAGGAAACCAGTAATTAAATTCGTAAAAATCACGAAACATCAATAGACAGCTGCGTTGATCATAAAGGAAAGAGAGACAGTGTGTACTACTCACTCAAGAGCAGAAGAAACCCACATCAAAAGAAGTGGAGAGGTCCATATTTAGAAAAGACAGGATAGGAGTCCACCACGTGTTCTCTTAATTTATTAAGGTAGTTTGCCACATAGCTAGGGAGATGAGCTCTTATAGTGCCACTTACTAATTCTTGTGCAAGAAAGAGGTATATAAGGCAGCCTGTAGGGCCATTGGTGATCGATGTCAAATTATTTCCTTGTAAATACTGGGTATATTCATTCTACAAGGGTGTGAGGTACAAAAAGTTATTTTTAAAAGATGTCCTCATACATACACCCGAATTTATTTTGTATAAAAGGAAATAAGGTCATATCTTACCCCAACACATCTTATGTAGACTGTTTCTTAGAGGGATGTTATTTTAATAGTATATGTCCACAAATTGGAAATATCCTAAGAATAAAAATGACCAGTTAATCACTGATGTCAAGAGTAAGTGTTCATGTGGCAACTTGTGTATGTGGGCCACAAATAGAAACCTACCTGCTGGGTAGTCTCCAACTATTATTTAAGCAAGTGACTATATCCAGGTCATATGTCATCCAAACACTTGCGTATATATTCCATTCTTATTATACCAGAAATTCAAAGTCAGAGCTGGAAAGTTCTATAAAAAAACAATATAAATGAAAAAATTCACTGTTGGTGGACCGAGTATCTACACTAAAAACAGATGGAATATGTTATTAGTATCCACAAATGTTATTGCCAGCAATATCTCTCTACTGGAAAGGGAGATATTGAGATTGCTATCATGATGTTAAACAGCCTTGTTTGGTGAATACACTAAAACGAGGTGTATTATATCCAACATGTGGAAGAAGTATGATTAAGCAATTTTAATGATCTGTTCCCAGACAAAACACACGTAAAACACCTTTTAGTCAGTGCACCCAGATTTGTCTTTGCCTGTTCTAAGAAGTTTCTCCTGCATAAGGAACAGCTTGAGAAAACGGGCATAAATATTCAAAACATTGCGCTAGATTGATCCGAGGAAAAGAAGGGACCAACTACCTCAAATGCCAGGGATACCGGTGCCGATATTCCTAAAAGCAGGGTTCTCAGGACTAAGTCCAAGATTACCTGAGTGCTTTTCCGCAAAGTCGTTTGTGGATCAACAGCGTGGATTCCTTCCGGTGACCTCACACGGTGGACGCCAACACGTAGCACCATTAACACTACAACATGGAGATAATGGGGAATGGAATAACCTGCTAAATCTCAGAAAAAAACTAAAGCGCATGGAATCTCATGCGCATTTCATGCTTGAATATTTGCGAGCAGGCGTGATACCCTCAGGCTTGAGGGTTTGCAATGCCCCAGCATTATTTGTTGAAATCCGAAAGTTCCTGGAGCGGTGGTCTCTCATTGCAAACCGCTGCTCCAGGGACTGGATGATTTTAATAATAGAAACAGCGAGAGAGATTATGACTGTTCTGAGTCAAGAAATAGCAGCACTTGAGGACAAATTGAATGCCTCAACAGCTGTTGAAGAAGCAAAAGCTAGATTAGAGAAAACCAACATGGATATGAAAGATTTTGAGATTTACCTAATTAATAAAAAAACTGAAAAACTGAAAAAGGACATCAGGTGGTATACCCAAGAGAAGGCATACCCTTACCTGAACCCGTCCTACTATCAAGATTGGAACCAAGGGCCAAATCGACAAGGCAATACAAATGATTTTAGGAGAGAGTCATAAACTTCTCTGATACATATTCATCAGATTCTGACAATGAAAATCCACAAGATATGGGAGGGGTTCCATATAACCCCAGATTCTATAGGGGTGGACGAACGGCACAACAATCTTTCTCTGGTCAATCTTTTTCAGGTCAGTCTTCTTTTTTATCGAGAGGCCAACACAGAGGGAGAAACAACAGGTGGGTACCAGACAGGAGGGAACAACAACAGATGGCCCCACAACATCCACAACCTTATATGAAGACACACAACCAACAGTATTGGCGCTAGATGGAACAACTGGCGAAGGTGACTCTGTGCATGTGGACACTTTACCCATTTTCAATCTGTCCTCAGTTAAACTTTCTACTGAGGAACATGCTGTCCTGAGTCGTGGCCTCTCCTTCGTTCCGAGTACCCGTCTTGACTCTTTTAAACTACATGAAGATCTATTTGCTTTCTTCAGGAAGGTGAGATTAAAAAAAAAAAATCTAGACAGACCGATGGATCCTAATGAGAATAACTTATCGAATTGTAAACCTCCCTCACACTTCACACCTACCTTGGACATGGTAGGTCCTGAAGTCAACATCTTTGAGCAAAATGTCATTAAAGAAATAGCACGTATAGTCAAATATCCCTCCACCACACGGAGTAACTTGTCTCAGTTAGACAATGTGGCTCTTAATAAAATCAAATTTAATCATGATCTTGTCATCAAACCCTGTGACAAAGGTGGGGGGATAGTTGTTATGAATAAATCTGATTACGATAAGAAGATCTCAGATATGCTAGCAATCCCGGAACATTAAAGAAAATCTCATCCGAGAGAGCTTGCCAAACTGAATAATACTATTCAAGAAGTGACACATAGAGCATTAGATTGTGGACTCATTTGTGATGAGGAATTTACCTTCTTAAATAAAGCTTGCCCCAAAGTTCCAGCATTATATGGGGTTCCAAAAACCCACAAGAATGTATCTAACCCTCCACTGCATCCCATCATTTCTACCATTGGCTCAAGTACAGAGCCTCTCTCAAAATATGTTGACTCCTATCTGTGCCCCCTTATTCAAAATTATGCCTCCTACAAACGCGATACGGGTGACATCATTAATAAAATCGAAGGTATGACATTTGACCCCCACACTGAGGTACTTGTAACGCTTGACATTGAGGCGTTGTACACCAACCTCAATGTCGGGCGTTACAGGCAGTGGCGTCCCTTCTCCAGAGGTCCCCTGGTGATAGACCTGACAGTTTCATTCTTGAATGCTTGGAGATAGTTTTGTTGAGCAATTTTTTTGAATTCAATGGCCTCACTTACCAACAAGTGAAGGGCACTAGCATGGGGGCTTCTTGTGCTCCGAGCGTAGCAAATGCAAATATGGGTGAGTGGGAGTTTACAAATGTATTCAATGAAGCAGCCCCTTTCTTTGAAAATGTGTGTACTTGGAAACGCTTCATTGATGACATTTTCTTCATTTGGAAGGGGGAAATGGACACATTACAAGAGTATATTTTTTGGCTTAATGCAAGTGATGACAATCTTAAGTTCACTGCCAAATTTAGTTCCAACAAGGTTGAATTTCTGGACATTGAGATCTTTGGCCTTAATAACATACTACAAGTCAGCTTATTCAGGAAACCTACAGCCAAAAATACGATACTGCAATATCAGAGCTTCCATCCCATATGTCAAAAAGACTCAATCCCCTTTGGGGAATTCTTACGGGTGCGCCGCAATTGTACCAATATGGATGATTATCACATTCATGGAGATGCCCTTAAACAACGACTAATAGCTAGGGGTTACCCGCATAGACTCGTGAGACATGCATTTAAGAGGGCGAAGTATTATAATCGAGATGCCCTCCTTCAAGGAACACAACGCCCTGTTCGAGACCAAGTCACATGCATTATCAATCATTCCCAATTAAATTATAAGATCAAAAATGTTATACACAAAAATTGGAAGATTCTAAATGTCAATGAAAACAATTCTCAGCTTCCACCACCATTGGTAACATATCGAAGAAATCGCAACCTGCGTGACATTTTGGTACACACTAGACCTTTACCAGCCAGTGTCCAGCGTCAAACCACCATTTCAGGTCTCCCTATGGTCTTAGGCAATCATAAATGTGGGTCATGCCACGCCTGTGACACAGCCATTATTACGGAGTCTCTTACTTACAAAGGACATAAAATCAAGTTAAGAAATCTTACAAATTGCAGAAGTCATATCATTTATATGATTTTGTGTCCCTGTGACCTAGCATATATAGGTGAAACAGCGCGGGAATTCCGCATAAGGTACAGTGAACATAAATCTGCTATTCGCACCAGGAAAACAACTGCCCCTCTAGTCCAGCATTGTCTTGATAAACAGCACTCAGAAAGGGACCTGAAGTGGTGTGTTTTGGAGAAAGTCCAATGTCAAGCAGGAACACCAGTTGAGACTACCCGTAAAAGAAGGGAAACCTTTTGGATTTTCACTCTGGATAGTGTTAAACAGGGGCTGAATGAAAACATTGTTTGGAATGTGACTGGCAGTCGGCAAAGGTAATCTCATTATTGCCCCATACGCGGTACGATATATATCTTCCTCGCTTTTGAAGGGGTTCATCACCCCATATACCATATGCAAATTACCTTCTAAGCTCCAGGGCTGCACTATGTCATCACATCATTGGGGTCTACCATTACAACTGATAGACCCCACACTTAGCGGCAGATGGAAGGAGAATTGTTGTTATTCTCATTGGTTTAGCGGGCGTTATATCACTAGTACCATCAGTTTCTGACCTCATGGACTCCCTTAGTGGGTTTCATACTTTATGTACCCACAACATTAAAACGTATGTATCCCTTTGGATAGCATAAGGCTGTTTACCAGACGTAACATGGCGATGGGCCATATTTTGATAATATCTGGGATCGATGTATATTAACTTTTGGATTTTTGATAAATTTTGCCCACTATCCGCTTTTTTCTTTTCTTTTTTGACTTGTATTTCTACTTCGTAGATTTGTTGGAACTTAAGAAGTACATTCCATTATTTTATTGTGGCGTCTACGTGTGATGGTTGAGTTTTCCTCGATATTCTTTCAATACGAATTGAAGGGGGGAACTTTGTCTATTTTACCATCCAAATATGGCGCTTAGACTCGAACCTTGAGTCCCATTGTTAGTCTCTGCCATGTGTCACATGACGGAGCGTATTTACGTGTTAAAATGAGGTGGGATACTATTCTAATATGGCGCCCAAACTCGGTTTTTGAGTCCTGTCTCAGTTTCTAGTATGTATCACATGACTGAGCCCATTTACGCGCTAACATGAAGTAGGATCCTAATAAAAGTTCGACTGCTACGTGTTGGCGTCCACCGTGTGAGGTCACCGGAAGGAATCCACGCTGTTGATCCACAAACGACTTTGCGGAAAAGCACTCAGGTAATCTTGGACTTAGTCCTGAGAACCCTGCTTTTAGGAATATCGGCACCGGTATCCCTGGCATTTGAGGTAGTTGGTCCCTTCTTTTCCTCGGATCAATCTAGCGCAATGTTTTGAATATTTATGCCCGTTTTCTCAAACTGTTCCTTATGCAGGAGAAACCTCTTAGAACAGGCAAAGACAAATCTGGGTGCACTGACTAAAAGGTGTTTTACGTGTGTTTTGTCTGGGAACAGATCATTAAAATTGCTTAACCATACTTCTTCCACATGTTGGATATAATACACCTCGTTTTAGTGTATTCACCGAACAAGGCTGTTTAACATCATGATAGCAATCTCGATATCTCCCTTTCCAGTAGAGAGATATTGCTGGCAATAACATTTGTGGATACTAATAACATATGCCATCTGTTTTTAGTGTAGATACTCAGTCCACCAACAGTGAATTTTTTCATTTATATTGTTTTTTTATAGAACTTTCCAGCTCTGACTTTGAATTTCTGGTATAATAAGAATGGAATATATACGCAAGTGTTTGGATGACATATGATCTGGATATAGTCACTTGCTTAAATAATAGTTGGAGACTACCCAGCAGGTAGGTTTCTATTTGTGGCCCACATACACAAGTTGCCACATGAACACTTACTCTTGACATCAGTGATTAACTGGTCATTTTTATTCTTAGGATATTTCCAATTTGTGGACATATACTATTAAAATAACATCCCTCTAGGAAACAGTCTACATAAGATGTGTTGGGGTAAGATATGACCTTATTTCCTTTTATACAAAATAAATTCGGGTGTATGTATGAGGACATCTTTTAAAAAAAAACGTTTTGTACCTCACACCCTTGTAGAATGAATATACCCAGTATTTACAAGGAAATAATTTGACATCGATCACCAATGGCCCTACAGGCTGCCTTATATACCTCTTTCTTGCACAAGAATTAGTAAGTGGCACTATAAGAGCTCATCTCCCTAGCTATGTGGCAAACTACCTTAATAAATTAAGAGAACACGTGGTGGACTCCTATCCTGTCTTTTCTAAATATGGACCTCTCCACTTCTTTTGATGTGGGTTTCTTCTGCTCTTGAGTGAGTAGTACACACTGTCTCTCTTTCCTTTATGATCAACGCAGCTGTCTATTGATGTTTGGTGATTTTTACGAATTTAATTACTGGTGTCCTCGTTAGTGAATATGGGGAGAAACAAGAATAAGTCATTTTGCATTGTATCAAATTTGCACAAGTTTCGGTGTCTTTTTTGGTTGGGATATTCACTTACAGCTCTAGCACTAATAGATTTTGTACTATAAGTTGCTATTAAGGTCCAATTGATTAATTTAGCCATTATTATTGGGCGCTAAACATAATGTGCTTATACTTTGCAGGTTCCCCCTGGGTGTTTTTTTGTGTGTCGTCTCGTTATCTGGTTAAGGTCCTGATGAAGGTGGTGCAATCATTCTTTTAGCCACCGAAACGCGCGTCGACCAATGCTATTTAGACCTTGCTGTTCGCAGTTCATGTTATTGGTCATAGAGATATTGTTATCTGTTGTCTCCCACTTTCCAGATACATTAAAAAAAATTAGCATGTATGAGTATGTATGTGGTTGTATGTGTATAGCACAGTATGAATGATATATTTTCCTTTTTCTTTTTCTTTTCATGATCTTACATTCAGGGGTATTATTATTTTGAATATGCTTTACATTTTATATCTTATGAAATTGTTATGTTTAATTGTATGTAAATGCTTGAAATAATATTTTTATACTCTCAAAGAAATAATAAAATAAAAAAGTAAGGACATTTTTCAAATTGAAAAGAATTAAATAAATATAAAAAAATGTAAATACATTTCTGTTTTTCTTGAATTTTTGTTGGTGTATTAGCACATTTATGTTAGCCCATGCTGAAAAGTAGTCAAGAGATTGGATAAAACAAGATAGGTCACGAGGGAGCTTCCTTATATTGTTACCTTTCACATACACCACACCCTGCCCACAGGGGTACCTTAACCGTACCTTAGGGATGACTGACATGTAAGAAAAGGGAAGGTTAGTGCCTGGCAAGTGGGTGCACTTGCCAAGTCGACATGGCAGTACTAGACTGCACACAGGCTCTGCAATGGCAGGCCAGAGTTACATTCATTTTACAGGCTGCTTCTGTGGGTGGCACAACCAGTGCTGCAGCCCACTAGCAGCATTTGATTTACAGGCCCTGGGCACACACAGTGCACTGTACTAAGGTCTGACTAGTAAATCAAATATGCCAATCATGGAATCACTAATCCATAACAACAATTTACAAAGGGAGCACTTGCACTTTGGCACTGAACAGCGATGGCAAAGTGCCCAAAGCATCTAAACCGGCAAAACGGAGTCCAAAACACAGCAAAAACACAGGAGGCAAAGGCAAAAATTGCAGGGGAGACCCACGCCAATGGTGCCAGGTCTAACACGTGTCCCCTCCATCTGAAATGTGGGGAGAACTTCTCACCCTCTTGGGAGTTCTCTTCACTAAGGTGGAAAAATCTGGACAGACAATCAGCATTGGGGTGTTCTGTACCAGGGCGGTGTTCCACCGTGAAGTCCATCCCCTGTAAGGAAATGGGCCACCTCAACAACTTTGGATTCTCACCCCTCATTTGCATCAACCATCGGAGGGGCCTGTGGTCTGTCTGAACCCAGAAGTGAGTCCCAAACAAGTAGGGCTCCGGTTCCTCAGCGCCCAAACCACAGCAAATGCCTCACGCTCAATCGCACTCCACCTCTGTTCCCGTGGAAGTAACCTCCTACTAATGAAGGCTACAGGTTGGTCTAGGCCCTCTTCATTCAGCTGTGAGAGCACCACTCCCACACCATGCTCTGAAGCATCTATCTGCACAATGAATTCCCTTGAGAAGTTGGGCACCTGAAGCACGGGCGCCGTGCACATGGCAGATTTCAGGGCATCAAAAGCCTTCTGGCAGGCGTCAGTCCAGTTCACCTTCTTGGGCTACTTCCTGGAAGTCAGCTCTGTCAAGGGGGCAACAATGGTGCCATACCCCTTGACAAATCTCCTGTAATACCCTGCGAGTCCTCAAAAGGCTCTCACCTCTGTCTGGGTCTTGGGGAGTTCCCAAGCCAGAATGGTATCAATCTTGGGCTGTAGGGGCGCCACTTGGCCGCTCCCTACCTGGTGTCCCAAGTACACCACAGAACCCTGCCCGATCTGGCACATACTCGCCTTGATCGAGAGGCCTGCCCTCTGCAGAGCCTTCAACACTTCCCAGAGGTGGTGCGGATGTTCCTCCCAAGTGGCACTGAACACTGCAATGTCATCCAGGTAGGCGGCACTGAAATCCTCCAGTCCAGCCAACACCTGGTTGACCAACCTCTGAAAGGTGGCAGGGGCATTCTTCAACCCAAAGGACATCACCCGGAGTTGGTAGTGCCCCTCTGGCATTGAGAATGCTGACCTCTCCTTTGCCCCATCAGTTAAGGACATCTGCCAGTACCCAGACGTTAAGTCAAACGTACTGAGGTACCGGGCAGCTCCCAACCGATCTATGACCTCATCAGCTCTGGGGATGGGGTGTGCATCAGTCCTGGTGACCGAATTGAGCCCTCAGCAGACCACACAGAACCGGAGTTCTGGCGTGGCACCGGGTGTGGCAGCCTTTGGGACCAAGACCGCTGAGCTGGCCCAAGGGCTGTTTGAGGGCCCAATCACCCCAGCACTAACATCTTGGAGACCTCCTCCTTGATGCAAGCCTTGACCCTGTCATTCACGCTGTAAATTTTGTGCTTTACAGGAGGACTGTCCCCAGTGTCAACATCATGGACACACCACTGAGTGACACCAGGGGTCAGGGAGAACAGAGCAGCAAACTGTCCCAACAGTTGGCAACAGTCACTCTGCTGTTCAGGAGTCAGGGCAGGGAGAGTGATACACTCTCCACTGACCCATCGTGCTCCTTTGCAGACAGGAGGTCAGGAAGAGGCTCAGTCTCCTCCTCCATTCCAGCATCTGTTGCTAGGAGCATGCCCACTTCGGACCTCTCCAAGTGGGGCTTCAGGCGGTTCACATGCAGGACACGCAAAGGATTCCCAGGAGACTGCAAGTCCACCAAGTAGGTGACTTTACTCTTGCGCTCCACAACCACAAATGGACTGGTCCACTTATCCTGGAGCACACAAGGCTCCACTGGGGCCATGACCCATACTTTCTGTCCAGGCTGAAACTCGATCAGAGTGGCATTCTGATCATACCAACGTTTCATCTCCTCCTGGCTGGCTTCCAGATTCGCCTGAGCGAGTTGTCTGAAGTGCTTAGTCTGGTTTCTGAAGGCCAGCATGAAGCTATATACATCCTGGGGAGGTTTACTGGGAGCTTTCTCCCAGCCTTCTTTCACCAGACTTAGAGGTACTCTTACAGGATACCCATACAGGAGCTCAAAGGGACTGAACCCTAATGACTTCTGTGGTACCTCTCTGTAAGCAAACAAAAGGCATGGTAAGAGGACGTCTCACTTATGCCTCATGGGTTCACCAAGACCCATAATCATGCCCTTCAGGGTCCAGTTGAATCTCTCAACCAGCCCATTACCTTGGGGGTGGTAAGGAGTGGTGAACTTGTAGGTAACACCCCACTCCTGCCACAGGGACTTCATATACTTAGATATGAAGTTGGTACCACGGTCGGACACCACCTCTCTGGGGAACCCTACATGGGAAAAAATCCCCATCAACGCATGAGCCACCACGGGGGCTGTCACAGTCCGGAAAGGGATGGCTTCCGGGTACCGGGTGGCATGGACCACCAACACTAGGATGAACCTGTTGCCCATAGCTGTCTTGGGATCCAGAGGCCCCACAATGTCAATATCCACCCGCTCAAAGGGGGTGCTGACCACAGGGAAAGGTTGGAGAGGAGCCTTACACTTCCTCCCACTCATACCACTGGCCTGGCAAGTCTGGCAAGACCTACAATGAGTATCAGAACTCTTACGCATTTGGGGCCAGTAAAAGTGGGTGACAAGCCTTTCAAAGGTCTTGTCTGGCCCCAAATGTCCTTCCAAAGGCACATCATGAGCCAGACCCAGTAGGATGGCTCTGAAGCGCTGGGGTACCACCAGCACACGGGCTGCCCCAGGCTCAGCAACCTTAGGCTCACTATACAGGAGGCCATTCCCCCAGTATATGAGGTGATCTCCAGAGGTATCACCAGTTGACTAGGCTTCAACCTAATGCCTCATGCCCTCAAGAGTTGGGCCCTCTTTCTGTGCCTTACTGAACTCTGCCATGGTGGGCACACTCTCTGCTCACCATTCAGCGATTTCAGGCAGTTCCCCGGGGGGGGGGAATATCCTTCCTGGTAAGTTCTGGAACGGCCTCCTCTGGTGTCCCATCCAACTATACCATTGGAGTTTCAGGAGTTGGTTTCCCACACCCTCTACCCATCCTTTTCTTGGCAGCTGCCTGGGCCATTCTTCAAGGTACTAGACTTCCTTGACTCCCCTCCTGGACAACCATGGACCTGGTGGTCACAGAGACCAACTCAAGCAACCCTAAGATTTCCAGGTGTGACTTGAGCACCACTTCCTTCCAGGCAGTGTGCTCCAGGTAATTTCCTAGAAAACAGTCCATCGACATGGCAGGGCTCACAGCTACTTGAAGAATACCCGAGAACCACCCCATTCAAAGGGAATCAGAGCTACCCATGGTAGTGACTCTCCCTGTTGTCTGCTACTATGACCTGGTGGGATGTATTGGGTACTATTTGCTCTGAGGACACCAGATGACACTTGAAAGTAGTCATGCTGGCTCCTCTGTCCCTCAGAGCCTGCACCCTCTGCTCATTGATGGTAACCCACTGCCTGTACCTGGTAGTATTTGAAGGCATGTAGGCTTTGGGCACCGTCTCTCTGTCACCCAGGAACAATAGGGTAGCCTCAGCTGTCTCCCCCACACTAAATGGGGCGATCTCCTCTGCAATTGATACACAGGCAAACCCAGGGGTCTGCCCACCACTGGGGTCCACTTGGCATCACCTTCGGTGTTCCCATATTGGTAATACTCATAATACTTAGTGACAAACTTACCAGTGTTTTAATCAACAACTCCCTTTTTGTGGTCAGATTGGAGCTGGGACCCTTTCCCCTGAGAACATTTTTGGGGGCCTTTCCAGAACTCCTTCTTGTTTTTACCCCCCCCCCGCCTTCTTCTGGTGGAAACCCTGACCACCCTTTTGGGATTCCCACCCAGATGGCTTTTTGGACACTCTGGTGCTGGCCTAGAGGTCTGTCTCCTCAGCGAGTTTCCTGGGGCCAGTAAGATTCCTATCCACTGGGTGCTGGTGCAGCTCTGTAAAACAAGTATTGAGCAGGTCCTCCCTCAAAATCAAGTTGTACAGCTCAACATAATCATCAGCTTTGCTGCCCTTCACCCAGCAACATGCCTTGCTGAATAGTCTACAAAATCCACCCGATACTTGTTTCGGAGTTTGTGGCTGCCCCTGTGCGTCTGACGGTACCTCTCAGGGGCCATCCCAAATTTAGCAACAAATATGCATTTCATGGGGGCATATTTTGTCTGGTCAGCCGCTACAAGTGGTGTTAAAGTGACGTTGTAGTTAGGTGAAAATGTCAGTTTAAAAGTAACCTTTTAAACTAAAAATAACACTGAAATTCAACAGTTATACTTATCTCATGGAACTTAACACGCACCCTCGCCATGCACTGCTTATGACCGAACATATTACAACACTCATGACATGTTCTCTGAGAGCATTGATAACATTAATGTTGAGAACTGAACTGACATCATTGATGCATCATTGACATCACTGTGCGTAGTTGGGGCGCGACTTTTAGTTCTGAGGTTTTTTTAAATATGCAAAGTAAGATAATATTGCCATACCAAACTATACCATCACTTTTACCTTTGGTTTTTCCAGTGAATCTATATGTATATATGTGTGTGTATAGTGAACTGTGTAGATATAGGTAGGTCAGTTTCAATCCGTAAGAAAATGTTTTGTTTTGTCAATTACTTTGTCACCATTTGATGAACCATCATGCAAAGTTTTCCTGAAAAGTTTTTGGGGTCCCAAAACTTTGTTGTGCGATGTTAATTCCCTTAGGAAATTTTGCGGAGCAATGTAGAAAAAAACAGCTGAACTGTATTACACCAAATTTAGCAGAAACTTAGATCTTTACTCAGAAAGTGTGCTTTTATTTATTTGGTGTAAATCTGTTCAGAGGCATTTGAGAAATTAGCATTTAAATGATAGTGCTATCTAGAAGGTTGGTCCCCGGAAAGGCCCCTAGGACTCCCGAGATATGCCAGTTCAAACAATAAAGCGATCAGAGTAGCTGAGAGGATTTTTTTCCCCATTGGTCGATTCAGTCCCATAGGACTGGTACTGATCCATGGGACAGAGCGATCTGATTGGTTGGCCTAAACATGAAGAAAAATGTTGCAGCTGCCATTGTAGGACAAGGAATCGGTCCCCGTGCCATGAACTTGTTTAAAAAAAATGTTTTCGGGCAAGGTAGGGACACGTTGAGCCCTTGGCACTTATGAGGGGACTTTGTCTCTCTTTGGTGCATTCCTGCTGCCGGTTCAGAACTGCAAATGTGCAGCAGTGATGCAGCCTGTAGGCCACCAGGGATTTTATTTTGGTGGGGGAGTGGCCTCTTGTGCAAGGGTTGCTCTACAATCTGTCTCTCATATGTTTTGGTTGTTTGACGCCCCCTTGGGGGTTGATTCAACCATGTTTTTGACTGATCAGCACCAGTGGCGTAGGTAGGCCTCAGGCTGCCCGTGGCGGCCTCTGCGTTTGCCGCCCTCGCGGCGGGGGGGGTGCGGACGAATTTTTGCGGCCGATTCTTGCCTTGCGACGGCCGCAGGTTAGCAGGTTAGAGCGGGGGGAGGGGGGCCGGCTGCCGCCCAAAAACTCGTGCCGCCTGGGGCGGTCCGCCCCCACCGCCCCCCCCTAGCTACGCCAGTGATCAGCACCCTGGGGTGGGGCAAGGATAGAAATCCACTAGTCACAACCGGGATAAAATATAATGATTATGTTTATGGGTAGCGATCCCTTGGCAAGGTTGCTCCTCTCAAAGGGTAACCTTCTTTTGTTTCCATTTGGATTTGTGCAAGATCAATAATGTGTTGTCTTGTGTGTCATTTTTTTTTGTTTCTAGTGGGATATCGTTGAGGCTTGCTGTGTATTTGCAGAGTAGGTGCAGTTGGTCCTCAGTCTGGCTGTTCGTGGCAACCAAAAGATATCTAGGTATATGTTTGTAGTAGAAAGTTCATTGTGTTGTTTGTATTGATAGTTTCTTTCCAGATCATTATATTTCAATAGTTGTATTTACTGTTTGATACAGCCACAGTTTGTTGAGTTCTAATTTGATGCAGTGTTGTTTATAGTTGTCTGTTTGTTTTGTGACAGTAAACATTATGGCTCCTCACAGGCAGACTGCCCAGCAGGTTGCTGGTTTGCCTTTTGAATCTGCCTATGAAGATTGCTCTAAGACTGGCTCTTCATCTGAGACAGAGGACTGAGTGCAAGATTCTGGAATTCAATTTTCTGTCTGAGAAGAAACATCTGTTGAAGAATCCACTATTAGCGCTGATGACATGCCCCATTTAGAGGAAGAGATTGATATGCCTGTAGTGCAGGATGAGCAAGCTGGATTAGAGCCATGGACTTGAAGGCTTCCCATTGGAAGTGCTGAACCCTGGGGTGCCCCATACATGGTGCAGCCTATTTTGCCCGTTGTTAGTGTTGTTGCAGGGAGCTGAGTTAATACAGAGAACATTTTGCCTATCAGTTTCTTCCAAATTTTTTATTGCTGATGTGTTTTTGGATTTGTTAGAAATGGGGGTCTCTAGTTGGCAGGGGTAGGTACCTTTCTCCAAATCGGGGCCCCTGCCTCTAGTCAGGGTAAGGGGGATACGCTTCTAAAATAACCCCTGCTCACCCCCTTGGTAGCTTGGCACAAGCAGACAGGCTTATCTCAGAGGCAGTGTGTAAAGCATTTGTGAACACATACAGTAATACAGTGAAAACACTACAAATGGACACCACACCAGTTTAGAAAAATAAGTAATCTTTATCTAAACCAAAACAAGACCAAACGACAAAAATCCACAATGCAGTTATCAAGATATCCTCAAAAATAAGTTATTCACTCAATTAAAGTTTGTAGCAACAAATAACTCCACCTGGAGTTATTACGACGTCGTGACAGATAAAAATCCCAGAGTACGGCGCCGACCGCGAGGTGCGTGGCATCGGGCGTGGAGTCAAGCAGACCCACAAAGAACAGTACCTTGGAATTGATGAAAGCAAAGACGGTGCACGGCATCGGGGAGGTGATGCTTCATTGGCGCCAGGCGGCGTCGGTTCCTTACGACCCCAGGAGAGGTGAAGCCTCTGTTCCTTACTGCGGTGCAGGGGAGGTGAGACGTCAGTTCCTTACTGTGTCAGGGAGGTGACGTCACGGTGGCAGCGAAGCGTTGGTTCCTTACGACGGTGCGGTGTCGATGGATTCAGGAGTCGAGTATCGGCTCCGCGTTGATGAAGCACCGGCATCGGTGAAGTTTGGGCTGCGGTGCGAGTCGAGACGGTGCGTAGTGGACGACACGAGTGGTGTCCTCGGCTCCAGTGCAGGCAGCAGCCTTGGTGCCGGCTTCGGAGTCGATGCGGCACGGCGTCAGCAGGCGTCGGGCCTACGGTGCAAGTCGGGCCGGTGCGTCGTGCTCTTCACGAGCAGTGCCCGCAACTTCGGTGAAGGTTACGGCATCACTCGCCGGCGTCGGTGTTGCAATTTCCTTCTGTGGCAGCTGAAACAGCAGTTCCACATGCAGAGAGACAGAAGAAATTAAGTCTTTGTGTCCCTGAGACTTCAGAACAGGAGGCAAGCTCAATTTCAAGCCCTTGGAGATCTTCTTCAAGCAGAGGACACAGCTAACAGCAAAGTCCTTCTCCTTTCCTTGGCAGCAAGTAGTCACTGCAGGCCAACCCCAGACAGCAAACAGCACAGGGGCAGTATTTCTCTGGCTCTTCTCTTTGCCAAAGGTTCCTCTTGATTCCCAGAAGTGATCTAAAAGTCTGGGGTGTGGGCCCCTCTTTTTATACACAAGAATCCTTTGTTCTCTGAAGGCAGAAAGTGTCTGTACCCAGCCAAAACCAGTTCTGTCCTCACTGGTGCAGCTTCCTTGCAGGAGGTGGAGACAGCATTGTTGAAGGCAGACCAGGCCCATTCAGGTGAAAGGAAATCTCCTCCCACTACTCTAAATGCAGCCCAGGTCTATTCAGCCAAGCCCTGACTCATCAGGCTCCCTGGAGCCACTGCCCCTCTCCAGGCCCTGTCATCCAAAAACCAGACATGCAATACACAAACCTAGCAGAGGCACACTGGATGGTTAAGCCAGAAAATACCTACTTTCTAAAAGTGGTATTTTCAAACACAGAATGTAAAAATCACCCTCACTAAAAGATTCATTTTAACATTCTGAGTTCAGGCATACTAAACTTTATTTTCCTACCTTGTTCCTAGGGGTAGTTATGTTTATAAGATGTTATAAACAAACTCCCCATTCTGTCCTAAGGGAACAGGTAGCCTTGCAATAGTGAAAAACGAAATTGGTAGTAATTCACTATCAGGACATGCCACATACACCAGGGTATGTTTTACCTTTCACATACACCACACCCTGCCCACAGGGGTACCTTAACCCTACCTTAGGGATGACTGACATGTAAGAAAAGGGAAGGTTAGTGCCTGGCAAGTGGGTGCACTTGCCAAGTCGACATGGCAGTACTAGACTGCACACAGGCTCTGCAATGGCAGGCCAGAGTTACATTTTACAGGCTGCTTCTGTGGGTGGCTCAACCAGTGCTGCAGCCCACTAGCAGCATTTGATTTACAGGCCCTGGGCACACACAGTGCACTGTACTAGGGTCTGACTAGTAAATCAAATATGCCAATCATGGAATCACTAATCCATAACAACAATTTACAAAGGGAGCACTTGCACTTTGGCACTGAACAGCAATGGCAAAGTGCCCAAAGCATCTAAACCAGCAAAACGGAGTCCAACACACAGCAAAAACACAGGAGGCAAAGGCAAAAATTACAGGGGAGACCCACGCCAATGGTGCCAGGTCTAACACGTGTCCCCTCATCTGAAATGTGGGGAGAACTTCCCACCCTCTTGGGAGTTCTCTTCACTAAGGTGGAAAAATCTGGACAGACAATCAGCATTGGGGTGTTCTGTACCAGGGCGTTGTTCCACCGTGAAGTCCATCCCCTGTAAGGAAATGGGCCACCTCAACAACTTTGGATTCTCACCCCTCATTTGCATCAACCATCGGAGGGGCCTGTGGTCTGTCTGAACCCAGAAGTGAGTCCCAAACAAGTAGGGCTCAGCTTCTTCAGCGCTCAGACCACAGCAAATGCCTCACGCTCAATCGCACTCCACCTCTGTTCCCGTGGAAGTAACCTCCTACTAATGAAGGCTACAGGTTGGTCTAGGCCCTCTTCATTCAGCTGTGAGAGCACCACTCCCACACCATGCTCTGAAGCATCTATCTGCACAATGAATTCCCTTGAGAAGTTGGGCACCTGAAGCACGGGCGCTGTGCACATGGCAGATTTCAGGGCACCAAAAGCCTTCTGGCAGGCGTCAGTCCAGTTCACCTTCTTGGGCTACTTCCTGGAAGTCAGCTCTGTCAAGGGCGCAACAATGGTGCCATACCCCTTGACAAATCTCCTGTAATACCCTGTGAGTCCTCAAAAGGCTCTCACCTCTGTCTGGGTCTTGGGGAGTTCCCAAGCCAGAATGGTATCAATCTTGGGCTGTAGGGGTGCCACTTGGCCGCTCCCTACCTGGTGTCCCAAGTACACCACAGAACCCTGCCCGATCTGGCACATACTCGCCTTGATCGAGAGGCCTGCCCTCTGCAGAGCCTTCAACACTTCCCAGAGGTGGTGTGGATGTTCCTCCCAAGTGGCACTGAACACTGCAATGTCATCCAGGTAGACGGCACTGAAATCCTCCAGTCCAGCCAACACTTGGTTGACCAACCTCTGAAAGGTGGCAGGGGCATTCTTCAACCCAAAGGGCATCACCCGGAGTTGGTAGTGCCCCTCTGGCATTGAGAATGCTGACCTCTCCTTTGCCCCATCAGTTAAGGCAATCTGCCAGTACCCAGACATTAAGTCAAACGTACTGAGGTACCGGGCAGCTCCCAACCGATCTATGACCTCATCAGCTCTGGGGATGGGGTGTGCATCAGTCCTGGTGACCGAATTGAGCCCTCAGTAGTCCACACAGAACCGGAGTTCTGGCGTGGCACCGGGTGTGGCAGCCTTTGGGACCAAGACCGCTGAGCTGGCCCAAGGGCTGTTTGAGGGCCCAATCACCCCTAGCACTAACATCTTGGAGACCTCCTCCTTGATGCAAGCCTTGACCCTGTCAGTCACTCTGTAAATTTGGTGCTTTACAGGAGGACTGTCCCCAGTGTCAACATCATGGACACACCACTGAGTGACACCAGGGGTCAGGGAGAACAGAGCAGCAAACTGTCCCAACAGTTGGCAACAGTCACTCTGCTGTTCAGGAGTCAGGGCGGGGAGAGTGATACACTCTCCACCTACCCATCGTGCTTCTTAGCAGACAGGAGGTCAGGAAGAGGCTCAGTCTCCTCCTCCATTCCAGCATCTGTTGCTAGGAGCATGCCCACTTCGGACCTCTCCAAGTGGGGCTTCAGGCGGTTCACATGCAGGACACGCAAAGGATTCCCAGGAGACTGCAAGTCCACCAAGTAGGTGACTTTACTCTTGCGCTCCACAACCTCAAATAGACCAGTCCACTTATCCTGGAGCACACAAGGCTCCACTGGGGCCATGACCCATACTTTCTGTCCAGGCTGAAACTCGATCAGAGTGGCATTCTGATCATACCAACGTTTCATCTCCTCCTGGCTGGCTTCCAGATTCGCCTGAGCGAGTTGTCTGAAGTGCTTAGTCTGGTTTCTGAAGGCCAGCTTGTAGCTATATACATCCTGGGGAGGTTTACTGGGAGCTTTCTCCCAGCCTTCTTTCACCAGACTTAGAGGTACTCTTACAGGATACCCATACAGGAGCTCAAAGGGACTGAACCCTAATGACTTCTGTGGTACCTCTCTGTAAGCAAACAAAAGGCATGGTAAGAGGACGTCCCACTTATGCCTCATGGGTTCACCAAGACCCATAATCATGCCCTTTAGGGTCCGGTTGAATCTCTCAACCAGCCCATTACCTTGGGGGTGGTAAGGAGTGGTGAACTTGTAGGTAACACCGCACTCCTGCCACAGGGACTTCATATACTTAGATATGAAGTTGGTACCACGGTCGGACACCACCTCTCTGGGGAACCCCACACGGGAAAAAATCCCCATCAATGCATGAGCCACCACGGGGGCTGTCACAGTCCGGAAAGGGATGGATTCCGGGTACCGGGTGGCATGGACCACCAAGACCAGGATGAACCTGTTGCCCATAGCTGTCTTGGGATCCAGAGGCCCCACAATGTCAATACCCACCCGCTCCAAGGGGGTGCTGACCACAGGGAAAGGTTGGAGAGGAACCTTACACTTCCTCCCACTCATACCACTGACCTGGCAAGTCTGGCAAGACCTACAATGAGTATCAGAACTCTTACGCATTTGGGGCCAGTAAAAGTGGGTGACAAGCCTTTCAAAGGTCTTGTCTGGCCCCAAATGTCCTGCCAAAGGC
This sequence comes from Calotriton arnoldi, assembly GCA_963921515.1. Lineage (NCBI taxonomy): Eukaryota > Metazoa > Chordata > Amphibia > Caudata > Salamandridae > Calotriton > Calotriton arnoldi. The sequence continues at coordinate 441,551 of CAWUFW010005218.1, read as the reverse complement.
ACATCATGAGCCAGACCCAGTAGGATGGCTCTGAAGCGCTGGGGTACCACCAGCACACGGGCTGACCCAGGCTCAGCAACCTTAGGCTCGCTATACAGGAGACCATTCTCCCAGTAAATTCAATATGATCCAGACTGATCACCTGCTGCCTGGTTTGCAGCTTGTTTCCGCAAACCAACAAGAGAAGGGCATTTCTGCTGCTCCTGGCAGAATTCCTCCCTGGAGGGGCCTCCTTCCTGCTACCAATGGGTCAGCTCAGGCAGGTCCCCCAGTTCAGCCACTTGTTCCCCTGTAGGCTCCAGGGCATCCCCCTCAAGGTCTGCCTCCTCTTGGACTGTGGGTACTTGGGGGGCCGGTTTCCCGCGCCCCCTGCCTCTTCTCTTTCTGGCAGGCACCTGGGCCACTCTTTCAGGCTCCAGGTCCTCTTGAATGCCCTTACCGGCTGCCATAGATCGAGTGGTCACTCACGCCCACTCAGGCAGACCCAACATCTCCAAATGAGACCTCCGCTCCACCTTCGCCCAAGGGGAGCTCTCTAAATCATTGCCTAGCAGACAGGCATGGCTGGCCTCACAGCTACTTTCAAGGTACCTGAGACCCCCCCCACTCAAAGGGAATCTGTGCACTTTCCAGAGGCACTCTGAATTGTCAGCGGGTAGAATGCGTTAGGGACCACCTGCTCTTCAGACACCAGCCGACAACTGACAGCTGTCACACTGGCTCCGGTGTCTCTCAGAGCCTCCACACTATGGCCATTGATGGTTACCCACTGCCTCTACGTTTTAGTGTTATTAGGCAGATGAGCTCTTGGGACCATCTCACTGTCTCCTAAAGAGGCCAGGGACATTTCTGCAGGACCTCACCCCTCTTGGGCACCCGACTCCTCCCCCAGGGCTATACTAGCCATTTCCTGGGGCCTTGCACCAGTGGGTGCAGTGGTAACCTTTTTGGGACACTTAGGATCCCCTTGGAAGTGGCCCACCTGACCACAACCAAAACATGCCTTGGAACCCCTAAGAACATGCTTACCTGTCGGGGTCCATGGCTTCTTCTCAGTGGGAGGCTGGGAACCCTTACCTTGGTTCCCTTGGGGATTACTTTGGGGCCCTTTTTGAAACTCCTTCTGTTTACCCTTGCCCCCCCACTCTTCTGCTAGGGACCCTGCCCACCCTTGGTGGAGTCTCCCACACGACCCTTTTGGACCCTGGTGCTGACCCAGCAGTCCTCCTCCACAGTCAGCTTAGTGTCAATCAAGTGCTGGTGTAGCTCTGGAAAACAATTATCTGACAAGTGCTCCCATGCAACCAAATCATAGAGCCACTGCAAATCAGTCACCTTGCTACCCTTCACCCAACCATCAAATGCGCTGCAAAAATAGGACACATACTCCACCCAAGTACTTGACTCCAGCTTCTTGCAGTTTCGAAATTTCTGCCTATACAGCTCTGGGGTCAACCCATACCTGGCTATCAAGGCTTCCTTCAATGGGGCATAGGACATCTGATCCTCAGTGGGCAAAGCTAGCAATGTCTCCCTTCCTTCACTGATGAAGCGGCCCCACAACCCCGCTCCCCAATCTCTCTCAAGGACTCTGTGGGACCTCATTGTTAGTGTTGTTGCAGGGTGCAGAGTTAATACAGAGAACATTTTGCCTATCAGTTTCTTCCAACTTTTTTATTGCTGATGTGTTTTTGGATTTGTTAGAAATGGAGGTCTCTAGTTGGCAGAGGTAGGTACCTTTGTCCAAATCGGGGCCCCTGCTTTTAGTCAGGGTAAGAGGGATACGCTTCTAAAATAACCCCTGCTCACCCCCTTGGTAGCTTGGCACGAGCAGACAGGCTTATCTCAGAGGCAGTGTGTAAAGCATTTGTGAACACATACAGTAATACAGTGAAAACACTACAAATGGACACCACACCAGTTTAGAAAAATAAGTAATCTTTATCTAAACTAAAACAAGACCAAACGACAAAAATCCACAATGCAGTTATCAAGATATCCTCAAAAATAGGTTATTCACTCAATTAAAGTTTGTAGCAACAAATAACTCCACCTGGAGTTATTACGACGTTGTGACAGATAAAAATCCCAGAGTACGGCGCCGACCGCGAGGTGCGCGGCGACGGGCGCGGAGTCAAGCAGACCCACAAAGAACAGTACCTTGGAATTGATGAAAGCAAAGACGGTGCACGGCATCGGGGAGGTGATGCTTCATTGGTGCCCGGCGGCGTCGGTTCCTTACGACCCCAGGGGCGGTGAAGCCTCCGTTCCTTACTGCGGTGCAGGGGAGGTGAGACGTCGGTTCCTTACTGTGTCGGGGAGGTGACGTCATGGTGGCGGCAAGGCGTCGGTTCCTTACGACGGTGCGTGTCGATGGATTCAGGAGTCACCCACTTCGAGTATCGGCTCCGCGTTGATGAAGCACCAGCGTCGGTGAAGTCGGGGCTGCGGTGCGAGTCGGGAAGGTGCGTCGTGGACGTCACGAGCAGTGTCCTCGGCTGTGGTGCAGGCAGCGGCCTCTGTGACGGCTTCGGAGTCGATGCCGTACGGCGTCAGCAGGCGTCGGGCCTGTGCTTCGTGCTCTTTACGAGCGGTGCCCACAGCTTCGGTTCAGGTTACGGCGTCGCTCGCCGGCTTCGGTGTTGCAATTTCCTTCTGTGGCAGCTGAAACAGCAGTTCAACATGCAGCGAGACAGAAGAAATTAAGTCTTTGTGTCCCGGAGAGTTCAGGACAGGAGGCAAGCTCAATTTCAAGCCCTTGGCGATCTTCTTCAAGCAGGGGACACAGCAAACAGCAAAGTCCTTCTCCTTTCCTTGGCAGCAAGTAGCCACTGCAGGCCAACCCCAGACAGCAAACAGCACAGGGGCAGTATTCCTCCTCAGCTTCTCCGGCTCTTCTCCTTGGCAAAGGTTCCTCTTTATTCCCAGAAGTGATCTAAAAGTCTGGGGTCTGGGCCTCTCTTTTTATACACAAAAATCCTTTGTTCTCTGAAGGCAGAGAGTGTCTGTACCCAGCCAGAACCAGTTCTGTCCTCACTGGTGCAGCTTCCTGGCAGGAGGTGGAACCAGCATTGTTGAAGGCAGACCAGGCCCATTCAGGTGAAAGGAAATCTCCTCCCCCTACTCTAAATGCAACCCAGGTCTATTCAGCCCAGCCCTGACTCATCAGGCTCTCTGGAGCCACTGACCCTCTCCAGCCCCTGTCATCCAAAAGCCAGACATGCAATACACAAACCTAGCAGAGGCACACTGGATGGTTAAGCAAGAAAATAACTACTTTCTAAAAGTGGTATTTTCAAACACAGAATGTAAAAATCACCCTCAGTAAAAGAGACATTTTAACATTCTGAGTTCAGGCATACTAAACTTTATTTTCCTACCTTGTTCCCAGGGGTAGTTATGTTTATAAGATGTTATAAACAAACTCCCCATTCTGTCCTATGGGAACAGGTAGCCTTGCAATAGTAAAAAACGAAATTGGCAGTAATTCACTATCAGGACATACCACACACACTAGGGCATGTCCTACCTTTCACATACACTGCACCCTGCCCACAGGGGTACCTTGGTCCTGCCTTAGGGGTGACTGACATGTAAGAAAAGGGAAGGTTAGGGCCTGGCAAGTGTGTGCACTTGCCAAGTCAACATGGCAGTACTAGACTGCACACAGGCTCTGCAATGGCAGGCCAGAGTTACATTATACAGGCTGCTTCTGTGGGTGGCACAACCAGTGCTGCAGCCCACTGGCAGCATTTGATTTACAGGCCCTGGGCACACACAGTGCACTGTACTAGGGTCTGACTAGTAAATCAAATATGCCAATCATGGAATCACTTATCGATAACAGCAATTTACAACTTTGCCTCCACGCTATCAGGGGGTGGAGACTCGGCCCTGAAGCTAGGTCTTTGCCAAGCTGATAATCTCACAGGCTTCAGGGCTGTGAGATTGTCAGCCCGGCAATACACTTGGCTTCATTTGGGCCCGCCCGGGGAGCAAGCATTGCAGAGTCACGTCACGTGACACTAGTGACGTGACAGTGTTCACAACGTCAGCTTCACGTTGTCCAGCTGGTGTCGGTGAGTGGGGAAGACAGTGCCTGTCTATCTAAAATAAAAAATTACAAAAGGGGGTCCTTTTTAATAAAGTTTGTTAAAACTGTTTACTTTAAAACATTTAGGAGCAGCATTCATTGTGAATGAACCGGGGGCGGGGCGGAGCCCCAACGCCCTACAGCAGAAACCGCCACTGCAAATTTATCAAAGAGTTCCGTCGCCCTTGTACCACGCAACGGGGCGCAAGAGCGATGCATCTCTTAAGTTAGATTTGTCAAGCCACACAAGGCCACCTTGCGTGGCCCTGAGTGGCTTGATAAATTTAGAGTAACACAATGCAGCGCAAATCGCTGCATTACATTACTCTGCCCCAGGGAAAAGTTTCATAGGTGGAGCGTAGGTGTGCCCATTACTGGTTAACCTGGGAATGTGTAAAAATGCTACTCATCCCCAGGGGAGGCGTAACAAGAACAAATATCTTTATTTCTCCTATTTTTTTCCTCTTTCTATGTGTGCTGCATTCTATAGCATACGTAGAAAGAGGACAATGCCTCAGGGGATTGTTTTTGTGCAGGAAGGTCTCTCTTCCTGCACAAAAACAAACCTGTTTACAACGCAGGCACCCTTGCACCATGGGTCCTTGTTTTGGCGCTATTATCATTATTATATGAGATTTGTAGAGCACGTAGCTGCCCTAGGGCTTCCCAGCGCTAAGAGACAGGGTGTAGATAAAGTTTTAGAGAAGATTAGAAATGCTGCTTGAACAGCCACGTTTTTATTGATTTCCGGAATTCTAGTTCCTTGTCCAGGGTCCGACATTCCCTCGGTAGGGAGTTCCAGAGTTTGGGAGCAAGGTGAGAGAAGGATCTCCCCCCCCCCCACCTCACTTTACTGGCGGCTGTTGATTTTAGAAGTCTCTCCCCGCTCAATCTCAGGTTCCTATTTGGGACATATGGGGATACCAGATTTCTGATTTTTCTAGGACCCTTGTTGTGTAGGGCTTTGTGCGTTATGATCAATGCCTTAAACTTGATTCTGGCCTCCACCGGGAGCCAATGTAGCCCTTTCAGGTGCTTTTTGGCGGACTCCCGAGCTGGGGCCTTGCACAGCAGTCTGCACATTGTGCTCCAGCGCAGGAAAAAGACCGGATTGTGACGTATAATGTTACCTATGGCACATTCCTGCCATTTCCCTATCACGCAGCGCAGCAAGGTTGCTTGCTGCAATGTTTGATTTTTTAACAAATATACCCCAAAGTATATAAAAGTTTAAAGCCTTATAATGCTGCTTGAAAGTCATACATCTGTACAAAAAGTTGACTGTTCATTTTTTTGATTTCGCATCCTTCAATACTTATGTTGTTTTCAAAGATTGTTCTGCATATTTACGACCTGAGCAATTTGTAATAGGCAGCCTTGTTGCAGTACAGCAAACAAGTGTTCCTAGAATTGTAGTGGTTGTGGATGTGGCTAGATTGAAAGATCGCCACTTTCTTGAATACATTTATCCAACACCCAAAAAAGATTTTCCTTGTCTAAGATGTAGTGTCTGTATCTGAGAAGGAGTACAAAAGGAGAGTTGTATGTATTGCCCCGGGTGTCCTTCTAATCCTGCCCTATGTAGCCCCGTTGTTTTAAACTGTACCATATGCAACCCAAGTATTGCGAGAAACCATGAGAGTAAAAGACAACTGACACTATGATGTGTTTTGCTATATATTTTCTGTTTTGACACCAGGTTTCCAATTGTTTGATGTGTTTAGCAACACCTGTTGTGCACGCAAACAGGGTTGGTTTTTCATCTTCTACCGCTAGGTGTGTTATGTTCCATTTCTAAAAAAAGTTAAATTAATGTGCCTTCTTTATGTGAATGTTTAATTTTTTCTTCTCTATCTGCTTTGTGTGTGCAATCTGTTCATTTATGGGAGTGTTTTGGAAATTAAAGAGGCATGGAGCTTCATGATGGTGTCTGAGTGCTGTTTGGCTGGCAGTGTGTGTACATGTGCTGTTGGCCCACTGGCAGTGTATGTAGTGGCAGTTGGTTGGCAGTGTGTGTGTAGTGGTGGTTGACTGGCAGTGTGTGTGTAGTGGTGGCTGGCTGGCTGTGTGTGTATAGTGACGTGCTGCTTGTGTGTTTGTAAGTTAGTTGATGTCTGGGTAATTGTGGTTTGATTGGTGTGTCAGTCCTGTGGGCATATAAAATTGAAGGGCTCTTGAATGGCACGGTTTATTGATGTGAGTATTGTAATGTGTTGGGCCTGCAGTTGGCGGCGTGAATAGTTTTCTGGGTGTTGTGTGGTGCATGAAAGGCACATGAATGCCCTGTAAAGCGGTTGGTACTTTATTATGGCTTTACCGATCACACACTGTGAGTCACAGTCTGAAATTTCAATGATCTTATTAACAGTGATTTATGCATTTTCATGAAATAATTTATTAACATTATTTACATTTTTAACTTTTCACTCACCCTCGTGCCAAATTCAACAAGTATGTGTGTGTACTTGAGTAGTGGATGGGTGTGCAGTAATATGTGTCTTTTTTGACTTCCACTGCTAGGGTGTACATTGTCTCTAGGGAGAACTTACCAACCCCAGATATTTTTGTAAATAAGACACAAGGGGACTCCAGGATGGTGTGCCTCATGGGGAACCCATGTGGTAAACCTCAAACATTGGCTAAAACACACTTTTCTTCACATTTCTGGGAGTGAAAGTGATATAATCTGTAAGGAGCCACAAATTTCCTAAAACCCAGCATTCCCAAAATTCTCCCGATAAAATTTGTGTTTCACTCATGTGGGTAGGCATACTGCCTGTGATCGGAAAGGGTCCAAAAAGCATTGTGGAGACACCAACATTTCCTGTCAAATAATTACCTGATGAGGCAATTGGGATAGCTGCGGTATTTGGGCATGGGCTTTGAGGACACCCAGGGAAACCTACCAAAGCCAGACATTTCTAAACATTGGACAACCAAGGGAAGTCCAATGTCATGCAAACCTCAAACTTTGCCTAAAAATGTATAATTGCTTTGCATTTCTGTAATGTAGACTTCCGGAATTTGCAGGGATCTACAGAATTCCATACATCCAGTGTTAGCCCACTTGTTCTGATAAAAACACTATCTTACTTGTGTGGCTGGGTATAGTCCCCATGACAGGAATGGATCAAACAAGGGTCAATTGGAGTCCCTTCATGACAACTCCCATTTGTTTGATAGCTTTCCCAGGGTGGCCATTCTGCCCAGCCCAAAAATCACTGCTGCCCATTTTGCTACTGTCGCATATTGCGTTTTGGACTCTTCACTATCTCAGGCAGTAGGCCCACCCACATAGGTAAGGTACCATTTTTATTGGGAGACATGAAGAATTGTTAGGATGTAGGACATTTGTGGCTCCCGTCAGATTGCAGAAATTTACCTCTCGGAAATTTGAGGAAAATGTATATTTTTATCCAAAGTTTGAGGTTTACAAGGCTTTCTGGTTAAGAAGCCCTGGTGAAAGCCACACAAGTCATGCCACCCTGGGCTCCCCTTGGTGTCTAGTTTTCAGAAATGTATGTTTGGTAGGTTTCCCTGAATGCTGCCTGACCTAGGGCCCAAAAGCCACAGCTATTCAAATTATAAAAATGGGTTGATTTTAAGTGGAAAAAGTTGAAGTGTCCATGTTGTGTTTTTGGACCTTTCCGGTTGTGGGCACTAGGCCCAGCCACACACGTGATATACAGTTTCTATCGGGAGACTGGGTATTGCTCGGTGGAAGGAAATTTGTGGCTCCCGCAGATTCCAGTTGTTTCCCTCACAGAAATAGGAGGGAAATGTGTGTTTTTAGCCAAAGTTTGAGGTTTGGAAGGCCTTCTGGGTAAGAAAACCTGGTGAGAGCCACACACTCCCATGGTTGTCTAGTTTTTAGCTGACTAAGGATCCAAAATCCACAGCTATCCACATTGTGAAAAAGTGTGATCTCTGCTGCGTAAATATGATGTCTCCAAGTCACATTTGAGGTGTTTTGTGTCGAAGACGTGAGGCCCAGCCACTCAAGTGGGGCACCATTTTTATGAAGAGACATGTGGGAACACCGAATCGTTCAACACCTGTTATTGCCAATTGAATTTCTCCACATTTGTTGCCTCTATATGTAAGCCAGTTTGTAAGACAAAAACTATTTTGCAAAATACCCTCAAACTCACATGATAGTATGGGTAACCCCAAAATCAGAGGTGTATCTATAACCACTGTTCCTATACTCAGTTTCTTGTGTACATTGCAGGAATGCATTGGTTTCCTTCATATCTATTTCTATTTCTATTTTACCATACGTATTCTTGGGTAGAAGGTACACAATGAAAATTCATTGTAAGGTATTGCATGTTTTTGGGGAACCTACAAAATCCTATACATCTTTGCAACCAGTAAGGTCTGTCTGATGTAACAGTGTATTGGTTTTGTAAATCAGCCATCGTGACAAGAAGCTACAGATGAAAATGTTGTCACAAATGGCTGTTGTTTTGTACTAATTTGCATTATTTGAGTTCGTTTCTTTGGAAAAATCTTTCGTAATCTACTCAAATGACCCCTTGCTGAATCCAGAATTGCGTTTACTCTTGAAATATGTGTATAATTCTGGGGTCACTCATGGGCTCTGCACCGATTTCCCCTACAAACTGCAAGTAGGTTGAAATCACAAAAATGTGGAAAAATTGACTACCTTTTAGAGCAAGCATTGGCATAGCCAATATGTCTCGCCTTTTGGTTTGTCAATATGTTAGCCATGTTGTAAATTAGTGTGGCTGTTCCTGGCGTTTAAAAAAGGAGCATGTGTCGTTAAAGCATAAAAAATGTTCTTCCCATAGGCTAGATAGCCTCGTGCGCTTTTTAAAGGTATTATTTATTTACTTGTATTACTTTGCTGAGAAGAAATGTAATCGTTGTCCGTTGTTAAGAGAAACCTTCAATTTGGGTTCTTGTACGCTTTTGCACGTTGCTGTTGCAGCTTTATCAGTAAAACAACCTACAGGCACACTAAATGAATAGTTTAGCAAACAACAAATAACTAAAAAACAGAAAAATAATCAAGTGCCAAAGATACATAAGCCAATAAACAAATAACTTTCAGAAACGAACAAACACTATCTTGCCAATATTAAGTGTTTTGAAACTTTACTTGCACACACTCCCTTTGCGACATAAAGAAGAAACACGCAGCCTTTTACAAAAAAAGAAAGCTTTCTACTGATTGCAATTCAAAAACACAGTCCGTTTGAAGTTAAAAGTTGGGACAAACTTTTGGTACATGTGATTTAAAAGCACTATAGTGTGACTTTCAGCCTCTAGACAATCTTTAGCACTTTAGAAGATTTCCACAGACTCACACCTTTTGTACCAAACCGGCGCCAGGATGGTGTCACACGTGGCCTAATAAGTAAGAATACTTGCAGGCTATGTTTTCAATGGGGCCTGCTTGAATATATGAGCCAATACATTAGCATGCCTGTAAAGATTGTTATCGCGGTTGCAATCTGTATTTGTGTTCTTTTTAGGCACGAGGAAATAGAGTACATTTCCATAAATCACAGAATTTTAAACCTCCCACTGAGCCAAGACCCTGAAGTCAGTCGCAGTAGCAATAAAGCCACATCTGCAGTTTTTAGCGTGCTTATCCCCTTCGAATAAATAAACTAAAAGTTCTCAGAAGTCTACATCTTAGCGTCTGGACTATTTAAAAAGCTATTTGTTTACTTCTTTAAAAGGGATAAGCACAATGCACCTCACTTCCGGAGTACTAAAAAATATTAACTTCTTTTATTATTTATCGGAACATGATCCTAATGAACATTGGTGTTTGTTTATCGCAAATAGAACAGAAAATATTAGTTGTATTGTGCGACTAAAGGTTGATGGTTTTTTATTTACAACTGCTCACATTTGCTTGTTTTGAGAGGGTTTATAAAGCACAAAGTACACAAACAGATATAGGAGCGCTTTATATGACTGGTAGCTGTTTTTTAGACAAAACGTACGTTACAAATTATGTTAAGCCTCCTGCCAAAACTCAAACCCGTGTAAGGGCGTGTGTTAGCCAGCCTATAAACACGTTTGTTTCTATTAAAAAATTGCATCTGTGTGCTTTTAAAAGATAGTTTATTTGCTTGAAATGCTTCGCACTTATCTCCTTTCAAGTATAACAAGAATTGCAGCTCTGTTCACAGAAAGGGAATGCTGAAAGCACAGTGGTCGTGAAGCAGGCGCTGTGCTGAGCCAGGGAAACAAAATACACACACTGACCTTTGGGTCGAGTTCACGCTATATAAAACTACAATAAAAACAACGCCTGACCTGCAATAGCCAGATGGGAGGAGAGAAGAGAGTCCATCACACACTGTACTGTGTGATGGCCAACTAAAATGTTCTCTGAGTGGAATCCCTGGAAAGAGAACTAAATACACAAAGGAGGGACTTTTACAGAAATGCACCAATAAGAAGCCAGCATTTCCGAATGCCACAGATAGTAACCAATGGCAATCGGTGGGTTTTCCAAACCCCACAAAAGAGATACAACAGGTTGATCGAAGCTCGACCTAAAAAGGAAACAATTATGAGAATTTTTTTTTTTTTACAACTGTGCTTGTTCTTAAAAGCTGGGATGATAGTAGTCCGAGCACAGTAAACCTTTTCTTGATTTCATTTTTAGAGGAAAAAAACATGCTTTCTTGTGCAGCACTTTTTCCCCATTTTTCGCAACAACAAAAAAAAAACCAAAAATTATTTAGCTATATTTTTACTATTTATTCAGTTCACTCCAGGGGAATCTATAAACCCTGGGTATCTTTAAAATTCTCAGGATGTTGGGAAAAAAGGACACAAATTTGGCGTGGATAATTTATGTGAAATCTTTTTATAAAGGCATGAGTGTAAAGTACTCCAAATAGCAACAAAAGGGTTTAGCATTCTAGGGCAATAAGGCTTTGCAGCCAATGGGTTAAGCATATCATGTCCCAAAGACAAAAACTAATTCTCTCTCCCTCTCTTCGGTCCATCCTATTCTTTGGGAAGGATGGTGAGAAGAGAGAGGGGGGGAATTTGTTGTCTCTTTTTCTGTTCTATTTTTCCATCCCATTCTGTAAATTATGTAGCTGTCACTGTACACTCACCAATGACATTACATTGACTTTTTATTCATGGTTGGAATGTCATAGTTTTGTTTTGATTTCAGGCAAAGAAAAGGCACTTCTAGCCTATTGGTTAAGGCCTCTCCCTGTGAAGGTTAGGGTTTTCGGATAGTCAAATACTTTTTTATTCCCCTCTTGTCGGAAATACTTGTTTTTAGCACACTTTGCCCCAAAGATAAAACCAACTTCTCACTCTCTCTTCCCTCCTTCTGTCCTGTACTGTAAATAATGTAGCTGTCACTGTACGCCCACCTATGGCATCACATTGGCGTGTGTAGGAAGGTAGGATGCTCCTAGCATGGTTACCCCCATTTAACCTGGTGTCAGTGTGTTTTTGACCTAGTCTGTTTGGGATCCTGCTAATCAGCACCCCAGTCACTGTGCGTCCTCCCTAAATTGACCATAGTAAGTACTTTTGTACACCCACAAATGGCTACTGGTGTCCCTAGTATATGGTACTAAGGTACCCAGGGCATAGGTACACCAGGGGTCTCCCATGGGCTGCAGCATGTATTGTACCACCCATGGGAGTCCACTTAAACTGTGACTATAGGCTTGCCAATGCAGCCTGTGTGAGTTGGTGCTTGCACCTCTGACGACAGATATACGTTTCCTTATATCTGAGGTCACTACACTTGAAACCTATAAGTCACCCCTATGGCATGCTCTTCAGTCCTGAGGGCAGGGTGCTTGGTTATAAGTGTGAGGGTGCCCCTGCATCAGCAGGACAGCCCTGCAAACCCCAAAGTCAATTCTCCCGGCTTTGTAACTGCAGTCAGCCATTTTAAAACATATAGTTGACATCAGTCAATATGAAATGTTCAACTATATAGTGGCTTCACCGAAACCAGTCATGTTTGGTATCAAACATGTTGTAATCATACCCCAACACTGATTTCAGTGTTAGAAGTATGATCCCATGTACTGGGGGCTCCCTTGGGAGACCCCCCTGTACTCCCGGTAACAGCCTTTCGGGGTCTGACAGCAAGCTAGTGCTGCTGCCGACCACAGACACGATCATGCCCTCCTGCTGCTGAGCCAAGTCACTGACATCCAATGTGGGACAGCTCGTGCACGGCTCCTGATCTTCCTCAACATCTCCTGGTCCTCACAGCTGCAGCGACAAGGTCATGGTCAACTAATCTGAACCGTCCGACATTAGTGGGCATTGCTCTTCCGTGCCTCCTGGTCACTCCTGAGTGGCATAGACTCTGTCTCCTCTGCTTGCAGGTTCTTCACTTCCAGAATTCACCCTTGGATTCCATCGGACTTCTTCACCTTCTTCTCCAGAGGCACTTTTCTCCAAGTCTTCCATTGTCGTTTACGGAGGTTTCCGATGTTCCTTCACCCTATGCACCTGGCTTCCCTGGTCTAGGTAACCTGGTCCCGGCAGCATCCACGGGTGGGGTGACTCTGCAACCTTCCATCCTCTAAGGGAATTCTTGGGGGTCCTCTGGGAAGGGTCCTTCTTCTACAAGACTGCAACTGTGACTTCTCAGTTGACTTCCATTGGGCACGTGGCTGTGTTCCCACTCTTCACACAGCCTCCGTGGGGTTTACCTTTGGTGGTTCCTTATGTCCCCAGCTCCTTTGGGTCTTCTGGTCCAGGTCCCAATCTCCTTTGCAGTTCGCATTCCACTCTCTTAATATATGGTTTGGTCTCTCCCTGGAGACCACTGTATTTTGTGCTACTTGCAATTGAAGGATTTTTGGTGTATTTTGTTAATATCTCCGGGTAGGAGATATACCAATGTGTTAGTGAGCGTTGTGTAATAAATAGAAGTATTTTTATCTAAACAAGTGGCGGCTGATAGGGAACGGGATGGTGGGGGTAGAAATTTTGAAAGAAAACTTACCTGCGGTCACGTCCCAGCTGCCACCTCTCCTCCGTCGCAGGAAGTACCCGTGCTACCCTAAACCAATCACGATGCTGCAATGCAGTGCTGTGATTGGTTCCCCTAAGCCAATCACAATGCTGCAATGCAGCGTTGTGATTGGTCTGAGCGCTGTCGTACGGCACTCGGATGGGACCAGGGAGCCAGTGCATGTTCTGCACCATGCAAAGTGCCCATGACTGTTTTGCCAGCCCAAGACAGTCATCCGCACTTAGGGAGTGAAAACCACTCCTCCCCCTTGCCCCTGCTCTGGCCAGCCCCACCACTCCCTGCACCTAGAAACGGAAAAATAAAATGATAATGACATTAGTTATTATCATTTCCTTTTTCCTCTGCACTGCTCTCAAAGTAGTGGGGCGACACTGCTTCATCTCAGCGGCAGAGCCACCACTGATAGAAACACTGTGTGGTTCTTTATCGTTTAACCTACACTACATGATTAAACTGGTAAAACAAGCTGCTTTACACTCCTTCAAGATAAGCCTGAAGGCTGTCCTCCACAGCTATCACTTTGAGAGCTTTCTATGGTTATCAAAAGCCACTAAAATCACCATAAGGGCTGCCTGGATTAGTGCAAGGTGCATCACTTAAATAAGTGTGCACCATATACTAAGCCAGCCTCAAAGTAGTGGCAAGGACAGAGGCCCCCTTGAAGGAACGTTGAACAGCTCCGTGGAAGTGTGCCTGCTAGGCCTATTTCCTCGCCCACCGAAATGGAAGGTAGGGAATAGATTTATAGATTTGGCCTTGGCTAGGAGACGAGTGGCGATGGCTTGGAAAGCCATGATGGGACCACAGATAGCTACCTGGAGTGGAGACGTTACGAGCTGGGTGGAGGCAGATGGGCGGCCTTGTCCAGAAAAGAAGCGAGGGGCTTAAGGAGGCGACCCATAGCAGACCAGTGGAAGGAATTAGTGCAGGCCTGGGAACTTCTGATGTTGGCGAACAGTGAGGATGACAGAAATGTGTATATGGGGATACCTGGAAAAATGCCTACAATCACATAGAGAACTGGCAAAACAGCTTGTCCAAAGCAAAATATACAAGGGGTTTCTCCTTTTCCCCTAATGCACTAAGCGTCCAAATCCTCACATGGTTGATATCATTAACTAGAGAAGCTTTCCCCACCTCGATGAAGCACTAAAACACTTTTGAGACCCCCTATACGTCACTGATGGGAGACACCCACCTGCGGAAATAAGTTTCACACAATCTATGGTGTATTATTATCTTTTGTTAGTTTATTTTGTTGTTAATTTCTGCTCATTAATCTTACGGCACATATGTAAGCCTAGAGGGGACATTTGCCGGGTTGGGTACACCCATTAGATAGTAGGATAAGACTAGCTCCTCGAGTTCTCTCTTGCACTGCAGGTATTAATCTGATAATACATCAGAAGGGCTATGGGAGCAGAGCACTGAGTTCATATATGGCACCAGGATATAAATAAAGTATATGCAATGTTAAAATGTAATTTACCAATTGCATTATAGAAATACTGTATATGTGTGATTACGTAACAGAAATGCCAAAAAACAAAGTTTTGGAACATATACTAAGCCAGCCTCCTGCATTTGTGTGCTGCGATTGGGATTTAAGCCTGCACTGTTTTACCATTTAATCTAGGTGTGGTTAGATGAAAAACCATCACTAGCTTAGGCACATGTAAATACTTTTTGTAATTTAGGAAGTTCTACTGAACTCTTTGGATTGGTAGTTAAGGGTTTAGCACAACCCTTTCTCCAATCTTTGGAAGTTTAGTTTCACTAGGGTAGGTAGGTGCAATACCACACTACACCTAGTCACCATGTCTTTAGTTGGGGACGCCAGTGGGTCCCAACCCTCTAGTTACAGTGGTCTTAAGTTCCAGGAACGTAGGACCCTGGCTGCATCCAGAAAGATAAAGACAGGTAGTAACCCTAACACAGAGCAAGTCTTAGATTTGCAAGAGTAGACGCAAGGACAGGTATTCATTTTTATTCTTTCCTTTTTCGATTCCGATTTTTTATATCCATACAAATCATCCAGCCAACACGTTTTGTTCAGTTAATCTTTTAGGAATCAAAAAATTCTTTCCACATGAAGCATGTTGAGATTATCTGCATATTCCGGTGAAATAATATTTTAAAGCCCTGATGAAGTTCAAGTGTTAACTGAACGAAACTCGTTGCCTGGATGTTTTGTATGGATATAAAAAATCGGAATCGAAAAAAGAATAAAAAGGAATACCTGTCCTTACGTCTACTCTCGTTTGTTGTGGATGAGAAGCTCCATTCCTAAGTAAACTCAAATTTCTATTCTGCGTTGCCGTTGTACTGAACGGCAGCAGGCACAGGAATTGTTGTGCACATTTGTTTAGAACAAAAAGAAACAGAAAGTGAAGTGCGGCCTCGATAGTCCGCCGTCGTGGTTGTTCTACTATTAACTCTTAGAGATGCTCCTGCAGTATCACCTCCACAATCCTGAGATGCCAGAAGAGCAGGAAAAGTCTGGGTTGGGTGGACCTCATGAAGAAGGGTCAGGGGTGGCTCTCCCCAGTGACCCCAATTCTGAGCGCGACCAGGAGGAGTCTGAAGTCCCCTCGCTGGTGAACTCTAATCCCCCAGGGAATAGTACAGATGACACAGAGGGAGTCCCTAGAGGTAGGCCCCCCCTTTATTCCTCCTGGGAGGGTGCAAAGAGTCCAGGGGAGGTCTAGGTCTTCCTTTGTTAATTCAACCTTCTCTAACTACTCCACAGGGACCTCCAGCTCTAGCCAGATGGAGGACTCCTTAGAAAGGGAATACCACCTGCTTAAACTACTTGAGAGAGTCAAGATCAAGAAGGAGCAGTTGGCCCTTAATAAGGATACCCTGGAAGTTCAGAGGGCTAGGAAAGATTTGGGACTAGGGTCCCATGGTGGCAGAACTAGCAATCCTAGGGTCGGGGAACATTCCTTTGATACTAGGAACCTGAGCAACATAGTCCCTCCTTATCAGGAGTGGGATAATATCCATAAATCATGGATCAGTGCTTTAGAGAAGGCCTGTAAAGTTCAGATGATCCGTCAAGGGCAGTGGGCAGCTATCCTGTGGCTCTCCTTTGCTAACAAAGGTAGAGACAAACTTCTCACCGTTAGGGAGGAAGATGCAGACAATTACTCTATCTTGAAGAGTGCCCTTATAGATGGGTTTGGTTTAACCACTGAACATACAGGGTTAGGTTTAGGGACACACAGAAGGCACACACCCAAGACTCGGTTGATTTTGTAGACAGTGCTATTAAGGCTCTGGAAGGCTGGCTTAATGGAAGTAATGTGCATGATTACCACAAACTGTACAATTTACTAGTTAGGGAGCACATCCTTAAGCATTGCCAAAATCAGCAACTGCATCAGTACCTGGTGGACTCTGATCTGACCTCTCCCCAAGAATTGAGAAAGAAGGCAGACAAATGGGTGTGTACCAGGGTTAAGACTAAGGTTCAAGGTGGTGGTGACCAGAAGAAGCAGGATTATTCTAAGTCCCAAGAGAAAGGTGGGGAAAAATCTAAAGAGAAGAAAGAGCCCTTTGAAGGTCCCCAAAAATCTTCCTCTGGGGGTGGGTCCCAATCCTCTTCCTCCCCTGGAATGAAACCTTGGTACTACAGCTGTAAAGAGAAAGGCCACACAGCAAAGGACTTCAATTGCTCTAAGGCCAGCACCACTACTACTACTACTGCAACCACTCCTAGTGCCCGTAGCAGTAGCACTGTTAGTATTAGTACACCCAAATATTTAGTTGGGTTCTCATGGGGTGCTGAAGTGGGGTCTGGCCTAGCCAGATCCGCACTTAGGCTACCTTGGTCTGTGATGGTGTCATGGGTCTTGCCACTTTTATTGTAAGTTCCAATACCTTGGTTAAGTACAGGAGCCTCTGATAAATGGTCAGAAAGCTGTAGCCTGTATGGACACAGGGGCCAGTGTCACCATGGTGACAGGAAAACTTGTGTCCCCCTTCAGCTTTTACCTGTGCACATTTACCAGGCGACCAATGCTGACAGTGTCAGAACAGATCACCCCATGGCCATAATCAATCTCAGCTGGGGAGAGGTAACTGGCTCTAAGAGGGTTGCAGTATCACCCAAACTGCCTGTAGATTGCCTCCTGAGCACTGATCTAGAAACCTCAGCCTGGGCTGAAGTGGAACTCACAGCCCATCTTGAAATGTTAGACTCCTTGGACCAAGTTGGTGTGACCCCTCGGGCACAATATCAACAGCAGGGAAATCAATGAGCAGTGGAGCCTGAAATTATGGCCCATACAGCTCCCCCAGAGAGCACAAGGGAGGAAGAAAAGTCCTCCTCCCCCCAGACTTCGGGTGAGGGTCAGCCTCCTCAAGGAGATGACCCTACCCCTTGTGAAGGACCTGCCCCAGAAGAGGTCAGGCCTGTCCTGGCAGAGCCACTGAGGGCAGGGGGACCTTCCAAGGAGGAACCAAGTCTGGAGCAGGTATCCTGCCCCCCTCTGACAAGCCTCAGTCAGCCGGGTGCTGCAGAGGCCAGGGATGTAGGTAGACTCCACAGGGCCCACTGCCAAGAAGAATCCCCTGATCCGCAGATTTGAGACCCCCAGTTTGGTAGTACTAGGGAGGTGGGTAACCCTCAGCAATCTAAGGGACCCCTCTTACCCCTAGCAAGTCACATCCCCCAGATGGACAATGTTGGGCAAAGCAAGACCTGGGACAAAACTGTCCCACATCTTCACTGGCCCCACATTGTTACAAGATAGACAGGATCAACCAAAGGCTGTAATCAGCAGAAGGTTGACTCGAATTGAAAAGTACAGGTCAGTCATAGAGAGAAAGGTCTCTGTTGTGGCCAGTGCTCTGAAGAAGTTCCCTACTCCGATACCCCACAAGCTTCTCTCTTGGCTCAAACAGTTGACAGATAGACTCCCCAAATGTTTGCGAGGATCCAATCCCCTACAGGGGAGGAACTTCTTAGTGAACTATAGAACAGGGAGTATCCATGCCAGGGCAGTTGGACCTTCCTGCTATGGCCACTTAGGTAATAAAGACTCAACTGGGCAAGGTTAGCCTTATCTCCTTTTGTTTGGGGGAGGTTATGTAGGAAGGTAGGATCCTTTTAGCATGGTTACCCCCACTTTTGCCTGGTGTCATTGTGTTTTTGACCTAGTCTGACTGGGATACTGCTAATCAGGACCCCAGTCACTGTGCTTCCTCCCTAAATTGACCATGTTAAGTACTTTTGTACACCCACAATTGGCTACTGGTGCACCCTTGTAAGTCCCTAGTATGTGGTACTAAGGTACCCAGGACATAGGTACAGCAGGGGTCTCACATGGGCTGCAGCATGTATTGTGCCACCAATGGGAGCAGTTGCAGCCTGTGTGAGTTGGGACTTGCACCTCTCACGACTGATATAAGTTTCCTTATATCTGAGGTCACTGCACTTAAAAACCTATAAGTCACCCCTATGGCAGGCTCTACAGTCCATAGGGTTGGGTGCTTGGTTATAAGTGTGAGGGTGTCCCTGCTTGAGCAGGACACCCCTACAAGCCCCGGAGTCGATTCTCCCCGCTTTGTAAGTATGGTCAGCCATTTTAAAACATATAGTGGAGATCAGTCAATGTGAGATGTCTAACTATATATTGGCTGCACTGAAACCGGCCATGTTTGGCATCAAATATGTTGGAATCACACTCTAACACTGATTCCAGTGTTGGAAGTATGATCCCATGTACTGGTGGTTTCCCTTGGAGTACACCCCTGTACCTTTTAGGGTCTGACAGCAAGCTAGTGCTGCTGCCAATGACAGACACGATTCAGCGCTCCTACTGCTGAGCCAAGCTCGAGCAGGGGAAGGTGTTATATTCCCGAGTTAGGCCCATGTTGTGAAGCAGCTTCTTTCTTACCTTGCCCTAGAAAATAACATTTCAGCTGTGAACTTTTGGACACATTTGCATGCATGACAATTTTTGGATTAGTTTCTCTGAAACGACTTTGTTTACACATCCAGCTTTGCACAACATTATCACAACACCTTGAACATCATGTACTAGGCACTGGGTACAAAAGTTGTCCTATCGACAATACTATCTACATATAGGCGACAATACTATCTACATATGCATAACATCACTGATCTAAGGCGCACACGGCGGGACTGCCTTTTTTTTATAAATAATAGGAATCCCAATAGATTGGTAGAGGAAGTACTTCCGCTGACACTGAGGGTCCGTGCATGCTGAGAATCCACCATGCACCAGTCTGATATGCTGTGAGGGGTGTCCAACTCGAGACCAAGATGGGGTCCTTCACTCACTCCCAACAGGTAATGGGGTTGGATCGTCCCTTTGGGGGATTCTTGGCTCTACACCTACACACACTCTAGGTACACTTAGAGTAGGGTTTGCATAGTAGGAGTATGCTAGATTACTGCCTTGTTTATATGCCTGCATATATACAATTGTTTAGCACCATGGTAGAACTATGTCTACTATTTACGCTCTTGGTGCTTCTGTCAATTAATCATTGCAGCACACGTATTTTATGCAAGAATAACGTTGGTTCAATAAATATTATTGAAAACGTCCCACTGTGTATTCTCTGTATATTTCTCTGATATAAAGGTTCTGTACTGTTTCCACGATTCCTGAGGAATCAGGGTTGTGATGTTCAGTGGTTGCCAGAAACGGGGTGTCTGGAATCAGTCTTGATACCAAGCCCTCAGTTTATGTTGTCCAAACAATGTGCAGGTCCTCCGGATTGTTAGGGAGTACACAACAAAGGTAGAACAATAGGTTTCCAGTCACAGGGAGGTGTGACCACCTCTCAGACAGGACATAGTGTATCGGGCTGGAGTGGGGGCGCTTGCCAGTCCCACCAGACTGCTTTGAATGGCACATTTGGTGCCCTCCTTGCATGCTCCAGTTTGAGCCAGTTCCGGGAGCCCTTGGCTCCCACTTTGGCGCAAAACTGGACATAGGACATGGGAGTATCCTCCCTTCTGTCCAGCCCCTCCTCTGGGAAGCACATCTGAGTTATTCCAACACTTTCCCTAGGGTACTTAAGGGCTTACCTGTGACTGGTTTCTTTGATTCATCATGGGACAAGACTCAAGCCTGAAACCATGACACTCTTTGACCGTCTGAACACTTGGACTTCTCCTGGCAGCGAGACTGCACCAAGGAAGACTCCTGCCACTCCTGGTCTCGCTGTTCTGCAAGTCTTCTTCGTCGTCTGTGTCTGTGCTTGTTAGACCTGGCACCATTGGCGTGGGTCTCCCTTCCTTTTTTTCCGCTGTTGTCTCCTCTGTTTTTGCTGGTGTTAGAGGCTCTGGGCGCTGTGCCACTGCCATTCAGTGCCACAGCGCGAACGCTCCCTGTGTAAATATGACATGTGAATTGGCATACCCATGATTGGCTTATTTGGTTTACCTGTTAGTCCCTAGTAGTGTGGCCTGTGTGTGCCCAGGGCTGGTAAACCAAATGCTGCTGGTGGGCCTGCAGCGCTGGTTTGCGCCACCCACAGAAGCAGCTTGTAAAGTGTGTCTCAGACCTGCCACTGCAGAGCCTGTGTGCAGTCCAGAACTGCCATCTTGGCTGTGAAGTGCACCTACTTCCCAGCCCCTGAACCTTCCCTTGGCATCATGTAAGTCACCCCTATGGTAGGGTGCATTGTATGTGTAAGGTAGGACATGCCTTGGTGTGTGTAGCATGTCCTGGTAGTGAGTTACACCCAATTTCGTTTTTCACTACTGCAAGGCTACCTGTTCCCCATAGGCTAGAATGGGCAGTTTGACTATTAGTCTATAGTCCTAACTGACCCCAGGAACATGGTAGAAAAACGAATTTAGTATGCCTGAGCTCAGAATATTAAAATACATCTTTTAGTGAAGTTTATTTTTATATTCTGTGTTTGAAAATACCACTTTTAGAAAGTAGGTATTTTCTTGCCTAAGCCTTCCAGTGTGCTCTGCTGTTATGTGTATTGGCTGTCTGGTTTTGGAGGGACAGGGCAGGCTGAGTCAGACCTGGGTTGAATAGAGAGAACTGCATTTAGAGTATGGGGAGGGGTGGCTCCTTGACCTGAATAGGGCTGTGCCTGGCAAGGTGGATGCTGGCTCCACCTCCTACTGTGTGTCTGATAGCAGACCCCCTCTTTCTGAAAGGAAGGATGCAGCCTGGTAAACAAAGTGCTCCAGGACTGAACAGAACTGGTTCTGGCTAGGCTCAGTGACTTGTAGCTTTTGAGAACAAAGACTTTTGGGGTATAAATATCTGTGCTGAAACCCCTCCAAAGTGTATTGCTCCTGGATGTCAAGACGAACCTCTGTCCGTGTAACTGAAGGAATCTGCAGGAGGTGACTATCCTTGTGCTTGTGTGCTGTTTCTTGGATTGGCCTGCAGTGGTTACCATTGGACTTGGAAGAAGAGGGAAAAGGACTTTGAGAGAACTTTTATTAATCTTGCTAAAGCAATCACCCAAGGGCTAGGAGAGAGCTAGCCTCCTGTTGAAGTCTCAGGCACATCAGACTTCACCACCAGCCTCCTGATTCCTCCCAGTGAGGATTTCTATCTGCAGGTGAGGCTCCTGTGAGTTCCAGGGCCTCTAGTTCTACTACAGAGAAGAGAGTGCTGAAATCGTCGCTAACGCACGTTTGCGAGCCGCCGCAGCCGAGAGCGCCCGAAAAATCATCGCGCTGCTGCCGCCGAGTGCTCGCAACCAAAGATCGAGTCATCGCACCGAGATCATCGCTTCACGACATCGCAGCGCGGACGCCGAGCGTCCGCCATTTTCATCGCATCGCATCAGGATCGTCGCTCCCTCGCGGAGCGCCATTTCTTCGCATCGCAACCCGATCGCACACGCAACAAGATCGTCGCCTCGCCTCCTCCCTTGCGGCAGGGAGTCATCGCATCAACGGTCTAGCGTGCAGAAGTTTGTCGCATCGTCTCCGCACGCATCAGCAGATCGGCGCATCATCCTCCCTTGCGGCAAGGATTTAACGCATCGCCGGCCTCGCGTGCAGAAAATCATCGCTGCAGCTTCTTTGCGACATTTTGTTGGTTTTGCTACGAAATTCAGGTACTTTGTGAGTAAAAGGGTCGCAGAGACCACTGCTTTGAACTGAACTCCTCTTTGCACACTTTGAACTATTTTTACAGCCTTTCAAGAGTAATCCTATTTTACAGTATTGTGGCTTTTTGATCGTTATTGGTCTTGTGTCAAGTCTATCTATAAAGATACTTATTTTTTTATAACTACTGGTGTGGTGTCCCTTTGTAGTGTTCCTCACTGTGTTACTGTGTATGGTCATAAATGCTTCACACACTGCCTCTGAGATAAGCCTAGCTGCTCGTGCTACGTTACCACAGGGTTGAGCAGGGGTTATAAAAGGGTGTAGCCCTCTCACTCTGACTTAGGAAGAAGGGCCCCTACTTGGACAGTGGCCAGCCATTGCCAACTAGAGACCCCCATTTCTAACATTGGTGGTCAGCGGTGAGGATCTGGACTTGCATTTATGATCGCATACAGTAATTATAGTGTACACTACTAGTGAGTGCAGACCATAACGCAACCACATACGTTTTTGAGGTTTTTTGATTAATATTGCCAGTTATTGCTACAATGGGAAAAGCCCAGATCCAATGCCTCGGAGGATCTCTCCTGGGAAGAAGAGAAATTAGACACCTACAATGCCAAGCAGCTCAAATATTTTTGCAAACAATTCACAGTCCCTATCACAGGTCTCACTAGAAGGGAGGAGTATTACAAGGCGCTGAAGGCCTGGCTAGAAGCCAGGGATGCCCCTAAGAATATGGGAGAGCTTGTGGAGGGGGAAGAGAATGCAGGAGAGCAGCAGGGCGAAGTAGTAGACTTAGTAGGAGATAAAGCAATTTCCAGCCCGGGCACTAGTGTGTCCGCTAAGGGTCTGTCCCCAGAAGAGATGGAGGACAGGGAGAGAGATAGGCGGCATAATATGGAGATGGCTAAGCTTAAAATGGATGGTCACAGGGACCTAGAGAACAAGAAGTTAGAATTTGAGATTATGAAAATGAAACTTGAGCATGAGAGAATATTGAGGGAGTTGGAGACTATAGCAAAGAGTATAGAGATCTCCCCCTCTGGTGGCAGCATACCTGTAGTGCATCCTGAGAGTAGGGTGTATATACCCAAGGAGGTTATTAAGGATTTCCACAAAAGTGAAGATATTGGGCAATGGTTTGCCGCTTATGAATTAGCCATGGTGTCCCACCGGGTCCCTGAGAAGGATTGGGGAGCGGGGTTGTGGGGACGCTTTGTGAGTGAGGGGAGGGATACCTTGTTGGACCTGCCCCCAGAAAGTCGAATGGTTTATGGCCACATGAAGGAAGCTTTGATGACCCGCTATGGTTTGACCCCTGAGATGTATAGGCAGAGGTTTAGGACCTGCAAGAAGCTAGAGGGTACCACGTGGGTTGAATATGTGTCTTTTTTTGCAGAGCAATGGAACGCTGGGTAAAAGGTAGCAAAGTAGAAACTTTTGAGCAGCTTTTTGATTTGATTGCATGGGAGCATTTATCTAGTAACTGTTTTCCTGAGCTACGCCAGCACCTGATTGATTGCAAGCTGACTAAACCTAGGAAGCTTGCTGAGGAGGCGGACCGCTGGGTGAGCACCCGGGTTCGCAAGGGTCCAGTGGGAGACTTCGCCAAAGGTGGGCAGGGTCCCCAGCAGAGAAGTGGGGGGACAGGGGTAAACCGAGGGAGTTCCAAAGAGGGCCCCAAAGTAATTCCCAAGGGAACCAAGCAGTGGTGTCCCAGCCTCCCCAAGAGAAGAAGCCAGTGCCCCCGACAGGTAGGCCTGTTCAGAGGGGGCCCCTTACTTGTTTTAAGTGTGGTCAAGTGGGCCACAGATACTTTGATCCCCAGTGTCCTCAGAGGGATACCAATGCACCACCCGTGCACCACCCCGCCAGCTTGCTAGTGTAGCCCTGGGAGGGGAGGAGATGGGTGCCCAAGGTGGGTGGGACCCCGTAGAATTGACCCTTGTCTCATTAGGAGACTTTGAGATGGTCCCTAAGCCTGCACTGCCTGCTAACACTAAAAAGTACAGGCAGTGGGTGACCATCAATGGCCATAGGGTGGAGGCTCTAAGAGACACAGGAGCCAGTATAACGGCTGTCAGCTCCCGGTTGGTGTCCAAAGAGCAGGTTGTCCCCCATGCATTCTACCCAGTAGTGTCCGCAGACAACTCAGAGAGCCAATGTGAGGTGGCTCAGGTTCCCTTTGAGTGGGGGGGGGTCTCAGGAACTCTTCAGGTGGCTGTGAGGCCCACCATGCCTGTAGACTGTCTATTGGGCAATGATTTAGAGAACTCCCCGTGGGCTACGGTGGAGAGGAAATCTCACTTAGAAATGTTGGGTCTGCCCGAGTGGGCGTGTGCCACCACTCGGTCCATGGCAGCCAAGGAGGGTGTTGAGAAGGACCTGGAGCCTTAGAGTATGGCCCAGATCCCTGCCTTAGAGAGAAGGGGCAGGGGGCGTGGGGAACCGGCCCCCTTGGTTCCCATGGCCCAGGAGGGAGCAGACCCTGAGGGGGATGCCCTGGAGCCTACTGGGGAGCAGATCGCCGAACTGGGGGACTTGCCTGAGCTGACCCATTGGCAGCAGGAAGGGGGACCCACCAGGGAGGAATTTTGTGAGCAGCAGAGAGTTTGCCCCTCTCTTGAGGGTATGTGGCGGCAGGCTGCAGCCCAGGCAGAAGGTGACATGTCTGGTTCACATCTGATTTATTGGGAGAACAGTCTCCTGTATAGCGAGCCTAAGGCTGCTGAGCCGGCGTCAGCCCGTGTGCTGGTGGTACCCGAGTGCTTCAGAGCCTTCCTACTGGGGTTGGCTCACGACATTCCATTGGCAGGACATCTGGGGCAGACCAAGACCTTTGAAAGGCTGGCCACCCACTTTTATTGGCTCCCAGATGCGCAAGAGTTCAGACACTCATTGCAGGACATGTGAGACTTGCCAGGCAAGTGGGAAGAGTGGGGGAAGATCAAGGCCCCACTCCAGCCCTTTCCAGTTGTTAGTACCCCATTCGAGCGAGTGGGCATTGACATTGTGGGGCCTCTGGACCCCAAGACAGCCATGGGCAACAGGTTCATCCTGGTCTTGGTGGACCAAGCCACCCGGTACCCTGAAGCCATCCCGCTCAGGACAGTGACGCCCCCGTGGTGGGACGTGCACTGATGGGGATTTTCTCCCATGTGGGATTCCCCAGAGAGGTGGTGTCTGACAGGGGAACCAACTTCATCTCCCAGTACATGAAGTCTCTGTGGAAGGAGTGTGGGGTAACTTATAAGTTCACCACTCCTTACCACCCCCAAGGTAATGGTCTGGTTGAAAGGTTCAACCGGACCTTGAAGGGCATGATCATGGGCCTAGAAGAGCCCCTGAGGCGTAAGTGGGACGTCCTCTTGCCATGCCTGTTGTTTGCCTACCGTGAGGTGCCACAGAAGTCCTTAGGGTTCAGTCCCTTTGAACTCCTCTATGGCCATCCGGTTAGAGGACCTCTGAGTCTGGTCAAGGAAGGCTGGGAGAAATCTCCCAGGAAACCTCCCCAAGATGTATTTAGCTACATGTTGGCCTTCAGGAACCAGACTCGGCGTTTCAGAAAGATTGCTGAGGCAAATCTGGAAGCCAGCCAGGAGGAAATGAAAACGTTGGCACGACCAGAATGCCACTGAGGTCGAATTTCAACCTGGTCAGAAGGTTTGGGTACTGGCCCAAGTGGAGCCTTGTGCGCTCCAAGATAAGTGGACTGGTCCATTTGAGGTGGTGGAGCGCAAAAGTCCAGTTAACCTACTTGGTGGACTTTCAGTCTCCCAGGAACCCCTTGCGGGTCCTGCATGTGAACCGCCTGAAGCCCCACTTTGAGAGGTCTGAAGTGGGCATGCTTCTTGCCACAGATGATGGGATGGAGGAGGAGAGTGAGCCTCTTCCTGACCTCCTGTGTGCAGGAGAGAAGGATGGGTCAGTGGAGGGTGTGGTCCTCTCCACCACACTGACCCCTGAGCAGCAGAGAGATTGTCACCAACTGTTGGGGCAATTTTCTGATTTGTTTTCCCTGGTGCCTGGTGTCACTGATTGGTGCATCCATGAGGTGGACACTGGGGACAGTCCTCCTGTCAAGCACAAGGCTTACAGAGTGACTGACAGGGTCAGGGCTTGCATTAAGGAGGAGGTCTCCAAAATGTTTGCCCTTGGGGTGATTGAGTCCTCTAGCAGCCCTTGGTCCAGCCCCGTGGTTTTGGTACCAAAAGCTGCAACGCCTGGTGCCACACCTGAACTTAGGTTCTGTGTGGACTACCGAGGTCTCAATTCGGTCATGAAGACCGACGCGCACCCCATCCCCAGAGCTGATGAGCTCATAGATCGGCTAGGGGCTGCCCGGTACCTCAGCCCGTTTGATCTGATGTCTGGGTACTGGCAGATCACCTTAACTGATGGGGCAAAAGAGAGGTCAGCATTCTCCACACCAGATGGGCACTACCAGTTCCGTGTGATGCCCTTTGGGATGAAGAATGCCCCTGCCACCTTTCAGAGGTCGGTCAACCAGGTGTTGGTTGGGCTGGAGGATTTCAGTGCCGCCTACCTGGATGACATTGCAGTGTTTAGTTCCTCCTGGGAGGACTACTTGCGCCACCTCTGGGAAGTGTTGATGGCGCTGCGCAGAGCAGGCCTCACAATCAAGGCCAGTAAGGGCCAGATTGGGCAGGGTTCTGTGGTGTACTTGGGACACCAGGTGGGGAGTGGCCAGGTGGCACCCCTGCAGCCCAAGATTGAAACCATCCTGGCTTGGGAGCCCCCAAGGACCCAGACCCAGGTGAGGGCGTTCTTAGGACTCACGGGTTACTACAGGAGGTTTATTAAGGGGTATGGCAACATTGTTGCACCCTTGACTGAGCTGACTTCCAAGAAGCGGCCAAAGATTGTGAACTGGACTGACACCTGTCAGAAAGCCTTTGATGTCCTCAAAACTGCCATGTGTACAGCACCCGTACTCCAGGCGCCCAATTTTGCTAAGGAATTTGTTGTCCAGACCGACGCTTCAGAGCATGGGGTGGGGGCCGTTCTGTCACAGAAAAATGAGGAGGGACTAGACCAACCTGTAGCCTTCATCAGTAGGAGGTTACTTCCACGGGAACAGAGGTGGAGTGCAATTGAGCGTGAGGCATTTGCTGTGGTCTGGGCACTGAAGAAGCTGAGACCATACCTGTTTGGGACTCACTTCCGGGTTCAGACAGACCACAGGCCCCTCAGATGGTTGATGCAGATGAGGGGTGAGAATCCCAAGTTGTTGAGGTGGTCCATTTCCCTACAGGGTATGGACTTCACGGTGGAACACCGCCCTGGCACAGAACACGTCAATGCTGATGGTCTGTCCAGATTTTTCCGCCTTAGTGATGAGAACTTCCAAGGGGATGGGTAGTTCTCCCCACATTTCAGCTGGAGGGAACACGTGTTAGACCTGGCACCATTGGCGTGGGTCTCCCTTCCTTTTTTTCGCTGTTGTCTCCTCTGTTTTTGCTGGTGTTAGAGGCTCTGGGCGCTGTGCCGCTGCCATTCAGTGCCACAGCGCGAATGCTCCCTGTGTAAATATGACATGTGAATTGGCATACCCATGATTGGCTTATTTGTTTTACCTGTTAGTCCCTAGTAGTGTGGCCTGTGTGTGCCCAGGGCTGGTAAACCAAATGCTGCTGGTGGGCCTGCAGCGCTGGTTTGCGCCACCCACAGAAGCAGCTTGTAAAGTGTGTCTCAGACCTGCCACTGCAGAGTCTGTGTGCAGTCCAGAACTGCCATCTTGGCTGTGAAGTGCACCCACTTCCCAGCCCCTGAACCTTCCCTTGGCATCATGTAAGTCAACCCTATGGTAGGGTGCATTGTATGTGTAAGGTAGGACATGCCTTGGTGTGTGTAGCATGTCCTGGTAGTGAATTACACCCAATTTCGTTTTTCACTACTGCAAGGCTACCTGTTCCCCATAGGCTAGAATGGGCAGTTTGACTATTACAGTCTATAGTCCTAACTGACCCCAGGAACATGGTAGAAAAACGATTTTAGTATGCCTGAGCTCAGAATATTAAAATACATCTTTTAGTGAAGTTTATTTTTATATTCTGTGTTTGAAAATACCACTTTTAGAAAGTAGGTATTTTCTTGCCTAAGCCTTCCAGTGTGCTCTGCTGTTATGTGTATTGGCTGTCTGGTTTTGGAGGGACAGGTCAGGCTGAGTCAGACCTGGGTTGAATAGAGAGATCTGCATTTAGAGTAGTGGGAGGGGTTGCTCCTTGACCTGAATAGGGCTGTGCCTGGCAAGGTGAATGCTGGCTCCACCTCCTACTGTGTGTCTGATAGCAGACCCCCTCTTTCTGAAAGGAAGGATGCAGCCTGGTAAACAAAGTGCTCCAGGACTGAACAGAACTGGTTCTGGCTAGGCTCAGTGACTTGTAGCTTTTGAAAACAAAGACTTTTGGGGTATAAATATCTGTGCTGAAACTCCTCCAAAGTGTATTGCTCCTGGATGTCAAGACGAACCTCTGTCCGTGTAACTGAAGGAATCTGCAGGAGGTGACTATCCTTGTGCTTGTGTGCTGTTTCTTGGATTGGCCTGCAGTGGTTACCATTGGACTTGGAAGAAGAGGGAAAAGGACTTTGAGAGAACTTTTATTAATCTTGCTAAAGCAATCACCCAAGGGCTAGGAGAGAGCTAGCCTCCTGTTGAAGTCTCAGGCACATCAGACTTCACCACCAGCCTCCTGATTCCTCCCAGCGAGGATTTCTATCTGCAGGTGAGGCTCCTGTGAGTTCCAGGGCCTCTAGTTCTACTACAGAGAAGAGAGTGCTGAAATCGTCGCTAACGCACGTTTGCGAGCCGCCGCAGTTGAGAGCGCCCGAAAAATCTTCGCGCTGCTGCCGCCGAGTGCTCACAACCAAAGATCGAGTCATCGCACCGAGATCATCGCTTCACGACATCGCAGCGCGGACGCCGAGCGTCCGCCATTTTCATCGCATCAGGATCGTCGCTCCCTCGCGGAGCGCCATTTCTTCGCATCGCAACCCGATCGCACACGCAACAAGATCGTCGCCTCGCCTCCTCCCTTGCGGCAGGGAGTCATCGCATCAACGGTCTAGCGTGCAGAAGCTTGTCGCATCGTCTCCGCACGCATCAGCAGATCGGCGCATCATCCTCCCTTGCGGCAAGGATTTAACGCATCGCCGGCCTCGCGTGCAGAAAATCATCGCTACAGCTTCTTTGCAACATTGTGTTGGTTTTGCTACGAAATTCAGGTACTTTGTGAGTAAAAGGGTCGCAGAGACCACTGCTTTGAACTGAACTCCTCTTTGCACACTTTGAACTATTTTTACAGCCTTTCAAGAGTAATCCTATATTACAGTATTGTGGCTTTTTGATCGTTATTGGTCTTGTGTCAAGTCTATCTATAAAGATACTTATTTTTTTATAACTACTGGTGTGGTGTCCCTTTGTAGTGTTCCTCACTGTGTTACTGTGTATGGTCATAAATGCTTCACACACTGCCTCTGAGATAAGCCTAGCTGCTCGTGCTACGTTACCACAGGGTTGAGCAGGGGTTATCAAAGGGTGTAGCCCTCTCATTCTGACTTAGGAAGAAGGGTCCCTACTTGGACAGTGGCCAGCCATTGCCAACTAGAGACCCCCATTTCTAACAGTGCTTCTTCCAAAATCTTCAACAGACCTGTGGGCATCATGGACACCAGATGTAATCTCCCTTGGAGTGTAGGAGTCACTTCCCAAGGCTCTGCAACACAGGTGGTGGTTCTGCAGCTCCCTAGAGGCCTGACCTGCCCTCTCTGCAATTTTGAGGCCAGTATCCCCCTTTGGAATCGCTGGGACCGAACCCCTGTGCACAGCGCTGACTTTCTGTTGCCAAGGCTTGTTGGCTTTGCACTCCAGAGATCTTCAGGCTACAAGAAGCTTCAGCCTCCACCATCTCTTCCTGCCAAGTACAGCAACCTCACCGCATCCTCTGCACCGTGGGCCATCCTTCTTGTTGAGCTGCTCGATGACCTCTTGCGACTCCTGTGCCTTCCACCTGTGGGTCCTCCTGATGGTCTTCTGCTTCAGTGGGCTCCCCTGCTTGCTTGGGCCAGCTCTGACTCCCCTGCTGTTGGTGAGTCCTTTGGACCTTGCTGGTTCCAACATTGCTCCTTTTTTGTTCTCTAGGCCAGTTGCGGCTTCCAAGGCTTGCTCGTGCTCCCGTCAGTTACTGACCACCTAGTCACTGACATTCGACATGGAACAGCTCGAGCATGGCTCCGGGTCTTCCTCAGCATTGCCTAGTCCTCACAGCTGCCGCAATAAGGTCACTGTCAACTCGTCTGAACCGTCTTACATCGGTGGGCATTGCTCTTCCATGCCTCCTGGTCTTTTCTGAGTGGCATAGACTCTGTCCCCTCTCCTTGCATGTTCTTCACTTCCAGAATCCAGCCTTGGATTCAATCGGACTTCTTCACCTTCTTCTCCAGAGGCACTTTTCTCCAAGTCTTCCATTGTTGTCTACGGAGGTTTCTGATGCATGTTCAACCCTATGCACCTGGCTTCCCATTTGTAGGTAACCTGCTCTCCAGGGCATCCATAGGTGTGGTGGCTCTCCAACCTTCCGTCCTCCAAGGGAATTCTTTGGGGTCCTTTGGGAGGGGTCCTTCTTCTGCAAAACTGCAACCGCAACTTCTCCATTGACTTCCATTGTTCATGCGGCTGTGTTCCCACTCTTCACACAGCCTTCGTGGGGTTCCTTGTGTCCCCAGCTCCTCTGGGTCTTCTGGTCCAAGTCCCACCCTCCTTTGCAGTTTGCATTCCACTTTCTTAATATATGGTTTGGTCTCCCCCCAGGAGACCATTGTATTTTGTGGTACTTACCTTATTGCAATTGAAGTATTTTTGGTGAATTGTGTTAATATCTCCAGGTAGGAGATATACCAATGTGTTAGTGAGTGTTCTGTAATAATAGAAGTATTTTGATACAAACACTGTGTGGTTCTTTTTTGTTTAACCTACACTGCATGATTAAAATGGTAAAACAAGCTGCTTAACGGAAAAATAAAATGATAATGACATTAGTTATTATCATTTCCTTTTTTCCTCTGCACTGCTCTCAACGTAGTGGGGTGACACGGCTTCGCCTCAGCGGCAGAGCCACCACTGATAGAACCATAGTGTGGTTCTTTATCGTTTAACCTACACTACATGATTAAACTGGTAAAACAAGCTGCTTAACACTCCTTCAAGATAAGCCTGAAGGCTGCTCTCCACAGGTACCACTTTAAGAGCTTTCTATGGTTATCAAAGACCACTAAAATCACTTTAAGGGTTGCCTGGATTAGTGCAAGGTGCATCACTTAAATAAGTGTGCACCATATACTAAGCCAGCCTCCTACACTTGTATTTATGGTTCGAATGTCAGTTATGCTTTGATTTCATACAGTAAAGAGTCACTTCTGGCCTATTTGTTTAGCTCTTAGCCTCTCACTTTAAGATAATGAATGTAGTGAAAGACGATTTTCATTTTTATTCATAGGGCAATTGTTTTGTATTGTTGTTCGTCTGAAAATATGTTTTTTAGCATGTCATGCCCCAAAGATAAAAGCAACTTCTCACTCTCATTCCTCCCTCCGACCTATACATGATGTGGCTGCTACTTTCACTCACCTATGGCATCACATTGCCTCATATGTTTTAGGTGCATGGCATAGTTATGTTTTGATCTCTCATAGTAAAGAGTCAATTGTGGCCTAATGGTTAAGTTCCTAAACTCTCACTCTGAAAGTTAATCTTGTGGTTCCTGGTTTCACAAGGGTCTCATCAGTTATGAAGAGGTTCCATAAATCTAGATATAGTTAATTTAATATTGTATTAATGAGCAAATATTTTTTGTTTCACTGTGTCAGAAAACATGTTTTTTAAGCATATCATACCTCAAAGGTAAAAATGACTTTTATCTCTTTTCTCTGTCCATCCCATTCTTTCGGATGGATTGAGGGATGAGTGAGAGAGATAAGTTGTTCTCTCTTCTTCTCTCCTCTGATCCTATTCTGTAAATGACATAGCTGTCACTGTACACTCATCCATGGCATCAAATTGACTTGTATTTGTGATTCAAATGTCATGGTTATGCTTTGATTTTACACAGTAAAGGGTCACTTGTGACCTTTTTGTTTAGCTTTTAGCCTCTCCCTTTGAAGGTAGGTAGTTCTGATCCTTACTTCTCAAAT
Organism: Calotriton arnoldi; assembly: GCA_963921515.1. Lineage (NCBI taxonomy): Eukaryota > Metazoa > Chordata > Amphibia > Caudata > Salamandridae > Calotriton > Calotriton arnoldi. The sequence continues at coordinate 409,157 of CAWUFW010005218.1, read as the reverse complement.
GTTTAGTTTCTGGGCTTGGCAACCTAATGGGAATAGGGTGTCTGGAGGGAGTGGTCTCTCATAAAGACTTATGTACAAGGCAGAGGGTATACAGTACTAAGGGTTTGGCCACCTAGTGGGGCTTGGGTGTCTGGAGTGAGTGAAATCTTTGTGAAGACTTCTGTGCAAATTGTAGGCTGTGCATTGTAGGGGCTTGGCCACTCATGTCTCATTCATCGTGCACAAGAGATTGCCTACCCGAAAAAGGTCTGGTACAGGATGATGGGTGTGCACACTACGGGCTTGAGGAACCTGAGGGGGCTTGTGTTTTTTAAACTCTTTTTCACTGGTCCTGCTGTACTCCAGCAGGAGTCATCATGGACCACTGCGTGCTCTTGCGGAAGTCCTGTGGCAATGGCCAGGCAATTTTTTCCAAACCATTTTTTTCCCCTGGATTGCCCCTCCAAGACCCCCCATAACTCTAAGGGGGGGGGGGTCACATTCTCATATATATATATATATTAGGCTTCAGGACACGGAGACCGAGTCCCTGTACCCTGTAAAGGCGGCTCCAACTTCTCCTTTTTTGAGGCGGGCAGACAATCAGATCGCTCAGCACCTTAGACAGCTCCAGTCTCATGGTACTGAGGGAAGCAATGGGAAAAAAGCCCACTCGGCCAATCAAATCACTCTATTTTATTAAATTGTGGTACCATGGGATTCCTGCGGGAGTCCCGTGGGACAAATAGTCCAGCTATCAATAACTTTTGAACCTTAATTTCTCAAAAACTGCTGATCAGATTTTACACCATATCACAAAATGTGTGCCTCCTGAGTAAAAAATAGCCTTCTAAAAATTTGGTGTAATTTTGTTCGCATGTTTTCTCTGAAATGCTGTCTAAAATTTCTATGGGCAATTGCATTGGGGGAAACGTGTTAGGATCTCCCCTTTTTCTTAGCCGCCAGTTGATGGATCACTCTGAAACTTTCCAGGAAGGAGCTGAGGTGGATGAACTTTTTTGGGAAAGTTTAGTCAAAATTTCGCAAATGGCACCAAAGTTAAAAGTTAATAGTGACAGAAAAAATGCTGTTCCTGTGGAAAAGTATGACCTAACTATAACTATGCAGTGGCAACTGGCAAGTATACACTTTTTTTTATATCTAAAAAATATATACTATACACTTTTATTTATATATAAAGTACATATATGTAATAAATGTATACAATTATATATCTATACACACACACATATAAGTGTATATATACAAATCTAAGTATAAATGACACTGAATTATTACATACATTGTGTGACTTACATGAGAATGTGACACCTGATGTGGACCCTATTTTGAACCTTGATAACTTAGATATTTCGCTCAATCACAGTTGTCCTAGTGGCTTTAAACCAAATTTTTCTGTCTAGCATGTCTAATGATACAATATATGGTTTTGAAAAAGGAGCAATAAAAAATCGGAAGAAATTAAGATACACTAAACAATATGGTCCCCATAACTTATCATACAAACATCAACAAGCATTAAGAGATTTACAGAACAATAATAAAATTGTTATTTGATAATCAGATAAAGGGGGAAATACAGTAATGATCTCCAAAGATAAATACTTGGCAGAAGGTTACAGACATCTAGATGATAGGTCCTGTTATGAACAAGTAAATAAAATAAAAGTTGATCAGGAGAATAAAACATATCATGACAAACTGGTAGACTGGTGGAAACAGGGTCTAGTAGAATGGAAAGACTATCAATATCTTAGATGTGATTAGCCGAAAATTCTGTTCTCTATTTTTTTACCCAAACTATACAATAACCCACTAACCCATCAGGGAGGCGGATAGTCTCATCAATAGGAAGCTTATTTGAAAACATGTCACACAATGTTGATTTCTTTTTAAGACCTTTTGTGGAAGCATTGCAATCATATGTTAAAGATAGTGGGGACTTCCTTGGGATCATAGCTGGGTTACAATGGGAGGACAACTATCTTCTTTTGATTTTGAATGTAAACAGCTTGTACACATGTATTCCACATGGTCTAGGTATAACAGCCTGCTGCCATTTTCTTAGGCCGAGATTATTATCTTTTCTGTTCTACACTGAAATGTTGTTGGACATGATTTCACGTTGTCTTAACAATATAGTTTTCCTTTTTGTCAAGCATTACTACAGACAAACCCAGGGCACTGATATGGGGACTTGTGTCTCTCCCAGCTATGCTGAGCTTTTATGGGCTGGTGGGAGAAGCAGGTTGACGTCAGCATCCTTCTCTATGATGAACATGTAGTGCTCTGGGTTCGTTATATAGACAATATTTTCGTCATTTGAATGGATCTACACAGCTAGCACATGATGTTGTAAATGGACTAAACAACAACATATTGAATTTGAGTTTTGCAAGTCACATAGATAAACATTAAATCAAATTTCTGGACCTTAAAATTGAAGTGAACAAAACCAAACTAGAAACCAAGTTATTTAGGAAGAAAACTGGGGAAACAGCCTCCTACATGCCTCTAGCAATCACCCTCTAAACCTCATTTGTAGTATACTGTATGGGGAACTTTTACGAGCGAAAAGAAACTGTAGTAACGAAAAGGCCTTTGAACTTGAAAAGAAAACCATGATAAGGAGGTTCCAAACAAGAGGTTATACTACTTGTTTGTTAGAAATGGGGGTCTCTAGTTGGCAATGTTTTGCACCTTTGTCCAAGTAGGGACCCTTCCTTCTAGTAAGGATGAGGGAGTTACACTCCTAAAATAACCCCTGCTCACACCCTTGGTAGCTAGGCATGAGCAGTCAGGCTTATCTCATAGGGAGTGTGTAAAGCATTTGCACATAACCAACAGTAATACAGTGAAAACACTACAAAAGGGCACCACACCAGTTTAGAAAAATATCCAATATTTTTATATATTCAAAACAAGACCAAAACAATAAGAATCCAACATACAGTACTTAAAAATATATACTGTGCAAGATATCCTTAAAATTGCAGAAATATCTCAAAAACACAGTTCTTCCGAGTCGGTAGCTCCGTCTGGGGCTACCGCGATGCTGAAAACAACAGAGTCTAACAGTTCCAGCCGACCGCGTTGGTACAGGCCAGCTAAAGCGTGGACAGACTCATGAACAGTACCTTTCTCGTTGCGGCGGCGCATTGGTGAGAGTCGGTCGGGGCAACTGTTGCGGTTGCATTGCAAAATGGAAGCGGTGCAGGGTGTGGTGCCCTCACGATGCGGTGCAGGCAGCGGCTCGGTGACAATCGCCCAGATGGCGTCGGTGAGACCAAGGCTTACGGTGCGAGGCGAGGTGGTGCTTGATGCGGTGCTGGCAGGTTGTGGTGCAAGCGACAGAGCCGGTTAGCGGGAGCTGGTGTTGGTCAGCCCAGACTGCTGTGTGGGACGAGGCAGCGCGTCGTGAAATTTACAAGCGGTGCCCCCAGCCATGATTCGGGCATTGGGGTCGAAGTCATCAGGCAGCGACGGCGTCTGTGAGACCAGGGTGGCGAAGTGAAGCGAGGCGGTGCAGAGTGCGGTGCCCACAGGTCACGGTGCAAGCAGCGGCTCGGTGGCAGCAGCGTCGGTGAGACCAGGGTTGCGGTGTGAGATGCGGTGGTGCCTTCAGGACACAGAGCCAGCGACGGAGTCAGTGATAGAGTTGTTTGGTTTTCCCTTCTTGGTGGCAACTGTAACAGTGGTTCCAGAAGCGGTACCCAGAGGTTGGTGTAGTCTTTGCAGTCCCTGAGACTCCAGAACAAGAGGCAAACTCTACTTTAAGCCCTTTGAGATACTCAGCACAAGTAAAGAAAGTTCAGTCCAGTTCTTTCACTGCCCAAGGCAGAAGCAGCAACTGCAGGCCAACCCAACAAAGCAACAACACAGCAAAGGGGCAGTACTCCTCCTGGCAGCTCTTCCAGCTCTTCTTCTGGGCAGGTTCCTTGATTCCAGCAAGTTCTAAAGTTCTGGGGTCTGGGCCCCAATATTTATACTCAAAATTCCTTTGTTCTCTCAGGCAGAGAGTGTCTGTGCTTAGTCCAAACCAGTTCTGTCCTCTGTGGCCCACCTTCCTGGCAGGAGGTGGAGACAGCATTGTTCAGGGCAGACCAGGCCCATTCAGGTGCAAGGAAATCTCCTCCGACTACTCTAAATGCAGCCCAGGTCTATTCAGCCCAGCCTCATCCAGGAAAGGCAGAACTCACCTCGACCTCCCCAGTGGCTGTCTGAAGAGAATCACATCCCCAGCCCCTGTCACTCCAAATCCAGACAGTCAAACCACAATCCAGCAGAGGCACACAGGATGGCTAAGCGAGAAAATACCTACTTTCCAAAAGTGGTATTTTCAAACACAGAACATAAAAATCATCTTTACTAAAAGATGCATTTTTACATTCTGAGTCCAGGCATACTAAACTCCATTTCCCTATCTTGTCCTAATGGGAAGTGATGCGTATAAGATGTTCTAAGTAAAACTCCCATTCTATCTTATGGGACAGATATCCTTTCCATAGTGAAAAACTAAATGCACTGTAATTCACTACCAGGACATGTCACACACACCAGTACATGGCCTACCTTTAACATACACAGCACCCTGCCCACAGGGGTACCTTGGGCCTACCTTAGGGGTGACTTATATGTAAGAAAAGGGAGGATTAGGGCCTGGCAAGTGGGTGCACTTGCCAGGTCGACATGGCAGTTACAAACTGCACGCAGACCCTGCAGTGGCAAGTCTGAGATACCTTTTCAGGGCTACTCATGTGGGTGGCACAATCATTGGTGCAGGCCCACTAGTAGCATTTGATGTACAGGTCCTGGCACACTCAGTGCACTTTACTAGGGGCTTACCAGTAAATCAAATATGCCATTCATGGAAACACCAATCCATAATAACAATTTACAACAGGAGCACTTGCACTTTAACACTGAACAGCAGTGAGAAAGTGCACAGTGAAACTAAACCAGCAAAAACAGAGTCAAAACCGGGAGGTCAGAAAGCAAAAATACAGGGGAAACATGCCAAAAGATGCCAGGTCTAACACTGTTGCATACAGAATGCAGTAGAAAGAGAGGAAACGACTAATAAAGAAGATTTAATGCTAAGAGACAATAAGAAGAAGAAAGAACCTACTAGCATCAGATTTATCACTACATATACAATAAAGCTCAAAAAGTGAGACCAATTTATTTGACACACTGGCATGTTTTACACACTGATGATATTCTTTCCAAATACTTGGACAGTCATCCAAAAATAACATTTAGGAAGAGAAAATCCTTATGAGATGAGTTTTACATAATGAAAGACACAGATAGAAAGCAAGACTTACCTCTAGGCTTTTTTAAGTGTGCTAATTGCAAAACATGCAGACACAGTGTAAATGTCCAGAAGGTATTGCTCCCCAATGAGAAAAGAGAGATTGTCATTTGTAATAATCTCTCCTAAATAACAGGGCAAACAATATCCAGGAGCCAGACATTTCTAGGAACTCAATTCGGGCAACACAAGTCAACTACAATTAGTAGTATTGAACAGAATACCACCGAACATAATGGGAGGAAAAAGAACTTTAGAGCTGAGAAGATTGGAATCATGGTATATTATATATTTCAATACTGTAAACCCTAATGGACTAAAGTTAGATGAGGAATAAGCAGTACACTCAAGTCGAATCTTTTGACACTAGACTTTAAATCTCCATGAAGCTTTAAGAACTCACTGTTTTTATACATTCTCATCCAAGCAATTATTCTTAGATGTTTTCCCTTTAGGAATAGGAAATGGCACTCACTTCAATTTTTATTGATTTTAACTTTTACATATTTATCACACAGGTGCATCCAACAGTTTCAGCATTTGTTTACTGCAGGAGAGCTATGAACATATTTTATATTCGTTTTTATAGGTATAGTTTTTTATAGGTCTTTTGATTTATGTAATTATGGGGTTCCGCTCTCTGCTTATTCGGGTCATTATATGTTTTTAGTCCTTTTGGAAGTTTTACTTGGTCATATGTATTTAATCAAGTTGACCTTCTACAATTTGGATCAAATTAACGAGAATCATCTGTAATTTAATGATTAGCAAGGGAATACATTTCATCCTATTCCATCAGGCTTAGTTGACATGTAGCCAACCGATTCAGCCAGTAATGTTATCTCTTTTCAGAAACACAAGTATTTTCCCACTGGGGCCTTATTGTTTTCGATTTCAGTTTTTCTGCTCTCATTTTGATTACATTATATTAAATGTATAGTGTATATGATTTCATTCTATTGGGAAGCCCTCCATGGATTATTACACCTGAATATGTGGGACACAATTCTTTTCACACCGGCTCAAGTGCAAGACCCTTGTTGCACTCGATGAGTATTCAGCACTAACATTGAATTAATGTTTGATTCATGTATGATGCTAATACTGTTCGTGTTCTCTAGCAATACATGAAAACAGTAAGTTTATTTCACTGGGTAGATACTATTATTAACATTAAGCACTGTAACTGGTTAGATACAGTAAACAAGTGATTGGGACAGTAGACGGGTTCTGAGGGTGGAAGTAGACTGTTAATTCACCCTAATTCAGTAAATATAGTTTCTTCAGCTCTTTCCTCAGTTTGAGCAGTGTTATTATTATAACTTGCATTGTGTGTGTACGATTAATGGTGGGATAGAGGAAATTGTGTTTTTTCAGGTGTCTCTGTCAATATGTGGTTTCACCGAGTTAGGTGTCACATATTTCGTATTGATTCCAAAAATTGCTTTCTTGGGTGTGAATGATCATATACATATTGATAATCCCATAGCTTGGTATCCTGTTAATTGTGATCACATGTAAAATGGTGTATCTTCATCTGCTGGCCAACATACTTGAAGAGCAGATCACATTTTATACTACATATTCATTCATTCATTTGCTCTCATGAATGGAGACCCAATCTTTTCCATGTTTGGCAATTTAGCCTTTGCTTAAAGGGCCCAAGCTTTCTAACAATGAACAATAATTCAACAGAAAGTACAGCATACAAAGCACCAGCAGCATGAATGAATGAACAGGAGAAAATATCACAATAAGACAGTTAGTAATAAACGGTAATACACCTCTCCAACAAAAGAGTCTGATCTCGAAATATAGCCAAATCTACACCTAATAACAGATCCTAAAGAAGGAGGGAAACAAACCTCTGACTTACTCCAACCACAAACAAATCAGTAGCATAAAACAAATGATGGCATCTACAAAATTATTTTATTTCAGAAATGTCTTGCAGAAACCGTAAAATAAATGTACACTTTCTAAAATTAAAGTGGTGGAAAAACAATGGAACATGTCAATGATCTAAGTTAAAATTATACGTTTTCTAGTAAAATAAAACTCTAACAAATTAACAACAAAATAATAACAATAACATCTGTCAATGATATTCTAATAAAAACTGGAAATAGGTTATACAAGAGGATACATTTGATCACATCACTGTTGGCATCTGGCTCAAAGAACAATGCCAATAACCAATTGGGGGCCAGTACTAAAGCAACGAAAGTGAGCACCGTGTAAAATAAAAAAAAGGCATTAAGCATCAATGTGTTACTCTAAATCGACACGATATGAAATTGTTAAAATATGTAAAAAAAGTATACCCCCACACTAATACTATGATTAATAAGAAAATGTAGCAATATCTATGATCCTCTGCCCGTCTCTGAAGGGCTGAATAGAGTCCTAAATCAAGGAATGGAAATTAGGGTTGAAGATACGAAACATCCAGGCTGGTGAGCAGGATAGGCAAGACCAAAAATGTATTTTAGGTCGTCATGAAACTTTTTAAAATTATTATTGAAAGAGGTCCATTTGTCAGAAAAATATTCTATAATCTGTGCTACAAACTACCAATGAGCCATAAGGCGTATCACATGTCATAGCACTGTGCAGCCAATATCAAATAGACCTGCAGATATTGAGACAATGGTGGGAGCCACAAAAAGGGGTTCAAGTGGGATGGATGTCCAGCACCAAGGGAAAAGTGGGTTTAAGACACAGAATCAGGGTAAATTGGAGAAATGGCCTGTGTCGGACCCAACAAAAGATTAAGAAATCTAGTAGAGAGAGGAAGGAGCGCAATGTTCAGACGCAGTTAAACCTAAAAGTTCAACAGCAAATGGTTACACTGTGTTTCTATGAGGAGTACCCATGATTAAAGCCAAACAGAAACAAATTAAATGTGTCCTTAGTTAAAGGGACACGTTGGATTAGGGAGATTGGGGTTTGCTTTGCTTTTATTAAATCCAACATCCTGGATGCATTCTTGATATAGAACCAATGAGATTAAAAATGTTTTTGCCAGCATACTAGAATGGAGATGTGATTCGCCTAGGGCTCATAGAGGACATGATTGGCAATAGTTTCTACCCACACCGCCACGCAAACACAAATCCCTACATTTCTCTCAGACAGAGCTACATCTAGCGTGGGTATGGGCAATGCCATCAAGTTATCCCTTGGGATGGTATGCCATACCCCTGCTCAGACCTCCCAGGCTGTTCATTTTACACCCATGTGCAGGGAATACAAGACATTTTGCAACTACAAATAGGAGGGCCAATAAGTAAGGCTGTTGATGCGATAGCCCCCAGCCCACTTAAAGTGAGATACATTGCAATCACAAACAAGCGTGCTTAATTTGCATCAAAGGGTGCACCCCAGGCATGGCACTAATAAGGATGCTATAGTCCATCATAAATAGTTCATTAAATGACATTGAATCACTTTTAATAAGTGTCCCATGTATCCAAGTATGATCTTAGGAAGGGGTATGACGTCCCTGGCTGTGGACAGGTGCAAATAAATACTCGGAGTTAAAGTGCTAGGATTAGATGGCACAAGTCTATGCTGTCTGTTTCTAGGGTCCTGGATAGAAGAAACAATATTTACACAGGGGTTCTATACATTCTGTATAGCTATTGTTAAGGGAGGGAAATGGTGGATGAGGCCTGTTGATATGGACATAAAAAACCTGTTTCATGAATGTTGAGCAGGTCCTGTACAAGCTTAAAGACGCCCACATTTGAATAGTGTGGACAAAGATTGTTTTCTCTGTTGCATTTTCCTCTTTTCCATTTGTTTGCCCTTTTCCCCCAATTGCATTTTTAAATTACTTCTGTTACTTTGATCATATTCTCATCATTTTGATGTATTTTGCCTTGTAACTTATTATCTCAAACTAATGTTGGTTTGGACCTTTTAACTCTTTTGGCTGGATCACAGAACATTTTGGTTGTGCTGAGTCATGTCCATATAGTGCTAAGTAAGGCAGTGTTTGGTGCAAGCACCTCTTACCACCCAATCAAGAAAGCATATTTCTAGAGATGGTTGTGTATGACGAGAAGGTTTGTGTATAATTGTTGGTTTTATTTTGTTGGGGTGGTGGTGTGTTGCGTTGTGTTGTTTTTGGATTTTACTGTGATTTTTGAGTTGTACTCTGTTTTGACTGATTTGTTGTGTTTTTTAATGTTATGCATTGTTTGTATTTTTTCTTGATAATGTGTTATGTTCTGTGTTATGCTGTGCTGTTTACTTTAGAGAGGTCAACAAATGCTGCTACATTTTTAGAAACACAGTATATTTCTATAAATTTGCCATGACAAACAACATAATTACCACGGTCTATGGTGGTAAAATACCACTGCTCCAGCTATTCCGCAATTTAAAAGACAAGTCAGCCCAAACCTGTGGTCAAGACTGGTCTTAAATTAGCACTTCCAGTGCTTACTTTATGCAATACGGCCCGCATGTTTTATCTGTACTCAGGGGCATAGCTTGGCCAGTAAGACTCGAGACTGTGAGCTTAAAAATTTCCAACAATCATGCAGGCATATCATGTTAACTATTATATGAGAAGCAGCGCATGAGAGTGGCTTAAGGGCTAATGGAGTGAGAATTGTGAGGGGTACTTAAAACACAGTATTTTGTAAAATACCCATATTCATACGGAAGAGTGTATTTTTGTCTGAGTGAGTATTTCAAAATCCCATGTGAAATCCAACAGACACCTTACCATACCCAACTGAAAGCTCCTGAACCCAACTATTTACGAATTAATACAGTTATTAGGTGAGTGTAACACCCCAAACACGCCCCCTGAAGCTACACCCTGTCTTTACTATAGTTTGATTGTGCTGCTGCACATACAACAGCAACAATTTTCTTTAGGATTGAACCAACGAAGAATTAGGTAAACATTTTTAGGTCTGTTGAGAGAACTGTGAGGTGCATACCAACGGACAATTTCCCAAAAAGTTTCACAAGACAAAATTAGACTAAGCCACAATGCCTGCTTGTTGTGATCTAAGGTAGTTGCAGAATAGAAAAGAGTGAAGGGAAAAGGAGATCTTCAAATTAATGGCTCCTTGTAGGAATGGAACACATCCCAATTTAGAACAAGCATTGGCATAGCCAATAGGTCTCGCCTTTGGGACCTTATAAGTATTTAGTTATGCAGCACAATATCCTTACTGCAACAACATTAACTGTTGCATGGCTAAACACTTATAAGGTCCCAAAGGAGAGACCTATTGGCTATGCCAATGCTTGTTTTGTTAGGCACGGGGCGATTAAGTGATTTGCCCAGAATCACAGGATGTTCAGCGTCATTGCCGAGACTCGAACCCAGTTCCCCAGATTCGAGGTCGACCGCCCTAGCCGTTAGGCCAACTCCTTTCCCCAACGTAGCCCTGCGTCAGTTTTTGGTAATATGCCCCAGAGAGTCCACAGCAATGGGACTAGACAGGTTTTGCATCAAGATCTATTACTTAAGACCTTATTAAAGTAGATGGGTCGATTGTGAATGTTCAAAAGTGAGAGTCTGCACCTAAGCCAGAGATTTACTCTCAGTGAATGATACTGTATTTAGTCGCTCCAAATGAGTAAATACCTGAGAATCTATATCAAGGTGTAGGATTCTCACTCAATTAGGTCGACCAAGGCACGCAGTGAGGGCCCCAAGACAGACACACTCACTAAGTGACATTTTACTCCAGTAAGTGAAACTTTCTCCCAAATCCTGTATTCCAAGGAGTGAGATGCATGTTAACTGGGAGACTGTCCCACCACTAGATGCCGACACCCTCTCAGGCTGACTGTGCATCAAGGCTGGGAGCACCACCAAATAAGTGAAACTGAGAACCGAGTTGTGGCATTTTCACTAGTGAGTGAGGCTTTGCTTCAAGAAGTGAAATAGCGAATACTTATGAGCCTATGCTGGAAGAAGTGAGACTTTCAAACAGTTAGTGGAAGTTTTTGTACTCCAAAAAGTACGTTTAAATACAGTTAGTGAAGTAGTGCTCCGCGTACATAAACGTATAAAGAATGGGTGAGTCTGTGCTCCAAGAAGTGAGACTTGCACCAAATTAGTGAGGCTGCCCTTGTTGATGTTTCTTAGGCCTCGTCCTTCCTGCAGTTTTCCATCCGTACCCCATGTCTGATGGCCTCCGGTGAGTGCTGTTGGTCTATGTGATCTCTTGCCTGATGTCTGTGCCTGGCGAGATGCTCGATGTCTGCCCAGTGCAGCTTCTGCAGTGGCAGAATTCTGCAACTGGGGGCAAGGCTTCCAAACGCTGGACCCCTGATGCAGTCATACAAAAGCTTAATATTATAGGCATTTGTAAGCATAATGTTGGCAGTATTTGATATTTCCTAATTAACAGTTTCCTTTTATTTTGTCCATTCATGAAAATAGTGAAAATTAATTATTTCTAATGTAATTCTTCTATATGATATACTTTTCTCATTTACTACATTTCTCACTTTATTTCAAATGTCTTGCCTTTCACACTTTTCCTTTTAAACTTGTCACCTTGTTGAACGATACATTTTTTGGGAGATGCTATTCTGTGATTGTTAAACATGCATCAGTGGCACATTTGGTAAAGTAATATTCACCAAAAGTAGAGTAAACACCTGACATAAACACTTCATTCAAAAAGTAGACATTTGCAAACAAGAGAATAGAATACAAACAACAGAGATATCTGAATGATTTGAATACCTTGACTTTCAGCAGGGGAAATGCCCAAAACGATGCAAAAAGTAACTGGGGACCGCTAGGAGAGTTTTAAGGCCACACACGTGGCAGAAATGTGCTATGGACATGCTGCTACTATGACGTAACGTATTTCTGTTATCCCTGACAAATGGGTACTTCAGCATTCAACCAATAAGAGCTCTCTTACCCGAGGTATAGGTTCTCTGTGATAAGCCTGGAAATCGGTGTAACATGAGACAGCTTTGTAGCCGGAGAGACAGCCCTGGGTCCGAAAGTATGAGGCCACTGAATGACCACTGGCTGTAGCCTGAGTCTGGAAGATTTGTGTATCCTCGGGGAGAGCTGTCCTGCATGGAGCCTGACACGGAAGTATTGCCTTTCTGTCTAACCTGTAATTCGTTATCTTTTGTGGAACCTTGGCTATGGTTCTGGTCTTCAAAGTCACAGCTTTTGACATTCGTCTTGATCCGAACACTCAACCCTCCCGCACATTGATTAGGGATGGGGACTGACGCTAAACACGTCACTAACATTCATCCCCAGCTCTTATGGACCATTCAGTTCAGACCCTGTAGTTTTACTCTAAAATCGCTGTGTAAATGGCTTACAGAGGGAGCTTGTGCAAATAGGTGATATGTGTGCACTGTGCCCCTTCACGCTCCCTCGTCCCCGCAGTCCTGCACGTACCTCTCGCAGCGGGCTCCGGTACCAGCGCTCCTCGAAGCCCCGGTTTCGGCTCTCGGAGCTGTCAGCCCGGAAGCTCCAGACACCTCCGAGCTCCTTCAGCTCCCGGCTCTTACTCTCCCGGGGCTCAGGAGACCCCTGCAGGGCCCGGCTCGGGGCTCCGAGGAGGAAGCAGCCCAGCATGGCAAGGTACAGCCGGGAGGCGCCCGGCATTGTGCGTGGAGGCAGCAAGGGTAGCACGAAGCTGGGTGAGCGAGCCTGGCAGGGAGAGGGGCAGCTACGAGATCCGAGGGGGAGACGGGCAGCTACGAGATCTGGGGGTGAGTTTGTGAAGGGGGTGCAACACAGAAAGGATAAGGGGAGGTGAAGCACAGCGTCGTGCTCTGGGCCGGGAAAGCACTTTGTAATCTCCGCTTCCTCTCAGACTCACTCACACAGCCCGGGAAGAGTCAGCTGACAGCAGCGGGCGGCACATCACTGGCCACAGATGAGTACATGCACGAAGTACTGACACCACCTATGGAAGTGCTTGGAACTGTGAACCTGAGTACAGTAGGGGCGGGGTCAAAGGCATGGCTAAACAAGCACGGAATCGAAACGGAGGAGCGGGGGCGAGCGAGCGCGGCAGCCTGCAAAGCAGTCCCAAAACGCTCGTAGCGTCGTGGCTGGCCTTTGGATGAGTACGCGCGGCAGACATGTGTTTCCACTTATCGCGCCCGCGTCTGGGCACGATAATTGGAAACACATGTTTGCCGCGCGTACCCATCTCAAAAGGCCAGCCACGACGCACGAGCGTTTCTTGGACTGCTTTGAAAACTCGCTTACAATAAGTCTTCGCCTCTAAGCAGCGATTGCGCGCTACTCGAGGCTCGACCTAAAAAAAGGCTACAGAGTTTCAATGTTACATGTGCAGTCACTTTGGAAAAATTCACTAATTACCACAACACCTATCACCAGTGTTGTCTTAATAATTTTTGGGGCACTGGGCAAAAAATATTTTGGGGGTCCCCTGTTTGGGACAACTTTTAATTTTATTACCTATTTTATACTAATACAAGCCCTGTGATGGCAAACAAAGTTGAATCATAAGTTAAAGGTTGAGATCGATAAATAGACAAAAGAAAAATAGAGAAGAAGTTCACTTTCCCACAGAAGGTTGGTGCCATGGGCAATTGCCCACTTTGCCCATGCCTTAAAATGCCTTTACCTATCACATCTATTTCTTTTCTCCATGAAAAACACAAAGGTGCTGGTTTCGAGTTGACTGTTGCATTATCACAGCTGGATACTACTCCATCCAATTCCGAGTGTCCTGGTTTTTCTTCACCAAGAATTGCCCACTGTGGGAACACTGGGTGACAGATTACCAAGTGCAAAAAAGCATCCGGCAAAACCATGGGGCTCTGGGTGGTAGTGAGCAGGGGGCCAGGATGGTAAACACCTCACCCTGAGCAGTAGGTGGTAAGTAAGAGTGTTAAACGCTCCAGAATCTGGAAAACTAGCATAAAAAAACTATTTAATCAGGGTCGGACTTGGACCAAAATGAGAGCAGCCCTGAATAGTGAATTAGATAGCTAACAAAGTGGCACATGCTTGAAAATCGGGGCAGCTTTGAACTTGTAAAGATGTTCTCTATAAGGGCCTGATTATGACTTTGGTGATGTGGCAGCGGGCCGCCACGCCAGTGCCCCGCTGCCACACCACCAAAGACATAATGTGACCGCCTGCAGAATTCCGACAGGAATCCAGGTCGGGCGGTCCTGTGGCAGCTTGCCCACGGTGGTGCAGTGCTAAAGCTCATTCGTGAGCCTTAGCAAGGCACCGCAATGGGAACGCCATTGCATGGACTGTCAAGTCCATGCCCTGCAGGAACTGGGGGTGCCTGCAGACAGGGGGGCACATGCATCCCCTGGTGCAGAGGCACCAGGGGGACTTTCCTCACCACAGACCCCTCAGACCGCTGCAAGACCACCATCCCTGGCGGCAGCAGCAGTCCCATGGCGGTCCAACTGCCCAACTTGTTATACGGCAGTGGGCAAACTCAAAATAAGGCCTTAAGGGGCACATGCATCAACCTGTTTACCAGTCGCAAACGTGCCGATTCAAAGAATAGGCCCCTTTGCGACCGGTAAATAGCCTTTTGGGATGCATCAACCCCAAAGCCATTCGCAAAATAGATAATAGCTAATTTTGCGATTACATATTTTGCGAATGCAGTTAGGGAATCGCAATTTGTGATTCCCTAAGTGCAATGCAAGAAGCATTCTCAGAATGCGACTTTGCATTAAGGAATCGCAAATTAGCATCAACGTCAAGTTGATGCTAATTTTCAATTCCTTAGAAAAATGCACAAAAATGCATTTTTCTAAGTGCCATGTGGCGCACACACATGCCCTTGGGGCATGTGTGTGTGGCACATGTGCACACATGCCAATTTTGGGGGTGCATCAGGGTGGCCTTTTGACCCACTAGCACCCTTGAAATTGCATTCGCAATTTGCGATTACCTAAATGGTAATCGCAATTTGCGAATGCTGTCCCATTCATTCCTATGGGCCTCCAGGCCCATAGAAATGAATGGGAAGGCATTGCCTAATAGTGAATCGCAATTTGCGATTCGCTATTAGGGAATGTGCAGGAATCGCAATTTATTTTGTGATTCCTACATGCATAAGGAATTGCGAGTCCTTAATAGCGATTCCTTAATAATCGCTATTAAGGAATCGCAATTCCTTTGGTTGATGCATGTGCCCCTAAGTGTTTTGCAAGGTATGGAACTCAGCATGGATTTGAGCTCGCTACAGACAATGTTTGTTTTAATATCAGGGAAATCAACAGTAACAGCAGGCCCAGTGGACCATAAAATAGGCTGGCAAACAGCCAAAAAACTGGCACACATACTGGCCTGTGAGACCAGTCAGTCGAGCACTGCCTGATTTTGTCCTATAGGCTGGGTCGACCTTGCAGGCAATTATGGGTCTGGCACATTGTTTCCTTTTCCAGGGAGTTTTACTTGTTATCGTTATTCCCATTAACTCATTGGGAGATACCTGTCGGAAATGATTAATTCTGGCTTTCGTATCAAGGCATACCGAGGGTAAAGCATAGGTGCATAATTGCTATGTGCTTGAGCAGAACATCTGTGGTGCACCTAGGAATATACAGGGGGGCATAGTTACGAGCCCTGTTGTGTCGTTCTTGCACCACGCAACATGGTGCAAGAGCAACGCAACTCAAAAAAGAGATTTATGAAGCCACGCAAGGCCACCTTGCGTGGCCCGGAGTGTCTTCAGAAATCTTGAGCAAAGCAACGCAGTGCAAATGGCCGCGTTGCCTTAATCTGTGCCGGGTCGTTCCATGGGCATTGCGTGGGAGTTCCCACGCAACTCCCATGGTTTTTGATGTTTTCCCAGATTTACCAGAACTGGTAAACCTGGGAATGTGCCAAAAAGATACACCTCCCCCGGTGAGGAGGAACGAGGAGAAATATTTTTATTCCTCCTTGTTACTTCCTCTTTCTATGTGTGCTGCAGAATGCAGCACACATAGAAAGAGGAATTTGCTTCTCAGGATCGTTTATGTGCAGGAAGGTGTCTCTTCCTGCACAAAAACAATCCTGTCTGCAACACAGTCACCCTTGCACCATAATGCAGGGGGGCCTGCATTGTCTCTAGGCAACCAAAAAGACGACAGTGCAGACAAGGACAGCAATGCGCCGTACTCTTTTAAATACGGCGCATTCCTGCCCTTTCCCTTTAACGCAGCGGCAAGGTGACTTGCCACGCAGCGTTGCCTTACTGTGCTATAAATATGTCCCAGGGTTTTAACAAGGGAATGTTGAAATTGACGCAGCCGAATAACATTTGTGTGATTCAATGCTACATGAAAACCTTAACCGAAATGGCAGGAAAATATGAGGGAATTAGTAATAGATGTGTTTTAAGGTAGCCAAGCTGTGCATACATCCCATATTTTAAATTAAAAATGCATTTGATGTGTTGTATATTCTGACAGTGTTTTGCATTTCAAATTCGTACAAACATATATTTAGTTAAATTCGTACTAGGGAAAAGAAACACTAAATATACCCATGTATCCTAGAGAGAAGAGTTATTGATTTGACCTTTTCTGAAATAGTTCAGTAATTTAAATCAGATTTAATCTAGGATTTGTTTTTGCTTCGTGGCAATTAGTACATTGTCCTATTCACCTTATGCTAATGGATGGCATTAGATTAATTACAAATGTAGTCATAAATTCCATTTAGAGTGCTGCTCCTGTGGCTGTGGGCGGTGATACCATTAAATAACTTGCTGGCAAGCAGCATGCTGGGCTTTGAGATAAGCTGAAACAATCACATTTGTTTGGCGTGGTCTGTGGGAGAAGAAAGCCTTTAAGCCACAAATACCACCCCCTTGGTAATTCCTGTCACTCGTGTTCGCCTCTAGCGGGCGTCTAGATGAACCCTCCCTTCAGCCTGTTAGTCCCCCCTGAGACTCTGTACCCCTAGTAATGAATGAGACTGATATAATTATTAGGCATATAAAAGTCTCCAAGTGCACTGGTATATTTGCATTTATGCTATTTTTATAATGATATTCCAGGAATGTAATTTGTCAGTGTTATCGCAGGAAATATAACAGCATTGTAAACGTTGTTCAATGAAATGCTAATGCGTAAATAAAGATCACGTGAGTACACCATGGAACGAGTACAAACAAAAATCCCATTCCTCAAATGATTGCCACACTCACCACAGTGAATTGTGATAACCCAATAGGTCCATGAGAGGAATGTGGTTCTCTCTGGACCTACTGCGCTAACTGAAGGATAGTGGGTTTCTGTGGAGGGGTAGAACGATTAAAGTCCCTGCATGAATAGGCTGGGACAAGCCATATATGGGAAAATGATTGGGGGGGGGCCCGCAGGGGCGCAGAACCTGAATGAAATAAAGAAATAAAAGTATGGTTGAAAGGGAAGAACCATTTATATCAAGCATTGGCAAAGTCAGTAAGCCTGTCTTTAAAGTGCCAACACTTGTACACAAAGCCATTCACAAATGTTGTTAAGTGTGTGGTATGCACAAATGCTATTTGTTAAACCTATAGGCTTTACATCTCGGGGGGGGGGGAGTAGCAAAATGAATTGCTTTCTGTATATAATGAATGCAGATAAAGAATTGAATGTGAAAAAGTGTGATATGTGTGCTCATATATCATACTTCATGTGTTTCAATGAAAGCACTTCCTGGAATGCAGAGTGATACACCAGACAGCCAAGAGCATGAGGTGGGAGAGTAATGCTCCTATGGATGGAGCCAAAGCTTATAAAGCCCGGATTTGCATACATTTCACACATCGCAGCGCAGCAAGTGAAGCCGCTACTCTGCGTTGCATGAAAGTGAGAGAGCAGAACTGTGCCATATTTTCAACGAAAAGGCACAGTTCTGCTCTCTCCCTGAGTTGGCGCACTTTGGACTGCCTAGTGCCAATGCAGGCACCCTTGCACCATTGCTCAAAGGTACTTGCGTTATGGTCAGAATCGTTTTTGTGCAGGAAGGGGTACCAACCAGCACAAAAACTATCCTTGAAGGCAAATGAAAATGTGCAGGAAGGGTTAATAACCAACACAAAAACCACCCTTGGAGGCAAATGAAAAGAGAACATAAAGAGGAGAAATAAAGATGTAAAGATTGTTAAGCCAAACTCAGGAAGGTGTACCTTTGTTGTGCAAACCCATATCTACAACTCTTTGTAAATATGGGTTTGCATTAAATTAAAATTCATGTGTGGATGAATGAGAGTGCACATGCACCACCCAAAGAACACTTCCCTGATGCAAAGTAACTGCATTACTTTTTTTTTTTTAGAAAGCAACACAAATCGACATTTGTATTGCTTTGTAAATACCAAAACAGATTTTAAGTCAGGCCTGCATCAAAAACTTGACGCAAACGAGATGCAAAAACTTTGTATTACTCTATGATTTAAGAATTGTTAACAATAGCTAATAAAGACAACTGTGTTGTCAAGCCATATTGAATAAAAAGCTATTCTGTTAAAAAAAATTAGCTAGAAAATCAACAGCTTGTTAAGTGCTTAAAGCGGCCATTTGGTCAATATCACAATAGATCTCAAATACCAGTACACTTTATTAAGTAAAGCAACATTCTAGATGCTTGCTGTTGGTGATTGTTGGAGAATGTTACATACATACTTCGGGAGCCAAGCGGAGATAAGTACAGCGTTTCTTTCGTGAAATACAAGGCAATAAATAAGGAGCCCACACACACCCTGTTCTCATGCATCAGATGCCCAATGAAGACTGAGCAACCGATGCAGGACAGCAGCGCGGGCCATAAAGCAGTAATCTAAAAGGAAACATAGCAACCGGAATGCAATTACTATTGACAAGTGAGGTCGCTCCACAGAGTAGGAGCTTGCTGGCTCATATCAAGTTCTTAAAGGTACCGCACACTCCATGATTACTGTAATGTCTTATGGTACAACACTTTCCACTTTTTAAAAAAACAAAGCTTCATAATTTGTATGAACAAAAAATAAAAAAGAAATATCTAAAAAAAACACAATATTTACATTTCTGCCTCTATTATTTTTTTTGTAAGACATATGGTAATCCTTAAATTTAGATGGCATAGTAGTATTGCGTACAGCTCTGGTATTATGGGATATAATTCAATATTTAGACTGTTCAGGAACAATGTCTGTACCAGGTTGCCTTTGTGTAAGTACAAATCATTTGCATTATCAATCTGAGATGACCTTTGACAGTCAGTTGAATGCTTTTGAGTTGTTTGCCACCAATTGCTTTCAAGAGACGAATTGTTGCCATTGTAGCCTCACACAGTTTGAATTTTGGCTGCCTATGCCTTGGTAATCTTGACCAGATCTCTCTTATTCCACCAGCCTTTGTTCTTTATAAGCACAGAGCCTTTAGACACTCTTTCAACACAAGCTGGTTTAAAAAGTTTTGATAAACCCATCTTGACCTTAGTGCAATTTCTGATCAAAACCCAATCCCTTGCTTTCAATGTTAAGTCTTTGACATGGTGTGCTTTGTCAAAACTTTCTTTAACCTGTCTTTGCATTGTTCAAGTCTGGATGCAATAGTCTACATATCAGGTGGGCTCTTTGTGCTTACCTCTCTCACCCAGTCAGGACAAACTGAAGCCCTTGAAAATCTTTTGCGTAGCATCATAAATGGTGATATACCTGTTGTGCTGTGTGTAGTTACTAAATATCACCAAACTTTCTCCCTGAGAAAAGTTTCGACTTCAAGACCCATGGTCACGGCTGTTTGCACACCCTCTTTTAAAAATGTATTCATGCATTCAACCAAACCATTGGTTGAAGGTGAATAAAGTAAACTCGGAGATGCGTAATGTGAAAACCCTCAATGAAGTCCTTCATGTACGCTGACGTGAAGTGGGTGCTGTTGTCTGTAACAATTTCTTGTAGTGCTCCTTCTACAGCAAAATTATTTTTAAAAATTTGATTATAGCGCCAGTGTCAGGAACAGCTGTAAAAACCAAAATGCACCCATTTTGAAAAATAATCAATGAAAACAATCATGTATCTTTAATTAGTAGGCAGTAACTCAAATAGACCCACAAAATCAAGTGGCACTTTTTGCCAAGAGTCCTCCGGTAGTGGGACCATATGAATAGGTGTCTCATGTGCCTTTCAGTGGTTGTCAAATACCAAGCAGGTGGTGCAATTATCAATAAACTTATAGAAGCTTGAGCTTCCAATGCAGGTCATCAGTATTTATTTTAAATATATTTGCATGTGCTACTGACCCCTAAATGGCCCTTATGTGCCTCCTTAATAATATCATCACTGATTGTCACATGAGGCACACACACATAATGACATACTAGTACCCCTTCAAATACTGGTAGGTCCTCTGAAATCTGTACAAACGTTCTCAAAGAGGCCTCAACATTTCTTTCCTTGGACCAACCTTCGTTCATGAATTTGAAAGCAGACTGTAACATGGCATCCTGTTTGGAAGCTTCTAACCACTGTGTTTGTGTGATCACCCCTTCGTTCAGCAGTATATCCTCCACAAAAGCAATCACATTCTCATTATTTTTAAGTGTGTTGGATTCTTAACCTCTGATGGGTAACCTGGAGATACCGTCCACTCTTATGTTTTTCCCACCAGGTATGTATTTCACAGTAAAATTAAATTCTTGCAGCTTTGATAACAATCTGACTAATGTGAAGATGCTTTTCCTGAACCATTGCCCCTCAACAGGTGGAGAAATGGTTTGCAGTCTGTGAATAGATCAAAATGTGAACCCAAATGAAAGTCTTGAACCTTTACACCGCCCAACAGCATGCCAATGCCTCCGCACAACTGAGGCAAGGCAATGGTGTTTTCTTTGTTCTGACATAACTGTGAAAACACAGCCCCCAATCCAACTTGACAGGCATCACCAGTTATGATACACTTTCTGCCTGCTACAAATGGAGTTAAAGCTGGGACTGAAATAATGAGATTCTTCACTTTCTGAAAAGCTTCTTGCACATCATCAGACCAGACATACTTCACTCCTTTCTTGAGCAAATTCCTCAAGGGCTGCACAATAAAGCCATAACCTTGCACAAACCTTGAATAGCATTTGCTTAGCCTGAGAAAGGAGTGGAGTGTCTTTGCCACTGGGTGGATGTGCATCTTCAATAGCTTCAATTAATTAACATTTTGGAGAAATATCATTGGGAGTGATAGTGTCCTAAATAGTCAATGTTTTCTGCTAAAAATTTGCAATTATCTGTGCGAAGAGTGATACCAAATCATCACATCATCTTAAAACGCTTACACCCCACTCACACCCTCCAATATGTTATCCATGAGGTGCTGAAAAACACTATCTGCTGAAGTCAATCAAAAAGGGAGTCTGCTAAACTTAAATGCTCTGAAATGAGTTACACAGGTGGTTGACTCTTGGGACCTTTCACCTAAAGGGATTTGGTGGTAAGCTGATTTGAGATCTAAAAGTGTGAAAAATGTTGAGTCTCCAATGTTGGCAAGTAAGTCTTGAACCTTGGGCAAAGGATGGCAATCAACCACAATGTTCCTGTTGAGACGGCACAGATCAGCGCACAAGCGAATCGCACAATTACAATGGGACTTACCCATTCAGAGGAGACAGTGTGTTTGATAGTGCCATCTCTAATTAACTTCTCTAGTAGCTTTTTCAATTCAGCTCTAACACTTAGGGGCTTTTTCAATTCAGCTCTAACACTTAAAGGGGACAGGTATGGTTTTGTCTGTAACAGGTATAGCATGCCTCTTAAACTTAATTGTGTGCACATATTTCTGAATGAGCCCAATCTTACCAGAAAAAAAATCAGGAAATATTTTAACAATATCTTTAGTGTTATTAAAATTATCAGTAGTGAGTAAAGATACATTTTCTACCCTGACTGTTGGATCAGCACCAGGAACAAGCATAATACCAAATTTTGCAAGGTCTTACCAGCCAACTATATTTCTACCCTTGACTGCAACATAGATTTTAGTTGACATTGACCTGCCAAGACAAAACACAGGGGAATATTTACAAGGGCATTACGCCGCCGGAACATAACTTTCTGATGTTCCGGTGGCACAATGCCCTGCTCCATATTTACAAAGTGGAGTTAAGCCACTTTGCATGGCTTAAGGTCACTTTGCAAATATCGTCCCCTTTCACGCAGTTATCTGAGTGAAAGGGTTGTGCAATGGGTGTTGCTGTGGGCGTTCCAACGCAACACCCATTGCTTTTTGATGCTGCCCCAGATTTACAAGGATCTGTAAATTGAGGCAACGCCAAAAGCTAACGCCACTGAATAGCAGGCGTTAGATTGGCACAACGAGGAGAAATACTTTTATTTCTCCTTGTTTTTGCTCTTTCTAGAAAGAGCAAATCACCTTTAAAGGTTGTTTATGTGCCAGAAGGTGTCCCTTCCTGCTCATGAACAATCATCCCTGCAACACAGACATACTTGCGCCATGGTGCAAGGGTGCCTGCGTTGCACTATGGCGCAAGAGTGTTTGTGTTGGAGAAAGGCAGCTTTTTTTAGCGCAAGCGCAAGGGAAAACACAGGGGTGCACCGTATTCTTGTAAATACGGTGCATCATTTTTTTCTTAAATGATGCAGCACGGCGCTGCTAAATTGCGTGCCGCACCGCGCCATTTCCTTGTAAATATCCCCCACAGTGTCTATCAAGAACCCAACCATATTGATATCCTGATCACCATAAGCTTTATGATCTATGTCCGGTGCGCTCAGTATAACATTAGACCCCCACTGTTGGTAAAATAAAATATCGGATATGATAGTAATAGGTACACCTAAGCCATTCATCATGTTAAGAGTTATTTTGGAACCTAGAGCTACCCGACATAAAGGTTCCTTAATTTTGTTAGTAGACAAGGATCCAATCTCCAGATTCAGGACCATATTTGAAAGATCCACAGGACAGTCCCCTTCATTTAAGTCAACACTGGGTACTTTAACTAGGTCTTTACCAGATCTGCAAACACTGTGGAAATTACCTAATTTCTTGCACTTATTGCATCATTTACCTAATGCTGGACACTGCATATTCCTTTAATGGAATTTAGATCAGCACCTGAAACATAAAGTGGTAGTATTATGTTACACATTCTTAATGACTTTACCCTTAATTTGTATAGCATCAACTTGCTCAGAATACCCCGCAGCATTAACAATTGGAGAAGATGTTTGAATGGATTCCTGAGCCATCATGTGACTGGAGATTATTGAACGTTCAATGCTGTTGGCCAGATCAACAACCTATGACAGTGGAAAGTCTCTGCAACTGAGTAGCCTTTCTTATATCTTTTTTGAAAAGCAGTTATACACCAACTGATCTCAAATGTATATATATTAATGGACGCTCCAAAATTGCCAGTAGCAACTATTGCACTTAATACTGACATGAATTCTTCAAGTTTCATCAGTTGTTTGTATCTTCTTGAAAAAAATTAAATAGCTCCAATGGAACGCTAGGTTGTTCTGAGAATTTGAGTCTAAGTCGCTTCTGAGTAGTCATTAGAATCTCCGGTTTGCCCAAATGTAACAGCAGCAAGGGGCAAATTATCAAAAACTTTCTGCTCCCAAATGACTAAACAAAATAGCAGCCTTTTTTTATGTTCAAAGCCATCTGCTTCATCTGCGATTTAATAGTTCTCAATAGATTTTAACCAAGCATTCCACTTACTCAAAGGATTGCTGGGAAGTTGAAGAAATGGTGAGATCTGAGCTAAATTGTTACAAGCCATTGAAAACAATTGTTTAAGATGCCACCATCCAATGAAGAGTTGATACGGGTAATGACACAGTTCTGAGAAGTCAGTTCACTTGAGCCAATTCAAACAAAGAGCTCTAAAGTTTTCAAGAAACGTTGCTGTAAACTTGATATATCCAAAGCAATCTAGCACTAGCATTGAAATATGAGCTTACTGGCACGAAGGTTGATAATTAAAGCAGAAACAGATCAGAAACGTAAAGTTAGTGCCAGGGCGACATATGTGCGTAGGGCAGCTAAGTATTTACTTGGAAGACAGGCTTGCACACTGAAAAAATTATATCAAGCACATACACGAGCATGGTGGCTCACCCAGGAAGAAGTGGAGCACACGGAGCTGAAATGAGGAAGTGGATGGAGCTGTGCTCAAGTAGCTTTTGGGCTGTGTGGGCTCCAGGAAGTACAGGAGAGGCCCTCACTGGCTAACGGCTACGATGGGTGAAATGATACAGTTGATAGAGTGGGTTATCCGGAGTAAGCTGTCACCACCAAATTCTTAAACGTCTGAAATTCCTTGATATATCATCACCACATGTTACATAGTGACTTCAGGAGGCAAGCAGAGATAAGTACAGTGTTTATTTTCTGAAGTACAAGGTAATAAATATGGAGCCCACACACAGCATGTCCTCATGCATCAGAAGCCCAACGAAAACTGAGCAACTGATGCGGGACAGCAGCGCGGGCCATAAAGCAGTAATTTAAAAAGAAGCATAGCAACCAGGATGTATTTACTTTTGGCAAGTGAGTTTGCTTCGCAAAGCAGGAGCTCACTTGCTCATTACAAGTTCTTAAAGGTACAGCGCACTCTATACATTACTGCAATGTCTTATGGTACAACAGAGAAGCAAGACTGAGTACATAGAACTGTTTTCTTTTCCTTTTCACTTGATGGACCCTTTCAATGCAGGAGTACATTTGCAGATGTATAGAACTAACTTGGACGCCAATGGCAGCTCTTCAGGAAACTAATTGAAACTGGAAGAAATTAAGATTCTGAAAGAGTTCCTCAATAAAGGAGTTTGTCAGAAATGCAGTCAGCAGTTGTGAATCAGCATGTACAATCAATGAGACAACTGTAATTAATAAACAAGTCAGCACAGGATAACCAAGCGAATGGATTATATTCAAACTAGTAAATCCAACGGAGAATATTTCAGAGTAAAGGGTTACTGCCCATCAAAGATGGGCAAACAGCAGTGAAGGTAGCCGGCTTTTGCAAACCATGTTACACAAGTAATTGAGTTATTGTTGGTTTAATTCCCTAGAAAAATGCACAAAGAAACCCGAAAAAAGGATGCTGGGTCTGGTAAGAACTTAGAAGGAAGTAATTCCCAAGGGGATGTCTTACGTCCTGTCTTTCTTGTGAAATTGGTGCTTCTATGTGGTGTTGAGTGGCATAGTTTTGTTCTTTTGTGAAATATGGAGTTTTATCTATTTGAGCTGGTCTGGGGCAGTTGAAGTTGAGCAGTTTGGTAGTTCCGAGTGTGGGACCAATAAAAGTTTTTTTTTACCTGTACCGTTAGCTTAATGGTACTTAAAAGTTATTTATGTTTTTCCATAGGCACTATAAACAAAACGTATTATTCCTTTTCACTAGGCAAATCTATGCAAGGCAATAAGAGAATATTTTAAGTAAAAAGAAGGAAATATCAGAGGAACATAACCGACATACAGACCCACGTTTAGTGCTAATGATTTAAGTGGAAATCGAGAAATGTGTTAAATGTAATTCACTCCTTGCCGACCTACACTCTCGGAATTTTTGAATCCATTTGAAGTGTTTATTAGAGGTAAATAGCTTTCAATATTGTCTTCAGGAGTCTGCAAATAATGATTTAAAACAAAGCCTATATGACTAAAACTGAGATGAAAAGTCTGACCAAAATATTACTGAATTGGGAAACAAAGCATTTGGTAGGGAGTTAGAAACTGCAACAGCATCCCCAGGAAGTTGCAGAGATAATTTGAAGCAGAACATGACAACCAAAAGAGAAAAGAACATCGGGTTAGAAAAGAAGTATTCCAAACGGTGAAATATTGGAAGTCATGCAAGACCATAAACAAATAGGGATATTTTGCTATGTTTTTTTAGAGAGGAAACATAACGCATTACAGTGTATTGTGACCTATAATGCAGCTAAGGGGTTCTGGTGATTCAATTAATCACATGACTAACCCAGACCTGCCAACTGAAAAGATAAAAAAATAAAAAATCACAGAGTGAGGAGGGGCGAAGCATTGGGGGGATCGGGACCTCATCCTGAGAACTGCCTAAGAGGCATTTCTGCCCCCTCTTCCCACCAACTACCCTTCCTCTAAAAAGAAAAAAGAAAATACTAAAACAAAGCCTTGTTGAGTCTGCTGCCAGTGTCCTGGAGTGTTTTGACGCCCCCCATAATAGACATCAGCTGATGAGAGCCAGGCCCGGCTTTAGCAGCGGTGGCACCTGGTGCGACAATGTTTGTTGGTACTCTCCCAATGATCACTTCCGCCACTGATTTCCTCACTACCACCCTTTAAAAGTGCCCCTCAAGTCTCCATAACCACTTTCTCTCAGAATCATTTAATTAGTTTTATAGCGCCACTCATACCAGTGTAGGGTGTCAGAGCACTTTACATCACACACACATCACACAGAGACAATCAATCTTATGTGTGTAAATCAGTGCATAAGAAATGTTACAGAAGACAGAGGACTACAAGGTGTAGGAGTCACATGTAACCCATACTTGTTGGCAGTATAGTTTGAGAGTGCTTGATTTGGAGAAGCACAAATTCAGAATTTGAAACGTAACACCATAGTTGGGGGTACTGTTTAATAATAAGAATGTATTTCTACCCAAATGAACCCCTTTTTGCAACTTTAGGATTGTTTGAAAGTCATCCTTTTGCCCTGTTCACCCCAAATATTGCCGAATGATACTAGTGGTAACTGACTCTGACTGTTCCCTAGTCTCTGTTAACCAGGCCCAGGTCCAGTTCTATATTTAAAAAGTTACATGTAATAGGGTACAATTACAATTGGCAATGACAGACCATATAAGTCTCTAGTAGATAACAGGGCCACGGGGTGCAATCTACCTATAAGTCCCTAGTATAAAATGGGCCATGAAGGCTTAGAGGCCCAGCAGATTTCTTGTACGGGCATGTGTGTACTGCTGTGTGCCTGCTGTCCTTTTAAAGGCAGTCCTTCCTTGCAGCCTGTCTTTAAATGTAAATTCTCACAATTGGTATTGACAGACCCTATAAGTCCCTAGTATATAATATGGCTATGGGATTCAAACTACCTATACGTCCATAGTATATAATAGGGCATGAAAGTTTAGAGGCCCAGCAGATTTCCTACACTTGCATGTGTGCAGCTGGGTGCCAAGTCATTTTAAAGACAGCCTGGCTTTGCAGACTGTGTTTAAAAGCAAATTGTGTGCAAATTTTACTTTGGTGATATGCACACTTTAAAAGTGATAATCTATCTTATTATTACATAGTAGGCACCCCCAAGGTCTCCTCTAGGTGTCCCAGGGGTGGGGGGCTCTGTAACAACAAGCAGGGACCTTATAAAAGATGTTTTGTATGCCCTGTTGAGGGGAAAACTGCCCATTTCATTTTTCCCTATTGTAGATACTTAGCTCCATAGGCAAACATTGCTATATTTTATTTAGGTATAACTATTGCTAGGAAATGAGTGGGAATATCATTCAAGGACTTAAAAGATTGGTATTGATAAATTCAACAACTTGCCACTGTTGAATGTATTATAACTGGTACAGAAGAGACGTTATTGAAATTTCTCCAATGTAAACCAAAATTCAGCCTTCTAGTGGCCTCTGCTGATTGGTCAGCCTTAACAGGCTTAGCCAGGCTGCTTTGATTAGGTGATAAGTGGCCTGACCGGAGCAGAGGTTATCTGATGGGGAGAGCTCTGAAGCTGAGCAGAATAGGTCAGAAAGAGGGGACTGGGTTAATCAAACTGAGCTCAAAGAGAGAGCAGATCATTAAGGAATGCCAGGTGTACCTACCCCCACATCCTGTGCCCCAGCCAGATGGTAGGCTTAGGACAGAAATTTGCAGAGGTCAGGGGGAGGAGAGCTAATGGAAATGAGCCACACTGTGGGTTGGTTTAGCCAGCTCTTAATCCTCTGGAGAGAAATCATCCATGTTAGATTTTGGAAGTGCAGTGCTTTGTGGGACAAGAAGATGAGACACTTTGGAGGAAGTTGTCATGCTTTTCGGTGGCACCCAGCATCTCATTGGACAGAGATGCCCCCCTGCTTGCCCCCCAGAACACTAAATAAATATGTGAAAGCTACATAGTCTCTCAGATCTGCTGCCTGAAACTACAAGGAGAAGAAGGACTGCCTGCTGGAATCAGGAACTGCACCCAAAGGCCTGCACTCTGAATGACTGTACCTGCTGTACAATCTGGTAATACAGCCCTGGGGACGCAGCCTTGCTTCAAGAAGGATTAAGGAGTGGAATCCCAGCAAGCTAGAGGTCCCCATCCTGGAGTGCGTCCAGTGGACTTTTAAGGATTTGGCCAGGTGCATTGTGGGGATTGTAGTCCAGACATCCCAGAGACCATCTAGGATGTTTCAGACCTTTGGATTGGTGATTTGGACACTTTGAATGTTCAAGGAGACCTTCAGGAAGCACCTCCTGAAGGAGAACTTTTGTGAAAAAGCTCCATGAGGTAACCCACACGAAGTCGAGAGTCAACCTTGCTATCTTGAGGCACGACCCGGCCAGGAATTCAGGTTCGTCCAGCTGAAAGCTCCAGAGCTCCAGACTTCCAGGATTTGGTCGGGCCTCATAGAAAGTCAAGCCGGCGACCCCCTCACCGAATCTGGCCTGCTGTGGAGGATCGAGTGATGTTAGAGGAAAAAGCTCCAGAAGGTAAAATTTTGACCAGGGCCTCCACCTTAGTGTATCGGACCAGGGCTCCATTGCGGTCGACCTAAAACTTCGACTTTGTCCTGGTCAAGCACGACCAGATGTCCCAAAGAGGCACTTTAGGCTTTTAAGCACTAGAAAGTGTTAATTCTTTAAAAATCATATCTCCAGGTCCCTACTTTGGATTTTTGTCATTTTGGGGTTTATTTGTACATATAACCTACTTTTATAAATTGGTGTGGGATTTTTTATTGTGTTTGGTGTCTTACTTATTTGGTGTATTGGTGTTTTTAAATGCTTTACACCCCTGTCTCCTAAGTTAGGCCTGACTGCTCGCTGCCAGCTACCAAGGGTTGAGCAAGGGACTAATTTATTGAGACCTTTACTGGACCTTACACTGCGTTAGTGGTCTTATTGCTAATGGTAGGTGCATACTTACCCCTAACAATAACCCACTTTCCAACAAGGATAATGAAAGACTGGTGAAAAAATCATAACGTTCTACCCTATACCTTGCAGTTTGCATGCAGCTCTTTGATGACAGTTAATAGCTTACTGTTCTATAGTAGGATTTTTACTTATAATCTGAAAGTAACAAAAAGATCTGTTTGACAAAAGCCGTAACCCATTCAGCTAATTACAGTATATGCACTTTGTGATCTGCATGATACAGGCTGTATGCAGCAGACCTTTTAACCCTCTGTGCTGCCTTAAGATCAGTCAAAACTTCCATTAGACAAAATGCTGATCTCTCTCCGGGGAAATCACCAGAGTTATCTTGACATTTTTGTTGTAGTCTGAAAATTGCTGAAGGCCAGGAACGCGGCAGCAGGTGCTTTTAAAATCATAATATACTTGCAATAACGGCACCCCCACCCACAGTTAAAGCCCGGTACGGTGGCACACGTTGCACTTACCTAGAGCTGGCCCTGATCAGAGCCTCAAAAGGCCAGAACTAGTAACCCACTCAGTGCAGTGATTTCGAGCTGGTCTTCCCTTCCACTGTGTGATATCGACTCCTCACTGGGTGACCCTCAGAGTGGTGCCAATATTGTGTGACACACGTTAACATCATGGGGCATATTTACAAGCCCCTATGGCCACCACGTCACTTTTAGTGATGTTGTGGTGGCGATAGGGGCTTCGCCTTATTTACAAGGCAGCTTTAAGCCACTTAACGTGGCTTAACTCTGCCTTGTAAATAAGACCCCCTTTCACGCTATACTTAGCGTGAAAGGGGAGGGCAATGGGTGTTGCTGTGGGCATTCCACCGCAACACCCATTGATTTTGATGCTGCCCCATATTTACAAGGGCAGCGTAAATAGGGGGCAGCACCAAAATGACCCTGGCGCAACAAGGAGAAATGTTTAATTTCTCCTTGTTTTTGCTGTTTTCATGTGTGCTGCATTGTGCAGCACACATGGAAACAGCAACACGCCAATGATTGTTTGTGTACAGGAAGGTCCCCCTTTTTAATCATTTTTAGAGAATTCCATTTTGCAACTTTTATGTGTGCTGCATTAAGCAGCACACATACAAGTTACAAAACGGCATTTAAAGATTGTTTATGTGCAGGAAGGAGGACCTTCCGCCACATAAACAATCTTCCCCTCAACGCAGACTCCCTTGCCCTAATGTGCAAGGGTGCCCTACCTTGGCACTAGGCTGCTAAACTTTACGCCAGCGCAGGAGGAAACACAGGGCTGCACCATATTCTTGTAAATATGGTTCAGCCCTGCGTTTCAGAAGTGGCTGAGCGTGTCGTTAAGCCAAAGAGGCTAAAGACACGCTCCGCCACTTCTTTGAAAATATGCCCCCGTGTGAGTTGGTAGGAGTTTGTTACCTGTTATGCACTGTTTACATTACGTTTAGTTTGGCAAAGTTAATACAGAAAGCTGCTTTTATTCAACAGGAAAATGTTTAATGTAAAAAACTGAATAATGGATTATATCGTATGGTTGTCTTTCGTAAATATAATAGTTAAAATATTAAATTGTATTATTTACAGGGGATCATTATTCTTGGCACATTTTTCTGGAAAATGAAGGGATCAAATTGCTCTTTACAGCATTCAGCGAACAATAGACCATGATTGCATTTAGATAATGCAAGTTTTATTTGTCTTTCTTGGAAAGAATGCTAATTAAACATTGTGTAATGTTGAAGGGGGGTAGCGGGTTTTGATGCTTTCATTGTGCTGTTAGAGATTATTGATATGTAGATCGCAAATCAGATTGAGGCGTTGTTAGAAATGGGATTTCTGGTTGGCTAGGGCTTGCGCCAAAGCCAGGCAGAAACCACCACTCTAGTCAGGGCAAGGGAGTTACATGCTGAAGATAACCCCTGCTCACCCCCTTGGTAGCTTGGCAGGAGCAGTCAGGCTTATCCCAGAGGCAATGTGTAAAGCGTTTGCGCAACACACACACACACACAGCAGCAACACACTAGGCACACCACAAAAGAAACTCCACACAAGGTTGTATCAAAAATAGCCTTTGTATTATCATAAACACATTCGAATCATAATCACACAATACACACTGTGCCAACTGGCACTAGGCAATATTCACAGGGGGTAGTAATATAAAACACAACCCGTAACTACTGGTACCATAATGACCTAAGCATTATCACATTAGCATTAGACACCATCCTAAAATATCATAGCATGACATTAGGCATAAATACATTAGGCCCAAACCTCATTAGCATAAACACATTACGCATTAGGCCTCACCAGCATAAACACATTATGCAATCACCTCATAAGCATAAACACATTACGCATCAGTCATGGTGCATAAACATTTTAGGCAGGAACTCAGTAGTGCACCATAGTAACACTGACCAGGTGCATACATCACCTTAGGGCCTTGCGCCCTTTCACCATCACATAAATGACCCCAGGCCAACTGGCCTTTCGCTGGGGCTCAAATGCCCTATGTCCAAAATGTCAGGGCTTTTAGGGGGAAGCCAAACCACAATGCGCAAATGCGCTGGGGCGTGGGGTGCAACTCACCCCTTCCTAATCAAACGAAATGGCCCCCAAATGTTGCAGCTGCTCGCGCTCTCGCAGGGCAGCTGGAATCAGCACAAACAGGCACTGGCACTCACTGTGCCCTGAGAGCCCCACCTGGACTCTATCAATAATTGACCCCCAAACAGAAATCAGTATTGGCACCTTGGTGCCCCAGGGAACACCAACGCAGCTCCAGGCACCGGCAATGTGCCTCAGGGGGAACCCCTCTCACCGTGGCCCTTCTGGGGCCACTCTCGACACGAAGGAAAAACCTCAATGCAGCCCCACTCACCGGGGCTCCAGGCAGGCTCCTTTTGTCTCTACCGCCGTCCTTAGGCACCGCAATGTGTCTCGATAGGGTGCGCCCCCTAGGCCTCTCTGTACGGGCACCCTGGGACCGCAAAGGGTGCCAACACTGCGCTGCTTAGCCCCCCACTCACCGGGGCTCCTTGTAGACACCTCCGGTCTACAACTTGCAGGGCTCTCTCCTCTTCTGGCGGCATGCGGGGCTCCCACAGCTCACGGGGGCCCCGCTCAGGGAGACGCCAACTTTGGGACTTCTTCCCGACTCTCCGGACTTCCTCTGGCCAACACCGCAGGGCTCTCCCAAGCTCACAGGAGCCCCGCTCCGGCCCGCAAGGACCTCCGATCGGCCGTGCTGCAACTGACGGCCTTGGCAGCCTCCTTCAGTTGGCCCCGCCCAGAGTCAGGCACGGGAGCCTGACTTCCTGTCGCGCTTCCGCTACCGCCGCTCTCGGCAATTTCTCGGGCAAGTGTGGGGTGGGCTCCCGCGAAATAGACAGCAATGCAGCGTGGGCTCCTGCTCTCATAAACATAAAATGCGGGGTGGGCTCCCGCCATACCGACAAAACGCGGGGTGGGCTCCCGCTCAATCAGCAGCATAGGGGGGAATTCCCTCGCAGCCTCGCGCTGCAGATGCCAGCTCTTCTCTTCTGCTGGCCAATAAAGTTAGAGCGCTCACGAGGCGCTGGATTTCCAAAGATCCAAGAGGCACTGCTGGGCCCAGGGAGGCCAGCACAAAGGGCCCTCCAGCAGGGAGGCAAGCCCTCGTGGCGGTTCCTCCAGGGCCCCAGCAGCAGCAAGCCCCAGTAAGCACAGGAACAGCACCACACATGGGGTCACAGCCCCTACATTTATACCACATTTCTCTTTGTCTGTAAAGCACAGGGCTTGGGGGAACCAGTTCCAACTGGTACTGGAGCACTCTGTTTACAGTGCTCACACCATTCTTTGGGAGATGGGGGCTCTGCCATCAGACACACCACAGGGGGGCGGAGCCAGCACTGACCTAGGCAGGCACAATACTATTCAGGGCCAGGGGACTACTCCTCCCACTACTCCAAATGCAGATGTCCTATTCAGCCTAGCGCTGACTCACCCTGCCCTCCCTGGAGCCACACACACCTCACTAGCCCCTGTCACTCTAAAGCCAGACATGCAATCCACATCAGGCAGGCAGACACATAGCCCACAGAAATGCCAACTTCTAAAAGTGGCATTTCTAAAATAGTGATAATAAATCTGCGCACACCATTGCGTAGCATTTATTATTACTATTCCAAACATACCAAACTTGACCACGCTGCTCCTCTCATATCAGGAATTACCACTGAAACACTTATCAGGGAATCCCCAATAGATTCCTATGGGAGGGCAGCCTCACAGTAGTGAGAAACCAAAATGGCGGTTTGTCACTACCAGGACATGTCACACACTTAAGGTACATGTCCTACCTTTTACCTACAATGCACCCTGCCCATAGGGCTAGCTAGGGCCTACCTTAGGGGTGACCGACATGTAGTAAAAGGGGGGTCACAGACATGGCACACACTTTAGGTGCCACGTCACAGCGGCAGTAACACTGCGCGCACAGGCCCTGCAATGGCAGAGGCCTGGGATAGGTTTGAAAGGCTACTTTGGTGGGTGGCGCAATCAGCGCTGCAAGCCCACCAGTAGCATTTAATTTACCAGCCCTGGGTATATGAGATACCACTTTACAAGGGATCGGCAGGTAAATTAAATAGGCCAAACAGGTGTAGACCAACCCTTACCATATTTAACACAGAGAGCACACGCACCTTACACTGAACAGCAGTGCTAAAGTGCCCAGAGTCCTAAAACCACCAAGACCATGTCAGAAAAAAGGCTAGGAGGAAGGCAAAAAGTTCAGGGATGACCCTGCAAAAAGGGCCAAGTCCAACAGGCGTGAATACTCTGAATGAAATAAAAAAAATACAGGAAAGATGTATGTTTTGTGAATGGAACATAATTTACAATGATGACATCATCCCCATTAAATATGGGTTTGGAAATGACTAGATTTTGTGCTTTCCAAGTAGTCAAACATGAAATATAAATAATTATGTTAAAGGGATAATGGAAAATAGAGGTTCTGTATTAAGCCACTATACACTGTGGTTAAAAGTTCTAACACTCTCCAAAGAATAGAGGCCAAACTGAAAGAATAGAGGCATAAGTATTGTCACACACTGTAAGGAATCACGTCTGCACATGATCAACCACCCGATTGTTTACTTTTTGAGTGTCTGGCATTTGACTTTTATTAAGGCTTGATATCTGGTGAACAAGACTTATGTGTTCATGACGGATAGCGCACTGGCCAACAGAGGCTTTGTCCTCCATTCTTATACTGGAGGACTTTCTAGCAAACTCAGAGACCCCAACCTGGCAGACACGGATCTTTATATAATCAGCCGAGGTGCCACTGCGGTGGCTCCATTGAAGGCATTGATCCTTTAATGGATGGGCTGTCATGTTACTGTGATATTGTTGGGTCAAACACAGTATATTTCGTGAGCCCCAAAGTGAAACAGAGACTTTTTTCGAGGAAAGGAAAACCGGAAAGTGTCTCTCATCCTTCCCAATACTTATGCTCTAGCAGAGTGGGCCTATTAGGGTTGGACAAACATGTAAGAGAATATCTTATATCTGCAGGTGATAAATCTGCCACACTGGTGCAAGGGTGCCTGCATTGGCACTAGGCAGCTATATTTAGCGTCATCGCAGGGGGAAATGCAGGGCTGTACCATAGTGTTGTAATATGATACAGCCCTGCGTTTCTGAAGTGGCTGAGCGTGGCGTTAAGCCAAGAAGGCTAACGCCGTGCTCCGTCACTTCTTAGTAAATATGCCCCTGTGTACTTTACCAAGTACTTGTGCTCTCTCCTTTAAACATGGTAAAATTGCCTATACCCAATTGCACATCAAATTGACTTATAAGTCCCTAGTAAAGTGGTACTACACAACCTCAGGGCCTGTAAATTAATTGCTTACTAGTGAGCCTGCGGCACATATTGTGCCACACAATTAAGTGACCATTTTAAACATGACTCAGGCCTGCCACTGTAGCCTGTGGGGCGTTTTGAACTGCAATTTCGACCCGGTAAAATAAACCTTTTGCCAGACCTAAACCTTCCTTTCTAATATACAAAGCCACACCCCAGGGAAGGCCCTAAACAGCCCATAGGGCAGGGTACATGGTATTTAAAAAGTTGGACATGTACTTTTACGTTTTACTTGTGCTGCTGATGAAAAACTCTTACATTTGTTTTTCACTACTGCAAGGCCTACCTCTCCCATAGAATAACACTGGCTTACCTTATTCCATTTAATACGTTTGAACTTTTGATTGGGAACATGTAGAAATATCATGTTTACACTGAAATGAAATGTAATTTAAAACTCTATTTAATAGTAAAGTTGGATTTTAATTCACAACTTTGTAATTTACTCTTTTAGAAAGCTGGCATTTTCTTGTCCTAAATTAACAAAAATATCATGAGGGGGAGTGAAGAGGAAAAAGGTAGAATCGTCCTCCTCTCAGTATCGCAATTCAACAAAGAGATTCTACTACAAAAACATATAAACGCACGTAAGTGTGTGCTTAATCTTACTTGCGGTGTTTTTAAAAAACGGTGGTGATTAGAAAAAAGGAATACCTTCTCATGTTTGTAGGAAGGACAGTGTTCAAAAAGTTGTAAAATACCCTCACACACTGAAACCTGATTCAGTGTCATGCTTCATCATTAGGGTCTTCCCGCCCCTCTACGGGACGGGGCGTGCTACTACCTACGTGGACGCGGGAGCACTTACTTTAGTGATTAGTGTATATGTGTAGTGCGTGGGATCGTGAAATATAAATATATGTGATGGTTTAAAAATTCCCTGGCGAGTGGAAAAGAATACACTTTATTAGCTTCCCTAGCTGAGAATGGTAAAAAAGGGGGGAAAAAAAGTAGATGGTGTACTATAATGGGTCACTTTCTACAAGGTCGACATGTTTCAGAAGCCATCCCCTAGGCTTTCTTCTTCAGGACCGAAACGATCCCTATAACGCCTCACTGGGCTGTATAAATGTACATAGGCCTACTGATCACAAGTACTCTTCTCTGCGCCACAATTGCGCATTTGAAAATTATATCATTAGTATATCCTATGAAAAAGAGAACAAGGTGGATAAATAGTTGCTTGTATCATTTATCACTTTGTATATTCACATCACCATCATGTGTAAAGGAAAAAACTTATCATCACTGTGATATATTTTTCTCACCCTGATATGGGTGTTTTTACTCATATATCAATTGCTACAACCCTCCTGATAGTATTAGTACCCAGTTTTACATACATTCAGAACTTTCAAACATCCAGATGGGTGGTAAAAAAGTTTTTTATGTTTTTTATTTTAAAGCATTCATTCATTCATACACTGTTTTTAAACATTCATACATTCATACATTCATATTTACAAAAGTAAAATAATTTAGAATTGTCCTAGTTCTGTGAAAAAGCGCATGTGCCTTCGTTTTTCTTGCCTAGCGCTTTAGAATGGTAAGTTTTCAGCATGTATGTGCATTCACTCACTTATAAATAAGTGCTCCCCTAGCATGCAGTTAAACATGGGATTCAAAATCCAAGCTCTCAGAGAGACGTGCCGTTAAAGATGTTTATATATACATACATTCGTATATTAATGTGTCCTCTCCATGAGATGCCACGAGGGGTATAGGGGCGCCTTCATACAGACACTGTAGATTTTAGGAAAACAGATTGAAAAAGCCAAGTTCATACTAAAGTAGTTATTTTCTTTATGCTGAATGTGATCTCTCGGGGTTTTTAAAGTCACGCCCTTGTCTTACTTACATGCTGCCGGCTGCTAGAACACCTGTGAATACCTTCTCGTGGCTCTCCGGGAACAGAATGATGTGTTCACAAGCCCGGTTTATAAAGGGTGTGCCTTGCTTAGAAATGCCCTCGATTAGATGCAGCTGGTGTTACGACAACTAGACTGAGAAGAAACAAAAATGGCCGCAACTGAATGGCACAAAAAGGAGCTATATTCAGGTCCACTTCCTGTTTGAAGTTTTTGATGAAAAATTCTGGGATCCTTCTTTTTGTGTTACGATGATTAAAAAACTGGCAGGGACGCCCCAAAAAATTTCAAAAAAATTATATATTTATATTGAGATATTTAAAAAATATGAATATATATATATATATATATATATATAATGGCGGAACTTATGAATATTCTAATAGGCTGTTTTCAAGTGGATTCACTAGGTCGATTACAGACCGGTCATTTGCAAAAGCATGTGTAGGTGTGCCTTAGGTTACAGATTTTGCCATATGGCAGGTTCTCAATTTGTTATGTAGTGTATATTTGTAGTATCCTCAATGTCAGAGTAGATTCCAAGGAATATCATCATTTAACCCTCTTTCATTGGTTCTCAGACGGAACACCCAACGCTGTTCCTTTTCAAATAAATACCTTTCATTATCGATTTGTTCGATTATCGTCCAAGAGAGATCCTCCCATTTATGACCTTTTTCAAAAAATGAGCTGCCATTTTTGTTGTGCTTTTTACATTTTATGTTGCTTTTGTGTTCGCCTATCCTTAGTTTCACTGGGCGTGTGGTCATTCCTACGTACTCCAAGAGGCACGGGCAGGAAATAAGGTAAACCACATTTTTTGAGTTACATGTTGTAAACCTCCTTTGGTCCCATCTGGTTCCATCTTGGAACCATATCTCTTTGCTCTTCTTTGTTAGTTTACATGCATGCCACATGCCACAGGGATAATGGCCAGAGACCGGTGGCAATTGGCTAGTTTTTGTGCTGTGTCCATCAGTGTTCAAAAAGTTGTAAAATACTGTCCTTCCTACAAACATGAAAAGGTATTCCTTTTTTGTAATCACCACCGTTTTTTAAAAACACCGCAAGTAAGATTAAGCACACACTTACGTGCGTTTATATGTTTTTGTAGTAGAATCTCTTTGTTGAATTGCGATACTGAGAGGAGGACGATTCTACCTTTTTCCTCTTCACTCCCCCTCATGATATTTTTGTTCATTCTTGATAGCGCACAGCTGTGGGAGTCTTTTTCTTTGAAAAAGTTTTTCTTGGAATAAAGTCCCCTATGGGGAGGAACTTTAGCACCTCCTTTTTTTCCCCTTTAATCCAGCTATTTTTACTCCCTAACAACCTAGTACATGCTAACAGAACTCACTTCAGGTAAACACACACCTAAGACCAGTTACAACAATGGCAGAAAATATAGGCTTGACTTTCACAGAAGAGGAGATAGACAGCATCATAGCTTCATTAAATAATTTTGAAGGATTAAATACACCTGATCCAATACCAACAAACAATGACTGGGACGAGATAGAACAACTAAGACGCACCCAGATAAAAACTGCCCTTCATGGCCTTCTTATGACTGAATATCTTAAAGGAAATGCAGCACCAAATGGACTAATAGTCAAAAATGAACCATATATCTTTCAAAATGACAACATTTTTTAAAAAGACTGGTCACTAATAAGTTGGCACTGCACACGAGACTGGCTTGTGTGCTGATTATTAAGACAGCTGGCAGAATAGCGCAAGAACTCAAAATTGAAATTCAAGAAATAGAAATCCGTCTCAAAAGCTATGAAACACCGAGTGCCCTCAAAAAACATCTTGAAGAGCTGAACAAAATTCTCAATGACTTTGAAATAACATTGAAAAAAAGCAAGTACGATTAACTTAAAAAGACGTCTCTCGTTTCAGCCACGAGAGGGTTTATCCTTACATAAGAGATGATTACAAACCCCAAGAGAACCGCCAGGAAATGACAACTGATGACGATTCATCTGACTCAGGATCCAGTGGATCAGACTCAGGAAAAGGTAGATACCAACCATATCGGGGCAGGAGGGGCAATTACAGACGTCCTTGGTTCCATGGTCAAAGAGGATGGGGACCCTATCAAGACCCTCCCCAATATTTACCATACCCCTAGGACCTCCAATGTACCCACATCAACAAGGTACTTACCCACAATGGAACTACCCCGCGCAAGACCATCCCTACTATGAACAGCCACATTTTTTAGGGCTACGCCAAGGGAGAAACAGAGGAAAAAACCGGAGAGGGAACAATGTCCACTGGGCCCCACAAAACGAAGAACAAATTCGGATGGCAACGAGAAGCATGACAGGGGCTTCAACCAGCAAGAAATGAATCTGGTGGTGAACCTCTCGGATCACATTTTAACATCAGCACAGATCAAATCCTGGAAAAGGGACTAGGCTTTGTGCCCACAGCTAAATTGGACAATTTCCAATTATGCAAAGAGATGAAGGAATTCATGAGGAGACTCAAATTGCAAATCTTTTTCAAAGACAAACAAAGAGATGACCAGCAAGATGGGGACACAAGGTTAAGACCAAAATCTACCTTCACCCCACCTGAGGCCAACCTACCAGTAGAACTGCTCGCCTTCGAAAAGGCTGTGATGAAAGACCTAGAGAAAATGGATTCAGAAACCAAGAAAGTCTTTCACAACACAACCAGAGAAGAAATCAAGGCTCTCAGAGAACTAGCGAACAATACTGAATTGGTAATAAAACCAGCAGACAAAGGAGGGGCCATTGTAATACAATCTGCCAAAAAATACGACCAAGAGTGCAAACGTCTCCTTCTGGATGAAAGGAACTATGAAATCCTCAACCAAGACCCCACCGAAAAAATAAGAGTAAAAATAGCAAGCATGGTGGAAGAGGCACGATCACATGGGTGGATATCCAAAAAGGAAGGTGATTTTTTAACCACAAGTTCACCAAAAACACCCTATCTATACACTATACCTAAAATTCACAAAAACCAGATCTCACCGCCGGGCCGCCCAATAGTATCTGGGATTGGGTCAATCCTGGAACCGGTCTCAAAATTTGCAGACGCTTTCCTAAGGCCACTAGTACAGCAAACATCTACGTACCTAAAAGATACTAAAGACGTCCTACAACTGCTAGAAGGTCTACCTTTCAATCCTGAAAGAGAACTATTGATAAGCTGCGATGTGGAGAGCTTATATACAAGCCTTCCCCACAATGAGACTTTGAATATCATAGAAGACGTCCTTTTTGATACTGATTGGGATTACCAAACACCAAGAAATATGGTCATGGAGTGCTGTCAATTGGCACTCAAAGAGAACTTTTTTGAGTACCAGGATACAATTTACCTGCAAAAACATGGGACCAGCATGGGGAGCACCTTTGCTCCCAGTATAGCTGGTCTCTATGTCCATCAACTAGAGAAACAAAGAATCTTGAATCCCAGAAACCCATTCCGTGACCATATACATGTATGGAAACGATACATAGACAACATATTGATCATCTGGGAGGGAGATGAGACGACCGCAAAACGTTTCTTGACTTGGCTGAACTGCCAAGATGAATTTTTGAATTTCACAAGTACCATCTCAAATGAAAAATTTGTTTTCCTTGATCTAAATATTTATGCAACAGACGGAAAATTGACAACTACCACCCATTTCAAAGAGACCTCTAAAAACTGTCTTTTACTGTATAACAGCTTCCACCCCCGACATCTCCGCGACAATCTCCCCTATGGGCATTTTCTACGGCTTAGAAGAAATTGCACGGAAATTGAGGATTTAAAAAAACAATCTAATGACCTGAAAAAGAAATTGGAGACACGTCAATACCCTAAAAAAGTGATTGATAAAGCATACAAAAGGGCGCGTAACAACAGCAGAGAAGGCCTTTTAGAACCAAAAATCCGCAAGGAAGAGGAAAACCGCCCAGTGTGCATAACAACCTTCAACACCAATTCCAATGGGATTACAAAAATTGTAAACAAACATTGGCGAATCCTCAATAGTGGAGGCATCAATTTACCAAAACCTATCTTCTCACACAAAAGAGCGAAGAGTATCCGAGATTTTGTCGTACACAACATACCAAAAGAGACAAAAGATGGACACAGCACACAAACTAGCCTATTGCCACCGGTCTCTGGCCATTATCCCTGTGGCATGTGGCATGCATGTAAACTAACAAAGAAGAGCAAAGAGATATGGTTCCAAGATGGAACCAGATGGGACCAAAGGAGGTTTACAACATGTAACTCAAAAAATGTGGTTTACCTTATTTCCTGCCCGTGCCTCTTGGAGTACGTAGGAATGACCACACGCCCAGTGAAACTAAGGATAGGCGAACACAAAAGCAACAAAAAATGTGAAAAAAGCACAACAAAAATGGCAGCTCATTTTTTGGAAAAAGGTCATAAATGGGAGGATCTCTCTTGGACGATAATCGAACAAATCGATAATGAAAGGTATTTATTTGAAAAGGAACAGCGTTGGGTGTTCCGTCTGAGAACCAATGAAAGAGGGTTAAATGATGATATTCCTTGGAATCTACTCTGACATTGAGGATACTACAAATATACACTACATAACAAATTGAGAACCTGCCATATGGCAAAATCTGTAACCTAAGGCACACCTACACATGCTTTTGCAAATGACCGGTCTGTAATCGACCTAGTGAATCCACTTGAAAACAGCCTATTAGAATATTCATAAGTTCCGCCATTATATATATATATATTCATATTTTTTAAATATCTCAATATAAATATATAATTTTTTTGAAATTTTTTGGGGCGTCCCTGCCAGTTTTTTAATCATCGTAACACGAAAAAGAAGGATCCCAGAATTTTTCATCAAAAACTTCAAACAGGAAGTGGACCTGAATATAGCTCCTTTTTGTGCCATTCAGTGGCGGCCATTTTTGTTTCTTCTCAGTCTAGTTGTAACACCAGCTGCATCTAATCGAGGGCATTTCTAAGCAAGGCACACCCTTTATAAACCGGGCTTATGAACACATCATTCTGTTCCCGGAGAGCCACGAGAAGGTATTCCCAGGTGTTCTAGCAGCCGGCAGCATGTAAGTAAGACAAGGGCGTGTCTTTAAAAAGCCCGAGAGATCACATTCAGCATAAAGAAAATAACTACTTTAGTATGAACTTGGCTTTTTCAATCTGTTTTCCTAAAATCTACAGTGTCTGTATGAAGGCGCCCCTATACCCCTCGTGACATCTCATGGAGAGGACACATTAATATTCGAATGTATGTATATATAAACATCTTTAACGGCACGTCTCTCTGAGAGCTTGGATTTTGAATCCCATGTTTAACTGCATGCTAGGGGAGCACTTATTTATAAGTGAGTGAATGCACATACATGCTGAAAACTTACCATTCTAAAGCGCTAGGCAAGAAAAACGAAGGCACATGCGCTTTTTCACAGAACTAGGACAATTCTAAATTATTTTACTTTTGTAAATATGAAAGTATGAATGTTTAAAAACAGTGTATGAATGAATGAATGCTTTAAAATAAAAAACATAAAAACTTTTACCACCCATCTGGATGTTTGAAAGTTCTGAATGTATGTAAAACTGGGTACTAATACTATCAGGAGGGTTGTAGCAATTGATATATGAGTAAAAAACACCCATATCAGGGTGAGAAAAATATATCACAGTGATGATAAGTTTTTTCCTTTACACATGATGGTGATGTGAATATACAAAGTGATAAATGATACAAGCAACTATTTATCCACCTTGTTCTCTTTTTCATAGGATATACTAATGATATAATTTTCAAATGCGCAATTGGGGCGCAGAAAAGAGTACTTGTGATCAGTAGGCCTATGTACATTTATACAGCCCAGTGAGGCGTTATAGGGATCGTTTTGGTCCTGAAGAAGAAAGCCTAGGGGATGGCTTCTGAAACATGTCGACCTTGTAGAAAGTGACCATTATAGTACACCATCTACTTTTTTCCCCCCCTTTTTTTACCATTCTCAGCTAGGGAAGCTAATAAAGTGTATTCTTTTCCACTAGCCAGGGAATTTTTAAACCATCACATATATTTATATTTCACGATCCCACGCACTACACATATACACTAATCACTAAAGTAAGTGCTCCCGCGTCAACGTAGGTAGTAGCACGCCCCGTCCCGTAGAGGGGCGGGAAGACCCCAATGATGAAGCATGCCACTGAATCAGGTTTCAGTGTGTGAGGGGTATTTTACAACTTTTTGAACACTGTCCTTCCTACAAACATGAGAAGGTATTCCTTTTTTCTAATCACCACCGTGTTTTAAAAACACCGCAAGTAAGATTAAGCACACACTTACGTGCGTTTATATGTTTTTGTAGTAGAATCTCTTTGTTGAATTGTGATACTGAGAGGAGGACGAATCTACCTTTTTCCTCTTCACTCCCCCTCATGATATTTTTGTTCATTTAGGACAAGAAAATGCCAGCTTTTTAAAAGAGTAAATTACAAAGTTGTGAATTAAAATCCAACTTTACTATTAAAGAGAGTTTTAAATTACATTTCATTTCAGTGTAAACATGATATTTCTACATGTTCCCAATCAAAAGTTCAAACGTATTAAATGGAATAAGGTAAGGCAGTGTTATTCTATGGGAGAGGTAGGCCTTGCAGTAGTGAAAAACAAATGTAAGAGTTTTTCATCAGCAGCACAAGTAAAACGTAAAAGTTCATGTCCAACTTTTCTAAATACAATGTACCCTGCCCTATGGGCTGTTTAGGGCCTACGCTGGGGTGTGGCTTTGTATATTAGAAAGGAAGGTTTAGGTCTGGCAAAAGGTTTATTTTACCAGGTCGAAATTGCAATTCAAAACGCTCCACAGGCTACAGTGGCAGGCCTGAGTCATGTTTAAAATGGTCACTTAATTGTGTGGCACAATATGTGCCGCAGGCTCACTAGTAAGCAATTAATTTACAGGCCCTGAGCATGTGTAGTACCACTTTACTAGGGACTTATAAGTCAATTTGATGTGCAATTGGGTATAGGCAATTTTACCATGTTTAAAGGAGAGAGCACAAGTACTTGGTAAAGTACACAGGGGCATATTTACTAAGAAGTGACGGAGCACGGCGTTAGCCTTCTTGGCTTAACGCCACGCTCAGCCACTTCAGAAACGCAGGGCTGTATCATATTACAACAATATGGTGCAGCCCTGCATTTCCCCCTGCGATGACGCTACATTTAGCTGCCT
The DNA here is from genome assembly GCA_963921515.1 of Calotriton arnoldi. NCBI lineage: Eukaryota > Metazoa > Chordata > Amphibia > Caudata > Salamandridae > Calotriton > Calotriton arnoldi. The sequence goes on along the minus strand of CAWUFW010005218.1, from coordinate 364,737 downwards.
AGTGCCAATGCAGGCACCCTTGCACCAGTGTGGCAGATTTATCACCTGCAGATATAAGATATTCTCTTACATGTTTGTCCAACTCCTAATAGGCCCACTCTGCTAGAGCATAAGTATTGGGAAGGATGAGAGACACTTTCCGGTTTTCCTGTCCTCGAAAAAAGTCTCCGTTTCATTTTGGGGCTCACGAAATATACTGTGTTTGACCCAACAATTTCACAGTAACACGACAGCCCATCCATTAAAGGATCTTTATGTAAGTAAGGCATTTGTACAACTCTGTTCCCTATATCGTTCCTCTATAAGCCATCAAGGCATATCAAAAGTGTATTCTTTAACATTCTGTTGTTTAAGGATTATGTAGAAGGCATCTCAAAAGTCTCTCTCCCAATCCTAATGAGAACATTCTCTCCTGACTGTGATTTAGATTCTCAGTCCTTTCCTAGTTGATGGCCCTTCCTTCTGAATCTAGGGGAAGCATTCTTGGTGGTTATTACATTGTCCTTCTGGCTTAGCTGAGAAAGTCAGTCCTTGTGTGCCTACAAGCTTTAACTCTCCTTTGTCAGTGCTTTCTAATCAAAAGGCTGATTAGACGGATCCAGGCCATGTGAGTCCCAAAGGACGAAGGTCCTAGGTAAATAAAAAAAATCTACACAATACAAGATTCAAACTCAAAACCATGAAGGTATATTTAAAATTAAGAATCAATATAGAAGCAAAAAGATGAGTCCGCAATTCAGTAATTCATAATCAGAAAGAGTATAACATAAGGTGAACCTCTGTAAGTAAAGAGTTAATGAGCAAACTGGGCTGCTCAGTTTGGAAAGCAGAACAAGTTGTGAAAGCATTTAAGTAAAAAGTCAGTAAGAAGACCAATATGAAGTCTGCCTCCAAAGAAGAGATAAAAAGCTCTTGCACGCATCCCAAATAGGGCACTTTTTATAGGTTCACAGGAGTTCAGAATCATGCCCTCCACATAATGTGAGGTGGTAACATGAGCTGTACTAATTTGTTGTATCACATAAACTATTCAACATTTCAGAAATTGTGCTACATAAAGCAGGTTATCCTAAGGGTGGGCCTAAATGTTAATATTTAATCATCTCTTTTAACCTACATACAAGGAGCAATGACCATGCATATTTGAACAATAAACCATTAACATGTGAATAGACACTACTGTTGACTGCGGGCAGCAACAGCCTTGAATTAAAAATAATGTTTAAAAAAAACACCTTTGACTCTCTCCAATTCACTACTCTATCGCCCTATACCTCTCTCAATATATCCTCTACCTCCACTCTGAGTCATCCCAAACCATATTCTACTACTATGATCTCCAAAATAAACTTTCTAGATTCTTCCCCCTCCCCCCTCCCCCTCCCAAACCCTCCTTGGCTCACCCAAAACCTTATTTTTGCTACTATGATCTCCAAGCAACCCCTTCTAAATTCTTCCCTCATGTATCCCAAACCTCATTTTACTACTATGATTTCCCTATTCCCTTTCTAGAGACTCTTCCCTCCTCCAGCTCTCCTTTTTCTCACCTGAAGCATCATCTTACTACTATGATCTCCCAAATAACACTTTCTAGGCTCTTCCCTTTTCTATCACTCCATTATCCTATTCAATCCAACTAACAGACTCACATGTCCACCGCTCAAATTAACACATATTTCCCTATTCTGCTCCATCACTAATCCTCTTTGGGTTCCAGAGCAGCGTGCTACTCGGCAAAAAAGCACTTTGACGCCTTGTCAGGGGTCTTACTAGTATGATCTCCCAAATAGCACTTTCTAGACTCATCCCTCTTCAATCCCTCCTATATCCTACTCAATCCAACTAATAGACTCACATGTACACCGCGCAAATGAACACATATTTCCTTATACTAACCCACCACTAATTACAATTTGGTGCCTGGTGCCTGTGTCACATGACTAAGTATAGTTGGCCTATGTGTATTCCTCCTAGACAGTGTCACAAAGGGGGACTGGGTGTTGGCAAGATGAGCCATCCTGACAAGATGGATAGGGGAAGAGCTGTCGCTTAACACAATTGCACTTCAATAGGGCCTGCTTCCGCTCTCAAAAATAACTTTACACTAGCCTTCTGTAACCCCAGACACCATAGGACCTAAGCATGGGAGGAATGAAATTCCAGAATCACATGCGAGGGGAAGTCTGGAGGTTTCTTCCATTTCAAAACTTGCACCAGCTATAAATACTGGACCCTCAGACCAACTCTTCAGTATCAGTACACTCCTGGACCTGTGGATACTAGGGAGGAAGGACTGCCCTGATGCCAGAGGACTGCCTTGCAGCCTGAGAAGAAAGACTGGACCTGCTTCCTTCATCCCAGGCCACTTGAAGTCACTCTAAGGGTAAGCTGACTAACCTCCTGTTCAGAGCTATAAAAACATAACAAGCTCCAGAGGCCTCCCTGCAACTGCCCAGCTATCCTGCTGCAATCCTGCTGCAATGGGCGCGCCTAAGGCAAGCCCGTCTGCGCCCGTCCGCGCCAGGACCGCGCCCAGCGCCAGAACCCCTGGTCCCCGCGCCCACCACGACGCCCGGCTCCGCTACGACTCCAGCACCCTCCATGCACTCAACACCGGACGACGATCGCGCACCTGCTTCCTGGCCGCCCCGAAGCGCACCCAAGGACCCTTCTCCTGCCGGAACTGCAGCTTCACCAGCACCCAGCCCGCCAACCCGCCGACCAGGAACAAACCCAACCACCTCAGTTGCATTCTTCTCAACACCCGCTCCGCCCGCAAACACGCCGTTGAACTCTGAGACCTACTCGACTCAACCTCCCCTGACGTCGCATTCCTGACGGAGACCTGGCTGAACCCCTCCTCGGCACCCGACATCGCCATTGCCACGCCGGAAGGCTACAAGATCTCCCGCAGGGACCGCACCAACGTAGTAGGAGGAGGAATAGCCATCGTCCACAGGAACACTCTCAGAGTCTCGACCAACAACGACGACACCCTCAGCACCGCCGAACACCTGCACTTCCAGATCCACACCGACCCCAACACCACCCTCAGAGGAACCCTCGTCTACAGACCCCCCGGACCCGACCACAGTTCAGCGACTCCATCGCCGACTTCGTCAGCCCTCACGGCCTCGCCTCCACGGACTACATCCTCCTCGGGGACCTGAACTTCCACCTCGACAACAACAACGACACCAACTCTACCACCCTGATCGACAACCTCGCCAACCTCGGACTCAGACAACTCGTCACATCTCCCACCCACTCCGCCGGCCACACGCTTGACCCTATCTTCTCCGCAAGCTCCCACATCACCTTCAGTCACATCACCGAACTCCACTGGACCGACCATCGCTGCATCCACTTCACCTTCCAGAAAGCCACCACGCACCACCGCACCCAACAGATGCCTCGCCGCTGCTGGAGCAAAGTCACCGAAGACCAGCTAACCACCACCCTAGCCCGGCGCCCTCCCGCCGACCCCACCGACCCCGACACCGCTGCCCGCAACCTCAGACAGTGGATTGACGACTGCGCTAACACCCTCGCCCCGCTCAAGAAACCCTCCAACAGCCACACCAGCAAGAAAGCCAGCTGGTTCACTGAAGACCTCCGGGTCTCCAAGCAAACCTGCCGAAAGCTGGAGAAGAACTGGCACCGTGAACAAACACCGGACAGCTACACAGCCCACAAGAACGCCACCCGCAGACACCATCACCTCATCAGATCCACCAAAAGGGCCTCCTTCAAAGACCGCCTAGACAACAACGCACACAACAGCAAAGAGCTCTTCAACATCGTGAAGGAACTCTCCAACCCAAGCTCCAACACCAACGACATCCCACCTTCGCAAGACCTGTGCAACTCGCTGGCCACCTTCTTCCATCGCAAGATCGCTGACATCCATGACAGCTTCAACACCACGATCGCCCCGACAACCACTGAGATCTCCGCCCCCATGACCAACATCCGCACCAACGGCCTGCTCTCCTGGACCAACATAAACGACGACGACACCATCAAGATCATGAACACCATCCACTCCGGATCTCCGTCAGACCCATGCCCACACCACATCTTCAACAAAGCCAGCACCGCCATCGCACCCCATCTCCGGAAAGCGATCAACATCTCCTTCGAGACAGCAACCTTCCCGGAAAGCTGGAAGCACGCCGAGATCAACGCCTTACTCAAGAAACCCAAGGCGGACCCCAAGGACCTCAAGAACTTCCGGCCCATCTCCCTGCTCCCGTTCCCGGCGAAGGTCATCGAGAAGACCGTCAACAAACAACTGACCCGCTACCTCGAGGAGAACAGCATCCTGGACCCTTCCCAGTCCGGGTTTCGCAGCAACCACAGCACCGAAACTGCCCTCATCGCCGCCACCGATGACATCAGGATCCTGCTAGACAACGGAGAGACCGCGGCCCTCATCCTCCTGGACCTGTCAGCCGCCTTCGACACGGTATGCCACCACACACTACGCACACGCCTCCACGATGCCGGAATCCAAGAGAAGGCCCTGGACTGGACCACCTCCTTCCTCTCCGGCAGAACACAGAGCGTCCGCCTCCCCCCCTTCCGCTCCGAGGCCACCGAGATCATCTGCGGCGTACCCCAGGGCTCATCCCTCAGCCCAACGCTGTTCAACATCTACATGGCACCACTCGCCCACGTCGCCCGACTGCACGACCTCAACATCATCTATTACGCCGATGACACCCAGCTGATTCTCTCCCTCACCAAAGACCCCCACACTGCCAAAACCAACCTCCACGAAGGAATGAAGGCCGTCGCCGAATGGATGAGGAACAGCCGACTGAAGCTGAACTCTGACAAGACGGAGGTCCTCATCCTCGGTTCCACCCCCTCGGCCTGGGACGACTCCTGGTGGCCGACCGCACTGGGAACAGCTCCAACACCCACCGACCACGCACGCAACCTAGGAGTCATCCTCGACTCCACCCTCTCCATGACTAAGCAGGTCAACGCCGTCTCTTCCTCCTGCTTCAACACCCTCCGCATGCTCCGCAAGATCTACAAGTGGATCCCCACCGAAACGAGAAGAACGGTCACCCAGGCCCTCGTCAGCAGCAGGCTGGATACGGAAACGCCCTCTACGCTGGAGCCTCGGCCAAACTCCTGAAGCGGCTGCAACGCATCCAGAACGCCTCTGCACGCCTGATCCTCGACATCCCTCGCCGCAGCCACATCACCCCTCACCTGAGAGACCTGCACTGGCTCCCCGTCAACAAGAGGATACCCTTCAAGCTCCTCACCCACACACAAAAGGCTCTCCACAACACCGGACCTACGTACCTCAACAGACGACTCAGCCTCTACACCCCCGCCCGCCAGCTTCGCTCCTCCGACCTCGCCCTCGCCACAATCCCCTGCATCCGAAGAGCGACCTCCGGCGGCAGATCCTTCTCCCACCTCGCCGCCAAAACCTGGAACACCCTCCCCATCCACCTACGGCAGACCCAAGACCTGCTGACCTTCAGAAGACTCCTCAAGACCTGGCTCTTCGAGCAGTAGCAGCACCCCTCCCCCCCCCAGCGCCTTGAGACCCTCATGGGTATGTAGTGCGCTCTACAAATGCTATGATTGATTGGACCTGCCAAAACCTGCAATTGGACCTGCCTGAGCCCTGCTGGCCTCTGCAAGAGTGACTCCCTGATACCCAAGAGGCACCTTCTCAGGTCGTAAGCCCTTGGTTAGCATCAGAGTGTACGGGCCTGTTTGTGCTGACATTTCGCCGCCTCTGACGATCGCCAAGGCAAAGATCTGGTGGGCCAGACTCTTTGTGCTACAGCAACCACCAGCGATGACTGGCAACGCGAGATCTGCACTTGACGCTACAGCATCGGTTCCAGCAATGACTGTCCACGACGTCCAACAGGATCTTCACACTACATGGATGACCATCCGCGATCCCCAACTTTCTCTTCGCGCTACAGCGATGACCATCCAGAACTCTTTCCCTGCTCCTCGCTGCCTCCACCACCCAGACTGGACACTTTGCGCCATAATTTGAAGGTAATCCTTTCAGCGCGACTAACCCGGTTCCTTTATCCAGCCCGAACTCTGTCATGGCAACCCTGAACTTGTGACTTTCCCCCGGTCTGGCACGACCAGATGTTCGAAAGTGGCGCTTTGTACTTTTAGGTGCTATATTTACCTAAATCTTTAAAAAATTGCATATCTCCTGTTCTACTGATTGTATATTTGTCATTTTGGTCTCATTTTACTTATTAAAATGTACTGTTTTTCTACATTGGTGAGGCGTTTTTCTTGTTCGGTGTTTTTACTTTATTGCTGTTTATGTGCGACAGAAATACTTTACACATTGTCACTAAGTTAATCCTGACTGCTTTTGTGCCAAGCTACAAGAGGGTTAAGCACAGGATACTTTAGTGACTTTTTGTGGTTCACCTTGGCAAGGATGTTCCTTGAGAAGGGCTCACACGCCCCTCAACCAACAACCCAATTTCTCATACCTTTATAGCCCACCATAACTGGATATACCAGCCATTAAAGACCCACTCCTCAGTAATTGGCCCAGGCAGAAAGCAAGCACTTATAATAAAGTAGTGGATCTTTAATTACCACTGTACGCCTTAGGTGAGGTTGGGCAGAGGGGCTGGCCTGTGGCTAGGCCCTGAGCCCAAACCCTGTGGGAGTGTGTAGAATGGTGTTGGGTTTAGGGCCTGCACCCATTCCCCTGTGTGAGTATCTAACTCCCCGTGGGCCACCAAACCTCAGTTGCACAAAGCCTTTGTAAGTTCACAGCAGAAGGTTGGTTGCAGGGTCTGGCCTGTGGCAAGGCTCTTCACCCAACCTCCCACAGACATTGTATTGTGGGGTTGTGCCATCCCTGTGCTCAACCCCCGCGTGCAGCCAACCTCTGCCGCGCACATCCTTTGCCCGTGCTTGGTGAAAGGTTAGCCACAGGGCCTGGCCATGCACCCAACCCCTCATGGCCATATGCAGTATGGGGTTGGGCAAAGGTGGTGCATGGTGGCCTGTGTTCAGGCCTTGCACCCAATCCCCACGGACATGCACAGCGTGGGGTTGGTTACAGGGCTGGCCTGCAGCCAGGCCTGATGCTCAGTCCCCTGCAGACAGTGAACCCCTCATGGGCTCTCGGCTGTGAAAGGCCTTTGCCTATGCATGGTGGGATGTTGGCCGCAGGGGCCAAAAATGTAGGGCCTCATTTATGAGGCTCCTTGTGCCGCCCGAACACAACTTTTGTGACGTTCCGTTACGCAGGAGCCTGCTCCATATTTACGTGGCAGCACTAAGCCACTTTTTAAGCTTAATGCTGCCTCTTAAATATGGTTCCCTTTAACGCAGTGCAAGGGGAGTGCAATGGGTGTTGCTGGGGGCGTTCCCAGAAATATCCATGGCTGCTTGACACTGCCCCAGATTTACGAGAAATCCTAAATCTGAGGCAGCGCCAAAAACTTACGCCTCCCCAGGGGAGGCATAAGGGAGGCACAAAAAGGATAAATATCTTTATTTTTCCTCGTTTTTCTATTTTCTATGTGTGCTGCATTTTGCAGCACACATAGAAAGAGGTAAAAGCCTCTTCGGATTGTTTTGGTACAGGAATGTTTCCCTTCCTGCACAAAAATAATCATCCCAGCAACGCAGGCATGCTTGCACCATGGTGCAAAGGGGCCTGCGTTGGCACACTGCAGCCCATTGTGCGCCGGAGCAGGGAAATAGGACAGGAATGCGCCGTATGATGGATATGGCGCATTCCTGCCCTTTTCTTTTACCGTAGGGCAGTGCAGCGTAGCAGAAAGGCCTGCAGCGCTGCCATACGGTAAAACCTCATAAATGAGGCCCGTAATTTTTATTTTAATCACCCTGTATCCGTGACACTGATTTAAAAACAAAAAAACATACCCTCCAGCGCTTTTTAAATATGAGCCTCCCGGGATGGTCAAGTGCTGGGGAGTAGCCATTTATCATTTTTATTGGGAAGAGGGGTGTGCGACCACACTCGCCGAGACTTAGAGAGGCCCCAGGACCCCATCCTCAGGGGCCGATATTCATAATTAGTGGGGGGTGAATGCCCCCCTGAGCCTCTTAGAGACAACAGGGATCCCATCTCTTGGGGCCGACCTGACAATTTAGGGGATGGGTGCATGAGATCCTCCTCTCAAGCCGTTCACTGGCACCAGGAACCCGATTCACCAGGGCCCAATGTGATCAGTGTCTCAGGGACTCCGGGCCAGATGTACTAATGTTTTTTGCGGGCGCAAATGAGTTTTAGACCCGTTTGCGACCGCAAAAAATGTGTGGCCCATGTACTAATCCTATTTTGCGAGTCGCAAATCAATTTGCGACTTGCAAAATAGGATTAGCGACTCGCTATAAGGAAGGGGCGTTCCAAGGGCGTCCCTTCCTAATAGCGATTCCTGAAGCTATGTATGACTGTTTTGCGACAGCAATTGCGGTCGCAAAACAGTCGCAGTTTACCACCCTTCGCAGAAGTGTGGTAAACCACTCGCAAACAGGAAGGGGTCCCCAGGGGACCCCCTCCCCTTCCTGAGTGGCTCTCAAAATATTTTTTAAGGGCCACTGCCTGCCCTTAAAAAATGAAACTGAAAAGTTTCATTTTTATTTTTTAAATGCAACCCGTTTTCCTTTAAGGAAAACGGGCTGCATTTTTTAAAAAAAACTGCTTTATTTAAAAGCAGTCCCATACATGGTGGTCTGCTGACCCCAGCAGGCCACCATCGCTGGGAGTGGCAGCCATTCCCAATGGGGTCGCAAATTGCGACAGCCTCATTAATATGCATGAGGCATGCAATTTGCGACCCCATTGGGAATTGCAAACAGTGTCTCAGACACTGTTGTGCATCCCAATTTGCGAGTAGCAAATTGCGAGTCGCAATGTGACGCAATTTGCAACTCGCAAATTGGTGAGTCGTACATCTGGCCCTCCATCCTTGGGACACTGCTGTTTTATGCTCAGGAGAGTGTTGGCATTTCTGCATGTTTTGAGCGATGTAATATTTGAGGTCATAAACAGTGAATGGAGGGGACGCATGTTATAGTTAACTCAGTAAACTATAACTGGTTAATTTCAGTGTTTTTTGCTTTTAAATGCTACTTTTTCAACACCTAAATATAACATTAGAATAGATCTTACTACGATACTTAAATATATCATCATTTTAGCCTTGTTTTTTCAGTGAATTTCAGGAGATTTTGTTATCATAAGGGAAGATCTTTTTATCATACCTGAATATAATGTAACTTTACCCTTTGTCTTTTTTAGTGAATTTGTTTTTCTAATTATATTCAGCCAACTCTGCCTCTGCACACAGCCTTTGTCTTTGCATAGTGGGGGTTTTGGCCACAGGGCCTGGCTTCCAGACAGGCTCTACACCCAAGCCGCCGTGGACTGCCAATCCATCAATGCGCACTTCTGCCTCCTACCAGGTACACATGCGTGTCCGGCCAGCTCCATGATTCACAGGGCCTGGCCTCTGACCAAGTCCTGCCTCCAAACCCCAGCAGATGCCTATCCCTCAGAGGATGCCCAAACCACATTTTCTTTTTAATGTTTTCAGGTACTGCTGCACTCCTGCGGCATCCGATGCTCAAGCTACACCCCCACAGTACTCCTTTACTGTGCAAGCTTCCCCAAGGAAAGTGGTGAGTACCATACAGATTTGTCAAACAGCGCCAGAGTTATTAGCAAAACAAAAAACGCTCTTCTTAAAGACACTCTGACCTAACTATATCTATAACTTTAGCTTCTAATATATATGCACATGCACAGAATGTAATTTGCTGTTTATTACCATTGATGACTCACAAGACACTAAGCTTTGATATATGTTTAACAGTAGTAGTTTGACAAATCTGTATGAAACTTTCTAAACAAAGCTCATCTAACTCTGCTACTTCATGAAAAGTTTCACACTGATCCGTCAAGTGGAGGGCAAGAAAAAAGGGGGTAGAGGTCCCAAAGCTCCAAATTCTCATGTTATTTACAATAAGAAATTGTGCTCTATACTACTGAAAGAACGGCTGTTTGGAATTGCACCACATTTGGCAAAACGTTAGAACTTTACTCAGAAAGTGTCCTTTTTGTGATGTGGTGTAAATTTGTTCAGTCGTTTTTGAGAAATTTGCATTTAAAAAGGGTTTTGAATTGGGCATGAAGGGGTTAACACTCAGAAAAGGTTTGGTATATCTGGATGGTTGGTCATGCAGGACTCCTGTGAGAAACCCGCAGTGCAAACAAATTTTAAAAACAGGGCATTCTGATTATCAAGCTAGCTTTCTGCTCCCATCGGACATTTCGATGAGTGATCCGATTGGCTGGCTGCAACTCATGTTGCGGCTGCCATTATAGGTTTCGGGGACTCAGTGTTGAAAAGAAATTGAGTACGGGAGCAGGATGAGCACACTCTGACCCGCAGGGCATTTCGGGGGCTAAGTCAAATAATAAAAAGTGAAAAAATTGGGTTGCTGGTATTGCTGTACCAGCACCTGATACTACAATACCCAGCTCGTCACCTCCTGTGATATTGCAGTAACAGTACTGGTACAGTGTTAACAAAATCATTTAGAATAAACTGCCATTGTGCAGGTCATAGGCCATGCTCAGTGGGGGTTGGCCACTTGCTTTCAGTTGGGCCTTTGGCCAGGCCCTGCAGCTATCCCTTGCTTCCCGCAACCAAAGGGCATGCACAGCATGGATAAGGTGCTACGAGGGATTGGGAGAAGGACCTTTGGCTGTGCACATGGGAGGCATTGGCTGTAGGTTGTCTGGGGTAGTTGGTCGTAGTCTCAAGTTTGAATATGATTTTTTTTTAAATGAAGTTCACAGAAAGAACCAAAGGTAATAGTGATGTTATTGTTAGGTATAGTAATAAGATCTTAGCTTACATAAAAACTAACCTCAGAAATTCATTGAAAGAACCAAAGTTAAAGTGATGTTATAGGTAGATACTGAAATAAGATTAAAACAAATGTTTAAAAACTCAATAAAACAACAAAATTCACATTTTACATCACTCATGACATGCTAAATGACATCACTGATGAAATCACTGATGACATTTCAAATGACATTATTGATGACAATGACAAAAACAACACATAAAGCAATTAATGATACTACATTTATAGTTGTCTCTTAAAGTGTTAATGGAAATGTGATATGTATACTCATCTGTAAACCACAAACATTTGTAATTGCATCTGTTTCATTACAGGTGAGGTCCTGAGCATTTGGTGTGCTAGTTTGGGTTTGCATGGCTGTTGTGCCAGTTATGAATTGTGCTCCTAATCATAGCTTGTGAATTACAGTGTTTTGTCAAGTGTAATTCCTAACCATATCTGCACTTTAACTGTGTAAGATTCAAAATGTAGCCCGAAGAAATGGAAAAGTATTTGGGGGGATTGGCAAGCTTACCGAGGGCTGTGAGGGGGTATTAGACAGACCACGAAGGTCGCTTATCATTGGTGTTGTATCCTCTCCGTTTGATAAAACACTACTGTAAACTCACTGATTGGATTATATGTAAGACAATGGTATCACTGATGTACTGCTGTTGCGCTGTTTGCAATAAAAAGAATTTAAAAAAAAAAGATTCAAAATGTAATACAAAGAGGGTAATTTTGTGCGGTTTGGCCAAAAGCCCCCTTATAAAGTGACCCCAGGTTTGTTTAGGCAACAGTAACTCAATAAATAAATCTGTGATAGTGAGAGCGCTAACAGTTCTCCAAGTAAACCATAATTCACAATTCTGCGCTAATGAGAAAATAAGCAAACTTTACTATGACTTAGGGGAGTGATTTGCTGGTGATGTATCATGGCTCGGGATTGTAATTCAAACTTGAATACAAACTGTGTTTTAAAATATTTCACTCCTAATATTTCTTCTGTGCAATTCTTTAGGGGTTCATCAGCTATGCATTAAGTGTTAATGCTGAGGGAGCAACATAGCACAGCTACTTTGACAGTATCTAAGGAAACAGAAACTTAACTGTAAATCCCTTGAGCGGAATTGGAGGAAAGAATACAAGGAAGCGGAGAAAAAGCGCTATAAACAAAGTCTTGCCATCTATAAACTAATGATATTTAATGCAAAAAAGAGTTCTTTACAAACCGAATTACTCTCGCAAAAACTCGGTTAAAGAACTTTTAAAACAGTTTCTAATCTGGCCTCCCCCCGTCCTGCAAAAATCCAGACGAGCCAGGAACTATGTGAGAACATTGCCAGGTTCTTTTTAAATAAGGTGGAGGTCATTTTCTCGACATTTCACCACCCAAGCACTACAGGAACTGTAACGCAGTTGGAAGGAAGGAGCTCAGTTGTAGACTCCCCTGCTGTCTTTGATAAATTTGAGCCACTATCTGTTAGCGATACAGAGATGCTCTTATTGGCAGCGAGGTCAGGCTCCCCCTATGATCCCTGTCCAGTCTCAGTGATTAAAGGTGCTTCGGGAATTATTGCCCCTGTACTTACCTCCCTGTTCAATTCAATGCTTGAAGATTGCCTCAATACTGCCACTGCTAAAAAAGCCTAACCTCGATCCTAAAGACCCCAACAACTTCCGTTCAATCTCACGTCTCCCGTTACCAGCCAAACTGGTCGAGAAATCAATGAATGTGCAACTCAGTGCCTTCCTAGGCGAAACCCAAGTCTTGGATCCTACTCAATATGGGTTCAGAGAAGGACATAGCACTGAGTCTGCCCTCATTAAGTCTACTGAAGAGATTAGAGAAGTTTTGGATCGGGGAGGCAAGGCCGCCCTGATTATGTTGGACTTGTCGGCGGCCTTTGATACGGTCCATCATGATCTACTGATGAACCGATTATCAGCATGTGGGATCCAGGGTAAGGCATGGAAGCTGCTGAAGTCCTTCCTAACTGGCAGATCTCAAATTGTGGCACTGGATGAATTTTACTCTAAACCGTTCTCCCTGCCTTGCTGAGTACCACAGGGATCCTCCCTTAGTCCGACTCTTTTAATGTATATGTCTCATCCCTGGCTTCCCAAATTGGCTCCTTTGGTTTTGACCTTACTTCCTACGCTGACGATACACAAATTGTGGTGGCTCTGCGACCAGGACAGGGAGCAGGAATAGACATTCAGTTCCACGACTGTATGGAGGCAGTCGGGAGGTGGATGTCACAAAACTGCCTAAAACTGAATTCAGGCAAGACTGAGGTCATTTTATTTGGAAATGATCCCAACTTCTGGACCCCCAGTTGGTGGCCGGATGCATTGGGCATTCTCCCTACACCCACTAGGAAGGTAAAAACCTAGGCGTGATAATTGACGACAAGCTCAATTTTGGTGACCAGATTAATGCAGTAGCCTCAGCCGTCTTCTATACCCTTAAAATGATTAAGAAAATACTACATTTCTTGCCAGTGGACAGTCGGCGGACAGTTGTCACGGCACTTATCATGTCTAGGCTGGATTACTGCAATGGTCTCTACCTAAACATTCAAGAACGTTTCCTGAACAAGCTCCAATTGTTGCAAAATGCGGCAGCAAGATTGCTCACTGGTACCCCGAAATTTACACCAATTTCCAAGGAAATCAAAAAACTCCACTGGCTGCCTGTCAGGAAGAGGGTACGCTTTAAAGCTCTATGCACCGTGCACAAGGCACTGCAAGGCACAGGCCCAGACTACCTTAAACAGCATCTGCAATGGTACCAACCCAAAAGAACTCTTCGCTCCCTTGGTGCTAAGTTGGTATCAGTACCACCCATAAAAAAAGCTTCATGGGGCGGGAGAAGTTTAATTGCCGGTGCTGCTAAGGCCTGGAATGATCTCCCTTTCTATCTGAGAAATACCACTAATATCCTGACCTTCAGGAAGGAACTGAAGACATGGCTCTTTAACTTGTAAAGATGCCTTCCACCCCAATGCCCAGATTGAGAGCAGCTAGCGCCAGGACACCTTTGGGTAACCGCTCGTGCTTTATAAATGCCTATAACATAACATAACAGTATTTTTAATTAACTGTTTCTCATTTGTTTAAGTCACTGTGACATTTTTAAAAGCTGGCACACCTTTCTCAAACTGTGGGCAGAAGTTTCAAGCACTTGTGCTCATAGAAGAATGTTTCCCATGGAACACAGAGGCACTCAAGGTTGTTAACCTTTTTGAGTACGGCTATTCACCTGTGATCCAGCGAAAGGCCAGGATAAACTTTTCACACATCAATGTATCACTTACAATGGGCCCATATACACATTTAGATTTCCTGACTGTTTCGCTGGGGGTCAAGTTTTATTTTCTTTGATCTGAATTAGTTTATGCCTAACTAATCTTCACAGATCAACACTCTTCCTTTGGACAATAGTCGAGTAGTTGATGGTGAAATTAACAAATTCATTAATTTATCTTATAACTTTTCAATAAAAATGATCATAGACTCCAAGTAAGATTCAATAGACTTTATCTAATAATTCAATCAAAATGAACGCTCATTAATACAGATTCACAGTGCAAACTCCATCAACTTTCATGGGAGAGAAAAATTCATTTATCAAATAACATACACAAATGCATTCAACAATCTCAACGCATTAGGAGCGACAGATGAAGAGACAAAAGGCACAATAACTCATATTTCAAAGAATCTGCAAAATAAATTTAAGATAAAGAATAATTACCTAAGTAAGAAACAGGAAACCCAACCCCTGGCCAAAAGGATTGGTAGAGGTCGCCTGATTTAAGAGTCAGGAGACAAAGACTATAGGACAGGTGCAGGATAGGATTATACTTACTACACTTCTCTAGTACCCGACGCACCGGAGCACATCCCTCTCTTACACTCTCTCCCTCCTCGATATTCTTCCACAAATCTTCAATCTAGTCAGGCTGTCTTAGGCATTGAATCTTCTCAGTCGGTTCTTCACAGTAGCAGTTCTCGCCTTCTCTTCACTCAGCATCAACGTTTCTTCGTAACAGCTCTCTCTATCTCTCTCTGCAGCAGCTCTCTATCTTAATCTTAAGTTACTCAAATTATACCCTTTAATTTTGCATGTCTCACCCTCAAAAGTTGCAAAGGTCTGTAAATCCTAAACTGTGATTGGGCCAGGGCAGGGGAGTTGTCATCACCTCATGCGGTCATCCCAAAATTCTTAACTAATTCTTTGTTTAGTAAACCCTTCCCACTTAATTTATTCAATTCTTATGACACTTCCTTTTCACTTGCATCTCACAAAATAGATAGATACAATTTTTATATAATTTCTTCAGTTGAGGATCTTTTCCCAAGCACACGTCCTTGGGTCTTGGCAGCCGATCAATGTCCCGGTCAGCAGGTCATTCCAGGACTCTAATGCGCAGACTCAACTTGTGTTACGTCTCACCCGCCATCTTTCCTTTCGGCTTAGCATATCAGGCCCAAATACACACTATTGACAAAAGAATCATAAACAGATGTTAATTTCTCAAATATGTTATTATCACTGTTTACCTCCCCTTCTATTCTATCCCATGTTATTTTCTTCTTTGTTAAGCAAGGCGTTAGTAGCGAAAAACTTCTTTTAAAATCCAGGCAAGCATATGCCAGGCATGCGGTACTTCAAGACCTACAGTTAGCAACTCTTTGCGCATGTGTGAGAGTTTCCTCTCACATGGGTTAATCACATGGTTACTTACGCAGGACGGGTTCGCACATGCGCAAAGCGATTTTCGGTTTCAAGCGGGATTTCAGTTACATAGCAAATTATTCTTTGTTATTTAAGCAAGCAGAAAGCCTTTTTCCCCATGTATGAATGTTGTATGTATGTTAATTTTCTTTCGAATCTCTATTCCTACTTGTTAGTACATGTTAACAAGAGGTTGATTCGAGCAAGTTTCTTTTCTTTGACTCCTTGCTCCATCAATCCCCCCTCTGGTGGCATTTTTGAGCCATCATAAAATACCCATCATTACCAATTGCCAATTAGATTTTAGTGTCTACATTTGTTTTAATACTTTCTTTATTTCTTTCTTTTATATTCATCTCTTTCATTCTATCATACAAACTGTCTTTCATTTCTTCTAACTCCATTTCTTCCCATTTTCTCTTTCTTCCCATTCTTTTGCTCTTCATTTCAACCATTGACCTTGTCTTTAATTTTCTCTTGCAACATTTATAGGTCATTATTATCATTATTATTGCTAATGCTACTGAAATCATCGGTATTACTATTTTCCCTAATAAACTACTTCCAAAGGTGAAAAACCAATTACCTAATTTAGAAAGACTTTTACTAAATCTTTCCCATGCCCCGTCAACCTCCAGTTGGGTCAAATCATTATGAATCTTCGAAATATTCTTGATATATCCCTCAACACCTTTACTTTTATCCGGGATATATGTACAGCAGTGTTGAACTTTCAACATGCCACAGACTCCACCCTCTCTGGCCAAAAGAATATCAAGGGCAAGTCTATTTTGTAAAACCATAGATCTGATCGCAACCATTTCAGTATTGATCATTAAGAATCCTCCAGCAGTATCAGTTGATAATCGGTCAACTACAGTGGACAGCAAATGTATTTTATGAGAGTTTAATGTGACTCCAACTGACGTTATCAATGCACCAAATATATCACCTACTATGTCGGTAAAACTTGCTCTTCTATTTCATGTTAGTCCTTTGCTTATATCACTCATTTCATTGTTCTTAGTAATGTGATATACCTTCGGGAATACAATGGCAATGTAACAACTGCCATACCATCTTGCAGGTAACCTGTAATAGGCATTTTTCCTGCACACATAATACATTCCTGGAAATACAGGATCAGTTCCTCCTTTTAGTCCCCATGCCCCCATTATTAGGAAGGTATGTTCACATTCACTAGTACCAATGAATATACTATTGTACTCAGTTCTCAATCTATGAAGACAGAATTTCCCCATTTTTGCCAAGTCCAGGGACTTTGCAGCATGAGCCTCGCCTTTCTTGTATTCTCCTTCTAAAGCAGCCCATGAAGGTATATGGGACTTTTGCTCTACCATTTTCTTTTGAAAATCCTGCCTTCTTTCTTCCACTAAATTCAAAAAATCTTTTTCTTCATCTTGCAAAAGGCATGTTAAATTATTTCGGTGTGAGTATGTTATGTCTATGGGGTTCGTTGTTAGAAAGAATTCCCCCATAAACTCTGCATTTCTAGCACTAAGTACTGGATTCATATTTCTTCTAATGGGAATTTCAGAAAAGACCAAATCCATGTTACTATAAAAATATTGCAACTTACCAGTAACATAAAACAAACTAGTTACAACACTACAAGACACACCATAAGTTAATGGAAGGTGGTGATAGGTTACACCTTCCGAGACAGAAGTAGGAAGTTTCATGCAAACATAACAATCACTCACATCCATCGTTTCTACATAGTGATAGAGGAGTTTAGTGTATATATTTAATGACGAATCACTATTTGATTTATCATGATAATACATGCTTTTATCCACTTGTGTCAATTCTGTAACAGTAGCTTTTTAGTAACCACACTTACTTTCTCACTTACATTTGTGTTATTCTTATTTTTTGTTATTATTAGAACAGGTATTACAAAAGTTAACAACAACCACATCAATATTAATATTGTAATACTACATAGACAACATTTAACACATCGTTGTTTTAGGTTAGATTTCAGATGTTCAGTCACTTTTATTTCTGCCATCTTAAATTTCTAAAACT
Organism: Calotriton arnoldi; assembly: GCA_963921515.1. Classification (NCBI taxonomy): domain Eukaryota; kingdom Metazoa; phylum Chordata; class Amphibia; order Caudata; family Salamandridae; genus Calotriton; species Calotriton arnoldi. The sequence goes on along the minus strand of CAWUFW010005218.1, from coordinate 347,027 downwards.
AATTCTAAAATTATTTTCTTTATAATAAGCACGTAAATTCTTCGTGTGATCCCACACTTCAAAAGCTTTCCGCCTTTGCCTTTCTTTCAGAGTCCTTGCTTAATATCTGTAATAGAATTCACCTTTTGTAGAAAGGAAAAAAGTCTTTAAGGTGGTCTCAATTCCCTTTCATCAGACCCTTCAAAGTTTCCACTTTTTGGTTCTTCATTTAGATTTTCAAAATCTTCAAGAATGATGTATGTCCACTCTGGAGCCTTATATTTTCTATTTGGAACCTTCACTCTTTTTGATGACCTTAATGTTCTTCTTCTTGTATGTTCTTGCTCAGACTGACTTGACACCTCATTTACTTGTTCTAGTTCTTTCCCTGACTTTCTTCTCAAGATGTATCTCAATCTTTTCACTCCACTTGGCCAGCAATCTTCTTTTCTAACTCTCTTTGTCTGTACTGCCCTTTCACCTTCCTCGCCTATTTCATGTGTCCTTTTATTTTCTTTTTCAATTTGTTTGCTTTGCTCTGAATCTCCTACTTTTTCTTCTTCTGTTGTTTGTTCTTTTTCTTGACTTTCTACTCTCTTTTCTTCTTTCTGGCTGACTCTGATCTAAATTTTCTTCAGCTAATTCTTTCCCTTTTTCTAACTGGGCTGGACTTGAATATTCAGTAATAGTCTTCCCTTCCTTTTCTTCTTGTAACTGAACCTGATCTAAGTCTTCTGCAATGAGTTCTTCTTTTGTGGCTGACTGGGCTGATTCTGTGATTTCTGCAACATTTTCTTATGGATTTTGATTACTTTGTTCTGGTCTTTCAAGTTCAAGCTCTCTTCTGTCCTTTACAGCAGTTTCTTCAGTCCCATCAACTGGTGCCCATTCTTCTTGACTCGTACTTGGTTGTTCATCGTCAATGCGTTCTTCAGAGTCTGGTTCTCTGATCTCTTCGACTTCACAACTCTCAGCTTCTGGTTCTTTTCTTTGTTCTACCAGTTGCTACTTTGGTCGATCAGGTGGACTTGGGACTCTTTGAGTATGAATTGCGTGGATCCAGTTCGGGATCCCAGCACACTTTACTGCTGTTGTCGTGACCAGTATGACTTGATGAGGTCCTTTCCACCTGGGTTCCAAGCACAATTTTCTTGTATGCTTCTTTATCATGACCCAGTCTCCAGGACACAAATCATGAGCTTGATTTGGCTGTGCTGCATTTGGCTCTTCTCCAACCTGGTGAGACACAGAACGTACCAGATCAGCCAGCCCTTTGCAATAGTCCAATATTAAATCATCAGTTATATTCATCAATTTGTTTCCAGGTATAAATGCTTGTCTCATTGCTCTTCCCATAAGGATTTCGTGAGGACTCAATCCTGTTCTTCGATCAGGAATGCTTCTAAAGCTCATCAATACAATAGGCAAAGCATCAGGCCATTTCAGGGAAGTGGATGCACACACTTTTCCTAACTTGGATTTTATTGTGCCATTGAGCTGCTCGACCACTCCAGAGGCCTCTGGTCGATAGGTACAATGTAACTTCTGCTCAATTTTGAAAGCTTCACAAATTAGTTTAATTATCTCATTATTAAAATGAGGTCCTCTATCTGATTCTAAAGTGACTGGAAATCCAAATCGCGGAATGAGCTATCTCAACAGAAGTTTGGCAACTGTGAGACTGTCATTCCTCCTCTAGGATAGGCTTCCACCCATCGAGAAAACAGACACACAATGACAAGGACATACTTCAAACCGTTGCACAGTGGCAACTCAATGAAGTCTATTTGCAATCTTGTGAATGGTCCTTCTGCTTTTCCAATTTTTCCCCAACTGACCACTGTCTTCCTTCCTGGATTTTGCAATTGGCAAGTCAAACATCTTTGGCAGAGGCTCTCTGCAACTACTCTGAACTTGGGATTAAACCACATCTGTCTGAACTGTCTGATCATGGCATCCCTCCCAACGTGTGCTACTCCATGATACACCCTAGCCATTTGTGACAACAAGCTATCTGGCATTATGGGTCTACCATGTGGGCACACCCATACTTCATCATCAGTCCTTCTTGTGCAACCTGTTTTTATCCAACGTTCCTTCTCCTTCATGTCTGCTTCGTCCTGTAATTGTCTAACTTCATCCCATGTTTCAAAGGCAGAGAAAAACATTTGTTGGCAATTGGTTACTTCCCTTTCCATCCCTCTGTTCAGAGACGTTGTATTTTTTTCACAAAATTGTGCCACTTGGTCTGCGTACCGATTACCCAATGTCACATAATCATTTCCTGACTTATGTGCGGCACATTTGACCACTGCAATTTCTTTTGGCATCTTTAACATCTTTGCCATTTCGTATAGGAGATCCTGAGGAAGTCAGAAATCCCCTTTGTAGCCACAATTGGCCAAAATCATGTACCACCCCGAAACCATATTGACTGTCCGTAAATATGGTTACTTTCAATTTTCTCCCAACTTTGCATGCCCTCGTCAATGCAAACAACTCAGCAATTTGGGCGGACTTGACTTCTCTTAGACATGAAACTTCTATAATACCTGACACAGTACACACAGCATAACTGGACATCAGTTCTCCATTTTCTCTCCTCAAACATGACCCATCAACAAACAACACATAATCTGATTCTTCTAGGGGAACGTCAAGGAGGTCAAGCCTGGGCTTGGTACACATCTCTGTCACATTCAGACAATCGTGATCCACCTCTTCTTTCACCTCTTCACAATAAAAATCAAGCAACAAGGTTGCTGGATTCACCATGGTACATCTTATCACACTTACATTCTCAGCACCCAAGATTACTCTTTCATACTTAGTCAGTCGACTAGGGGTCAAATGTTGAGTACGAGTCCTTGTCAGAAGGATCTCAACTGAATGTGGTACATACACTTTGACGGGATGTCCCATCGCAATCGATTCACTTTGCTCCAAACTCACACAAGTAGCAGCTACTGCTTTTAAGCAGCCAGGTAATGCTGCAGCCACTGGGTCAAGGGTAGCAGAAAAGTATGCTACAGGACGTCGAGACAATCCATGTCTCTGGGTTAACAGTGAGAGTGCACACCCTTCTCTTTCACAGCAAAATAATGCAAATTCTTTTGTGTAGTCTGGCATTCCTAAGGCTGGGGCCTGACACAAACAACTTTTCAATTTTATGAATGCCTCTTCACTTTCATCATCCCACTCAATCGGATCTGTCATCTCCTTTCGTGTCAACCTTATCAAAGGTTTCGGCAGTAATGAAAATCCACTTATCCATTGGCGACAATATCCAACCACTCCCAAAAACATTTGCACTTCTTTCTTAGTTTTAGGCATACTCATTTGTCGAATCACTTTTATTCTTTCTGGTGTCACCTTTCTGACTCCTTTCTCTATCGTATGTCCATGATATTGAATTTCTGGTTTACAAAATTGTAATTTGTCTGGGGACACCTTGTGTCCTCCTTTTGCCAAATGGTTCAGTAAAGCTATTGTGTCAGTGACACAAGCTTCTCTTGTCTTTGATGCCAGCAATAGGTCATCAAAGTACTGAACCAAAACTGAATTTTCTGGCATTACCAATGTCTCTAACCACTTTTTCAAAATCTGATTGAATATCGACGGACTTTCTGTGTACCCTTGAGGAACTCGGCACCATGCCAAAACACGGTCCTCAAACCGGAAAGCAAAAAGATATTGACTATCCGGGTGTAATGGAATTGAGAAGAATGCATGGCACAAATCAATCACAGTATACCAATGAGCATCCCATGGTATCTGATAAAGAATCACTGCTGGGTTTGGTACTACAGGACAACAGGGTACTACTATTTTTTTGATTTTCCTCAAATCTTGTACTATTCTATATTTTCCACTCGGCTTCTTAAGTCCCATGATTTGTGAATTACAAGGACTGCCTAATATTTCTTTTAAGATTCCTTGTTCAATCATTTGATCAATTACTTGGGCTACTCCTGCTTTCACTTCAGGGCTCATTTTATGTTGTGGGGTGTTTGGGTATATTGCACCTTCCTTTACCATAACTTTGACAGGGTCTACCTCAGCCATTAGACCCATTTCTTTTCCTGTAAAATCCCACACATCAGACTTCACTGTATCTCTTAGCTCATCAGGCAAGTCTCTCTCAGTCAGAAGTGAAAACATCTCATCCACTTCTGTTCCCTGTTTAGCCAGCATCATTTTAAATGCTACGTCCTCATCCGGTGTTTGACAGGCTACACCATCAGGCATACAGAAGATAGTACAATTCATTTTACACAATAAGTCCCTACCTAATAGGTTTACGGGACTCGAGTCACATACCACAAATCGATACATGTCTCTGAAATTTCCACTATTTACTTCTAATGATTTCCTGATCAGGGTCCTGATCTGCTTATTTGAAACTCCTACAACTTAGATAGTTTCTCCCAAGAGGGGTAGGTTTGGGATTTCTGCTGTTCTCACAGTAGAATGGGTAGCACCAGTGTCCACTAAAAAAGTGATACCATTTCCCTCAACTTTCCCATCAATAAATGGACTTGACTGACCTACAGCCAAGGATGCGCCAATCACGCACTCCTCCTGCCCCCTCAGGCACCGTCATTGCGCCATTCCCAATCCATCCGCATCACTCTGCATCCAAAACTGTTGAACGGTCTGTGTATTCTTACCACTTTCTCCTCGTAATCCGGTGTTCACACTGTATCTCTGCACCTGAGCATTCACATTGTTGGGCAAAGGGGCTTGAGGTGCCTGTAAATGAGGAGTAACTATCTGCTGCTGTTGCTGTTGGTTCACAACAACCCCATTCTGCATCTGTTGATTTAAAATGTGATTTATCCCATTATTCTGTTGAAGGTTTCTAACTCATTCTTCCAATGTCCAAGCTTTCCACACCCATGACAAGGATATTTCTTTCTCGCTTCTTCTCTACTCATTCTTCCTTTTCCTTTACTTTCATTCAAATTTTGACCACTCTGATTCTGTCCGTTCATCTGATTATCAATTTGGGAATTTGAATTTGCTTCTTGGCGTCCTGCTATCTTCAATTGTGCCCACATCATTTTCTCCTTTAACTTTTTATGCTTTGCATCAATGTCATCACTGCAGTATTTTGCATACTTCAGAATGTCATCGATCGGCTTGCTTTGCCAACAAAGCATATGCTGTTGAATCATCTGACTAATTTCTGACCTTAATCCATAGACAAATCTATATACAAAATGTCCCATATCTTTATCACCGATATTCTCAAATCCACTATACTGTTTAAATACCTGCAGTAACCTTTCGTAATAGGCATGCACTGACTCTTTAGGTTCTTGAGTTGTTTTGTCTATTTTAACCCAATCAGTTTCCTTAACGTGAATTTTCTCTTTCAATAGCGTAATCACCTGATTGTACTTTTTCATTACTTCCTCTGAAGGTGCTCCTGTTTTCGCATCCCTAGGATATTCTTCGGTGGGCCAATCAACTGTAATCTTACATTCAGTCCACAAATCTGTCGGTACCACTATATCAAACAAACCATCCAAATCTTTTAACAAAACCTTTGATACCTTAACAAATCTCTCCACCTGCTTGTATTATTCAACAGGTTTCTCTCTCAACCTCAGGAAGTCATTTGTAAAAGACAAAATATCCTGTCTGCTCCATGGAACATGAACATATCCACCACATGGAACTTCTCTCATCGGACACATCTTTTCAACCTGTTCCACTTCTCTCATCGGAAATGCAGATAACTCCTTAGCAATCGCCTCCTCTCTTTTCTTAGTCCATCTACTTCTCCAACGATCTACAACTCCCCATTTCTTTAAAAGGTGTATCAATTCCTTTTTTTGCAATCTCCTTCCTGACGCATTCAAGCTTTCTAAATCCTTTTCAGTAAATTCTGCTCTATAGTACTTCTGCAGTACTTTTGATTTTTCTATATCTATTCCAAATTCTAAGGCCACTTCCGCTATTTTTTCATGCAAATTCTTTGCCCTCCAGGTTATATTCTTACATAGAAATAACAACTCTTCATCTTCATAAGAACCCAATCTATCAAGACCTATTGTACCAATGATCATTTCTTCCAAGTCCACCCTTAACTTATTTACATCTATGGTTTTGGGTTTCTTCTTTTCTAATCCTTTTGCCCATTCCGCTAGATCTCCAGGAGAAAATCCAGTGGAACCCCCTGCCACCGGAGTGACAGTTGGTACTTTTCTTTTCACAATTGTGGGCAAAATTCTTTTTGGGGTTTCTGTCACAGCCTCGATATTTGGGAGATCAATTAATGAAAGATTCAACTCACACTCACTAATTTGATCATCTATCATAACTATCTCCTTTCTGGCCCTATTCTGCGAAGATGCTGCAGTTTGGGATTTTGGTGTACCTCGGTTGTCTCCATACAACGGAATCACAGGACCAATTGTTACTGGTACTGTCAATGCTTCCGCAATTAAGCCTAACTGATTTATCTTCAGAATTATCTCCTCTTTGGTTTTGTTCAATGCATTCCTTTCTTTTTCGTGCGATGCTCGAATAACTGTTGGATCATATAGGACTTGTGGAACCAATGGAGTTACCATCATGGGGGCACTTGGAGTGGTATCTCTAGCACTTTCCTGATAAGGCGGAGGTCTCTTTATCAAGATGTCCTCTAATAACTCATCATCAGATTCATTACACCCTATTCCTGTCGTACTCATGTGTTTCGTTTTCTCCTTGCATTTACTCCCTTCTTGATCATCAACCACTAATACTGGATATAAACCCTCGGTTACTACAGCCCTTATCCATCTTTACATCTGATCTCCTCGAGTGTCAAATGGGTATCTAGGCAAAAAGCCTCTATTGATTCTCATACCTCCTCTATATTTCTCGTGCTCAAATGCCTCAACTTCCTCAAATGCCTCAATTGCCTCAAATGCAAAAAACTTCCCATTCCTCCAAAGCCTCATACTGTGTTAACCTAGGATTTGGTTCCAATGAATTCATCCTGTTTCTCAAATTCTGAAGAACTCTTACATTAAATGTACCATGTTCTGGAAAAGCTAAAACACCATCATCTTTCGTATACTCCACCCAATTTTCCAACCATATACACGTATGATATCCACTTTCCATCATCATATATGAGGCTGGTGTATTAGGAGGTGACATAAGAATTCCCTCCCTAGTTATTACGCGCTTGTCCTTCCTAAAGAAATTCTTAATCTTATTAATCAACTTCATTTTCCTTTGTTCTCTTATTTTATTCACTCGTCAAAATCGAAAAACTCTTCCGTATTTCACTAAACCTATTATTCAACACTCGTCCAATGCCTGCGCGACTCACACCAATAAACCAATCGGAGCTCACCCAATACCAACACTCTTCCGGTCTATTGACCAATCAGACCCTTCAACACACCCTCTGGTCTGACCAATGCCAGAGCGGCTCTTGTGACGTCAGTATTACTCCTTCCACTGACCCTCCCTTTACAATCTGCAGTTTTCTCACGCCCGCTGCTTCAACCAATACCAGCGCGGCTCTTTGTGACGTCAGTACAGCTCTTGCTACTGACCCTCCCTTCACAAGGTAATACAACAATGTCTGTTTTCGTCTTTCGTTATAAAAAGTTTTTTTTTGTTAGTAACAACATAAAAACAGCGCTACTCTGTCTGCTCCATTAAACTAAGATACTTTCTTCACTCGCTACAAAGAGAAAATGTATTCCTATCACTATGAGTAAAAACCCCTGTTTACTCTTCACTTAAGCTCGGGAAGGACCTGTTACTCCTCTAGGGATACTCCTCCTTTGGGTAAGGCCAAAGTTTCACAGGTGGGCCCTCTGCTGTCACTCACACTCTACTTTTATACGATATAGTCCCTAATGTGATACTGCCAGCCCTCCGTAGCTTCTCAGTATCACGACAACAGATGAGTAACCTTCTGCAGTGTGACTTCCATTTATCACACTCTTCTAAATTCCATTCCCGGGATTCCCAGGATTCCCAGGTATCTCTGTACCTGTGCTTCCAGACAACATAAAACGCGACACTAACTCTTAGTGTTAAACATATAGCCAATTTGTCATAACAATAGTCAATAATCAATGATCAATAATCACCAAACTAATCGATAATAACCATCCCTCTGCTACCAGAAAAACTGATCCAGCGAAAGACCAGGATAAACTTTTCACACATCAACGTATCACTTACAATGGGCCCATATACACATTTAGATTTCCTGACTGTTTCGCTGGGGGTCAAGTTTTATTTTCTTTGATCTGAATTAGTTTATGCCTAACTAATCTTCACAGATCAACACTCTTCCTTTGGACAATGGACCATTAGTCACATAGTTGATGGTGATATTAACAAATTCATTAATTTATCTTATAACTTTTCAATAAAAATGATCACAGACTCCAAGTAAGATTCAATAGACTTTATCTAATAATTCAATCAAAATGAACGCTCATTAATACAGATTCACAGTGCAAACTCCATCAACTTTCATGGGAGAGAAAAATTCATTTATCAAATAACATACACAAATGCATTCAACAATCTCAACGCATTAGGAGCGACAGGTGAAGAGACAAAGAGCACAATAACTCATATTTCAAAGAATCTGCAAAATAAATTTAAGATAAAGAATAATTAACTAAGTAAGAAACAGGAAACCCAACCCCTGGCGAAAAGGATTGGTGGAGGTCGCCTGATCTAAGAGTCAGGAGACAAAGACTATAGGACAGGTGCAGGATAGGATTATACTTACTACACTTCTCTAGTACCCGACGCACCGGAGCACATCCCTCTCTTAAACTCTCTCCCTCCTCGATATTCTTCCGCAAATCTTCAATCTAGTCAGGCTGTCTTAGGCATTGAATCTTCTCAGTCTGTTCTTCCCAGTAGCACTTCTCGCCTACTCTTCACTCAGCATCAAACGTTTCTTCGTAACAGCTCTCTCTATCTCTCTCTGCAGCAGCTCTCTATCTTAAGCTTAAGTTACTCAAATTATACCCTTTAATTTTGCATGTCCCAACCTCAAAAGTTGCAAAGGTCTGTAAATCCTAAACTGTGATTGGGCCGGGGCAGGGGAGTTGTCATCACCTCATGCGGTCATCCCAAAATTCTTAACTAATTCTTTGTTTAGTAAACCCTTCCCACTTAATTTATTCAATTCTTATGACACTTCCTTTTCACATGCATCTCACAAAATAGATAGATACAATTTTTATATAATTTCTTCAGTTGAGGATCTTTTCCCAAGCACAAGTCCTTGGGTCTTGGCAGCCGATCAATGTCCCGGTCAGCAGGTCATTCCAGGACTCTAATGCGCAGACTCAACTTGCGTTACGTCTCACCCGCCATCTTTCCTTTCGGCTTAGCATATCAGGCCCAAATACACACTATTGACAAAAGAATCATAAACAGATGTTAATTTCTCAAATATGTTATTATCACTGTTTACCTCCCCCTTCTACTCTATCCCATGTTATTTTCTTCTTTGTTAAGCAAGGCGTTAGTAGCGAAAAACTTCTTTTAAAATCCAGGCAAGCATATGCCAGGCATGCAGTACTTAAAGACCTACAGTTAGCAACTCTTTGCGCATGTGTGAGAGTTTCCTCTCACATGGGTTAATCACATGGTTACTTACGCAGGACGGGTTAACACATGCGCAAAACGATTTTCCGTTTCAAGCGGGATTTCAGTTACGTAGCAAATTATTGTTAGTTATTTAAGCAAGCAGAAAGCCTTTTTCCCGTGTATGAATGTCGTATGTATGTTTATTTTCTTTCGAATCTCTTTTCCTACTTGTTAGTACATGTTAACAAGAGGTTGATTTGAGCAAGTTTCTTTTCTTTGAATCTTTGCTCCATCAATCCCCCCTGTGATGGCATTTTTGAGCCATCATAAAAACGATGGATTTAGGCCCAGATCTCTGTACTGGGGTGAATGTATGACATTGTTCTGCATTCTGTCCATCAACTGTTGTTTTTGCATTTGTCACCCCGAGTGGGACGGGTATGCCCAGACGTGGGTCCCGTGCTCTCCATGCCACTGGAATCAAGCTATCCTGGCTGAAGAGGGGTGAAACCCCGAAACCGGTCCTAGGATGCTGGTTTCCAGTCCAGGGAGGACCTGGCTTGGCAGTTCGGGCTGGACTGTTCCCATGAGGCACAGGTTCAAGACTGATTTGCATATGGCTGGGTTCAAACTGGAATGGCATGGTGAGCAAAAACACGATGGATTTAGGCCCAGATCTCTGGACTGGGGTGAATGTATGACATTGTTCTGCATTCTGTCCATCAACTGTTGTTATTGCATTTGTCACCCGAGTGGGACGGGTATGCCCAGACGTGGGTCCCGTGCTCTCCATGCCACTGGAATCAAGCTATCCTGGCTGAAGAGGGGTGAAACCCTGAAACTGGTCCTAGGATGCTTGTTTCCAGTCCAGGGAGGACCTGGCTTGGCAGTTCGGGCTGGACTGTTTCCATGAGGCACAGGGTCAAGACTGATTTGCATATGGCTGGGTTCAAACTGGAATGGCATGGTGAGCAAAAAAACGATGGATTTAGGCCCAGATCTCTGTACTGGGGTGAATGTATGACATTGTTCTGCATTCTGTCCATCAACTGTTGTTTTTGCATTTGTCACCCGAGTGGGACGGGTATGCCCAGACGTGGGTCCCGTGCTCTCCATGCCACTGGAATCAAGCTATCCTGGCTGAAGAGGGGTGAAACCCCGAAACCGGTCCTAGGATGCTTGTTTCCAGTCCAGGGAGGACCTGGCTTGGCAGTTCGGGCTGGACTGTTCCCATGAGGCACAGGGTCAAGACTGATTTGCATATGGCTGGGTTCAAACTGGAATGGCATGGTGAGCAAAAAAACGATGGATTTAGGCCCAGATCTCTGTACTGGGGTGAATGTATGACATTGTTCTGCAATCTGTCCATCAACTGTTGTTTTTGCATTTGTCACCCCGAGTGGGACGGGTATGCCCAGACGTGGGTCCCGTGCTCTCCATGCCACTGGAATCAAGCTATCCTGGCTGAAGAGGGGTGAAACCCCGAAACCGTTCCTAGGATGCTTGTTTCCAGTCCAGGGAGGACCTGGCTTGGCAGTTCGGGCTGGACTGTTCCCATGAGGCACAGGGTCAAGACTGATTTGCATATGGCTGGGTTCAAACTGGAATGGCATGGTGAGCAAAAAAACGATGGATTTAGGCCCAGATCTCTGTACTGGGGTGAATGTATGACATTGTTCTGCATTCTGTCCATCAACTGTTGTTTTTGCATTTGTCACCCCGAGTGGGACGGGTATGCCCAGACGTGGGTCCCGTGCTCTCCATGCCACTGGAATCAAGCTATCCTGGCTGAAGAGGGGTGAAACCCCGAAACCGGTCCTAGGATGCTGGTTTCCAGTCCAGGGAGGACCTGGCTTGGCAGTTCGGGCTGGACTGTTCCCATGAGACACAGGGTCAAGACTGATTTGCATATGGCTGGGTTCAAACTGGAATGGCATGGTGAGCAAAAAACGATGGATTTAGGCCCAGATCTCTGTACTGGGGTGAATGTATGACATTGTTCTGCATTCTGTCCATCAACTGTTGTTTTTGCATTTGTCACCCCGAGTGGGACGGGTATGCCCAGACGTGGGTCCCGTGCTCTCCATGCCACTGGAATCAAGCTATCCTGGCTGAAGAGAGGTGAAACCCCGAAACCGGTCCTAGGATGCTTGTTTCCAGTCCAGGGAGGACCTGGCTTGGCAGTTCGGGCTGGACTGTTCCCATGAGGCACAGGGTCAAGACTGATTTGCATATGGCTGGGTTCAAACTGGAATGGCATGGTGAGCAAAAACGATGGATTTAGGCCCAGATCTCTGTACTGGGGTGAATGTATGACATTGTTCTGCATTCTGTCCATCAACTGTTGTTTTTGCATTTGTCACCCCGAGTGGGACGAGTATGCCCAGACGTGGGTCCCGTGCTCTCCATGCCACTGGAATCAAGCTATCCTGGCTGAAGAGGGTGAAAACCCGAAACCGGTCCTAGGATGCTTGTTTCCAGTCCAGGGAGGACCTGGCTTGGCAGTTCGGGCTGGACTGTTCCCATGAGGCACAGGGTCAAGACTGATTTGCATATGGTTGGGTTCAAACTGGAATGGCATGGTGAGCAAAAAAACGATGGATTTAGGCCCAGATCTCTGTACTGGGGTGAATGTATGACATTGTTCTGCATTCTGTCCATCAACTGTTGTTTTTGCATTTGTCACCCCGAGTGGGACGGGTATGCCCAGACGTGGGTCCCGTGCTCTCCATGCCACTGGAATCAAGCTATCCTGGCTGAAGAGGGTGAAACCCCGAAGCCGGTCCTAGGATGCTTGTTTCCAGTCCAGGGAGGACCTGGCTACGCAGTTCGGACTGGACTGTTCCCATGAGGCACAGGGTCAAGACTGATTTACATATGGCTGGGTTCAAACTGGAATGGCATGGTGAGCAAAAAACGATGGATTTAGGCCCAGATCTCTGTACTGGGGTGAATATATGACATTGTTCTGCATTCTGTCCATCAACTGTTGTTTTGCATTTGTCACCCCGAGTGGGACGGGTATGCCCAGACGTGGGTCCCGTGCTCTCCATGCCACTGGAATCAAGCTATCCTGGCTGAAGAGGGTGAAACCCGAAACCGGTCCTAGGATGCTTGTTTCCAGTCCAGGGAGGACCTGGCTTGGCAGTTCGGGCTGGACTGTTCCCATGAGGCACAGGGTCAAGACTGATTTGCATATGGCTGGGTTCAAACTGGAATGGCTTGGTGAGCAAACAAACGATGGATTTAGGCCCAGATCTCTGTACTGGGGTGAATGTATGACATTGTTCTGCATTCTGTCCATCAACTGTTGTTTTTGCATTTGTCACCCCGAGTGGGACGGGTATGCCGAGACGTGGGTCCCGTGCTCTCCATGCCACTGGAATCAAGCTATCCTGGCTGAAGAGGGGTGAAACCCCGAAACCGGTCCTATGATGCTTGTTTCCAGTCCAGGGAGGACCTGGCTCGGCAGTTCGGGCTGGACTGTTCCCATGAGGCACAGGGTCAAGACTGATTTGCATATGGCTGGGTTCAAACTGGAATGGCATAGGGAGCAAAAAACGATGGATTTAGGCCCAGATCTCTGTACTGGGGTGAATGTATGACATTGTTCTGCATTCTGTCCATCAACTGTTGTTTTTGCATTTGTCACCCGAGTGGGACGGGTATGCCAAGACGTGGGTCCCGTGCTCTCCATGCCACTGGAATCAAGCTATCCTGGCTGAAGAGGGGTGAAACCCCGAAACCGGTCCTAGGATGCTTGTTTCCAGTCCAGGGAGGACCTGGCTTCGTAGTTCGGGCTGGACTGTTCCCATGAGGCACAGGGTCAAGACTGATTTGCATATGGCTGGGTTCAAACTGAAATGGCATGGTGAGCAAAAAAACAATGGATTTAGGCCCAGATCTCTGTACTGGGGTGAATGTATGACATTGTTCTGCATTCTGTCCATCAACTGTTGTTTTTGCATTTGTCACCCCGAGTGGGATGGGTATGCCCAGGCGTGGGTCCCGTGCTCTCCATGCCACTGGAATCAAGCTATCCTGGCTGAAGAGGGGTGAAACCCCGAAACCGGTCCTAGGATGCTTATTTCCAGTCCAGGGAGGACCTGGCTTGGCAGTTCGGGCTGGACTGTTCCCATGAGGCACAGGGTCAAGACTGATTTGCATATGGCTGGGTTCAAACTGGAATGGCATGGTGAGCAAAAAAACAATGGATTTAGGCCCAGATCTCTGGACTGGGGTGAATGTATGACATTGTTCTGCATTCTGTCCATCAACTGTTGTTATTGCATTTGTCACCCCGAGTGGGACGGCTATGCCCAGACGTGGGTCCCGTGCTCTCCATGCCACTGGAATCAAGCTATCCTGGCTGAAGAAGGGTGAAACCCCAAAACCGGTCCTAGGATGCTTGTTTCCAGTCCAGGGAGGACCTGGCTTGGCAGTTCGGGCTGGGCTGTTCCCATGAGGCACAGGGACAAGACTGATTTGCATATGGCTGGGTTCAAACTGGAATGGCATGGTGAGCAAAAAAACGATGGATTTAGGCCCAGATCTCTGTACTGGGGTGAATGTATGACATTGTTCTGCATTCTGTCCATCAACTGTTGTTTTTGCATTTGTCACCCCAGTGGGACGGGTATGCCCAGACGTGGGTCCCGTGCTCTCCATGCCACTGGAATCAAGCTATCCTGGCTGAAGAGGGGTGAAACCCCGAAACCGTTCCTAGGGTGCTTGTTTCCAGTCCAGGGAGGACCTGGCTTGGCAGTTCGGGCTGGACTGTTCCCATGAGGCACAGGGTCAAGACTGATTTGCATATGGCTGGGTTCAAACTGGAATGGCATGGTGAGCAAAAAAACGATGGATTTAGGCCCAGATCTCTGTACTGGGGTGAATGTATGACATTGTTCTGCATTCTGTCCATCAACTGTTGTTTTTGCATTTGTCACCTCGAGTGGGACGTGTATGCCCAGACGTGGGTCCCGTGCTCTCCATGCCACTGGAATCAAGCTATCCTGGCTGAAGAGGGGTAAAACCCCGAAACCGGTCCTAGGATGCTTGTTTCCAGTCCAGGGAGGACCTGGCTTGGCAGTTCGGGCTGGACTGTTCCCATGAGGCACAGGGTCAAGACTGATTTGCATATGGCTGGGTTCAAACTGGAATGGCATGGTGAGCAAAAAACGATGGATTTAGGCCCAGATCTCTGTACTGGGGTGAATGTATGACATTGTTCTGCATTCTGTCCATCAACTGTTGTTTTTGCATTTGTCACCCCGAGTCGGATGGGTATGCCCAGACGTGGGTCCCGTGCTCTCCATGCCACTGGAATCAAGCTATCCTGGCTGAAGAGGGGTAAAACCCCGAAACCGGTCCTAGGATGCTTGTTTCCAGTCCAGGGAGGACCTGGCTTGGCAGTTCGGGCTGGACTGTTCCCATGAGGCACAGGGTCAAGACTGATTTGCATATGGCTGGGTTCAAACTGGAATGGCATGGTGAGCAAAAACAATGGATTTAGGCCCAGATCTCTGTACTGGGGTGAATGTATGACATTGTTCTGCATTCTGTCCATCAACTGTTGTTTTTGCATTTGTCACCCCGAGTGGGATGGGTATGCCCAGACGTGGGTCCCGTGCTCTCCATGCCACTGGAATCAAGCTATCCTGGCTGAAGAGGGTGAAACCCGAAACCGGTCCTAGGATGCTTATTTCCAGTCCAGGGAGGACCTGGCTTGGCAGTTCGGGCTGGACTGTTCCCATGAGGCACAGGGTCAAGACTGATTTGCATATGGCTGGGTTCAAACTGGAATGGCATGGTGAGCAAAAAACAATGGATTTAGGCCCAGATCTCTGGACTGGGGTGAATGTATGACATTGTTCTGCATTCTGTCCATCAACTGTTGTTATTGCATTTGTCACCCCGAGTGGGACGGGTATGCCCAGACGTGGGTCCCGTGCTCTCCATGCCACTGGAATCAAGCTATCCTGGCTGAAGAGGGTGAAACCCCAAAACCGGTCCTAGGATGCTTGTTTCCAGTCCAGGGAGGACCTGGCTTGGCAGTTCGGGCTGGGCTGTTCCCATGAGGCACAGGGACAAGACTGATTTGCATATGGCTGGGTTCAAACTGGAATGGCATGGTGAGCAAAAAAACGATGGATTTAGGCCCAGATCTCTGTACTGGGGTGAATGTATGACATTGTTCTGCATTCTGTCCATCAACTGTTGTTTTTGCATTTGTCACCCGAGTGGGACGGGTATGCCCAGACGTGGGTCCCGTGCTCTCCATGCCACTGGAATCAAGCTATCCTGGCTGAAGAGGGGTGAAACCCCGAAACCGTTCCTAGGGTGCTTGTTTCCAGTCCAGGGAGGACCTGGCTTGGCAGTTCGGGCTGGACTGTTCCCATGAGGCACAGGGTCAAGACTGATTTGCATATGGCTGGGTTCAAACTGGAATGGCATGGTGAGCAAAAAAACGATGGATTTAGGCCCAGATCTCTGTACTGGGGTGAATGTATGACATTGTTCTGCATTCTGTCCATCAACTGTTGTTTTGCATTTGTCACCTCGAGTGGGACGTGTATGCCCAGACGTGGGTCCCGTGCTCTCCATGCCACTGGAATCAAGCTATCCTGGCTGAAGAGGGGTAAAACCCCGAAACCGGTCCTAGGATGCTTGTTTCCAGTCCAGGGAGGACCTGGCTTGGCAGTTCGGGCTGGACTGTTCCCATGAGGCACAGGGTCAAGACTGATTTGCATATGGCTGGGTTCAAACTGGAATGGCATGGTGAGCAAAAAACGATGGATTTAGGCCCAGATCTCTGTACTGGGGTGAATGTATGACATTGTTCTGCATTCTGTCCATCAACTGTTGTTTTTGCATTTGTCACCTCGAGTGGGACGTGTATGCCCAGACGTGGGTCCCGTGCTCTCCATGCCACTGGAATCAAGCTATCCTGGCTGAAGAGGGGTGAAACCCCGAAACCGTTCCTAGGATGCTTGTTTCCAGTCCAGGGAGGACCTGGCTTGGCAGTTCGGGCTGGACTGTTCCCATGAGGCACAGGGTCAAGACTGATTTGCATATGGCTGGGTTCAAACTGGAATGGCATGGTGAGCAAAAAACGATGGATTTAGGCCCAGATCTCTGTACTGGGGTGAATGTATGACATTGTTCTGCATTCTGTCCATCAACTGTTGTTTTGCATTTGTCACCCCGAGTCGGATGGGTATGCCCAGGCGTGGGTCCCGTGCTCTCCATGCCACTGGAATCAAGCTATCCTGGCTGAAGAGGGGTAAAACCCCGAAACCGGTCCTAGGATGCTTGTTTCCAGTCCAGGGAGGACCTGGCTTGGCAGTTCGGGCTGGACTGTTCCCATGAGGCACAGGGTCAAGACTGATTTGCATATGGCTGGGTTCAAACTGGAATGGCATGGTGAGCAAAAAACAATGGATTTAGGCCCAGATCTCTGTACTGGGGTGAATGTATGACATTGTTCTGCATTCTGTCCATCAACTGTTGTTTTTGCATTTGTCACCCCGAGTGGGATGGGTATGCCCAGACGTGGGTCCCGTGCTCTCCATGCCACTGGAATCAAGCTATCCTGGCTGAAGAGGGTGAAACCCCGAAACCGGTCCTAGGATGCTTATTTCCAGTCCAGGGAGGACCTGGCTTGGCAGTTCGGGCTGGACTGTTCCCATGAGGCACAGGGTCAAGACTGATTTGCATATGGCTGGGTTCAAACTGGAATTGCATGGTGAGCAAAAAAACAATGGATTTAGGCCCAGATCTCTGGACTGGGGTGAATGTATGACATTGTTCTGCATTCTGTCCATCAACTGTTGTTATTGCATTTGTCACCCCGAGTGGGACGGGTATGCCCAGACGTGGGTCCCGTGCTCTCCATGCCACTGGAATCAAGCTATCCTGGCTGAAGAGGGGTGAAACCCCAAAACCGGTCCTAGGATGCTTGTTTCCAGTCCAGGGAGGACCTGGCTTGGCAGTTCGGGCTGGGCTGTTCCCATGAGGCACAGGGACAAGACTGATTTGCATATGGCTGGGTTCAAACTGGAATGGCATGGTGAGCAAAAAACGATGGATTTAGGCCCAGATCTCTGTACTGGGGTGAATGTATGACATTGTTCTGCATTCTGTCCATCAACTGTTGTTTTTGCATTTGTCACCCCGAGTGGGACGGGTATGCCCAGACGTGGGTCCCGTGCTCTCCATGCCACTGGAATCAAGCTATCCTGGCTGAAGAGGGTGAAACCCCGAAACCGTTCCTAGGGTGCTTGTTTCCAGTCCAGGGAGGACCTGGCTTGGCAGTTCGGGCTGGACTGTTCCCATGAGGCACAGGGTCAAGACTGATTTGCATATGGCTGGGTTCAAACTGGAATGGCATGGTGAGCAAAAAAACGATGGATTTAGGCCCAGATCTCTGTACTGGGGTGAATGTATGACATTGTTCTGCATTCTGTCCATCAACTGTTGTTTTTGCATTTGTCACCTCGAGTGGGACGTGCATGCCCAGACGTGGGTCCCGTGCTCTCCATGCCACTGGAATCAAGCTATCCTGGCTGAAGAGGGGTGAAACCCCGAAACCGTTCCTAGGATGCTTGTTTCCAGTCCAGGGAGGACCTGGCTTGGCAGTTCGGGCTGGACTGTTCCCATGAGGCACAGGGTCAAGACTGATTTGCATATGGCTGGGTTCAAACTGGAATGGCATGGTGAGCAAAAACGATGGATTTAGGCCCAGATCTCTGTACTGGGGTGAATGTATGACATTGTTCTGCATTCTGTCCATCAACTGTTGTTTTTGCATTTGTCACCCGAGTCGGATGGGTATGCCCAGACGTGGGTCCCGTGCTCTCCATGCCACTGGAATCAAGCTATCCTGGCTGAAGAGGGGTAAAACCTCGAAACCGGTCCTAGGATGCTTGTTTCCAGTCCAGGGAGGACCTGGCTTGGCAGTTCGGGCTGGACTGTTCCCATGAGGCACAGGGTCAAGACTGATTTGCATATGGCTGGGTTCAAACTGGAATGGCATGGTGAGCAAAAAACGATGGATTTAGGCCCAGATCTCTGTACTGGGGTGAATGTATGACATTGTTCTGCATTCTGTCCATCAACTGTTGTTTTTGCATTTGTCACCCCGAGTGGGACGGGTATGCCCAGACGTGAGTCCTGTGCTCTCCATGCCACTGGAATCAAGCTATCCTGGCTGAAGATGGGTGAAACCCCGAAACCGGTCCTAGGATGCTTGTTTCCAGTCCAGGGAGGACCTGGCTTGGCAGTTCGGGCTGGACTGTTCCCATGAGGCACAGGGTCAAGACTGATTTGCATATGGCTGGGTTCAAACTGGAATGGCATGGTGAGCAAAAAACGATGGATTTAGGCCCAGATCTCTGTACTGGGGTGAATGTATGACATTGTTCTGCATTCTGTCCATCAACTGTTGTTTTTGCATTTGTCACCCCGAGTGGGACGGGTATGCCCAGACGTGGGTCCCGTGCTCTCCATGCCACTGGAATCAAGCTATCCTGGCTGAAGAGGGGTGAAACCTCGAAACCGGTCCTAGGATGCTTGTTTCCAGTCCAGGGAGGACCTGGCTTCGCAGTTCGGACTGGACTGTTCCCATGAGGCACAGGGTCAAGACTGATTTACATATGGCTGGGTTCAAACTGGAATGGCATGGTGAGCAAAAAAACGATGGATTTAGGCCCAGATCTCTGTACTGGGGTGAATATATGACATTGTTCTGCATTCTGTCCATCAACTGTTGTTTTTGCATTTGTCACCCCGAGTGGGACGGGTATGCCCAGACGTGGGTCCCGTGCTCTCCATGCCACTGGAATCAAGCTATCCTGGCTGAAGAGGGTGAAACCCGAAACCGGTCCTAGGATGCTTGTTTCCAGTCCAGGGAGGACCTGGCTTGGCAGTTCGGGCTGGACTGTTCCCATGAGGCACAGGGTCAAGACTGATTTGCATATGGCTGGGTTCAAACTGGAATGGCTTGGTGAGCAAACAAACGATGGATTTAGGCCCAGATCTCTGTACTGGGGTGAATGTATGACATTGTTCTGCATTCTGTCCATCAACTGTTGTTTTTGCATTTGTCACCCCGAGTGGGACGGGTATGCCGAGACGTGGGTCCCGTGCTCTCCATGCCACTGGAATCAAGCTATCCTGGCTGAAGAGGGGTGAAACCCGAAACCGGTCCTATGATGCTTGTTTCCAGTCCAGGGTGGACCTGGCTTGGCAGTTCGGGCTGGACTGTTCCCATGAGGCACAGGGTCAAGACTGATTTGCATATGGCTGGGTTCAAACTGGAATGGCATGGTGAGCAAAAAAACGATGGATTTAGGCCCAGATCTCTGTCACGGGGTTGAATGTATGACATTGTTCTGCATTCTGTCCATCAACTGTTGTTTTTGCATTTGTCACACCGAGTGGGACGGGTATGCCCAGACGTGGGTCCCGTGCTCTCCATGCCACTGGAATCAAGCTATCCTGGCTGAAGAGGGGTGAAACCCCGAAACCGGTCCTAGGATGCTTGTTTCCAGTCCAGGGAGGACCTGGCTTCACAGTTCGGGCTGGACTGTTCCCATGAGGCACAGGGTCAAGACTGATTTGCATATGGCTGGGTTCAAACTGAAATGGCATGGTGAGCAAAAAAACAATGGATTTAGGCCCAGATCTCTGTACTGGGGTGAATGTATGACATTGTTCTGCATTCTGTCCATCAACTGTTGTTTTTGCATTTGTCACCCCGAGTGGGATGGGTATGCCCAGACGTGGGTCCCGTGCTCTCCATGCCACTGGAATCAAGCTATCCTGGCTGAAGAGGGGTGAAACCCCGAAACCGGTCCTAGGATGCTTATTTCCAGTCCAGGGAGGACCTGGCTTGGCAGTTCGGGCTGGGCTGTTCCCATGAGGCACAGGGACAAGACTGATTTGCATATGGCTGGGTTCAAACTGGAATGGCATGGTGAGCAAAAAAACGATGGATTTAGGCCCAGATCTCTGTACTGGGGTGAATGTATGACATTGTTCTGCATTCTGTCCATCAACTGTTGTTTTTGCATTTGTCACCCCGACTGGGACGGGTATGCCCAGACGTGGGTCCCGTGCTCTCCATGCCACTGGAATCAAGCTATCCTGGCTGAAGAGGGTGAAACCCCGAAACCGTTCCTAGGGTGCTTGTTTCCAGTCCAGGGAGGACCTGGCTTGGCAGTTCGGGCTGGACTGTTCCCATGAGGCACAGGGTCAAGACTGATTTGCATATGGCTGGGTTCAAACTGGAATGGCATGGTGAGCAAAAAACGATGGATTTAGGCCCAGATCTCTGTACTGGGGTGAATGTATGACATTGTTCTGCATTCTGTCCATCAACTGTTGTTTTTGCATTTGTCACCTCGAGTGGGACGGGTATGCCCAGACGTGGGTCCCGTGCTCTCCATGCCACTGGAATCAAGCTATCCTGGCTGAAGAGGGTGAAACCCCGAAACCGTTCCTAGGATGCTTGTTTCCAGTCCAGGGAGGACCTGGCTTGGCAGTTCGGGCTGGACTGTTCCCATGAGGCACAGGGTCAAGACTGATTTGCATATGGCTGGGTTCAAACTGGAATGGCATGGTGAGCAAAAAAACGATGGATTTAGGCCCAGATCTCTGAACTGGGGTGAATGTATGACATTGTTCTGCATTCTGTCCATCAACTGTTGTTTTTGCATTTGTCACACCGAGTGGGACGGGTGTGCCCAGACGTGGGTCCCGTGCTCTCCATGCCACTGGAATCAAGCTATCCTGGCTGAAGAGGGTGAAACCCGAAACCGGTCCTAGGATGCTTGTTTCCAGTCCAGGGAGGACCTGGCTTCGCAGTTCGGGCTGGACTGTTCCCATGAGGCACAGGGTCAAGACTGATTTACATATGGCTGGGTTCAAACTGGAATGGCATGGTGAGCAAAAACGATGGATTTAGGCCCAGATCTCTGTACTGGGGTGAATGTATGACATTGTTCTGCATTCTGTCCATCAACTGTTGTTTTTGCATTTGTCACCCCGAGTCGGATGGGTATGCCCAGACGTGGGTCCCGTGCTCTCCATGCCACTGGAATCAAGCTATCCTGGCTGAAGAGGGTAAAACCCCGAAACCGGTCCTAGGATGCTTGTTTCCAGTCCAGGGAGGACCTGGCTTGGCAGTTCGGGCTGGACTGTTCCCATGAGGCACAGGGTGAAGACTGATTTGCATATGGCTGGGTTCAAACTGGAATGGCATGGTGAGCAAAAAAACGATGGATTTAGGCCCAGATCTCTGTACTGGGGTGAATGTATGACATTGTTCTGCATTCTGTCCATCAACTGTTGTTTTTGCATTTGTCACCCCGAGTGGGACGGGTATGCCCAGACGTGAGTCCTGTGCTCTCCATGCCACTGGAATCAAGCTATCCTGGCTGAAGAGGGGTGAAAACCCGAAACCGGTCCTAGGATGCTTGTTTCCAGTCCAGGGAGGACCTGGCTTGGCAGTTCGGGCTGGACTATTCCCATGAGGCACAGGGTCAAGACTGATTTGCATATGGTTGGGTTCAAACTGGAATGGCATGGTGAGCAAAAAAACGATGGATTTAGGCCCAGATCTCTGTACTGGGGTGAATGTATGACATTGTTCTGCATTCTGTCCATCAACTGTTGTTTTTGCATTAATCATAAAATACCCATCATTACCATTTGCCAATTAGATTTTAGTGTCTACATTTGTTTTAATACTTTCTTTATTTCTGTCTTTTATATTCATCTCTTTCATTCTACCATACAAACTGACTTTCATTTCTTCTAACTCCATTTCTTCCATTTTCTCTTTCTTCCCATTCTTTTGCTCTTCATTTCAACCATTGACCTTGTCTTTAATTTTCTCTTGCAACATTTATCGGTCATTATTATCATTATTATTGCTAATGCTATTGAAATCATCGGTATTACTATTTTCCCTAATGAACTACTTCCAAAGGTGAAAAACCAATTACCTAATTTAGAAAGACTTTTACTAAATCTTTCCCCATGCCCCGTCAACCTCCAGTTGGGTTAAATCATTATGAATCTTCGAAATATTCTTGATATATACCTCAATACCTTTACTTTTATCCGGGATATATGTACAGCAGTGTTGAACTTTCAACATGCCACAGACTCCACCCTCTTTGGCCAAAAGAATATCAAGGGAAAGTCTATTTTGTAAAACCATAGATCTGATTGCAACCATTTCAGTATTGATCATTAAGAATCCTCCAGCAGTATCAGTTGATAATCGGTCAACTACAGTGGACAGCAAACGTATTTTATGAGAGTTTAATGTGACTCCAACTGATGGTATCAATGCACCAAATATATCACCTACTATTTCGGTAAAACTTGCTCTTCTATTTCTTGTTAGTCCTTTGCTTACATCACTCAGTTCGTTGTTCTTAGTAATGTGATATACCTTTGGGAATACAATGGCAATGTAACAACTGCCATACCATCTTGCAGGTAACATGTAATAGGCATTTTTCCCGCACACATAATAAATTCCTGGAAATACAGGATCAGTTCCTCCTTTTAGTCCCCATCCGCCCATTATTAGGAAGGTATGTTCACATTCACTAGTACCAATGAATATACTATTGTACTCAGTTCTCAATCTATGAAGACAGAATTTCCCCATTTTTGCCAAGTCCAGGGACATTGCAGCATGAGCCTCGCCTTTCTTGTATTCTCCTTCGAAAGCAGCCCATGGAGCTATATGGGACTTTTGCTCTACCACTTTCTTTTGAGAATCCTGCCTTCTTTCTTCCACTAAATTCAAAAAATCATTTTCTTCATCTCGCAAAAGGCATGTTAAATTATTTAGGTGTGAGTATGTTATGTCTATGGGGTTCGTTGTTAGAAAGAATTCCCCCATAAACTCTGCATTTCTAGCACTAAGTACTGGATTCATATTTCTTCTAATGGGAATTTCAGAAAAGACCAAATCCATGTTGCTATAAAAATATTGCAACTTACCAGTAACATAAAACAAACTAGTTACAACACTACAAGACACACCATAAGTTAATGGAAGGTGGTGATAGGTTACACCTTCCGAGACAGAAGTAGGAAGTTTCATGCAAACATAACAATCACTCACATCCATCGTTTCTACATAGTGATAGAGGAGTTTAGTGTATACATTTAATGACGAATCACTATTTGATTTATCATGATAATACATGCTTTTATCCACTTGTGTTAATTCTGTAACAGTAGCTTTTTAGTAACCACACTTACTTTCTCACTTACATTTGTGTTATTCTTATTATTTGTTATTATTAGAACAGGTATTACAAAAGTTAACAACAACCACATGTTAGAAATGGAGGTCTCTAGTTGGCAAGGGCTTGCACCTTTGTCCAAGTAGGGACCCTTCTTCCTAGTCAGGATAAGGGAGTTACACTCCTAAAATAACCCCTGCTCACCCCCCTTGGTAGCTTGGCACGAGCAGTCAGGCTTATCTTAGAGGCAGTGTGTAAAGCATTTGCACATAACCAACAGTAATACAGTGTAAGCACTACAAAAGGACACCACACCAGTTTAGAAAAATATCCAATATTTTTATATGCTTAAAACAAGACCAATACGATAAAAATCCACAGTACAGTACTTTAAAAATCTTCAGTTATCACAGTGTCCTTAAAAACAGTTCCTTGATGTCGATAGCTCCGTCCGGGGCTATCACGGCGTCGTGAACAAACAAATCCAAACAGTTCTGGCTGACCGCGGCGTCGCGGGTCAGCTACGGTGTCGGGAAGACCCGCAAACAATACCTTTCAGAAATGCAGGGCGTCGATGACCTCGCGGTGAGCTTCCGAAAACACGGCGTCCGCAGGCCTCGGTTCCGGAGGTCAGTGCAGGCGTCATCGGGGCCCTCGAAGTCACACCCGTTGCAGATCGATCTCCTCTCTGTTGAAGTCAGGAGCGCTGACGTCGGCAGGCGTCGAGTGCTGCAGTGCGAAGTGCAGCGGTGCGGCGTGCTGTGCCCTCAGGTCGCGGTACGAGCAGCGGCGTCAGATGGCGTCGTCGGTGAGACCAGGGTCGCGGTGTGAGATGAAGGCGGTGCTCGTCGTGGTGCTGGCAGGTCACGGTGCAGCAGCGGCGTCGTCGTTGCTGAAGCGCTGTCGTCGAACTGGAGTCGATGGCACCGGCAGGCCAAGGCTGCGGTGCGGGATGAGGGCGGTGCGTCGTGTAACTCTACGAGCGGTGCCCTCGAACCACGGTGCAAGCAGCGGCGTCGAGTCCGGCATGGAGCGGCGTCGTCGGAGATACCAAGGCGTCGTCGTGAAGCGAGGCGGTGCGGAATGCAGTGCCCACAGGTCGCTGTGCGAGCAGCGGCTCGGTGGAGGCGTCAGCAGGCGTCGTCGGTGAGACCAGGGTCGCGGTGCGGCGTTGCGGCGGTGCCCTCTGCGGTGCCTTCACGACACGGAGTCGGCAGCGGCGTCGTAGACGGCGTCAGGCTTGAAGTCTTTGCTGTTCCTGAGACTTCTTGAACAGGGGGCAAGCTCTACCTCAAGCCCTTGGAGAAACTCACAAAGTAGAATGCAGAAAGTTCAGTCCAGTCCTTTCACTGCTCAAGACAGAAGCAGCCACTGCAGGCCAACACAGCAAAGCACACAGCAAAGTGGTAGTTCCTCCTCACAGCTTCTCCAGCTCTTCTTCTTGGCAGTCTTCTTGGTCCAAAAGAGTTCTAGAGTTCTGGGGTTTGGGTCCCCCTTTTTATCGTCAATTTCTCTTTGTTCTCTGAAGGCAGAGAGGCCTTTGCCTAGTCCAAACCAGTTCTGGTCAGTCCTGGAGCACTTTGTTGACAAGACTCCTTCTTTCCTTTTGCAGTGTAGGCCAGGGACATCAGACACACCACAGGAGGTGGAGCCAGCATTGTGGAGGGAAGGCATAGCCCTATTCAGGTCCCAGGTGCATCTCCTCCCACCCATCTACATGTAGATCTTGCTATTCAGCCCTGTGCTGACTCACCCTGCCTCCTGGAATCCCCCAGCCCCTGTCACTCACACTCCAGACAAGGAATACACAACCTAGCAGAGGCAGGCTTGGATGGTTAGACTAGAAAATACCTACTTTCTAAAAGTGGTATTTTCAAACACAGAATGTTAAAACCAACTTCACTAAAAGATGCATTTTATCATTCTGAGTTCAGGCATACTAAACTCGACTTTCTACCATGTTCCCTGGGTCAGTTAGGATCATAGGATGTAATAATCAAAACTGCCCATTCTGGCCTATGGGGAACAGGTAGCCTTGCAATAGTGAAAAACGAAGTAGGCTGTATTTCACTATCAGGACATGCCACACACACCAGGGCATGTCCTACCTTTCATATACAATGCACCCTACCCACAGGGGTACCTTGGGCCTACCTTAGGGGTGACTAACATGTAGAAAAGGGAAGGTTTAGGGACTGGCAAGTGTGTGCACTTGCCAAGTTGACATGGCAGCCCCAGGCTGCACACAGGCTCTGCAATGGCAGGCCAGAGTTACACTTTACGGGCTGTTTGCGTGGGTGGCACAATCCAGTGCTGCAGCCCACCCACAGCATTTGATTTATAGGCCCTGGCACTCGCAGTGCACTTTACTTGGGACTGACACATAAATCAAATAGGCCAATTATGGAAACACCATTCCATAACACATTTTCTACAGGAGCACTTGCACTTTCCCACTGGACAGCAGTGAGGAAAGTGCGCGGAATCATCACACCAGCAAAACAGAGTCAAAACCAGGAGGTCAGAAAGCAAAAAGTCAGGGGAAACACGCCAAAAGATGCCAAGTCTAACACATGTCCCCTCCAGCTGAAAGTAGGGAGAACTACCCAACCTCCCGGGAGTTCTCTTCACTAAGGCGGAAGAACCTGGACAGACCATCTGCGTTGGCGTGTTCTGTGCCAGGGCGGTGTTCCACCGTAAAGTCCATTCCCTGTAGGGAGATGGACCACCTCAGCAGTTTTGGATTCTCACCCCTCATTTGCATCAACCATCTGAGGGGCCTGTGGTCTGTCTGAACCCGGAAGTGAGTCCCAAACAGGTATGGTCTCAGCTTCTTCAGTGCCCAGACCACAGCAAAAGCTTCCCTTTCTATGGCACTCCACCTCTGTTCCCTGGAGAGTAGTCTCCTGCTAAGGAAGACTACAGGTTGATCCAGGCCCTCTTCGTTCAGTTGTGAGAGCACTGCTCCCACACCATGCTCTGAAACGTCCGTCTGCACGACGAATTCTTTGGAGAAGTCAGGTGCCTTGAGCACAGGCGCCGTGCACATGGCTGCCTTCAGGGCATCAAAAGCTTTCTGGCAGACTCAGTCCAGATCACCTTCCTGGGCTGCTTCTTTGAAGTCAGCTCTGTTAAGGGGCCAACGATGGTGCCATAGCCCTTAACAAATCTCCTATAGTAGCCGGTGAGACCTAAGAAGGCTCTCACCTCTGTCTGGGTCTTGGGGGGCTCCCAAGCCAGAATGGTGTCAATCTTGGGTTGTAGGGGCGCCACCTGGCCGCTTCCTACCTGGTGTCCCAAGTACACCACAGAACCCTGCCCGATCTGGCACTTACTGGCCTTGATCGTGAGGCCTGCACCTTGCAGAGCCCTCAACACTTTCTCAAGGTGCTGTAAATGTTCTTCCCAGCTGGAACTGAACACAGCAATGTCATCCAGGTAGGCGGCACTGAAATCCTCCAGTCCAGCCAACACCTGATTGACCAACCTCTGAAAGGTGGCAGGGGCATTCTTCAACCCAAAGGGCATCACCCGAAATTGGTAATTGTTGGGAACATGATGCGTGCAGACACGAGCGTGACATTCTGTGTGTCACGGCTCGTGGCTGCCTCGCGTCACCTGGAGAATGTATTGTTTTGAATATGTGAGAAGGTTAAGGGGTGGAGGTTAACGGGGAGTTGGTCATTCTTTGTATACACTTCCTACCTATGAGACGGGTGAAGGAATAAACCCGCGTCAAGAGAACTTCGTCTTTGTCTCTTCTTTTTATGCTGTATGCTGTACTGCTGGACTTCGTACAGTAATGACCTTCTGGGGTTGAGAATGCTGACCTCTCCTTGGCCCCATCGGTTAAGGCAATCTGCCAGTACCCAGACGTCAAATCAAACGTGCTGAGGAACCGGGCAGCTCCCAACCGATCAATGAGCTCATCAGCTCTGGGGATGGGGTGCGCGTCAGTCCTGGTGACGGCATTGAGCCCACGGTAGTCCACACAAAACCGGAGTTCTGGAGTGGCACCGGGTGCAGCAGCCTTTGGGACCAAGACCACTGGGCTGGCCCAAGGACTGTTGGAGTGGCTCAATCACCCCTAACGCCAACATCTTAGAGACCTCCTCCTTGATGCTGGCCCTGACCCGGTCAGTCAACCTGTAAAGTTTGTGCTTCACAGGAGGGCTGTCACCAGTGTCCACGTCATGGGTACACCAGTGAGTAACACCGGGGGTCAGAGAGAACAGTGGGGCGAACTGTCCCAACAACTGGCGACAGTCCCCCTGCTGCTCTTGAGTCAGTGTAGGGGAGAGGATCACACCCTCCACTGACCCATCAGGCTCCTTGGTAGACAGGAGGTCAGGGAGAGGCTCACTCTCCTCTTCCACCCCATCATCTGTCGCCAAGAGCATACTCACTTCGGACCTCTTGAAGTGAGGCTTGAGGCGGTTCACGTGAAGGACCCTCAAAGGGTTCCTTGGAGTCTGCAAATCCACCAGGTAGGTGACGTTACTTTTGCGCTCCACCACCTCATATGGCCCAGTCCACTTGTCCTGCAAGGCACAAGGTTCCACTGGGGCCATGACCCACACTTTTTGCCCAGGTTGAAATTCGACCAGAGTGGCATTCTGGTCATACCACCTCTTCATTTCTTCCTGGCTTGCTTCTAGGTTCGCCTGAGCGAGTTTCCTGAAGCGGGCAGTTTGGTTTCTAAAGGCCAGCATGTAACTAAACACATCCTGGGGAGTTTTCCTGGGAGCTGCCTCCCAGCCTTCCTTTACCAAACTCAGAGGTCCTCTGACAGGGTGGCCATACAGGAGCTCAAAGGGGCTGTACCCAAGAGACTTCTGAGGCACCTCCCTGTATGCAAAGAGTAGGCATGGCAAGAGGACGTCCCACTTACGCCTCATGGGTTCTGTTAGACCCTTGATCATGCCTTTCAAGGTCTGGTTGAATCTCTCCACCAGACCGTTTCCTTGTGGGTGGTAAGGAGTGGTGAACTTGTAGGTTACACCACACTCCTTCCACAGGGATGTCATATACTTGGATATGAAATTGGTCCCCCTGTCAGAAACCACCTCTCTGGGGAAGCCCACACGGGAAAAGATCCCCATTAACGCCCGGCCCACCACTGGCGCCGTCGTTGTCCTGAGAGGGATTGCCTCCGGGTACCGGGTGGCATGGTCCACCAAGACCAGGATGTACCTGTTGCCCATGGCTGTCTTGGGATCCAGTGGCCCCACAATATCCATCCCCACCCTTTCAAAGGGTGTTCCAACAACAGGAAAAGGTTGGAGAGGAGCTTTGACCTTCCTCCCACTCTTACCACTTGCCTGGCAAGTTTGGCAAGACCTACAGTGTGCATCTGACTGCCTTCGCATTTGGGGCCACAAGAAGTGGGTGACAAGCCTGTCAAAGGTCTTGTCCTGCCCCAAATGTCCTGCCAAAGGCACGTCATGAGCCAGACCCAGTAGGAAGGTCCTGAAGCGCTGGGGTACCACCAGCACACGGGCTGACCCAGGCTCAGCAACCTTAGGCTCACTGTATAGGAGACCATTCTCCCAGTAGATCAGATGTGACCCGGACTGATTACCAGCTGCCTGGTCTGCAGCCTGCCGCCGCAGACCCTCCAGAGTAGGGCACTCGTTCTGCTCCCTGCAGAACTCCTCCCTGGTGGGACCCCCTTCTTGCTGCCAATGGGTCAGCTCAGAGATGTCTCCCAGTTCGGCTACCTGCTCCCCTGTAGGCACCGGGGCGTCCCCCTCGAGGTCCGCCTCCTCCCGGTCCGTGGGAACTTTGTGGGCCGGTTTCCCGCGCCCCTGCCTTTCCTCTTGGCAGGGACTTGGGCCATTGTTCCAGGCTCCAAGTCCTCTTGATCACCCTTTCTGGCTGCCATCGACCGAGTAGACACGCATGCCCACTCTGGCAACCCAAGCATCTCCAAGTGAGACCTGAGCTCAACATCCTTCCATAAGGACTGCTCCAGGTCGTTACCTAGCAGACAATCTACAGGCATGGTAGGGCTCACAACCACCCTCAAGGGACCTGAGACCCCCCATTCAAAGGGAACCTGCGCCACCATACACTGGCGCTCAGAGTTGTCTACAGCAACTACTTGGTGGAATGCCCCTGGGACTACCTGCTTCTCAGAGACCAGGTGACACCGGACTGAGGTCACACTGGCTCCAGTATCTCTGAGAGCCTCTACCCTGTTCCCATTGATGGTCACCCAGGTGCTATATTTCTTTGTGTTAGGGGGCACCTGGTTTCCTGGGACCATCTCACTGTCCCCTAGTGAGACGAGGGTCATTTCTGCGGGATCCCCACCCTCCTGTGGGCACCCCTCCTCCCCAAGCGCTACACTAGCCAATACCTTGGTCTGTCCACCGGTGGGTGGCTGTGTCCCCTTTGGGCACTTGGGGTCCCCCTTCAAGTGACCCACCTGGTCACATGCATAACACTTGCGGGGGCCGGTCTCAACAGGCTTCCCTGTAGGGACCCCTTTCTTCTTATCACCTGGGGGATGGGAACCTTTACCCTGGGTACTAGTTTGGGGCCCTTTAGAGAACTCCTGTGTTTTACCCTTGTCCCCCCACTTTTCTGCTGGGGACCCTGCCCACCTTTGGCTGAGTCTCCCCCAAACGCTTTCTTGTGGACCCTGGTACTCACCCAGCGGTCCGCCTCCATAGCAAGCTTCCTGGGGTCAGTTAGCTTACTATCAACTAGGTGCTGGCGCAGATCTGCAAAACATAGACTAGACAAGTGCTCCCATGCAATCAAATTGTAGAGCCCCTGAAAATCTGTTACATTACTGCCCTTCACCCAACCATCCAGCGACCTACAGAACATATCCACACATTCCAACCAAGTGTTGGCCTCAGACTTTTTACTGGACCTAAACTGATCCCTGTACTTCTCAGGAGTGAGCCCATACCTAGTGAGGAGAGCGTCTTTCATGTCAGCATAGGTGAGGTCCTGCCCCTTACCCAAAGCTATCAGGGTATCCCTAGCTTCTTCTGGAAAGAGAGGCCACAAACCTGCCCCCCAGTTCCTTTCAGGGACCCCATTCATATGAATAGACGACTCGTACCCTTGAAACCACCTTTGTATGTCATCACCCTTTTTGTACTCTTTACCTACGTTCTTGGGGATGTGTACAATCCTGTCTGTGTGTGCTGAAGCGTTGCTGCCACCATCTGAGCCGGTTCTACTCTTTAGCTCCAGCTCCTTGATAATTCTCTCATGATCTAACATCATTTTCCTTTCCTCCATGGCTATTCTCTTGTCTTCCCTCTCACTTTCTATTCTGAGTTTCTCTAATTCAAACTTCCTTGCTTCCCGCCTGTCCTCCAGCTCCTCTGGGGACAAGCTACTGCTGCCTGGCCTGGAGGGTTCCCCCTCCCAAAAGCACATCCACCCTATGAACAGGCTCCTCCACCTCTCCATTGAGATCACCAGATTGCCCACTGGCATGTCTGGCTGCTACCCAGGCCCTCAGCGCCTTTTGTAGCTCATCCTTCCTGGTGAGGCCTCTGACCTGGACTTTCAGGTTCTTGCAAATCGATTTTAACTCCTTGACATTGTAGGCTTCCAATCGATCCTCCTCAAAGGCAATTTCTACTGATGTATTTGATGATACTATAGATTCAGGCATGTTGAAGTAGCAAGTTCAAACTGGCAAGATCAAAAATAGGCCAAAAAAGAAAAAGAACCTGTATGTGGTACGTAATGGTCTGCGATATGGTAGTAGTGCACACCAATCACTGTAAGTCAAGTGCAAACACAAGTCCTATCCTCACCGCTGACAACCAATGTTAGAAATGGGGGTCTCTAGTTGGCAAGGGCTTGCACCTTTGTCCAAGTAGGGACCCTTCTTCCTAGTCAGGATAAGGGAGTTACACTCCGAAAATAACCCCTGCTCACCCCCTTGGTAGCTTGGCACGAGCAGTCAGGCTTATCTTAGAGGCAGTGTGTAAAGCATTTGCACATAACCAACAGTAATACAGTGTAAGCACTACAAAAGGACACCACACCAGTTTAGAAAAATATCCAATATTTTTATATACTTAAAACAAGACCAATACGATAAAAATCCACAGTACAGTACTTTAAAAATCTTCAGTTATCACAGTATCCTTAAAAACAGTTCCTTGATGTCGATAGCTCCGTCCGGGGCTATCACGGCGTCGTGAACAAACAAATCCAAACAGTTCTGGCTGACCGCGGCGTCGCGGGTCAGCTACGGTGTCGGGAAGACCCGCAAACAGTACCTTTCAGAAATGCAGGGCGTCGATGACCTCGCGGTGAGCTTCCGAAAACACGGCGTCCGCAGGCGTCGGTTCCGGAGGTCGGTGCAGGCGTCGTCGGGGCCCTCGAAGTCACACGCGTTGCAGATCGATCTCCTCTCTGTTGAAGTCAGGAGCGCTGGCGTCGGCAGGCGTCGGGTGCTGCGGTGCGAAGTGCAGCGGTGCGGCGTGCGGTGCCCTCAGGTCGCGGTGCGAGCAGCGGCTCGGTGGCGGCGTCAGATGGCGTCGTCGGTGAGACCAGGGTCGCGGTGTGAGATGAAGGCGGTGCTCGTCACGGTGCTGGCAGGTCACGGTGCAGCAGCGGCGTCGTCGTTGCTGAAGCGCTGTCGTCGGCTGACGAACTGGAGTCGATGGCACCGGCGTCGGTAGGCCAAGGCTGCGGTGCGGGATGAGGGCGGTGCGTCGTGTAACTGTACGAGCGGTGCCCTCGAACCACGGTGCAAGCAGCGGCGTCGAGTCCGGCGTGGAGCGGCGTCGTCGGGGATACCAAGGCGTCGTCGTGAAGCGAGGCGGTGCGGAGTGCGGTGCCCACAGGTCGCGTGCGAGCAGCGGCTCGGTGGCGGCGTCAGCAGGCGTCGTCGGTGAGACCAGGGTCGCGGTGCGGCGTTGCGGCGGTGCCCTCTGCGGTGCCTTCAGGACACGGAGTCGGCAGCGGCGTCGTAGACGGCGTCGGGCTTGAAGTCTTTGCTGTTCCTGAGACTTCTTGAACAGGGGGCAAGCTCTACCTCAAGCCCTTGGAGAAACTCACAAAGTAGATTGCAGAAAGTTCAGTCCAGTCCTTTCACTGCCCAAGACAGAAGCAGCCACTGCAGGCCAACACAGCAAAGCACACAGCAAAGTGGTAGTTCCTCCTCACAGCTTCTCCAGCTCTTCTTCTTGGCAGTCTTCTTGGTCCAAAAGAGTTCTAAAGTTCTGGGGTTTGGGTCCCCCTTTTTATCCTCAATTTCTCTTTGTTCTCTGAAGGCAGAGAGGCCTTTGCCTAGTCCAAACCAGTTCTGGTCAGTCCTGGAGCACTTTGTTGACAAGACTCCTTCTTTCCTTTTGCAGTGTAGGCCAGGGACATCAGACACACCACAGGAGGTGGAGCCAGCATTGTGGAGGGAAGGCACAGCCCTATTCAGGTCCCAGGTGCAACTCCTCCCACCCATCTACATGTAGATCTTGCTATTCAGCCCTGTGCTGACTCACCCTGTCTCCTGGAATCCCCCAGCCCCTGTCACTCACACTCCAGACAAGGAATACACAACCTAGCAGAGGCAGGCTTGGATGGTTAGACAAGAAAATACCTACTTTCTAAAAGTGGTATTTTCAAACACAGAATGTTAAAACCAACTTCACTAAAAGATGCATTTTATCATTCTGAGTTCAGGCATACTAAACTCGAATTTCTACCATGTTCCCTGGGTCAGTTAGGATCATAGGATGTAATAATCAAAACTGCCCATTCTGGCCTATGGGGAACAGGTAGCCTTGCAATAGTGAAAAACGAAGTAGGCTGTATTTCACTATCAGGACATGCCACACACACCAGGGCATGTCCTACCTTTCACATACAATGCACCCTGCCCACAGGGGTACCTTGGGCCTACCTTAGGGGTGACTAACATGTAGAAAAGGGAAGGTTTAGGGACTGGCAAGTGTGTGCACTTGCCAAGTCGACATGGCAGCCCCAGGCTGCACACAGGCTCTGCAATGGCAGGCCAGAGTTACACTTTACGGGCTGTTTGCGTGGGTGGCACAATCCAGTGCTGCAGCCCACCAACAGCATTTGATTTATAGGCCCTGGCACTCGCAGTGCACTTTACTAGGGACTGACACATAAATCAAATAGGCCAATCATGGAATCACCAACCCATAACACATTTTCTACAGGAGCACTTGCACTTTCCCACTGGACAGAAGTGAGGAAAGTGCGCAGAATCATCACACCAGCAAAAACAGAGTCAAAACCAGGAGGTCAGAAAGCAAAAAGTCAGGGGAAACACGCCAAAAGATGCCAAGTCTAACACATGTCCCCTCCAGCTGAAAGTAGGGAGAACTACCCAACCTCCCGGGAGTTCTCTTCACTAAGGCGGAAGAACCTGGACAGACCATCTGCGTTGGCGTGTTCTGTGCCAGGGCGGTGTTCCACCGTAAAGTCCATTCCCTGTAGGGAGATGGACCACCTCAGCAGTTTTGGATTCTCACCCCTCATTTGCATCAACCATCTGAGGGGCCTGTGGTCTGTCTGAACCCGGAAGTGAGTCCCAAACAGGTATGGTCTCAGCTTCTTCAGTGCCCAGACCACAGCAAAAGCTTCCCTTTCTATGGCACTCCACCTCTGTTCCCTGGGGAGTAGTCTCCTGCTAAGGAAGACTACAGGCTGATCCAGGCCCTCTTCGTTCAGTTGTGAGAGTACCGCTCCCACACCATGCTCTGAAGCGTCAGTCTGCACGACGAATTCTTTGGAGAAGTCAGGTGCCTTGAGCACGGGCGCCGTGCACATGGCTGCCTTCAGGGCATCAAAAGCTTTCTGGCAGGACTCAGTCCAGATCACCTTCCTGGGCTGCTTCTTCGAAGTCAGCTCTGTTAAGGGGGCAACGATGGTGCCATAGCCCTTAACAAATCTCCTATAGTAGCCGGTGAGACCTAAGAAGGCTCTCACCTCTGTCTGGGTCTTGGGGGGCTCCCAAGCCAGAATGGTGTCAATCTTGGGTTGTAGGGGCGCCACCTGGCCGCTTCCTACCTGGTGTCCCAAGTACACCACAGAACCCTGCCCGATCTGGCACTTACTGGCCTTGATCGTGAGGCCTGCACCTTGCAGAGCCCTCAACACTTTCTCAAGGTGCTGTAAATGTTCTTCCCAGCTGGAACTGAACACAGCAATGTCATCCAGGTAGGCGGCACTGAAATCCTCCAGTCCAGCCAACACCTGATTGACCAACCTCTGAAAGGTGGCAGGGGCATTCTTCAACCCAAAGGGCATCACCCGAAATTGGTAATGACCTTCTGGGGTTGAGAATGCTGACCTCTCCTTGGCCCCATCGGTTAAGGCAATCTGCCAGTACCCAGACGTTAAATCAAACGTGCTGAGGAACCGGGCAGCTCCCAACCGATCAATGAGCTCATCAGCTCTGGGGATGGGGTGCGCGTCAGTCCTGGTGACGGCATTGAGCCCACGGTAGTCCACACAAAACCGGAGTTCTGGAGTGGCACCGGGTGCAGCAGCCTTTGGGACCAAGACCACTGGGCTGGCCCAAGGACTGTTGGAGGGCTCAATCACCCCTAACGCCAACATCTTAGAGACCTCCTCCTTGATGCTGGCCCTGACCCGGTCAGTCAACCTGTAAATTTTGTGCTTCACAGGAGGGCTGTCACCAGTGTCCACGTCATGGGTACACCAGTGAGTAACACCGGGGGTCAGAGAGAACAGTGGGGCGAACTGTCCCAACAACTGGTGACAGTCCCCCTGCTGCTCTTGAGTCAGTGTAGGGGAGAGGATCACACCCTCCACTGACCCATCATGCTCCTTGGTAGACAGGAGGTCAGGGAGAGGCTCACTCTCCTCTTCCACCCCATCATCTGTCGCCAAGAGCATACTCACTTCGGACCTCTCGAAGTGGGGCTTGAGGCGGTTCACGTGAAGGACCCTCAAAGGGTTCCTTGGAGTCTGCAAATCCACCAGGTAGGTGACGTTACTTTTGCGCTCCACCACCTCATATGGCCCAGTCCACTTGTCCTGCAAGGCACAAGGTTCCACTGGGGCCATGACCCACACTTTTTGCCCAGGTTGAAATTCGACCAGAGTGGCATTCTGGTCATACCACCTCTTCATTTCTTCCTGGCTTGCTTCTAGGTTCGCCTGAGCGAGTTTCCTGAAGCGGGCAGTTTGGTTTCTAAAGGCCAGCATGTAACTAAACACATCCTGGGGAGTTTTCCTGGGAGCTGCCTCCCAGCCTTCCTTTACCAAACTCAGAGGTCCTCTGACAGGGTGGCCATACAGGAGCTCAAAGGGGCTGTACCCAAGAGACTTCTGAGGCACCTCCCTGTATGCAAAGAGTAGGCATGGCAAGAGGACGTCCCACTTACGCCTCATGGGTTCTGTTAGACCCTTGATCATGCCTTTCAAGGTCTGGTTGAATCTCTCCACCAGACCGTTTCCTTGTGGGTGGTAAGGAGTGGTGAACTTGTAGGTTACACCACACTCCTTCCACAGGGATGTCATATACTTGGATATGAAATTGGTCCCCCTGTCAGAAACCACCTCTCTGGGGAAGCCCACACGGGAAAAGATCCCCATTAACGCCCGGCCCACCACTGGCGCCGTCGTTGTCCTGAGAGGGATTGCCTCCGGGTACCGGGTGGCATGGTCCACCAAGACCAGGATGTACCTGTTGCCCATGGCTGTCTTGGGATCCAGTGGCCCCACAATATCCATCCCTACCCTTTCAAAGGGTGTTCCAACAACAGGAAAAGGTTGGAGAGGAGCTTTGACCTTCCTCCCACTCTTACCACTTGCCTGGCAAGTTTGGCAAGACCTACAGTGTGCATCTGACTGCCTTCGCATTTGGGGCCAAAAGAAGTGGGTGACAAGCCTGTCAAAGGTCTTGTCCTGCCCCAAATGTCCTGCCAAAGGCACGTCATGAGCCAGACCCAGTAGGAAGGTCCTGAAGCGCTGGGGTACCACCAGCACACGGGCTGACCCAGGCTCAGCAACCTTAGGCTCACTGTATAGGAGACCATTCTCCCAGTAGATCAGATGTGACCCGGACTGATTACCAGCTGCCTGGTCTGCAGCCTGCCGCCGCAGACCCTCCAGAGTAGGGCACTCGTTCTGCTCCCTGCAGAACTCCTCCCTGGTGGGACCCCCTTCTTGCTGCCAATGGGTCAGCTCAGAGATGTCTCCCAGTTCGGCTACCTGCTCCCCTGTAGGCACCGGGGCGTCCCCTCGAGGTCCGCCTCCTCCCGGTCCGTGGGAACTTCGGGGGCCGGTTTCCCGCGCCCCTGCCCTTCCTCTTGGCAGGGACTTGGGCCATTGTTCCAGGCTCCAAGTCCTCTTGATCACCCTTTCTGGCTGCCATCGACCGAGTAGACACGCATGCCCACTCTGGCAACCCAAGCATCTCCAAGTGAGACCTGAGCTCAACATCCTTCCATAAGGACTGCTCCAGGTCGTTACCTAGCAGACAATCTACAGGCATGGTAGGGCTCACAACCACCCTCAAGGGACCTGAGACCCCCCCCATTCAAAGGGAACCTGCGCCACCATACACTGGCGCTCAGAGTTGTCTACAGCAACTACTTGGTGGAATGCCCCTGGGACTACCTGCTTCTCAGAGACCAGGTGACACCGGACTGAGGTCACACTGGCTCCAGTATCTCTGAGAGCCTCTACCCTGTTCCCATTGACGGTCACCCAGGTGCTATATTTCTTTGTGTTAGGGGGCACCTGGTTTCCTGGGACCATCTCACTGTCCCCTAGTGAGACGAGGGTCATTTCTGCGGGATCCCCACCCTCCTGTGGGCACTCCTCCTCCCCAAGCGCTACACTAGCCAATACCTTGGTCTGTCCACCGGTGGGTGGCTGTGTCCCCTTTGGGCACTTGGGGTCCCCCTTCAAGTGACCCACCTGGTCACATGCATAACACTTGCGGGGGCCGGTCTCAACAGGCTTCCCTGTAGGGACCCCTTTCTTCTTATCACCTGGGGGATGGGAACCTTTACCCTGGGTACTAGTTTGGGGCCCTTTAGAGAACTCCTGTGTTTTACCCTTGTCCCCCCACTTTTCTGCTGGGGACCCTGCCCACCTTTGGCTGAGTCTCCCCCAAACGCTTTCTTGTGGACCCTGGTACTCACCCAGCGGTCCGCCTCCATAGCAAGCTTCCTGGGGTCAGTTAGCTTACTATCAACTAGGTGCTGGCGCAGATCTGCAAAACATAGACTAGACAAGTGCTCCCATGCAATCAAATTGTAGAGCCCCTGAAAATCTGTTACATTACTGCCCTTCACCCAACCATCCAGCGACCTACAGAACATATCCACACATTCCAACCAAGTGTTGGCCTCAGACTTTTTACTGGACCTAAACTGATCCCTGTACTTCTCAGGAGTGAGCCCATACCTAGTGAGGAGAGCGTCTTTCATGTCAGCATAGGTGAGGTCCTGCCCCTTACCCAAAGCTATCAGGGTATCCCTAGCTTCTTCTGGAAAGAGAGGCCACAAACCTGCCCCCCAGTTCCTTTCAGGGACCCCATTCATATGAATAGACGACTCGTACCCTTGAAACCACCTTTGTATGTCATCACCCTTTTTGTACTCTTTACCTACGTTCTTGGGGATGTGTACAATCCTGTCTGTGTGTGCTGAAGCGTTGCTGCCACCATCTGAGCCGGTTCTACTCTTTAGCTCCAGCTCCTTGATAATTCTCTCATGATCTAACATCATTTTCCTTTCCTCCATGGCTATTCTCTTGTCTTCCCTCTCACTTTCTATTCTGAGTTTCTCTAATTCAAACTTCCTTGCTTCCCGCCTGTCCTCCAGCTCCTCTGGGGACAAGCTACTGCTGCCTGGCCTGGGGGGTTCCCCCCCTCCCAAAAGCACATCCACCCTATGAACAGGCTCCTCCACCTCTCCATTGAGATCACCAGATTGCCCACTGGCATGTCTGGCTGCTACCCAGGCCCTCAGCGCCTTTTGTAGCTCATCCTTCCTGGTGAGGCCTCTGACCTGGACTTTCAGGTTCTTGCAAATCGATTTTAACTCCTTGACATTGTAGGCTTCCAATCGATCCTCCTCAAAGGCAATTTCTACTGATGCATTTGATGATACTATAGATTCAGGCATGTTGAAGTAGCAAGTTCAAACTGGCAAGATCAAAAATAGGCCAAAAAGAAAAAGAACCTGTACGTGGTACGTAATGGTCTGCGATATGGTAGTAGTGCACACCAATCACTGTAAGTCAAGTGCAAACACAAGTCCTATCCTCACCGCTGACAACCAATGTTAGAAATGGGGGTCTCTAGTTGGCAAGGGCTTGCACCTTTGTCCAAGTAGGGACCCTTCTTCCTAGTCAGGATAAGGGAGTTACACTCCTAAAATAACCCCTGCTCACCCCCTTGGTAGCTTGGCACGAGCAGTCAGGCTTATCTTAGAGGCAGTGTGTAAAGCATTTGCACATAACCAACAGTAATACAGTGTAAGCACTACAAAAGGACACCACACCAGTTTAGAAAAATATCCAATATTTTTATATACTTAAAACAAGACCAATACGATAAAAATCCACAGTACAGTACTTTAAAAATCTTCAGTTATCACAGTATCCTTAAAAACAGTTCCTTGATGTCGATAGCTCCGTCCGGGGCTATCACGGCGTCGTGAACAAACAAATCCAAACAGTTCTGGCTGACCGCGGCGTCGCGGGTCAGCTACGGTGTCGGGAAGACCCGCAAACAGTACCTTTCAGAAATGCAGGGCGTCGATGACCTCGCGGTGAGCTTCCGAAACCACGGCGTCCGCAGGCGTCGGTTCCGGAGGTCGGTGCAGGCGCCGTCGGGGCCCTCGAAGTCACACGCGTTGCAGATCGATCTCCTCTCTGTTGAAGTCAGGAGCGCTGGCGTCGGCAGGCGTCGGGTGCTGCGGTGCGAAGTGCAGCGGTGCGGCGTGCGGTGCCCTCAGGTCGCGGTGCGAGCAGCGGCTCGGTGGCGGCGTCAGATGGCGTCGTCGGTGAGACCAGGGTCGCGGTGTGAGGTGAAGGCGGTGCTCGTCACGGTGCTGGCAGGTCACGGTGCAGCAGCGGCGTCGTCGTTGCTGAAGCGCTGTCGTCGGCTGACGAACTGGAGTCGATGGCACCGGCGTCGGTAGGCCAAGGCTGCGGTGCGGGATGAGGGCGGTGCGTCGTGTAACTGTACGAGCGGTGCCCTCGAACCACGGTGCAAGCAGCGGCGTCGAGTCCGGCGTGGAGCGGCGTCGTCGGGGATACCAAGGCGTCGTCGTGAAGCGAGGCGGTGCGGAGTGCGGTGCCCACAGGTCACGGTGCGAGCAGCGGCTCGGTGGCGGCGTCAGCAGGCGTCGTCGGTGAGACCAGGGTCGCGGTGCGGCATTGCGGCGGTGCCCTCTGCGGTGCCTTCAGGACACGGAGTCGGCAGCGGCGTCGTAGACGGCGTCGGGCTTGAAGTCTTTGCTGTTCCTGAGACTTCTTGAACAGGGGGCAAGCTCTACCTCAAGCCCTTGGAGAAACTCACAAAGTAGATTGCAGAAAGTTCAGTCCAGTCCTTTCACTGCCCAAGACAGAAGCAGCCACTGCAGGCCAACACAGCAAAGCACACAGCAAAGTGGTAGTTCCTCCTCACAGCTTCTCCAGCTCTTCTTCTTGGCAGTCTTCTTGGTCCAAAAGAGTTCTAAAGTTCTGGGGTTTGGGTCCCCCTTTTTATCCTCAATTTCTCTTTGTTCTCTGAAGGCAGAGAGGCCTTTGCCTAGTCCAAACCAGTTCTGGTCAGTCCTGGAGCACTTTGTTGACAAGACTCCTTCTTTCCTTTTGCAGTGTAGGCCAGGGACATCAGACACACCACAGGAGGTGGAGCCAGCATTGTGGAGGGAAGGCACAGCCCTATTCAGGTCCCAGGTGCAACTCCTCCCACCCATCTACATGTAGATCTTGCTATTCAGCCCTGTGCTGACTCACCCTGTCTCCTGGAATCCCCCAGCCCCTGTCACTCACACTCCAGACAAGGAATACACAACCTAGCAGAGGCAGGCTTGGATGGTTAGACAAGAAAATACCTACTTTCTAAAAGTGGTATTTTCAAACACAGAATGTTAAAACCAACTTCACTAAAAGATGCATTTTATCATTCTGAGTTCAGGCATACTAAACTCGAATTTCTACCATGTTCCCTGGGTCAGTTAGGATCATAGGATGTAATAATCAAAACTGCCCATTCTGGCCTATGGGGAACAGGTAGCCTTGCAATAGTGAAAAACAAAGTAGGCTGTATTTCACTATCAGGACATGCCACACACACCAGGGCATATCCTACATTTCACATACAATGCACCCTGCCCACAGGGGTACCTTGGGCCTACCTTAGGGGTGACTAACATGTAGAAAAGGGAAGGTTTAGGGACTGGCAAGTGTGTGCACTTGCCAAGTCGACATGGCAGCCCCAGGCTGCACACAGGCTCTGCAATGGCAGGCCAGAGTTACACTTTACGGGCTGTTTGCGTGGGTGGCACAATCCAGTGCTGCAGCCCACCAACAGCATTTGATTTAAAGGCCCTGGCACTCGCAGTGCACTTTACTAGGGATTGACACATAAATCAAATAGGCCAATCATGGAAACACCAATCCATAACACATTTTCTACAGGAGCACTTGCACTTTCCCACTGGACAGCAGTGAGGAAAGTGCGCAGAATCATTACACCAGCAAAAACAGAGTCAAAACCAGGAGGTCAGAAAGCAAAACGTCAGGGGAAACACGCCAAAAGATGCCAAGTCTAACACCACATCAATATTAATATTGTAATACTACATAGACAACATTTAACACATCGTTGTTTTAGGTTAGATTTCGAATGCTCAGTCACTTTTATTTCTGCCATCTTAAATTTCTAAAACTGATTCTAAAATTATTTTCTTTATAATAAGCACGTAAATTCTTCGTGTGATCCCACACTTCAAAAGCTTTCCGCCTTTGCCTTTCTTTCAGAGTCCTTGCTTAATGTCTGTAATAGAATTCACCTTTTGTAGAAAGGAAAAAAAGTCTTTAAGGTGGTCTCAATTCCTTTCATCAGACCCTTCAAAGTTTCCACTTTTTGGTTCTTCATTTAGATCTAGATTTTCAAAATCTTCAAGAATGATGTATGTCCACTCTGGAGCCTTATATTTTCTATTTGGAACCTTCACTCTTTTTGATGACCTTAATGTTCTTCTTCTTGTATGTTCTTGCTCAGACTGACTTGACACCTCATTTACTTGTTCTAGTTCTTTCCCTGACTTTCTTCTCAAGATGCATCTCAATCTTTTCACTCCACTTGGCCAGCAATCTTCTTTTCTAACTCTCTTTGTCTGTACTGCCCTTTCACCTTCCTCGCCTATTTCATGTGTCCTTTTATTTTCTTTTTCAATTTGTTTGCTTTGCTCTGAATCTCCTACTTTTTCTTCTTCTGTTGTTTGTTCTTTGTTCTTGACTTTCTACTCTTCTCTTCTTCCTGTTCTGACTGACTCTGATCTAAATTTTCTTCAGCTAATTCTTTCCCTTTTCCTAACTGGGCTGGACTTGAACTATTCAGTAATAGTACTTCCCTTCCTTTTCTTCTTGTAACTGAATCTGATCTAAGTCTTCTGCAATGAGTTCTCTCTTCTGTGTCTGACTGGGCTGAATCTGTGATTTCTGCAACAGTTTCTTCTGGATTTTGATTACTTTGTTCTGGTCTTTCAAGTTCAAGCTCTCTTCTGGTCCTTTACAGCAGTCTCTTCAGTCCCAGTCAACTGGTGCCCACTCTTCTTGACTCGTACTTGGTTGTTCATCGTCAATGCGTTCTTCAGAGTCTGGTTCTCTGATCTCTTCGACTTCACAACTCTCAGCTTCTGGTTCTTTTCTTTGTTCTACCAGTTGCTGCTTTGGTCGATCAGGTGGACTTGGGACTCTTTGAGTATGACTGACGTGGATCCAGTTCGGGATCCCAGCACACTTCACTGCTGTTGTCGTGACCAGTATGACTTGATGAGGTCCCTTCCACCTGGGTTCCAAGCACAATTTTCTTGTATGCTTCTTTATCACGACCCAGTCTCCAAGACACAAATCATCAGCTTGATTTGGCTGTGCTGCGTTTGGATCTTCTCCAACCTGGTGAGACACAGAACGTACCAGATCAGCCAGCCCTTTGCAATAGTCCAATATTAAATCATCAGTTATATTCATCAATTTGTTTCCAGGTATAAATGCTTGTCTCATTGCTCTTCCCATAAGGATTTCGTGAGGACTCAATCCTGTTCTTCGATCAGGAATGCTTCTAAGGCTCATCAATACAATAGGCAAAGTATTAGGCCATTTCAGTGAAGTGGATGCACACACTTTTCCCAACCTGAATTTTATTGTGCCATTGAGCTGCTCGACCACTCCAGAGGCCTCTGGTCGGTAGGCACAATGTAACTTCTGCTCAATTTTGAAAGCTTCACAAATTAGTTTAATTATCTCATTATTAAAATGAGGTCCTCTATCTGGTTCTAAAGTGACTGGAAATCCAAATCGCGGAATGAGCTCTCTCAACAGAAGTTTGACAACTGTGAGACTGTCATTTCTCCTCGTGGGATAGGCTTCCACCCATCGAGAAAACAGACACACAATGACAAGGACATACTTCAAACCGTTGCACGGTGGCAACTCAATGAAGTCTAGTTGCAATCTTGTGAATGGTCCTTCTGCTTTTCCAATGTTTTCCCAACTGACCACTGTCTTCCTTCCTGGATTTTGCAATTGGCAAGTCAAACATCTTTGGCAGAGGCTCTCTGCAACCACCCTGAACTTGGGATTAAACCACATCTGTCTGAACTGTCTGATCATGGCATCCCTCCCAACGTGTGCTACTCCATGATACACCCTAGCCATTTGTGACAACAAGCTATCTGGCATTATGGGTCTACCATCTGGGCACACCCATACTTCATCATCAGTCCTTCTTGTGCAACCTGCTTTTGATCCAACGTTCCTTCTCCTTCATGTCTGCTTCGTCCTGTAATTGTCTAACTTCATCCCATGTTTCAAAGGCAGAGAAAAACATGTGTTGGCAATTGGTAACTTCCTTTTCCATCCCTCTGTTCAGAGACATTGTATTTCTTGCACAAAATTGTGCCACTTGGTCTGCGTACCGATTACCCAATGTCACATAATCATTTCCTGACTTATGTGCGGCACATTTGACCACTGCGATTTCTTTTGGCAATTGTAATGCTTCCAATAGTTCTTTAACATCTTTGCCATTTCGTATAGGAGATCCTGAAGAAGTCAAAAATCCCCTTGTAGCCACAATTGGCCAAAATCATGTACCACCCCGAAACCATATTGACTGTCCGTAAATATGGTTACTCTCAATTTTCTCCCAACTTTGCAAGCCCTCGTCAATGAAAACAACTCGGCAATTTGGGCGGACTTGACTCCTCTTAGACATGAAGCTTCTATAATACCTGACACAGTACACACAGCATAACTGGACATCAGTTCTCCATTCTCTCTCCTCAAACATGACCCATCAACAAACAATACATAATCTGATTCTTCTAGTGGAACGTCAAGGAGGTCAAGCCTGGGCTTGGTACACATCTCTGTCACATCCAGACAATCGTGATCCACCTCCTCTTTCACTTCTTCACAATAAAAATCAGGCAACAAGGTTGCTGGATTCACCATGGTACATCTTGTCACACTTACATTCTCAG
Organism: Calotriton arnoldi; assembly: GCA_963921515.1. Classification (NCBI taxonomy): domain Eukaryota; kingdom Metazoa; phylum Chordata; class Amphibia; order Caudata; family Salamandridae; genus Calotriton; species Calotriton arnoldi. Next base: position 302,494 of record CAWUFW010005218.1, on the reverse strand, counting down.
CACCCAAGATTACTCTTTCATACTTAGTCAGCCGACTAGGGGTCAAATGTTGAGTACGAGTCCTTGTTAAAAGGATCTCAACTGAATGTGGCACATACACTTTGACAGGATGTCCCATCACAATCGATTCACTCTGCTCCAGAACTCACACAAGTAGCAGCTACTGCTTTTAAACAGCCAGGTAATGCTGCAGCCACTGGATCATAGGAGTAGCAGAAAAGTATGCTACAGGACGTCGAGACAATCCATGTCTCTGGGTTAACACTGAAAGTGCACATCCTTCTCTTTCACAACAGAACAATACAAATTCTTTCGTATAGTCTGGCATTCCTAAGGCTGGAGCCTGACACTAACAACTTTTCAGTTTTATGATTGCCTCTTCACTTTCATCATCCCACTCAATCGGATCTGTCATCTCCTGTTCGTGTCAACCTTATTAAAGGTTTTGCCAGCAGTGAAAATCCACTTATCCATTGGCGACAATATCCAACCACTCCCAAAAACATTTGCACTTCTTTCTTAGTTTTAGGCATACTCATTTGTTGAATCACTTTTATTCTTTCTGGTGTCACCTTTCTGACTCCTTTCTCTATCTTATGTCCATGATATTGAATTTCTGGTTTACAAAATTGTAATTTCTCTGGGGACACCTTGTGTCCTCCTTCTGCCAAATGGTTCAGTAAGGCTATTGTGTCAGTGACACAAGCTTCTCTTGTCTTTGATGCCACCAATAGGTCATCAATGTACTGAACCAAGACTGAGTTTCCTGGCATTACCAATGTCTCTAGACCACTTTTTCAAAATCTGATTGAATATCGACGGACTTTCTGTGTACCCTTGAGGAACTCGGCACCATGCCAAAACACGGTCCTCCAAACCGGAAAGCAAAAAGATATTGGCTATCCGGATGTAATGGAATTGAGAAGAATGCATGGCACAAATCAATCACAGTATACCAATGAGCATCCCATGGTATCTGATAAAGAATCACTGCTGGGTTTGGTACTACAGGACAACAGGGTACTACTATTTTATTGATTTTCCTCAAATCTTGCACTATTCTATATTTTCCACTCGGCTTCTTAAGTCCCATGATTGGCGAATTACAAGGACTGCCTAATATTTCTTTGAAGATTCCTTGTTCAATCATTTTGGTCAATTACTAGGGCTACTCCTGCTTTCACTTCAGGGCTCATTCTGTATTGTGGGGTGTGTGGGTATATTGCACCTTCCTTTACCATAACTTTGATAGGGTCTACCTCAGCCATTAGACCCATTTCTTTTCCTGTAAAATCCCACACATCTGACTTCACTGTATTTCCTAACTCATCAGGCAAATCACTCTCAGTCAGAAGTGAAAACATCTCATCCACTTCTGTTCCCTGTTTAGCTAGCATCATTTTGAAATGCTACGTCCTCATCCGGTGTTTGGACAGGCTACACCATCAGGCGTACAGAAGATGGTGCAATTCATCTTACACAATAAGTCCCTACCTAATAGGTTTACTGGACTCGAGTCACATACCACAAATTGATGCATGTCTCTGAAATTTCCACTATTTACTTCTATTGGTTTCGTGATCGGGGTCCTAATCTGCTTATTTGAGACTCCTACAACTTGGATAGTTTCGTCCCGAGAGGGGTAGGTTTGGGATTTCTGCTGTTCTTACAGTAGAACGGGTAGCGCCAGTGTCCACTAGAAAAGTGATATCATTGCCCTCAACTTTCCCATCAATAAATGGACCTGACTGATCTACCGCCAAGGATGCGCCAAGCACGCACTCCTCCTCCCCCTCAGGCACCGTCATTGCGCCATCCCCAATCCATCCGCATCACTCTGCATCCAATACTGTTGAACAGTCTGTGTATTCTTACCACTTTCTCCTCGGAATCCGGTGTTCACACTGTACCTCTGCACCTGAGCATTCACATTGTTGGGCAAAGGGGCTTGAGGCACCTGTAACTGAGGAGTAACTATCTGCTGCTGTTGCTGTTGATTCACAACCACCCCATTCTGCATCTGTTGATTTAAAATGTGATTTACCCCATTATTCTGTTGAATGTTTCTACACTCATGCTTCCAATGTCCAAGCTTTCCACACCCATGACAAGGATATTTCTTTCTTGCTTCTTCTCTACTCATTCTTCCTTTTCCTTTGCTTTCATTCAAATTTTGACTATTCTGATTCTGTCCATTCATCTGATTATCAATTTGAGAATCTGAATTTGCTTCTTGGCGTTCTGCTATCTTTTTATGCTTTGCATCAATGTCATCACTGCAGTATTTTGCATACTTCAGAATGTCATCGATCGGCATGCTTTGCCAACAAAGCATATGCTGTTGAATCATCTGACTAATTCTGACCTTAATCCATAGACAAATCTATATACAAAATGTCCCATATCTTTATCACCGATATTCTCAAATCCACTATACTGTTTAAATACCTGCAGTAACCTTTCGTAATAGGCATGCACTGACTCTTTAGGTTCTTGAGTTGTTCTGTCTATTTTAACCCAATCAGTTTCCTTAGGGGGAATTTTCCCTTTCAGAAACGTAATCACCTGATTATACTTTCTTCATTACTTCCTCTGAAGGTGCACCTGTTCTTCGCATCTCTAGGATATTCTTCAGTGGGCCAATCAACTGTAATCTTACATTCTGTCCACAAATCTGTTGGTACCACTATATCAAACAAACCATCCAAATCTTTCAACAAAACCTTTGAGACCTTAACAAATCTCTCCACCTGCTTGTACCATTCAACAGGTTTCTCTCTCAACCTAGGGAAGTCATTTGTAAAAGATAAAATATCCTGTCTGCTCCATGGAACATGAACATATCCACCACCTGGAACTTCTCTCATCGGACACATCTTTTCAACCTTTTCCACTTCTCTCAGCGGAAATGCAGATAACTCTTTGGAAACTGCCTCCTCTCTTTTCTTAGTCCATCTACTTCTCCATCGATCTACATCTCCCCATTTCTTTAAAAGGTGTATCAATTCCTTTATTTGCAATCTCCCTCCTGACACATTCAAGCTTTCTAAATCCTTTCAAGTAAATTCTGCTCTATAGTGCTTCTGCAGTACTTTTGATTTTTCTATATCTATTCCAAATTCTAAGGCCACTTCCGCTATTTTCTCATGCAAATTCTTTGCCCTCCAGGTTATACTTCTTACATAGAAATAACAACTCTTCATCTTCATATGAACCTAATCTATCAAGACCTATTGTACCAATGATCATTTCTTCCAAGTCCACCCTTAACTGACTTACATCTATGGTTTTGGGTTTCTTCTTTTCTAATCCTTTTGCCCATTTCTCTAGATCTCCAGGAGAAAATCCAGTAGAACCTCCTGCCACCGGAGTGACAGTTGGTACTTTTCTTTTCACAATTGTGGGTGAAATTCTCTTTGGGGTTTCTGTCACAGCCTCGATATTTGGAAGATCCATTAATGAAAGATTCAACTCACACTCACTAATTTGATCATCTATCATAACTATCTCCTTTCTGGCACTATTCTGCGAAGATGCTGCAGTTTGGGATTTTGGTGTACCTCGTTTGTCTCCATACAATGGAATCACAGGACCAATTGTTACTGGTACTGTCAATGCTTCCGCATTTAAGCCTAACTGATTTATCTTCTGAATTATCTCCTCTTTGGTTTTGTTCAATGCATCCCTTTCTTTTTCGTGCGATGCTCGAATAACTGTTGGATCATATAGGACTTGTGGAACCAATGGAGTTCCCATCATGGGGGCACTTGGAGTGGTATCTCTAGCACTTTCCTGATAAGGCGGAGGTCTCTTTATCAAGATGTCCTCTAATAACTCATCATCAGATTCATTACACCCTATTCCTGTCGTACTCATGTGTTTAGTTTTCTCCTTGCATTTACTCCCTTCTTGATCATCAGCCACTAATACTGGATATAAACCCTTGGTTAATACAGCCCTTCTCCATCTTTTCATCTGATCTCCTCGAGTGACAAATGGGTATCTAGGCAAAAATCCTCTATTGATTCTCATACCTCCTCTATATTTCTCAGCGCTCAAATGCCTCAACTTCCCATTCTTCCAAAGCCTCATACTGTGTTAACCTAGGATTTGGTTCCAATGAATTCATCCTGTTTCTCAAATTCTGAAGAATCTCTTACATTAAATGTACCATGTTCTGGAAAAGCTAAAACACCATCATCTTTCGTATACTCCACCCAATTTTCCAACCATACACACGTATGATATCCACTTTCCCATCATCATATATGAGGCCGGTGTATTAGGAGGTGGCATAAGAATTCCCTCCCTCATTATTACGCGCTTGTCCTTCCTAAAGAAATTCTTAATCTTATTAATCAACTTCATTTTCCTTTGTTCTCTTATTTTATTCACTCGTCAAAATCGCAAAACTCTTCCGTATTTCACTAAACCTATTATTCAACACTCGTCCAATGCCTGCGTGACTCACACCAATAAACCAATCGGAGCTCTACGTCCACCCACTACCAACACTCTTCCGGTCTATTGACCAATCAGACCCTTCAACACACCCTCTGGTCTGACCAATGCCAGCGCGGCTCTTGTGACGTCAGTATTACTCCTTCCACTGACCCTCCCTTTACAATCTGCAGTTTTCTCACGCCCGCTGCTTCAACCAATACCAGCGCGGCTCTTTGTGACGCCAGTACAGCTCCTGCTACTGACCCTCCCTTCACAAGGTAGTACAACAATGTCTGTTTTCGTTATAAAATTTTTTTTTTGTTAGTAACAACATAAAAACAGCGCTACTCTGTCTGCTCCACTAAACTAAGATACTTTCTTCACACGCTACAAAGAGAACATTTCTTCCTATCACTACGAGTAAAAACCCCTGTTTACTCTTCACTCAAGCTCGGGGAGGACCTGTTACTCCTCTAGGGATACTCCTCCTTTGGGTAAGGCCAAAGTTTCACAGGTGGGCCCTCTGCTGTCACTCACACTCTACTTTTATACGATATAGTCCCTAATGTGATACTGCCAGCCCTCCGTAGCTTCTCAGTATCACGACAACAGACGAGTAACCTTCTGCAGTGTGACTTCCATTTATCACACTCTTCTAAATTCCATTCCCGGGATTCCCAGGTATCTCTGTACCTGTGCTTCCAGACAACATAAAACGCGACACTAACTCTTAGTGTTAAACATATAGTCAATTTGTCATAACAATAGTCATTAATCAAAGATCAATAATCACCAAACTAATCGATAATAACTATCCCTCTGCTACCAGAAAAACTGATCCAGCGAAAGGCCAGGATAAGCTTTTCACACATCAACGTATCACTTACAATGGGCCCATATACACATTTAGATTTCCTGACTGTTTCGCTGGGGGTCAAGTTTTATTTTCTTTGATCTGAATTAGTTTATGCCTAACTAATCTTCACAAATCAACACTCTTCCTCTGGACAATGGACCATTAGTCGAGTAGTTGATGGTGATATTAACAAATTCATTAATTTATCTTATAACTTTTCAATAAAAATGATCACAGACTCCAAGTAAGATTCAATAGACTTTATCTAATAATTCAATCAAAATGAACGCTCATTAATACAGATTCACAGTGCAAACTCCATCAACTTTCATGGGAGAGAAAATTTCATTTATCAAATAACATACACAAATGCATTCAACAATCTCAATGCATTAGGAGCGACAGATGAAGAGACAAAAGGCACAATAACTCATATTTCAAAGAATCTGCAAAATTAATTTAAGATAAAGAATATATTTACCTAAGTAAGAAACAGGAAACCCAACCCCTGGCCAAAAGGATTGGTGGAGGTCGCCTGATTTAAGAGTCAGGAGACAAAGACTATAGGACAGGTGCAGGATAGGATTATACTTACTACACTTCTCTAGTACCCGACGCACCTGGAGCACATCCCTCTCTTACACTCTCTCCCTCCTCGATATTCTTCTGCAAATCTTCAATCTAGTCAGGCTGTCTTAGGCATTGAATCTTCTCAGTCTGTTCTTCCCAGTAGCAGTTCTCGCCTACTCTTCACTCAGCATCAACGTTTCTTCATAACAGCTCTCGCTATCTCTCTCTGCAGCAGCACTCTATCTTAATCTTAAATTACTCAAATTATACCCTTTAATTTTGCATGTCCCACCCTCAAAAGTTGCAAAGGTCTGTAAATCCTAAACTGTGATTGGGCCGGGGCAGGGGAGTTGTCATCACCTCATGAGGTCATCCCAAAATTCTTAACTAATTCTTTGTTTAGTAAACCCTTCCCACTTAATTTATTCAATTCTTATGACACTTCCTTTTCACATGCATCTCACTAAATAGATAGATACAATTTTTATATAATTTCTTCAGTTGAGGATCTTTTCCCAAGCAGACATCCTTGGGTCTTGGCAGCCGATCAATGTCCCGGTCAGCAGGTCATTCCAGGACTCTAATGCGCAGACTCAACTTGCGTTACATCTCACCCGCCATCTTTCCTTTTGGCTAAGCATATCAGGCCCAAATACACACTATTGACAAAAGAATCATAAACAGATGTTAATTTCTCAAATATGTTATTATCACTGTTTACCTCCCCTTCTACTCTATCCCATGTTATTTTCTTCTTTGTTAAGCAAGGCGTTAGTAGCGAAAAACTTCTTTTAAAATCCAGGCAAGCATATGCCAGGCATGCGGTACTTCAAGACCTACAGTTAGCAACTCTTTGCGCATGTGTGAGAGTTTTCCTCTCACATGGGTTAATCACATGGTTACTTACGCAGGACGGGTTCGCACATGCGTAAAGCGATTTTCGGTTTCAAGCGGGATTTAAGTTACGTAGCAAATTATTCTTTGTTATTTAAGCAAGCAGAAAGCCTTTTTCCTCGTGTATGAATGTCGTATGTATGTTAATTTTCTTTCGAATCTCTATTCCTACTAGTTAGTACATGTTAACGAGAGGTTGATTCGAGCAAGTTTCTTTTCTTTGAATCCTTGCTCCATCACCTGGGGCAGAAGACAGACCTACCGTAGAGCAGGGGTGTCCAACATAGGTCCATGAGCGGTAGACCCATGCCATATTTTCAGAATACAAGATGCAATTACTTTCATAGTATTAGGTGATTCTAAAAATCTGGAAAGAATTCGGCCTTCGTGCATCTACATTGGCTATCATTGCCACAAGGAGCCCTTTATGTTAACACAGAGGTGCCCAATTTTGGTCCAAGTGGATCAGAGCAATGGCATATTTTCAGGTTAACCCCTGACTCCTGAACCTCCATAGAAGAGCTCCCTTGCCTCTTCCATTCATGCATCTGTCCATTCATTCTTTCACCATACCATCCACCCGCTGATATCTACCTCTTTACCTCTACATTTTGTCTCATTCTTTCAGCCATCATTCAATCTTACACCATTTATTCCGTACATTGGCAATTCCATCCATCCACCCATCCTTCCATCAGTTCACACATCCACCTTCTATGCATCCAGCCATCCACTCATACACGCATCATTTGACTTACCACTCCATCAATAAAGCCTTACATCCATCCATTGGCCCTTGTGTCCATCAATTCATCCATTCATTCATCCATCATCACCCATCCTAGCATAATTCCATTTACTTTGCCATCCACCCACCCTCTCAGATTTCCATTCACTTTACCATCCATCCAAGCTCTCAGATTTCCATGTAAAATCCCATCCTTGAATCCTCCGATCCTTCCATCCATCCATCCTCTTAAATTTCCATTTACTGTGCCATCTTTCAATCCATCCATCCATTCAGATTTACATTTGCTCTGTCACCCTTTAATCCACCCATCTACCCATCCTCTCACCTTCTCATCCACCCATCCTTTCGCCCACCTTTCCACCCATCATTCACCGACTCATCCATCCATCTTACTACTCACTCATCAACCCATCCTTTCACCCAATCATCCATCCATCCTTTCACCCACCATCTATCCTTTCACCCACCCATACTTTCACCCACTCATTCACCCATCCTTTTACCTGCCTGTCCTTACTTGTACCCACTCATCCATCTATCCTTTCATCCGCCCATCCTTTCACCCACTCATCCTTTCACCCACTCATCCACCCTTCTTTCCCTTTTCCATCAAACTATATTTATTTCTTCATTTTAGTGTTAATTATGAGCTACATGGTGCAGGTTGGTGAGTCTAAACACATGAATAAAAAGAGGTGGATAAAAATCCTTCCTGGGATTTATGACCAGGTTTTATCCTCTTGAGAACTTTGCAGAGGAATTCTCAGCTTAGGTGAAGATAGATAATCCTGTGGCAAAAGGATCCTCTGGGGCATCCATAGAAGTCTGCAGACACATCCAGATAAGTTCCTGGAGGACCGATGCTTCCCACAAAGCAATTCTGATGAAATTACCATTTCAGGGGTTAAAGACCTCTGGAAAGCAACTGGAAGATATGTTAAAGAAGTACATTGAGAATAAGAATCTGAGGACATCAGTTCACCAGCAAAAGTCACAGTTCCACACTCAGGGAGGTTCCAGGGCTTCTGTTCCATTCTGTCCCTTGTTCAGAATGCATTGAGAGATTTTTGGCCAATTCTAGACCCCAGGGATTAAATCAATTTATTTCTCATCAGACATTCAAGATGGTGCCTTTACAGAAATTACTTGCCTTATCAAGCTGGAAGATTTCCATACTTCAGTAGATAAGCTTGATGCATATCTTCATGTTCCAACCCACATGGATGTCACATGTTTCTACGATTTGCAGTGATGGGGAACCATTATTAATAGCGAGATTTGCCTTTCAGGCTAGCCTCAGCCCCAAGAGTTTTTTTCTCTGGTGTGTATATTTCATGCTAAAGGAATTCAGGTCAACCCATACAGGGAGGATTGGCTAATTGCATCTTAGTCTTTCTCTAAGACAGAGGAAAATATACAGCTTTAGTTTAGAAGCTTCTACAAGACCAAGCGTTTCTCATGACACTTCAAGAAATCTCATCTCATTCCTTCACAGATTCTCCAGTTATAGGAGCCCTGTTTGTAGGAATGTAGGATCTGCTTCTTATGGTTACCCCCACTTTTTGCTTCATGTGATACTGTTTTTGACTAGTCTGACTGGGATCCTGCTAATCAGGACCCCAGTCTATCTGCTTTCTCCCTAAACTGTTATGTCATGTACTTATGTACACTCTAGATTGGATACTGGGGTAACCTTGTCAGTCCCCAGTATATGGTACCCATGTACCCAGGGCCTAGGTACCCCAGAGGCCTCCCATGGGCTTAAGCATTTATTATGCCACCCATGGGAGGCCATGCAAAATGGAACTACAGGTCTGCCATTGCAGCCTGTGTGAGTTGGTGCATGCGTCACTTACTTAAGATATATGTTTACTATATCTAAGGGTCACTACACTTAAAACCTATAAGTCACTCCTATAGCAGGCCTTGACAATCCTGAAGGCAGGGTGCTTGGTTCTAAGTGAGAGGGTGCCACTGCATGAGCAGGACACCCCTGCAGTCTACGGAGTCCATTCTCCCAGGTTGTTAGTACTGCAGCCATTTACAACATATAGAGTGGCATTATGCAACCGCATGATGACCAACTCTAAAACGGCTGAAAGTAACTCTATCGTGTTTGGTGTCAAACATTGTGGAATCATACCTCTACACCGGTAACCGGTGTGGGAGGTATGATTTCACCCCTCAGAAACTAGCTTTGTGAGGTCCCTGGTGCTCCCGGTACCAGCCTTCTAGCCCCGGGCAGCCCAAAAGGGTTGCTGCCAGCCAGAGACACATTTCTGCCCTCCTGCTGCTGAGGCAAGCTCGAGCAGGGGAAGGCAGAACAATAGGCATCCTGTCACAGGGAGGTGTGACCACCTCCCAGACAGGATTTAGTGTATAAGGCCTGGGTGGGTGCGCTTGCCAGCGACCGAAAGTCTGCATGAGGGGCACATTTAGTGTCCCTGTGCATAGTCCAGTTCAAACCAGTCCTGGGAGCCGTTGGCTCCTGCTCTGGCTTGAAAATGGACAAAGGACATGGGAGTATCCTCCCCACTGTCCAGACCCTCCCCTGGGAGGGTCCCCTGAATCTGTCCAACCCTCTCCCGTGGGTAAAAAAAGGTTTGCCCGGCTGTAGGACCCTAGATTTGACGTGGACAAGATTCTGATCAACAAACCACTGACCCTCTACCGTCTGGACACTCTGGACTTTGCTGGACTTCGTTTGGGGTCCGACTTCGTCTCCCTCTCCGTCCAAAGCATCGTCTGTGCACCATACAGGTTCCATGTGGAGCATCAAGGACAACTGAAGATATCTCTCTTGGAGTGAAGGAGTCTCTCCCCAGCAACCGCAGGCACCACATCTCAACTGACCAGTCTGCTGCTCCTGAGCTCCTACGGACTCTGAAGGCTCCAGAAACACAGGAGTTGAGTTTCCAAGTCCCTTGAGGTTTGAGCTGCCCTCTTACCTAGTTTGAGGTCAGAATCCCTCGTGAGGGCTGCAATACCCTTACCCCGTGCACTGTGTACTTTTGCAAGTGCATATGCTTGTTGGCATTTCCAAAACAAGTGCACTGGGCTCCGAGTAGCCCCAACCTCTGGCTCCATTTCCTACAAAGAACTCTGTCCTCCTTGCACCGAGTGCTCCGTGGGCTGCTGCTTTGTGAAACTGCTCAAGGACCCCTTGCAACTCCTGTGCCTCCGGCCTGTGGGTCCTCTTGAGGGTCAACACTGCTTTCCTTGAGCTCCCCTGGTTGCTCCAGGCCTGCCCTGACTCCCCTGTGTTTGGTGAGTCTCCTGGACCTTGCTGGTCTGAACCGTAACCTTCCGTGACCTTCTACGCGGGTTGCCACTGCCAAGGCTTGTTGGTGCTCCAGCCAGACACCGACCCCTCAGCACTCAACATCCTTTGTGGGACAGCTCGCTTCCGGCTCCTGGTTGTCCTCGACATCTCCTGGTCCCTGTGGCTGCAAAGTCAAGAACCCCATCAATGCACCTGAAGCACCCGACATCGGTGGGCATTCGTCTACCGAGCCCCTGGTCACTCCTGAGTGACCCAGACTCTGTCCCCTCTGCTTTCAGGTACTCTTCATCAAGAATCCACCTTTGGATTGCGACGTACACTTTACTTCTTCCCCGCAGTGGCTCTTCTTCGAAGTCCTCCATAGAGATCGACAGCGGTTTCCGACGCCACTTCAGACCTATGCACCCGGCTTCCCTGGGATAGGTAACTCTGGTACTACGGTATCCATGGGTGGGGTGGCTCTCCAACCTCCTAGGTTCCATGGGGTTTCTTCGAAGTCCACTTAGAAGGGTCTTTAAACTTTAAAACTGCAACCGCGACTCTCCCATAGAATTGCACGGCACACGCAGTCGTGTTCCCACACTGCACCCGTCCTCCGTGGGGTCCCTACATACTCACCTTGGGTGGTTCCTTGGGGTCCCAGCGATTCTACATCCTCTAGACACTGTCTTGACTCGAGTCATGGTTCTTATACCACTATTTTAGTATATGGTTTGGTCTTCCCCTGGAGCCCACTGTGTATTAGTGCTATTTACTATTGTTTCTGTGCTACTGTATTGTGTGCTTTGTGAGTATCTTCATGTAGAAGATACTGTGTCGTACTTAGAGTGTGTTATATCAATAAATGCATATTTTTATATCTACTGTGTGGTTCTCCTTTCATTTAACCAATACTATAAGGTTGCATTCTGGTAAAACAAACTGCTTAACATTTCTTCAAGACTAAGCCTGAAGGCTGCTCTCCACAGCTAACAATTGGATAGCTTTCTAAGGTTATCTTAGACCTCTTAAATCACCATGAGGGTTGTTTGGACTGGTGCAAGGTGCCCACTTTAATCAGTGGACATCCTATACCAGGCCAACTTCTCACACTGTTTCACATAGTTCTGGGTCAAGCTTTTCTTCCAGACCAGCGAAAGAGGAAACATGTTTCATTTGTCCAGTCTCCTAGCAAAAACTCATGCACCAGTAAGGAAATGGCTCAGGAGCCAAGGGAGGCTGGCATCAGCCCTTTCCACCCTTCCTTGGAGTCATCTCCATCTGCATCCTCTGGTACAGAACATTCTTCACTTTTGGAGTCCAGTTTCCCTGGATTATGAATTTCTGATTCCAATGACTACACAGGTATGGCAGGAGCTCCAATGGTGGCTAAACGTGGGCAAATTTCGACAAGGTAGTTCAGCATGCCTTTCCCCAAAGGTTGGTTGTCATGACAGATGGCAGCAAGATTGGTTTTGGGGGCAGTCTTGAAAACCCAGGGTCGTTGGAGCAGGCAATAGATAAGTATGTTTAGTCACAGATTACATTCCAGGCTTTGGTACATGACCCAAAAACATCATTTTTTTACTCCCTGCACCTTAAATTGTAAATATGTGAAATATAAATAGGAAAAAATGTGCACAATATATTTCATAGTGCCTCCTCTTTTGATTCCACCAACATTTCATTAATCCATTTTGAACTGCACAACACGCTATTCTATCTGCAGGACCTTATAGTTGAGACGATAAAATGTTATGAAGCACTCCAAGATCTAAGTCCTTTTAGATCTCACCTTAAGGCAGCTTTTAGCAGTCAGTTTTTGAAGACCTATTGTGGACAATACCAAACATTCCAGTGGGTTTTGGGTCAGCCATTTCTTGGCTTCCTGTCACGATTCCGGCTCCCCGAATGCTTGTGGGAGGCAGAATTCCGCACTAGGTAGACGGAGCAAGGTCAGCAGTCTAGCTTCTAGCGACCGGAAATTAACGTCGCCTTAATCACGGCGCTTCCGGGGAATCCGCATAACCAGCGCGGTTCCCGTTGCATCCGTGCTTTGGATTTACGCCTTTGCCACACAGGACGTTCCTGAACCTCCGCTTCCGTGACTTTGCTGGCAGAGATCATCGCGCTCGGCGCGTCTCTGCTGTTTGAGGTACGCTGCTGTGCTTACCATGTTTCTCCACACGCTGTGAGCGGAACCGGCGATCCTAATCACAGCGCTGGAGCGTTTGTTTGTTCTTTGGGTATTCCACGCGCAGGAGCGCTTGCTTGTTTTCTGTTTGCTTATGCGCAGGAGCGCTACATTACATTTGGGAGTGTTTCTATGCGCAGGAGCGCTTGCTTTCTTTCTGTTTGCTTATGCGCAGGAGCGCTTGTTTGTTTTCGGGATATCCCAGGCGCAGGAGCGCTTGCTTTCTTTCCAGGTTTTCCACACACCGGAGTATTTACTGGGTGTCAGGGTTTACATGCGCAGGAGCGCTACAGTACTTTTGGGGTGTTTCTACGCGCAGGAGCGCTTGCTTGCTGTCTGGTTGTTTATGCGCAGGAGCGCTAGTATGCTTTGCAGTTTCCATTTGATGACCTGCTGACCTTGCTAATGATGTTCCCTGGTGCTTTCCACAAGGTGAATGTGTGGATGAATAGGTAGATTGGGTTCAGAAAAGAGAGTGGGGGTGTGCATGTTTCAGTGGTGATAATCCTTCCCTGCTATTCCGTTTCAGGTGGCGTCTCCCTAAGGGTCAGAAGAAAAGAGGTCACCATCCCGTTCATTCCCCAACACAGCCTTTGTTTCCCTGGCATCTTCCCCCGGTCCATCTACATCCTTGTTAGTTTCAACTTCTACTAAGTGGTAGGTGGAATCGGTGGTGGATGCTCATGTCATCTCTGTGAGATCGCCCCGCCAGACTACGGTAAGACAAGCGGGGCCCTGACAGAATCCAAAGCCCAAGTTTTCTATCTCGCCCAGGTGACATGAGCGATCCCGCGATTACCCTCCAGGACATAGCGGCCATGCTTACCAGCATGCAGGCTGAAAACCTTAGCCTACGGCAGGACCTAACAGCGTTACAGAACCAGGTGACAGGTGGCCTCACAGGGCCTTGGGGTCCGTCTCCTTCCACCAGGGTTAGGCAGGAAGGGCTATTGAGGCCTCCTTTGTTCAATCCGGGGGGTTCTACCTCCCATGACGCATCCATACAGGTGATAGCCCCTCATACAGTACAGTTAGCACCACCCGAACGCTTTTATGGGGATAGCACCAAATACAGTGTTTTCCTACATCAGTGTCAGTTGCACTTCATGGCCCGAGCCTCAGCCTTTCCAGACGATGCATCCAAGGTAGCGTTCATACTGTCCTACTTAGGTGGTGATGCTTCCCAGTGGTCCATATCCTTGGTGGAGAACGATGACCCCATGTTATACAACCTGCCGGTGTTCAAAGAGACCATGCGAAGGATGTTTGCCCGTCATACCTTCGTACAAGCAGCAGACAACGAACTCCTTGGTTTGAGACAGGGCAGCTCAGACCTGCTACACTACATCACCGTGTTCAGTAGGTTGGTCATCGAAGCACGTTGGCCTGAAACCAAAAAGGTATCCGTGTTCTACAGAGGCCTAAGCGATGAGCTCAAGGACCTTCTTTCCCAGATACCAGAACCCCCAGAAGAAATAGGTCCCTTCATCGATCTGGTGGTCAAGCTTAATTTCCGGGTACAGGAGCGTAGGACCGAAAAAACCAAGGGAAGCGATTTCCGTTTCCTAGCGCACAAAGAAAGAAACACAGAGGAAGCGGCTTCGTTCCCTGAGACTCCTGAACCGATGCAGATTGGTGGTATCCGGGGGCCCCTTTCCAGGGAGGAACGTGAAAAGAGGAGGAAACAGAACCAGTGCTTGTATTGTGGCAAAAGTGGGCACTTCATTCGGGAATGCCCTGTAAAACCTAACAGACCAAAAGGGAGGAAACCATTTGCGCTTCCGATCACAAAAGAAGACAGACCGGGAAACGAGTAAACCCGGTAGACCGTGGGGTCCGCCTACTGGGTTCCTCGCATTCCACAACCCCGACCCCTTCCTTGTGTGTCAACAACCAACATTTGGGTGTGAATGTCACTTTACGGACTCATTCAGGCCAGAGATGGCGAGTGACAGCCCTTATCGACTCAGGAGCCACCGGAAACTTCATCGATACTCAATACATGACGGATCTGGGTATGGCCACGGTACACAAGGAGAAGCCCGAAACAGTAAAAGCAGTTGATGGCATGGACCTTACATCCGGTCTTATCCGCTTTCAGATTGAGGACATGAGGATGACGTTTGATAACGACCAAACGGAAAGCATTACGTTCGACGTGATCGATGCACCCCAGTTCCGGTTGATATTAGGCCTTCCTTGGTTGGTGTACCACAACCCCCGTATTGATTGGGCATCCAGGGTTATGTCACTGGATTCGGCTCACTGTTCCGCATCCTGTTACCCGCAGACAAACTCCCCGAGCACCATGGAGGTACAGGCCCATGCCTTACCCCTGACTGGAATGGGTATGGTCGCCCAAGGAGAAATACCCGAAGACTACTCGGACCTTGCTACCGTGTTTGATAAAAAGGGGGCAAACACACTTCCTCCGCATCGCAGCTTTGACTGCACGATCGATCTCGTACCAGGCTCCACGCTTCCCTGTAGCCGTATATATTCCCTTACGGAAAAGGAAAACGAGCATCTACGCAACTACCTAGACGAATACCTGCTTAACGGGTTTATACGCCATTCCAGATCACCTGTGTCATCTCCCCTCTTCTTCGTGGCTAAGAAAGAGGGGGACCTACGAACATGCATCGATTTTAGGGCCATGAACGCTATTACGGTAAAAAAACGATACCCTTTGCCCCTAATATCCAATCTGCTGGACCAGGTGAAGGACGCCAGCATATACACCAAGCTTGACCTGCGCGGAGCTTACCACCTCGTCAGAGTCCGGAAGGGTGACGAATGGAAGACCGCGTTCAGAACCAAATACGGTCTTTTTGAGTACCAGGTCATGCCTTTCGGGCTCTGCAACGCTCCTGCCGCCTTCCAGTACTTCATCGATGAAGTGCTGAGGGAGTACCTCGATCTGTTTTGCGTTGTATACATAGACGACATCTTGATTTTTTCCAACAACACACTTGAGCACGTTCGTCATGTACGTACCATCTTACAACGGCTACAGGAGCATGGCTTGTACGTGAAACTAGAGAAGAGCGTTTTCCACACCACTTCCGTTGAATTCCTGGGACACGTTATAACCCCTGCGGGTATTCAAATGGATAACAAAAAGGTGGAGGCTATACTATAGTGGCCATCTCCCAGCTCTGTGAAACACGTCCAGAGATTCCTCGGCTTCGCGAATTACTATCGCTGCTTCACTGTGGGTTTTTCCGCATTAGTCACTCCCATCACCCAGTTGTTACGAAAAGGAGCCCAGTTCCAATGGCACCACAAGGCCGAACAAGCCTTCCGAGATCTGAAAACAAGGTTCACCACGGCTCCCATTTTGATACATCCAGACGCCGAGCAGCCTTACATAGTGGAGGCCGATGCCTCACAAGAAGCCCTAGGGGGTGTGCTCTCTCAGAGAAACACCGAAACGGGCCTGTTGCACCCAGTGGCTTTCTACTCCAGGAAATTGCTACCAGCCGAACGCAATTACACCATTTCAGACCGTGAACTATTAGCCATCAAAGCTACGTTTGAGGGATGGCGTCATTATCTGAAGGATGCTAAACACCCGGTAACGATCTACACTGATCACAAGAATCTGCAGTTCCTTCGTTCGGCTCGAGCCCTTACCTCCAAGCAGTTACGTTGGACTCTGTTCTTCAACGAATACTCCTTTCTCATCACTTACCGACCCGGCAGAGAAAACGCCAAAGCCGACGCGTTGTCCCGGCTTGAGGAAACCGATGAGACCACGCCGGTAGCCGAGTCCGCGCCCATTATTCCTGAACACTGTTTTCAAGGGGGGATCCTTACCTCGGCCTTTCTCTCTCGTCTCCACGACGACTTAGACCAGAAAGACACCGCGTCATGGATAGGGGAGCTCAAAGGCATCACCTCACAGGATGGATACCTGTACATGGGAGACCGCTTCTACCTACCGACGATGGAACACCGACAACAAGCATATACATGTGTCATGACCACTTGCTGTCTGATCATCCGGGACATGCTAAAACCCTAGACCTGCTACAACGGCATTTCTGGTGGCCCTCCATGGGTACTGATGTGTACACCTATATTAACCGTTGTACCGTTTGCGCCCAAGGGAAGAACTCATCTCGGCCTTCGGTAGGATTGCTACACCCTATCCCTGTGCCACCATATCCCTGGCACACAGTCTCCATGGACTTTGTTGTTGAGTTACCAAGGACCCGTGAAGGATACACCACTATCCTCACCATTTTGGATCACCTTACCAAAATGGCCCATTTCGTTCCCCTGAAGAAACTGCCCTCAGCGGCCGAGTTGGCTGTAGCCTTCATGCATAACGTTGTCAGGTTGCACGGCATTCCATCTGTGGTGATCACGGACAGAGGCTCCCAATTCGTGTCTCGATTCTGGAACGAAGTCTGTGGCACTATGAACATGGAAGTGCGTTTATCATCGGCATACCACCCCCAGACTGACGGACAGGCAGAGAGAACGAACCAGACCATGGAACAATACCTTCGTTGCTTGTTGTTGTCCGTAGAGAAGGAATGGTCGGAGGTTCTGTGGATGGTGGAATACGCCTACAATAACAGCAAGCATTCCGCCTAAGGCATGTCACCTTTTTTTTGTCTCCTTGGGCGCCATCCTCATACCGTTCCCTGGGAGCAGCCACAGGAGAGTCCTTTCCCTTCAGTGCAGGCCTATCATGCCCTCCTTTGCACTCTTTGGCAACAGGCGCAATTTGAGCTGGCCAAAGCGAAGGAGAACTATAAACAAATGGCGGATAGCCGCAGGCAGGCCGAACCACGCTATAAGGTGGGGGATAGGGTGTGGGTGTCCATTAGCAACCTCAATGTCCACGGCCCCAAGAAGCTGTTGCCTCGCTTTATAGGTCCTTATGGTATCATTAAAGTGATTAATCGTGTCTCCATGAAGCTCTCCATGCCTTCCCAGATGAGGGTTCATCCGGTTTTTCATGTGTCCCTTCTGCGTCCTGCCCACCCTGAGTGTGGGGTTGCCTCCCCGCCTCCTCCCATTCTCCTGGACGACCACGAGGAGTACGAGGTTAGGGCTATACTGGATTCCCGCAGAACCCGGGGTAGGCTCTTTTACCTGGTGGACTGGAGGGGTTATGGTCCGGAGGAGAGGTCCTGGGAGCCCCTGTCCCATGTCCGTCACGCCTCCCGGTTGGTTCGGGCCTTTCATGCTAGTCATCCCCTGTGTCCTCGGCCTGTAGGCACTAGGTAATCTGCGGGGTTGGATGGGGGGGGTCTGTTTTGTGGGGGGTGCTGTCACGATTCCGGCTCCCCAAATGCTTGTGGGAGGCAGAATTCCGCACTAGGTAGACGGAGCAAGGTCAGCGGTCTAGCTTCTAGCGACCGGAAACTAACGTCGCCTTAATCACGGCCCTTCCGGGGAATCCGCATAACCAGCGCGGTTCCCGTTGCGTCCGTGCTTTGGATTAACGCCTTTGCCACACAGGACGTTCCTGAACCTCCGCTTCCGTGACTTTGCTGGCAGAGATCATCGCGCTCGGCGCGTCTCTGCTGTTTGAGGTACGCTGCTGTGCTTACCACGTTTCTCCACACGCTGTGAGCGGAACCGGCGATCCTAATCACAGCGCTGGAGCGTTTGTTTGTTCTTTGGGTATTCCACGCGCAGGAGCGCTTGCTTATTTTCTGTTTGCTTATGCGCAGGAGCGCTACATTACATTTGGGGTGTTTCTACGCGCAGGAGCGCTTGCTTTCTTTCTGTTTGCTTATGCGCAGGAGCGCTTGTTTGTTTTCGGGATATCCCAGGCGCAGGAGCGCTTGCTTTCTTTCCAGGTTTTCCACACACCGGAGTACTTACTGGGTGTCAGGGTTTACATGCGCAGGAGCGCTACAGTACTTTTGGGGTGTTTCTACGCGCAGGAGCGCTTGCTTGCTGTCTGGTTGTTTATGCGCAGGAGCGCTAGTATGCTTTGCAGTTTCCATTTGATGACCTGCTGACCTTGCTAATGATGTTCCCTGGTGCTTTCCACAAGGTGAATGTGTGGATGAATAGGTAGATTGGGTTCAGAAAAGAGAGTGGGGGTGTGCATGTTTCAGTGGTGATAATCCTTCCCTGCTATTCCGTTTCAGGTGGCGTCTCCCTAAGGGTCAGAAGAAAAGAGGTCACCATCCCGTTCATTCCCCAACACAGCCTTTGTTTCCCTGGCATCTTCCCCCGGTCCATCTACATCCTTGTTAGTTTCAACTTCTACTAAGTGGTAGGTGGAATCGGTGGTGGATGCTCATGTCATCTCTGCGAGATCGCCCCGCCAGACTACGGTAAGACAAGCGGGGCCCTGACACTTCCTTGTCAATCTCATTTGATTGAATCATATTTGATGGCTTTCCTTTCTTTTCTTGGGTTTGTCCCTCCCCTGGAGCATGACATCTCTCTCAACCTTTTAATTGGATGACTTGTATCCTTCTATTGCTCACATTTTTTAACTTTGTTCTTCTTCTTTCAGCACTCCATGGGAGTACTTGTATCTTTTTCCTCTCTCTCTCTATGCTGCTCCCCCCGCCCCCCAGATTCTCAGATAAGCGCCACCTGTGCTCTCCGTGCTGCTCCCTCCATCCCAGGTTGTATGCAACTCCCCGCATGCCTCACTGTCATTTTTTGACTTTTCCCTTGTAACAGTAAATTTTAACAAGCATTGGCATAGCCAATAGGTCTCGCTCTTTGGACCTTCTAAGTATTTAGTTATGCAGCACAATATCCTTGGTGCAACAACAACAACTGTTGCATGGCTAAACACTTATAAGGTACCAAATGCGAGACCTATTGGCTATGCCAATGCTTGTTTCTCTTGCTCAGGGTAAGAGTCTGATAATGAAAAATGAGTCCCGGGTCGGCCCCGCCTGCAACCTCCAGCTCACTTTAAGCACAGTGGTCAAGCTTCAGTAACTGGTGGACCCATCTAAGTGCCCTGAGCCGGGCTGCTAAGTTGATGCTCTCCATGACTCCTGAGATCTGCTGGTTGGAGAGATCCAACTCAAACCAAACTCCTAGATTTTTTTACTTTTCTCACACCCTTTAGGTCTAACTGATGTTGGTACCACTTCCAGTTCAGCCGGCAAGTGAAATGGCCTAGTGGCACCCGGAGTAGGCCCTGTCACCGGGATCTTAGTCATTGACAAATTCAGACACAGATTACCTTCACCCAGTCCTAGAAGCAAGAATCTGGCTAAATATTGGTTGAAGGCGTGTCGGGAACCCTCGAATCGATGTTGGGTGGCCTTGAGGGCCCAGTGGCAGAGACATTCTGTGGAGTGCTTTTCACCTTCATATGTGGCTGTTCTGACATTGGATGTTGCTAATTGTCTTGAACCAGGTTAGTGCAGATATCTGGTCAGTTGACCAGTGGACATTTTGTCTAAGGGAGCCAAGGCAGGCTTAGTCAGCGGACTGCTCTGAAGACAAAGTCTAGAGTCTTAAGTGTCACTCCATCATGCCCATAGATCTGATGGAGATTTATTGGGGAGAGTCCTGGCTGTATATTGGAACAGATTATGGTCCTGCTCCATCATTTGAGATGCCAGTGGTATCGCTCTAAGAGTTAGTACTCATTTCTGATATTTGTATGTAACCAGCAGGTCAAAAGTTCTCATCCGAGAGGTCTCTGACTGTTCTCAGCATCCTTTCAAAGCTACTGAAGTGAGTATGATTTAAGTGGGCATGCTGCTACTTGATACCACTATGAAACTGCAATATTGTGACAAGTGATGTACGAAACAATAATAATAATTATTATGTTCAGCAGCTGCTTTATCTCCCTTGAGAACAGAAAAGAGACTGGTGGCATCGTCTATCTGGGTGTGGGGGATTACATTTTCAGTCACTTTTTACGTGGTGAACTGATCATTTAGTTAAATAACTCAAAATATAGCTCCTCTGTAAATGTCCCAATACAAAAGGAATACGCATTAAGCGAGGTACAGATGGAGTGATAGAAAAGAAGTCTGGGTAAAAATGAGCAAAGAGAAGCTAGACTTTTGACCTAAAAGAGGAACATAGAACTGGATGTAGAAAGAGGAAGCAGAAACCATTGTGGGTTTTGACTAAGAGTTATGACTGTGTCAACACACCTCCGACAGGGCTCATGCTGGGAGCTGTTGTAAACCTAGAGATTAGGTGCACGAGTCACCGGTTGTCTTGGTTCACAAATAAAACAGAGTGACGTGTTCAAGGAAAGAGAGACATCTCCGTAGAGGAAGTTTACGATGACAAACTGATCAAGGCAGGCAGGCCATGGGAAGGCAGAAGGGCTGGGGCTGCGTTCGAGTTATGCCAGGACCTGCTTGACTTGTCACTCACTCTTCCCCAATCCTTCCGCTCATTCAGAGGCACTCACCTTTGGGGGTCTTATGATGTTCATCAAAGCCAGACAGCCTCTGAAGTGTTCGAATTAGTCAAATGCCACTCCTGACAGTCGCTGTCCTTGCGTGATGCAAATGGTGCTCATGCACAGCGCTCCGATGCCGAGTTGGCGCTGTATAAACCTGCAAGCGCGGGAAGCCGGAGGGCGCCTCACAGACTCGTGCGAAGAGGGGAGGCGCGCGAGCTATGCCGGCTGCCGCCAGAGCACGTCAGGGAGGAATGCGGCCCGGGAGACATGGGAACGAGGCGGCGAGCGACGGAAATCATGTGGGGAGCGGGGCCGCGAGCGGTGAGCCGCAGAAGGTGAGCGAAGCCGGAAACTACGGGGCGCATCGGGGGACATGGAGCGGGGGCGAGCGAGCGCGGCAGCCTGCAGAGCTGACCAAGCGCTCGTGCGTCGTGGCTGGCCTTTGGATGGGTACGCGCGGCAGACATGTGTTTCCAATTATCGCGCCCGCGTCTGGGCACGATAATTGGAAACACATGTTTGCCGCGCGTACCCATCCCAAAAGGCCAGCCACGACGCACGAGCGTTTTTGGGACTGCTTTTCAAACTCGCTTACAATAAGTCTTCGCCTCTAAGCAGCGCTTGCGCGCTACTCGAGGCTCGACCTGAAAATGGCCGCTGCATTATAATGCATTATACGTCATCATGCTCCAGCAGCTTTTTTTGGGTCAATGTTCTCCCACATCAGCAGCCGAGCATTTGTTTATTCTTTTTTGTTAATGCAGAGCAGCATTGGCAAAAAGCACTGGCAAAGCCAAAAGGTTGGGTAACACATCAAAAGGCAGACACTATCATCTATGCCAGTGCTTGTTTTTTTATTTACCTTCTCGGTATTGGGCTAATTTATTTAGCATTTACCATGCTTTCCACCCAAGGTCCTTGTGCTACGCTATGGCGAGTCAGTTGTCCTGACAAGGTTGGAGTTGACATCTCACGCAATCAGACGACTTAGAGGACTGTCCTGCTGCTCGGCTCTGAGGCAAGAACTCTCTCTATGAGCACATTTGGCAGATGAGCTCACAACACTCCAGCGGTGTTTCCCACCTCTTTACATGAACCTGGGCATTGCTTCAAACATTTCTGTCAGCCAGCTCAGTTAACCCTTTTCTGTCTGGAATTTTGATCCTATGATTTGTTGCAATCATTGGTCTCATTCCTACCTCGTCATCCATCTCTAATCAGAGTCTTCACATGTATTCAGGTATTTTGCAAAATATATTTTCAATATTATGACTGCATTGCTATTTTTGTTATGGATACACACCATTACTCAGCGTTCTATATCCTAATGAAGAGGGTAAATATTTTAGAGAAAATTTGAATCCCTTTATCCAGTCATCTAGGAAACATGCGATGAACTCCTCAATAAAAGTGATAACTAAGAATATTGAATGTTTTGTAGCTCAGACGTTTTAAAAACTATCCTGTAGGAGAAAACAGGAAGCTCAAGTCTACCGCTAGTGTGCAAAACCAACTTACTCATTCTTCATCAGCTCGCAAAGGATCTTCGATAATGCTACTGGGTTGACACTGGTTGGAACAAATTAAATGGATTCTCAGTTATCTGAGAATAAGGTTGGTGAATGCTCTTTATCTTTGACTGAGGTCATTCTCTCTGAGACCGCCAAGTTGTGAGGTGAATGTCTAATTACAAACTGTTCAGTTTCCAATTGTAATTAATAATCTAAATGATACGGATGATGATAACTATGATATAGATGAGAGAATTAACATTAATAAATTATTTATATTGTACCCTGATTCATACATCTTATTCAGAGCCCTGCATCACGCATGTACCACTTTATGTGGTGCAAAAGAGATGCAGGACTCTCATAAATAAGCCTCAAAGTTTGGGTACTGTTTTAACCCAATTAAAACATTTATGGGAACGTCTTTCCCAATAGATCCTGCCGACGTGAACCTCTGGTATTAGTGAAAGAAAAGAGGTGTACCCAGGTGTACTATGAATCAAAGATGTGATCTGACGTTTCTGGTCTGTACTCAGCTGAAGTCAGACTAGCCATCTATAATACTTCATGCTAACTCAAAATTGTGTTCAGTAAATTATTAACATCTTTAGAGGAACTGCATTGACTGTTTACACTGTGTTGCTATCATTGAATCATGTTGGATGCATGTCTGTGTATATGTAGATCTTTGCAACTGGTGCCTTACCATATATAGTAGTGCATACACTTGGCTAACAGACATAGCTATTAGAACCACTAAGTGAGATAATGTCCCCACTATGGTAAACACAAGGTAGCCGAAAAAGGGACAAGTGTGAATCTTCAAAGGAGCAGCCCAGCATTTTAGTTTTCACAGATTAATAAAATGGGGACCACTGACTTGGGTAATGATAAGACCTATTAAAATTGCTGTTAATATGAAATACTGTGTTAACAAGTGTTTATCATAGTGTTGCATTGCCCTTGTGTCACGCAATGAAACGCAAGGGCAACGCAACTAAATTCAGATTTTTTAAGCCACACAAGGCAACCTTGCATGGCCCTGCGTGGTTTGGTAAATCTGGAGTAACACAAGGCAGCGCAAGCCACAGCCTTGCATTACTCTGCCCTAGAAAGGCCTTCCAATGGTGGAGCGTGGGTGTTTCCACGCATCCACTCTTGGATTTTGGTGCATTCCCCGATTTACTATTAGTGGTAGACCTGGGAATGTGTCAAAATTCTACGCCTTCCCAGGGGGAGGCGTGACAAGGAGAAATAAAATTTCCTCGCTTTTTCCTCTTTCCACGTGTGCTGCATTCAAAGTAACACCAAATAGTACTTTGCAAATTTCCAACACAAAAAAAGTTTTGCACTCAAAAGTATTTCCCAAATCAACACTTTGCACCGGTTTTGTGACTTTGCACCAGCCCAAAGTGCTGATGACTCTGGCTCAAGGACTATAAGGGCATCATGTAAATTGTGCTTATATCTTGATGTTTCTGAGGGCCTGGGGTCGATTACAAGTGACCAGTGCTTAATTTGCAAAAGACCAAGAGGCATGTCCCAGTGTTTTGCTCAGAAGCTTGCAGCTGGTACTATCGAAGGTCGGGCCCGAATATTAAGGCTGCCTAGTGTTGTTTCCATCTAATACCTTTTTAATCAGACACGCTCTGCCCCTGTATATCATTTTTAGGTCTCGCCTAGCGCTGGAGCGCGCATGCGCTCCTCACTCTGCGAGGCTTATTGTAGTCGAGAAGATTTCAGAAGGGGACTGGAAGCCCCGCCCATCATTCCCATTGGCCGGCGTCATACTTTATGCTAAACACTGGCCTCCGATTGAAAGTGAGGCTTTTTTGTTACCGCCCTGTCTCCTTTTGGCCCCGCCCATCTGGACTCGATCGTGTACTGGCGGCGTTAGACTGTCTCCTTTAATTACTGGGTAAGCACTTTTTGTTTCCCCTTCCCTCTGTCTCTCTCCCCGAGCAGATGGAGATCTGCAGAGACACAGCTACTTGCGCCGCCTTTATGCACTACAGGCTTCTAATTACTTTCAACATGCTGCGCTTACTTAAAGCAGATTTTTAATCCCAATCCGACCCTGTCCATGCCCCTTTTACTCTTGCTCTCTCCTACCCCTCTTTGTCTCTTCTGCCCCCCACCCCCCCTCTCCTCCCTGGACTCCCCCTGGCTCCGGTCCCAGCGCTGACAGGAAAATGAAACTGAAAGAGAAGGCGCGTCTCTCCTCCCTCCCCAGCTCTGCCCGCCTTGGGTTTCCCCTTCAGCCATCAAACGCCGTGAAGCCCAGGAGGCAGGAGATGATGAGCAGCGAGGCGCTGTAGATACCCCGGGACAGGAGCTGGTGAGCAGCGGGGCACTGTACATACCCCAGGGCAGGAGCTGGTGAGCAGTGAGGGGCTGTAGATACCACAGGGCAGGAGCGGGTGAGCAATGAGGGGCTCTCTGCCCCAATTAGTGTGCCCCCTACTATTGTCATTTCTGCCCCCACTCGTCTCTGTCCATCCTGTGCTCCGATAGTGCTTCCGCCCTGTCTATCCACAGCCTTCTGTCCTTTGTGCTCTCCCTCTCCACCCACATTCACTTCTACCTCTCATTTTTCTGTGCTCTCTGCCCTATCCTGACTTCTGACAGTACTCTTGTGCTCTCTGCCCTATCATGACTTCTTGCAGTACTCTTGTGCTCTCTGCCCTAGCATGACTTCTTGCAGTACTCTCGTGCTCCCTGCCCTATCCTGACTTCTGACAGTACTCTCGTGCTCTCTGCCCTATCCTGACTTCTGACAGTACTCTCGTGCTCTCTGCCCTATCCTGACTTCTGACAGTACTCTTGTGCTCTTTGCCCTATCCTGACTTCTTGCAGTACTCTCGTGCTCTCTGCCCTATCCTGACTTCTGACAGTACTCTCGTGCTCTCTGCCCTATCCTGACTTCTGACTGGACTCTCGGGCTCTCTGCCCTTCTGCTACCTGCCCTTTATCCTTTGTGCGCCCTCTGCTCCTTGCCTACTGTCACATTCACCCTCACGCCATCTGTCTCCTTCGATCTCTGCTGCCCCTTCTCTCTCTGCCCTCTGCTCACTGCCTGCTCCTCCCTGTTCTCCTTGTTTATTCTGCCCTCGGACTCTCTCGCATCTTCTCTCTCTGCTCACTGTCCCTGTCCTGTCTGCCCTCCCCCTGTCCTCCGTGCCTGTTCTACCCTTGGGGTCTCTTCCACCTCTCCTCTCTGCCTCCACCCTTTATACCCTCGGGGTTCACTGTGCACTGTCCCTTCACGTGCTCTCTGCCTCTGCTCACTGTCCCTGTCCTGTCTGCCCTCCCCCTGTCCTCCGTGCCTGTTCTACCCTTGGGGTATCTTCCACCTCTCCTCTCTGCCTCCACCCTTTATACCCTCAAGGTTCACTGTGCACTGTCCCTTCACGTGCTCTCTGCCTCTGCTCACTGTCCCTGTCCTGTCTGCCCTCCCCCTGTCCTCCGTGCCTGTTCTACCCTTGGGGTCTCTTCCACCTCTGATCTCTGCCCCGCGGCTCTCTGCCTCTCACCTTTATACCCTTGGGGTTCACTGTGCACTGTCCCTTCACCTGCTCTCTGCCTCTGCTCACTGTCCCTGTCCTGTCTGCCCTCCCCCTGTCCTCCGTGCCTGTTCTACCCTTGGGGTCTCTTCCACCTCTCCTCTCTGCCCCGCGGCTCTCTGCCTCTACCCTTTATACTCTCGGGGTTCATTGTGCACTGTCCCTCACGTGCTCTCTGCCTCTGCTCACTGTCCCTGTCCTGTCTGCCCTCCCCCTGTACTCCGTGCCTGTTCTACCCTTGGGGTCTCTTCCACCTCTCCTCTCTGCCCCGCAGCTCTCTGTCTCTACCCTTTATACTCTCGGGGTTCACTGTGCACTGTCCCTTCACGTGCTCTCTGCCTCCTGCACGTCCTGTCACATTCACCTTCACGCTGCCCTAGGTTTCTGCTTCCTTTCCTCCCTGCTCTCTGCCCCGACCCCTCTCTGGCACCAGTGGTACTATGGGGCCCCGGCGCATATTTTCCTCATCCTCAGAGTTTGACCCTGAGCAAGAGAGAGAAAAACCGAAAAGGGGAAAAGAGGATCAGAAAGATGGAAAAAAAACACTGACAAAGATAGTGAGATAAAGTGGCAGGAAGTCCGAGTGCCCGGGGTGGATGAAAGAGGCAAGAGTATTCAGTGAGGCCAAAACATTGGGCCCTGGCACCAATTGTCTTATAAATGAAGCCAGTGCTTTAAATGGGAAAAAATAAGTGCAGGTACTCATTCAAATGAGCTGGAGGTGTGGCGGCTGGACGGGGCGAGGGGCGAGACATGATGACTTCTATACCAGCTCTGCTCTCTGTGCTCCCCAGGACTGCTGGTCCCCGTGCTCTGCTCTCTGTGCTCCCCAGGACTGCTGGTCCACGTCTTCTGCTCTCTGTGCTCGCCAGGACTGCTGGTCCACGTGCTCTGTGCTCCCCAGGACTGCTGGTCCCCGTGCTCTGCTCCCTGTGCTCCCCAGAACTGGCAGTGTTCTCAGTGTTGCAAAAGCCATTATTCCCATAGCTGTGTTGTCTGTGCTCCCTAGGCCTGCTAGACCCATTTCTCCCTGTGCCACTTTGCAAGTTCCTAAATTTTAACTCTTCAGGGCCCGCCCGGTACCTTTTTCAAACACTATTACCACAATAACTGAACTGTCCAGGCACTATTATGTCTTTAAAAATGTTTTTTAACTTAATTTCTTTAAAGTATAAAAGTTTAGTAATTCTTGTAATATGTTCCAGAGTACCGATATTCTGTATAAGAATCTAAAAACAGATTAAAGACAAGAACTGCGCAACAGGAAACCACGTGGACCCGATCATTTGACAGTATAACAAGCATTTGCAATGCAATAGGTCTCGCATTTACGCGACTTTAAGCTATTGGCATTGTAAATGACAATGCCTTTTATTTATGTTTTAACCTCTTCGGTGCTCATGACGGCTCCCGGCCGTCATGAGTCACAGTAGGCGTGTGCTCATGATGGCCGGGAGCCGTCCGAACGTTGCCGCTCCTCCCACGCGGTGTTAATTCCCCGCCTGTGCGGGAGAATTAATTAGTGGGCGGAGTTCGGACGGCTCCCGGCCGTCATGAGCACACACCCACCGTGATTTATGACGGCCGGGAGCCGTCATGAGCACCGCAGCACCACGCCCACCCCCTAGCCCCCCCGCACCGGGGCGGAATTCGCGCCGCGGCGAAGGGGTTAAAAACAAAAATAAAATGCATTGTCATTAGCAATCTCAATAGCTCAAACTCGCGTAAATGCGAGACCTATTGCATTGCAAATGCTTGTTGTAGCTTTCTTCCTTTGTCCGTGTCAGTGTCTTTCCATTTTTCACTTCCTTCTTCTTTCCCCCTTTTGTGTTTTTCTCTCCTACACATGACCTGTCTGTTGAGGAAAAATGATTGTCGGTCCCAAAAATGAATGCGATTGGGCCTCACCTGCAATTATCAGCTCAAATTAAGCACTGCAAGTGGAGTAGTATTCCCAGTCAGTCTGGTAAAAAAAAAAAATCAGGACTGCGAAATGTGATGTAAATCTGTGGATCTTGTATTTTTCACCCAAACATTTTGACTACTGAAATACCAGGTAGAAATGAGCCCCTACATCATCCCGATCCCACTAGGAAGAAATGTTGTGCAAACCAATATGTTGTAGATTAATACAGAGTGCCAAGACATTTGCAAAGATGGTTTGTGCATGTTATTCCACAGTGCATGTGGCTCAAAATGGAATATGCCTCAAAAATCGACCCATGCTCAAATAGTATTTCCTCTGGTGGTTAGTGCTGTTGATTCTTACACGGTTGATGCATTAAGGACGGCAGAGACTATTAGGCTGTAAACAACATACATTCATAAGACTCCACCAGGGAAGTATCAGGCCGCTCTGGAGCAGAGGATTAAAGCAGTATTTGGAGGCCTATTACGAACAGGCTACACATGCTCTCTGAATGTGTCAGTGATGTTGTCAAGTATACGTTTCAAAATCTGTTGCAGTGTTAAGGCTCATGATAGTGACTGGTATAACAAGGGCTACCGAAATATGCAATTGTGCGGCCGCTGCATTTTCCACATAATAATGGATGTGCTGTACTTGGAATACAATCTATAATCATCTGTACAATTTGCAGATTTTAACAAAAAAGAAATGTATAGGTCAAACGGATCAAAAGTTACTAAAATCGCTGCCACATCTTTTGGCGTGGTGAAACCTTATCCAAGACAGTGTCAGTGTGTTAAAAAAGTGGAAAATTGTGAATATTGCTACAAAATGAGCTGCAATGAGCCGCATCCTTACCTATTTAACTCCACATACGTCGCCTGCTGCATAATTCCAGTGGCTGTGCAAATGATTAATAAAATGTACTGCGTGCTTTTATGTTCGGTTCTAACTTCACACCTTAGAGATTTTTTTTAAGTGACTGCAAAAGGAGCATTATTGTTGCAAAAGGGAGTGGGCAGGGCCTGACACATTTCCTGACCAGCAATCTGTAGAACACCTGAAGAGGGTACGGAAGCGAAGGCCATCAAACGAATTGACATTCTCCCATGGCGGCTCTCCAGCGACCCCTAGCATTACAAATGTAAAAGAGCATGTTGCGAAGAAAAGGTCGGACATTACATGGCAAAGGTCCATTATAGCCACCAAGCTAAGGTGAGCCTGCGTGAATCTACACGTTATTGTCTCCTAAAGTTCACACCATTTACGCTGTGTTTTGGAACAGAGCGGATCTTTGCATTTTGAAAAGGACAACTGTACAGAAGTCGTTTGCCTTCACAGTTTGGTGCTCTTTGATGTGCCAGGGTCTGTCTATGTGCATTGGAGGGAGGTACCGGTGTCATCCGACGACTTCTTGCATTGACAAAGCGTTGCTAGAGGCAGAAATGTCACGTCTCGTTGGAAACTTTCCATTGCATGTGCCTATCTTGTATCTTGGGCACAAAGCCAAGGGCAGGGGGACGGACCATTTCATAACTCAGTAGGAGCCACATCATATTGTTCCCCATGCATACACTTACTACTACCTCCAGAGAAAGAGTAAGCATTGGCAAAGCCAACATGTCTGGCTTTGATGAGCCTGAAAAGTTGTTTTTATGTTGTTTATGCAAGCATGTAAAACACATGGAAAGTGTAAGGCTAACAAAAAGTAAAAACATATCTCCATCTAAAGGTGGGGTGCATGTTGCAAATTAATAAAAATGAACCATTGCAAGAATAAAAAAAATCATAACATGAAGGAGACATTGGCCTGCCATCTCTGTCACTGAAGTGGACTCCATTTTGGGCAGATGTGCACATGAACATGAGGACAATGTTGTCACTCAAAGTGAAGAGAACAACTGTATGAAAGGAGCTGATCCATTTCACCGTGCTGTAGGCTGTGGTGGGCGGAAGCAAAATGTGGATGGCACTTGAACAGACGAATGGAACAACAACCTTGACTGAAAAACCCTCTGTGTATATATGAGTATGTGTTTTTCTAATGACGTTTTTGGAAAACATGAGGCTTATGATACAAGTAATGCTGTTTCTAGATCAGATCTTAACGTAAGGACAGGTAATTGACTTTATGAAGTGCATGTTCACTGCAGTGAATTAGTTTCATGACTCTGGGGAGAAAGCCAAACAATGGCGTAGTGAGGGTGTCATGGGCCTTAATGCAAGCAAGGAAGATGGGCCACCCACTCCGTGGTTTAGCAGCACAAAATAGCTATATTTGAGAGGCATTGGACCCCCCTCTCCACTGGTGCCCAGTGGCACTGCACCTGCTGCACTATTGAAAGCTAGTCCTCTGAAGTCAAAGCATAACGTCTAGAAACAGCAGACTGATAGTTGAAAGAATTTGCATCTCAAAATCAGCTGTGGAGAATTGTGTGTTTTAGCAGCATGAATATAGAAAGCTCTGTTGACAATATAACTGTTCTAATCTCGATGTAACCGTGGGTTATTGTATCTGCCCCACAGCTCAAAATGTAACATACATATATGATAGAATATGAGAAGGTTAATCATTTTTTAAATGTTTACTTTCTCTATCATGAAACACACAAAAGGTGATGGGAGACTTCTTGCAATAAGCCCAAGCACTGGCAATAGCTTGGGGTAACACTCTAACAAATCGTTCTTTTGCTCACCATGCCACCTCAGTTTGGACCCAGCCATATGCAATTAAGTCTTGACCCTGCTCCTCATGGTCACAGTCCAGCCCGAACTTCCAAGTCATATCCTCCCTGAACCAGAGCACAACCAACCCGAGACCAGTTTTGCCCTAGTTATCGGCTCATGAGACAGGTACAGCTTAGTTCCAGTGACACAGTTAGCAGGGGTCCCACATGTGGGCATACACATGACACTTAGGGTGGTACATGAAACACCCAAAAGGTGATGGGAGACTGCTTGCAATAAGTCTAACCACTGGCAATAGCTCAGGGTAGCACTCCAACCCATTGTTCTTTTGCTCACCATGCCACCTCAGTTTGGACCCAGCCATATGCAAATCAGTCTTGGTCCTACTCCTCATGGGAACAGTCCAGCCCAAACTTCCAATCTTTGTCCTCACTGAACTGGAACACAAGCAACCCTGGAGGGGTTTCTCCTTAGTTATGGGCTCATCAGCCGGGTACAGCTTGATTCCAGTGACACAGTGAGCAGGGGACCCACGTCTGGGCATAGCCATGCCACTTAGGGCAATACATGAAACACACAAACCATGATGGGGAGTTATAGTTAGGTCAGCTGTTCCTTAGGCAAAGCGTTATTTGTGTTGCTAATAACTTTGGGACTGTTTGATGAATTTCCATGAGACTTTTCAAAAAGGTGCTACTTTTGATTAGTTTGTGCATGGAAAGTTTCAGGATGATCTGTCAAGTGGGGGTCCCAAAACACAAAATCCCAATGCATATTCCATAGACTTCTTTAAGAAGGGTTACAGCAAAAGCTGCTGAATGGAATTACATCACATTTGGCAGGAAGCTTGATCTTAGTACTCAGAATGTGCTTTTTGTGATTTGGCATAAATCCACTCTGTAGTTTTTGAGATATTACAGTAAAAAAAATATCAATATCTGGATGGTTTGGTTTGAGGGACTCTTGCAAGAGTCCCTCGAACCCAATTTTAAAAAATAGAGCGTTCTGAATGTCCCAGGGAGCCTTTTTTTACCTTGGGTCAATTCGCTCCAGTGGCAGACAGACTCCAGTGAGTGCGAGTGCTCTGATTGACTGCCAGTAACATGAGAAAATGTTGCTGGCAGTCATTACAGGACTTAGGTGCCAGATGTAAAAACATTAGGAATATCGATTTCCAATTAGGAAATCAGTATTCTTAATGTATGAAACTCATTGAGTTTTATTTAGGGATTTCTTGTGGGTTGCAATTTGACCTACCTCATGAATATTAATGAGGCAGGTCACATTTGCAACCCATTAGGAATCACAGTCATCAAAGGGATGATGGCCTGCTGAGGTTAGCAGACCACCATGTCTGTGATTGCTTTTTAATAAAGCAATTTTTTTTTAAAATGCCGCCCGTTTTCCTTAACCCCTTCGCTGCTAGGCCTTTTCCCCCTCTTTGCTAAGCCTTTTTTGGGCTATTTGGGGTAGTTCACGCTTAGGTCCCTGTAACTTTTTGACCACATAAGTTATTCACGCCAAATTTGCGTCCTTTTCTTCCAACAACATGGGGATTTTAAAGGTGCCCAGGGTGTGTTGATTCCCCTGGAGGGGACCCAGAAATTAGCCAAAATACAGCAAAATTTTGGTTTTTTTTGGAAAAAAGTGCTGCAGATGAAAGCGTCTGTTTTTTCCCTGCAAATGGTATCAACAAAGGGTTTGTGGTACTGAAATAACCATCTTCCCAGCTTTCAGGGACTGACAGACTTTTGTCAGAAAACCAACATTTTTTACACAGTTTTGGCATTTTACTGGGACATAGCCTATTTTTGCTATTTTTTGTGCTTTCAACCTCCTTCCAGTTAGTGGTAGAAATGGGTATAAAAGCAATAATGGATCCTGGAAAGCTATACATTTCGGAAACGTAGACAAAATTCTGAATTCAGCAAGGGGTCATTTGTGTAGATCCTTCAATGTTTTTTATAGAAACTAACAGTTGAAAACAGGAAAAATTGAAAATGAGTTGAAAAGAACAGCCATTTATGCCAACGTTTTCACCTGTAACTTCTTCTAAATATGACATATTTTTAAAAAAATATACCGTTTCTGCCGCTGGACCCTCCTGGTTATGGGGATATATAGCAAAACACACAAGATGATGGACGGAATGCTGCACATTGGCAAACATTCACCCCCAGTCACAGATCTGGGTTTAATCCATCGTTATTTTGCTTCACCACGCCACCCCAGTTCAGACATAGCCATATGCAAATCAGTCTTGACCCTGTGCCTCATGGGAACAGTCCAGACCGAACTGCCAAGCCATGTCTTCCCTGGACCGGAATCAAGCATCCTAGGACCGGTTTCAGGCTATCAGCCTTCATCAGCCAGGATAGCTTGACTCCAGTGGCGTAGTGAGCACGGGACCCACGTCTGGGCATACCCTTCCCACATAGGGCGAAATGCAAAACACACAAGATGATGGACGGAATGCTGCACATTGGCAAACATTCACCCCCAGTCACAGATCTGGGTTTAATCCATCGTTATTTTGCTTCACCACGCCACCCCAGTTCAGACATAGCCATATGCAAATCAGTCTTGACCCTGTGCCTCATGGGAACAGTCCAGACCGAACTGCCAAGCCATGTCTTCCCTGGACCGGAATCAAGCATCCTAGGACCGGTTTCAGGCTATCAGCCTTCATCAGCCAGGATAGCTTGACTCCAGTGGCGTAGTGAGCACGGGACCCACGTCTGGGCATACCCTTCCCACATAGGGCGAAATGCAAAACACACAAGATGATGGACGGAATGCTGCACATTGGCAAACATTCACCCCCAGTCACAGATCTGGGTTTAATCCATCGTTATTTTGCTTCACCACGCCACCCCAGTTCAGACATAGCCATATGCAAATCAGTCTTGACCCTGTGCCTCATGGGAACAGTCCAGACCGAACTGCCAAGCCATGTCTTCCCTGGACCGGAATCAAGCATCCTAGGACCGGTTTCAGGCTATCAGCCTTCATCAGCCAGGATAGCTTGACTCCAGTGGCGTAGTGAGCACGGGACCCACGTCTGGGCATACCCTTCCCACATAGGGTGAAATGCAAAACACACAAGATGATGGAAGGAATGCTGCACATTGGCAAACATTCACCCCCAGTCACAGATCTGGGTTTAATCCATCGTTATTTTGCTTCACCACGCCACCCCAGTTCAGACATAGCCATATGCAAATCAGTCTTGACCCTGTGCCTCATGGGAACAGTCCAGACCGAACTGCCAAGCCATGTCTTCCCTGGACCGGAATCAAGCATCCTAGGACCGGTTTCAGGCTATCAGCCTTCATCAGCCAGGATAGCTTGACTCCAGTGGCGTAGTGAGCACGGGACCCCACGTCTGGGCATACAATTCCCACATAGGGTGAAATGCAAAACACACAAGATGATGGACGGAATGCTGCACATTGGCAAACATTCACCCCCAGTCACAGATCTGGGTTTAATCCATCGTTATTTTGCTTCACCACGCCACCCCAGTTCAGACATAGCCATATGCAAATCAGTCTTGACCCTGTGCCTCATGGGAACAGTCCAGACCGAACTGCCAAGCCATGTCTTCCCTGGACCGGAATCAAACATCCTAGGACCGGTTTCAGGCTATCAGCCTTCATCAGCCAGGATAGCTTGACTCCAGTGGCGTAGTGAGCACGGGACCCACGTCTGGGCATACCCTTCCCACATAGGGCGAAATGCAAAACACACAAGATGATGGACGGAATGCTGCACATTGGCAAACATTCACCCCCAGTCACAGATCTGGGTTTAATCCATCGTTATTTTGCTTCACCACGCCACCCCAGTTCAGACATAGCCATATGCAAATCAGTCTTGACCATGTGCCTCATGGGAACAGTCCAGACCGAACTGCCAAGCCATGTCTTCCCTGGACCGGAATCAAGCATCCTAGGACCGGTTTCAGGCTATCAGCCTTCATCAGCCAGGATAGCTTGACTCCAGTGGCGTAGTGAGCACGGGACCCACGTCTGGGCATACCCTTCCCACATAGGGCGAAATGCAAAACACACAAGATGATGGACGGAATGCTGCACATTTGTCATTTGTGTAGATCCTTCAATGTTTTTTATAGAAACTAACAGTTGAAAACAGGAAAAATTGAAAATGAGTTGAAAAAAACAGCCATTTATGCCAACGTTTTCACCTGTAACTTCTTCTAAATATGACATATTTTAAAAAAAAATACCGTTTCTGCCGCTGGACCCTCCTGGTTATGGGGATATATAGGACTTGTAGTTTTGCCAAGAACCCGAGGAACCCAGAGCCGATAACTGAGCAGCGTCTTGCAATGGTTTTTTATTGTGTACCGGGTATATAGCAATTCATTTGGGAAAATATAAACAGTGAAAAATCGGTATGAAAGACACCTATGTATTTCTGAAATTGGAACAAAATATAGAGTTTAGAAACAATAGCTATTTGCACATGTGCGAAATTGTGGGTAACCATACTAGCATGTGAATTATAGGACATTTTTCAAAGTGACTTCTTTTTTACACATTGTCCTACATTTGGAAGGAAGAAATGCATCGAACGTCAAGAGGTAATAACAGTTGCTCTACAATTCTGTGTTCCCCTAAGTCTCCAGATAAAAATGATACCTCACTTGTGTGGGTAGGCCTAGTGCCGGCAACAGGAAACGGCCCAAAACGCAATGTGGACACACCACACTTTTACAGTGAAAACTGAACCTTTTTTTCAAAGTGCCTAGCTGTGGATTTTGAAACCTAGATCTGCTGGCACCAAGGAAAACCTAGCAAACTTATACATTTTTGAAAACTAGACACCCAGGGGAATCCAGGATGGAGTGACTTGTGTGGCTCTCACCAGGTTCTGTTACCCAGAATCCCTTGCAAACATCAAACTTTGTCCAAAAAAACCACATTTTTCTCACATTTCTGTGATGGAAAGTTCAGGAATCTGCATGGATCCACAAAATTCCACCCACCCTGCATTCCCCAAAGTCTTCCGATAAAAATGGTACCTCACTTTTGTGGGTAGCCCTAGTGCCCACAACAGAAAACGGCCCAAAACACAACGTGGACACACCACATTTTTACAGTGAAAACTGATACTTTTTTTGCAAAGTGACTAACTGTAGATTTCGAACCCTAGCTCTGCCGGCACCTAAGGAAACCTAGCAAACCTATACATTTTTGAAAACTATTCATCCAGGGGAATCCAGGATGTGATGACTTGTCTGGTTCTCACCAGGTTCTGTTACCCAGAATCCTTGCAAGCCTGAAACTTTGTAAAAAAAAAAAAAAAACAACACATTTTCCTCACATTTCTGTGATGGAAAGTTCTGGAATCTGCGTGGATCCACAAATATCCACTCACCCTACATCCCCCAATGTCTTCCGATAAAAATGGTACCTCACTCGTGTGGGTGGGCCAAGTGCCCGCGGCAGGGAAGGGGCCAGAACGTATTGTGGAGACATCACAAAATGACCTGGTTTTACAAGGGGGGCACCTGAGTTTTTGGCCCCGTGCTCGGTGGCCTCTAGGGAAACCTACCAAACCCACACATTTCTGAAAACTAGACAGCCTGTGGAGTCGAGGGAGGTATCCCTTGCTTGGATCCCCCAACGTTTTCCTACCCAGCATTCCCTGCAAACCTCAAATTTAGCCCAAAAATCTAATTTTTCTCACATTTGTGTGTGGGAAAGTTGTAGGATAACTGGGCTGACACAAATTTCCTGCCACCCAGCATTCCCCCAGGTCTCCCGATAAAAATGGTACCTCACTTGTGTGGGTGGGTCAAGTATCCGCGACAGGCTAGGGCCTAAAACGTATTGTGGAGATTTCAAAATTACCGATCACAAAACGCCCTGGTTTTGCAAGGGGGCACATGGGTTTTTGGCCCCAGGCTTTGCGGCCATCTAGGGAAATCTACCAAACCCACACATTTCTGAAAACTAGACTCCCGGGGGAGTCCAGCGAGGTATAGCTTGCGTGGATCCCCCCAACGTTTTCCTACCCAGAATCCCCTGCAAACCTCAAATTTAGCTGAAAAACCCCACATTTTCCACATATCTTTGTGTGGGATCACCGTGCCGGCACAAATGTCCTACCACACAGCATTCCCCTCAGTCTCCCTAGTAAGATGATACCTCACTTCCTGTCCTGAGCACACGAGCACTGGGGTTAAAGGAAAACAGGATGCGTTTAAAAACAAAAAAATGAAACCTTGTAGTTTCATTTTTTAGGGGGCCAAAATATGTCAATAAGGTGAAGGTAGCCGAACGGCCCCCCCTCCCCGAGCCTCTAAAGGCCCAGGGACCCCATGCCCCGGGGGATTTAAACTCTTAAAAGGGAGGTGGGTCACGCGGCCCCCCTTACTGAGTGAGCCAATAATGGCTCCGGTGATCCCATCCCTGGAGCAGGCTCACTAGCTATGTCCCAGGGAGCCCACCCCCAGGACATAGTGGTATCCCTGCCTGTACTGGCCTGGGCAGGGAAACCTGTGTTTGTTTCCGCTGTGAGGGAGCATTTTTTATTCTCCTGCCAAGCGGGAGCAAACACAAAGTCTGCTCCCAGTGGGCCGCAGCTTTGAAAATGCTCCTGCCAGCTGGGAGAAGACTTTTGATATGTTTCCCTGCCCTCATTGATGTGGGCAGGGAAACAGATCAAAATATTGCTCCCGCCCTGAGTGAGCAGCATAAATAGCTGCTCCCTCTGGGCAGCAGCAATGCCAGCTTGTGCTGCATGCAGGTAGCCTGCTGGGGCCGTGGGGCCTTGGGGCTCCCCCCAAGGTGCCCAACAAATGTATGGTGAGTGCCCTGGGTTGGCTTTTGGCCATCCACCTTTAATGAGGCGGGCCCCTGAAGATGCGGCCCCCCCTCTCCTTTCATAAAAAAAGGCCCTGGGGGATGGAGTCCCCAGGGACTAATAAGGCTTGGGGAGGGGGGCAACGTGGCACCTTTCCCTTTAATAAAAAAAAAGGCCCTGGAGGATTGTTATGTTTGTACTTGTAAAAGAATGGCTGTCAGGGTTCATGCTCCGAATTCCAATTTGGAATGATGGAGTAGGCACTGGGACACTTGTGGGGAAAAGCCAGGTGAGGAAGACGTATGTCTGTGTGGTGTTCATTTCTGGATTAATGCCTATATTAAGAATCACTTACTAATTGTGATTACATAACAAAATGGCAATGAGAAGAGCACCACATTTTTGGATCTTAAAGCAAAAAATATTTCTACGACCATTATTATATGTATTAGAGCTTTACATTTTAAAAGTGGGAAATTTTGAACTGACTGAGATAATTGGCAAAGATTGCTCACAGAGCTTACACAAAGATCATGGCCTGTAAAAAAATCACATTTTAAAGATTTTAGATTTACGTTTTCCAGTACTAGGCAGTTGTTGGCATAATTTGAATAACTGAACGGCGCATGCAAGTAGAACTTGTGCTGATTGCCAGTCGAGTGATGCTGAATGCAATGTGCCGGCGCAATGTGCTGCCATATTGGATGCATTGTTGAGCACCAATATATTACAGTCTATTCAACACTGCAGTGCAATGTGCCGCCATATTTGATGTATTGTTGAGCACCAATATATTACGGTCTATTCAATGCTGGAGAGTGATGCAGTGAGCATCGTATATCCATATTGGATGTTCTGCATAGAGTATTACTTATCAACTAAGGCCTACGCTACAGCATGATGCTACACAACGTGCCGCCATCTTTGTGGTGGGGAAATTTCGCCTACATAATTTTCAGCTGCACTCAACCTTACAAAGCTATTGTTCGTCAAGTATCAGTGCAGTTGCAAATTTGATGACGTGTTTTCTTGACTAAGCGCTCTGCACTTTTCCTGCGTTTAGTTATTTGTGTAGAACTTCCCGTACTCATTTGTTTTACAGAGGACAAGTTAAAACTATACATTCTCATTTCCTCTTCATCTGTGTCATACTATTACGGGGTGAAGAAAAGACACTGGTTAATGCTTTAAAGTGAACTAGTCCCTTGTGATAAGTCAATGGTGATTTGAATTGGGATGAAGTACGTACACTGTTTTGGTGCTTCACAGTGAACTAGTCCCTTTTATCTCCATTATTACTTTCCAATATGTGTGTGCAGAATTTCTCTTTAGCTCCTCCACAATGTTTTTGACCTGCTGTAGGCACACCTTGCATGAAGTGGGCTGGATAGAAAGCCTATTTTTTAAATTATACAGCGACCATTGATGGGGATGCAGAATTTCAAAATCTTCAGTCTATTATCAGGAACGCTGAGTTGTCAAGCAGAAGTGCTAAAGTGGTGCAAGCGAATGTGAGTGGAAAACATGATGAGTATGTTAGATTGCAAACAAGCCTGCACAAAAAAAGTAGGAATTCAAAAAATGGATAATAAGTAATCTGAAGGAAACAGGGATAACTAAAGGTGATTATACTGTGACAGTAAGTTGCATCTTGCATATAGCAAAGCTTGCCCAACCCTCAGACAAAAAATGTTCCAATTTTGGGGTGATTGGTCAGTTTTTTAAAGTTTGTACAAAGAAAAAAAAACAAAGGGTCAAATGTGTAGATGAAAAGGATTTACGTGAACAGGAAATTTCATTGTATGACAAACAGAAAGAAATGTGATATGATGATTGGCCTATGTGATATGATGATTGGCCTCTTGAAATTGCCTCATGTAACATCTATTCCACGGTTTAGCCACTTGAGAGATCTACTTAGGAAGCTTGGGTTGGAGGCGTATTGGTTTAACCCCGAAAGTCTTACTCCAATACTAAAGGCCAGGATCAAAGTGATTTATTGGGAAACAGTAGCAGAGGTGGAGATGGCAAAATTGGTGGGTACGTTGACCAAGGATTTTATCCGTTTTAAATCAGTTCCAAGTTATGAGGTCACTATTGATGAAATTGCTCCCCCATTGGCACATAAATTATTTATTCAATTTCGCTATAAGACCCTACCCACCAAATTGTTTTGCAACAAGTGGCGTTGTAATGTCTCCACTGATGATTTATGCCCATCTTGCAAAACCTGTTCAGAATCCATTGTGCACCTGTTATTTTTTTGTCCCCATTATAAATCTTTGAGGGGCAAGTGGATTATCCGATTGTGTAGACTGGTTGGTCCTGGCCACTACCTTGAGGTTGATGAGAACTTTGCTCACTGACACGCAGGGTAATAGTTTTTGGCTTGGCCAAATATTGGCATGCACTATGGATTCAGCGATCTAAATGTATTGTATGAATTGTCTATCTTTGTTTTTATCTTTTATATTGAATTTTTTGGTAGCCTTGTGCTCTTTTAGAATGGATTTTATATTTTTACTTTTATATTGTTCTAATCTAGTTTTGTGCTGTGTACCTTTTAAGATCCTTGTGATCGAAATAAAGTAATATATGATGATGATGATATGATGATTGGAGGGGTTGGAATACAAATTTATGCAGATGCGGGTTCACCGTATACGATTGTTAATGAAATTGTATGGAATTCCAAATTTGCAGACAGATTAGGTGGTTTACTGGAAGAACCTGACATCAATCCTGAAGGGTATTTAGGGAAGAGTATTGAGATGCTGGGTTATCCTACACTGTTTTTCAGATTTAAAAATCGGGAAAGTATTGGTAAGCATTACTGTTGCAATAAAGGGACCCTGAGTTTTGGGTTGATACGATCAAGGGGAATTTAGCATGATGCTGAATCCTAACAGTCTAGAACTAGTGATGTTCATAGATGAAGGGGAGAGCATGGATGGACCATGCTTAATAAATTTCCTAAAGTATTTAATGGCAAAATTGGTAATTTAACTGAGTTTGAACACGAAATTATATGAAAGAAGAATGCATGTCCTAAGATACATAAGGCTAGAAATATCCCTATTCTAGTTAGAAATGAAGTAGAGTCGTCTGAATGGATTTCCCCAATTGTAGTGGCCAGGCGTGCCTATGAAAAAAGTAGGATATGTATTGATCTACGCCATTTAAATAATAATATCCTGCTAGATCAGTTTCCTCTGCAAGGATATCAGAGATATTGGCACTTGCGAAGAATGCTACATTTTTTCCCACGATAGATCTCTCCGCAGCTTGCCACCAGATTTCTCTGCAAGAAGGTTGCACGAGTTACACAGCATTTGTAACTCCTATGGCATGCTACCAATATAAGAGAATGCTTTTCAGGCTTGCCTCAGCCGCAGCTGTTTTTCAACGGCTGATGTATCAACTGTTTGAAAAAGTACCCAATGTCTAGTGCTTCCAGGATGATTTTCTGATACATGGAAAGGGCAAAGAAGAACATGATTACATTTTGGAGACATTGTTGAAGGTTTTGAATGCAAGGAGTTTGACTTTGGAATATTCCAAAAGCAAGTTTGCAGTAAGGTCAGTGACTTATTTAGGGCATGTCTTAGACAAGGATTGTGTGAGACTGAAAGCTTTGTTGGTAGGTGCGATACAATTAGCTCCTGCTCCCCTAAGCTAGGATGATGTTAGATCCTTTTTAGGTCTCGCAGATTTCTATGCCAAATATATTCACATTTTTTCAGGCAGAACATTTTACATTCAACAGTTACTT
Organism: Calotriton arnoldi; assembly: GCA_963921515.1. Classification (NCBI taxonomy): domain Eukaryota; kingdom Metazoa; phylum Chordata; class Amphibia; order Caudata; family Salamandridae; genus Calotriton; species Calotriton arnoldi. The sequence continues at coordinate 260,873 of CAWUFW010005218.1, read as the reverse complement.
AAAAAACAGGAGTAAGTTTGATTGCTGCAAGGAGTCTCAGCGGGAACTTAATGATGTCAAGACAGAAATTGCAAAGGCCACTGCTTTGAGTGGTTCTGATCCCAATCTTACAAGCGTGATCACCACAGGTGCTAGCTCTAAAGGGTTAGGCACAGTCTTATGTCAAAAATGTGAAAAGTGTGGTGAGTCAACTATAGCGTATGCATCTAGAGCTCTGACATCAACAGAAGAAAAATACTTGGTTATCAAGAGAGAAACCTTAGCTTGCGCATTGACTTTAGAACACTTCAGATCTTTTGTGTGGGGTAAACAATGCGAGTTAAGGAGTGACCACAAAACTGTGGTCAGGTTACTTACCACTGAGGGAATGATCAAAGTTTCAGCAGGTATAGCCAGAATGTCAATGAGACTTCAAGATTTTTTGTATAATATAATCTATATACGGGTAAAGACAATGTACCTGCAATTTTTTTTATCTAGGATGCCGTTACAAATTAGAGAGGATGTGAGTGTGGATTGGGATGGATGTCAAATAGCTCTAGGACATTCCTGCCATAGATAAAGAAGTGTGGTTGGATAAATATGTAAAAGATGAGATGCTGCAAGAAGTTTTGAGGTATATGATCTATGGTCGGCCCACTAAAGGAGCACACAAATCAGATTCAAGGTGTTTTTGGGAGGTTAGAGAGGAACTATCCTATGGGGGTGGCATATCTTGGAGAGGTGACAGAGCGATTCCCCCAAGCAAGTTAAGGCGCTCAATCACTATGCAGTGGCATGAAGGACATGGTGGTATTGTAAATATTAAACAGTCAGTTAATAAAGGATTCTGGTGGTCGGGTTTGGATATCTTTGTGGAGAGATTAGTCAGGAGTTCCGTAATATGCGCAAATGCTGATAAATCGTTAAAAACTTTGAGGCCTAACATGAGTGAATCATGCATTCCCAAGAATCCTTGGGAGACTATTGCTGTGGACATTATGGGTACCATAGTTATTAAATCCAAATATGTAACTGGAGTAATTGATATCTTTTCAAGGTGGCCTGCAGTTAAGATAATGGACAAAATTGATACTGACACTGTTTTGTTTTTTCTCGACAAAGTATTTATGGAGGAAGGGTTATCTGTCCAAATTATTACGGACAATGGTGTACAATTCGTGTAAGATAAAGCAAAGCTTACTTCAAAGGGGTTGGTATTAAACACCACACTACATCTCTTTACAAACCAAGCGGTAATGGAATGATTGAGAGATTTAATAGGGCACTTTGAGGGGCTATCCAGATTGCTGGAAGCAACAATGATGAGAGGGAGCTACAAATATACAAGATGGTATGGATGTATAGAACCACAGTAAATGACACAACTGGATGTTACCCTTTTGAAATTATGAGAGGGACAATTCCTAGGACCAAAATAACCCCTTCATGGCTGGTGGAGTCTACCACTATTAACGTGGATATGAAAGCGTTGAAACAAAAGGATGAGGATGTAGTGTCTTGTAAATAAAAGAATCTTGGAACTATTTTGGTTCCCACTGTACACTGTAGGCCTGTGACGTAAGCGTTGGAGAGATGAGTTGAAGCCAGGCTTAGAATGTTGAGTTCTGAATTACACTCAGCAGAATAAAGACGTGTACAAACTACTTTCTGTGTATGTCGTGGTTATTGGCGAGTACCTGGGATGTCAGGAGGCTACAGAGGACACCCACAAAAGTTATAAATCTAAGTATGACTCCAAGAAAGGGTCAGTTGGTGGTTCTAACACCACTGTAGGAATGTGGGTTAAAGTAAAAAACCTTGGAAAGTAAAAAAATGGGAGAGTCAGTTTTCTGTACCTTTCGTAAATAATAAAGGTTTTGAAGAATGTTGTGAAACTAAGCAATGGAACAATTTGGAATCTGAAGAGAATGGCCATACTTGATGAAAAACGTGTATATAATAATGAATACTCTGATGTGTGCAGATATTTTGATAGTGATTTGGACTCACAGTGTACAAGATTGTGAAGAGAGGGAGAACAGGTCAGAGGAGAACATTGGAAGTTCTGTGGAATGTTTGTAAAGTTTGAATGATTATATTATTGAAGAGGGAAGTTTAGAGGGTAGCAGGAAAAAAGTAAACCCAGAGGAGAAAATAATTCGGAAGAAGTCAGTGTGGATGTCTGATTATATATATATATAATGCCATATTTTATTAAGAGAGTTTTCATCAATGTATGTGTATTATGTCCTAGTTTTATTTTCGTTATTGCCATTATACGTTTTAGGTTTGTTTTGTTTCCTTTTCTAAAGAAGGGGCTGTGTTGTGTTTGTACTTGTAATGGAATTGCTGTCAGGGTGTGTGCTCCGAATTCCACTTTACTTTCTAATATATATGCACATGCACAGAATGTAATATGCTATTTATTACCATTGATAAGTCACAAGAGGTGAAGCTTTGATATATGTTTAACAGTAGCAGTTTGACAAATCTGTATGAAACTTTCTAAACAAAGCTCATCCACCTCTGCTGCTTCATGAAAAGTTTCACACTGATCCATCAAGTGGAGGGCAAGAAAAAAGGGGGCGGTGGTCCCAAAGGTGCAAATTCTCATGTTATTTATAATAGGAAATTGTGCTCTATACTACTGAAAGAACGGCTGTTTGGAATTGCACCAAATTTGGCAAAACGTTAGAACTTTACTCAGAAAGTGTCCTTTTTGTGATGTGGTGTAAATTTGTTCAGTCGTTTTTGAGAAATTAGCATTTAAAAAGGGTTTCGAATTGGGCATGAAGGGGTTAACACTCAGAAAAGGTTTTGTATATGTGGGTGGTTGGTCACGCTCGACTCCTGTGGGAATCCCGCAGTGCAAACAAATTTAAAAAGCAGGGCATTCTGATTAACCAAGGGAGCTTTTTGCTCCCATCGGACATTTCGATGAGTGATCCAATTGATTGGCTGCAACCAATGTTGTGGCTGCCATTATAGGGTTCGGGGATTCGGTGTTGAAGGAAAATTGAGAAAGGGAGCAGGATGAGCACACTCTGACCCCCAGGGCATTTGGGGGTTAAGTCAAATAATAAAAAATGAAAAAATTGGGTTGCCGGTATTGTTCTACCAGCACCTGGGACTACAGTACCCAGCTCATCACCTCCTGTGATACTGCAGTAACAGAACTGGTACAGTGTTAGCAAAAAACATTTAAAATAAACTGCCATTGCGCAGTTCTTAGGCCATGCTCAGTGGGGGTTGGCCACTTGCTTTCAGTTGGGCCTTTGGCCAGGCCCTACAGCTAACCCTTGCTTCCCGCAACCAAAGGGCATGCACAGCATGGATTAGGTGCTACGTGGGATTGGGAGAAGGACCTTTGGCTGTGCACATGGGAGGCATTGCCTGTAGGTTGTCCGGGGTAGTTGGGCGTATGCTCAAGTTTGAATATGATTTTTTTTTAAAACAGAAATTCACAGAAAGAACCAAAGATAATAGTGATGTTATAGTTAGGTATAGTAATAAGATCTTAGCTTACATAAAAAATAACCTCAGAAATTCATTGAAAGAACCAAAATTAAAGTGATGTTATAGGTAAATATTGAAATAAGATAAAAACTGTTTAAATACTAAAAAAAATAATTAAATTTTACATTACTCATGACATGCTGAATGACATCACTGATGACATTTCAAATGACATTATTGATGACAATTGCAAAAACAACACATAAAGCAATTAATGATACTACATTCATAGTTGTCCCTTAAAGTGTTAAGGGAAATGTGACATATAAACTCATCTATAAACCATAAACATTTGTAATTGCATCTGTTTCATTAAAGGAGAGGTCCTGAGCATTTGGTGTGCTGGTTATGGTTTGCATGTCGGTTGTGTCAGTTATGAATTGTGCTCCTAATCAAAGCTTGCAAATTAAAGTGTTTTTCAAGTGTAATTCCTAACCATATCTGCACTTTAACTGTATAAGATTCAAAATGTAGCCCGAAGAAATGGGAAAAGATTTGAGGGCAGTGGCAAGCTTACCGAGGGCTGTGAGGGAGGTATTAGACAGACCATGAAGGTCGCTTATCATTGGTTTTGAATCCTCTCCGATTGATAAAAGACAACTGTACACTCACTGGTCATATTATATGTAAGACAATGATATCACTGATGTACTGCTGTTGCGCTGTCTGCAATAAAAAGAATTAAAACAAAAAGATTCAAAATGTAAGACAAAGAGATTAATTTTGAGGGATTTGGCCAAAAGCCCCCTTATAAAGTGACCCCAGGTTTGTTAAGGCTACAGGAACTCAATACATAAATCTGTGCTAGTGAGAGCACTAATAGTTCACCAAATAAACCATAATTCACATTTCTGCGCTAATGGAAAATAAGCAAACTTTACTATGACTTTGGGGAATGATTTGCTGGTGATATATCATGGTTCGTGATTATAATTCAACCTTGAATACAAACTGTGTTTTAAAATATTTCACTCCTAATATTTCTTCTGTGCAATTCTTGACGGGTTCATCAGCCATGCATTAAGTGTTAATGCTGAGAAAGCAATATAGCACAGCTACTTTGACAGTATTTTTCAATTAACTGCTTCTTTTTTGTTTAAGTCACTGTGACATTTTTAAAATCTGGCACACCTTTCTCAAACTGTGGGCAGATGTTTCAATCACTTGTGCTCATGGAAGAATGTTTCTCATCGAACACAGAGGCACTCAAGGTTGTTAACCTTTTTTAGTACGGCTATTCACCTGGGGCAGAAGACAGATCTACTGTAGAGCAGGGGTGTTCAACATAGGTCCAGGAGAGGTAGACCCATGCCATATTTTCAGAATACAAGATGCAAAAACTTTCATAGTATTAGGTGATTCTAAACATCTGGCAAGAATTCGGCCTTTGTGCATCTATGTTGGCTATCATTGCCACAAGGAGCCCTTATGTTAACACAGAGGTGCCCAATTTTGGTCCCAGCGGATCAGTACAATGTCCTATTTTCAGGTTACCTCCTGTGTGATTGCCATGTACAATACTTGCATTTGGAGTTATCTAATGTAGGTATGCTGAACATCTGGCATAGCAGTTACCCTTGTGGACCAACACTGGACCCCCGATTCCTTAACATAAGTGTCAAGTGATCCCCAAGTGGGCTTCAGCCACTGCCTGCCTGATATTCAACATTAGTGCCTTTGTGCGTCTTTACTTTTATTGAGAGTGTAGATAAAAGTCCATCCTAGAGTTCCAATGCCTGCTGACAAGTACCAGTGGCAGAAGGCATCACAAAATTATTGGGCCTGATTGGCTGCATCGAAAATGTCTAAACATGCAAGATAAGGCCCACGCAGCACGGTCCTATTCTCTAAACCAGTTTTTTTTATTGTAACTGTATACACACGTTTACACTCCAGTAAAAACTGGCGGCATTTCTGTTGATGCCTTAACCTCCCATACAGATTGATCGAGGGCATTGCCAGAAAATTAAAACAACACCCACTTTGAACCAAAGCTCTGATGGCACCAAGTAAGTGAAGTAAGTTAGCCTGAACCTCCGTAGAAGAGTTCCCTTGCCTCTTCCATTGACGCATCTGTCCATTCATCCTTTCACCATTCCATCCACTCGCTGATATCTACCTTTTCACCTCTACATTTTGTCATCCATTCATTCTTTCATCCATAATTCAATCTGTCACCATTTCATCCATCCATACAGCCATCCACTCATACATGCAGCATTTGACCTGTATCTTTTTCCTCTTTCTCTCTGCTGCTTTCCCCCTCAGTTTCTCAGATACGCGCCCCCCAGTGCTCTCCGTGTTGCTCCCTCCATCCCCAGGTTGTATTCTGCTTCCCGCACCCCTCACTGTCCATTTTTCACTTTTGCCTTGGAACAGTACATTTAAAAAATGGCCGCCGCATTATGATGCATCATACATCATCATGTTGCAGCAGCTTTGTTTTTTGGGTCAATGTTGTCCCACATCGGCAGCCGAGCATTTGTTTATTCTTTTTTGTCGATGCAGAGCAGCATTGGCAAAAAGCACTGGCAAAGCCAAAAGGTTGGGTAACACATCAAAAGGCAAAAACTATCAACTATACCAGTGCTTGTTTTTTTGTGACCTTCTCGGTATTGGGCTCATTTTCTTAGCCATTACCATGCTTTCCACCCAAGGTCCTCGTGCTGTGCTCTGGTAATTCAGTTGTCCTGACAAGGTTGGAGATGCCATCTCAGCAATCTGACGACTGAGGGGACTGTCCCGCTACTCGGCTCCCGTCATTATTCTGAGGCAAGAACTCTCCCTATGAGCACATTTGGCAGATGAACTCACAACACTCCAGTGGTGTTTCCCTCCTATTTACATGAACCTGGGGATTGCTGCAAACATTTCTCTCAGCCAGCTCAGTTTAACCCTCTTCTGTCTGGAATTTTGATCCTATGATTTGTGGCAATTATTGGTCTCATTCCTACCTCGTCATCTATCTCTAATCAGAGTCTTCACATGTATTCAGGTATTTTGGTAAATATATTTCCAATATTTGACTAAATTGCTATTTCTGTTATGGATACACACCATTACTCAGCCTTCTATATCTTGATGAAGAGGGTAAATATTTTAGAGAAAATTTGAATCCCTTTATCCAGTCATCTAGGAAACATGCGATGAACTCCTCAATAAAAGTGACAACTAAGAATGTTGAATGTTCTGTAGCTCAGACGTTTTAAAAAATATCCTGTAGGAGAAAACAGGAAGCTCAAGTCTACTGCTAGTGTGCAAAAACAATGTACTCATTCTTCATCAGATCGCAAAGGATCTTCGATAATGCTACTGGGCTGACACTAGTTAGAATAAATTAAAAGGATTCTCAGTTATCTGAGAATAAGGTTGGTGAAGACTCTTTATCTTTGGCTGAGGTCATTTTATTTGAGACCACCAAGTTGTGAGGTGAATGTCCAATTACAAATTGTTCAGTTTTCAATTGTAATTGATCATCTCAATTTTACGGATGATGGTAACTATGATATAGATGAGAGAATAATCATTAATAAATTATTTATACTGTACCCCGATTGGTTTGGTCCTTAAGAAAAACCTGAAGTTTCCTTTTTGGGGTCTTTTTACTTTTTGATTGTTCAGATGAGCCCATCATTTGATTACAAATCTATATATCACCCAAATGCTGCAATATGAGTCTCTATAGATCAAGTAGATCAATACATTTTCAGTAGGCTTGGATTACTCTTGAATAAGCACACATGATCCAGATTGAAATCAGAGTGCCCCCTGCCCTTCTCTACCTAGCAACATCATGGTTCAATCAGTGATTGATTGTAGTATGCTAGTTTTCTTCTTGAAATTTGGTAAGCACTTCAAAAAGGATAGATAAAGCCTGGTCAAACTGCCAGTACAAGCTAATATTTGAAATAGGTCCACTAACAAAAATTGTAGACATCACTGAAGAGGCGCAGTTGGAAGGAATGGCTATTTATCCTTAAGACCTATCACATTGGACTCAAAGGACAATATGGATTTTAGGTAATGCCAACGTTGCTACGGCATATGAACCTCTGAAAGGCTGTCTCCTAAAAATTGACTCATGCTAGGAGCTATGGCTGCCACCAAAGTGGGACATCAAAGACAAGGAATGTCATTAATGTACAAAGCAAATATGACATTTTTACTGTTGCACAAAGCACAATTTTCTCTTTGAAAAATGTTTGGCCGGGGGGTTTTGTTGGCGGGGGGGGGACATAGGTAGGAACCACTTTGCTAGCTATTACATCTCAAGTGCCTAGGCCAGGAGTTCCACTTTCTCAAACCGAGAATGTATTCCTCTGCTCTACGCGCAAAGAGGGAATAGAGGTTTCAGACACAGAGGTTCCAGGGCTCAAAGAGGAAATTACAATTCTGGTAAGCACAACCTTTGGACCTATTGTAATGAGTGGGGGGGGAGATTTAGCAAGTTGAGTTTCAATTTGGCAAAAATAATATCAGATCCTTGTGTATTAACCACAGTTCATGGTTATACTATAGAACTCTGCTCAGAGGTTTTTTGAAGTTTCCTCCTCAGCCCTTCCATTTTTCAGAGGATCTTAGCAATACCATCTCTCGAAGGGTAGATTCTCTAATGCACAAAGATGCAATTCAGTGAATTTTCTTTCATCCTTCATGTTTTCTATGTGTGCTGCAGAAAACAACACACATAGAAAGAGGAAAAAATGAGGAGAAATACAAATATTTCTCCTCGTATGCCTCACTTCGGGAGGTGTAAGGATTTAGTGCTTCCCCAGGTTTAGATGATTTTGCTAATCTGGGGCAGTGTCAAAATCCATGGGTTTTGCATGGGAAAACCCACCACAACGCCCATGGAACGCCTCCTAGGCACAGAGTATGGCGACACAGTGATTTGCACTGCGTTGCCTTACTTAAGATATATGAAGCCGCTCAAAGCCACGCAGGGTGGCTTTGCGTGGCTTCATACATCTTATTCAGAGCCCTGCGTCACGCATGTACCACTTTATGAGGTGAAAAAGTGATGCAGGACTCTCATAAATAAGCCCCAAAGTGTGGGAACTGTTTTAACCCAATTAAAAAATAAATTTAAGGAACGTCTTTCCCAATAGATCCTGCCAACAAAAACCTTTGGTATTAGTGAAAGAAAAGAGGTTTACCCAGGTGTACTATGAATCAAAAATGTGATCTGACGTTTCTGGTCTGTAATCAGCTGAAGGCAGACTAGCCATCTATAATACTTCATGCTAACTCAAAATTGTTTTCAGTAAATTATTAACACATCTTTAGAGGAAGTGCATTGACTGTTTACACTATGTTGCTATTATTGAATCTTGTTGGATGCATGTCTGTGTATATGTAGATCTTTGCAACTGGTGCCTTACCATATATGGCTAATTTACTAGCCCACACACTTGGCTAACAGACATAGCTAATAGAACTACTAAGTGAGATAATGTCCCCACTATGGTAAACACAAGGTAACCTAAAAGGGGATAAGTTTGAATCTTCAAAGGAGCAGCCCAGCATTTCAGTTTTCACAGATTAATAAAATGGGGACCACTGACTTGGGTAATGATAAGACCTATTAAAATTGCTGTTAATATGAAATACTGTGTTAACAAGTGTCACCTGAAAGAACTAAGGGCCAGATTTATCATAGTGTTGCATTGCCCTTGCGTCACGCAATGAAACGCAAGGGCAACGTAACTAAGGGCGGGCAGAGAACTCTGCTCCGCCAGCGGAGTGTGCGGAGATTTGCCTACTCTGCTGAGAACGCGGAGTATAGGGCAAACCTCCGACTCCGCAGCGGAGCGGAGTTAGCCAGCCCCCCCTGCTAAATTGGCTCCCGCCTCAACCCCTCTAATAAAAAATACTTAGAACGTAATTTAAAAAGAAATAAAGTCACTTACCTGTACTGCGGCGTCCCCGGGCTGCCCTCCTCCTCCTCGCCGTACATCTTGCGAGAAATGCGCATGCGCTGGAAATGTGTCAAAATGCTATGCCTTCCTAGGGGACGCATGGCAAGGAGAAATATCTTTATTTCTTCTCGTTTTTTCCTCTTTCCACATTTGCTACATTAAAAGTATTCAAAGTAACACCAAATAGTACTTTGCAAATTTCCAACACAAAAAAAGTTTTGCAGTCAAAAGTATTTCCCAAATCAACACTTTGCACCGGTTTTGTGACTTTGCACCTGCTCAAAGTGCTGATGACTCTGGCTCAAGGCTTATAAGGGCATCATGTAAATTGTGCTTATATCTTGGTGTTTCTGAGGGACTGGGGTAGATTACAAGTGACCAGTGCTTAATTTGCAAAAGACCAAGTGGGATGTCCCAGTGTTTTGCTCAGAAGCTTGCAGCTGGCACTATCGAAGGTTAGGCCCGAATATTAAGGCTGCGTAGTGTTGTTTCCATGTTATACCTTTTTAATCCACAACCAGACACTCTCTGCCACTGTATATCATTTTTATAGATCATTTTTCATCTCAGCTTCCTTCCTTTGTCAGTGTCTTTCCATTTTTTACTTCCTTCTTCTTCCCCCTTTTGTGTTTTTCTCTCTTACACTGGATCAGTCTGTTGAGGAAAAATGAGTGTCGGTACCCAAAAATGAATGTGGTTGGGCCCCACCTGCAATCATCAGCTCAAATTAAGCACTGCAAGTGACCCAGTATTCCCAGTCGGTCTGATCAACAAAAAAAAATCAGGACAGCGAAATCTGATGTAAATCTGTGGATCTTGTGTTTTTCGCCCAAAGATTTTGGCTACTGAAATACCAGGTAGAAATGTGCAACTAATATGTTGTAGATTAATACAGAGTGCCAAAACATTTGCAAAGATGGTTTGTGCATGTTATTCCACAGTGCATGTGGCCCAATTTGTAAAATGCCTCAAAAATCGACCCATGCACAAATAGTATTTCCTCTGGTGGTTAGTGCTGTTGATTCTTACACGGTTGATGCATTAAGGGCGGCAGAGACTATTAGACTGTAAACAACATAAATTCCAAAGACTCCACCAGGGAATGTATCAGGCCGCTCTGGAGCAGAGGATTAAAGCAGTATTTGGAGGCCTATTACGAACAGGCTACACATGCTCTCTGAATGTGTCAGTGATGTTGCCAAGCGTTTCTAAATCTGTTGCAGTGTTAAAGCTCATGATAATGACTGGTATAACCAGGGCTACCGAAATATGCAATTGTGCGGCCGCTGCATTTTCCACATAATAATGGATGTGCTGCTCTTGGAATATAACCTATCATCATCTGTACAATTTGAAGATTTTAACAAAAAATGAAATGTGTAGGTGAAACGGATCAAAAGTTACTAAAATCGCTGCCACACCTTTTGGCGTGGTGACACCTTTTCCCAGACAGTGTTAGTGTGTTAAAAAAAAAAGGAGAAAACAGTGAATATTGCTACAAAAGAGCTGTAATTTGCCGCATTCTTGGCTATTTTAGTCAACAAAATGTGGTCTTTTCCTGTTGCATAATTCCAGTGGCTGTACAAATGATGAATAAATGTACCGCGTGCTTTTATGTGCAGTTCTAACTTCACACCTTAGAGATTTTTTTTAAGTGACGGCAAAAGGAGCATTAATGTTGCAAAAGGGAGTGGGCAGGGCCTGACACATTTCCTGACCAGCAATCTGTAAAACACCTGAAGAGGATAGGGTAGCGAAGACCATCAATGAATTGACATTCTCCCATGGAGGCTCTCCAGCGACCCCTAGCATTACAAATGTAAAAGAGCATGTTGCGAAGAAAAGGTCGGACATTACATGGCAAGGGCCCATTTTAGCCACCAAGCTAAGGTGAGCCTGCGTGAATTTACACGCTATTAAAGTTCACTCCGTTTACGCCGTGCTTTGGAACAGAGCGGATCTTTGCATTTTGAAAAGGACAACTGTACAGAAGTCGTTTGCTTTAACGGTTAGGTGCTCTTTGATGTGCCAGGGGCTGTCTATGCTCATTGGAGGGAGGCAACGGTGTCATCCGACGACTTCTTGCATTGACAAAGCGTTGCTAGAGGCAGAAATGTCACATCTCGTTGGAAACTTTCCATGGCATGTGCCTATCTTGTATACTGGGCACAAACCACAGGGCAGGGGGGCGGACCATTTCATGACTCAGAAGGAGCCGTATCATATTATTCCCCATGCATACACTTACTGTAGTGGTTAGCGCTCCAGTGCCCCGGGCGCTGGGGCGGATGTTCGCACCACATCCGCTGGCCAGGCGTGGCCAGCGGGGAGCCAATAAAGGGAAGGCACCCGCTCGGGGGCGGCACTTCTGATGACACCAACGGAGAGTGTCTATGTGTCCCGCGCAGCGCGAAGATAAGCGCGCCGCGGGTGACCCTATAACGGATCACCACACTGGCGACGAGGGGGGCCGAGACCCTCGCGTGTTTTGTCCCCTGCCCATCGGGACCATCGTGCATCCCCGCGGCGACGACCCGCGACCTGCGAGGCCTCTAATCTGCCGGCCGCCGGACACGCATCGGAGGGTGAGTCAGCCCCCGCACCTGCAGAAGCACTGGGGCTCGTAGCGAGGCCATTCGACAACGCTGCGCTCCTGCTGCTAAGTCCGGCTGCCCTGGCTCTTCAGGCCACGCCCCCTGAGCATCACAGCGCCGGTGCGCGCTGCCACGTGGGTTCTATCAAGGCCTAAGTGCTCCTGCCGGCAGTGAGGCTCTGCGCTGGCACGCACTACCCGGAGAAAAGGGGGGGAGTGTGCCCACCACAGTCAGCCACATCCGCCTAGTCTGCTGACCGGCCAGCCACGGGAGCCCGGCGCCCTACGCCTCTCCCTGGCCATTTCAGTGCCGTCGCGCCTGCCATCCATCCCCTCACCAGGTGCTACAAGCAGGTGCCGGAAGGAGGCCTACCGGGCCTGACCCGCTGTAGGAGGCTCCTAACAACGACAAGGGACATCCAGCGACTGCAGCTAATACTACGCCGGCTCCGCAGGGCGCAATCATGGCTGACGACAACCGCGGCCTGGCCCCCATCCAGCTACCATTTCAGCACGCGGCATCAGGCGTGCTGCCGCCATTCAGCGAACTAGAAGACCCGGCGACGGCGTCCCCCCGCTGGCGGGTGTGGATTGAGCGCCTCAACAACTATTTTATCGCAACCCGAGAGGCGGATGACGCCATAAAACGCTCCCTCCTCCTCCATTATGCCGGAGACGAGATCTTCAAGCTCTTCAAGCACCTGCCGAACACGGGAGCCGCGACAGACTACGATGCGGCGGTGACCGCGCTGGACGCCCATTTTGACCCGCAGCTTAACCCGGATTTCGAGCGCTTCAAGCTGCGCCAAGCGCGCCAAAGGGAAGGAGAGTCCATAGACGCATTCTACGCCCGCCTACGTGAGCTGGCCAGCACCTGCACCGAGGATGACCAGACCAAGGAGATCAGGGCGCAGCTCATCCAGGGATGCAGAGACAAAACCCTGAGGAGCCTCATTCTACGCCAACCAAGGATAGCGCTAGAAGACATCCTCATCCTGGCACGGTCTCATGACCTGTCAGCGGCCAGGGCAAACGAGATGGACCAGGCCCTCACCAAACCGACAGGGCGCTCGGATATCAAGGTCGAGAGGGCAGACGCCATCAAGACAAAGACCAGGACAGAGTACCCCCGGAAACCAAAACCTGACACACCCAGGTCACGGTGCGGCTACTGTGGCCACGAGCCGCACGCAGCAAAAGACTGCCCGGCACAAGGAAAATCGTGCACAAACTGCGGGATCCCAAACCACTTCGCTGTTGTGTGCCGAGGGAGACGCCGAGGTCGTGACGCCAGAGGCCAGAAACCGCCATCTCGGACACTCCGACACCTGTCGGTAGTGGAGGCACCGTCACCGGAGGAGACGCAGAGACCAGGTCGCAAGTACCAGAGGCCAGCTGACTCGTCATCAGACGAGGAAGATGACGAAGCATACCTCATATCGTTCGCACAGGAACTCAAGCGACACCGGAGGCCTCAACCGACCTGTGTAGTCCAGATCGCCGGCTCCGAGGTAAAGGCTATTATCGACACGGGGGCATCAGTGAACGTGATGGGCCTCCAGCAGTATCGACGGTTACGTCCGTGCCCTCCGGTCACACCCTCAAAGACTCGGATATATGCCTATGGGGCGCACACGCCGTTACCACTCAAAGGAAAAATATCGGTACCGATCAAGACAGAAGGCCGAGAAGTCATGGCTACCATCCACGTTATCGACCACGAAGCGGATACGCTGCTGAGCAGCCACACAGCGGAGGACCTAGGACTGGTCTCGTTTGCCAGGAGAGTCCAGGCACACCGAGTAGATGAACTGCTCGAACAATTCCCGGAACTATTCCAAGGCCTAGGCTGTGTCAAATGCGACCCCATCAAGCTGCACATCGACAAGGCCGTCACCCCAGTGGCCCTACGACATCGGAGAATACCGTTCCACCTAAGGCCGTTGGTGGAGAAGGAGCTCGAACTTCTCGAAACACAAGGGGTTATCGAAAAGGTGTCCGGACCCACACCCTGGGTGTCCCCGTTAGTCATCGCGGAGAAGCCGAAGCAGCCGGGTGCCATACGGCTATGTATCGATATGAGGCTACCAAACAAAGCCATCAAGCGGGAACGCCATATCACCCCGACGATGGACGACATAATAGCCGATGTCAACGGGTCGAGGTGGTTCTCCAAGATCGACCTCAACGCCGGCTACCACCAACTGCCGCTCTCGAAAGAAAGCAGGTATATCACCACCTTCAGCACTCACCTTGGGCTCAGGAGATACAAAAGGCTGAACTTCGGAATATCCTCGGCAGCCGAGGTATTCCAGAACACGATCAGAGAGATGCTATCTGGCCTACCTGGCGTACTTAATGTCAGCGGCGATATTTTAATCCACTCAGCAACAGCGCCTGATCACCACAAGCATCTCCGGAACACGCTAAAGCGCCTAAGCGAACACGGAGTGACACTCCATAAAGACAAGTGTCAATTCTTTCAGCCCTCCCTGGAATTCTTCGGTTATGTGTTCAACCAAGAAGGCATCCAAGTGGACCCGAGGAAGTCGCAGGCCATCAAGAACGCACCCGCCCCGACGACGCCCACGGAAGTACGGAGTTTCCTCGGGATGGCCACCTACTGTGGGAGGTTTATCCCCGACCTAGCGACCCGAGCAGAGCCGCTCAGAGCACTCACCCGGACCGACAGCCCGTGGAAGTGGGGGCCACAGGAAGAAGAGGCCTTCCAAAGCATAAAGGATGCCCTCCTGGGGGAAGCAACACTGGCGTACTTTGACCCTGCAAAGCGGACAGAAGTCCTTGTCGACGCAAGCCCGGTAGGGCTTGGGGCGATCCTAGCCCAAGAGCAAGAGCAAGAGCCCGGCAGATGGGCAGCACTGTCGTTCGCAAGCAGATCCCTGACACCTACCGAAACAAGGTACGCCCAAATAGAGCGGGAGGCGCTCGCCATCAAATGGGCCTGTGGCCATTTCCACCTCTACCTGACAGGACAACCTTTCACCATGGTCACCGACCACCAACCCCTTGTATCTCTCTTCAAAGGATCAGCTCCCCACCCTCCGCCGCGAATCGAACGGTGGGCCGTGCAACTGCAGTCATATGAGATGGACGTTGTCTACCGGCCCGGGGCAAAGAACCCAGCGGATTTTCTCTCCCGTCACCCGACGCAACAGACGCACGAAGGTGAGGACGAGGCAGCCGAGCAGTACCTCAACATGGTATCCACCGCGGCATGTCCACGAGCCATGACCCTGGAAGACATCAAAGAGGCCGCCCGGGATGACAGCGTATATGGTCGCACCCTACACGCTGTGCAGACAGGATCCTGGAAGGACTACCTACATCAGGCAAATTCCTGGAACCAGGAAGACAGAGAAGGACTAACGAAGATGTGGCGGGTGAGAAGCGAGCTCAGTGCAACAGGGGAAGGCATCCTGCTAAGGGGGTCCCGGCTGGTCATACCCCGAGCGTTGAGAGATCGAGCAACCCGACTCGCCCATGGAGGCCATCAAGGGGCCACAAAGATGAAAACAAGGATGCGGGAGAAAGTCTGGTTTCCCGAGCTGGAACAGATGGTCGATGAACTTGTCCGACGCTGCCCGTCATGCCAACTTACCAGTGGTGCGACGCGGCCGATCCCGGTCATCACAGAGGAGGCGTGCAAAGAGCCATGGTCCAAAGTGAGCATAGACTTTGGGAGCTTTCCCGATGGACGACACACCCTGGTCCTCGTAGATGCGTTCTCCAAATACCCCATCGTGGACCTGGTGACTTCCACTGCGTTCGCTCACGTTCGCCCCAGCCTAGAGAAAACTTTTGCCATGTTCGGAATCCCGCAAGAAATCCGGAGCGACAACGGCCTGCCATTCCAAGGGTCGGAATTCGCCACGTTCTTGCAACAACATGGAATACACCACCGGAAAGTCACGCCGCAATGGCCTCAGGCCAACGGAGACGTGGAGAGATTTATGCGGACACTGAATAAAACCTTCCGAATCGCCACGCTAGAACAGGCCGACTCAGAGAGGCGACTTCATGAATTCCTGAGAGAGTATCGGAGCACCCCTCACTGCACCACGCAACGAAGCCCGTGGTCACTGATGCTAAGAGGCCCGAGGCGAGACTTGATACCGACATGCCCGGGTTGGGCATCCCCACCTCTAGACGGCCAAGCAACCCAAGCTCGGCGAGAGCGTCGGAATAACCAAGCGAGCGCCCGATGCCGTGCAACGCCACGAAGCCTGCGGCCAGGAGCGACCGTTGTCGTCAGAGACCGACGGCCAGGAGGAAAGTTCAAGACCCACTATGAACCAGGCACCTGGACAGTGACAGCCAACCGTGGGACCATGGTCACAGCGAGCAGGGGAGAGAGAACGTGTCGAGGAACATCTCATGGTTCAAAGAGGTCCCCGCCAGACCGGCGAGAGAAGAGGAACCAAGGCCTGTAACGACCCACATCATCGAGCGACCAGAGGTGTCAGAAAGTGAACCAAGGCACAGTCCGAGGGCCGACGAGCCCAGTGATAACTCCCCGCCAAGTCGTCACACCCGTATTGCTGAGGACGACAGCCCGGAAGCAGCGCGTGGAAGACACCGTGGTCAAAGGTACGAACTGCGGCCTAACCCTCGCCCTAGTCAACGGCTGCGGGACTATGTATGCTGAGAACTGTCCCCTGAGGCGAGAAGACAAAAAAGCATTCAGAGCCGAGCCGAACACTGGCAAGCGACTGGGTGAACTTTTATATGTTTTTCAAAGTTTGTATTGTTAAAAGAACCGAGTTGGGAAGGGATGTAGTGGTTAGCGCTCCAGTGCCCCGGGCGCTGGGGCGGATGTTCGCACACATCCGCTGGCCAGGCGTGGCCAGCGGGGAGCCAATAAAGGGAAGGCGCCCGCTCGGGGGCGGCACTTCCGATGACACCAACGGAGAGTGTCTATGTGTCCCGCGCAGCGCGAAGATAAGCGCGCCGCGGGTGACCCTATAACGGATCACCACACTTACTACTACCTCCAGAGAAAGAGTACGCATAGGCAAAGTCTGGCCTTGGTGAGCCTGCAATGTTGTTTTTATGTTGTTTTTGCAAGCACGAAAAACACATTGAAAGTGTAAGGCTAACAAAAAGTAAAAACATATCTCCATCTAAAGTTGGGGTGCATGTTGCAACTGAATAAAAATGAACTATTCCAAGAATTAAAAAAAAAACATAAAATGAAGCAGACATTGGCCTACCAGCTCTGTCACTGAAGTGGACTCCATTTTAAGCAGCTGTGCACATGAACATGAGGACAATGTTGTCACTCAAAGTGAAGAGAGCAAATGTATGAAAGGAGCTGATCCATTTCACCGTGCTGTAGGCTGTGGTGGGCGGAAGCAAAATGTGGATGGCACTTGAACAGACGAATGGAACAACAAGCTTGACTGAAAAACCCTTTTCTTATGACGTTTTTGAAAAACATGAAGCTTATGATACAAATAATGCTGTTTCTAGATCAGATCTTAAAGTAAGGACAGGTAATAGACTTTATTAAGTGCATGTTCACTGTAGTGAATGAGTTTCATGACTCTGGGGAGAAAGCCAAACAATGGCGTAGCAAGGCTGTCATGGGCCTTAATGCAAGTAAGGAAGATGGGGGCACCCACGCCCTGGTTTGACAGCACAAAATAGCTATATTTGAGAGGCATTGGACTCCCCTCTCCACTGGGGCCCAGTGACACTGCACCTGCTGCATTATTGAAAACTAGTCCTGTGAAGCCAAAGCATAACGTCTAGAAACAGCAGACTCATAGTTGAAAGAATTCGCATCTCAAAATCAGTTGTGGAGAATTGCGTGTTTTAGCAGCATGAATATGGAAAGCTCTGTTGACAAAATAACTGTTCTAATCTCGATGTAACCGTGGGTTATTGTATCTGCCCCACAGCTCGAAATGTAACATACATGTATGATAGAATATGAGAAGGTTAATCATTTTTTAAATGTTTACTTTTTCTATCATGAAACACACAAAAGGTGATGGGAGACTTCTTGCAATAAGCCCAAGCACTGGCAATAGCTTGGGGTAGAACTCTAACAAATCGTTCTTTTGCTCACCATGCCACCTCAGTTTGGACCCGGCCATATGCAATTCAGTCTTGACCCTGCTCCTCATGGTAACAGTCCAGCCCGAACTTCCAAGTCATATCCTCCCTGAACCAGAGCACAACCAACCCAAGACCAGTTTTGCCCTAGTTATGGGCTCATGAGACAGGTACAGCTTAGTTCCAGTGACACAGTTAGCATGGGACCCACAGCTGGGCATACACATGACACCTAGGGTGGTACATGAAACACCCAAAAGGTGATGGGACACTGCTTGCAATAAGTCTAACCACTGGTAATAGCTCAGGGTAGCACTCCAACCCATTGTTCTTTTGCTCACCATGCCACCTCAGTTTGGACCCAGCCATATGCAAATCAGTCTTGGTCCTACTCCTCATGGGAACAGTCCAGCCCAAACTTCCAACCCTTGTCCTTACTGAACTGGAACACAAGCAACCCTGGAGGGGTTTCTCCTTAGTTATGGGCTCATCAGCCGGGTACAGCTTGATTCCAGTGACACAGTGAGCAGGGGACCCACGTCTGGGCATAGCCATGCCACTTAGGGCAATAAATGAAACACACAAACCGTGATGGGTAGTTATAGTTAGGTCAGCTGTTCCTTAGGCAAAGCGTTATTTGTGTTGCTAATAACTTTGGGACTGTTTGATGAATTTCCATGAGACTTTTCAAAAGGTGCTACTTTTGATTAGTTTGTGCATGGAAAGTTTTGGGATGATCTGTGAAGTGGGGGTCCCAAAACACAAAATCCCAATGCATTTTCCATAGACTTCTTAAAGAAGGGCTACAGCAAAAGCTGCTGAATGGAATGTGCTTTTTGTGATTTGGCATAAATCAATTCAGTAGTTTTTGAGATATTACGGTTAAACAAATATCGATATCTGGATGGTTTGGTTTGAGGGACTCTTGCAAGAGTCCCTCGAACCCAATAAAAAAAAATAGAGCGTTCTGAATGTCCCAGGGAGCCTTTTTTTTCCTTAGGTCAATTCGCTCCAGTGGGAGACAGACTCCAGTGAGCGCGAGTGCTCTGATTGACTGGCAGTAACATGAGAAAAAGTTGCTGGCAGCCATTACAGGACTTAGGTGCCAGATGTAAAAACATTAGGAATATCGATTTCCAAATTGCGCTTCTCTCCGAATCACAATTAGGAAATCAGTATTCTTAATGTATGAAACTCATTAAGTTTTATTTAGGGGTTTCTTGTGGGTTGCAATTTGACCTACCTCATGAATATTAACGAGGCAGGTCACATTTGCAACCCATTAGAAATCACAGCCATCACAAGGATGGTGGCCTGCTGAGGTCAGCAGACCACCATGTCTGTGATTGCTTTTTAATAAAGCAATTATTTTTTAAATGCAGCCCGTCTTCCTTAACCCCTTCGCTGCTAGGCCTTTTCCCCCCCCTGTGCTAAGCCTTTTTTGGGCTATTTGGGGTAGTTCTCGCTTAGGTCCCTGTAACTTTTTGACCACATAAGGTATCCACGTCAAATTGGCGTCCTTTTCTTTCAACATCATGGGGATTTTAAAGGTGCCCAGGGTTTGTTGATTCCCTTGGGGGGGACCCAGAAATTAGCCAAAATACAACAAAATTTTGTTTTTTTTTGGAATAAAGTGCTGTGGATTAAAGCATCTGTTTTTTTCCCTGCAAATTGTATCAACAAAGGGTTTGTGGTGCTGAAATCACCATCTTCCCAGCTTTCAGGGACTGACAGACCTTTGTCAGAAAACCTAATTTGTTTACATAGTTTTGGCATTTTACTGGGACATAGCCTATTTTTGCAATTTTTTTTTGCTTTCAACCTCCTTCCAGTTAGTGGTGGAAATGGGTATAAAAGCAATAATGGATCCTGGAAAGCTATACATTTCAGAAAAGTAGACAAAGGGCCCGATTCACAAAAGTAATCTGAGACAAAATCCTAACTTTACGACATTCGGTATACACAAAAGGCATTTAGGAGTAGTAAAGTTAGGATTTTGTCTTAAGTTTGTCTTAAGTTTTGGTCTTAAGACAAAATCCTAACTTAAGTTTAACTTAAGTTAAACCGGCCCGATTCACAAAAGTAATCTGAGACAAAATCCTAACTTTACGACTTTCGGTATTCACAAAAGGCATTTAGGAGTAGTAAAGTTAGTATTTTGTCTTAAGTTTGTCTTAAGTTTTGGTCTTAAGACAAAATCCTAACTTAAGTTTAACTGTAAAAGTGTGGACACACCACACTTTTACAGTGAAAACTGACCCTTTTTTTCAAAGTGCATAGCTGTAGATTTTGAACCCTAGCTCTGCCGGCATCTAAGGAAGCCTAGCAAACCTATACATTTTTGAAAACTATTCATCTAGGAGAATCCAGGATGTGATGACTTGTCTTGCTCGCACCAGGTTCTGTTACCCAGAATCCCTTGCAAACCTCATACTTTGTAAAAAAAAGACACATTTTCCTCACATTTCTGTGATGGAAAGTTCTGGAATCTGCATGGTTCCACAAAATTCCACCCACTCCGCAATCCCCAAAGTCTTCCGATAAAAATGGTGCCTCACTTGTGCAGGTAGGCCTAGTGCCCGCGACAGAAAGCGGCCCAAAACACAGCGTGGACACACCACATTTTTACAGTGAAAACTGATCCTTTTTTTTGCAAAGTGACTAGCTGTAGATTTCGAACCCTAGCTCTACCGGCACCTAAGGAAGCCTAGCAAACCTATACATTTTTGAAAACTATTCATCTAGGGGAATCCAGGATGTGATGACTTGTCTTGCTCTCACCAAGTTCTGTTACCCAGATTCCCTTGCAAACCTCAAACTTTGTAAAAAAAACACATTTTCCTCACATTTCTGTGATGGAAAGTTCTGGAATCTGCGTGGATCCAAACAATTCCAACCACCCCGCATTCCCCAAAGTCTTCCGATAAAAATGGTACCTCACTTGTGTGGCTAGGCCTAGTGCCCACGACAGGAAACGGCCCAAAACACAACGTGGACACACCACATTTTTACAGTGGAAACTGCCCCTTTTTTTGCAAAGTGCCTAGCTGTAGATTTTGAACCCAAGCTCTGCCGGCACCTAGGAAAACCTAGAAAACCTATACATTTTTGAAAACTAGACACCCAGGTGAATCCAGGATGGGATGACTTGTCTGGCTCTCACCTGGTTCTGTTACCCAGAATCCCTTGCAAACCTCAAACTTTGTAAAAAAACAAAACATTTTCCTCACATTTCTGTGACAGAAAGTTCTGGAATCTGCGTGGATCCACAACATTTCACCCACCCTGCATTCCCCAAAGTCTTCCGATAAAAATTGTACCTCACTTGTGTGAGTAGGCCTGGTGCCCACGAAGGAAACGGCCGAAAACGCAACGTGGACACACCACATTTTTACAGTGAAAACTGACCCTTTTTTTGCAAAGTGCCTAGCTGTAGATTTTGAACCCTAGCTCTGCTGGCACCTAGGAAAACCTAGCAAACCTATACATTTTTTAAAACTAGACACCCAGGTTAATCCTGGATGGGGTGACTTGTGTGGCTCTCACCGGGTTCTGTTACCCAGAATCCCTTGCAAACCTCAAACTTTGTAAAAAAAAACACATTTTCCTCACATTTCTGTGATGGAAAGTTCTGGAATCTGCGTGGATCCACAAATATCCACCCACCCCGCATCCCCCAAAGTCTTCCGATAAAAATGGTACCTCACTTGTGTGGGTGGGCCAAGTGCCCGCGGCAGGGAAGGGGCCAGAATGTATTGTGGAGACAATACAATTACCTATCACAAAATGACCTGGTTATGCAAGGAGAGCACCTGAGTTTTTGGCCCCGTGCTCAGTGGCCATCTAGGGAAACCTACCAAACCCACACATTTCTGAAAACTAGACAGCCTGGGAAGGTATCGCTTGCGTGGATCCCCCAATGTTTTCCTACCCAGCATCTCCTGCAGACCTCAAACTTAGCCCAAAAAATCTAATTTTTCTAAAAAGTTTGTGTGGGAAAGTTGTAGAATAACTGGGCTGACACAAATTTCCTGCCACCCAGCATTCCCCCAGGTCTCCCGATAAAAATGGTACCTCACTTGTGTGGGTGGGTCAAGTATCCGCGACAAGCTAGGGCCCAAAATGTATGGTGGAGATTTCAAAATTACCTATCACAAAACGACCTGGTTTTGCAAGGGGGGCACCTGGGTTTTTTGGCCCCGGGCTTGGCGGCCATCTAGGGAAACCTACCACACCCACACATTTCTGAAAACTAGACTCCCGGGGGAGTCCAGCGAGGTATAGCTTGCGTGGATCCCCCGAATGTTTTCCTACCCAGAATCCCCTGCAAATCTCAAATTTAGCTGAAAAAAACAAATTTTCCACATATTTTTGTGTGGGATCACCGTGCCGGCACAAATGTCCTACCACACAGCATTCCCCTCAGTCTCCCGAGTAAGATGATACCTCACTTCTGTGGGTGGGGCAAGGGCCTGTGACTGGGAAGAGCCAAAACATAGGGATTAAGGATATAGCACAGCGAATTCTAAGCACTACATTTTTTTTAGGAGCAAACACAAAGTCTGCTCCCAGTGGGCCTGAGCTTTGAAAATGCTCCTGTCAGCTGGGAGCAGACTTTTGAAATGTTTCCCTGCCCTCATTGATGTGGGAAGGGAAACAGATCAAAATATTGCTCCTGCCCTGAGTGAGCAGCAGAAATAGCTGCTCCCTCTGGGCTGGAGCAATGCCAGCTTGTGCTGCATGCAGGTAGCCTGCTGGGGCCGTGGGGCCTTGGGGCTCCCCCCAGGGTGCCCAACAGATGTATGGTGAGTGCCCTGGGTTGGCTTCAGGCCAGCCACCTTTAATGAGGCAGGCCCCTGAAGATGCGGCCCCCCTCTCCTTTCATAAAAAAAAGGCCCTGGGGGAAGGTTTCCCCAGGGAGTAATAAGGTTTGGGGAGGGGAGCAACGCAGCACCTTTCCCTTTAATAACAAAAAATGGCCCTGGAGGATTGTTGTGTTTGTACTTGTAAAGGAATGGCTGTCAGGGTTTGTGCTCCGAATTCCAATTTGGAATGATGGAGTAGGCATTGGGACACTTGTGGGGAAAAGCCAGACAAGGAAGACGTATGTCTGTGTGGTGTTCATTTCTGGATTAATTCCTATATTAAGAATCACTTACTAATTGTGATTACATAACAAAATGGCGATGAGAAGAGCACCACATTATTGGAGCTTAAAGCAAAGAATATTTCTACCACCATTATTATATGTATTGGAGCTTTACGTTTTAAAAGTGGGAAATTTTGAACTGCCTGAGATAATTGGCAAAGATTGCTCACAGAGCTTACACAAAGATCATGGCCTGTAGAAAAATCACATTTTAAAGATTTTAGATTTACGTTTTCCAGTACTAGGCAGTTGTTGACATAATTTGAATAATTGAACGGCGCATGCAAGTAGAGCTTGTGCTGATTGCCAGTCGAGCGATGCTGAATGCAACGTGCCAGCGCAGTGTGCTGCCATATTGGATGTATTGTTGAGCACCAATATATTACAGTCTATTCAACACTGCAGTGCAACGTGCGCCATATTGGATGTATTGTTGAGCACCAATATATTACAGTCTATTCAATGCTGGAGAGTGATGCAGTGAGTATCGTATCTCCATATTGGATGTTCTGCATAGAGTATTACTTATCAACTAAGGCCTACGCTACAGCATGATGCTACACAACGTGCTGCCATCTTTGTGGTGGGGAAATTTCGCCTACATAATTTTCAGCTGCACTCAACAATACGAAGCTATTGTTCGTCAAGTATCAGTGCAGTTGCAACTTTGATGACGTGTTTTCTTGACTAAGTGCTCTGCACATTTCCTGCGTTTAGTTATTTGTGCAACCTTCCCATACTCATTTGTTTTACAGAGGACAAGTTAAAACTATACATTCTTGTTTGCTCTTCATCTGTGTCATACTATTACGGGGTGAAGAAAAGACATTGGTTAATGCTTTACAGTGAACTAGTCCCTTGTGATAAGTCAATGGTGATTTGAATTGGGATGAAGTACTGACACTGCTTTGGTGCTACACAGTGAACTAGTTCCTTTTATCTCCATTATTACTTTCCAATATGTGTGTGCAGAATTTCTCTTTAGCTCCTCCACAATGTTTTTGGCCTGCTGTAGGCACACCTTGCATGAAGTGGGCTGGATAGAAAGCCTATTTTTTAAATTATACAGCCACCATTGATGGGATGCAGAATTTCAAAATCTTCTGTCTATTATCAGGAACGCTGAGTTGTCAAGCAGAAGTGCTAAAGTGGTGCAAGTGAATGTGAGTGGAAAACATGATGAGTATGTAAGATTGCAAACAAGTCTGCACAAAAAAAGTAGGAATTCAAAAAATGGATAATAAGTAATCTGAAGGAAACAGGGATAACTAAAGGTGCTTATACTGTGACAGTAAGTCACATCTTGCACATAGCAAAACTTGCCCAACCCTCAAACAAAAATGTTCCAATTTTGGGGTGATTGGTCAGTTTTTGAAAGTTTGTACAAAGAAAAAAACCCAAAGGGTTAAATGTGTAGATGAAAAGGATTTAAGTGAACAGGAAATTTCATTGTATGACAAACAGAAAGAAAACACATTTGTTTTAAACATAAAGTAGGATGAAAGTAAGATATTGAATATTGACAATGTAATGATAAAGAAAGAACCCCTATGTGATATGATGATTGGCCTCTTGAAATTGCCTCATGTAACATCTATTCCACGGTTTAGCCACTTGAGAGATCTACTTAGGAAGCTTGGGTTGGAGGCGTATTGGTTTGACCGCCAAAGGCTTTCTCCAATACTAAAGGCCAGGATCAAAGTGATTTATTGGGAAACAGTAGCAGAGGTGGAGATGGCAAAATTGGTGGGTACATTGACCAAGGATTTTATCCGTTTTAAATCTGTTGCAAGTTATGAGGTCACTATTGATGAAATTGCTCCCCCATTGGCGCATAAATTATTTATTCAATTTCGCTATAAGACCCTACCCACCAAATTGTTTTGCAACAAGTGGCGTCGTAATGTCTCCACCGATGATTTATGCCCATCTTGCAAACCCTGTCAGAATCCATTGTGCACCTGTTATTTTTTTGTCCCCATTATAAATCTTTGAGGGGCAAGTGGATTATCCGATTGTGTAGACTGGTTGGTCCTGGCCACTACCTTGAGGTGATGAGAACTTTGCTCACTGACACACACAGGGTAATAGTTTTTGGCTTGGCCAAATATTGGCATGCACTATGGATTCAGCGATCTAAATGTATTGTATGAATTGTCTATCTCTGTTTTTATCTTTTATATTGTATTTTTTGGTAGCCTTGTGCTCTTTTTAGAATGGCTTTTATATTTTTACTTTTATATTGTTCTAATCTAGTTTTGTGCGGTGTACTTTTTAAGATCCTTGTGATCGAAATAAAGTAATATATGATGATGATGATGATATGATGATTGGAGGGGTTGGAATACAAATTTATGCAGATGCGGGTTCACCGTATACCATTGGTAATGAAATTGTATGGAATTCCAAATTTGCAGACAGATTAGGTGGTATACTAGAAGAACCTGACATCAATACTGAAGAGTATTGAGATGCTGGGTTATCCTACACTGTTTTCCAGATTTAAAAATCGGGAAAGTATTGGTAAGCTTTACTGTTGCAATAAAGGGACCCTGAGTTTTGGGTTGATACGATCAAGGGGAATTTGGCATGATGCTGAATCCTAACAGTCCAGAACCAGTGATGATCATAGATGAAGGGGAGAGCATGGTTGGACCATGCTTAAAACATTTCCTAAAGTATTTAATGGAAAAATTGGTAATTTAACTGAGTTTGAACAGGAAATTATATGAAAGAAGAATGCATGTCCTAAGATATATAAGGCTGGAAATATCCCTATCCTAGTTAGAAATGAAGTAGAGTCGTCTGAATGGATTTCCCCAATTGTAGTGGCCAGGCGTGCCTATGAAAAAAGTAGGATATGTATTGATCTACGCCATTTAAATAATAATATCCTGCTAGATCAGTTTCTTCTGCCAAGGATATCAGAGATATTGGCACTTGCGAAGAATGCTACATTTTTTTCCACGATAGATCTCTCCGCAGCTTGCCACCAGATTTCTCTGCAAGAAGGTTGCACGAGTTATTCAGCATTTGTAACTCCTATGGCATGCTACCAGTAAAAGAGAATGCTTTTCAGGCTCACATCAGCCGCTGCTGATTTTCAACGGCTGATGTATCAACTGTTTGAAAAAGTACCCAATGTCCAGTGCTTCCAGGATGATTTTCTAATACTTGGAAAGGACAAAGAAGAAAATGATTACATCTTGGAGACAGTGTTGAAGGTTTTGAATGCAAGGAGTTTGACTGTGGAATATTCCAAAAGCAAGTTTGCAGTAAGGTCAGTGACTTATTTAGGGCATGTCTTAGACAAGGATTGTGTGAGACTGAAAACTTTGTTGGTAGGTGCGATACAATTAGCTCCTGCTCCCTAAGCTAGGATGATGTTAGATCCTTTTTAGGTCTCGCAGATTTCTATGCCAAATATATTCACATTTTTTCAGGCAGATCATTTTACATTCGACAGTTACTTAAAAAACAAGAGTAAGTTTGATTGCTGCAAGGAATCTCAGAGGGAACTTAATGATGTCAAGACAGAAATTATAAAGGCCAGTGCTTTGAGTGGTTCTGATCCCAATCTTACAAGCGTGATCACCACAGGTGCTAGCTCTAAAGGGTTAGGAACAGTCTTATGTCAAAAATGTGAAAATGGTGGTGAGTCAACTATAGCATACGCATCTAGAGCTCTGACATCAACAGAAGAGAGAGAAACCTTAGCTTGCTCATTGAATTTAGAACACTTCAGATCTTTTGTGTGGGGTAAACAATGTGAGTTAAGGAGTGACCACAAAACCCTGGTCAGGTTACTTACCACTGAGGGAATGATCAAAGTTTCAGCATGTATAGCCAGAATGTCAATGAGACTTCAAGATTTTTTGTATAATATAATCTATGTACGGGTAAAGACAATGTACCTGCAGATATTTTTATCTAGGATGGCGTTACAAATTAGAGAGGATGTGAGTGTGGATTGGGATGGATGTCAAATAGCTCTAGGACATTCCTGCCATAGATAAAGAAGTGTGGTTGGAGGAATATGTAAAAGATGAGATGCTGCAAGAAGTTATGAGGTATATGATCTATGGTTGGCCCACTAAAGGAGCACACAAATCAGATTCAAGGTGTTTTTGGGAGGTTAGAGAGGAACTATCCTATGTGGGTGGCATAACTTGGAGAGTTGACAGAGCGATTCCCCCAAGCAAGTTAAGGCGCTCAATCACTATGCAGTGTCATGAAGGACATGGTGGTATTGTAAATTTTAAACAGTCAGTTAATAAAGGATTCTGGTGGTCGGGTTTGGATATCTTTGTGGAAAGATTAGTCAGGAGTTCCGTAATATGCGCAAATGCTGATAAATCGTTAAAAACTTTGAGGCCTAACATGAGTGAATCATGCATTCCCAAGAATCCTTGGGAGACTATTGCTGTGGACATTATGGGTACCATAGTTATTAAATCCAAATATGTAACTGGAGTAATTGATATCTTTTCAAGGTGGCCTGCAGTTAAGATAGTGGACAAAATTGATACTGACACTGTTTTGTTTTTTCTCGACAAAGTATTTATGGAGGAAGGGTTATCTGTCCAAATTATTACGGACAATGGTGTACAATTCGTGTAAGATAACACAAAGCTTACTTCAAAGGGGTTGGTATTAAACACCGCACTACATCTCTTTACAAACCCAGCGGTAATGGAATGATTGAGAGATTTAATAGGGCGCTTTGAGGGGCTATCCAGATTGCTGGAAGCAACAATGATGAGAGGGAGCTACAAATATACAAGATGGTATGGATGTATAGAACCACATTAAATGACACAACTGGATGTTACCCTTTTGAAATCATGAGGGGGACAATTCCTGGGACCAAAATAAACCCTTCATGGCTGGTGGAGTCTATCACTATTAACGTGGATATGAAAGCGTTGAAAGAAAAGGATGAGGATGTAGTGTCTTGTAAATAAAAGAATCCTGGAACTCTTTTGGTTCCCACTGTACACTGTAGGCCTGTGACATAAGCGTTGGAGAGATAAGTTGAAGCCAGGCTTAGAATGTTGAGTTCTGACTTACACTCAGCAGAATAAAGACGTGTACAAACTACTTTCTGTGTATGGCGTGGTTATTGGCGAGTACCTGGGATGTCAAGACGCTTCAGAGGACAACCACAAAAGTTATAAATCTAGGTATGATTGCAAGAAAGGGTCAGTTGGTGGTTCTAACACCACTGTAGGAATGTGGGCTAGAGTAAAAAACCTTGGAAAGTAAAAAAATTGGAGAGTCAGTTTTCTGTACCTTTCGTAAGTTATAAAGGTTTTGAAGAATGTTGTGAAACTAAGCAATGGAACAATTTGGAATCTGAAGAGAATTGCCATACTTGATGAAAAACGTGTATATAATAATGAATACTCTGATGTGTGCAGAGATTTTGATAGTGATTTGGACTCACAGTGTACAAGATTGTGAAGAGAGGGAACATTGGTAGTTCTGTGGAATGTTTGTAAATTTTGAATGATTATATTTAATGAAGAGGGAAGTTTAGAGGGTAGCAGGAAAGAAGTAAACCCAGAGGAGAAAAGAATTAGCAAGAAGTCAGTGTGGATGTCTGATTATATATATATAATGCCATATTTTATTACTAAGAGTTTTCATCAATGTATGTGTATTATGTCCTAGTTTTATTTTCGTTATTGCCATTATAATTTTTAGGTTTGTTTTGTTTCCTTTTCTAAAGAAGGGGTTGTGTTGTGTTTGTACTTGTAATGGAATTGCTGTCAGGGTGTGTGCTCCGAATTCCAATTTGGAATGATGCAGTAGGCACCAGGAGAATTGCGGGGACATACGACAACGACATGTGTCCGTGTGGTGTTCATTTCTGGATTAAATCATTTATTAAGAAGAACTTGCCTATTGTGATTGCGTAACAGGGATGGGATCCGCAGGGCATAGTAAGTCTTGGGGTTAGGGCCACATGGCCCCACTCCCCTTTAACAAAGAAAAGACCCTGGTGATGGGGTTCCCAGAGCTTAAAGAGACTCTTTTGTAAGTTTTGGTCCCAGGAGTGGGCTCCCCAGGGCCTATAATGGCTTGGGGAGGGAGGAGGCACTTGGAAAATACACAGGGCCCTGGGGACCCCTTCCCTTTAAAAATGATATAACCCTGGACGATAGGGTCCCCATGGCCTTTAAAAAGATCAGGTAGGGGGCCTGCACTGCTGTCTCTCCTTAAAAAGAACACGGCCCTGTGACTGTGAGATGGGGTCACAAGGGTCTTTTATAAACTCAGGGAGGGGGCCATGTGGCCCCCTGTCCTTAAATAAAAAAGGCACTGGGGGATGGGGTCCTCAGGGACTAATAAGGCTCAGGGAGGAGGCCACTTAGTCCCCCTCCCCTTTAGGAACATAAGGCTCAAAAAGATGCGATCCTCAGGGTCTAATGAGGCTTGGGGCCCTCCCCTTTAAAAAGTAGTCCCGGGATGATGGGGTCCCCAGGGCCTAATAAGGCTCAGGATTGCACCCCTCCCCTTCAAAATGAAAAGGACCTGGTGATGGGGTCCCAAGGGCCGTAAAAAGGCTCAGGGAATTGGGCCATGTGGCTCCTCTCCCCTTTAAAAAACATAAGGCCCTGTAGCCAACCCCCAACCATGCAGGGGGTTGGCTTCAGGTATGGTAATAAAATCTCACTTTATGTTAAAAAAAACCTTAGAAGTTCACTGAACAAAAGCCAAAGGTTAAAGTAAAGTTATAGGTAGGTGAATATGTCCATGACAATATTAACATTTTGAACTTGAATTGAAAAGCCACAGAAATTCACCAGTTATAGTTAGCACAGCTAATTATTACTTGCGCCCCCGCCATGCACCGCTTATGGTTTCACATATTACAACACTCATGACATGTTCTATGACATCATTTATGACATCACAACTGGTGGGAGGGGCGCAATGCAGCCAGGCCCTGCGCCCAACCCCACAAAGTGCATCGCAACGGCCATGGTCAGTAGGGAGTTGGGTGCCAGTAGGGGCCAGACCCTGCGTCGAACCTCAAGCAATGCATGGCAATGGACATCTTACTTTATGTTAGAAAAACAGAATTTCACTGAAAAAGCAAAGGTTAAAATGATGTTATCATCAGGGATGGTATATTATCTTTCTTTGCATTAAAGAAAAACCTTAGAAATGCCCTGAAGAAACCAAAGATTAAAGGGATGTTATAGTTAGGTGAAAATGTCAGTTTAAACATAGTGGCGCTTATTTACAAACCCCTTGCACTGCTAGTGCGTCACTTTTAATATGGAAAAAAGGGACATACCGGCAGCGCAAGGGGCTTGTAAATGAGGCCCACTGTTTTCAGGCCTCGAGAAATCTACTCACCAACTTGCTGTGGCGAGACAGATGTTATCAGGGTGAGCTATTTTTAGGGACTACTGGCCATGCAATGAAAGGCTATAAGATGTCAGTTTTCTTTCTAAAAAATCCATTTAAGTACCTTGTATATGAACTGTACAAATATTTCAAAATATATTTCAGCAGTTCGGAAGTACTTTTTTAATTCTGATGTGTGATGGAAACAAATTTTTTAATAGGATTAAAACAAATCAGAACACTTTACTTGATGATGTGCAAATGATAAAATTTGCTGAAACCCAATTTCTCCGTTATTGTTTGTACACTATACAGTTTTATCAGTAAAACTGCATGTCAGTGGTAACGTTTGTGGCCATTTCAACGGAAATCTGACATCTTTAATAACAGTGCCCTACTACATCTTGCTTTAGTAACTTATCTATTTGAAGTGAATGTTTTTAAACATGAACTTAGAAACATTCCTGCCCCCGCACTGATGACAATGCTATTGATGAACCAAGAGGCAAGTGACGGGTCATGTGTACCTATTATGTGGGCTAGATTTTTTACACAGTGCAAAGGTTTAGTCTATTAAATTAAACAGAGTTTTTGTACAGCTGACATGCAGAACTCATATATTTGTAGGTGCTCTCATATTTAATTATAAAGAAAAAGGTGAGTCGATGAAATAAAATATTTGTCTAGGATCATACAATTTGAACCAGTTCATGGCTCAAGCGCATTACAGTTAGGTCGAGTATTTATTCAACTCACTAGACCTGCAGGTCTAGTAACATTTTTATCATTTTTAGATAACTGGTTTTAATCAAACGAAATCACTGATATTCACCAGTTATAGTTAAGTAACTATAACTCCTGTTCTCGCTACGCACTGTTAATTACCTCCCATATTACATCATTTATGACATGTACGAAGACATCATTGCAACATCTGAAATGGCATCATTGAAGACAACACTGTGCATGGAAAGGGCGCTAATTATTTGTGGCAGGTGTGAGCCCATTTATAAGTGTGGAGATCTCTGCCACAAATGTGTAAATCCCACTGAAGTGGTTGAGATGTGGATGTTATGAGGTGTTGCAAGGCCTGGTTAACCTTGGTAGTCTGTTAATGCCAAGAAACACATTTGTGGGCATCCACAAACTCCTATCATTCCTTTTTCCAGCCTGGAAATGGTTGGAGTTTTACTCTAGAACAGTGCTGGAATAAATATCATTTAACATGGAAGTTGAATAAAACACCTCCATATCTAGAGGGGGTGTATAGATTGAAGTTTCTCCATGAAGATCATATTTTACCAGGAGGAGAAAAAAACAAAATAAAAAATGTGCATTTGCAAAGAGGATCCAAGTTCTCTCGTGCATAGTTCTCCACTATGGATCTCTGCCTGCTTCCCTCAATGTTCTCACAAACCGGAAGCATTTTTCATTAATGTAGCACTAATTCCTGTATCACTCATTGCATGTATTATTTGTACTTCTCTTGTGTTTAAACTCCAATAAAACTATTTGAACACAAAAAAAGTAGCACTAGTTCCTTTATGGGCACAGGCTGCTCTAAAAATGTTTACTGTTTGCGAATGTAAATGCAGGGATGATGGTCTACTTTTCCTTATCGGCCCTAATCACTGTGTGTTTAGCCAATTGCAGGGAGTTGCAAAGAGCAACCAGCCTAATTAAATTACAAATTACTCTGCATCGGCTACAAAGCGCTGTATGGACTGGGCCCACTCCTTTTTCAACAGAGTTTCATACGGTACACGCCAAGTAGGACCTTACACTCAGCCGCTGCTAAACTATCGGTGCCTTCCAGGTTTAAGCGGGCAACCTGGGAAGGAAAGAGCATTGTACTGGGAGCCACGAAAGCCTGGAACTCACTCCTGCTACACATTAAGGAGGCTCCCAATGTACTAGCTTTCAGGAAGTCGCTAAAACCTGGTTATTTAAATCACTGTAGTTCTTCCTGGGTCTACTGATCACACTGCTAGTTTTGAAGCCAGTGCCAAGATAACTCCAGGTATTCGAGCACTCTAGAAAACTATATAACATATGATGGTGAGGGCACTGTTGAGTTTGAGTAGTTTGCACTGCTTCTGCAGTCTACAATGGCAGGCCTGCTGTCCGTAGGTTGCATGTGTCGCCCAGGGCGGCATAAACTCGTGCTGGAGCCCTCGGGACCCCTTTACCACCAATGCCCTGGATACCTCTGGTACCATATACTAGGGATTTATAAGGGAATAGAGCTTTTGGCAATTTGGGATTACCAATTCAAACATAACAGTTTTAGGAGAGAGCACAGGCACTGGGGTATGGGCAGCAGACTCCAGTGCACTATCAGAGTCATAACCATCAGCATTTGGAGCAAAAAGTGAAGGGTGGCCATACGAAAAGGGGCACTTTCCTACTTGTTTGTTTTAGGAGAGGGTGGTAATTTCATCCTAAAGATGCATAGATTGAGAATTGGAAATAAGATGCATGGAATAATTAGCAAGGAATCTATCTCTCATTGATGCTTGATAAAGGATTTTGTTTGACTCTGTTAAAACTTAATAATAAGGGGGGGCGTGGCTTGAGCACCGATTGGGATGGCGGTGGGCTGATCTCGCTCCCGACCGAGTTCCTGTGAACAAGGAAGGGCGACCTATAGTACGGCTCTGCGGGGAACTTTATTCGCAGATTCTGCCATCGGAATGGTTGCTGCCTCTAATACACCTGTTTTCACGCCGTGGTGAGCCGTTATTTTGCTGCAATTGTATTTAGTTTGGCGGCCCGTTCCTTGTGTGGATCGCGGCTGCCATTTTTTATGCGGTGCGGTTCTGTAACGGCGCTTCAACTCGGGACATTCAGGTACACACTGTCCCTCGGATAAGCCTCTAAATATGCCTCTGAGGAAGACAAGCTCTTGTTAAATGTTGCCTCAACATTAATCTTTGGAGTTCCGGTTGTATTTTGCGGCGCGCTCTATTTTTTACCGCGACCGCCATTTTGCATCCCTCAGAATGTTTTGAACCTGAACAACGGTTCTTCCTTCGCAGCTGTTTTGCGCAATGGGACTCTTTGACTCCATTTTTTCAATAACAAAGTGAAGCTATTGTTGTGCAATTGGCTCTGAATTTTTGAATGAAATGGGCTTTTCCACCTTTCGTTTTCCCACTGTTTGCTTCATTGGAAAATTTTCTGTCAGGAAATATTGCTTCTCATGGTTCTGTGTGGTGTTTATTATTTGGAATTAAAAGGTCACATCCTCTACTAGTCTCCAATTGATGAAGACTGCTATTAAGTCATGTCTAATTGAATATGGGATGGATAAACTCCCTTTTTGAGGTTACTTGCTCCTAACTTTGACCTCTTAAATGTACACTTTTCTACACATGCAATGCCCTTAACAGGTGACGTACTTTGGATTAACACTTACAGCTAGAAGCGTTTGTCCAACTGAACCAGCTGGTGTGTATCATTTGCAGTGCTTCAAAGTTTTTTCTCTGCTCTGCTCTACTTTCCACTTTTTGCCCTCTCCAGCATAGGAGGGCTGGGCTGAGCTCTTCTGATTCAGAATTCCTTAACTATTAACACGCTGTTTTAGATCTGGTTGGTGGCCGAAGGTCCGTTTCCCCGTCATAGTCTTGACAAAGCCAACTGACTTACTTCAGCTGTATTGAGGCAAAGTGTACAAAACACATAGCTCTGTAAGACCCAATTTTTCCCTTTTTTTTTTCTTTCTTTTAAGTCCTCAATATTATCGTTTTTATGGAGCCTTCCCCCTCTCTTGGTCAACGATCCATCTCAGCAAGTATGTCTTCCTCTCGTAAGGAACCTACTCCAGTCGCTCCTCCTAAGCGCCACAAGAAGGAGCCTAATTCTCCTACCAAGTCGCCACTACCCATGACTATGGAAGACCTCATGGAAGAGATAAAGTTGCTTAAGCCCTTTGTTATTGATACTAATGCAACCCTTCAGAAGCTAGATGAGAAATGGTCTAACCTGGAATCAAGAATGTCTGTTGTGGAACAAAGGATAAGTGATACCCAGGATTTGACACCTCAAGTTGCGGCCATGTCTAAAGAGATTGCTCTCCTCAAGACTCAAACAGAAGACTTAGAAAACCGCAACAGACGCAATAATCTTCGTATTTATGGTATTCCTGAAGGAGAGGAGGGGTCTGATATGCTTGCTTTTCTAAAAGTGCACATTCCCAAGATTGTTGGTCTCAAAGATGGTACATCTCTTAATTTACAGCGTGCTCATCGCATCGGCCCTAAATCTTCTGGTTCATCTTCATCATCGTGAGCTCAACGTCCCAAAGGGATAATTGTTTTGTTTTTGGAATACACTGAACTTTTAATGGTCCTCTCATCGGCAAAGTCAAGGAAGCAAATGTTGTGGTCTGGCCAAAAAGTCTTCTTCTCTCAAGATGTAGCCCGTGCAACTGCAGCTCGACGTAAGGAGTTTCTCTCTCTTCGTCCAGCTCTTCGATCCATGAATGCCAGATATGGTCTAGTGCATCCTTGCTTCTTTAAAGTTACCTACAAAGAGAGGTTCTATTCCTTCGATCGTCCTGAGGACTTAAGACAATTTATTTCTCGCCACAAAGGAGACGAGATGGACTTTGGAGGATCCTGAGTTGCTTTATCTACTTTGTTTGTGCTTTGTTCTTTGATATTTCTACATTTATTCTAATGTTCTGATAACTTTCACCTTCTATGATGTTGTTGTCCACGGTCTGTAGATGTTGTTTTTGTTTAGTTACTATGGCTTGTTAACCCTTTTAGTGGTTACTTCATTTTGTAATCTTCCATGCTTTCTTTTTTCTCTTTTTTAGCCGTTTATATTATTGTATCGATCCATCCCCGGATGTTCTCCTACCCCCTGCCCTTTTGTTCTGATCCCAGGGTTTGCGGTTACCCCAGTTGTTTGGTAAGTGTTACCCATTTAATTGGTCATTTTGTTTGTTGTTGTCTTCCATTTTATTTTTAGTCCATAGATAGTTTCCCTTGTTTTGTTCTTATACATTGTACTCCCTTCCTTCTATCTATTTCTATCTATTAATCTTCTTTGACTTGCTGTCACCGGTCTCGGTTGTTTGTGTTGTGTCGGTTCTGCCGTCTTTCAC
This sequence comes from Calotriton arnoldi, assembly GCA_963921515.1. Taxonomy (NCBI): domain Eukaryota; kingdom Metazoa; phylum Chordata; class Amphibia; order Caudata; family Salamandridae; genus Calotriton; species Calotriton arnoldi. The sequence continues at coordinate 225,165 of CAWUFW010005218.1, read as the reverse complement.
TTTCTGCTGCTTCCCGCTTCCCTATGCTATTTTCCTTCCTCTGGATATTTATTCCATCTCTCTTGACTGAAGTCTCCTGGCTTTCTGTCAACTGCTTGTTTTCTATCACTCACTTCTTTCACTTTTTCTTTTTTTACTCTCTCATCTTTGTTCAGATTTCCTTTTTTCTCTCTATCTCTTTCTCAATTTTTGACTTCGTATCTTCCTTTTTTATTGTGCCTTCATTCTTTCTTACTCTGCTCTTCTTCTTTGTAATCATTATTTTTTACCTTTTACATATTCATTTTTATGTTCACTTGCACACTTCTCAATGCATTAATTGTTTTGTTTTTGGTTGCCTTTATATTGACTGTATAACTTTGTTGAATTTTATAATATTATTGTTAGTATTAATGCCTTTTGTGCCTTGTAATGACTGATAATGTTCGGATTATCTCATGGAATGTAAAGGGATTGCGTAATCCAGTTAAAAAACAACGGGTACTTACCCATCTCTCTAAGCTCCAATGTAAAATTGCTATGCTACAAGAAACACACCTTAATGAGAATGATGTTAATTCTCTTAAAAAGCATTGGGTGGGTCATGTTTATAGTTCCCCATCCAATGACAGAAAGAATGGTGTCTTAATACTCTTTCACAAATCCGTATCCCTTACGATAGAAAAAGAAGAGAAGGATGAAGATGGACGTTGGCTCCTTCTCCATACTCTTCTTAACTGATCCCATGTTTCTTTACTTAACATTTATGGCCCCACAGGCGTTGACTCACAATTCTGGCAATCCATGTCCCATACCCTTCATACATGTTCTGACTCTAATTTCATAGTGGGTGGTGACTGTAATCAGGTCATGGACCCTTTCACGGATAGGAAATCCTCTTCTAGATACATTCCTAATAAAATGCAAAAAACCTTTGCTGGGACCATCCGTGCGAGGGGCCTAGTTGATGCCTGGAGAATATTCAAACCCGATAGTTTAGAATATACATTTTATTCCCCCACTCATAACTCTACCTCTAGAATTGATTACATTTTCTTAAGCCCGCACCTCCTTTCCAACCTCCTACATGCAGAGATTGGCTCCATTCTTATTTCTGATCATGCTCCTGTTTTGATTAGTTTAGACCTTCCTTCCTTACCCTCTAAATCTCGTCGTTGGCATTTTAATAATTACCTTCTTAAAGATCCCTCCTTTCTAGGCCTCTTTAAAGATTTTGTTTCTGAATTCTTTCTCCTTAATGCTAGTCCTGATATGCCCTTTCATACTGTCTGGGATTCCTTCAAAGCAACAGCCAGAGGCTTCATTATAGATTATGTAGCTAGCAAAAGGAAAAAATATTGCAAGGAATACGCTTCTTTGCTCTCTTTCATTAAAGAATTGGAACATGCATATTTTTCTTCTAAAAATGTCGACACCCTCAAGACTCTGGTCCAAGTAAAACTTGACTTTAATAGGAAATCTACGGAAGAGGCTTCGGGGACGTTGTTAAAAATTAACTCTAAATTTTATGGTGGTCGTAATCGAACTGGTAAGCTGTTGGCGAACTACCTGAAGGTTAAGTCTCAAAGATCTAGAATAGTCAAGATTATCGATGATCGTGATATTCCCCGCCTTAAGGATGAAGAAATATTAACTTGTTTTACAGATTTCTATAAGACCCTTTATACTCCTGAATCTTCTCCTTCAGATGCAGCTCTGGACTCTTTTTTTAACTCATTACCTCCCCGCTCTTCCCCTCTTCCCGACACTTCTATTTTGGAAAAAGATATATCTCTTTCAGAGATTAAATCTGCTTTGTCCATGTTACCTAAAGATAAGGCCCCTGGTCCTGATGGTCTCACCGCTGAGTTCTATTCCTGCTTTTCTCCTGTCCTTCTGCCCCATCTTTTATCTCTTTTTCAATATTTTGTTTTTAATGGTGAGGCTCGAGGTTCTTTTCTCGAAGCTATGATTTGTCTCATTCCCAAAAAAGATAAAGATCTGTCCCGATGTGGCAACTATCATCCTATATCTTTGATTAATCTTGATTGCAAACTATTTGCCAAGGTGTTAGCCCTTCGTATCAATCAGGTCCTTCCTGATTTAATTGGCTCCGAACAAACGGGGTTTGTTAAGGGAAGGACTATTGCTGATAATTCCAGAACTTTCCTCAACATCATACATCTTGCAGCTAAGAGCTCCTCCCCTATCGCTGCCATAACCCTTGACGCGGAAAAAGCTTTTGATCGCATTCATTGGCTTTTCATGATGCGTGCCCTTAAATGGCATGGTTTTAGTCCTTCTATTCTGTCTCTTATTAATTTGTTATATTCCTCCCCAACCACTTCAGTTTTTGTTAATGGTTCTCAATCCTCCTATTTCCCTTTACAAAGGGGTACTCGTCAGGGCTGTCCTTTTTCCCCGTTACTTTTTATCCTCTCTCTTGAGCCCTTTCTTCATTCTCTACGACACTCCACCACCTTCCGAGGCTTTACGCACAAAACTGTTGAAATTAAACTTACGGCCTACGTGGATGATATTATGTTATATGTTTCGGATCCTTCTACATCTTTGCCTGCTTTTACCAAACTTCTCTCTTCCTATGCGGCCCTGTCTGGTTATTAGTTGAATTTTTCAAAATCTGAAGTACTTCCTTTAAATAAGTATTGTTTAAAGAGTATGTTTGAAGGAATTGACTTTAAATGGAATACTAATAATATTACTTGCCTGGGGATAAAATATTCTTCTTCTCTTACAAAAACAATTCAGTATAATTTGGATGAAATTCTATTAAAAGTAAATAATATGACAGACAGATGGTCTCCCCTCTTTTTGTCATGGTGGGGAGACTGGACACCATTAAAATGATGTTGCTCCTGTTATTAACTTTTATTTGTCCATGTTACCAGTTAAACTTCCATTGAAGTTTTTAAAACCCTTAATGGAATTTTGAGTAAATTTCTTTGGAATGGTCGGAAGGCCCGTATTTCTTTGGCCCTACTCTCCGCCCCTAAAGAACAGGGTGGTGTTCACTTTCCTAATTTTCGACAGTATCATTCCTCTTTTTTCTAATTTGCCAAATGTTACCATATTTATCTACCTCGGATGGAACTTTTACGTCTGTATGGCATAAGTTGGAGGAATCTCTGAATTTTCCTTTCCCTTTCTCTCTCTTAGCCAGTTTTACTCATCCTCCTCGTTCTTTTAACTACCCAACGATTTCAAAATTCATTTCAACCTTGTATCCTATTAGGTGTAAATCTCATTGCCCTTTACAGATATTTCTAGATTCACCTCTTTGGCACAACAAATGTATTAAATTGTCCAATTGCACTATTTTTTGGAAAACATTGGCTGCCAAAGGGATCTTCCTGGTTAAGCAGCTAATACAGGATTCTCGTTGTCTTTCCCCACAAGAGGTTCAGTCCACATTTGACCTACCTGTTTCCTCATTACTTAGATATGATTCTTTACGTTTGCTCTTGACGGATCAGCTTTCTCTACTTTCTAGATCTCCCCTCCCTTCTCAAGATTCTCTGTTCGAACCTTTATCCATTTATTAAAGCCTCTCAAGTTTACAAATACCTCCATTTTTCTTTTCCTAGTTGCCCTAAAAGTAAAGTTGAGCTTTTATGGGAATCTGATTTACAGCGTACCCTCTCTGTTCATACATGGAATTCCATTTGGACACGTATACACCACACCTCCTGTAACTCTAGCACTACTCAGACTCTTTATTATTTTTACCAAAGGTTATTTTTAGCTCCACTATCTCTCTTCAAGTTTAGCTTACACTTATCCCCGAACTGCTGGGTCTGTTCCAATACCCGTGGCTCTTTAATGCATTCCTTTTTTCTTTGCCCTAACATAGCCCGATTTTGGTCTAAGGTATGTGAGTCAATCTCCTCTATTTGTTCTATTGAATTTCCCTTTGACATTTACTCCATATTTTTGGGAAGTAATTCTGCAAATTGGTTCGGATCTCGCAGGGTCGGCATATTTGTGGACTTGTTAATTGCTATTGCCTTTCAGGTAATCACCACTAATTGGAAGGAAGCCTCTAAGGTTTCTTTCTCTGCCTGGTGGAACCTTCTTTGCTATCATCACAGACTGGATAGAGCTTCTTCCAAAACTTCTCAACAACTTATTCGTAAAGAAGCCTTCTGGTCTCCACTTACCAATTTTTATCCACATCTGCATTACGTAATCAAGATAGCCCCTTTGTTTATCAACCTCCATGAGTATCTCCTTCTTTTCTTCAATTTTACGTTTTTATATGTCAAATGTACAATTATTATCCTGCTTTTAGGAACCATTATGATTACTATAATATTGAAGTTTTGATATGGTATTAGATGAAGATACTACTATATCTACATTTTCTTTTCTCTCTTCCTTTTTTCTTTTCTCTTTCTTTTCCTCCTCCTTTGTTTTCTCTTTCTTTCAGCTTTTTCTATTTTCTTCTTTCATTTTTCTTCTAGGTTTTCCCTCTTTCTGGAAAAAACAAAAATTTAACATGCTATTTTGTTTCTAGGTACAACTCTTTCTTATTGCTTTTCCCGTTTGGAATATCTCTATATTAATGACAGATTTCTTGGGTTATTTATTCCTTCAAATTATTTATTCAGTTTGCTAATTCCTTGCTACCTTTTTATGAGTATTGTTGTATATTGTACCTATGTTTCTAATTACTTCAATAAAGCTCTTTAAACATAAAAAAACTTATAATAATAAAAACGACTTGATAAAAAAAACATGCTTCCTAAGTAAAGTTCATGCTATCATGACAAACCTGGTAATTCTGTGCTTTTCTCTGTGAGCGGTAACATTTTTAAAGCATTAATGGAAAATGCTTCTTTTTTGCCATCCATAACTTCCTCTTTCCTGTTCTGATTGCCACAAAACTTGGCATGCCAAACCTGAGCTGGCTAGATCAAGCAAGGCCCACATGTCATGCGTATTCATCAAACAGCACCAAAGTTCTTAAGCAACAAAAAAATGCCTTTTCAATGGAAAGTGCAACTGAACCATAATTGTGCATTCACTATTGCAAACTGTGCATGATGTTCTGTATAACTGCTATTTGTAGCATTTATTGTGACTTCTGGTCTAAAATCAATGTATTCACAGCTCTGGTATGAGAGGAAAGAAAACAATAAACAGATGTTTGGGAACGTATGGGAAGGGTGGACTCTCATCCGCTACCTCCCACTGATGGTGCTCTGGTAGAGTTGTCTATTGTGTCATTCTGAAACGTTTGATGGAAAACAACCCTATTTAGAATTTGTGCGCGTTTAGCTTCTATGAGGTTTCACAGACTAAGGGACTGATTGAAAGTTTGGTGGACGAGTACATTGTTACAAACGTGACCCATAACCCGTCCGCTGTATTAGAAATGCCTTAGGATATAATGCACTAGCAAATAGGCGGACATGCCCTCCATCACCTTTGTGACACAGACCCATCTTCCAAGCTCTACATCACACCCTAACAGTAGATTCCAGATTTATGGAATATGGGCTGCAGTATAATAAAATGGTTCAATGTTACAAATATAATACTTTGCATAATAATGATTAAGACAACGGCAATAATAATAATAACAATAATAATGCTAATAATAATAATAACAACAATAAAAACAATATCAATATTAATAACAATTGATAATAATGAGATGAAGAAGAAGAAGAAGAAGAAGAAGAAGAAAAAAAGTAGAGTGCACATAAATCGAACTGAGTCAATCAAACACCAGCAGGTAGATTATGGAGCCTGAAACTGACCTGAAATTGACATTAGGGTGAAACAAGTAGCTATGAATAGGTATTTGTTTTATGTTGCCTTTCTCTGATATAATGGCAGGTTATTGGCTCCCCCACGCATTCCCCGACTTAGAATCAGCCCTGTCAGTGTAATGAGCGTACAGATATCTGTGACCTGAGGCTAGAGCCACCCGGTGAAATGTCACTACCAATCAGGGGCTTTTTGAAGTTGCTCTCCAGCTGGAGCTTGTTATTTTCTTGATCCTGATGCCCTGAATTCCGGTTTCATCCTCTTTTACTTTATAGCTTTTTTTTTCTCATGATCCCAGTTTGAATGACAGCAGGTTCATAGTTGTTCCAAGCTACGAATTTAAGAGGTTTTTGGGGATTGCTAGCCACAATATGCTGTTTCAAAATATCTGATTACCGGAACTGCCCCATTATCACTCTTTTAGTACTATTTGGTAAACTATCAACATATAAATTCCTGATTATAAAACGTTTATAATTGCTTCCCTATCACACACTAACTGGCTGGTCATATTATTATAGGATCGTTTTAAGACTTTATAGGTTAACATCCAAGATATTTACATTAACATTCCCAGGGCTACAATGACCCCTGGTAACCTTATTTTTTTTATAACTCAATCTACACCCACACTCCAGTGCATTCTTCAGTCGAAGACTAGTACCCCACCACATTACCCCACTGGTCGTAAATTTAAACTTCGCTTTAGAATTTCCAGTGCTGCTATTTCTTATAACCACGCTGTAAAAAAAAGTTAACATTGACGCAGTGGTTCTAAAAACAAAACGCGCCCTTTCTAAATATTGCATGCAACCTGGATTGCAACAGCAATACAGGTTGCATTTTTTAAGCAGGTGCGTTACATAGTCAGACACTTCGATGATCATCAACGTTCAAAGATGCAATAGGTGCCAGGTAAATAAGCTCGAGGAGGAAGGTAGGAAAGGGGAAATAGGGAGGTAATGGATAGATCAGGAGTAACCAATAACATCGCCACTCAGTAAAGTCCACATCTCGCCATATGAGGGATCTGGATTCAGTGCACCTGCTAGTTCGAAAGAGAAAGGCACTAACTAGTCAGGCATAGCCGGGCTTACAGGCAAGACAGCGGTAGGAGAAGAGCATGTGAATTAAGGTGCAGACTGGGGAGGGCATCCGGATCCGACCGTTGCTACAGCGGATCATCAAGCGAACTAAGAAAATTTGTCAAGGGGTCCCAAATATCCTCATGGCGGGAGCGGGTGGGCATCATCCCCAATACGCCTCTCCAGATCCTGACAAATTGCAGCATCATGCAACCAGCTGCTCCTCGTAGGAGCGTTTCGTCTGCCCCAGTGCATTGCCACTCGGCGCTTCGCCAACAACAACAGCGTGGCTGTCAGTCTGCGGGCCTCTGGGGGAATCTCCCTGATGTAGCACAGTAGGGCGACAAGGGGCCTACAGTCCGCAGCTTGGCCAGTAATGCTAGTGACATCCCTGAATACTGCCGTCCAGAAGTCACGGACCTCGGGGCATTACCACACCAAGTACAGGGGGGCAGATTTACGAGCCCCTTGCGCCACTTTTGCGTCACTTTTCCCATGTTAAAAGTGACGCAAAAGTGGCGCAAGGGGCTTGTAAATCTGCCCCAGGAAGTTTGCGCGTGGTGTAGCGCAGCGCAGGGCAGGAAGCGAGTGTCCTCTACCAGGCCCATTCATTGTAGTCGCGCTGGTGTGTGATAGATTCTGTGTAACAACTTGAAGTGGATCAAATGCAGCCTGTAATTCGAAGATAGATCCTTAGATTGTGTGCAGTCATGAGACCACTGTTCCTCGCTGACTGCTACATTAATATAGTCTGACCAAATCTGTCAGGCAGAGGCAACTCGGATTGGCACAGTCCACTGCATGCGAAAAATGTGATGTATGCGGTGCACTCCTGTATATCACTGTTTAAACATATCCCTTTTTTTAAAATTTGTCTGACCTAACGAACTAGGTTTTAGTGTGCTACGCAGTATTTGTGGCCTGCCTGTCCCACATGTGTGAGAATGAAGAAAGTCAAGTAACACTTTACATGACAAACTGCGTGCACTACAATATATGTTCAACAAGCTTAAATAAATGTTGACTAGATCATCAAACTGTATACCTAATACTTTAAAACAAAATGTTTGAACAAAAACACGAACAAGCTTCAAGTTGATTGTGTTCAATAATTTTTCTTATTGAAAATGTCAAATAATAATTGTATCATGTAAAGCATCAAGAAATGTTAACAATACATGATCAGGTATAACTTTTGAACTGATACAAGGTTATTCAACCTAAATGCGTTTCACAATTTATACAATGTTAATTATGCGCAAACAGTCGAAAATAGCCCGATGCATTTCGGGACAATGTCCCTTCTTCGGGGGCCACTGTAATACAAAAGAATATGTGTACAAGTAAATATTAACTGCATGACTCTCAATTTTTTACAACAACTTGCCAAGAAAGTTACCACATAGCTACCAAAGTGAGACACCCTATTGCCTGATTTAGTACATATCGTGGTGGTCAGAATAGAAGATGGAGAAGAAGATAAGGAGAAAAAGATAAGGGGAGGAAGAGTTGCCATCACCAATTGATGTTACTGTTAAGTCATCCTGGTTGTTGCCCCCAACAGGAAAAATGACGACTCGCCAAAAGCTGCCACCTGGTGCTACATGTTGCGAATCACGTACAAAAAGAAGGTGCGAAGAAAAGAAATAAGTGCAAAATGAAAAAATCTGGCGGATGCCGTAAACGAACCTACCGGTCAAGTGACTGAGTGTTAGCATATAGTAAGATAACACGGGAGAACTGATAAGCTGATAGAGATGCGCTACAGGTCAACAACCTGAAAATAACAGGGATAAAGAATGCATGAGAAACGTGGATAATGAAAAAGTGTAAAAAAACCAAGCCTCAAGCCCGTGACATCTAGAAAAATACCTGGAAATGCGGGTAAACCAACGTAACCATCTGCAACAAAATGCAGAAAAATAGTAAATACAACGGACTTGAAAAGAGCCTCAATGAGCGTCCAGGAACCTAAAACCAAGAAGCTTAGAATCTATATCACTCACCAAAACGAGAGAAGACAACGCCTCATATCGAAGATCGTAGCTGCACCATAATTGCTAGTGAACACTGGCCCTGTATTTAACTACCACGGAAGCCCGCGAAAATTACGGACATCACCTGACTGCGAACATAAGAAACTGAGAAAGGAAAACTATACGAACAGAACCGCCATCTTGGAAAGGTGCGCTCTGAAGTGAATTTAACCTGAAACCGGAGACTGTACTCTGAAAAGTACCTCTGAGCCACATAGAAACCCTGAAAACGGACAGAAACACCAATAAATACTCCAAAATAAACCCGATAATAAGTGCGTATGGAGAAGTACCGCCAAAAATGGTGGAAACAGTAATATAAAACCAGTTCAAAGACCGGATACACAACTAGTGTGCTAAACCCCAATGAGCATGCGTGGAAACCAACACGAAAAAATACGCGCGTGATGCTGAATGAACGTGAAAATTGTGAACAAGTGCTGAGAGCATAGAAAGAAAGAAACATGAAAAAATAACAGTCAAATGATTCGCATTACATAAAACGGTTATGAAAAAATAATACATGGCTAAATTATAAACCTCTGGCAACAACCATATTATGAGTCTGATACAATCACATCCAATGACCCCAATAATCAAAGAAGGTCCATTAGAGAGATAACAGGAAACAACATATACCAACATGTAGCAACTTGTACACTCTATCTAAGATGGGAATATATGATAGATGTCCTGGTATAACATTGACTAGAATGGCATTTATCACAATATCAAAAATGATTATACGTAACAATGAGCACAATATAAGGTGAGAGCAATTCCTCCTCAAACATAAACATTGTTTACAAAAAGCAGCTCAAATCTAATTTATCATTGAGACCTAGTGGCATCATGGTATTAAGCCTCCTGATCCAAAACACCTCTCTTTGGGACAATTTTTTACTTAGATCAATTCCTGTCTGAGATAAAAGTTTAATCTAATAAGGAAAGTGCTACTTCCCTGTCTTCTGGTTTCAAAGCGTCACCTAGTGAATAAAGTCACAATAGGTCTCAAAACTCAATCAGAAGCCATGAAACGAAAGGGCATTCTGCAGTCCTTATTACTGCCGATTTAGTCATCAGAACTATTTTATCGATTTCGTCATATGGCTCCTTTAACACTTCCCTCCAAAGTGAAAGTATTAGGGGTAATTAACTCACCGTGCAAGGCGGAACTTAAACACGCAATGCGGACAGGACTGTTCCCTTCTCCACAATGATTGTGCTGAGGTGTGTACCAGCATCTAGTAATGACCGACTACGACAATCAAAACAAACCTCTACATTGGTGTCTGAGAAAAAAATCCGTGACTTTCTACTTGTCTTCAAATTTTACATTAACCGCATATGACTCGCCAATGAAAATAAATGCAGGCTAATAAAGCATTGTTTGGAACAAGTGTATTAATAAACCGAAAGTTGTGTATTAATACAGTGCAAAAAGTCAAATGCCTAGCTAATACCATCGTTCATAACTAACTACAATGAATGCTTACAAAACCAGTGGTGCGCGCGCACCAGAGGAGCGGGGGCTAGGGAGAACTTGAAGAAGAAATTTTTAACATCAAACAAGATTTATCAGTACGCATTGACTCAGGAGATTGGACCAACACATTGGAACAAATTAACATCAAATTAGAAAATTATGGCAAAGAATTACAAGAACGCAAATTGCGCAAATTTAAAAGGGATACAATTGATTACCGGTTGAACGAGGTGTACACTTGGGCAGAAATGTACGCTCAGCGTAGACCATACAGAAAAAATCCTGATGCTTCATCAGAGGAAAGTGTAGTATCAGATCGTGATATACAATTAACTAGACCCCCTGTGGATAATAATGGAACAAGAATCCATGCCGCAAGCACCAATAGGATGGGCACTGAATTAAGTGAGACTCATGCCTCAAGCTCCACGGAATCTTTTTTATCCAAGGGACAAAAGTCCTTACAGCCACCAGATGCAGCAACAGGACAAACCAGTGGGAGTGCCGCAAAACAAGGCGAGGACAAAGAAAGAACCAAAGAGAAATCACGGCAAAATCTACGGAGTCAGAAACAATCATCATAAACATCTCTTCTCAAACACTGACCATCCAACAAATGCGAATTTTGAATAAAGGTACATCCTTTGTACCAACATACAAGACAACTTTTCATGAAACAGAAGTTGCCATTTATCGTTTCATGCGCACTTTACGGTTACGCCACTTTTTTGATAATGTTTTGACACATCCAATCACTAAAGAGGATCATGAGTTTGCAGAGTTTAGACCCAAAAGCACTTTTGTACCTCCAGTCTCTCACAAAATATTGGACTGTTTTGAATCATCTGTCAAACAGGATCTGACCAAATTGAATTATCATCAACACAAAGGTCAAAATCTGTCCAAAAAAGAAAGGAACATTTTGAAGGATTTAGCCAATAAGGAAACTCTGACATTTCAGCCCGCAGAAATGGGAGGTGCCTTGGTTATGATGGACTCGTCATACTACCATAGAAAAGTGCAAGAACATCTCATGGACGAAAATACGTATCTTAAATTGGATCATGACCCTACCAACGAAATACTTCAAGTACTAAAGATCATTTTGGACAATGCTCAGGACATGGATTGGATCTCCAGTAAAACTAAAAGTTTTCTCACTAAGCAGCATCCGAAAAGGCCACACATGTACATGTTGCCAAAGATACATAAACATTCTACCGATCCCCCATTCAGACCCATTGTGTCTGGATTCGGGTCGTTATTTGAACCTCTTGGTATCTACATCGATCAATTTCTTCAACCAATCGTACGAACTTGGAAATCGTACATACGAGACACTACTGATTTTCTATCACATTTACAACAGTTGAATCTAACCAAAATGACTGAATGCATTCTATGTACTATTGATGTCACATCACTGTACACTTCAATCCCGTTACAAGAAGGTTTGGAAGCCATTGAATGGGCGTTACTCAATCAACCTGATATACGTGCTCATAAAGTGTTTCTTTTGGAGGTACTACAATTTTGTTTATAGCACAGTTATTTTCACTATCAGAATGAATTTTTTCTTCAAATCAGTGGAACATCCATGGGTTTTGGGGCGCCCACATACGCGAATATTTTCATGGCTGCATTTGAAGAAAAACACATCTTTGAAAATTTGAATTGGAGTAAACATCTCATTACATATTGTCGTTACATTGACGATATTTTTTAATCTGGTCCAACACCAAAGAATCTCTTCAAGAACAAATTCAAGTGTTGAATTCCAGAAACAGTAGAATTCAATTTACTTCGAACATCAGTGAGACTAATTTACCTTTTTTGGATGTTTTGGTGGTCAAATCTAATTCTACCATTGATACCAGCGTGTTTATCAAGTCCACCGATCGAAATAACACACTTTTGTTCCAGAGTTTTCACTCTCCCAAATTGATACAGAACTTACCATATTCACATATGATTCGTTCTAAAAGAATATCTTCCACCACTGGGAAATTCAATGAAGAACTTGACAGGATCAGGACTAGATTCACATCACGCGGATATCCCTCAACTATCATTAAACGTGCGGAGGATCGCATCCAACAAATTGATTGAAGTACTCTTTTAACCACCAAACAAAAAACACCCACCAACAGGTCAGTCTTCGTGTCGAAATTTTCCACGAAATCCAAAAGTATCAAGAAAATCATCCTTAAGAGATGGGAATTACTAGTACAGGAACCTGATTTTGGCGCATCATTCAATCAACCACCACTGTTTGCTTATACTCGTAGTAACAATGTCAAGGAACTCTTAGCCCAAAAAAATTTGAACATTAACACAAAACCAACAGGGATGAAAAGATGCAGCAATTGTACGCACTGCAATAATGTCATGCAACAGGATTTCATTACACACCCCAGAACTGGTGCCAAAATCTCTCTTACCCATTCCTCAGATTGCAACACTATGAATGTGATTTACTGTATTAAATGTCCATGCGGGTCTTTATACGTTGGAAAAACCGAGAGAAAAGTGAAAGTCCGCATTGGAGAACATAAAAGTATGATTAGAAAGAAAAATACGAACTCTAACTTAGTAGTTCATTGGATGGAGCAAGGTCACAACATTTCTCAACTTCGGTTCATCATTGTGGAAAAACTTTTATCTCAGACAGGAATTGATCTAAGTAAAAAATTGTCCCAAAGAGAGGTGTTTTGGATCAGGAGGCTTAATACCATGATGCCACTAGGTCTCAATGATAAATTAGATTTGAGCTGCTTTTTGTAAACAATGTTTATGTTTGAGGAGGAATTGCTCTCACTTTATATTGTGCTCATTGTTACGTATAATCATTTTTAGGGCTCGCGCCTGCGTTGCAGTGCGCAGCACTGCTTGCGCAGCGAGAGCCCTTTTGTATGGGGTTCTGAAAGCTGCTCACACGCTCGTGCGTGTGGTTTTGCTTTTCGCGGCTGCCATTGGCTTTCGCATGCTTTTTTTTAAAAAAGCCAGCACGCAATTGGGCAAAGACGGGCACATGTCCCGCCTTTGCTCCGCCCATTCCCGTTGGTGGCCAGCACGCGCAGCAGCGCGCGTTTGCTTTGCTGCCGCGCTCCCTAGCCCCCGCTCCTCTGGTGCGCGCGCACCACTGGTTTTGTAAGCATTCATTGTAGTTAGTTATGAACGATGGTATTAGCTAGGCATTTGACTTTTGCACTGTATTAATACACAACTTTCGGTTTATTAATACACTTGTTCCAAACAATGCTTTATTAGCCTGCATTTATTTTCATTGGCGAGTCATATGCGGTTAATGTAAAATTTGAAGACAAGTAGAAAGTCACGGATTTTTCCTCAGACACCAATGTAGAAGTTTGTTTTGATTGTCGTAGTCGGTCATTACTAGATGCTGGTACACACCTCAGCACAATCATTGTGGAGAAGGGAACAGTCCTGTCCGCATTGCGTGTTTAAGTTCCGCCTTGCACGGTGAGTTAATTACCCCTAATACTTTCACTTTGGAGGGAAGTGTTAAAGGAGCCATATGACGAAATCGATAAAATAGTTCTGATGACTAAATCGGCAGTAATAAGGACTGCAGAATGCCCTTTCGTTTCATGGCTTCTGATAGAGTTTTAAGACCTATTGTGACTTTATTCACTAGGTGACGCTTTGAAACCAGAAGACAGGGAAGTAGCACTTTCCTTATTAGATTGGGCCTGCTAGGCAGCACAAGTTGTCTGGGTGCAAAGGACGAGTTTTGGGTTCGTCAAGAACGTCTAATGGCTTACAGCCCACCCATTGCTTACCGTTGATTGGCTTTGTTGTCACTCTAATTGCTTGGTTCTTATTAGATGGCTTTCCTTGCCCCATCCTGTCAGTCTTGCTTGTCCCTGGAGCATAACCTCTTTGCCTTTTGTCTGATTTGCTGGCTTCTGGCTTTCCATTGCACACTTCTAGGAAACTATTTTTTCGTTTTACTTGAGTGCTTGTGTTTTCCAGCTCTCTCCTTCATATGCTTCTACCCTCCAAATAGCCACACTACGTTGTGTGTTGCTGTCTCCCCCTATGTTGCAAGCTTTCTTGTGTGTCCTTTTCCTCCCTGCCAAACTCCCTTTCTTCCTCACTCTCCGTGTTGCTTTCTCACTTGTGTGCTTCTCCCACTGCCCTCGTGTTGCTCTCGCTCGTATGCTATTTTTCCCCTGCCATGCTCCCCCCACCCGCTTCTCAGTAGCCCCCACACCCACTGTCTTTTTATTTATTAGGTGGGAGGACCAGGCAGCACATTGTTGATGCCCCCCACCTTAACAACAAAACAAAACAAGCATTTGCAATGCAATAGGTCTCGCATTATTAAAGTTTGAGCTATTGGTGTTGCATTATTTAGCAATGCCAATAGCTCAAACTTTAATAATGCGAGACCTATTGCATTGCAAATGCTTGTTGATATTGTGATAAATGCCATTCTAGTCAATGTTATACCAGGACATCTATCATATATTCCCATCTTAGATAGAGTGTACAAGTTGCTACATGTTGGTATATGTTGTTTCCTGTTATCTCTCTAATGGACCTTCTTTGATTATTGGGGTCATTGGATGTGATTGTATCAGACTCATAATATGGTTGTTGCCAGAGGTTTATAATTTAGCCATGTATTATTTTTTCATAACCGTTTTATGTAATGCGAATCATTTGACTGTTATTTTTTCATGTTTCTTTCTTTCTATGCTCTCAGCACTTGTTCACAATTTTCACGTTCATTCAGCATCACGCGCGTATTTTTTCGTGTTGGTTTCCACGCATGCTCATTGGGGTTTAGCACACTAGTTGTGTTTCCGGTCTTTGAACTGGTTTTATATTACTGTTTCCACCATTTTTGGCGGTACTTCTCCATACGCACTTATTATCGGGTTTATTTTGGAGTATTTATTGGTGTTTCTGTCCGTTTTCAGGGTTTCTATGTGGCTCAGAGGTACTTTTCAGAGTACAGTCTCCGGTTTCAGGTTAAATTCACTTCAGAGCGCACCTTTCCAAGATGGCGGTTCTGTTCGTATAGTTTTCCTTTCTCAGTTTCTTATGTTCGCAGTCAGGTGATGTCCGTAATTTTCGCGGGCTTCCGTGGTAGTTAAATACAGGGCCAGTGTTCACTAGCAATTATGGTGCAGCTACGATCTTCGATATGAGGCGTTGTCTTCTCTCGTTTTGGTGAGTGATATAGATTCTAAGCTTCTTGGTTTTAGGTTCCTGGACGCTCATTGAGGCTCTTTTCAAGTCCGTTGTATTTACTATTTTTCTGCATTTTGTTGCAGATGGTTACGTTGGTTTACCCGCATTTCCAGGTATTTTTTCTAGATGTCACGGGCTTGAGGCTTGTTTTTTTTACACTTTTTCATTATCCACGTTTCTCATGCATTCTTTATCCCTGTTATTTTCAGGTTGTTGACCTGTAGCGCATCTCTATCAGCTTATCAGTTCTCCCGTGTTATCTTACTATATGCTAACACTCAGTCACTTGACCGGTAGGTTCGTTTACGGCATCCGCCAGATTTTTTCATTTTGCACTTATTTCTTTTCTTCGCACCTTCTTTTTGTATGTGATTCGCAACATGTAGCACCAGGTGGCAGCTTTTGGCGAGTCGTCATTTTTCCTGTTGGGGGCAACAACCAGGATGACTTAACAGTAACATCAATTGGTGATGGCAACTCTTCCTCCCCTTATCTTTTTCTCCTTATCTTCTTCTCCATCTTCTATTCTGACCACCACGATATGTACTAAATCAGGCAATAGGGTGTCTCACTTTGGTAGCTATGTGGTAACTTTCTTGGCAAGTTGTTGTAAAAAATATTCGGGTCCGTGGCAGGCAACTGGCAGGTCTGTAGAGGGCGAGCTTCATGCAATAAGTAGCTCTCCCCTTTCCCGGAACCCATGAAGTGAAGCCATTTTTGCCTTCACAGTACAGCGGCGTTTTGGAACTACCATAAGGCCGCATTGGTGAAACCGTGAGTTTTACCCTATGCACACTCCCCATAGGGTAGGATACGCCTTAGCGTGCGTATACCGCCATGGGGTTTCTGGTCCTGAAGAATGCTTAGCTAATAGTGCATACATAAGCAGAAACATGTTGACCAATTTTCACTTTTAAATTCGGACTCTTCTGGTTCACCTAACTAGCCAGTTTGAGTCCGTCTCACTAGTTTTAATCGATCACTGGTTCTCCACCATTAAAATTTGTTTTGGGAAATAACCAGTGACCTTTTACTTTGCACATCCCGCACATTTACACTACCCTTCCAACAAAACCCGCTCCGCTGGAATTCCAGGCGTCGTAGCACACCGGGGGGACATTCGGTCCCTCTGGTGGGAACCCAATGATGAAGCATGTCACCAACTAGGTTGGTGAGTGAGGGTTCTTTTAAATAAAGAGGTTTCTCCTCGTGCTACCTTAGCATTTTCCTTGTTCGCTCTTTTGTTGTTAGTTAGTAAAAAATTGAGAGTCATGCAGTTAATATTTACTTGTACACATATTCTTTTGTATTACAGTGGCCCCCGAAGAAGGGACATTGTCCCGAAATGCATCGGGCTATTTTCGACTGTTTGCGCATAATTAACATTGTATAAATTGTGAAACGCATTTAGGTTGAATAACCTTGTATCAGTTCAAAAGTTATACCTGATCATGTATTGTTAACATTTCTTGATGCTTTACATGATACAATTATTATTTGACATTTTCAATAAGAAAAATTATTGAACACAATCAACTTGAAGCTTGTTCGTGTTTTTGTTCAAACATTTTGTTTTAAAGTATTAGGTATACAGTTTGATGATCTAGTCAACATTTTTTTAAGCTTGTTGTACATATATTGTAGTGCACGCAGTTTGTCATGTAAAGTGTTACTTGACTTTCTTCACAGTCCACTGCATGCCAGCTGTAGATGCGCATGATCAGTCTGCATGGTGAGGGATTAGCGAGCATCTCTTCAAGCACCGTGAACACTAGGGGGCTGGGCTGGAAAAGTGTCATGGAGGTCATGCATGCATGCTCGGAGGGGTTATAAGGTCATAGCGACCAGAAGAGGAACCGAAAGGGTCCTGAAATATCTGTTGAAAGGCAATAAAGGTGTTATCAGGGTATACTGTCCGAAGGAGGTGAGCTATTGCTGGCGTAGGCGCAACTGCATTCCAGTCTCTGATGTCACAGGGAGCCATGGGTGTCCCAGAATCGGCAAGGATGGGGCTAGCAGGTGATTCAAGCACGTTCTCTTTTGCAACTCATTCCACGCCCAAACTGTGCACGCCCCAGTATCAACTTGTTGTCGCACTCTGTGAGGAGGGACATAGATCACAGTGTTTTTTTGTTTTTTTAAATGATTTTTATTAATTTTTGACAAAATGACATCATTAGCATCTGCATGATAACATAATCTAACATTGACATCGCGTTAGCAATAAATAGAGTGGCTTAGGCGGGATGCCCAGAGAATCCAGTTCAGTGAGAAAGAAAGTTCACTTTGTCATCTGTGCCGCCTCACAGGTCAGTGACATGTTACATTCATCAACAATTACACGAATCATAATAACAAAAAAGAGAACACGTCATTATTACACAGATGAGTTGACATAGATCACAGTGTTAAGTGGACACGGAGCTACACGGTGCGCCTCGGGGAAGTATGAAGGTGAAAGTGGATAGGATGCAGCCAAAAAAGTGCAAAGTGTTCCTGGATATAGAGATCCATATCAGGCGCTCCACGAGGCTGCTTGCTAGCCAAGCCAATTAAACAAGGTGGGACAGGAGCTGTTGTCTGAAGCAGGTCAGAAGAGGAAGGGGTAGATTGATAAAGAGATAAAGGAAGTTAGGGAGTATAATCATTTTGGCAATGGACAGTCTCATTGAGAGGGGTCTGTAGGACTCACATCGTTTAGGGACTTTGTCAGGCTTGAGCATGGTTAAAACAAGGGCCTCTAGCAGGGAGAGGGGAAGACCCTCGTTCGCAAAGACTCCTCATGCATGTTAAGAAGATGGGGGGCCAGCAAAGGCACAAATTCCTTATAAAAGGCATCCATAAGGCCATCAAGGCCAGGGGCCTTCTCTTCAGGCATCCCTGAATTGACTTGGTCGATCTCTTCCACCATGAAGGGTTCAGTCAAGGGGGGCGTGGCTTGCTGCCGATGTAAACTGAAGCGGGCTGCGGGGCTCCGTCAGCCATTCCACCCGTAACCATGTATCCTGGGCCCCGGACACGGATACGGACGTAGGTCTGCAAATCGGAGGACCCCAGGAACACGGAGCGACGAGCGGCGAGCTCCATTTCGCCAAGAACAGGTCTAAATCCTCCGGAATCGGAGCTGAGCAGCACAGAGGAGGCGCCAGCAAGATGGCGCCCACGCCTTAGGGTGACACGCTCAGCCATTGCAGACCGCCACGAGAGGGACGGGATCCGGCAAAGTAGAGCGCCTCACCCCGTAGAAGGGACCT
Source organism: Calotriton arnoldi (assembly GCA_963921515.1). Classification (NCBI taxonomy): domain Eukaryota; kingdom Metazoa; phylum Chordata; class Amphibia; order Caudata; family Salamandridae; genus Calotriton; species Calotriton arnoldi. Next base: position 206,309 of record CAWUFW010005218.1, on the reverse strand, counting down.
GAGCATCGCAAGTGAGTGGAGGGGCCCCGAGAGCGCGGAGGAATAAGCGGAGAGCGTTGCTTCCTCAAGGAACGCCCCTCAGTCTCCGAATTTGGAACCAGGCAGCGTGACAGACGGCAGCAGGATGGTGCCTGCACCATAACGAAGTGCGCACGGATACCCCGGACCGAGGTGCGTGAGACGAGACTCAGCAGAGAGGAGCGCTTTGCGTACCAGGTGGGCACAGATCCTCGCCAGGTTGGAGAGAGCCTGCAACCGGGGATCACTGTAACGGGCAGTGGCAGAGCTGCATCCCAGGACTGGGTGCGGAGGCCCCACAGAAAGTGAATGCCCTCACGCCGAATAGGCGTCCCAGCGGCCTACCTAGGAGGGGGAAACCGGCAAAAGCTGACCCTGTGGACCACTGAAGTGTAACAGCAGTGTACTGGCCTTGGGACAAGGGGACAGGCCATCAGAACGAGAAACGACCGGGGGAAAAAAGCGTGAGCCCTGAGCTGAGAGCGACAGTCATGGAAGATGGAGCGTGGCGAGGCCCACTCTGGAGGGGAATGGCAGCAGCATAGGGGAGACCGTGAGTACCTGGTGGAATACTAGTACCCTGGGTGGTAACGGTGCAGGAATCATTAAAGAGTCCGCGGAGGAGGGCGCCCTCTTAGAAACCAGGAGACTCGCTGCTCTAAAACAAAGCTGCATGAGGCACATGCTGTGGGGTGTCCCCAGAACCCCTCACCAACCAGAGACACCCAGATAGAAGCAATCCTGCGCCCATGCAGCGGAACCTGATATATAGGCTCACTGCGGAACTCACTGTGGGCAAAAGCGAGAAGGTTGGTCCCTGGAGTGACTACTGAGGCTTAATTGGAGGTGGCGACTTGAGGAGCCTCTGTGGCACGAAAGACACGGCAAGCAACTGCAATACAGAGGTATTGTCCCCTGCATCGAAAAGATTGCCTGGTGATAAAGGAAGGAAGTCAGAAATTGGCCACAAAGATAGGGAGAGTTCAAAAGAAAAGAGGATATGCCGTCCTCAGTACTGAGGCCCCTGGTAACCAGACCAATGACGATGAAAAAGTGTTGGGGGTAAGAACAGACTCAACTCCCATGAAGCCTACGCTGACAGATATCATGCAGGCGATCACGGCCTACAGAGAAGTTCTGGGGACAAAAATTGATTCGATAGGCACAGATTTAAGCCTATTAAAGGATGACCATCGGAAACTCAAAGAACAGGTCGTAACCAATGAGAAAGTACTGGATGGCCTCCCAGAGACAGTGACCATGCTGCAGAAAACACTCACGGAACTGGAGACTAAAGTCAAAGTGCTGGAAGTGAGGGCCGAAGATAGCGAGGGACGATCCCGCAGGAATAATATTCGAGTCATCGGGGTGCCAGAAAAAGCGGAGGGCACGGATATGGTGCGCTTTTTGGAAGATTGGCTCCGAACAGAAGTAGCTCCAGAGGGGTTGTCATCCTTTTATGCACTGGGAAGGGCCCATAGAGTTCCGGCAAGACCGCCTAGGCCTGGGGCCCTTCCTAGACCGATTGTGGTGCGCCTTCTGCATTTCAGGGACAGAGATTATATTCTAAACAAGCTTGCCAAAAACAAGGATTGCAGATTAATAATAATGCAGTACTGATCTTTCCGGACTTCACCAGGGAAGTCCAACGAAACAGAGCTTCTTTCTTGGCTGTCAAAAAGAAACTTCGGCAACTACAACTGCCGTATGCAATGCTGTTTCCTGCGCGGCTCCGAGTGGTGGACCCCTCGGGAATTCGATTCTTCACTACACCTCAAGAGGCTTGGGAGTGGCTGGACACTCGGCGGCCTCCAGAGTGTCGCAAGTCCTCATCGGACTCACCCCAACAGAGCCCTCGCAGCAATAAAACAGGGTCCAGAGCTCCGTCTCCTAGGGAGCTCAGTCTAGAACGTCGCAGAGTCTTACAGGCAGTTGCGAAACACAGCCAAATGTTCCCAGCCCCACCTCTAGTAAAAGTGGAATGGATGCGGAACGATCAGAGGGTTCACCAGCACCCAGCGAGAACGATACCTCGGAGACGGAGCTACCAGAGATCACACCCCAGACGTTGGATGATATTGTTTGATGTCTATGGCCGGGTATTCCAAACTGCAGACTGCTGCGGTATGATGTAGTCTTGAACTAGTTGGGCGAGCAATGGAACCTGCTGTTTGAGCCGGAGTACTGGGAGACCTCAGAGGACTGTTCCGGTGTGGATTGACCGCTGCAGGTATTGGGGGGCGGCGTGACGGAGGTCTGTGTCCAGAACTGTAAGTCGATCACCCCTGTAACCACTAGTGGACTTTGGCAAATTCAGATAAAGTTTGGATGGGAACTAGTTCTTCAGTACCTGTCCTGGGGAGGGGAAGTTGGGGGTTCTACTTGGTTAATGGGATGTTCTTTGGGGACAGGCGTGTCACAATAGCAGAATTTAGTAGGGGCGATTTTTACCCAATGCAATGGGACCCTCACTAGATTTAAAATGTATTTCTTGGAATGTCCGGGGGATGCACTCAATGGTACGGCGTCATAAAATACATGCATATTTAGTCCGTAGAGAGATTCAGATTGCACTACTCCAGGAAACCCACATAATGGCAAAAGAGGGGGCGGCGCTGCAGCGTCAATGGAGAGGCCAAGTGTTTTATACCAATTACTCGGCCTTTGCAAGAGGTGTCCTGATCTGGGTGAAGGCGGGAGTACCCTTTCAGTGCACAAAACAAATTATAGATCCAGAAGGCAGATATGTGGTAGTTTCCGGGAGACTAGATGGCAGGGATATAATACTGGGGAGTGTGTATGCACCTAACACGGACCAGCCAACCTTTTTATTATAGCTTTCTGGGAAATTGGCCTCCATACTCACGGGATCAGTACTATTAGGAGGTGACTTTAATTGTATACCAGATGTTGATCTAGATCATTCACATCCTCCACTCCCTGATGCACCCATACATAAAATAGCGGAAACACGGCGGAACTGGCAACAGAGGTAGGGATTGGTGGATTTGTGGAGAGCCCAACACCCTGGGGTCCGGGATTACTCCTTTTTCTCTGCACTGCACGAACTACATGTTCGATTAGATGCCATACTGTGCTCCCCTGATGTACACGCGGGGGTGCGAAACAGCGAATACCTCACTCGGACGATATCCGACCACAATCCAGAGTTGGTAAGATTGCAGTGGCCCCGCGCGAGGCCCAAAATACCCACCTGGCGTTTGCGGCCTGATGCCCTAGATGACCAGTTGTTCCATGAAGTGATAGGCACTGCTATTGAACATTATTTCCAAGATAATGCTAGCACAGCAACGAACTCATTAGTAGAATGTGATGCTTTCAAATCAGTCATCAGGGGGCACTGTATCTCAGACATGGTGGGAACGCGGCAGGTGCTGCTGCAGGACATACAAAGGGCGGACCAATGCCTACGAGAGCTAGAACAGGAACGGCCTGAGAAAGCTGATAAGCAGGGGGAACTCTTAGAGGCTAGGGAAGCAGTGGCGGTACAGGTGGAACGTCTTCGCTGTTTCGATTACAAAGAATACGTAACCCAAGCCCACACGGAGAGGGATGAGTCTGGGTCCCTATTGGCTTGGTTGGCTAATCCAGCCAGGCGAGGAACGGTAATATTAGAGCTTAGAGGACAGACTGGGGAAGTGAGCTACGACCAACAAGGTATCAATGACTTGTTTCTAGAATTTTATACAGATCTATACAAGAGCAGATTGACCCCAGCCGAAGAAGGTATGGACAGGTTCATAAGAGAAGTAGAACTACCGGTACTGGGCGAGGGAATCGCGGACACCCTGGGCCGGGACGTGGAATTCCGGGAAGTGAGAGGGGCTATTAAAAATATGGCAAGAAACAAAACACAGGGAACAGATGGCTTACCAATTGAATTCTATCTAGAATACATTGATTTATTGGCCCCCAGGCTTGTAAAGCAATATAATGATGCAAGACAAGTGGGACACCTGCCTGTATCGACCAGGGAGGCAATTATCATCCCATAGCTCAAATCAGGGAAACCCCCTTGGGATAGAGCGGCGTACCCTCTGCTCTCCATGCTTTACCTAGACTACAAAATCCTAAGTCGTATACTGGCCACTAGCCTGCTTCCCCACATGACGACTCTAATACACAAGGACCAGTCAGGGTTTATTCCCACCAGAATCATGGCGATTAGCGTCCGGCGCCTCCTATGAGTGCTGGAGGCAGACTCCTATAGGAAAGATATGGCGGCAGTGTTTGCAGTGGACATAGAAAAGGCATTTGATAGCCTTGAATGGCCTTATTTGTTCCACGTGATGCGGAAATTTGCGATGGGAGATAAATTCGTGGGCTGGACAGCTCTTCTATATTCCGATTCCACTGCTAGAGTTAAAACGGGTGGGCTAATATCCGACACCTGTAACGTAGGCCGAGGAACAAGACAGGGGTGTCCCCTCTCCCCCCTCTTGTTCGCCCTAGCGATAGAGCCGCTTGCAGCTAGAGCTAGAACGGGGCAATACTACCAGGGCCTTAATGTACATGGACAGGTCCACCACATTGCGCTCTACGCAGATGACCTACTGCTGTTCTTGGCCGACACGGGAGAAGCGCTTCGTGGGGCAAAAGAGTTACTGCAGGGCCTAAGTAGGGTAGCAGGGCTTAAGATAAATTGGGCAAAATCTTGCCTATTCCCAACGCAGGAGGGTAGGCTTGGATCACCAGAGATTGAAGGAGTGAGATGGGAGGACAGGTGCTTGACGTACCTAGGTACGCAAATATACCACACCCAGGGAGACATATTGGAGGGTAACATAGGGAGAGCCATTAGAGGGGCAAAGAGCAACTTCGAATTCTGGGGCGCTTTGCCACTATCAGTCGCCGGCCGTGTAGCCTTACTTAAAATGGTGACCCTACTGAGGTTATTGTATTACTTTGGGACATTGCCAATCTGGATACCAGCAAGATACTTTACCCAACTCAAGACAATGATCTCGGGATTTCTGTGGGGAAATGGCAGGGGAAGGGTAGCACTTGGCATTCTCATGCGACTGAGGGCGGAGGGTGGGTTGGCGGTGCCAGATTTTGATGCCTACTACCTCTCGGCACAGCTACAACGGCTCACGAAGTGGGTGGCGAGCCGACTTCGGGGGACAGAAGAGTTGAGAGAAGACTCTGTGACCCTAAGATTGTTATCTCAAATTACATTAAAGCTTCCTGTTCGATCCCAGGTCCTTCCCTCGGAACTAAGCACAGCGCGGAAGTGCTGGAATAGGAGCCTAAGACGGGCCAAAATTAGATGCCCTTATGCCCCGGAAATCCCGTTACTTATGTGTGAGGCCTTACCACATGGGGGAAGTTGGCAAGGACTGATGGCTCGGACGGAGCAGGGATTGTCTAAAATGGGGGACTTGTATGAGGAAGGCACCTTGATCCCATTCAATGACCTGCAAGACCGATATAACTTACCCGGAGGGGACTTCTTGTTGCACTCTGCCCTCACTGCAGCCATACGAAAACACTGTGGAGGGGGACTCACTGAGCCCCAGACGTCATTGGGTTGTCAGTATGTGGTAATGGCGGCAGGCACCTTCAAGGTGGTCACGTGTTTATACAGGCGCTTAACACAGGAAACACTAATGCCCTTATCGGAGTTGCGATTAAAGTGGGAGGCAGACCTTGAAGAGGCTATTCCAGAAAAAACCTGGGGAGAGCTAGTGGAGAGGGCATGGAAGAGCACCAGGAATGCCAGATTCCAATTGGTACATTTTTATATCTTACATAGAGCATACCTCACTCCGGAGAAGATTAATAAGTATTTCGCGACCCAAACAGCGACCTGCCCCCTCTGTAATAGAGAAGGAGCAGACTTCAGACATATGTTCTAGGACTGCCCACAACTGGGTAATTTTTGGGAAGAGGTAACTACGATGCTGGCCGACATTACTGACAGGGAGGTTGAGACGACTCAGAGATACTACCTGCTACACTGGTTTCCTCACACGACCAAAAATAAAATCATGAGCAAATTCTTAGATTTGGGCTTGCTCCTCGCTAAAAGAGACATCACCATGTATTGGAGAGCAAAACAAGGCCCAAGTGTAGCCAGATGGAAGACAGAACTCACTAAGTGGGCAGAATATGAAGGAATAATCAGGATGCAAATAGCAAAAAGAACGGGGAGTGAGGGAGGCAGCAAGAGCATGGGAAACATTGGTGGTACTACTTTGGAACCCAGACGATAGTGGGGATGAGGAATCAATAGGGGAACCCCTGACAGGACTAGGCTAGACTATATTCCTCTGAGCAAACCATAGACCTGTGGATTTAGGCAGTAGACATAATGCACTGTTGCCCTTACTGAGTGACCAATCCCACTATGCTACCTCGGACGAGTGCGAAACACAGCTTGGAGCAGCCGTGTACCGCAAATTAGTAATTTGAACGCAAGTGACACGCCTGGGGGGAGGGGAGGGCGGGGGATAGTTGTGGGTCATGAATATGAGTTGGAGATTATTGACATTAATAGATGCACAATAATTGAATACAGAACTGCCCATGGTCGTCAGTTTCCTGGGGGAGGGCGGAGAAACTATGTCCATTGTAATGACCTGTTTTTTTTTCTGTTTACTGAATTATCTGTATAAAGGCCTTGTCAACTGAACTCCTGATCAATGATAGTTATGATGTATTGTCGCTATCTGGAACCTTTCGTAAAACCCAATAAATATTGTTTAAAAAAAAAAAATGAAGGGTTCAGTCAATAAAAGGCTGTAACCCTCCTCTAGCCAGAGGAGCTGCACTGAGTCCAAGTAGGAGGTCAAATCAGGGGGAGAGAACGTTGGGAAGCATAATACGAATTGATATAGAAATCAACCATGGTGCGTTGAACAGCCTCATTTCCAAGCTATATATTTTGGTGGCCGTCTAACAGGTCAACTACATAGTCACTTGCCCAAGGTTTACGCAATAGGCCCGCTAAGGTCCTGCCTGCCCTCTCTCCCTCTCCATAGCACCTGGCACAAGTTTTCTTGCTCAAATAATGAGTCTCTCGGAGGGCTTCCTCCTCATACTCCGCAAGCGTGTCACGGATGGATGCAAGTAGGTCCATCTTGCAGTGTCAAAGTACTGAAGTTCTAGGGCACGAAATCCACCTCCAGAGAGTCACCCTTATTGTCTTCAACATCACAGCCTGTTTAGCAATACAGACCCCATTGAGAAACACCTTGAAGGCCTCCCAAAGAGTGAACGGGGAGTCCACAGAATGCGAGTGCAGGGTAAAGTATTCAACAATTGCTTCCCTAACCTCGTGATGGAACACCTGGCCAAAGCGCCAGAAGGGAGCCTCCTAGGAAAAGCACACAGGACAGAGTCAGGTGGGCGCATCTCCAGAAGCATGGGGGCATGGTCAGACAGCATCCAAGGAAGGTGTCTGACATCGAGAGTCCAAGAAACCACATCTCTGGTAGCAAGCCAGAAGTCTATTTTGGACCAAGTGTTGTGTGTGAAGGTGATGCATGTCCCCTCTGTGCTTTGTAAGTGATGAGTGCGGCAGACATCCATTAGAGTATTGTCAGATTTAAGTGTGTGTAATTGAGCTGCAGCTTGTGGATGTGGTCAGCATGTGATGCTGGATCTGTCTGCAGTGGCATCCAGTACCAAATTGTAGTCCCCGCCCCACAGTATTGTCCACGGGCCCATGGTGCCCACTGGTCTCCAAACGTCTGCGAAAAATGCTGGTATACGGTCCATGTTGGGGCCGTACAACAAGACCAGTATCAGTGGGCGGCCCTGTAAAATCCTGGCCAACATAATGTATGGTCCCTGCAGGTTGCAAAGTGTGGATCACATGTGCCATTGCAATTCTCTGCAGAGGATCACAGCCACCTCCCTTGCATAACTCGAGTAGCAGGCCACTTGCTTCTCACCCACCTAATGCACCCTCGAATGTGACAGCGTTGCGTCCGTAAGGTGTAACTCCTGCAATAAGGCATATGTCAATACTGTGGCGCTAGAAGTAGGAGAAAACTAGTCTTGCCTTACGTTTCCTAATATTCCAGGTCAAGCATTTAACTGAAGCCAGCAGGAGGCATATGTAGTGCAATGGATAGTGCCATAGGGTCGGGTGCTAACAGCATAGAGTGGGGAGTAGTGCTGGGCTGAGCGGCGAATTATAAGAAAAAGAAGGAAACCAAACAAACACATAACAGTAACAGTACAGTGTCCCAAAACCCACCTCCCACTCTGACCTCCCAATCAGGCCAAATATGACCAACCCACCCACTAAACAGACCTGCATTCACAATCCAAAACAACTTAAAGGGACTCATCCTGTGGGGGGAAGAGTCCACCTAACACTCTCCCAGCACAGAAAGCACCAGGTGGCCGGAAGAAGGGAGCCAGAGGCAAGCATATTAAAGCAGAGATAACAGTTATGATCTTCGCGTCCTCATGTATAGGACTGTAGGGCCCAAGTTCCATATTGCCTGCATAATCCACGAAAAAGCCTCTAGGCCTGGGCAGTACCAGAGTCTCATCTCTCGAGCCAGTTGGATCTAATACTCTTAGTCATTGTCGCTGAGCCGGCCGTGGCGCAAGGCCTCAGGTGAAGGCGGGCGAGGGGCCTCCGACAACGACAGTCATCTGGCAAACTTGGCAGCCGCCTTCGGATCAGTGAAGAAGTGAGTTTTGCCTGAGTGGTGTGTACGGAGTTGGGCAGGATAAAGCAGGGACTATTTAGCATCCGTCTTTTGGAGAATTCGTTTCACCAGAATAAAGTCTTGTCTGGCAGTCTGGACAGCCATGGTGAAATCTGGGAAAAAAGAGATCTCACTGTCTTGGAACTGGAGCGGCTGGTGTTCTCAAGCAAGGCAAAGGGTAGTATCCCTGTCCTGATAGTTCAGGAGCCACGCTATTATCGGGTGGTCAGGGGTTCCGGGGGGAGGAAGCGGTCCCAGTGATCTGTGTACCCTCTCAATGATCACCATGGGGATAGGGCTTTGCCAAAAAGGGAGCATAGTATGTTTTCAATGAAATCCTCCATGCATCCCATGGCGGTCTACTCAGGAACGCCAAGAATGCGCAAGTTATCGTGCCTCCACCACGCCTCCATGTCCTCATTCTTATTCCGAATTACTTCAAGAATTTTTTCCATCTGGAGTAAACGTTCCCCTGTGGAGGAGTGTGAATCCTCAACCTCAGAGGTGCGCTGTTCAAGTAGGTTCAACCGCTCTTCGTTTCGGTTGCCTTTTTGTTCCAGACGTTCAAAACAGTCTGCCAGCATGTCATTCTTGAAATCAATGGTATGCAGGCTTTGCTTGAGATCCAGAAACATGGAGCGGACATCTGATTCCGAGGCCGTGCCTCCCTCAGTCTGGGAGCATCACCTGGGCATTTCCTGCCAGGACTCCCCGGTGCGCGTCGTCCTGCACAGCTCAAAGGGCAGCCGGGATTGCTTATTGCCAGCCTTCCCCATATCACCAGTAGTTTTGCTGTCCACTCCAAGGAGGGGTGAGGTTCTATGGCCAGAGCAGGAGATACGAGGCGAAGCACACAGTCTTCCTCCTGCCTGTATCGGGCAATTGCACAGCCGGGAAATCCCAGATGTGGGCACAGTTAGAACTCACAGGGCAAAAGACATGAAAGGTGAGAGTAAGCAGTGTGTTTCTGTCTGCAATTCTCGGATGAGCTGAAGCTACTTGCCTGGATCGGTAGGGCACAGTCTCACAGCGTAGTCACCAGAGGGTCTCACCTTACTCTGGGGAGCCCAGTACGGGGAGCATGAGCAGAGCAGGGGCAGCCACAAGGCCCTGAGCTCAGAGGAGGGGCAATCCAGCACATCAGAAAACACAACAGTCTGCTGGGCTTTGCCAGTGCAGCGTAAAGGGTCCAAAACGTCACATCACACCGTCAGATCCATCAGCAAGCATTCCTCGGGCCGCAAAGCGGCTGAAGCAAAGGTGATCCAGCAAGTCAGGCAGCCCTGCCCATGGGGGACAGAGCATCCAGGGCGGAGTCCCTAAATCCAATGTAAGGCGAGCACAGCGGGCCACTTCACACCCCAGGAGACCCCAGAAGGCACTAGCAGGCTCACAGCAGCTCTGGGCTCTGATAGCAGGAGTTTCAGGCTGGAACCCTACACTCTGCACTGCGCCGGCCCAGGCAATGGAGTTGGAAGTCCAGAGAGGGTAGGGGAAGGAACGCCCAACCACCACACACCCGGCCCTCCACACGGCCAGGTCGCAAGCCTGTGTGGGCCCCGCTGACTCCAATGGGTCCCTGAGGAATTAGAGGGGGCAAGCAGAGAGAGGCTGCACAGGGGAATAGCAGGTGGGGGCCTCAGCACACACGGCGGACCAACTGTGGCTCTAAGAAAGATTGACGCAGCAAAAGAGAGCCCTCCCCTACGCACCACCATACATGGCCTGGGGAGACCAACGGGCTGCACAGGTTAACTCACCACCGGAGCCGTCCCACTTTCTTAGCTCAGCACAGCAGTCCTTTCCTCCTCAAGGGGCTCACAGACCGAGGCGTAGTAATTGGCCACCACTTCACAGCATCAGCATCTCCAATGGCGGCCACCAGCTGCCATGACAGGGTGTGCAGGCCACAACATGACAGAAGCCGTAACTTGGGCTCCACCACACAAAACTGCCCACCAGTGGCAGCGATGTGATCAGCAAAACATCTAGAGTGCAATGCTGCGTTGTACTCGCTCAGATGTCTCCTCCAGCCGCAGATAATTATCAGATAGTCGTTCCGGCTGGCAGAGCCTCCTCAGACGGCAGCCATCTTGTGGTCAGGCAAGCTCCACACCACCAAATATTGCACGCTTTTTGTAACATAAAGGCACCTTGGACATCGACTCAACATATCCGCAGGGGCATGGGAAGTGATCATGGACACTTTCACCCCTAATTACATCATCTGTTTTTCTCTTTGTCTCACCCATAGCCCTTCAATAGCTTTCCTACTCGCTGTAAGGTCAAGAAACAGAGAATACAGAGATCAGACATAGAGCACCCCCTTTAGTTTATGCTTCTTTGACTGCCTTATTATCACTCATATCAGGGTAGCAACAGCAGTGCCAGGGGTATTAACATGCATGCCTTTTGTTTCAACTGCTAACCTTGTCCTCTAATAGATGTCCATGAAAACATCCATTGGCTGTCTCAGAACCAGAATACCATTGTCCTTTTGTTTAATAAATAATAATGTATGCACAATATGTGTATCTTAAGTATGTCAAAAGGTGCACAGACAGAATATCGAGTTGCAAATATCGACCTACACTAATATCGAGTTGGAAATATCGTGATACTGAAATATCGACAGCAAGAATATCGTTGTCAAGAATATCGACTTTAAGGTAAGAAAGATCGTTTTTGAAAATATTGAAGTTAGTAATATCGTTTGCAAAAATATAGTTGTTTAAAATGGCGATTTTTAAATTAGTGTTATGTATTTTAGTATGTATTTTAAAAGTATGTGATATTTTTTTTGTATAAGTATTGCTTTTGTTTTTTAATGTATGTGTTACATTTTTAGTAGTTATTAATTTTATGTTAATTAACTTTCGAGTTTTGTAGTTCTGTAGTGGGTTGTGGGTTTATAGGGGAATAGGGTGGGAAGTAATTTAATTATAATAAATTAATTAATATTTTTTATTTATTAGTATTTATTTAATTTTGATTTTATAGTGTAAATTGTGGGAATTTAGGGTGTCATTACGATGGCGGGCGGAAGCACAACCGCCGTGCTGGCGGATGCAAAAACCACCAGTTACCGCCGGCACGCAGCAGTCCACACGCCCACCCAATTACGATGCGAAAAGTAGGCCAAACACCGCCGGCAAGCCAGCAACACCGTCCGCCATCAAAGTGCGCCCGTACACGTAGCGGCGCAGCTCAATTGACACACACCGTCCGACGAAATCACGTCCCGCCCGGCGTATAAATTACGATGCCGCAAACAAACGGCTCCCACGGCTAAGAGATACCGTACGACAAACCGAAGCGGTAACACGGACGCCGAGCACGGACAACGAAGAAGCGGCTCCCCGAGCATGAATCCAGCACTGCAGGCCCTCCCCATGCTCCTGCTGATGCACCACCAAGGACGCAACGTACCGCGGAGACGCAGGTAGGCACACACACAACAAGTGCACGCAAACAGCGCACACAGTGCAAGGGCGGAAAAGCGGACAACCCCCACCAGCGCGTGTACACTACACATCCACCATTGCATCCACACATGACACACAGGCCAAATCGTAACATCGCGTAACACATGTGTACACACCACCTGGGACTAGGAACCAACGACCCCGTCACGGCCCCAAAGCGGCGATGACGCCGCCACACATGCGCACAACGCAGAGGCCAACCGCAGCGCCATGCATGCGTCGCACACAGACACAGGGACACAACCAAGCAGCACACACATCAGCCCCACCCCGAACGCACATGACACGTGACAGGCCTGCCACAGACATGTCCCCAACGCCCAATTCACGGACAACACCCAACGCCACACAACCGACGCACACATGTCAGTGAAGTCACGCAACAGCAGGACACACCCCAGTGTAACAAACATGGCGTAGCACACAGCGGTGGCAACACCAACTAGGAGAAGCAGGGCCCCTTCGGGAAGAGGAACGCCAGTACCACACTGAAACACCCATACCACCCTGCACATATGAACAAGACATATAAAACGGAACACCAAAGAGCCCGGGGACCGACAACAGGTGGCCCAAGAATAACATTCACACACAAGGCCCAACGCAGAGCGGAAAGGCAGCCTGCCGCCCACACAAGGGAGAGCAGACAGCACTGAATGACCTTCCATTCCAACTCCGAAACCACAGCCCTACGACAGAAGCCGGTGAATACAGCCATTGTCCAAGAATAGACCAACACAGGCATGCCGAGGAGACCGACCACAGGGCAGATAGCGCATATCACAGAAGCACACAACGGACGGGGAAGAAAGAAGATAACACTCCCCCATGTCGGCCACATGCAAGTTAATTGGAAGGAGTCACACATCACTGACCTTGAACTGTCTGAGAAGCATGTGGGATGAGGGCCCATGTCCTCCACACAAGCCAACAGAACACAAGTCCTGTCTCCCTACGACTACACAGAGCTCACAGCAACCTCGGAGCGTGCACATTGCAGACTGCACACACAGCCGGAGCACGCCACCACAACGCACCGCTGCGAAATGGCAACCGCAACACACCTACCCAACTACGCCGGACAGCTCAAGCTGTACAAAACCAACCTGATACATATATTGGGATGCGATCTCCTGTCCCTGCTGAACGTAAGTTACCGACTGACTTACCGCATCACATTGTTCAGCTGCGTCATGCCCGTCTTCTACTGTCGGAGGTGTCCCTACCAGCATCCCGTGGAGATATGCCTCTCCAACCCGGCATGTCTGAAGGCGGACCTGCTACCACTACTCCTCCCTCTGGACGCACACGACAGGGCCTGCTCTGCCTATGGGGGCATGGCGTATGTGGCCAACATCGCACCCGCACTGAAATGGGACCACTGTGCCTCCACACGACGGATCATCGAGAACAGCTACATCGAATGTCACCCAGCATGCCCCATCATGGTCCTCCAAGGGACAACTTACGAACAACACCTTGACAGCCACCATCCGCTACATTGGCTGGCAAACATGTACACCACCAATGACATGGAAGCCCTGCTGGACGTCATCGCATACCTGACAACCTGTAAATTCGTCGGACCACAACGCAGGTTCCCCGATTGACCTATGATGGTCCAACCCCGCACCCATGCTTAGCTTCCGCACGGACTGGCCAGTCACCACCACAACAGCCATACCAAACGACCGGCAACTGTAACCACACCATCAACGACATCGCCATGACATCGGATATGACCGGGACATGCACACTGTTCCCCATCACATCCAGGAACACCGCATGCATCGTGGGAGGCAGTGGCATGGGGTCTGTGTATCGCACCCACATGGACGGAACTGCACGAACAACCAGGACACGACATGGATCCAGCGCCCATGGACACACACACTGCTCAGTGGACATGAATAGGTCGCCTGGAGTCTGTGGGTGCTGCACCCCTCCCACCCCCGCCCCGGGAATCCCATACCAGGACCTTTGCATGGACGACAAGTGCATACAACAACAACACGACCCCAGTGACTGTGACATGTCCAGTAACCACCACAGTGCAACAACAAGTGGCACGCCGCTGCATGCACGCAAGCACATGCCCTGATGTCATCTCACATGCACGCGTGCATGAGGAACAACCGCAGCAAACCTGTCACATGGAACTGAGATGGACTGTGCCCATGATGCCAAGCGGTCTGGTAGGCTACATGTATACCGTCTGTGTCAAAGTCCGCAGCTCCGCAGCTATACGTAAATGTACATTAGCACAGCCTTGGCCAAGCAGATGTAACTCTGAAGCCCACATCCCACATGCAACAGCCAATCACATGTAACCCCACACCCTATCCCATTTGCAATCATGCTCAGTATATCCTCAACATGTATTCCGCTGCCAGTAGTGTCCACTATACTGCATCACAGAGGACAGAAGACTCAATATAATGTTTGAAACCAAAACTGTCTCCGCTGACTCATTTCACAAGTACGAATGAGAGAGGATGAGAGTATGTGAAGTACACGGCAGTCGTGACATGACCATGTAGTCCACTGGTATTGGATGTCAACGCAAATGAGTAGCACAACTGTGGAAGACACACATGTGTCGTGTGAAGTCGTATGGACGCAGTGCTCAGGTGGGTGGGTGTGACGGGTAGATGCGCACATGCCAAGTTGGAGCACGCCGTGTTGGGAGGGGTCATGAACAGTACACCACCGCTTCCCTGGGCATTGTGAGAGGACACCTGTCGGGGGGAGTGAACACGTGTGTGCACAGCAGCCGGGCACACGTACAAAGCGGTACCAGGCGCACCTCAGCCCACCCTCTGTGGACAAGCTGGATCCTGTTGTGCGCCCGCCATGCCCCTTGACAAGGCACACACAGCCCCAGTCGACCAGGTGTAACCCCAACATAGTCAATCCGCACAGGCGATACAGGGCACGGGATGGCAGTGGAGCATGGTGTGTGAGAGGTCTCCTCGCGCTCCTCCTGGTCATATCACGCAGGCAATAGAACCTCAACGTCTAGCATGGCACAAGTCAAATGGAAGTGTAGGGGGACGCACCACAGCACGAGCAGCACTGACGTCACGGGAGGTGGCTCGCACCATCCCATCCATTGCCCATTATACCAGCCACGCCACATGCCATTGCGACTAAGTGCAAGCGCGTGCGCCACCACCCCTGAGCCCTCCCCAGAGAGGCCAAAGAGTGAATGTGTGGGCCATCAGTCACAGACGGACGCGGCATGGCCGCAAGGGCAGCCACAGCCACTGGGTGTCGCAGGTGGCGGATCCGGAAGGCGAAGACTGTGATGCATAGTCCATGCAGGCCGGGTCTCCATTTGGGGCACCACGCAGGTGGACGGCGTCCCGCAACACATCATACCCTGAGACAGCCCACTCGTGCAACTGGACCCACACATACACTCCTTGCCCTCTCTGGTGCGAGCTTGGGGCTGCCTGTGCAAGCGCTAGCCTCGCAGGTGCACATGCATATTGGGGGAGCGAGGGAGGACATGAGGGCTGGGGCGAAGATGACTGTATCACTGTCAGTGAGTACAAGGGATGACCCAGATGTGGAAAGGAAGAGACGTGTCCCGTGTGTACTGCAACTAGTCGCCAATCCAACTACCCCCCATGTCCGGAATGTAAGCCCGCACCTAGGCCCGCCCATCCGCCACATCGAACATACCACCAGCACGACAACCTTCCCATTCGAAACACTGACTGGGGGTGGCGACCAGTGAACAATCATGTGTAGCCTACCCACGCGTACATGTGGGCCCTCCATGATCCATGTCACCTGCGGCAAAGTCATGACATGCGCAATGAGGGAAGTGAGGAGAGCTGTCCGCCCCACGCACAGAAGGTGCATCAGCTCCACAGACCCAGCAGCGAGTCCAGCAGGGGTCACATGTGCAGGGGCAGCTGTGCCTGGTGTGAAGGCACATGCATATAGACAGCACATCGACCAATGTGTAGTCTGCCCACATCTACAGTCCATCATCATGCGGACATAGGAATTGAACACAGGGCAACACATCTTAGTGGGTGCACCCACCGTGACCAACAATGCACAATCATCGACGTACCCGCCCTGTGCATGGCCCACCACCCAACGGAGGCACATCCAGTGCCACCATCCCACACACACAAGCCTTCCACGGAACATGCTGTGTCCAATGGTCAGTACAGAGTCAGCGCCCATCTGGTGGATCCTGAACAGGAGACACATGCACACACATGCCAGCTCCCACTATGTACGTCTGCCACCTGGCACGTGCAATGTAACCTCTCACCTGTGACGTGTGACTGCAAGCACACAGCCGTCTTGGCATGGGGCTGTCAATGTGGACACCTGTCAATGTTTCGGGAGGTGTGATCCGTACAGTGCTGTACATAGGGTGCAGTGCTGACACCTACTACTGTCTCATATCCCCTCGTGCCACAGGTCCCACTTGTTTTGGCCGCTCAGCCTGTGCCCACATCGTCGTCGTCGTGTGCCATACTCATCCAGCCTCGGAAGCAGTTCCATGCTCAGCAGACATTCATGTTGCCGTGGCGTTGCCGCTTGACGAATATGCAGTCAGTCCCCATCAGCACGCCCCGCAAGTCATTGGGGCCTAGATCCCCATGTGCATGCACATGGCAGTGGTTTGTATCACTAGCCATTGCCATTGTTGGGAGACCTGTGTAAGTGTATTGTGGCCGTGCCGTCCCAGCTTGACAGCTGGGCTGTGGCTCATGTGCTTGCTCAGTCATGTCAGTGATGTGTATGCGAAATTGCTATGTGTTGTGTTGCTTTGACATGTGTCCACTGCCATTTTCCCTAGGTGGAGACCGAACATTGACCGCCCATACCAATTGCTGGCGGACATGGACGATACAGAGGTCATTAGGAAGTTTCGGCTGGACAGGCCAACCCTGCATCGACTGTGTGCCATGTTGGAACCCCATCTCCGTCCCCGCAGGGTGTATCCGACAGCTGTCACCCCCACGGCTAAGGTGATGGCCGCCATGCATTTCTTCGCCACTGGGTCATTCCAGCACACAGTGGGCAGTGGAGGAGGGATGTCCCAGCCCATGTTCAGCAAGGTGCTGAGGGATGTACTGGCAGCCATGATGCTGTACCGAAACAGGTACATCCGCTTCCCCAGGGCTCGTGAATTGGCGGCAGTGAAGGGTGCATTCTATGCCCTTGGCAGAATCCCACACGTCGTTGGAGCCATTGACTGCACACATGTTGGCCTTGTTCCACCACAGGCCACTGAGCACCTGTACCGCAACAGGAAGCACACGCACTCCCTGAATGTGCAAGTGGTGTGCCTTGCGGACATGGTGATCACCCACGTGTGTGCAAAGTTCCCAGGCTCGGCCCATGACGCACACATAATGCGCAACAGCATCTTGCCACGACTGATGTCCAATCTGCAACAGGATCGTGGCTGTATTGTCGGTGAGTATGTGGAGTGGTGTAGCGTGCTGGTTGTGCGATGCTGTCCCCTGTCCAGTTGGAATAGCAACGGTTCTCTGTGTCCCTCACACCCAGGTGACTCTGCGTACCCGAATGGGGCATGGCTGCTCAGTCCATTGAGGAATCCTCGCACCCCAGCAGACGATCGCTACAATGAGGCACATGGGAGGACCAGACGTGTGGTCGAGCGTACCTTTGGCCTCCTCAAGTCCAGGTTCAGGTGCCTGGACCGCACCGAGGGTGCGCTGGCGTACTCGCCACAGAAGGTGTGCCAGATAGTGGTGGCGTGCTGCATGCTGCACAATCTGGCCATTCGGAAGCAGATCCCCCTCATCGTGGATGACGGAGATCAACCAGGGCCCCAGCCCGCAGACCAGGACAGCTCGAGTGAGGAGGACA
Source organism: Calotriton arnoldi (assembly GCA_963921515.1). Classification (NCBI taxonomy): domain Eukaryota; kingdom Metazoa; phylum Chordata; class Amphibia; order Caudata; family Salamandridae; genus Calotriton; species Calotriton arnoldi. The sequence goes on along the minus strand of CAWUFW010005218.1, from coordinate 188,248 downwards.
GCGGAGAGGAGGAAGCTGGTAATGTGCGGCAGCAGCTCATCGCCCACTACTTCACTTGACGGTGAGTGTCCATGTACGACGGCTGATGTGGCTGTATCTGTGCAGGTGTGTGTGTGCTGTGTCAGGGTGGCCGTTTGTTCACTGCGTGCTGTGTGTCAACGCTCCATGGCCAGGGTAGTATGCCACTGTTGGTGGCTGTGGCATTGTGCCCTATTGCTCTGTGCGATGTGTGTACATTGCTTGTAGTTGTTGACATGTACTGTGTGATGGGTGTGTGACACACTCATTGAATGTGCTCCTGTTCTGTCTCCCACCCCTAGGTCCCTACAGGCCCTCCGGTTCCATTGCCATGCCACGCATCAGGTGCCTTTCCGCCCAAGGTGGCCGTTGTATTCCGTACAAATAAAACACAGGGCACAAGCAGCAGTTTGTGTAAGAGGTGCATTTATTTCAAACTGTGACATGTGATTGTGTGCGAGGTGATGACAAAAGTGGTGCGTGCAGTGACAATGAGCTGTCGGTCATGGCTGCGTGATGCTCAGGGTGTACCCACTTGTTCCATGTCCATGGTCCAACAGACACATGCCATCCAGATGGCTGTGTGGAGTGGGATCGTAGTCCAAGTCAATGCAGTGGGTGGTCAAGGAAGGCTGGCTGGCTGCCTCACTTGCGTCTGGAGCGTGCGTAGTCCTCCCGGGAGATCTGTTTGTACTTCGGACGGCCCCTTCCACGTTTGGGAGGGGGTGCCTGGTGGCGACCTGCTGGTGGTGGTGAGGTGTGCTCACTGGCTGTGGACGCAGGGGTACTGGACACTGCTGCTCGACCCTGCGCCCCGGCAGGTGGTGGCGGAGGTGGAGCTGCTGTCCCTGGCTGTGACCTCACCGCCACCACCAGCTGGCCCATGAGGTCCACGAGTTGGCCCATACGGGCGTCCATGGACCTCAGCACCCCCAGCACCTCACGCGTGTCTGAAGCAGACCTGGCCCATTGTCCTTGGGCCTCTTCATAGGCCCCAAGGACTCTGGCCATTTGAGGCAGGGCATGGCTCCCAGGGGAGGCTGGCGTTTCCCTGACCCTGCTCCTCCTACCAGTCCTGCTGCCACCGGCCTGCCCACTAGCCACATTGCTCACCACGGTCCTCGCTGTGGCTCCCAGGGTGGATCCAGTCGGCCGGGCCACCACCTGCGCTGGGGCTGGTGCCAGCGAAGACGTGGTGGTGGTGGCGGCGGTGGTGGTCGGTGCGGCGATGGTGGCGGTTGCGGCAGTGGTAGTGGCCGCAATGACCGTGGGTGTGGCCGCAATGACCGTGGGTGTGGCCGCAACGACAGTGGCAGCAGGGGGCTGGGAATGTTCAGCAGCCCTGGATGATGGGTTGGTGGGTAGGAGGGGTCCTGGGGAGCGGCTGGGCCCTGCCACACCAGATGGGCCTGCTTGGTGGTCCGTGTCCGAAGAAGAGGACAGATCCTCCACATCCGTGTGTCCTCGTTGGGGGCTTGTAGGCTGGCTGTGCTGGCTGCTGTCTCCATCCCCAGCATCCAGCGGTTCGTCACCTGTGGAGAGAATGAGATTTGTTATTGTGTTGCACCTGGCGAAGTATGTATTTGTCGTCTGACATTCACAGTTCGTGCAATCTCGTACATGGGTTTCCCGGAGGCGTGTGTGTGGCTGTACCATTTGTAGTTGTGTGTGCTTGGCAATGGGACTGTGTGCTGTGCACATGTGGCATGGGACGGATTGGCCATGCCGATGGGTGTGTTGCTGTGCCCCTACTTATTGTGACTCTGGTGTATGCGGGCTCCTGGCCCATCCTGGGTCTGGTTTGTACTTTGCTTTTGGTGTTCAAATGGGACGCTTAGGAACGCATATGGCAACATGGGGGCCATGCCCCAGATTCACATTTGGGAGGGAATATGCTTTTGGGGTTCAAATGGGACGCTTAGGAACGCATATGGCAACATGGGGGCCATGCCCCAGATTCACATTTGGGAGGGAATATGCTTTTGGGGTTCAAATGGGACGCTTAGGAACGCATATGGCAACATGGGGGCCATGCCCCAGATTCGCATTTGGGAGGGAATATGCTTTTGGGGTTCAAATGGAACGCTTAGGAACGCATATGGCAACATGGGGGCCATGCCCCAGATTCGCATTTGGGAGGGAATATGCTTTTGGGGTACATGCTGTGAGCCATGGGTGCCGAACGTGACATGTGTTGTGGCAGCATGACAGTGCATGGTCTGAGGTGTGTGCATGCCTGACATGGCCTGCATATTTGCTGTCTGTTGTGATTACTGGACATGGCATTGGACGCATCGTTATGAGTGAGTGATGGTTGTGTGCCAGCCAACGTATTGCAGTTGTCCCATCTCCTTGGTGTGCGTGCTGCCCTGTGCCATGTGCATCACTGCAGTGCTCGTGGGGGGGTGTGGCCCATGTTGTGTGTTGTTGCTCACAGTGTGGCGTGCGCTTCATTGACTTCTGGCACATGGTTGGTCATGGGCATGTATCTTAGCGTGACTGCTGTATGTGTGGCAGCTGTGCGGATGACATGCCTTTCATGAGACTGGGGCTGACGGATGGGATGGATGGTATGTTGTATGTGCATGGTGTGTCTGTGTGTTTGATGGGTTCAGTGGTGTTCGTGTGCATTTATGTTGTTCCGCTCTGTTGCGTCTAGTGTTGTTTGTCTTACATAGGCGTAGTTGTGGGGTGTGTGGTTGACAGGCAGTAGGGGCTACATGGACAGGACTTCAATGGTGTTTCGGTTGTGTGTGATGAGTTGCACAGTGGCTGCCGTGTGGTACTATATTCAGTGTGGCTTGTGCATGCAGACGTGGCTCCTTGGGTGTTGCTGTGTCTGTGATGGGTCATGTGAGGTGTGAGTCTGTGGTTCATGTCCGTGTGCACATTGTTCACTTGTTCGTGACGGTGGGCGGTGCTGCGTGTTCGTCTGCTACGTGACATGTCCCATGTGTTGGTCGTGTTACGGTCCTCATGCCTCCAGTAATCCAGCCCTGTCCAGTTTCCCACCTGCAGGTTGTTCGGGCGTGCACTGTACTGGATGCCACATGGTTCTAAGCGGGGGTGCTCCATGTTGCAGGTTTGTGGGGGTGGGGGGTGTTGTGGGTCGTGGTGGTGGCTGGACACCCACTGACACCTATTGCTGTGGACCGTGATGTCTACCTTTCGGCTGTCGGTGTGCACTGCGGTGGCTGACACGTGGCTGTGGGGGTGGGGGATGCTCCTCCTTGCTGTGCTGTGGGACTAGGGGCCTGGTGTGTGTTGTACTTGGGCTGTCCACCCTCCCACCCACTGCACTTTGTGTTCCTGCCACTTACCTGTTACTTGTCGGTTAGTGCAGCTATGGCGGACACATGGGTGTGGTGGGTGCTCGTTGTGGCGCTTCTGGCATACTTGGGGACCTGTTGGTGGATACGTGGCTGGCTGAGTGTACACATGTCCCCACGCATCTTACAGTTGTTCGGTTTGGGCTGTGTGTGGTGGTGTCTGTTGCATGTGTGTGTGATGTGTTGTGTATTGTGTGCTGGACATGGGGGTGTTTGTCCCTGGGAGCTGTGGCATGGTGGTAGTGCATGTGAGTACATAGCGGTGTGCTGGTATACATTAGTTTGTACTTACCAGCCTCCACTCCCCCTGCTAATCCGGCGAGGATCTCGGGATGTATGATGACTCGCACCTTCTCCTCCCACGCTTTGAAGGTCTTGAAGAGCGCGGGATTCCCTCCGCCAGTGACGGCTGCCAGCTCTCTGTTCTTGGTCTCCTTCTTCTTGACCAGGCTCTTGACGTCATTCCACCGTTTGTTGATTTCAACTCTGTTCCTGGGCAGGGTCCCGACTGCATTGACCTGGTCTACGATCCGGTTCCACATTCTCTTTCTGGTGGCTAGTGGTGTGTGCTGGACCAGGTTCCCATAGATTTGTGGGTGCACCTTGATAATCTCGTCGACCATGACCGTCAGCTCAATGGGCGTGAACTTGGGCATTCTTTGTGGTGCCATGGTGTTTGTGGTGCTGGTGCGGTGTGTGTTGTGTAATGTGCAGGGGTTTGTGGTGCCGGTGTTTGGTGGTGGTGGTGGTGTGGTGGTGGTGGTTGTGATGTGTGCGTTTCTGTGGTGTGCTGCTGTCCTTGCTGTGTCACTGTGTCCTCTCCTCTCCTCTCTAGTTTGCAATGTTGCAAGGGGTTGTGGTCTGTGGGAGTGCTGCTTTTGTACTTACCTATGTGGGTGTGTCCTCATGGTCTGTTGTTTTCAGGTGTGTTGTGTCTGGGGTTCTGGCCTTTGTAGTTTTTGTTTGTCCAGGGGGTGTTTTCGGGATGTGTACTGTGCTTGTGTATTTGTGCGTGCCTTGCTGTGTGGACTTGTTGGCCATGTTGTGTGCGATTGTTTTTGTCAGCGGATGGTTTCTGTGCAGGGACGTGGGCGCCATGGCTTCTGCCGTGTCGATTCTCATCGGCGTTGTTTGCGCTGGCGGGCGGTATATTTGTAGTTTTCCCGCGCTCATGGCGGTGCGATCGTAATCTCACGTGCGGTGTGTCGGCCGTGAGGGCGGGCGGTTTTGTGTTGTCGTGCGTGTTTCCGTCCGTGGCGGGCGGTTTGACTCCGACTCGGACGATGGCGGGCGGTATCTTGTGTGATTTTTCCGCCGATGGCGGTTTTCGGTTTGTGTAATCGTAATGGCGTGGTCGGTGTTCAGACGGTGTGTGCGGGCGGATTTTTGCCGCTTCCATGCCTGGCGGATTTTTTTACGCCGGGTATCGTAATGGGCCCCTAATTTATTATTAATTAATTATTAATTGGTTGACAATTTTTATTTATTAATTGGTAATTATGTTAATTGGGTTATTTTTTTTAGGAGCGGGTTGTGGGTTTATAGGGGAATAGGGTGGGAAGTAATTTAATTATAATAAAATTATTAATATTTTTAAATTATTAATACTTATTTAATTAATATTCTATAATGTTAATTGTGGTAAATAATTTATTATTAATTATTCATTAATTGGTTGTTAATTATTAGTAATTAACAGTCATTTTTGTAGGAGCGGGTTGTGGGTTTATAGGGGAATAGGGTGGGAAGTAATTTATTTTTAATAAATGTATTAATATTTTTAGATATTAATATTTATTTAATTTATAATTTATAGTGTTAATTGTGGGAATTAAATTATTAATAATTATTTATCAATAGCTTGTTAATTATTAATAATTAATTAATTGGTAATTAAATATCTTAATTGCGTCATTTTTTAGGAATGGGTGGTGGGGTTTATAGGGGAATAGGGTGGGAAGTAATTTATTTATAATTAATTAATAATTAATTGTTAATTAATTGTTATTAATTAATTAAACATTAAAGATGGCAAATGTGAAATTAATTTGAGATGTAAGTTGTGGGGTGTATAGTGGTAAAGGGTGGGAAGTAAAATCTTTTAAATTAATTAATAAGTTGTTGTTAATTGATTTTAATGTAATAATGTACAATTAGTTATGTAAATTGTGTAATGATTTTTAGGTATGTCTTTTGGTGTTTATTGGGGTAGAGGGTGTAAAGTATTTTAGGTTTCATTAATTAATAATTAGTTGCTCATTAATATTGATTAATTAATTGATAAATATTTATAGTAATTGTTTATTTTTATTTTGTGTGTGGATTTTAGTTTTATAGGGTAACGTTTGGTGAGTAAATTAATTTTTATCTGTTTTAATTTGTTTTATAATTAATAATATTTGTTTATTTCATAATTATTTATGTTAATTATGGAGGTACACTGTTATTATAATATTTAGATGTGTGTTGTGAATTGTGTGGTGTTATAGGGTAGGAAATAAAAAATATTAAATTTAGGTAACAATTAATGTTTTTGATTATAATTAATTTCTATTAAATATAGTTATTTGTTTGCAATTTTTTTTACAATTTGTATAAAATACTTTTGGTAGGTAATTTTTTCATTTTTTAACAATATAATATGCTTCTATCTTTTGTCATTTATTATATTTTTATATATGTTTTATTTATTTGTTTTTTAACATCTTTTGTATTGAAGTTGATATTTTGTTTTATTTTAATTTTGAATTGATTTCAGTGGGAATAGTAATTTGTACCCCTCCGCTATCCAACATTTTCCCAACTGTTGCACTCACTGGAGTGGGAATAGTAATTTTTACCCCTCCGCTATCCAACACTTTTCCTACTGTTGCACTCACTGGAGTGGGAATAGTAATTTTTCCCCTCTGCTATCCAACACTTTCCTACTGTTGCACTCACCGGAGTGGGAATAGTAATTTTTACCCCTCCGCTATCCAACACTTTCCCTACTGTTGCACTCACTGGAGCGGGAATAGTAATTTTTCCCCTCCGCTATCCAACATTTTCCCTACTGTTGCACTCACTGGAGTGGGAATAGTAATTTTTTCCCCTCCGCTATCCAACACTTTCCCTACTGTTGCACTCACTGGAGTGGGAATAGTAATTTTTACCCCTCCGCTATCCAACACTTTCCCTACTGTTGCACTCACTAGAGTGGGAATAGTAATTTTCACCCCTCTGGTATCCAACACTTTCCCTACTGTTGCACTCACTGGAGTGGGAATAATAATTTTTACCTCTTCGCTATCCAACACTTTCCCTACTGTTGCACTCACTGGAGTGGGAATAGTAATTTTTACCTCTCCGCTATCCAACACTTTCCCTACTGTTGCACTCACTGGAGTGGGAATAGTAATTTTTACCCCTCTGCTATCCAACACTTTCCTTACTGTTGTACTCACTGGAGTGGGAATAGTAATTTTTACCCCTCCGCTATCGAACACTTTCCCTACTGTTGCACTCACTGGAGTGGGAATAGCAAGTTTTACCTCTTCGCTATCCAACACTTTCCCTACTGTTGCACTCACTGGAGTAGGAATAGTAATTTTTACCCCTCCGCTATCCAACACTTTCCCTACTGTTGCAGTGATTGGAGTGGGAATAGTAATTTTTACCCCTCTGCTATCCAATATTTTCCCTACTGTTGCACTCACTGGAGTGGGAATAGTAATTTTTTCCCCTCCGCTATCCAACACTTTCCCTACTGTTGCACTAACTGGAGTGGGAATAGTATTTTTTTCCCTTTCAGTATCCAACACTTTCCCTACTGTTGCACTCACTGGAGAGGGAATAATAATTTTTACCCCTACGCTATGCAACAGTTTCCCTACTGTTGCACTCCATGGAGTGCAAAATGTAAGTTTAAAAATTATTTGATATTTTAGGGGCCCATTACGATACCCGGCGTAAAAGAATCCGCCAGGCATGGAAGCGGCAAAAATCCGCCCGCACACACCGCCTGAACACCGACCACGCCATTATGAGTACACAAACCGAAAACCGCCATCGGCGGAAAAATCACACAAAATACCGCCCGCCATCGTCCGAGTCGGAGTCAAACCGCCCGCCACGGACGGAAACACGCACGACAACACAAAACCGCCCGCCCACACGGCCGACACACCGCACGTGAAATTACGATCGCACCGCCATGAGCGCGGAAAAACAACAAATATACCGCCCGCCAGCGCAAACAACGCCGATGAGAATCGACACGGCAGAAGCCATGGCGCCAACGTACCTGCACAGAAACCATCCGCACACAAAACCAATAGCACACAACATGGCCAACAAGTCCACACAGCAAGGCACACACAAATACACAAGCACAGTACACATCCCGAAAACACCCCCCGGACAAACAAAAAATACAAAGGCCAGAACCCCAGACACAACACACCTGAAAACAACAGACCATGAGGACACACCCACATAGGTGAGTACAAAAGCAGCACTCCCACAGACCACAACCCCTTGCTACATTGCAAACCAGAGAGGAGAGGAGAGGACACAGTGACACAGCAAGGACAGCAGCACACCACAGAAACGCACACATCACTACCACCACCACCACCACCACCACCACCACCACCACACCCCGGCACCACAAACCCCCTGCACATTACACAACACACACCGCACCAGCACCACAAACACCATGGCACCACAAAGGATGCCCAAGTTCACGCCCATGGAGCTGACGGTCATGGTCGACGAGATCATCAAGGTGTACCCACAAATCTATGGGAACATGGTCCAGCACACACCACTAGCCACCAGAAACAGAATGTGGAACCGGATCGTAGACCAGGTCAATGCAGTCGGGACCCTGCCCAGGAACAGAGTCGAGATAAACAAACGTTGGAATGACGTAAAGAGCCTGGTCAAGAAGAAGGAGGGCAAAAACAGAGAGCTGGCTGCCGTCACTGGCGGAGGGAATCCCGCGCTCTTTAAGACCTTCAAAGCGTGGGAGGAGAAGGTGCGAGTCGTAATCCATCCGGAGATCCTCGCCGGATTAGCAGAGGGAGTGGAGGCTGGTAAGTACAAACTAATGTATACCAGCACACCGCTATGTACTCACATGCGCAACTACCATGCCACAGCTCCCAGGGACAAACACCCCCATGTCCAGCACACAATACACAACACATCACACACACATGCAACAGACACTACCACACACAGCCCAAACCGAACAACTGTAAGATGCGTGGGGACATGTGTACACTAAGCCAGCCACGTAACCACCAACAGGTCCCCAAATATGCCAGAAGCGCCACAACGAGCACCCACCACACCCATGTGTCCGCCACAGCTGCACTAACCGACAAGTAACAGGTAAGTGGCAGGAACACAAAGTGCAGTGGGTGGGACGGTGGACAGCCCAAGTACAACACACACCAGGCCCCAGTCCCACAGCACAGCAAGGAGGAGCATCCCCCACACCCCACAGCCACGTGTCAGCCACCGCAGTGCACAACGACAGCCGAAAGGCAGACATCACGGTCCACAGCAATCGGTGTCAGTGGGTGTACAGCCACCCCCACGACCCACTACACCCCCCCACCCCCACAGACCTGCAACATGGAGCACCCCCCGCTTAGAGCCATGTGGCATCCAGTACAGTGCACGCACGAACAACTTGCAGGTGGGAAACTGGACAGGGCTGGATTACTGGAGGCATGAGGACCATAACACCACCAACACATGGGACATGTCACGTAGCAGACGAACACGCAGCACCGCCCACCGTCACGAACAAGTGAACAATGTGCACACGGACATGAACAACAGACTCACACCCCACATGACCCATCACAGACATAGCAACACCCAAGGAGCCACGTCTGCATGCACAAGCCACACTGAATATAGTCCCACACGGCAGCCACTGTGCAACTCATCACACACAACCGAAACACCATTGAAGTCCTGTCCATGTAGCCCCCACTGCCTGTCAACCACACACCCCACAACTACGCCTATGTAAGACAAACAACACTAGACGCAACAGAGCGGAACAACAGAAATGCACACGAACACCACTGAACCCATCAAACTCACAGACACACCATGCACATACAACATACCATCCATCCCATCCGTCAGCCCCAGTCTCATGAAAGGCATGTCATCCGCACAGCTGCCACACATACAGCAGTCACGCTAAGACACATGCCCATGACCAACCATGTGCCAGAAGTCAATTAAGCGCACGACACACTGTGAGCAACAACACACAACATGGGCCACACCCCCCGAGCACTGCAGTGATGCACATGGCACAGGGCAGCACGCACACCAAGGAGATGGGACAACTGCAATACGTTGGCTGGCACACAACTATCACTCACTCATAACGATGCGTCCAATGCCATGTCCAGTAACCACAACAGACAGCAAATATGCAGGGCATGTCAGGCATGCACACACCTCAGACCATGCACTGTCATGCTGCCACAACACATGTCACGTTCGGCACCCATGGCTCACAGCATGTACCCCAAAAGCATATCCCCTCCCAAATGCGAATCTGGGGCATGGCCCCCATGTTGCCATATGCGTTCCTAAGCGTTCCATTTGAACCCCAAAAGCATATCCCCTCCCAAATGCGAATCTGGGGCATGGCCCCCATGTTGCCATATGCGTTCCTAAGCGTTCCATTTGAACCCCAAAAGCATATCCCCTCCCAAATGCGAATCTGGGGCATGGCCCCCATGTTGCCATATGCGTTCCTAAGCGTTCCATTTGAACCCCAAAAGCATATCCCCTCCCAAATGCGAATCTGGGGCATGGCCCCCATGTTGCCATATGCGTTCCTAAGCGTTCCATATGAACTCCAAAAGCAAAGTACAAACCAGACCCAGGATGGGCCAGGAGCCCGCATACACCAGAGTCACAATGAGTAGGGGCACAGCAACACACCCATCGGCATGGCCAATCCGTCCCATGCCACATGTGCACAGCACACAGTCCCATTGCCTAGCACACACAACTACAGATGCCACAGCCACACACTCGCCTCCGGGAAACCCATGTACGAGATTGCACGAACTGCCAATGTCAGACGACTAATACATACTTCGCCAGGTGCAACACAATAACAAATCTCATTCTCTCCACAGGTGACGAACTGCTGGATGCTGGGGATGGAGACAGCAGCCAGCACAGCCAGCCTACAAGCCCCCAACGAGGACACACGGATCTGGAGGATCTGTCCTCCTCTTCGGACACGGACCACCAAGCTGGCCCATCTGGCGTGGCAGGGCCCAGCCGCTCCCCAGGACCCCTCCTACCCACCAACCCATCATCCAGGGATGCTGAACAGTCCCAGTCCCCTGCTGCCACTGTCGTTGCGGCCACACCCACGGTCATTGCGGCCACTACCACTGCCGCAACCGCCACCATCGCCGCACCGACCACCACCGCCTCCCACCACCACCACGTCTTCGCTGGCACCAGCCCCAGCGCAGGTGGTGGCCCGGCCGACTGGATCCACCCTGGGAGCCACAGCGAGGACCGTGGTGTGCAATGTGGCTAGTGGGCAGGCCGGTGGCAGCAGGACTGGTAGGAGGAGCAGGGTCAGGGAAACGCCAGCCTCCCCTGGGAGCCATGCCCTGCCTCAAATGGCCAGAGTCCTTGGGGCCTATGAAGAGGCCCAAGGACAATGGGCCAGGTCTGCTACTGACACGCGGGAGGTGCTGGGGGTGCTGAGGTCCATGGACGCCCATATGGGCCAATTCGTGTCCCGTATGGACCAACTCGTGGACCTCATGGGCCAGCTGGTGGTGGCGGTGGGGTCACAGGCAAGGCCAGCAACACCACCTCCGCCACCACCTGCTAGGGCGCAGGCTCGGGCAGCAGTGTCCACTTCCCCTGCGTCCACAGCCAGTGAGCACACCTCACCCACCACCAGCAGGTCGCCACCACACCCCCCTCCCAAACGTGGAAGGGGCCGTCCGAAGAGGAAACAGATCTCCCGGGAGGACTTCGCACGCTCCAGTCGCAAGTGAGGCAGCCAGCCAGCCTTCCGCCAGCCTTCCTTGACCAGCCACTGCATTGACTTGCTCTACGATCCCACTCCACACAGCCAGCTGGATGGCATGTGTGTGTTGGACTATGGACATAGAACCAGTGGGTACACCCTGATCATCACGCAGCCATGACCGACAGCTCATTGTCACTGCACGCACCACTTTTGTCATCACCTTACACACAATCACATGTCACAGTTTGTAATAAATGCACCTTTTTCACTAACTGCTGTTTGTGCCCTGTGTTTTATTTGTACGGAATACAACGGCCACCTTGGGCGGAAAGGCACCTGATGCGTGGCATGGCAATGGAATCCGGAGGGCCTGTAGGGACCTAGGGGTGGGAGACAGAACAGGAGCACATTCAATGAGTGTGTCACACACCCATCACACAGTACATGTCAACAACTACAAGCAATGTACACACATCGCACAGAGCAATAGGGCACAATGCCACAGTCACCAACAGTGGCATACTACCCTGGCCATGGAGCGTTGACACACTGCACGCAGTGAACATACGGCCACCCTGACACAGCACACACACACCTGCACAGATACAGACACATCATCCGTCGTACATGGACACTCACCGTCAAGTGAAGTAGCGGGCGATGAGCTGCTGGCGCACATTCCCAGCTTCCTCCTCTCCGCTGTCCACCTCACTCGAGCTGTCCTGGTCTGCGGGCTGGGGCCCTGGTTGATCTCCGTCATCCACAATGAGGGGGATCTGCTTCCGAATGGCCAGATTGTGCAGCATGCAGCACGCCACCACTATCTGGCACACCTTCTGTGGGGAGTACGCCAGTGCACCCCCGGTGCGGTCCAGGCACCTGAACCTGGACTTGAGGAGGCCAAAGGTACGCTCGACCACACGTCTGGTCCTCCCATGTGCCTCATTGTATCGATCGTCTGCTGGGGTGCGAGGATTCCTCAATGGACTGAGCAGCCATGCCCCATTCGGATACGCAGAGTCACCTGGGTGTGAGGGACACAGAGAACCGTTGCAATTCCAACTGGACAGGGGACAGCATCGCACAACCAGCACGCTACACCACTCCACATACTCACCGACAATACAGGCACGATCCTGTTGCAGATTGGCCATCAGTCGTGGCAAGATGCTGTTGCGCATTATGTGTGCGTCATGGGCCGAGCCTGGAAACTTGGCACACACGTGGGTGATCACCATGTCCGCAAGGCACACCACTTGCACATTCAGGGAGTGCGTGTGCTTCCTGTTGCGGTACAGGTGCTCAGTGGCCTGTGGTGGAACAAGGCCAACATGAGTGCAGTCAATGGCTCCCACGACGTGTGGGATTCTGCCAAGGGCATAGAATGCACCCTTCACTGCCGCCAATTCACGAGCCCTGGGGAATCTGATGTACCTGTTCCGGTACAGCATCATGGCTGCCAGTACATCCCTCAGCACCTTGCTGAACATGGGCTGGGACATCCCTCCTCCACTGCCCACTGTGTGCTGGAATGACCCAGTGGCGAAGAAATGCATGGCGGCCATCACCTTAGCCGTGGGGGTGACAGCAGTCGGATACACCCTGCGGGGACGGAGATGGGGCTCTAACATGGCACACAGTCGATGCAGAGTTGGCCTGTCCAGCCGAAACTTCCTGATTACCTCTGTATCGTCCATGTCCGCCAGCAATTGGTATGGGCGGTCAATGTTCGGTCTCCGCCTGGGTTAAATGGCAGAGGACACATGTCAAAGCAACACGGCACATAGCAATTTCGCATACACATCACTGACATGACTGAGCAAGCACATGAGCCACAGCCCAGCTGTCAAGCTGGGACGGCACGGCCACAATACACTTACACAGGTCTCCCAACAATGGCAATGGCAAGTGAGACATACCACTGCCATGTGCATGCACATGGGGATCTAGGCCCCAATGACTTGCGGGGCGTGCTGATGGGGACTGACTGCATATTCGTCAAGCGGCAACGCCACGGCAACATGAGTGTCTGCTGAGCATGGAACTGCTTCCGAGGCTGGATGAGTATGGCACACGACGACGACGATGTGGGCACGGGCTGAGCGGCCAATACAAGTGGGACCTGTGGCACGAGGGGATATGAGACAGTAGTAGGTGTCAGCACTGCACCCTATGTACAGCACTGTACGGATCACAGCTCCCGAAACATTGACTGGTGTCCACATTGACAGCCCCATGCCAAGACGGCTGTGTGCTTGCAGTCACACGTCACAGGTGAGAGGTTACATTGCACGTGCCAGGTGGCAGACGTACATAGTGGGAGCTGGCATGTGTGTGCATGTGTCTCCTGTTCAGGATCCACCAGATGGGCGCTGACTCTGTACTGACCATTGGACACAGCATGTTCCGTGGAAGGCTTGTGTGTGTGGGATGGTGGCACTGGATGTGCCTCCGTTGGGTGGGGGGCCATGCACAGGGCGGGTACGTCGATGATTGCACATTGTTGGTCACGGTGGGTGCACCAACTAAGATGTGTTGCCCTGTGTTCAATTCCTATGTCCGCATGATGATGGACTGTGGATGTGGGCAGACTACACATTGGTCGATGTGCTGTCTATATGCATGTGCCTTCACACCAGGCACAGCTGCCCCTGCACATGTGACCCCTGCTGGACTCGCTGCTGGGTCTGTGGAGCTGATGCACCTTCTGCGCGAGGGGCGGGCAGCTCTCCTCACTTCCCTCATTGCGCATGTCATGTCTTTGCCGCAGGTGACATGGATCATGGAGGGCCCACATGTACGCGTGGGTAGGCTACACATGATTGTTCACTGGTCGCCACCCCCAGTCAGTGTTTCGAATGGGAAGGTTGTCGTGCTGGTGGTATGTTCGATGTGGCGGATGGGCGGGCCTAGGTGCGGGCTTACATTCCGGACATGGGGGGTAGTTGGATTGGCGACTAGTTGCAGTACACACGGGACACGTCTCTTCCTTTCCACATCTGGGTCATCCCTTGTACTAACTGACAGTGATACAGTCATCTTCGACCCAGCCCTCATGTCCTCCCCTCGCCCCCCAATATGCATGCTCACCTGCGAGGCTAGCGCTTGCACAGGCAGCCCCAAGCTCGCACCAGAGAGGGCAAGGAGTGTATGTGTGGGTCCAGTTGCACGAGTGGGCTGTCTCAGGGTATGATGTGTGGCGGGACGCCGTCCACCTGCGTGGTGCCCCAAATGGAGACCCGGCCTGCATGGACTATGCATCACAGTCTTCGCCTTCCGGATCCGCCACCTGCGACACCCAGTGGCTGTGGCTGCCCTTGCGGCCAGGCCGCGTCCGTCTGTGGCTGTTGGCCCACACATTCACTCTTTGGCCTCTCTGGGGAGGGCTCGGGGTGGTGGCGCACGCGCTTGCACTTAGTCGCAATGGCATGTGTCGTGGTTGGTATGATGGGCAATGGATGGGATGGTGCGAGCCACCTCCCGTGACGTCAGTGCTGCTCGTGCTGTGGTGCGTCCCCCTACACTTCCATTTGACTTGTGCCATGCTAGACGTTGAGGTTCTATTGCCTGCGTGATATGACCAGGAGGAGCGCGAGGAGACCTCTCACACGCCATGCTCCACTGCCATCCCGTGCCATGTATCGCCTGTGCGGATTGACTATGTTGGGGTTACACCTGGTCGACTGGGGCTGTGTGTGCCTTGTCAAGGGGCATGGCGGGCGCACAACAGGATCCAGCTTGTCCACAGAGGGTGGGCTGAGGTGCGCCTGGTACCGCTTTGTACGTGTGCCCGGCTGCTGTGCACACACGTGTTCACTCCCCCCGACAGGTGTCCTCTCACAATGCCCAGGGAAGCGGTGGTGTACTGTTCATGACCCCTCCCAACACGGCGTGCTCCAACTTGGCATGTGCGCATCTACCCGTCGCACCCACCCACCTGAGCACTGCGTCCATACGACTTCACACGACACATGTGTGTCTTCCACAGTAGTGCTACTCATTTGCGTTGACATCCAATACCAGTGGACTACATGGTCATGTCACGACTGCCGTGTACTTCACATACTCTCATCCTCTCTCATTCGTACTTGTGAAATGAGTCAGCGGAGACAGTTTTGGTTTCAAACATTATATTGAGTCTTCTGTCCTCTGTGATGCAGTATAGTGGACACTACTGGCAGCGGAATACATGTTGAGGATATACTGAGCATGATTACAAATGGGATAGGGTGTGGGGTTACATCTGCTTGGCCAAGGCTGTGCTAATGTACATTTACGTATAGCTGCGGAGCTGCGGACTTTGACACAGACGGTATACATGTAGCCTACCAGACCGCTCGGCATCATGGGCACAGTCCATCTCAGTTCCATGTGACAGGTTTGCTGCGGTTGTTCCTCATGCACGCGTGCATGTGAGATGACATCAGGGCATGTGCTTGCGTGCATGCAGCGGCGTGCCACTTGTTGTTGCACTGTGGTGGTTACTGGACATGTCACAGTCACTGGGGTCGTGTTGTTGTTGTATGCACTTGTCGTCCATGCAAAGGTCCTGGTATGGGATTCCCGGGGCGGGGGTGGGAGGGGTGCAGCACCCACAGACTCCAGGCGACCTATTCATGTCCACTGAGCGGTGTGTGTGTCCATGTGCGCTGGATCCATGTCGTGTCCTGGTTGTTCGTGCAGTTCCGTCCATGTGGGTGCGATGCACAGAGCCCATGCCACTGCCTCCCACGATGCATGCGGTGTTCCTGGATGTGATGGGGAACAGTGTGCATGTCCCGGTCATATCCGATGTCATGGCGATGTCGTTGATGGTGTGGTTACAGTTGCCGGTCGTTTGGTATGGCTGTTGTGGTGGTGACTGGCCAGTCCGTGCGGAAGCTGAGCATGGGTGCGGGGTTGGACTTCATAGGTCACTCGGGGAACCTGCGTTGTGGTCCGACGTATTTACAGGTTGTCAGGTATGCGATGCCGTCCAGCAGGGCTTCCATGTCATTGGTGGTGTACATGTTTGCCAGCCAATGAAGCGGATGGTGGCTGTCAAGGTGTTGTTCGTAGGTTGTCCCTTGGAGGACCATGATGGGGCATGCTGGGTGACATTCGATGTAGCTGTTCTCGATGATCCGTCGTGTGGAGGCACAGTGGTTCCATTTCAGTGCGCGTGCGATGTTGGCCACATACGCCATGCCCCCATAGGCAGAGCAGGCCCTGTCGTGTGCGTCCAGAGGGAGGAGTAGTGGTAGCAGGTCCGCCTTCAGACATGCCGGGTTGGAGAGGCATATCTCGACGGGATGCTGGTAGGGACACCTCCGACAGTAGAAGACGGGCATGACGCAGCTGAACAATGTGATGCGGTAGGTCAGTCGGTAACTTACGTTCAGCAGGGACAGGAGATCGCATCCCAATGTATGTATCGTGTTGGTTTGGTACAGCTTGAGCTGTTCGGCGTAGTTGGGTAGGTGTGTTGCGGTTGCCATTTCGCAGCGGTTCGTAGAGGTGGCGTGCTCCGGCTGTGTGTGCAGTCTGCAATGTGCACGCTCCGGGGTTGCTGTGAGCTCTGTGTAGTCGTGGGGAGACAGGACTTGTGTTCTGTTGGCTTGTTTGGAGGACACGGGCCCTCTTCCCACATGCTTCTCAGACAGTTCAAGGTCAGTGCTGTGTGACTCCTTCCAATTAACTTGCATGTGGCCGACATGGGGGAGTGTTTTCTTCTTTCTTCCCCGTCCGTTGTGTGCTTCTGTGATATGCGCTATCTGCCCTGTGGTCGGTCTCCTCGGCATGCCTGTGTTGGTCTATTCTTGGACAATGGCTGTATTCACCGGCTTCTGTCGTAGGGCTGTGGTTTCGGTGTTGGAATGGAAGGTCATTCAGTGCTGTCTGCTCTCCCTTGTGTGGGCGGCAGGCTGCCTTTCCGCTCTGCGTTGGGCCTTGTGTGTGGATGTTATTCTTGGGCCACCTGTTGTCGGTCCCCGGGCTCTTTGGTGTTCCGTTTCATGTGTCTTGTTCATATGTGCAGGGTGGTATGGGTTTTTCAGTGTGGTACTGGCGTTCCTCTTCCCGAAGGGGCCCTGCTTCTCCTAGTTGGTGTTGCCGCCGCTGTGTGCTACGCCATGTTTGTTACACTGGGGTGTGTCCTGCAGTTGCGTGTCTTCACTGACATGTGTGCGTCGGTTGTGTGGCGTTGGGTGTTGTCCGTGAATTGGGCGTTGGGGACATGTCTGTGGCCGGCCTGTCACGTGTCATGTGCGTTCGGGGTGGGGCTGATGTGTGTGCTGCTTGGTTGTGTCCCTGTGTCTGTGTGCGACGCATGCATGGCGCTGCGGTTGGCCTCTGCGTTGTGCGCATGTGTGGCGGCGTCATCGGCGCTTTGGGGCCGTGACGGGGTGGTTGGTTCCTAGTCCCAGGTGGTGTGTACACATGTGTTCTGCGATGTTAGGATTTGGCCTGTGTGTCATATGTGGATGCAATGGTGGATGTGTAGTGTACACGCGCTGGTGGGGGTTGTCCGCTTTTTCCGCCCTTGCACTGTGTGCGCTGTTTGCGTGCACTTGTTGTGTGTGTGCCTACCTGCGTCTCCGCGGTACGTTGCGTCCTTGGTGGTGCATCAGCAGAAGCATGGGAAGGGCCTGCAGTGCTGGATTCATGCCCGGGTGCCGCTTCTTCGTTGTCCGTGCTCTGCGTCCGTGTTTCCGCCTCTCTTTCACGTGCGGTGTCTCTTTGCCGTGGGAGCCGTTTGTTTGCGGCATCGTAATTTATGCGCCGGGTGGGACGTGTTTCGTCGGACGGTGTGTGTCAGTTGTGCTGCGCCGCTACGTGTGCGGGCGCACTTTGATGGCGGACGGTGTTGCTGGCTTGCCGGCGGTGTTTGGCCTGCTTTTCGCATCGTAATTGGGCGGGCATGTGGACTGCTGCGTGCCGGCGGTAACTGGTGGTTTCTGCATCCGCCAGCACGGCGGTTGTGCTTCCGCCCGCCATCGTAATGGGCCCCTTTATATTTTATTATTTGAATATGTATATATAGGTTTGTCGTTTTTATTAGTGTGCTGTTAGATTACATTTGATTTATTTTATAGCAAAAAAAATTTGTGTTTGGAGTATTGATTTTGGGTTTTAAATGTTTAACTTGTATTATGTATAACACCTTCCTCCAATATGGTTTCGATTGGAGTGGAAATAGTAAATCTCAGCCCTTTAGTGTCCAACACCTTCCTTACAATGGTTTATATTGGAGTAGATAAAGTAAATGTCACTTTTTTAGAGTTCAACACCTTCCCCAAATGTGTGTAGATTGGAGTGGGAATAGTAAATGTTAACCCTTTAGTGTCCTACGCCTTCCCCAAATCGGTTTATCTTTCAGTGGTAATAGTAAATGTTACCACTTCAGTGTCCAACACCTTCCTGGAATAGGTTTGATTGGAGTGGGAATAATAAATGTCACCCCTTTAGTGCCCAACATCTTCCTCAAATTGATGTAGATTGGAGTGGGAATACTAAGGGTCTAATTACGAGTCTGGCGGTCCTCGGACTGCCAGACTCGTGGTAGGGCGGTGGTAGCAGTCTTCTGACCGTCACATTATGACCTTGACGGCCGTGCCGCCCTGGGACCGCTGACTTTGCCAGGGAACTGTCATTCTCTGGCAGTCTTTCCTCCAGTTGCGGTGAGGAAGGAAATGGGGCCCTACAGGGCTTCCTTGTGCCTCACTCCATGTGGATGCACACAGGGGGCACAACATTTGCCCCCCTGTGTGCATACACCCCCAGTTCCAGCACGGCATGGACTTCACAATCCATGCTGTGCTGGAACTTTCTTTGATTTTCTCATTGCGGTGCCTATTTTGTACCACAGAAACCGCTCGCTAGTGACTAAAAAAGTCATAATATAGCAGGTAGTTCTCAAGTGGACTTGGCGGTGCGGCAGCAGGGGTGTCCTGCCGCTGCACTGTTAAATTTGTAATCAGTCCCTAAATGTTACCCTTTCTGTATCTAACATATTCCCCAAATGTGTTCAGACTGGAGTGGGAATAGTAAATGGCACCCCTTTAGTGTCCAACACCTTCCTCAAATTGGTCTAGATTGGAATGCCTGCCACAAATTTGATTTAAATTGAAGTCAGAATAGTAAATGACACTCCTTTAGTGTCCAACATCTTTCCCCAGTATGGTTAGACTGGAGTGGGAATAGTAAATATCAACCCTTTAGTGTCCAATGCCTTCCTGAAATTGTTTTAGATAGGAGTGGGAATAGTAAATATCACCACTTTATTGTCCAACACCTTCCAACAGCATGGTTAGATTGGAGTGGGAATAGTAAATGTCACCCATTTGTGTTCTAACAATGTTTGTAAATAATTTATGTTGGAGTGTGATTATTTAAGCTTTGATTTTTATTCTGAAATATTTTTTTACTTTTGTCTGTATGTAGTAGAAATAGTTTGTGTTATTTTAGTAGCATTGTTGGTGATGGTGATTAGAAATATAATAAAAATGTGTTTGTTGTATGTTTATAAACACTAATATTATCAATTACATTTGTTTTGATAATTAAACACGTGGCACATTTTCTAATTTTATTTATGTTTTCGAAGTTTTTTTGTATTTTTTTACATTTGTAATCATGGACACTTCATGTTAAAGATAAACATTTATATAAAGTTAAGTAAATACAATATCAATATATATGTTTCATTCTTATTAATAAAAATTTCAATACTATTGTATCTATTTTCAACTTACATTTTCCATTGTTTTTAACATTTCTTAACTTTTCTATATACATTTTTTCAACATTATTTTTCAATATATATCAAATAATTTTATATATTTTAAACTATTAGTTGATTTATACTTTACATTTTTTTACATTTTATAACAACATATTTGACATGTTTCACATGTATAATAATTTTTTGCATTTTTTATAAACATGTATTCAATATTTTGACAATATTTCACACGCATTTCTATGAGAAGATAGTCTTTTGTCATTTCGTTTCATTTAGCAGCCATTTCTTTTGAACAGCTACATAATATTTTGTAACCTATTTGTGTCATTTTTAGTCTATTTTTCTGGAACCATGTCGCAGTCAGGTGCTGCTGTTCGTCAGAACAGGTAAGTCCCTTTTTAAGGATTTTTGAATGATTTTGATCTTGGAGCTGTATGGGGGAGGTCTACAACTTAGTTATACTGTTGTTTGTGGATTTTTTGTATATATGTAGATGAATTAGTGTCACTGTTTTTGACGGGTCTGCTGTTTTGGGTTCTCATACACTATTTTTGTTATGCATTGCGATGTTATGGTATATTATGTTTAGCTATATTTTAATGATTAATTGTTATGTAAATGTATTTTTGGAAATCTAATGAGTTTTGTGGGTGGGCATTTAATTTACTTCACATGTTTTTGTGTACGAGCGTGTCCTATGGGCATTGGGAGTTTATGTTTTTTTAAGGAAATCATTTTTGGATTATTATAAACCAATGCTTTTTACTTTGATTTCTAATTGTTGTGGGTTCCCTTGAGAGTTTCTTTTTTCAAACACTTTTTTGGGTCTTTTATGGTTTCTACATACTTTAGAATTCCCCGAAGGATTTCTATTTGATTCATTTTAATTTTGAATTCTTGGGGACTTTTTGGACAATATTTTTCCCATTTGTGGTGGATTTCTATCTTGTATTACATGGATACAGAGAAAGATCTGAAGCTACAAAACAATTTCTTTTTATTTGGGAGGGAAATGTGATATTACACTGTTTGTGTAAATATTATGTGATTGTTGTGTAGAATTGTTTGGTTTAAATGTTGTAATTATTTTATGTGATGGATTGAGTTTGTTTCTTAGTTAGTGACTGTTCATTTAAAAAAAAATATTTTATATATCATTTTATTATATAAGTCTTCATTAACAGTGACATTTAAATTAATTTTTTAACAGAAGTAATAAAATAATATTTTAATATTTTAAATAAAAATGATTTGGTGTGTTGGTTTAGAATTTGTCATAGTTTTTGAGCTCTTTGGTAGGTTACTACTTACTTTGTAATATGCTTTTGGCTATGATTTCTAAGTAATCTACTCCTTTGTTATTTATGAATGGTTTGACTTTAAATTGTAACATCTTGAACATTCTTTTGGCTTGTTTGCTATGTTTAGGGCCAATTTGGCTAAGAGGTTGTCCCATTCATAGTTCTTGGGAGCTTTGCTCTTCTTGTAATGCTATATGCATTTGAGTAGTGTAGGTTGGGTTTTGCCTAGTGTAGATTGGAAGGCATTGTGACATCCTTCCACTGTGTTGTTTGTTTTGTCTTTCTGTGTCAATGTGCTGTAGTATGCATTCTACCATTGTATTTGAAATTTAGGTTGGCGTCTGCATCTGGAGCAATGCAGTCTGCCAACCCAAGTCTCTTCAAAACAGTCCATTAGGGTACTAAGTTTGTATTCATTTTGTTGGTAGAAAGGAATTTCTTTTAGTAAATTGTAGTGGCTGGCCACCTCTGTGACAGGGACATAGGCTAGTGCTATAATTTTATTTTTTATTTCAAAGGCAAATTGGCTGTTTGCAGAATATTCTACACCTAGTGCAGAATTTTGGAGGTTTCTCCATATACTTTGATTGAAAGGATAGCAACAGCCTTGTATGGCTGTGTGGGGGTACATTTCTAGAATGGTTTGAATCAAAGCTTGCTCAAAGTCTGATTATTGATTGGGAGCAGTACTTATTTGTTTTATGTTTTATATGGTTTAAGAGGCCATAATAAGTGCTGCTTTGTTTATTTGGTAGTAGGGCATATATAAAAGGGACATTTTTTATATTAACCATTTATGGTGTATATCTGAGTGAATGGTTTGGGATACATTTTTAAGGTCCCATTCATCATCCATGTTTGACATTGGCTAGGTTTTACGAAGGACCTTACTATGGACCACCGAAACCGTGGTGGCGGTACAACCAACACCACACTCAAGGATCCCACGTTGGTCTCGTAGTGGCCAGGAGCACTAATATCCTGGTGGTGCTGCTGTGGCCCCACCAAGCATATATATTTGAGCTGCCTATCCACCGCCCTTCTCATAGCAGTGAGCTAGCCATGAAAAGGGTGGCATAGAGGCAACAAAGGGAGCCCTAACAGGCCCCTACTGCTCCTGGGGGAGCATGAAGGGGGGCACATGTAGTGCTTCCTGGTTTTTCACCACCAGTTCCTGCACGGTGTGCCATGTATGCCACACATTGCAAGAAGGTGCAGTCAGCGCTCAGAGAATGGTGGTTTGCATGTCAGGCTCTTCAATGAGCCTGACAGACTGCTGCCTAAGACCGCCGCAGCACCACCTGCCAGACCAGGATTTCACTCATAATCTGGTGAGCGGAAGTACAACATCATTGGCGGTCCTACAGCAGACCGCTGTAGGACTGCCAAGGTTGTAATAAGGCCCTAAGTTATCAGCTATAGAGAATACTTGGATTCATTTCTCAATATTTAGGTTGTCATGTAAAAGGGAAGGTTCCCCATTATGTGCAATTGTTAAATGTTCTGGTATGTATACATCTCAGTATCATCTTGGGGCAGGTGGGGTATCGCTGGTAGCTTTTTTTTAGTTTGTGCAATGAAATGTTTTAAAGTGGGGATAGGTGGTAGTTGACCTGTCATGTGTTCGGAGACTTTAGATAGTAAGTGCATGCCTCTCTTATATCCTGCAGTATCTCCCTTACTTATATTTCTGTCACATTTGAGGGGGGATGTGCTCTCTTACATCATCATCCTTTGTAGTTGCCCTCTCATAGCATGCATTAGAATAATATTAAATACAATTCCACTTTATATTTTCTGATGATGCACTTTCTTGCCTGTAGGTGTAGCCCATGTGATTTAGTAACGTGATTTAGTAACTGCTTTCCTTTCTGTGAAGTGATATATTTGCAGCTTCTGTCATTGTATCTGAAAGTAGTGTAATAGTATAAATACATGAAATAATTTTAAGTTTGTACATTTTTTATTTACATTTAAAAATATGCAACTGTTTCTATTCTTTATACTTACATGTATGTTCTTTTTAGATGTTTCACATGGTTTTGCAGATTTTCCATTCGAGGTGTTCTAATGTAGAGCAGGTGCTTTCTTTTCCGTTGGTTGAAAAAAAGCATAAGTTTCATTTCAAATATTAATTTGTTGGTAGTTTCTAGAGTTTGAGGTTGTTAGGTTTATTTTTGATTGCCATATGGGTATGTTTATAGTTTTTTATTAATTTATGTATACTTACTTTCTTATATATTTTTGTAGGTTTGTGATAGTTGTTATTTTCTGGCAGTTTATTGGTTTTTCATGTCGTTTTTTTCTTTTAAAACGTCTATGTAAAGAGATAGAAGCTGAGTGTTTTAATATTTATTTGCTATTTTACATTTTGAAGTTTAATAACATTTATGTTTTAATTTAAATATAAGTTTTACTTACTTGGGTATGTAGGTTTTTAGATGTATATATTTCTTCTTTAATGGTCCGGTGAGAGAACTGGGCAGTGTCCTTGTCTTGCAGTATTTAGTTGTTTAAATTAGTGTACCTATTATATTGCTGATTTGCTTGTTCGAATTTATCAGTTACAGTTGTTTATAGTTTTATTTTATTGATTGATTTTAGTTTGAATTTTTTTTTATCAGTTGAATCCTTTTATGGTAACCACTATTTACGGTTTTATCTTTGATGTATGATATCTAGTTTGATAGTTTTGAATATAAATGTATTCATATATATCTTTTTAATATTTAGGTTGGAGTTTAAATGTTTGTAGTTATTGCTATTTTTTCGGAGTTGTATAGTTAATATATTAATTATATAATTCATTGGGAAGTATGGTAAATATGTGTATGAAATATTTTGGGTTTATTTAAAGAAATTGTTTTATGTAAAAGTGTTTTTTAAATTTTCATTAATGATTATTTATTTATTTTGGCAATATTATTGTAGTTGATATTGTGTGAATCAATATTTTTGACATATTACATGTTCATTTAAAGGTAACAATATTTTTATTTTGTGTTCTCGATATTTGTGCTTTTACTAGTTAAGCTAGGAAGTCGATATTTTTGCTATCATTTTTAGTTTCTGATATTTTTGTCTTTCAATATTGTACGCATCGATATTATGTTAGTCATCCATCTCTGGGGCTTTGAGGGGAATGCAACTGTTTTGGCTCTGCTGCTTTGCTGCTGGTCACTAGTGGGATGGGGCAGGCTCTGAGCCACACAGAGAGATGTGGCAGAGCACAGGGAGTTGTGGCGGAAGGGAGGCAAGTGGGTGCAGAGAGAGATGGAGGAATCAAATTGCCAGAGAATGGCTCTTCCAGGGCAGGGACAACCAATGTGATTGCACTGGAGGACTACAGCCAAGGCAATAGCACTGACTAGAAAACAGCTGTGTTGTGGATAGTGCTGAATACTGGAAAGTCTGCCCAATGGCCACTGCAGATGCTATTCAGAAAAGGGCTGGGAACAGCACAATCCACAACCTAGGGTTTGGACTGAAGTTGAGAGCAGCCACGAAGCTCCAGTGGAAGTACCAGAAGTTTCTTTGGAATAAAACTGTCATCAAATCCAGCTATGGTGATGCCACCGGCTCTCTCTCCATCTTTTAATGATGGTGGAAAAATGTCATTTGCTTATCTTCAGGGGAATGTTCCAGATGTATCTTTTCTAGGATCTGATTCTGCCTTAACCCTGGCCTGTATTGCCAGAGGGCTGTTGGTGTGACTTAGGAATTACTTTCTTCTCTTCTGCAGCGCTATTACTAGGAGAAAGGATGTGGTCCCTGTAAAGAAACAACTGAGTGGGGTGGAGTTAAGCATCGCAGGGAGGGAGGTGGAAGGATCGGAAGATCGTGTCTCATTAAGGCCCTGATTACGAATCTGGCTGTCTAGCAGGGAGGCGGCGGTGGCGGTCCAGCCACGGCCGCACCAGTGGTCTGACTGCCCTATTAGGATTGTGCCAGTCAGAGCACTATTGCACTTCTGCAACCACCAGGGAACAGCATTCCCTGGTGTTTCCATAGCGATCTGAGGTCTGCAATATTCTTGGTGGTGGCCTGAGGCACCATCAACCATATTACAACCTTCCTCACCAACAGCAGTGTCATTGAGGTGCATGCAGGGGGCCCCTGTAGATCTGCACCCCCAGTTCCTGCACTGGAAGGAATGCACAAACTTGTGCATTCCTTCCCATGCAGGAACATGCACTGGCAGTCCGACGGCAGTGCTGTTTAAGGCTCACAGTGAGACTTTAAACAGCACCACCATGGGCCCGCAATGCCTCCTGCCAGACTACAAGATTACTTGTAATCTGGCGGGCGGCAGGGAGTTTCGGCTGTCCTGGAGCGGTGCCACGGCATGAGGCCTTCTCCAGGACCGCCGAAACTCATAATCATGCCCTATGCGAATTGCCTCCAGTTGGTGTAACCATTCTGGCTTTGTAGGGGGATGGAGAGCTGGGAATTAAATCTCTGGTGAACTCTGGCTTTGGTTGTAGTCACCAGGAAATGACTGCTTGAATAGTTAGCAAATTGTGAGAGTTACACTATGGAAAACATGGTGTCAATAAGGAGCTGAACCACCTACATTTACATGTGTACTACATATGCTTTCCTGGTTTGTGGCATGACACTGCCACCAAGTATGAGGAACGTGGTGTATTATATGATATGGCTGTGGGGCCTTATCGTGTAATGCAAGTGTAAAACCTGTCTTGGGTTCAGTAAGGCTCATTTGTTTCACCTTTGCACATCCCTGGGTAGCTGTGGCTTCAAGCAGCAAGGCTTAAGAAAAGAACTTATTGTAAAGCATTTAACAGCACCAAACAATGAAATAAGAAAGTCACACAAAAAGAAAGAGACAGAACAACAATTCATAAAAATAGAGCTTTTTTGTATTAATTTCTAGAGACCTTCATGATAAAAATCCACCCTAGGGTTCCGGAGATATATATTTCTGAAGATTTAATTACTTTTAAATGTAACCGAAACATGTATTGGTCAACAACAAGTTTGCAAACTCTTGAAAAGTTTGAAAGAGTTAGTTTGGCAACTTTGGTCACCAAATCTGACAGGATGGAGGTTTAGCGGCCAGAGAGGATACTTACAACAGTTACCTGGCCACCAGGGCATTTTTAAGGCATGTTCCAAACTTTACAGGATGAACCCCATAGACTATAACGGAGTGGTCCTGATGCTGAGGATACAGGCAAAAGATGCTATAAGGATGCTCTGGTTGAGGTGCAGTTGACGGGGATGTCTTTGTGGTGGTCCCTCGGGCCATGGGTGATGAGGGTAGATTTTGGACACAGAGATCGGGTCCCCTCAAAGTCCTCTACTTTGCAGTAGCGGGCCAGCCTATGCTGAGCTATTGGTCTCTTGCACCGCTTTAAAACCAAATCCTTAGGTGGGGTCTAGTGTCTCTTGAGTACGCTGAATCTGGACCCTGATAGCACTCCGCCAGGTAGACACGGTGCAACTTTTGCCTATCTCAGATTTGTCCATTTGTGCGCCCAGCAACTGGCTGCGGCAAAACATCTGTGGTGGCTACCAATTTGTTAGTTTGGGCTTCTTCTGCTCTTGTGTCCCTGAAGCTGGTTCCAGGGGGTCAGCCACCTGATTCTTGGAGTCAGTGCTTTGATCTGGAGACAGGAATTACATTTTTCCCCAGGTCAGGAGCCTCAGGCACAGTCCAAACTTTACTAGCCCACAGTGCAGCATATGCAGTCCTTCTGATGGTGCAGCTTCTCTTTGTGCAGTGTCAAGGGTAGCAGGTCAGTTCTTCTTTGGTCGTTTCTTCAAATACAACATGATCTGATGAGCAAGATGCCATATTTATCCCAGTAAAGTGCCATGAGGGGACCACACGGTCACTAGCCAATGGGCTGCTGGGTCTCCTCCCTTCTGGTGATGTGTTTCCTGCAATGTGTGGCATCTGGCTGTCACTAATCGCACTATTCTAGCCACTCTCAAAATGTTGGGACCTTTCCTCAGTCGTCAGGCACTCAGTAGCCCACCGTAGAGGTGTGGCTACCTGTGAGCTACATGCCCATGAGAAAACCAGTTTGAGAACGGGTTTTTGCTCTCTGTTCTTGTCTCCAACTTGTCTACAGGAACAAAAGGCATCCTGCTCGGGAGTGTTGTTGCAGGTGGTGATTCAAAGGTGGCTTGCCCTTTAAAGCTCACCTTTTTGGCTAACAACCCGAGTGGTCTGTCATCCGACTTATCCCTTCCTGATAAAACTGTGCGTTTGTTAGACAACATAAACATCAGGGCGCCAGACTGATTCCTTGCACTCCCTCAGGATATGTTGGCCTGTAGTCCTTCTAGCTTACAGTACACCATCTGCACCCCAAACCCAATCTTGTGGCATATGGATTGCGCAACCTCAGAGCATGACATCCCTGACTCCCCAAGGAAATCGTGGTAACAGATGTAGAACCCTTTTGTTTGGTTACTCATGCATACCCAAAGACATACACAAGAATTACTCAGCAAGGCATTTCAATATTTATTGAAGCATTTTGACTCTTGTAAAAGAAATGTGTTGTACAATAATCAAGAGAATTTGGCAGATTAGTGTGATTATCATTACGAAAAAAGTGAAATAAATGAGCAAATCCACCATTGTGCTTTCACAGTGAATATATGCTGGCATATAAATACTGTGTTATAGTGTACTCCTACCTAGGGCTTCCTAAGTTAGTTTGCCTAGGGTGGGTGATCTGCCAAATCCTTGTTGGTAATCTAACTCTCCAATACCTGTGGTTAAGTGTAATCAGGCTGCGTGTCTTGGTCATAAGCGGAACAGCCCTCTTCGCCGGGGTAAACAGGACTCAGCTGGGCTGGAATTCTGTCATTCAGCAACATTGCAGTGTCAGAGAAATGCTCCTCTCCTTTAAACAAGGAAGTGATGCTGTACATACAACAACAACACTGATTCTGCCATGCCAAAGCCCCAGTCAGGCCATTATTGCTTGTCCTATTGTGATAGCTTTGTCGCCTACCAAACAACAACAATCAACAACATTTGAGCTATGAACTTTATCCCTTGTACTGAATGTTCATGGTGTTATGATAGTGTGCCTACGAAATGGAAATATAAGCAATGCTGTTTCAGAGAATATTATCCTGCACAGACATGCATGCAAATGTATGTCAAATGCCACCATCTAAGAAGGAAGGCAACTTCAGAAACATGAGCATGTAAAATGGTGGTGTTTATACCCGGTCCTATCCTACCCATGTGACAGCCTTCCTGGGCGAGGAGGAAACACCTCACTCTGAGACAACTTCCTTTTTTCCTTAGCCTGGGAGTCATTCACACACCTCCCCAGGCTTGCAGAAAGTTGTATGTGTGCCAAGACCTTTGTGAGGTCACTGGACTGGCTAGACACAGACTGCCAACTTTCTAAAAGTTGCTTAACTTTAAAAGTGACATAAATCTTAACTTGGGCAATCAGATTTAATGCTACAATTAATATGATACCATACAGTACCCAGTTAGGTAGTACCATTCAGAACTTAGCCAGGATGGGATGCCAGCCAGTAAGCATGTTTTAGCCAATAAGGCTACTAACTTTTCCCCAGCAAAATGACAGTTTCAAAGTGTTACTGTTAAGACATATAAAAAAATATGTCTTACTGAACAATATATTGCTTCCTGCCACAGGGCTCTATAGGACTTCCTTTGGGGAGACTTACATATAGGGTTATGGGAGTGGTGGCTTTGCCATTGATTTTAATGGCAAAGTCGAACTAGCAGTGTACACACTGCTCTTCCAGTCTGCAGTGGCAGGTTGGGAGAAATGTTGTCCTTTGTCACACTCATGGTGGCACAATTGGTGCTGCAGCCCTGGGTGAACACTTTGGGCCTAATTACGAGTCTGGCGGTTCTCAGGACACCAGACTTGTGGTGGGGCGGGGGTGGCAGTCTTCCGACCGCCACATTATGACCTTGGCAGTCATGCTGTGCTGGGACCGCTGCTTCTGCCAGGGAACCACCATTCCCTGGCAGTGGTGCGGCAGTCTTGAGGCAATAATATGCTTGGCAGAACCGTTGGGGTCCCGTCACTGATTTCTTGGAGGTCGTTCCTCCATGTAACAGTGATGGTGAGGAAAGAAAGGGGGCCCCCTTGTGCCTCACTCCATGTGGATGCACACAGGTTTTCATGCACCCCCAGTTTCAGCATGGTATCGACTTCACAGTCTATGCCATGCTGGAACTTCCTTAGACGTTCCCATTGCAGTGCGTACTTTATAGGCACCGCTGTGGAAATGCCAAAAGAACCGCCCGTCAGTTACTAAAAATGTCATAATATGGTGTGCGGTTCTCATGCGGGTTTGGTGTTGTGGTGGCGGGCGGTCCCACCGCAGCACTGCTAACATTGTAATCAGCTCCTCTGTCTTACATGCCCTGGCTACCATATACTAGGGACTTATAAGTAATTGAGCTATTGCTGATTGGGTATAGCCAATTCGATATACTTTTTGTAAGGGTAAGAACACTGGCACTGAGGTAGGGTTAGCAGGCCTCAGTGCACTCTCTGAGTCGAAAAAGCAGCATAATCTATCCAAAAACGAGGGGGTGAACATGCAAAATGAAGCATTTCCTTACACCAAGGATACCAACAGACTATTTAACTGAATTCAAAGAAAGATATAGGAACTGTGTCCATGACGAGAGTCACACTCTCAATCCCACATTGTGTATTTATAAACACCACTGGCCAGAAAGGTCTCCCGACTTTCTCATCATTGATAGTGTATCACTGGGGAGTAGGGGTGGTTGTCAGCATGTTTGTGGCTCTTTGAGCAAGGGATATCATTACAACGAGCTTGGATACACTTTGGCATCTAAATGTTTGTAAAACTATGTTTTAACAATACTTTGTGGATAAATCTAATGTTGTCAATGATGTAAAGCCTTCGCTTATGATTGCGCTCCTTGCTTGACTAGAAAAAGAGAATATGATGCTCTATTATTAATAATCATCCCTATTATGGTTGGAAAAACTAAGCAAACAGTAAATCGCTTTCTGTGGAACAACCAAGAGAACCTAGGCCCCAATATTGCTATTTCTCAAAAGTTATCCGACAAAACGTGATGTATTAGAAATATTGCTTCTCATCCAAGGAAGTGTCACTACACAATAAAAGTACATAGACATTTCTCAATGTGATAAACATCAGGCATATCTGATCAGAGTTCAGTGAATTTCTGCTGCTCCACCAGATTTGTTATGTTTTGCAATCGCAAAATATGACCTCAACTGAGTCATTGTTACTGTAATTCCCAGACAAGGGCCTCTTTGTTCCCATTGCAATGATATTTACATCATACTTACATACAAAATGAACATTAGATATGCTGGATTTAGCCTGGTTACTTGGTCCCAGGCCGCACATCACTTTAGTTGCAATAGGAAATTTGAAGGCAGCTCTTGGACTAGGTCTTTTCTGCAGAGTCACCCCAGATTTTTGCCTTCCTTTGCTGACCCTTGATTTTTAGGACTCTGTCCACTCTACTCCTGCTAACCAGTGGTAAAGTGCTTGTGCACTCACTTGAAAACATAGTAACCATGGTATACACCAGTTGGTACATTTAATTTACCTGTAAGTCCCTAGTATATGGTACTACATGTACCCAGATCCTGTAAATTAAATGCTACTTCTAGACTGTAGCACTCATTATGCCACCCAGTAAAGTACTCTTTTAAAACATGTCTCAGATCTGCACTGCAGCCTGTAGTGCAGCTTTAAACCGCCTTTTCGACCCAGCAAAATAAACCTTTTGTCAGGCCTCAACCTTCATTTTTAATACTTATAATTCACCCCTAAGGTAGGCCCTAAAGACTCATAGGTCAGGGTGAATGGCATTTTAAATGTAGGATAAGTGTACTTATGTTTTACATTTCCTGATAGTAAAAAACACTTACAATTGTTTTTCTCTTTATCAAGGCTACCTCTTCCATAGACTTGGATTGGTTTACCTTATTGCACTTAATAAGTGAAAACTTCAGTTTGGGAACAGATAGAGAAATACTTCTTCCACTCGTTTGACTTGTAATTTAAAATCCTCTTTAATGGTAAAGTCAGAATTTAAGTTGCTATTGTGAAAATGCCACTTTTAGAAAGTTGTTTCTTTTCCACCTAAACG
Source organism: Calotriton arnoldi (assembly GCA_963921515.1). Taxonomy (NCBI): domain Eukaryota; kingdom Metazoa; phylum Chordata; class Amphibia; order Caudata; family Salamandridae; genus Calotriton; species Calotriton arnoldi. Next base: position 156,705 of record CAWUFW010005218.1, on the reverse strand, counting down.
AAACATCCCTTCCTCCCAGTGTCCGGGTCCGGGTCCACATGACTGTGAATGGCTTTCCTGTGGTGTGTTATGTATTCCTTCCTGACATTTGGACAAAAGGGCCTTGGATGTGGGGCAGGCTTTTCCTTTCCTGATCAGGATCACTGGGGGAGTTGTTCTTAGCCCTTCCTGGGCCTCAAAGAGGTAGGCTGACAGCTGGTCCCACCCCTTCCTGAATTCTAAGACTGCCTGTCCTGCTACTGACAAATGCAGGTCACACCAGGCCTGCCTGTGCCTTTGTCCCTCTATCCAGGTTGGAGCTAAACCCAGGGAATAGGGGAAAACGGGCCAAAACTAGTTTGGGAGTAGACCAGGTATTGTCCCCCACGCAAAGGATGCCACTGGGTATAGGAGAAGCGCCTTCAGAACCTCTCATCAGAACGCTCCTGGACCTGTGGAAAATTTAGAAGAAAGACTGACCTGCTGACTGAAGAAGCAAGACTGGATCTGCGTGCTGTGAACCCAGGATCCCCAAAACTGACTCCAAGGATCAGTTTGGTGACCTCCTGTTTGAGCTACAGAGATGCACCAGGCTTCCAGAGGCCTTCCCTGCAACTACCCAGCTGACCAGCACCAACTGGACCTCATTGAGCCCTGCTGCTGGTCTCTGCTGTAGTTAGTCCTGATCCCTAAGAGGTGCCCCCAGGTCCTGCACTCTGGGCTGGCATCAGAGTGTACTCCTCCTGCCTAAGTACTGAGCTACAGGTCAAAATACAGATGGTTTGGGTTCTTTGCGACCGTGAGGGGCTCCTCTCATCAGCAACAATTGCCACATCCCCCGCCAACTCAAAATTACAACTGTGACCTTCTCTTTGTGATGGCATCGACTTCCTTGCGGCCCCCGCTAATGCATTGTCCTGACTGAGGCTCCTCGAGTGGACTTTGAGATGGTAAACTCTTCTCCGGGGCAACCCTGATCCTTGTATCTGACCTACACTTCAGATAACCGAAAGTGGAGCTTTGGTAAGTGGCGCTTTGTGCTTTTTGGTTCTCTTTTCACCTGAAATGTTAATATTTCATAACCCCGGTTTTACTGATTGAATTTTTGTCATTTTGGTGAGTCATTTTATTCAGTAAATTATCGTGTAGTTTTCAAAATTAGTTTGAAATTTTCGTGTGTTTTTTCACTTTATTACTGTTTGATTGCTGCATAAATACTTGACACATTGCCTCTATGAAGTTAAGCTGACTGATCTTGTGTCAAGCTACCTGAATGATAAGCACAGGTATATATAGTGATTTTTGTGGTTCACCTTGACAAGGATTGTGTTTATTACTTGAGTGGAGCTAACAACCCCTCAATTAATAACCCAATTTCTTACATTAGTGTTCAGTGGTGGGATCTAGTCCTTGTGTTTGTGCAGAGCCACTCAGTGACTTGTGTAAAACCAAAAATCCCTTGTGATAATCTGACATCAAAATCGAATTTTTATTAATTAACTTAATTTTTAATTGGCCATTTTTTTCCTTTTTCCAAATTCATTTCCTGATTCATATTTGTGCACCTCTGAGATTTTGCAAGCATGAAAAGAGACCTCTGCAACATTGAAAGCTGTACTGTGGTGGAGCTGAAAATGTTCCCAGGAGATCTCTTCCTGCACCATAAAGCCAACTGGTTGGAATACATTATAACACTTTGTAATGCTGTAGCAGGGGGCGCGCCACTACCGGACTCTTGGAGGGAGGCTGAGGTAATCCCTATCTTTAAGAAAGGTGACAGGAGCCTTCCATGTAATTACAGACCTATCAGCCTTATCGATTCATCCAAAAGGTACTCTGTCGCTAGGATTTGACTTTTGACAACAACATTCTCTCCCCTTACCAAGTGGGAATCCGTCGGAAGACTGGCACGATCGATCAGGTGTTCCGTTTTCTCCTCATATTCTGGAAAATGGTGGTTATTGGCAAAGGGAGTCTTTATGTTGCTTTTATCGATCTGAAGACTGACTTTGACCTTGTGCCCCATACTAAACTGTGGCAAGTACTATCAGGAATGGGTATGCCTACGAATATTTTGTCCTTAATCATTCGCCTCCATGAGGCAAACTACGCCACTGTGTGCTGGGGCAATCAAGGGCAGCTTACTGACCCCATCCAAGTTAATAGAGGAATTCGCCAAGGCTGTGTTTTGCCGCCAACACTCTTCTCCCTCTATATCAACCAAGTAGTAGAGTTTCTATCACAGATTTCAGCAGATGCACCAATGCTGGCAAAAGAAACATTGTTGCCCTCCCATTTGCGGACGACACCTTGTTAGTGTCCAGAACTCTTGGAGGTCTACAAATACTTCTAAATCAGTTCAAAGTATTCTGTGATATGCGTGGCCTTGACATCAATTCACTAAAAAACTAAGGGGCCGATTCCAATCTGGGTCGGAAAGCTCTCCGACCGAGCCGGATCCAGAGAGATTTCCGACCGAGCCGGACTCCCCCAGTCCGACCGAGCGAGTACGATGCGGCCGTATGCTGCCCGACTCCATTCGGTCAGACTCCCATTGAAGTCAATGGGAGCCGGTCGTACAACGCGTACACGGGCTCCCATTGACTGAATGGGCACGTCGCGAACAGGGGGCCCCCTACAGTGGGTACGCGTCGGTGCGACTCGCACCGTACATGCATGTGTAGGGGGACCCTTGGGTCCCCCTGTGTTCGACTCGTGCGGCTACGCATGCAGGGGGGTCCGACACGGACCCCCCAAGTCCGGCTCCGGGTGCTTTTGCGAGCCGGACGCTCTGACTCGATCCGGCCGTCCGACGCGTGCATCATACTCGCTCGGTCGGGAAACGTCTCCATTGCGTGGTGCGAGCTGTGTCCGTATGAGTCGGTCGGAGCGGTTCAGACCCAGGAACGAGTCGGTCGGCGATTTCGCGTGCGCTCCCATCGTACTTGCTCGCTGGGACGACTGTACGAATCGGTCGGAAAAAAGGCCTCCGAATCGGATCCGGTAAAGCCGAATCCGATTCGGAGCCCTACCGGCCGAGATCGGAATCGGCCCCTAAGTATATGATGATAAATCCCCACAAAAACTACAAGGGGCGTTTGACCTTAAATGGTGTCCCGTTAGAGATGGCTAGTAATTTTGACTATCTAGGTATTAGAATTTCGGACGACATGTCATGGAATCCACATATAGCTAAGGCGACCGGGAGGTTTAAGCAAATAACAGGGGCTCTAAAGAAGGAACACTGCACCTCTTACAGCAAACCAGCCACATCAGCTCTCCAAATTTATAACTCTAAAGCTGTAAGCTGTGCTTTATATGGAGCTGAGTTGTGCGGTTTCGAAAGGCTGACTGATCTCACTGTAGCAGAAAAGAAGTTCCTGAGGAACTTGATGTTACTACCACAGAGTACTCCTCTAATCCATTTAAAAATGGACTTGGGCCGCAAATCTATTTCTGATATTGTGAAACTACGCCTGTTGCTCTTTTGGCTAAGGATCGGATCTACCCCCCGAACTGTACTCCTATGCCATTGCATTGGAGGAAGTTAGCACTCTTGATGTTTTTAATAAGATAAGTTGGCTTAAAAACATGAAATGTTTACTAAAATCTCTTGGGGTAAAGGACCTTTGGGACAACACTAATTCCCTGCCACCTTTCAGCAAACATAAACAGAAAGCCATGTACTGGGACTGGGTACACTTGTCTGAACTCAATAATTCCACGAGGGGTAGGTTCACAGCTGAATTTGTTGACTTCAAATTGACTAGATCATTAGAAGACTATCTGGACATTATCCAGTCACCTTTAGACAGGAAACTTAACATGCAGTTTAGGTTCGGAACTCTGAATCTAAACTGCATGGATACTGACCCGGAAGAAGTTCGTCAGAGCAGGGAGGCCGACCATATTTCGCATGATTTTATTCTAAATCGCCCCAGTATTTATTTGAAGCAAGCCAAAAAGTGTATCGCCAATGTTGAAAACGCGGATACCATAAAAGTAAAGCTGAATTCCACGTTGCAAGTTGTTGGCTATGTATGTTTCAGTTATCAATTGGTTATTCTCGAGAAACCTTGATTTTTAATCTATATTCTCGGTGGCTCTAACGAACAAACCCGCAGAACTATGTACTATATTGAAGGTTATTGATTCCTCCTGGGAATACCTATAGATGAGCTTCTGCCATCTTCTAAATCAAGTGACTTAAATTTACAAAAAGTCTTGTTTCTCTACGAACTAAGAATGGACGAAATTTTAGAAAACTTTGTCCTGAAGAAGGTGTTGAAGTCACGTCTCACCGAAACGCCGCATCGACTGTTTTAAGTTTTCTTGCTATTTTATTTTAAAATATGAAGTTTATGATCATTGTAACTTCTCAGGTGAGAAGATGTTTTTAACTGTGAATTTTTTTATGTTTTTATAAAATAAACTGAATATCTATATATTGTTTTTTCCTCTTTGTACCTTATTGCTACATTAATTGCATACTGATGTGTTGAACGATACCTGATAGATCGTTTTATTGTATTAAGTGGGTTTCCTTTAGCACATGATTCTTGCTGTCCAAACCTTTTATTCCTATTTGTGACTAGAGACTTTGGGGCCTATTACGATGGCAGTCGGAAAACCTCCCCGACCGCCATGGTAGCGGGACAAGACCGCCCGCATGGACCGCGACATCACCGCCGGTCGAATTACGATGACCCGCGCTCGAAATCTGACCGCAGCGGTCGGATCGTGGGCCTTAACAATGCGGCGGTTGCTGCTGCCCGCAGCACCGCCGCGATGCCGAAAGGAGCATGTCCTGCATTTCCCTGCACTGCGTGGCAGGCACTGCATAGTGCCTGCCACCTGGTACAGGGAAATGTAGAGGGGGACCATGGGTACCCCCCCAGTGCACCCCCCCCAACACATTGGGGGCCCGCAACGGGCCCCCGGAAAACAAACTCTGCATGCCTTTCCATGGCGGTTTGACCGCTGAGGAAAGGCTGGCTACCACCGGCATCGTAATCCTGCCGGCTGAGCCTGCTCTGCACCGCCACCATTATCCCGGTCCTGCTCCGTCCGCCAGGCAGGAGTGCGGATGGCAACTGGCAGAAAAGCGGCGGTCGGAATTTCCCACCGTCGCGGTCACCACTGCCATCCTAATTTGACCGGCGGTTTTCTTGGTTGCGATCGCGGTCAGATGTCCACCACCGGTCCGGCGGGCGCCACCGCCGGCCCGGCGGTGGGCATCCGACCGCCATCGTAATAGACCTCTTTGTGTTTTTTCTGCTTCTTTCTTTTAGACCATGAATGTGTCTCAAATTTCATCATCAGAAAGCAAATCATCTAGCTCAATCTGTTGTTCTGTATATACCTTTGGCAGCTGCGGACTACCCAACCATCCCACATTCAAATCATTATTTGAAGCAGCATTCTCCCTATACAGAGATTTTTTTAAATGTTGAAAAAATAGCTCTATTTCTAGCGTGGATGAAAAATGGATTTTAGTCTAGTAACTCAACTCCCTGTAGAAAGACCCTTCCAGTCTGTGGTTTGTGTCACTCTCCTTGCTCCAGTAGAGCCTGTGCACCAAACTGGTTTGAAAGGGAGTTCTCACCCTTCCCTTGTTCGGCGACTATCTACTTATTGTGTAAGCTTGCATACCTTACTCCAGGACTTTTATTTTGATTTGGTACCTCTTTGGATGTTTTCCTCAGAACTGTATGCAAGGGAGGCATCCAGGTCATCAAGGCAGCCTGCACAGACAGCCAGCATGATAGTGACCAGGACTCATCAAAGACAGGGAAAAAGATGGAATCCGACTTCATCTCTCCTATGATTCTCACAAATTACCTAGTGTTTCTTACACATCCTGAAAGCTTTTCTGCTCCAAACCTTTCTGGAATTCTCACCTCCTTTCTTCCTCGCAGAAGTCTCCCTGCAAAAGTCTATACAGAGGACCCTGGTAGTGTGTGTCTTCTCTAGGCTGCCTTTTTTGCAATTTGCCCATTTAATTCCATACGCCTACCTGTTGCTAAATCCTTAGGGGACATGGAAACATTTGCAGTTCCTGGCCTATTAAAGATATATTAGGTAAAACCATGGTCACAGTAGTCACAAATCCCTTAGAAAGAAGAAGGATTCCTCCTCATAAAGTACCTGCATGAGACACCCCCAGCATGTTCTTAGGGATTGCGTTCAGCATTGGAAATATGGTCTCTGCTATGGCGGATCTTCATTTTGTGCTGCAAGCTCCAGGTGTGCACAGCCTCAATGTGCTCCCACACAGTAAGTACCAGAATCACAGTATTAGGAAATAACTATCAGAACTGTGGTAAGAACTGCCTTGCATCAGCCTGCACCCTTACTCATACTCCATTTGTCTCTGACCCAGGTGACAAGTCGGTGTGGACGCGAGTGTATGGAGTCTCCCAACTATTTTTAGAAAGGAGACTCTGTCCCCCTTAGCCTGAGGCTGAGTGGTGTTGCTTACTGATCTGCAAATGTGAAGCAATTTTATGCTTCACATCTAGTTAATAAGCATAAACATTCAACAGCAATCTTAATGTTTAAACAAACGACCAGCACATTTTGTTAGTCACTAAATGCAGTTTAAAAATGTAATTTTCAAATTCCACATGTATGCACCCTTGCCATGTGGAAACAGTATATGAGATTTATAAGATGTAACATGAAAAATGCTCTTTTAGTATTTCTTTGTAATTATTTTAAGTTTTGGTTTCCGTAGAATAGGTCCTTTGCCTTTTAAGTAAAGATTTTTATAAGGACATAGAATAACTTCTTGTGATGTCATTTCCTGTATCATCATTTGTAAATTGCATATCATAGTTTGTTCCCCTACTATTTTCCTTAGAACTTGTGCCACGCTCTGACCCCACTGGGCCATTCATGAAGGCCTTGACGAAGCCCAGATCACGCCGGGACACAGCTACCCAAGACCAGCAAAGCCTGGCTGGCTTCCTTAGGCTTTGGAGCTGAGAGAAGAGAAGAGAACCAGAGCCTGATTCTTGAACTCTGAATACTGAACGCCACCATGGCGAGGAGAAATTATCAAGGCAAGAAAGCCTTTTAAAACAAGTAGTTAAAAACAAAAACCACACACTTCTGCAAATCTACAATATTATCGACAGAACTGTTCAACGTGAAGGCCCGTGAATAAGAGAGTCCCTCCAGCTCCCGACCACTATGTTCTTGATCTTTGCTAAAAAAAAAAAAAGCCGAGTTCAAATTTCAGCCACCTGTTGGGAAACCTGAAAGTAATTGAATTCAGAGAACAGTATCCACAGCAAGTTATTGTGCAATCTGTTTTTACAGCAGTGAAGTGAAACACCTTTTTTAGACGCGGGAGGTGAAATTGAACAGATACAACAGCTTATTTCAAACAACTTTGCCCGTCACCTAAAACACCCGGTAAAAAAAGAGTGAGGCGAAGCCACAAGTTAACCTGTAGCTTTCTTAGTAATTTGCTTTACATGAACCGATTTTCCTAAGCAAGAGGTTTGTGCAACACAATATGTTGATGAGAAGGAGCACTAATCGGTATATTATTTGGAAAAGTAACTAAAGAACTTTCATCTCCATATGAGTCAAACCAGCAAGGGTTTCCATCGGCTGCTGAGGCACTACAGACCGCAACACGAAGAAAACGAGTGTTTTTATACAAAGTCACAAAGCATTTGGGGGCATATCAACAACGATTAGAGATAAACATCGCTAAGCGCGTTTAGCAATGTTTATCCTATCGCTGGATTTCATCGCCGTGATAGCGCTGTATCAACAACGCTTTTCACAACGGCGATAAGAAATCCAGCGATAGCGGGGGAAATCGCCGTTTTGCAGGGAACATCGCTGGTTTTCCAGCGATGTTCCCTGGAAAACGGCGATAACCTTGCTGATACGACCCTGTGGTCGTATCAGCATAATCCACCCCCTATGTCAAACATAGGTAAGTCAGGATTTTAGCAGACATTAGATTTTGGCGAAAACGGCCGTTTTCGCCAAAATCTAACGTATGCTAAAATCCTGTGGGCTGCCTTGTAAATATCGCGATGTGAACATCAGCGATATTTGCAAGGTAGACCATCTGGGATACGCCCAGTGACGCCCACTTTGCATCTCATTAGAGATGCAAAGGGAGGCGTTGAGAAAAAGGGTGCTAACATGCATGTTTGCACCCTCTTGTTAATAGGGCGATCGTTTTATCTCCGCTTTTTTGGCTTTAAAAGCCAAAAAAGCGGAGATAAAGCCCTTGTAGATATGCCCCTTGGCTTGTTAAAAGTCACAACTCGCAAACAGTTCACAGCATCCATGCTGAACTCATTACAGAGGTGTGCTGCATATCCCGCACTGAGCAACAGTAGACTCTGCTAATTTAGAAGTGATTTTTAAGTTTTCAACCAGCTCGTATTCAGTGATGCAAGAACATGAACAGCCGCCTTCACCTTGTCACTTGTGCTGTCAAGCATGTCCTTATCAATGACATGCCCCCAGGTATTCGACAGACTCACAAATGAAGTGGCAGGCGACTCAGTGCACACAAAGCCTGTAATTGTGCAGCCTCGGCAGCACTCCTGCTAAATTACTGTAGCATGATGTTCGGCACCGGCTGGCCCTGTTAATGGCAGCTGTAAAATACTCAGGGGCAGATCTACAAGAAAGTGCCGCAGCGTGGCGCTGCAAGCCCTTTGGCTGCGCCACGTTGCGGCACTTTCAGAGCACAGGAATGCGACATATTTACAAGAATATGTCGCATTCCTGTGCTCTCCCTGCGCTGGCGCACAAACAGCTGCCAAGCGCCGGCGCAGGCACCCTTGCACCATGGTGCAAGGATGCCTGCGCCATGGGGAGATTGTTTTTGTGCAGGAAGGGGCACCTTTCTGCACAAAAACAATCAGTACAGGCTTTTCTCTTTCAATGCGTGCTGCAGAATGCAGCACGCATTGAAAGAGGAAAACGAGGAGAAATGAAAACATTTCTCCTCGGTGCGCTTCGCTACGCCACCTCTAGGGTGGCGTAGCATTCACACGCATCTCCAGAGTTACGATTACTCGTAAATCTGGAGATGTGTCTTGTTCCATGGGTGTTGCGTGGGAACACCCACAGCAACACCCATGGAACGCCCCTTCAACGCAAAGTGCTGCGTGTGAAGGGACGGCATTTACAAGGAGAGGAAAAGTCACGCATGGTGGCTTTTCCTCTCCTTGTAAATATCGAGGAGCCCCCTGCGCCACCAGTACGTCACGAAAAGTGACGTACTGGTGGCGCAGGGGGCTTGTAAATCTGCCCCTCAGGGTTTAATTCACACTGCAATACATGATCAATTGTTGTTTGGAACCATGTAGCGATTGTGGCTACATAAATGAAAACATGGTGCAGTACACCGAGGCACTGCTCCCAAAAGATGAACGTCTATTTTTGAGTTGTTACAGCAATGGCCTACCGGCGTAGTTTCTGAACTCTATCAACAGACAATATGCAAATGTAATATAAGAAAATATATTGACTTACCTTAGAATGCACATTGTGTCTCATGATAGTATATGGAACCAAGAACATTGATTCACCAAACAGCGACAGGAAGCAGAAAGGGCATCAAACACCCTTTGACAAAGGGGGAGTAAAACTGAGAATGTATTTCCATACGTAATATGTGTATTTCATGTTAATTTACATTTCACACTAAATTTGCTTTAGTGAAAACTGTACATGTGGCAAGCCCTCGTGAAAAAAGCAAGATTCTTGCTTAAAGTATTGCTCATGCAGTTTGTAAAGTCATACATTGTACGTTCTTTGTGTGGATCATGCAGCCACACATCCAGTTTCATAGCTCCAACAAGACTTTTCTATTCAAAGCTATCCATGAGAAATAATTATACAAAAAGTGACAAAAAAAGAAGGGTAAGTATGTGAAACCTAAAAGTCAGAATTTAGACGATAATGCTTGCAAAAATAAAAAAGTCATTCAGCCCTACTGTTAGACCTAGCATCTTTGGCGTGTTTTCCCCCTGTCTTTTTACTTCTGACCTCCTGTTTTTGACCGTGTGCTGCATTTAATTTTTGCTGGTTTTAGTACTCTGGGCACTTTACCACTGCTGATCAGTGCTAAAGTGCAAGTACTCCCTGTGTAAATTTTGATCGTGATTGGTTATCCATGATTGGCATATTTAATTATGGGTAAGTACCTAGTAAAGTGCACTGAGGGCGCCCGGGGCCTGTAAATCAAATGCTACCAGTGGGCCTGCAGCACTGATTGTGCCACCCACATAAGTAGCTCCTGAATTCACAATTTAAAAATACATCTTTTATTGAAGTTGATTTTTCAATTGCGTGTTTGAAAATGCCACTTTAGAAAGTGGGCATTTTCTTGCTTTACCCTTCTGTGCCTCTGCCTGTCTGTGGAATTCACTTCTGGTTTAGACTGACAGTTGGGCTGTTTATACATTCACTCTAGACAGTCACACAAATGGAGCTGAGGTGTGCCCTGCATATACTGATTGCCCATCACCAGGGTGATGGGTCTTCCCGAACTAGAGTGGTGGGAGGAGTTGTCACTGACAACTGAAGAGGGCTGTGCCTGTCCTCTCACAAAGATGTCTCCACCCCCATGTAGTGTGTCTGGAGCCAGGTCAGGGAAAGGCAGGGTCTTGTGCACTATAAAGACTTTCCTTTGAAGTACGCCTACTTCAAAGGCAGACACTGCTATAAGCACGGGAGCTGTGACCCCACATTTTTAGAACACTTCTGGACTAAGAGGAAATTCTGCCAAGAAGAAGAGCTGGAGAAGCTGCAGGTGGGGAACTTTCACTCTGCTTGTTGCTGTGTGGTGCTGGCCTGCTGTTTGCTGCTTCTGTCTTGGACAGTAAAAAGACTTGCCTCCTGTTAAGAAGTCTCAGGGCCATCAAAGACTTCATCTGCAGCCCCTAAACTCCTCTGTTTGGAGTTCTGACCTGCCAAGTGGTGCCAATTCAAGTTCTGGGCCCTTGGAGGTGGCTTCTGCTGCAAGAAGAGAAGAAAATTCATGCATCGACCTTCAGCATTGTTTTAACTGCCACAGTCCTGCCGTGCGGTTGAAAAACCAACACATCGCCGCGGTGCAGCAGAAGAATGAACGTAGTGCCTGCCGTGCGGTCTGAAGATCAGCGCAGCCTGAGTCCCGAGCACCGTGTCTTCGCCGTCCGAGACATCCATTCTTACTTCGACGCAGGCCCTGCTGTGCGGTTGAAGAAGTCGACGCATCACCTGCCACGCAGCTGGAAAATCAATGCAGCACCTGTTTCGCCGCCGCTGCATTGACCTAGCGTTCGGATTTTTGATGCATCACACCTATGCGGCAAGGTCTACATCGACATAGCCCAGAAGTAAGGAACTGAGGCAGCTTGTCCGGAAACCGATGCATCACCTCCCCTCACAGTAAGGAACTGATGCATCATCTCCCCTTACAGTAAGGAACCAACACATCACTTTTCCTTCGGTGCAGTAAGGAACTGACGCATCACCTCTCCTGGTAGTAAGGAACTGATGCATCACCTCCCCTGGGAGTAAGAAACCAATGCATCACTTTGCTTTTCTGGCACCTCACCTCCCCTGCGTCTGTTTTCGTCTTAGTTTTTTACGTACCACAGGTGTTTTGTGTTAAAAGTGACGCATCTATAGTTTTCTATGACCGAACTATTTTAAACCTTTTAAAAGTGAAATCTCTGCTTATGTATGTTGGAGATTTGTCATTTTGATCTTGTTATACTTAGATAAAGATTGGTTATTTTTCTAAACTGTTGTGGTGTCTATTTGAAGTGTTTTCACTTTGTTACTGTGTGCTTATGTACAAATGCTTTACACATTGCCTCTGCGGTAGGCATGACTGCTCTTGCCAGCTACCCAGGGGGTAAGCAGGGGTTATCTTAGATGTGTAATCTCCTTACCCTAACTAGAAGATAGGGTCCCTACTTAGACAGGGTGCAAGCCACTGCCAACTAGAGACTCCCATTTCTAACACCTTCCTTTGACCACCAATAATGGTTGTATGTCAGAAGACATCGATATTGTGCCCTAAATATTGTTTCCAACAATATTGCCCATTGGGTGTAGTTTATTTTCATTATTCATTTGACTTGGGTTGATATTTTTTGCAAACAATGTCTACGACAAAAAACGTATGTCAGACAATATCCCATCAGTGATATTTTCGTACCATATCATGATAATATCACTGTGTTGACCATCTCACCCTCTCCACCCCATAGTACTGTAACTACCTGCTATTTGCAGCTGCAATGCTTGGAGAAGGGAGAAGTGGGCGCCTTTAAGACCTTTTAGTGCTGTGGTAACAAAAGCAGTGCTGAGTATGAAAGGGCAAGCTAGGGGTAAAACATGCTGCCCCTGGTTACCCCTAAATGATGTACATGACTACAACTTGAACTTTACAATGTTAAGTGTCACTTACTTAGCATGACTTACAATTATGGTATGCCATTTCGTGCCCTATTAAAAGAATTTATAGAGCCTATGAACATCCAAAGGTGTGTGGGAGTGTAGGAAAGTGCCGATTTTGTATGGTCATCCCCACACATTTTGCTTCAATGCTCGTGGTTATGACTCTGAAAGTGCACTGGAGCCTGCTGCCCAGGCCCCAGTGCCAGTGCTTTCTCCCTAAAACTGTTATGTGCAAATTGGCATCCCCAATTGACAAGGACTATACCCCTTTATAAGTCCCTAGTATATGGTACCAGTGATATCCATGGCATGGGTGGGAAAGGGATCCCCTGGACTTGCACCACTGTTTGTGCCACCTTGACTGACCCAAGTAAACTACTGACAACAGACCTGCTGTTGCAGACTGCATGAACAGTGTAAACTGCTCCATTTTGACTTTGCTCTCATCATGTGTGGTACCGTTAATGCACTGCTTTTAATATATGTCAGTCAACCCCTAAGGAAGGCCTCCTGAGCAGAGGAGACAGGATGCTTTATATTAATCGTGTTGGACATCTAAGTGCAAGCTTATATGCCCTTATATTGGCCTTAACCATTAAAGTACACTATAAGTGATGGGCAGTCCATAGGATAACATGGGCTGGCACCCGGGAAAACCCGAGGTTGGCAGTTCTATTAAGGTACCACCTAAATATGCCACGTTTGGTATCAAACAACATGCCTTTTCACTCACCCCTGACACGAATCTCATGTCGAGGGTGATGTGGCATGCACCCAAGTGACTACCATAGATGTTGTCCACCTGGTTGCCTCAACTTCTCTGTGCTCTGGCTGGCAGCCTGCGGTTGCTGCCACCAAGACAGGATACTGACCTCCTGCCAGGTAGTGTGATCACTCCCAGGAGTCAGGAACAAAGGCCTTGGCAGGAAGAAGGTCACACCTCCTCCCTCCCAGGAAGGCTAGTGAAGTGGCACATCAAGGTGGTGATCTTCAAAGGCTGCACCACCTCAGATATGCATCAGGGCTGACTCCCAGAGGGGGACACAGTCCTCCCCCTGCCCCAAGCACATTTGTACCTGGGCAGGTGGGAAATTAGGCATGGAGGAGATGTACACCCCAGAAGGACGGCCACACCTCTAGGGTGTACAAAATAAAAAAGGCAACAGTGGTAAAATTGTTTATCTTGAACGGTACATGATATGTAACTAAAGTAGTTGCTCTGATTCAATCTCAATCAAAGATATATTCATTCATTCATGACCCTCCATTGAGTCACAGTACAAACTATTTCAGAGTATCTATACACACTCGTGTATTAGCATTCCTTTAAAAAAGCCCAAGAAACCTTTTAATTAAGGATATACCTTACTTCAGCCGAAGTAAGTAATTTTATTCTGCAGTTACAGCCTGTACCACAGACGTATTTCCTTAAACATAAGTAATTAAACTATTTCATTAGTTGCACATTTGGAGTGGTATTGTGAACCCCAGTGAAGTGACCATAACCTATTTTAGTGAGTACTGCGTGACATAGTGAAAAAGCATTGAAACAGGTTATTGGTAAAAATCCAAAAGGACGAGCTTAATACAATAGTTGATAATTTAATTCAGGCTCTCTCTTTTGTATGGTGTCGACGGCGTTTCGACCCTCTCTAGATACGGGGTCTCTTCAGGACTGTGTTACTGGGGACTAAGCAGGGGAAATGAAGTAAATAATAGGTGTAGGAAATACATGATAGCAGAGAGAAGGGCTAGATACAAGTGTGTACTATGGCTTACCAGTACAGCACAGACACGTGATTCGTATATTATCCTGGATGTAAGATGTCGGTTGAACGGTGAAGAACAGGAACGATAAATATCCAGAACCTGTAACCAGGGAATGCCATATTATAGTAATAATATTAATTAGTATGGTGCACACCAAGGTGAAATATGAGGCAGACTCACTATAATTAGTTCCACCAAGCGATATCAGGGATACTTCAGGGTGTCGGTAGAACCCGAAGCATTCACTCCACGTGTCTGTATTCATGCAAAGTAGTTGTGAGATGAACTGTAAGACAAATATATATAACAGTTCGTAACGATTGAATTGGAATTGGAGTAAAAGGAATTAGGGGGAGCGCCGGTATATGCTAGAGGCTTCATACTCACTTAAGCGTTGCCTCTTCTCACTCTCGATCGAGCTGTCGTTCCGTGTGTCAGCCGCCTGAGCTATGCAGTACTATTAGGCAGAGTGCCGACCGGAAACAAGACACGCCAATTGCGCGTTGCTAGGATACCACTAGCACAGTAGCTTATGCGGCCATCTTGTAGTGGTCATGTTGTATAAGGATTGTATGTTGAGTCGTATCAACATAATTTATGTTGAACGCAGAAACATGTTATGACCCTCTAGAATTACGTAGGTCATACTGATAGTGTGGGGCTGTTGTAACATGAGCGATATACCAGATCCGGATGGATCAGTTATCGACGTTTGAACCGGAAATTAGAACATACCACCATGCATGCAGTTGAATACTAATTCCGCCGTGGCTTTGGCGGCCATCTCATAGTGGTCTAGATGAGCCTTAGAACTATTATCAAGTATACTGTAGTATTATTTTGCTATGTGAATCATTTTATATATTATATTTATTAGCTCATAATCACTTAGGGGCCGATTCCGATTCGGAAAACATACCGACCGACTCGGTACGGGAATATAGTCTGACCGACACGTACCGGCGCTGCCCGACCTGCGTAGTATGATGAAATGCATGTGAATCACGACCGACTCGAACGGAACACAAGCCGAATGACCGAACCGCACGGAAACCAGCTATCCAGCCGGGAAACCACGCAAATCGAACCGACCGACACACACCAGGAATGAACCCGACCGAAACGTACCCGCGAGCTCCGACCCGTGCAGTACGATGCAATGCGTGGAAAAACAGACCGAGTCGCACGGAGCCCAAGCAGTACGACCGACACGCATACAAAACCCAGCCGAAGCAACCCAATACTCCGCGACCGACGCGTACGCCGCACATGATACCTAGCAGAAACACAGCGTGAACGACTCGGAGAAGCTCGCACGAGACAACTGCAGCGTCCTACTCGGTCAGAAGAACGTCTCCTACATGCACCAAAAATTCAAATGAAAAAATACAAAAAAAAGGGCCAAACAAGCAATTACAAAGCCAATAAATACTGGGGGGGGGGAACATGGAACAAAGACACACCCACAACTCCACCCATATAAAGGCCACAAATCCCTACCATGATCCTTTGCAAATTCAACTGACCTGCCAGCACAGAACACCATCAGACAGCAACCATAGACACACTCACAGCTCATCCATCACACAAGCCACACACCATTAGCACCTCAACAAATAGCACCCTCACATACACCCAGCAAAACCTACACTCACACACCCTCACTTGCACACACACACACATCAATCACCACCACCACCCATCACCATGCCCCCAAAGAAGAATCCAAAGTTCCTAGACAGTGAATTGGAAGTCCTGGTAGATGAGATCCTCAGGGTAGAGCCACAGTTGTTTGGTACATTGGTCCAACAGACCCCCATGTCGCAGAAAACCAAGATGTGGGAGAGGATCGTCGACAGGGTGAACGCACAATCACCATGTTTGCGCACAAAGGAAGACATCCAGGACAGGTGGTATGATGTGCGCAGGAGGGTCAAGGACCTACTAAAGAAGGATTACATCTTGAGTCAGCGCACCAGCAGTGGCCCTCCTGCCAAACCACTATACCTCAGGCCCTGGGAGGAGAAGGTGCGGGCCATCCTACCACCAGTGAGCGTATATGGACTATCAAACATCCCAGAGCCTAGTGAGTACACAACCAATATACACAATATTGTGTGACAATACACACACATCACTGTCAAGGGGATAGTCAAACCATGCACCCTTAGCAAATCCACAGCAACCAAAACATAATCATCCCAAGATGTGTATGTTAGTCAGATAAACACAATACATGCCATCTCATAGTGATATGTAACTGTGTCATGACATGTACAAACCTAACAACAAATAGAGCAAGGCAGTGGCACAAATATAACCAACAAACACAGTCAGATATGTTGCCACCACTAGAACACCACCTCACAGGGAAGCTCACTGAAAGGAAGGAATTCTGTGTATGCTGGTGAAGTGAGTGTAGCCAATAGCATGATGGGAGTTGTAGTCACAGATATTGGTCACACCCACAATTGGCCCATCAACACCACTCTGAACCATGCTCACATCACAGGGAGTGGAAAACAACTGACAAGATGGCTGACACTGGGTACTGCTGTGGGGAGCACAAGGCCCTGATGGGAACTGGGCACCAACAAACAACAGGACCACACTGTCAGCCATCTTGCCATTGCTGTCACACTCACACACAGTGAAGTCCACTCAAAAGGAAGGAAGTATGGGCATGCTGGGAAGGGGGTGGAGGCAATAGCATGATGGGAGTAGTAGGCACAGATATTGCTCAGCCTCACAACTGGCCCATCAACACCACCCTGAACCATGCTCACATCACAGGGAGTGGATAAGGACTGACAAGATGGCTGACACTGGCTACTGCTGTGGGGAGCACAAGGCCCTGCTGGCAACTGTGCACCAACAAACAGCAGGACACCACTGACTGACATCCTGAAAGACAACTTGCACTCCCTGCAATGGAAGCACGTTCCATGGTGGGATATCTGGCTGGGTGGGAAGGAGGACTCACAGCACTGACCATAGTTACAAGCACCGCCCCTCACACACCCCCTCAACACTAACTCCACATAACCCACCTGGGAGAATGCAATGCCTCACACACCAAATGAAGATCCCACAAAGAACCACCACCCTGGGTAATGCTGTGTGAAGCACAGGGACACTCTTGGGACTTGTAGCCAAACAAACGCAAGGACAACACTGTCAGCCTTCCTGTCAGCACAGGCACACTACCCCACAGGGAAGCAGAGTCAAAAGGAAGGAAGTACGGGCATGCTGAGAAGGGGGGTGTAGGCAATAGCATGATGGGAGTTGTAGTCACAGATATTGCTCACCCTCACAATTGGCCCATCAACACCACTCTGAACCATGTTCACATCCCAGGGAGTGGATAAGGACTGACAAGATGGCTGACACTGGGTACTGCTGTGGGGAGCACAAGGCCCTGCTGGGAACTGTGCACCAACCAACAGCAGGACACCACTGCCTGACATCCTGAAAGCCAACTTGCACTCCCTGCAATGGAAGCACGTTCCATGGTGGGATATCTGGCTGGGTGGGAAGGAGGACTGACAGCTCTGACCATAGTTACAAGCAGCTTTTCTCACACACCCCTTAACACAAACTCCACATAACCCACCTGGGAGAATGCAATGCCTCACACTCTAATTAAATATCCCACAAAGAACCACCACCCTGGGTTATGCTGTGTGAAGCACAGGGACACTCTTGGGACTTGTAGCCAAACAAACGCCAGGACAACACTGTCAGCCATCCTGTCAGCACAGGCACACTACCCCACAGGGAAGCAGAATCAAAAGGAAGGAAGTATGGGCATGCTGGGAAGGGGGTGTAGGTAATAGCATGATGGGAGTGGTAGTCACAGCTCAACATCCCCCACCCACATGGCCCAGCAAGCTCACACTGAAGCATGCACACCTCACAGGGAGTGAAAAGCCACTTCTAAGATGTCTGACAATGGTGCTCTGTTGTGGGGAGCACAAGGCCCTGCTGGGAACTGTGCACCAACAAACAACAGGACACCACTGACTAACATCCTGAAAGCCAACTTGCAGTCCCTGCAATGGAAGCACGTTTCATGGTGGGATGTCTGGCCTGGGGGGAGGAGGAGTGCCAGCTCCGACTACAGCTACCAGCAGGCCCTTACACACACACACCACTTCCACTAACTCCAAACAACACACCTGTGACCGTGCCCTACAAGAGAGTGAGTGAAAAGCCACTTCCAAGATGTCTGACAATGGTGCTCTGTTGTGGGGAGCACAAGGCCCTGCTGGGAACTGTGCACCAACCAACAGCAGGACACCACTGACTGACATCCTGAGAGTCAACCTGCACCCACTGCAAGTGTGGCATGCTTCATGGTGGGACAACTGGGCTGGGGGGAGAAGGAGGTCCGGATGTCAATCAAATACCACCAATGCTGGTCATGCACACACCTCAACATCCACATAGAAATGCATCAGGTTGGCAGGACAATGAGCCACACCAATATCAACCTCTGACTGTGACAACTTAGGATAATGCAATGTACAGGGCCGCATCCAGAGGTACAGTCACAACTGTTATGTGTTTGAACCAGTGATGCCTGCAGAAACATAACATACATTGTGTGTCTCTTCCAAAAACAGGTGATGATGGGGACACAGCAGCAGATGAGGAGGAGTCCCTGTCCCAGGCTCCGGGGGACCCTGAGCTCTCTGGTGTGGAACAGCCTCTGCCCTCATCGGATGGCGAAGACCAACCTGGCACCTCCGGTGGGAGTCATCATGCAGCACCAGCAGGACCACCATCTGCACCCCCTGCACCCATTCCTCCAACATCTGCCAACACACATACCACCCCCGCCGACACAGACAGACCAAGGACACTCAATGACAACAGCACAGGGACCACAGCCCAACGTGAAGCAACGGACAACAACCCCAGTACCAACCCCCAAGGGGGCCGAGGGTCACCTGTGCATGCCACGGCAGCTCCCGCACGTGTGTCCAGGGGTGGTGGTAGGGGTGGTAGGCAGAGGTCGCTGTTTGCAGAGGGGTCTGGACTGCATGATGATCCACAACTGGCACGCATTGCTGAGGCGTACCAGAATAGCACCGGAGAGGTCAGCCAGGTAGTGGGGATCCTCAAGGACATTCAACAGCAGCAGGCTGCCCATCATGCCCGCTTGGACTCCCACATGTCCCGTGTGGAGACACACATGTCCCGTGTGGAGACACACATGTCTGGCATGGAGTCCAAGTGGGACACATTGGAAGAAATGACAGCGGTGCAGAGGGACATATTGACATGCCTCCGCCAGATTAGCAACAACATGTCCACACCTCCCTGTGTGCCCACAACATCTGGTGCCGCAACAACTGCAACTGCCACAGGGAGGGAGGATGACTCTGGTGGAGAGTCCTCTGCACCGCAGCAGCCTGCACGTGAGGGTCCCCCCAGAAAGAAGAGGGGTCGTCCGAGGAAGTACAACTGAGAGGCCGATGGCCATGTACATCCCCCAGGAACCCAACACCTGTTCTGGAAATTCTCCTTTGTGTGCAAACTGTTCACCCTGTCGAATGCAACACAACTCTCCCACATGACATGGGGAGTTTAAGTTGGACTAATGTATCAGATGACTGTGGACTTTACTCAGGACATTTCTGCTACCAACACTTCCAACTCATCTGGGAACTTTGGATTACAATACCAATGTACAGCACCCACCATCCTGTGCAATATCCTCACACATGTATGTAATAAACTCACTAATACACCATACTTGCCTCTGTTGTGATTCCAACGTTGTTTTTGTCATGGAGATTATGATCTGCTAAATGACACTGTGCATGCTAACTGCCACAGCAAGTTCAACACCGTCATGTGAGTCATGGCGATGTGACACATACGAGGGAGACACACCACTAGGGCTACACAACACATAGACACCAGGGCCATCTGACTCATCGCCTACACTGATGTTGCCAGGAAATACAGTGGAATGCACAGACACCACACCTATTCAGAGTCTGTGTTAACTAGCCCACAGGTGCAGTAAGCAAATCTCAGTCAGATGTGTGACCACAGACAACGCACATCCCAAAGTGAAGCACAGGTTTATTACACATTTGCAACATGTTGTTTCCACTACAAATACAAGGTAATCCCACGTGGCAGTGGCCACACAGTCAGAAAGTGTAGAAGAAATAAAGTCCAGGGGTGTGTGGCACATCACCTGTAGGGAAACGACTGCTGCCACCCTGAAAGCTGAATCATGGTGCGGGGGATCCAAGTTGACCAAACAACTCTGTAAGCACCCTGTGAAGGACAGACATGACACACAGTCAAAAGCACTGAAGAACAGGACAGAACTGCAATACTCATGCCCAATACATGTCACAAGATACCTACACAAAACCAAGTTAGCATGTCAACACTGTTGGGGAGTACAGACTACCTGTAAGGTTATATCGCTGCACGCATCCAGTCAAGTAGCACATGGCCACATTCAAACAGCACCAGAGCACCACCCACACATATCATGCAAACTCACATCATTGACATGACATCTCTCTGGATACTCACATTCAGCTGAAGAAGTTGGTGATGAGCTGTGTGCGGACATCACCCTCATCATCATCATCATCACTGGCATCGTGGCCCAGGCCAGGATCCTCCACAGGTGGCGGATGTTGGTCATCGTCATCCAGGATGAGAGGCAACTCCTTCCGCACTGCCAGGTTGTGTAGCATGCAGCAGATGATGACAATCTTGCACACCTTTGCTGGGGCATATGGGAGGGCCCCTCCTGTCTTGTCCAGGCAGCGGAAGCGGCTCTTCAGGAGACCAAATGTCCGCTCGATCACTCTCCTGGTCCGACCATGTGCCTCATTGTAGCGCATCTGGGCTGGTGTCACAGGGTTCCTGAGGGGTGTCAGCAACCACGGCATGTTGGGGTATCCGGAGTCACCTACAGACAGACAATTTCACATTAGCTGATTTGGAAAAGAGGGTGGAATACAACATTGCAGAACACACACAATGGTACAAAGACAGTACACACCGACAAGCCAGGCACGCTGGTTCCGCATCTGTGACATCATCCTCGGGATGCGACTACTCCTCATCACGTAGGCATCGTGTGCAGAACCGGGGAAACGGGCACACACGTGTGAGATGCACATATCTGCAAGACATACCACCAGAGCATTTACCGAATGGTAATGTTTCCTGTTCCTGTATGCCTGCTCATGTGCCTGTGGTGGTACCAAAGCCACATGTGTCCCATCAATGGAGCCAATGACATGCGGCATCCTCCCCAGGGCATAGAAGTCACTCTTGATGTCAGTGAGTTGTTGACGTTTAGGGAAATAGATGTACTGGTTCAGGTATCTCAACATTGCCTCCAAAACATCGCGTAGCACACGGCTGAACATGGTCTGTGACATCCCACCAGCAGACGCCACAGTGTGTTGAAAGGTACCGGTGGCAAAGAAGTGTAGGGCTGCCATCACCTTCACCTTGGGGGTCAGCGCTGTAGGGTATGGCCGGCCAGGTTCCAAATGTGGGGCCAACCGCACTGCCAATTCCTCAATCAGCGGCCTGTAGAAGCGGTACCGTCGGATGCAGTCACGTTCAACCATCGTTGCAAGGTCAGGGAATGGTCTATGGACAGCTGGTGCCCTGCAGTGCATAGGTGAAGAAAGAAAGATTGTCAGTCACCCCACATATGTGGCATAGACCATAGACATGATACATCATTACGAGACACAAGTACCTGATGTGTGTGCCGTTCTGTAAGGACATGTATGGCACCTACATGGCCAACGTCTAACATCACAGTTCAACATGTGTTGACAACAAGTTCCAGGTTGTGCTATGGGATCTCATTAGGCTGTGTCACAGTACACATGTACTGCTGTCACGTTCCAAACACACACCACAGTGACATGTGAGGACAGATGTGCCCCAGGCATCACAGCTCATTGACAGGTAGATTCCCAGGGACCCTGTATTGCCTCATGGACACTGGCATGACATGGCATATCATGAATACACCACAGCAAAACAACCATGACCCCCACAGGTAGTGGTCCCTGTTGCCTCTGCAGGACAGACATGGACGTCTGTGACACACACACACGCACAACATCAAAGGCCATGCACAAACAACGTGGATGTGGAGACTGTCTCCCATTGTGCACATGGAATCAGAGACATTGTAAACACAACATGCACACAGACTGTGGAGGGCCATCACTATTGTGGCAATGGGTCACCCTGTGACGTACATACCTTCCCACATGGGACTCAGGGGGTATGTGACATGACATACACATACACAACCTGGAAATGTGACCATGCCACATGCACTGAAATGAACAGTTGCACATCACAGTGGTCATGTGCACAACACACAAAGGATTCTGTCCCCATGAACACGTGCACAGCCTGGGAGTGGCTGCCCCCAAGTGCTACCCAAAAATCCACATGTTGACCCCCATACACAGAAAAGGTAATGCAGCCTTACATGCCTTAGGATACAGTGTGGACAGGCTGTGGTGTTGTAGGTGTGCCCCTGAGTCCCTGGCAAGTAAATGTGGCTGGCATACGTTCACCAGTGACAAGCATGGTGACATATGCGAGTGACTTGTACAGGGACGCGTCGCACAGCAATGGACCGATCGGTGCGCACGCATTGGCCATTGCATATGATGTGAGCGGGGACGCGTTGTACAGCAATGGACCGATCGGTGCGCACGCATTGGCCATTGCATATGATGTGAGCGGGGACGCGTTGTACAGCAATGGACCGATCGATGCGCACGCATTGGCCATTGCATATGATGTGAGCGAGTACGCGTTTTACAGCAATGGACCGATCGGTGCGCACGCATTGGCCATTGCATATGATGTGAGCGGGTACGCGTTGTACAGCAATGGACCGATTGGTGCGCACGCATTGGCCATTGCATATGATGTGAGCGGGTACGCGTTGTACAGCAATGGACCGATCGTGCGCACTCATTGGCCATTGCATATGATGTGAGCGGGTCCGCGTTGTACAGCAATGGACCGATCGGTGCACACGCATTGGCCATTGCATATGATGTGAGCGGGTACGCGTTGTACAGCAATGGTCCGACCGGTGCGCACGCAATGGCCATTGCATATGATGTGAGCGGGTACGCGTTGTACAGCAATGGACCGATCGGTGCGCACGCATTGGCCATTGCATATGATGTGAGCGGGTACGCGTTGTACAGCAATGGACCGATCGGTGTGCACGCATTGGCCATTGCATATGATGTGAGCGGGTACGCGTTGTACAGCAATGGACCGATCTGTGTGCACGCATTGGCCATTGCATATGATGTGAGCGGGTACGCGTTGTACAGCAATGGACCGATCGGTGCGCACGCATTGGCTAGGGCCTGGCATGGCAAAGGACGCGTTTTCGAAGCTTTAACGAGTCTGATGCAGTGAATTCAGTTGGCCAGCCACAACAATGTTGCAAATTCATGTGTGTCATGAAGTTGAAGTTTTGAAGGATGCTGTGGGCGTGTATAAGTGGTGCAATTCCATGGATTGGCCAGATTCAGAAGATGCAAACGACTTGGACCTATCACTTTGGACACATGGGACAGTATCTGCCTCTGCAGCACACATATAATGCTGGCTGTTCCCCTGAGAGCTCACTTGCCTGCACTACATGCTCCAGGACGACATCTGCCACCAACACTGCTGCTGTCTCTGCATCCTCTGGCTACTGCAATGGCACGTACTGTGGAGAGAGCCCCAGCCTTCACCACTGAGGAAAACCAGGCCCTGCTGGACAGCCTCCTTCCACAGTACAGCAAGCTGTATGGGAAACCAGGGGAGCAGGTGAGTGTGCTGTCCACTGCCTTACTAAATGTGCATGCTGTCTGACTAGCAAGACTTACAGTGTGCACACCACTGGCTAGCATGCTCACTGAGTAGTTCTCACCCCCCAAAGTGTGTAGTTACATGCAGTGAACAGGTATAGTGCAGTAACAGTGCATTCCAACAAGGTTTTACTTCCCAGGCAATGATACCATGTAGTAACTGCTGGCAAACTGTTCATAGCCATCGTTGCACTGCCTGTGTACATCATATGCCCCTGTGATTGAGACATGTATATCCAACTGTGTGATGCACGGATATGTTGCATGTGTAGTAATGGCCTTTTCACTTTGTCATCCTCACAGGTTGATGCCCACCAGAAGCAGGAAATCTGGCTGACAATCGCCCGGGCAGTAAGATCCATGGGGGACTTCAAGCGCCGGATCCGCAACTGCCAGAAGAGGTGGCAGGACCTTCGGGGCTGGACCCAGAGGATCGCAAGGGTCCAGCTGAAGCTGTCGCCTCCTCACAGGAGGGGCGGACACTGGACCCTGACACCCCACATGCTCAGGATGCTGGCGGTGGTCTTCCCTGACCTGGATGGGCAGCTGAAGGCCAGACAGCAGCAAGGAGGGGGTGAGTCCATGACTGCACTGTGAACTTTGTCTGACATGCTATGTGCCCTCCTCTGGCCTGGTTAAACTTCCACAGTACATCAGTCTTGTGGTCCAGGACCCATGTCCCTCAATTGTGACATGCCCACTCCTCATCTGATACCCAGGTGTGGCCCTTACAGTCAGGAAATTGTGTCACTTGGGTACTGTGTCCTTGCATTTTGCTTCGCTCAAGGTGGGGGACAGCATTTGTTCCCGTAACTTTGTGGTGGGCTTCATGGGTGGGTCAATTGCTTACACAATGCCTGAGTTCTGATATGTAATCTGCGTGTAACTTTGATATGTGGTCCAATTGCTGATCTGACTCACCACATGTGCCTGGGGTATTTGGCACACCCCCATGCTGCGGGTGGGAACAATGTTTGGGCCTCAGGAATATGTATATCAAATGTGTCACACATGCTTAGCCACCTGCCTACTGTCCAGGGCTCATCCCTCTTTCATGTGGAGCAGGACAGTCATGCCTACTCCAGGGCATACAATACACTCTGTACTCCCACTCCTGTGTATCAGCTGACACGTTGTGCTCAGTGAAATGTTCCCTCAGGTGTCTGCCTCTGTGTCATTGTGCTGTGGCTTCGTTGTCAGGACTACTGGGGTGTTTATCGGTTAGGGCTCAGCATGCCATCTGAGATGTGACCTTGAGAGACGATACTTCTGTGACATATAGGTGTTTGATCACTTGACTGTGCAGACTGGTGTATGCGACTGTGAAGTTCAGGCAGCTGTTTTTCATTCACAGCAGACTGTGAGGTGCTCAGGTTCAGCGAGTTGTGTTTCATGTCTCCCATATGTCCAATTGGTATGACGTGGACAAATAAGAGTTCAGATGATGTGGTTTGTGGGGGATGGACATGTGCACTTGTCAGCTACAGAACTTGCATTCCCCATGACCTAGGATTGTGACACAGTGCAGACTGTTGTTGGCTGGCTGCCCTGCCCATGTGACTGGAGACAGTGATGTATGACTTTGCAGGCATGCCTGTGCCATGGCATTAAACTTCCTAAGAGTGATCCTGCAGGGGAGTGACATGTGCAACATGCACCCCATTGTGGCATTGACTATCCGGACATGTGTGCATCATGGTGTCTGGTGCTGGTATGCATCACATGCATTTCAAATTATACTCTGGCCATCCCTTTATCCGGACACCTGTACTGACTCAGTGGCAAGAGATGTGATGTGTGCATGTTCACATACTTCACCGTGTTCTCTGCAATGTCCAACAACTGTGTAGGTGGTGCATGTGTCCACACTGGGGTATTACCATCCGACAGACACCAGACAGATGGGTTCAAGGCCAGGAGGGGTGTGAGTGCCATGGTTGACCATCAGACTGACAATTGGCTTCTCCTAATCTGTGTGAGCACTTTTGGCAATGTTCAACTAAGGATGCCAGGGCTTGCTCTGTAATGTGCTGTACTTACTGTGGTGTGTGCGGTCAGTGCAGGTGACTGATGTTTGTCTGTTTCCCTAATTGTTTGCAGATACATCCACGGCCACAGGAGGGCACAGCTCCACAGACCAGGAGGAGCTGCAGAGCCAGACTGGGTCAGCAGCCGATGAGTGGTCGGAGGGACCCAGTGGCACGGAGGGCGAGGGGAGCCACACCGAGGAGTCCTCAGCACAATCCACCTCAGCTGAGGACCACAGCAGCTCGGAGGATGACTCCCTTGTGGAGGCGGGTGTCAGCAGCCACCACACCCCAGCTAGTATGGCTGGCCCCGCCACCACCACCACCACCGCCCTCCCATTGGCTCCCATTCCAGAGGTCCGTGGAGGCTCCCATGTTCGGGAGCGTGTCTCCTTCGTGCCAGGCAACGCACCCCCTGCCCCTGTGTCCCCTGCTGCCCTGAGTGAGGAGTCTGTGTACTTACTTCGCCAGCTCCATGTAGGGCAGACAGCAATGCTGAGTGTCCTCCATGCACACACCACTCTGTTGACACAGCTGGTGTCGTTCATAGAGGGCATCTCATCGGGCATGTCTGCCCTACAGAGGAGCAATAAGTCCATGGACTCCTCCCTGACGGCAGCAGTGTCCCTCCTCCAACAGTCCCTCACCCCTCCTACCTCTGCCCCATCCACACTTCCTGGCACCCTACCTGTCCCAAGCACATGCACACCTGCAAAATCACCCAAACACACAGACACGAGCAGCACAGAAACACCCAAAACAAAGTCAAAACATGCACGCAAGCATCCTCAGGGGACTGATACCACACCCACAGGGGATGGGGAACAGACACACACACAGGCATCCACAGTCACTCCGCAGTCCTCCAAATCCTCTCCCTCCAAGACCCCTTCCCTTGCCTCACCTGCAACCCCACCTAAAAGCAGCTCTTCCTCTGTGACCTCGGCCTCTTCCCCTCCGATCCAGCTGATCCAGCATACAGGGGGAAGAGGAAGTCCACCCACACAGAGGGAGTGCCCCTCACCCCTGGACACCCTCCCCCAGGCACAGACAAACTGAGGCCCCCACCCGCAAGTCCCCCCAGGCCCGGAAGAGCAAGACCCCGCCACCGCCCTGCAGCTCAACCACACAGTCTCCTTCCTCCATCCTTCAGGCCCCCACAACACAGGTTCCCCCACCACACCCTGCCCCAGGTTCCCCCAACCACAGATACACCATCCCCAAAATGATCCGGCCTTCTCCACCTACCACTTGCTCTTCCAGCCCCACACCCCCGCTGCACATGTTTGTGCCAATGGTGTGGAGACCGTGTCCTCCCCTCTGTCCTGCCCACCTTACCTGAACCCCATTCTACTCCCCTGGAGATAGGCACTGCAGTGGAGTCCACTACCACCCCGTCTGACTTGGACACTGCAGTGGGGAACCTGTCCACTCCATCTGGCCAGCCCACTGCAGTCGTGCCGGCACCCACACCATCTGACTCATGCCCCCCAGTTGTGCCGGCACACACCATGTCAGACACCTCCACTGCAGTTGTCAGTGACTCTCCAGCACCAGCCACCCCTTCCCTGCCTCCTTCTGGTGAGCCCTGATCCTGTCCCTGCGGTGCCTGGCCTGCCCCCCTGTATGCCCCTCCAAGGGGAATGTCCCTGGTCCGTAGCAGTGCAGGCAAGCAAAGGGTGACATCTGCCACTGTCACCCTGTTCAGACTTTAGTGATGGACTGGCCATTGGCCTTTGTGTTTTTTCAGGACTTTCTATTTTACACACACATATGCTGAATAAAGCTACTTTCAGTTCTCTAGTGGTTTTGCTTCAGATGTACATGATGGTGATGATGCTAACCATGCCCTTGCTGCAGTGATGGTGATTTTTGATATCAGGAAAATGAAGTGTTACTGTGCAGGACCCCATGTGGTCCAGGGGGAATGTGTCCTATCCTGGTGTGTAGCCATGTCATCCTTTGCAGCAATATGAGGGTGTCATGTTTTCAATATTTGCCAATGGGATTTCCTACATTTATTTGCAATATCACATCTGTGGCTTACACCCCTGCACATCAGATGTGCTTGCCATTGTTCAATTTGTCTATTTCCATGACCGTGTGACCATCTCCACTGGACATGCAAGTTTGGGCATCAATGGGGAAGGACTCATCTGTGTTATCCGTGCAACTTGCTATACATGTGTATTGGATCTGTGCAGATGATTTCGGTGACACTCCCATGACCAGGCTGATGTGACGAGAGCCTTCATTTTGTGCTAATTGTAGACTGAGTGACCAAGTGTTCTGCTGACATGATAGAGCCCTGCAGAGACAACGTATGGCACAGCTTTCCTTACACAGGAGTGGAGTCCCCTCATGGCAGTGTGTAATTCCGTGACATTGCCTGAGCCCAAGGTTTGTGTTGTGTGAGCATGTCTGTGTGTGTTCACTTCCATTTTGCTACGCAGGCTGGGATCCCTAGTGATGTTCCTGTTTGTGATGCTTGCTGAGTTGACCTATGTTCCCCCCAAATCTTCGCCCTGGGTACTCTGTGATGTGGGTGCATGGCACATTACTGGTCATCAGGGTGTCATCCATAGGTGTGTTTGCTGTCAGGGCTGAGTTTGTGGGCAAACGCAGATGAGACACAGTCAGGATTCCCCTTGGCACTTGTTGGTTACACAAGTCATGTAATTTACAGTTTGTGATAGCTTTCAGTGATTGTGACACGTTGTGTGTGTGACTGCTGCCACTCCTCAGGGTCAGAGCTGCAATGTTGGAAGTTGTCTATGTGTGTTCTTTGTGGGTGACCTTGGCTTCTTCATTGGTGTGTGACTGTGGCCGGGATCCCATTGGTTGGTGTGGATTTGACGTCATGCCCATGTACAGCGTACTGTGCAGTGTGTCAGACATTCACGAGTCTTGTTGACTGGCCATGTAAAAAATGTAAGTCCGTTTTTATATAGCGCAGCTACTCACCCTTACGGGTCTCAAGGCGCTGGGGGCCGTAGTGGAAATTAAGTGAGCTATTGCCCAGAGTCACATGGTGCTGAGCTGAGCTGCCGCCGGAGCCGGGGATCGAACCGTGAATGCTGTGCTCCGAAGTCAGCTGCCCTGGCCGCTGCACCACACCTCACCTCGCCATGTGTGATGGGTTTCTGCACCTTAGTTCCCACCACCACCCCTGGGATTGTCATGGGTGCATGTGCAATGTCACCAGTCCATGTGAGCTTCACTGCTGCACATTGGTGGAGATCAAGGTGTGTGGTGTTGAGTGTGTGCAAATGAGAGTTGTTGCACGGCTAGACCCCTACCTCCATGTTGCCCTTGGCTGACAGGCCGTGCTGATTGATTTGTGCTTGTGTAGGTGTGATGGTAGTTTGTTGCTCAGAACACATGACTGTGGTTCACAGTGTGAACGACATCTAGCTTTGTCATCACAGTGGGATTATCGTGCAGGCCAGGGTCACCACAATGTGGGGTCCCTGGGGGTAGTGCTGTGGTGGGTCTGTCTCTTGCTGTGTTAGTTGCTGTTCCTACAAGCTCGTGTGACATGTGTAATTTGGGCTCCCTCTCATCTAACAATGCCTGATTGCCCACATAGGGGAATCCGATCCATGAGTTACTTTTATGTGGCACTGTATACACATCTGTGTAATTGGGATTCAGGCCTCCTCATGTGTTGTGTGGTTGCCTGGGGACACTGGCACACCATCCCATCACCTGTTGTGTTTGATATGCAGTGTGAGGCTGCCTGTTTGTGTTTGTGCATCTGCACCACTGCATTGGCATATCTTTAGTGTGCCATTGGCTGTATGTTGTTTGGTGGCTTTCCCCTGCTGTCCCTGGGACTCCTAGGTCATCAGTCAGCACAATGATCATGGTTTGTATGTCCCATTGCTGCCATGGTATGGTATTTCTTCATCTCACATATACAGTCTCCACAGGATATCTACATTTGTGTGTCCATTGGTGCAGATATGTGGGTCTGCATTATGATGGTCACTTCTGTCATTGTGTTATTGATAAATGTTGACAATGTCAGCCCCCATGGGTGATGTTTGTCTGCACATGGCCAAAGGTATGTCTTATTTGCACTGCACTGTTTGCCTCACCCAATCTATGTTGCTATGGGACACAAGCACTACTATGCCACAGATGTGTTTGTTGTTCTGTGACCAGGAATCATCCATGCTGTTTGGCAGTTGCAGCTTTTCCCATGACAACACTTACATTTTGCTCACTGTGATGATGGGGTTTTAGACCCCATTGCCACAATGTTCAAAATGTGCTTCAGCTATGGACCCCACACTTACATTTTGGTCACTGTGATGATGGGGTTTAGACCCCATTGCCACAATGTTCAAAATGTGCTTCAGCTATGGACCCCACACTTACATTTTGGTCACTGTGATGATGGGGTTTTAGACCCCATTGCCACAATGTTCAAAATGTGCTTCAGCTATGGACCCCACACTTACATTTTGGTCACTGTGATGATGGGGTTTAGACCCCATTGCCACAATGTTCAAAATGTGCTTCAGCTATGGACCCCACACTTACATTTTGGTCACTGTGATGATGGGGTTTAGACCCCATTGCCACAATGTTCAAAATGTGCTTCAGCTATGGACCCCACACTTACATTTTGGTCACTGTGATGATGGGGTTTAGACCCCATTGCCACAGTGGTCATGGTCTTCTTGCATTGTGGAGGCCACACACATTTATGTGTGACACATGTGATAGGGGGTCACATTGTATGTTCAATGTCATGTTCAGTGTTGTAGGCATTTGACACAGACTACACACGCTTGTCATGGTGTTCGGGGGATGTATTTTTCAGACATTCCTTATGTTGGAGTATGCTGGTTGTGTCATGCATTACCCGTCCTATGAGTAGGGGTGGTGTGGGTGGTAGGCATCCAGCACCCATGAGTAGGGGTGGTGTTAGTGGCAGGCATCCAGCCCCCCATGAGTAGGGGTGGTGTTAGTGGTAGTCATCCATCCCCCTATGAGTGGGGATGGTAGTGGTGACAGGCATCCAGGCCCCCATGAGTAGGGGTAGTGGTAGTGGCAGGCATCCAGCCCCCCATGAGTAGGGGTGGTGTTAGTGGTAGGCATCCATTCCCCTATGAGTGGGGATGGTAGTAGTGACAGGCATCCAGGCCCCCATGAGTAGGGGTGGTGGTAGTGGTAGGCATCCATCCCCCTATGAGTGGGCATGGTAGTGGTGACAGGCATCCAGGCCCCCATGAGTAGGGGTAGTGGTAGTGGCAGGCATCCAGCCCCCCATGAGTAGGGGTGGTGTTAGTGGTAGGCATCGATTCCCCTATGAGTGGGGATGGTAGTAGTGACAGGCATCCAGCCCCACATGAGTAGGGGTGGTGTTAGTGGTAGGCATCCATCCCCCTATGAGTGGGGATGGTAGTAGTGACAGGCATCCAGGCCCCCATGAGTAGGGGTGGTGGTAGTGGTAGGCATCCATCCCCCTATGAGTGGGGATGGTAGTGGTGACAGGCATCTAGGCCCCCATGAGTAGGGGTGGTGGTAGTGGCAGGCATCCAGCCCCCCATGAGTAGGGGTGGTGTTAGTGGTAGGCATCCATCCCCCTATGAGTAGGGATGGTAGTAGTGACAGGCATCCAGGCCCCCATGAGTAGGGGTGGTGTTAGTGGTAGGCATCCATCCCCCTATGAGTGGGGATGGTAGTAGTGACAGGCATCCAGGCCCCCATGAGTAGGGGTGGTGGTAGTGGCAGGCATCCATCCCCCTATGAGTGGGGATGGTAGTATTGACAGGCATCCAGGCCCCCATGAGTAGGGGTGGTGGTAGTGGTAGGCATCCAGGCCCCCATGAGTAGGGGTGGTGTTAGTGGTAGGCATCCATCCCCCTATGAGTGGGGATGGTAGTGGTGACAGGCATCCAGGCCCCCATGAGTAGGGGTGGTGTTAGTGGTAGGCATCCATCCCCCTATGAGTGGGGATGGTAGAAGTGACAGGCATCCAGGCCCCCATGAGTAGGGGTGGTGTTAGTGGTGACAGGCATCCAGGCCCCCATGAGTAGGGGTGGTGTTAGTGGTAGGCATCCATCCCCCTATGAGTGGGGATGGTAGAAGTGACAGGCATCCAGGCCCCCATGAGTAGGGGTGGTGTTAGTGGAGACAGGCATCCAGGCCCCCATGAGTAGGGGTGGTGTTAGTGGTAGGCATCCATCCCCCTATGAGTGGGGATGGTAGTAGTGACAGGCATCCAGGCCCCCATGAGTAGGGGTGGTGTTAGTGGTAGGCATCCATCCCCCTATGAGTGGGGATGGTAGTGGTGACAGGCATCCAGGCCCCCATGAGTAGGGGTGGTGGTAGTGGCAGGCATCCAGCCCCCCATGAGTAGGGGTGGTGTTAGTGGTAGGCATCCATCCCCCTATGAGTGGGGATGGTAGTGGTGACAGGCATCCAGGCCCCCATGAGTAGGGGTGGTGGTAGTGGCAGGCATCCAGCCCCCCATGAGTAGAGGTGGTGTTAGTGGTAGGCATCCATCCCCCTATGAGTGGGGATGGTAGTAGTGACAGGCATCCAGGCCCCCATGAGTAGGGGTGGTGGTAGTGGTAGGCATCCATCCCCCTATGAGTGGGGATGGTGGTGGTGACAGGCATCCAGGCCCCCATGAGTAGGGGTGGTGGTAGTGGCAGGCATCCAGCCCCCATGAGTAGGGGTGGTGTTAGTGGTAGGCATCCATCCCCCTATGAGTGGGGATGGTAGTAGTGACAGGCATCCAGGCCCCCATGAGTAGGGGTGGTGTTAGTGGTAGGCATCCATCCCCTATGAGTGGGGATGGTAGTAGTGACAGGCAACCAGGCCCCCATGAGTAGGGGTGGTGGTAGTGGCAGGCATCCATCCTCCTATGAGTGGGGATGGTAGTATTGACAGGCATCCAGGCCCCATGAGTAGGGGTGGTGGTAGTGGCAGGCATCCAGGCCCCCATGAGTAGGGGTGGTGTTAGTGGTAGGCATCCATCCCCCTATGAGTGGGGATGGTAGTGGTGACAGGCATCCAGGCCCCCATGAGTAGGGGTGGTGGTAGTGGCAGGCATCCAGCCCCCCATGAATAGGGGTGGTGTTAGTGGTAGGCATCCATCCCCCTATGAGTGGGGATGGTAGTAGTGACAGGCATCCAGGCCCCCATGAGTAGGGGTGGTTCTAGTGGCAGGCATCCAGCCCCCCATGAGTAGGGGTGGTGTTAGTGGTAGGCATCCATCCCCCTATGAGTGGGGATGGTAGTAGTGACAGGCATCCAGGCCCCCATGAGTAGGGGTGGTGGTAGTGGTAGGCATCCAGGCCCCCATAAGTAGGGGTGGTGTTAGTGGTAGGCATCCATCCCCCTATGAGTGGGGATGGTAGTAGTGACAGGCATCCAGGCCCCCATGAGTAGGGGTGGTGGTAGTGGCAGGCATCAAGCCCCCCATGAGTAGGGGTGGTGTTAGTGGTAGGCATCCATCCCCCTATGAGTGGGGATGGGAGTAGTGACAGGCATCCAGGCCCCCATGAGTAGGGGTGGTGTTAGTGGTAGGCATCCATCCCCCTATGGGTGGGGATGGTAGTAGTGACAGGCATCCAGTCCCCCCTGAGTAGGTGTGGTGTTAGTGGTAGGCATCCATCCCCCTATGGGTGTGTATGGCATTGGTGAGATGAATATAACAATAGGAGAGGAAGGGAAAATAAAGGACACTCCTACTCCCCTCAAACTAAGTCAAATAAACAACAAAGGAGTGTAACACTAAAGAGAAGAGCACTTATGTATCCTTCTTCACTGTAGCGTTTTGCTAATAGAAAAAACCTCTTTAGGTTTTTCAGAAAGCCCTCACTCAACAACCTAGTTGGTGACATGCTTCATCATCGGGCCCCACCAGGAGTGGCCGAATGCCACCCTAGTGTGCTACAACGCCAGTGTTACTGCGGAGCTGGTTAAGTGATTGGTGAAGAGTGAAATAAGTGAATGTTAAAAAAGTCCAACTTGTGTCAAAAAAATCTTTTATTTATTTTGCCAATTAGACTTAGTTAAAAGCAAGTGTAGGATAAAGGACCAAATTAAAAGTCCAAGTTTATCCCCAGGTGTAGGTCAACATGTTTCTGCCTTTGAGTGACAAATCGTCAGGCATTCATCAGGACCAGTATTTGAAGTGAATGAACCCGGCGGTATGGGCGCACTAAGGCCCACCCTAACCAAGGGTTACTAGTGTTAAAAATGTTTATCCCAAAACACTAGAGAGATTCCCTTAATTTAGAGAGGAACCGAGTTTATTAAACAGTGCTAACTCTCAATGCACCATGAAGATGTCTTCGGGGTCCGGTCAGAGAGACTTCACTCAGGTTCCAAACGGGTGCCTGACGGACAGGGCGGTGTGCCAAAGCGCCATCACCCATCTCCCGAGACCCATGGTGCATTGAGAGTTAGCACTGTTTAATAAACTCGGTTCCTCTCTAAATTGAGGGAATCTCTCTAGTGTTTTGGGATAAACATTTTTAACACTAGTAACCCATGGTTAGGGTAGGCCTTAGTGCGCCCATACCGCCGGGTTCATTCACTTCAAATACTGGTCCTGATGAATGCCTGACGATTTGTCACTCAAAGGCAGAAACATGTTGACCTACACCTGGGGATAAACTTGGACTTTTAATTTGGTCCTTTATCCTACACTTGCTTTTAACTAAGTCTAATTGGCAAAATAAATAAAAGATTTTTTTGACACAAGTTGGACTTTTTTAACATTCACTTATTTCACTCTTCACCAATCACTTAACCAGCTCCGCAGTAACACTGGCGTTGTAGCACACTAGGGTGGCATTCGGCCACTCCTGGTGGGGCCCGATGATGAAGCATGTCACCAACTAGGTTGGTGAGTGAGGGCTTTCTGAAAAACCTAAAGAGGTTTTTTCTATTAGCAAAACGCTACAGTGAAGAAGGATACATGAGTGCTCTTCTCTTTAGTGTTACACTCCTTTGTTGTTTATTTGGCATTGGTGATAGCCATCCCGCCCCTATGGTTCTGCTGTTGCTAGTGTACGTCATTTCTGCATCCCTATGTGTGTGTGACATATTTCGGGTACGTGTCGTTTGTTTGTGTTGTGGGTGTTTGACTTACCGTCCGTACCGGTCCCGATAATAGATGTAGAGTATTGGTAGGACCTGCGCGATGGGATTCATGGTTGGTTCATCTCGTTCGGGTTTCTCGTGGCTTCGACTCGTACTCGTTGCTGGCTTGTTCGTCTCGTCGCCGTGGATCGTCTTGTGGCGCGAATCGGAGCTTATGTACAGCTCTCCCGGATGCTCTGACGTGCCGGACGTAGCGACGGGTTTGGCGCGTACGGAAGGCGCATCGTACTAGTCCGTCCGGAAGGTGCTGTATATTTACTTCCGTGCGACTCGATTCGGCGCTTACGGATCCGGCTCGGGCTGGGAACAGGAGCTAGAATGGGTAAGTACGGCTCGCTCGGAATCTGTGCTGTTATGCGCATCGTACTTGCTCGTTCGGACGACTGTTCGAATCGGTCGGGAAACACGCGTTCGGCTTGGTTTTTTTCCGGACGAATACTGTTAGGTGCGCTTCCGGCCGAGATCGGAATCGACCCCTTAGTGTTTGAAACTTAGGTATCAATTATATACAATAACTGGGTACCAAGTATATACAGTGGACCAACATATAAATAATATAAACAGTGCGAGTATATATACAGTGTGTAATACTTTTATACAAACATCATATATTTACGGTGTTCCTCTATAGACAGTACATGTGTATATTACAGATTGAGTATAGTCAGTACTCTGTCTAACTCAAGAATAGTCATCTATTCTGTCTTGTGTGTCTTAGGGCACGCTAAGGGTATCAATTATATACAATAACTGGGTGCTAGGTATATACAGTGGACCAGCATTTAAGTAGTTTAAAACAGTGCCAATATATATACAGTGCGTAATACATTTATACAAACCGCATATATTTACGATATTCCTCTATAGATAGTACATGTGTGTATTTCATATGGAGTATAGTCAGGGCCCTGGCTAACTCAAGAATTAGTCATCTATTCTGTCTTGTATGTCTTAGTGCAAGCTAATAAATCTACGCCATTCTTCAAGGCTGTTCAACCCGTTGCGGATGGACCCACATTTATCGATCCACTTGCATTCCAATGATTGTAAAATGAGTGAAATGTCTCCACCTCTGGATGGTATTTTGGCTTTCTCTATTACTTGCCATTTTAAATCATCGGCAGAATGTCCTTTTTCTTTATAGTGTTCAACCAGGGGAGCATTCTCTACTTGACAGCGGATCCGACTACGGTGTTGGCCGATGCGTGCTTTTACGGGTTGTGTCGTCTGGCCTATGTATATCAGTTCACAGGGGCACCAAACACAATAGATCACATTTTGCGTAGAACAGTTGGTTAGGTCACGGAGTTTGATTTTCGTGTTACCATGTGCAAAATGTGAAATACAGGAATTCAACTCTTTCGAATTGAAGAAAAAAGCAGATAAGGTTCAGAAAGATATCACGGCTTACAGCAAAGAAAAGGCTTTCCAATATTTACAAGAGGAATTCTATACTCAACCTCAGCAATACAAGAAGAGGGTTACCTGGGGACAATACAAAAATAACAACCTCATTGGTTTCTCAGATTCCTCAGCTGGTTCAGAGTCATCGGACGACGGAGGTGAAGGTACCAGTGGACTGCAAAGAAAACAACAACAGCCTTTTTTAGGACAGGCACAGAGGGGCAGAGGTACCAATCGGAACCAAAAGAGAGTATGGCACCAGTTTGCAGGAGAAAGACAAACACATCGCCAATACTACACTTGGGGACCAGAGGGCTAACGACAATGGGGCCGATTCCGATCTGGGTCAGAAAGCTCTCCGACCGATCCGGATCCGGATTGTTTTCCGACCGAGCCGGACCCCTGCAGTCCGACCGAACGAGTACGATGCGGTTACAACAGCCCCACACTATCAGTATGACCTACGTAATTCTAGAGGGTCATATAACATGTTTCTGCGTTCAACATAAATTATGTTGATACGACTCAACCTACAATCCTTATACAACATGACCACTACAAGATGGCCACCACAGATACTGTGCTAGTGGTATCCTAGCAACGCGCAATCGGCGTGTCTTGTTTCCGGTCGGCACTCTGCCTAATAGTACCGCATAGCTCAGGCGGCTGACACGCGGAATGACAGCTCGATCGAGAGTGAGAAGAGGCAACGCTTAAGTGAGTATGAAGCCACTAGCATATGCCGGCGCTCCCCCTTATTCCTTTTACTTCAATTCCAATTCAATCGTTACGAACTGTTATATATATTTGTCTTACAGTTCATCTCACAACTACTTTGCGTGAATACAGACACGTGGAGTGAATGCTTCGGGTTCTACCGACACCCTGAAGTATCCCTGATATCGCTTGGTGGAACTAATTATAGTGAGTCTGCCTCATATTTCACCTTGGTGTGCACCATACTAATTAATATTATTACTATAATATGGCATTCCCTGGTTACAGGTTCTGGATATTTATGGTTCCTGTTCTTCACCGTTCAACCGACATCTTACATCCAGGATAATATCCGAATCACGTGTCTGTGCTGTACTGGTAAGCCATAGTACACACTTGTATCTAGCCCTTCTCTCTGCTATCATGTATTTCCTACACCTATTATTTACTTCATTTCCCCTGCTTAGTCCCCAGTAACACAGTCCTGAAGAGACCCCGTATCTAGAGAGGGTTGAAACGCCGTTGACACCATACAAAAGAGAGAGCCTGAATTAAATTATCAACTATTGTACTAAGCTCGTCCTTTTGGATTTTTACCAATAACCTGTTTCAAAGCTTTTTCACTATGTCACGCAGTACTCACTAAAATAGGTTATGGTCACTTCACTGGGGTTCACAATACCACTCCAAATGCACATAGTTTAATTACTTATGTTTAAGGAAATACGTCTGTGGTACAGGCTGTAACTGCAGAATAATATTACTTACTTCGGCTGAAGTAAGGTATATCCTTAATTAAAAGGTTTCTTGGGCTTTTTTAAAGGAATGCTAATACACGAGTGTGTATAGATACTCTGAAATAATTTGTACTGTGACTCAATGGAGGGTCGTGAATGAATGAATATATCTTTGATTGAGATTGAATCAGAGCAACTACTTTAGTTGCATATCATGTACCGTTCAAGATAAATGAGTTCCTTGTGAACATTGTTTTGTGCTTCTGTACTTACCCAGCTCGCAAGGACGTATGGGTCGCTCTTGTCTCCTTAAAATAGTGGTAAAATTGAGGCACATCCCTGAACCCCAGAGCATTGTGATAGACTAGATCAATGGTGCTCTACATGCTATTACCACACCTGTTCTCACAGTCTGTCTCAGCTATACCCCTACAACCGTTAGTCATAGCACAAATCACTTGTAAACAATTAAATAGTGGAGCACCCCAAATGTAAGACCATTATTCATTTCTTACTACGAGCACCCCAAAACATAGGGGCATATTAGCAAGGCGATTATCGCCACTTTAGCGGGACTTTTTCCCGCTAAAGCGGCGATAATATTATCGCCTTATCAACAAGCTGTCGCTAACTGCTGTTAGCGACAGCTTGTAGGCGATAGCGACCGGGTTGGGTGCCGCTTTGCATGCCAGCGATATTTATCGCTAATGGCATGCAAAGTAGGCGTTCCCCACCTAACAGTGACTGGAAACAGTCGCTGAGGTCGCTAACGCCTATCAGCGAGGCAGGGGCGGTGATTAGCGAACCAGCGCTAAACACCCTGACTTAGCCATGTAATCCAATGAGAGGTGGATTACATGGCTAAGTCCCCCTCGCACTATCAGCAAGCAGAACTGGGAACAGTGTGAATATCGCCTGTTTTCAGGCGATATTCACACTGTTCTCAAGGTTTCTATCGCTTTGGAGATTAGCATTGCTGATTGCACGCTAACTCCGCGATAGAAACCGGCGATGCCTGGCGATAATTATCCAAGCGCTAATTGCGCTTTGCGATAATTATCGCCAGGCATTGCTAATATGCCCCATAATTAGTGTGGCCAGACTTATGTGAAACAATATTCTCTCATTTTCCAATGTTGAGTCAAAAAAGTCATCCACTTCTTCGTATGGTGTAATGGTTATACTTCTTACTTCTTCTTCAGAGCCAGTTCAAACTAAAGATAACAGGGGTTTATCCGCACCTGTGGCAATGCTTCTAGGAACTGCCTGATCGAGATTCATCCTAGCCTATCTCTCGGTTCCCCCTGACAGAGGGACCTCTGTGAGAGCCTGAAGCACCCTCAGACTCCCCAGGACTATTGGCACTAGTCCCCTGCAAACTGCAGGTAAAACAATACTCCGGATCTGAAGAATCGCTGACCATCGGGCCCTCCGAGGGATCGCCCAAATCCAGACCATCTAGTGCATTGTGTGAAATGTAGTCTTGCCTTCCACGAAGTTAAAGGCAGCTACCTTGTTCCCTGGGACCACCAGGCATCAAAGTACCTTTTTCCAAGGATTACTGCTGCCAAGGCTTGTTGGTCACCAGTTCGGTTACCGACCCCTGCACTCGATGCTGCACCTAGAGGGACCGCCATCCAACCTTCGACCGATGTCAGCAACCATCCCATTGTTGCGTTTTTCCATCTTGTTCCCTGCAGCACCGTGTAAGCGGTAAAAGCAGCTCTCCAGCGGCACCCGTTCAGCACCAGAGACAGCCAGGACAACTCTGCACCCGGGCTCCACGGGCCAGGTAAAGTTTATCTGACTGTCATGGCTTGGTCCTGGGACCTGCATCAGCTTTACCCTGCTAGGGTTCCACGCAACTCAATCTGCAAGTGACCGATTGTCACTAGCGGTTTTTCCTATTGACAGCAATGATAACGTCTCACTGTATTATTTTGCACTGATTTTATGTTGCTTCTAAAATCTCTAACTTCGGTTATATGTATGCTATTCTGTTCATTTTGGTGTCTAAATCAAGATACAAATACACTTTATTTTCATATATTGGTCTCAGATTTCTCTTGAGTTGTGTCAATAACTTAGCATCCATGTTGGTGCTCTGAAATGCTTAACACATGTTTCTCTAGTAAAGTCAACTTCTCTTTGCCACACTACCAGTCTGAGCTAAGGATTTATTATAGTGAATACAAGGACCATCCTTGGGGTCTGTGAGAGTATATCAAAGTGAAGCCTAACCATCAACACCACATAATACTCCACTTTCCTACAGGGAGCAATTTTGAAAGAGAGAGGGCGTGCACTGAAACAGACAGGCCCAGATTTATCAAGCCTTTGCGATGTCCTTGTGTCACGCAAGGCAATGCAAGGACAATGTCACAGCTTCAGTAATATTTACAAAACCACTCAAGGGGCTATTTGCTCTGCCCTGCGTGACTTTGTAAAGCAATGCAACGCAATGTACTTGCAATGTGTTACGTTACATTTGAAGCTGGGAGGCGTTCTATGGGTGGAGCATGGACATTCCCATGCATCCACCCATGGATTTTGGCACATTTCCAGATTTACTAAAGCTAGGATGCCTCGGAATGTGTGAAATTGTGACACAATCCCCAGTGAAGGAGAAATATTTTTATTTCTCCTCGTTATTTCCTCTTTCCATTCTGCAGCACACATCGAAAGAGGAAAATGCCTCAAGGCATTGGTTTTCTGCTGGAAACTGTCCCTTCCTGCACAGAAACAATCATAACTGTAACACACTATGGTGAAAGGATGCCTGCATGGGCCCTAGGCAGCACACAGTGCACCTGTAAATATGGAGCAAATGCCTCACAGTTGCTTTTGGTTTAACAGAATCTCAGATTGTTTTCCATTATACATGAAAAAAGGCCATCAGAATCTGAATACCACTGCTTAAATAAAAAATTCAGTCACACCTGACGCCCATTTGAGACCCCTCAGAGCGTGAGTCTATTGCCTTGATGTTGGTGGGCCAGGTTGCAAGAAATAAAATCATGGATGAACTTATTTGAGGGAAATATATCACTTGTACTGTGGTAGGTCTGGTAGCGACAAAAAACAGTCTTTGCAATAGTCAGTAAGTCTTGGGTTAAAAAGACAGAGCTATTGTCTTTGCTGATGCTTGTTTGATTGTCAATCGCATGTGAATACATTCATCATGACACATGCTCACATGACCAGAAATCTTGGATTGGGTTTTCTATTAAAAAAAGCCCTTTTCATTGTGGCTGCCAATGTGTACACATACATCATGAAGTATGCACACTGTGGGGCCGATTCCGATCTCGGCCGGTAGGGCACCGAATCGGATTCGGCTTAACCTGATCCGATTCGGAGCCCTCTTTCCCGACCGATTCGTACGTGCGTCCGGCCGAGTGAGTATGATGCGAGCGCACGCGAAATCGCCGACCGACTTGTTCCCGGGTCCGACCGCTCCGCCGACTCGCACGGACATGACTCGCACCGCGCAATGGAAACGTTCCCCGGCCGGGCAAGTACGATGCGCGCCTCGAGCAGTCCGACCGACTCGCGCCATCCGGCTCGAAAGAGCAGTCGGAGCCGGACTTTGGGGGTCCGTGTCGGACCCCCCTGTACGCGTAGCCGCGCGAGTCGCACACAGGGGGGACCCATGGGTCCCCCTACCTGTGCATGTACGCCGCGAGTCGCATCGAGGCGTACCCACTGTAGGGGGCGCCCTTGTTCGCCTCGCACCCATTAAGTCAATGGGAGCCCGCGTACGCGTTGTACGTCCGGCTCCCATTGACTTCAATGGGAGTCCGACCGACTCGAGTCCGATTGCATGCGTGCGCATTGTACTCGTTCGGTCGGACTGCCAGAGTCTGATTCGGTCGGAAATCTCTCCGGGTCCGGCTCGGTCGGAGTGATTTCCGGCCTGAATCGGAATCGGCCCCTGTGTGTTGTGATGCATGCTCACATGTGCATCATGACACATGGATGCTCATGATATTCTTAATTTACTGTGCTAATCTGAAAGAAATC
Source organism: Calotriton arnoldi (assembly GCA_963921515.1). NCBI lineage: Eukaryota > Metazoa > Chordata > Amphibia > Caudata > Salamandridae > Calotriton > Calotriton arnoldi. The sequence goes on along the minus strand of CAWUFW010005218.1, from coordinate 114,573 downwards.
CATTGTAGTGCAATAAATTAAAAGTATCATCAAATGAAAAAACTGTGAGCTCCACCAGGGAACAGGTGACCTGGTAGTCTTTTGCTGCTGCTGGGCCCTTGTGAAACATAAATAGATACATAAATAAATAAATATTATTAAAAAATTCACATGGAGAGTGAGATGGGCGTGAAAAAGGCAGCTCAGAATTAAAAACAGAATATTGCAGGGGCATGGTAGCACTTTGCAGTTGTTGGTCCGCATTAAATTAATAAATAGAAAAAAACTTAAAACAGGGAGTTGAGGAGTAAAAAGACAATGCATAAATACTTTGCAAATTGCCCTAAATGAAGCCTGTCTGCTCTGTGGCTTAGTTACCAGGGGGCTGAGCTCAGGTTAATTTACTGACTTTGGGGTTCAACATGACAAATTAGTATTATTTTTCCTTAAGGTGGGCACACACCCCAAATAATAATCCACTTTCTTACAATAAGCATTTAGATCAGTGACTTCTGGTAGGGTAAAATTGTCATTGGTGTTTAAACCTGGAAAAAAATGTTCTAAGGACACAGATTCCAGGGACAGATCCAGATCAATCATCATGTCAGGAATCTTAGCAACAGATGTTGAATAAGCATGTAAGTCCATGAATGGTCCATGAATGTAGGACAATACCCTGTATTGAGAGAGGAGCCTGATGTTTTCGGTTATGTTTGTGATTTCGCATCTACTGGATTCTAGTCCCGGGAAATTTACTCACAACTACCACCTGAAGGATGGAACTACAGGACCTGATGAAATCAGTCAGCTGGCTGGGCCGTGCCCCTAAGCAGGGCAAAATCTGTATCTAGCTGTTTTCACAGTAAGTCATTTGAAACAGTAGAGAGAGAGAGAGACTACAAATAGAAAATAAAATATGAGGGGAAATATTTTTTTGTAGCCATGAGGAGCAGGGTCAAGACTGATTTGCATATGGCTGGGTCCAAGCAGGGGTGGCATGGTGAGCAAAATGACGATGAATTTAACCAAGATGTCTTAACTGGGGGCGAATGTTTGATTTGTTCAGCATTCCGTCCATCATTTGGTTGCACAGCATTTTTAACCATAAGTGGAATGGGTATACCCAGACGTGGGTCCCATGGTTGCTGTGCCACTGGATTCAAGCTAGCCTGGATGAAAAGGGGTGATATCCTAAAACCGGTCCCAGGATGTTTATTTCCGGTCCAGGGAGGACCTGGCTTGGCAGTTCAGGCTGGGCTGTTCCTATGAGGAGCATGGTCAAGACTGATTTGCATATGACTGGGTCCAAACTTTGGTGGCATTGTGTGGAAAAGAGCGATGGATTTAACCCAGATCTCTTGACTCAGTGTGAATGTTTGATTTGTTTAGCATTCCATCCATCATTTGTGCAGCATTCTACCAAGAATGGTCACAGTTTTGCCAGGATAATTGTCAATACTGTATACCATTATTCCAGGGATCCCCATATTATGCCAGGAGTGACCCCTGGATGACAGATATCCCTCAGTTATTCATCATCTTTCATCATAAACACTCACACCTCACTTGTTCACTGAAGCGAGCACACACACACACGAATGGACTCAAGCACGCACACAAACACACACACACACACACAAAAAAACACACGCTACACCCAAAAATGTAGCCATTTCTCTCATCTCATAATGAAAGCACTGCTAGAGAAATGTCCTTTACTGGCAATTGTTGCAGGAGACCAGAGGAGATCTTAGATATCAACAAACAGGGTAGCGAGGTTCAGGGGACAGGCTGGGGGAACACCAATGGAAACGGGGCAATTCCTAAAATAGAATACCCCAAAATATTGCCTTAATAACTTGCCCACAGGTTGATGAATTAGAGACAGTGTTAAAAGTCCCAAATAAGGTAAGTAGACATAATATCGATGTTTTAATATCGATATACATAAATATCGAGTTTAGTATATCGATAGTATTAAATAACGATGTTATGTATATCGATGTTAAAAATATCGATTTTAAGTGTTGTTAAAAATATCGAAGTATGTAATGTCGATTGTAAAAATATCGTTGTGTCAAAATATCGTTATTGTACTATATTTAAATTTTTTTAAAGTTTGTTTTGAAAATAATAATAGTTAGTTAATGTAATAAAAAATAAAATGTGTCTAATATTTTTTAGGAGCGTGATGTTGGGTTTATAGGGGATAAGGGTGGGGAGTGTTTTAAAATAATTGAATTAAATTTGTAATAAATCCCAAATATAAAATTATAATTTAGAAAATATATTTTTGAATTTAGTACATATTGTTTTAGGAGCGAGATGTTGGGTTTATAGGGGATAAGGGTGGGGAGTGTTTTATAAAAATTGAAATAAATTTGTCATAAAATCGAAATTTAAAATTTGAATTTATAAATTATATTTTCGAATTTAGTAAATATTGTTTTAGGAGCGGGCTGTTGGGTTTATAGGGGATAAGGGTGGGGAGTGTTTAAATAAAATGTAATTTAATATGTAATAAATTCGAAATTTGAAATTATAATTTTAAAAATATATTTTTAAATTTAGAAAATATTGTTTTTGGAGTGGGATATTGTGTTTATAGGGGATATGGGTGGGGAGTGTTTGAAAACAATTGAATTAAATTTATAATAATTTCGAAATTTAAAATTATAGTTTAGAAAATATATTTTCGAATTTAGAAAATATTGTTTTAGGAGTTGGATGTTGGGTTTATAGGGGATAAGTGTGGAGAGTGTTTTCAAAATTTTAAATTAAATATTTAATAAGTACAAATAAATATGTTTGAATTTAGAATGTTTGTGGTGAATTTAGAAATAATTGTTTTTGGATTTTAAAGTTGTGTTTATAGGGTATAATTTTGGTGAGTGTTCTAAAAACTTTAAAAAATATTTTAAATTTCATTTTATGTTAAAAAATAAAAAATAAAAAATAAATTATTATGTGTTTGTAGTGTATATGTTGACATAAACAATATTTAATTCATTATTATTAATATTTATAAATTACAAGGTTAAATAATGCAGTATTAATAATGTACAATATTAATTTATACATACAATTATGAATATGAAAATATTATAGCATTATATATAAATGTGTATTAATTTTTAATTTTTAATATGAAATATAAATTTATGAAATAGTCAACATTCTATAATCTTAATATTAAGTATTATGTTTAGTATATAAGTTAAATATTATTGAAATATAAATTATAATATTTATAAACAAATATTGTTATAAAAAATGAAATAAATATTTTTAACTATTTTATAATATTAATTTTTTTTTTAAATATAATATATACTGTACTAAACATTTATACCAATAATTAAATAATTAAATTATAATGTAGAGTACAGTTAGTGATATTATATTATTTGAATTGTGATTAGAATATTAGATATGTTTAGTGTTTGGTTAATTACTTGACTTTAAAGTAATTAGAGTGGGTATAGTAAATTAATTAAGTTTAGTGTCCAGCACCTACCCAGATAAAATGGTAACTGGAGTGGGAATAGTAAATTAATTAAGTTTAGTGTCCTGCACCTACCCAGAATTAATCCTAATTGGAGTGGGAATAGAAAATTATTTAAATTAAGTGTCCAGCACCTACCCAAACTTAATACTAACTGGAGTGGGAATAGTAAATTAATTCAGTTTAGTGTCCACCACCTACCCTGATTTAATGTTAACTGGAGTAGGGATAGTAAATTCATTAAGTTTACTGTTCAGCACCTACCCAGATTAAATGCAAATTGGAGTGGGAATAGTAAATGAATTAAGTTTAGTGTCCAGCACCTACCGAGAATAAATACTAACTGTAGTGGGAATAATAAATTAATTTAGTTTAGTGTCCAGCACCTACCCATAATTAATACTAACTAGAGTGTGAATAGTAAATTAATTAAGTTTAGTGTCCAGCACCTACCCTGAATTAATATTAATTGGAGTGGGAATAGTAAATCAATTAAGTTTAGTGTCCAGCACCTACCCAGAATAAATACTAACTGGAGTGGGAATACTAAATTAATTTTGTTTAGTGTCCAGCACCTACCCAGAATTAATACTAACTGGAGTGGGAATAGTAAATTAATTTAGTTTAGTGTGCAGCACCTACCCTGAATTAATACTAATTGGAGTGGGAATAGTCAATTAATTTAGTTTAGTGTCCAGCACCTACCCTGAATCAATACTAATTGGAGTGGGAATAGTCAATTAATTTAGTTTAGTGTCCAGCACCTACCCAGAATTAATAATAACTGGAGTGGGAATAATAAATTATTTAAGTTTAGTGTGCAGCACCTACCAAGAATAAATACTAACTGGAGTGGGAATAGTAAATTAATTAAGTTTAGTGTCCAGCACCTACCTTATTTAATGTTAACTGGAGTGGGAATAGTAAATTAATTAAGTTTAGTGTCAAGCACCTACCCAGATTAAATGCTAACTGGAGTGGGAATAGTAAAGGAATTAATTTAGTGTCCAGCACCTACACTGATTTAATGTTAACTGGAGTGGGAATAGTAAATTAATTAAGTTTAGTGTGCAGCACTTACCCAGAATAAATACTAACTGGAGTGGGAATAGTAAATTATTTAAGTTTAGTGTCCAGCACCTACCCAGATTAAATGCTAACTGTAGTGGGAATAGTAAATGAATTAAGTTTAGTGTCCCGCACCTACCCCGATATAGGTACCGATTCCGGTCGCAAAACGTACCGACCGACACGGACCGTGAATGGAGACCGACCGACACGGACCGGTGCCGTACGACCCGCGCAGTACGATGCAATACGTGTGAATTACAACCCACCCGTATGGAACACAAGCCGCACGACCGAACCGTTCGGAAAGCATTGATTCGCCCGTAAACCGACCGGGAATCGTACCGACCGACACGCATCAGGAATGGACCCGACCGAAACGTACCCGCGATGCACGACCCGCGCAGTACGATGCAATACGTGTGAAACGAGACCGACTCGCACGGAGCACGATCATGAAGACCGAGACGTACAGAAAACTGTGACTAGCAAATAATAGACCCCTTTGCGTCCGACGCGTACGCCAACGTAGAAACACAGCAGAATGTCAGTGTGACAGACCCGGGTTACCCCGCAAGAGCCACTGGCAGCGTCCGACCCGGTCAAACGAACGTCTCCATCATGCCCAACAAAAGCAAAGGAAATAATTATAAAAAATGACCAAAAAAGCAATGACAAAGCCAATAAAAAAAAAAAAAGGAACAAAGACACACCTACAACTCCAACTACATAAAGGCCAGAAATCCCTACCATGATCCTTTGCAAAATACAGATATAGGACAGCAGACAACACCACCACACTGCAGAGACACACCACAACTCACACACCACACAACTACACCATTTGCACCACTTAAAAACTAAATCACATATTCACTGACAAACTCACACCCACCACACTCATTTACACCCTCACACACACATCAATCCCCACAACCACCCAGCACCATGCCCCCCAAGAAGAATCCAAAGTTCACAGATAGTGAGTTGGAAGTCATGATTGATGAAATACTCAGAGTAGAGCCACAGTTGTTTGGCACATTGGTCCAACAGACCCCCATGTCACAGAAAACTAAAATGTGGGAGAGGATTGTCGACAAGGTCAACGCACAGGCACCTTGTCTGCGCACAAAGGACGACATACAGAACAGGTACTATGATGTGCGCAGGAGGGTCAAGAAGCTCATCGACAGGGAGCACACCTTGAGCCAGCGGATCGGCGGTGGCCCTCCTGCCAAACAAAGACACTTCAGGTCCTGGGAGGAGAAGGTGCGGGCCATCCTACCACCGGAGAGCATCCATAGATTAACAGGAATACCAGAGCCTGGTGAGTACACAACCAATATACTCAATATTGTGTTGCAAAACACATATATCACTGTCAAGGGGACTGTGAAACCAAGTACTGCCAGCAAAGCCATACCAACAGAAAGGCAAGTATCCTGTGATGTGTATGCCAGTTACACAAACACAATACCTGCCATCCCACAGTAATATGGAACTACGTCATAACATGTACAAACCTAACAACAAATACTGCAAGGCATTACCATAAATCACCAACAAACACTGTCAACCATTTTGCCACCACTGTCATACCACCTCACAGGAAAGCTGAGTCAAAATGAAGGAAGGTTGGGCTGCTGGGAATGTGCATGTAGCAGAAAGCATGATGGGAGTTGCAGTCACAGCTATCAGTCCCCCACCCACATGGTCCCACAAGCTCCACCCAAAATCATGCACATCTCACTGGGAGTTGCAAAAAACTGACAAGATGGCTGAGAATGGGCTCTGCTGTGGGGAGCACAAGGCCCTGCTGGGAATTGTGCCCAAACAAACAACAGGACACCACTGTCAGTCATCTTGCCATTGCTGTCTCGATCACTCACAGGGAAGCAGAGTCACAGGAAGGAAGTTTGGGTATGCTGGGAAGGTGGGTGGGGCCAAAAGCATCATGGGAGTTGCAGTCACAGCCAACAGTCCCTAACCCACATGTCCCAGCAAGCTCACACTGAACCATGCTCACCACACAGGGAGTGCAAAAGTACTGCCAAGATGGCTGACACTAGGCCCTGCTGTGAGGAGCACAAGGCCCTGCTGGGACTTGGCCTCAAACAAACAACAGGACACCAATGCCTAACAGCCTGAAAGGTAACTTCCACTCCCTTCAATGGAAGCATGCTGCAGGGTGGGATATCTGGCCTAGTGGGAAGGAGTACTGCCAGCTCTGACTACATCTACCAGCAGGTACTTGCACACACACACCCCTTAACACAAACTACACACAACCCACCTGGTATAATGCATTCCCTCAGACTCAATTAAAATATCTCACAAAGATTTACCACACTGGGTTCTGCTGTGTGAAGCACATGGGCTTGTTGGGACTTAACAAACACCAGGACACCACTGTCTGACAACCTGTCAGCACAGGCACACCACCACATGGGGAAAATGAATCACAGGAAGGAAGCTTGGGTATGCTGGGAAGGTGGGTGTAGCCAAAAGCATGATGGGAGTTGCAGTCACAGCCAACAGTCCCCCACCCACATGGTCCCACAAGCTCCACCCAACCATGCACATCTCACCGGGAGTTGCAAAAAACTGACAAGATGGCTGAGAATGGGCTCTGCTGTGGGGAGCACAAGGCCCTGCTGGGAATTGTGCCCAAACAAACAACAGGACACCACTGTCAGTCATCTTGCCATTGCTGCCTCAATCACTCACAGGGAAGCAGAGTCACAGGAAGGAAGGTTGGGTATGCTGGGAAGGTGGGTGTAGCCAAAAGCATGATGGGAGTTGCAGTCACAGCCAACAGTCCCCAACCCACATGTCCCAGCAAGCTCACACTGAACCATGCTCACCACACAGGGAGTGCAAAAGTACTGACAAGATGGCTGACACTAGGCCCTGCTGTGGGGAGCACAAGGCCCTGCTGGGACTTGGCCTCAAACAAACAACAGGACACCAATGCCTGACAGCCTGAAAGGTAACTTCCACTCACTGCAATGGAAGCATGCTGCAGGGTGGGATATCTGGACTGGGGGGAGGAGGACCGCCAGCTCTGACTACATCTACCAGCAGCCCCTGTCACACACACCCCTACCACCAACACCAAAATACACACCTGGGATTATGCTCCACAAGAGAGTGAGTGAAAAGTCTCTCCCAAGATCTCTGACAATGGGCCCTGCTGTGGGGAGCACAAGGCCCTGCTGGGACTTGGGCTCAAAGTAACAACAGGACACTACTGCCTGACAGCCTGAACGTGAATTGTGACTCCCTGCAATGGAAGCATGTCACATGGGGGATTTCCTGGCCTCTGTGGGTGAAGGACCTGCAATGACTCCAAATGCAATCAAGTCCACCTCAAAACACACCTTCTCAGCCAGAACAAATAGCACCCTTGGGACCAGCCACTCCGAAAGTAAATGCCTTGGCAAGATGGCTGACACATGGTCCTGATGTATGAATTGGCTGCAAGTCACACCTACGCACTGGCCAACTCAAAAACATTTACACTCACAGCCATTGGAACTGTAGGTATCCTCCCACTGTCCGTAGATGCAGTGTCCCTGGGGTGTCCCCTGACCTGGCTGTGAAGGTGTGTCTCTTAGATGAAAATTGGGGAGATGCAGACATAGTACATAGCACCAAGCACACACAATGTAACCTATACATTATACATTATACATTATTGACTGTGGACACCTGACAGTGACTAGGATGGACACACCCAAATAGCTGACACTGTAGCATGGTGTCATTCCCAAAAGGTGCAGTTGTGAGCTGCATTTCAATCCCACATCATTCTGCGTTGTACGCATCATTCACACAACACATCACTCACTGTCATAGACACTCCAAACACAATTACTAACCTGGACTGCATTGGAGGAGGCATGCAACTACCAGCAGCAGAACTGCAACACACACACCTCTGGCCATCACTGTCATGAGCATGGAAAAGCAAGAGAGATGCTGTGCCCAATCCCTCTCACCATGGAGGAAATAGACAAGTTAAAAGACGTTAGCACTGACAAAACTCAGCCCCAACATCATTAGCTACGGTAACACCATGACTTGTATGAAATGAGATGTGAACTAGGAACACAGACAACCAAATAGTATCTCACATTAGATAGCATACCGGACTGTGACCATGTTGCACAGACACACCAATCTGATGCACAGAGCAAAGCAAAAACTGCAACCACACATGCCCCAAGCTTGCTACATACCCTAAGTGTAAGTGTACGTATGTCATCGTTAAAACACAAATGTGGACAGGGATGATACAGCTGTGTCAGGCATGTGATGGAACTTGAGTAGCAATGGCCATGTACAGACAATTGATCAATACATGAGCTGGTCATGCACACAGCTTGACGTGCACATCAAAATGCTTCAGGTTGCCATGAGAAAGTGCTTCAACAATATCAACCTCTGTCACAACTTAGGACAATGCAATGTACCGACTCTCATAATGATGTCCAGTGGCAACTGTCATGTGTGTTAAACGTTGATGTCGGTAGAACCATAACATATATTGTGTGTCTCCTCCAACCACAGGGGATGCTGGGGACACAGCAGGACCTGAAGAAGAGTCCCAGTCTCAGACTCTGGCGGACCCTGAGCTCCCTGGTGTGGATCAGTCTCTGTCCTCTTCAGACGATGACCACGAACAACCTGGCACCTCTGGTGTGAGTCATCGTGCAGCCCCAGCAGTAGGAACATCAGCACCCCCTGCAACCACTCCTGCCACATCTGACAACAGACAGAGTACCTCTGCCGACACGGACAGGCCGAGGCCACAGACCAACAACGTAACAGGTACTCAGGGCACCCTGGAAGCAACGGACAACACCACCAGCGCCAACACTCAAGGGGACCCAGTGTCGCCTGTGCCTGCCACGGCAGGTCCTGCCCGTGTGGGTAGGGGCGGTGGGAGGGTGGGCAGGCAGAGGACATGGCCTGCAGAGGGGGCTGGGCTGCATGGTGATCCACACCTGGGACGCATCATAGATGCGTACCAGGAAAGCACCGGAGGGTTTGGACAGGTTGTGGGGATCCTCAAGGACATCAAAGAACAGCAGGCTGCCCATCATGCCCGCTTGGACTCCCACATGTCTCGGGTGGAGACACACATGTCCCGCATGGAGTCCAAGTGGGACAAATTGGATGATCGAACTGCGGTGCATAGGGACATACTGACATGCCTCCGCCAGATCAGCGCCAACCTTACCACACCTCCCTGTGCGCCCATGACATCTGTTGCAACAACATCCCCAACTGCCACAGGGAGGAAGGAGGACTCTGGCGGAGAGTCCTCGGCACCGCAGCAGCCTGCACATGAGGGTCCCCCAAGAAAGAAGAGGGGTCGTCCGAAGAAGGGCAAGTGAGACGCCAATGGCCATGCATATCCCCCAGGAACTCAACACCTGTTCTGGATGTCGTCCTTTGTGTGCAAACCATTTAACCTTGTCGACTGACACCCAAATCACCCACTTGACATGGAGGGTCCAAGTTGTGACAATGCCTCAAATGACTGTGGATTCTACTCTGGACATTTCATCTTTCAACACTACCAACTCACCTGTGAACTTTGTATTACCATCACACTGTACAGCACTTCCAATTCCGTTCAACATCCTTACACATGTCTGTAAATAAAATCACAATCACACAATACTTGCCTCTGTTGTGATTTATACTTGGTATGTGTCATGGCAATGATGATCTGCTAAGGAACACTGTGCATGCAAACTACTACAGCAATGTGAACACCGTAATGTGAGTCATGGTAATGTGACACATATGAGGGAGACACACCACTAGGGCACCACAACACATACTCACCATGTCCATCTAACTCATCGCCTACACTGATGTTGACAGGAAATACAGTGGAATGCACATACACCACATCCATCCTGGGTCAGTGGCAAGCAGCCCACAGGTACAGGATGCTAATGACTGTGGGATGTGTGGATACAGACGGAGCACATCCCAAAGTGAAGCACAGGTTTATTAAAGATTCACAACCTGAGAATTCCACAACTGATGCAAGGTAACCTCACGTGACAGTGATCAAAAATTAACCAAGTGGTAAACAATGAAAGTCCAGGGTTGTGTGGCACATCATTGGTTGGGACAACGACCACTTGCACTCTGGAACAAGGATCTGGGTGTTGGGGTGCAGACATCACCATACAGCAGCCAAAGTACCCTGTGAAGGACAGACAGAAAACACAATCAAAAACACAGATTTACAGCATACAACTACAATATACATGCCCAAAACAAACCCCAAACAAAGTACACACAACCTATCAATCACGTAAACACTGTTTGGGAGTACAGACTACCTGAAAGGACACATCACAGCAAGCATCCGGACAAGTAGCACACAGCCACACTCAAGCAGCACCAGTACACCACCAACATATATCAGGCAAACACAATACTTTGACAACACATCACTGTATACTTACATTCATGTGAAGAAGTTGTGGATCAGCTGGCTCCGAACATCACCATCACCCTCATCATCACTGGCATCATGCCCCAGGGCAGGATCCTCCACGGCTGGCGGAGGTTGGTCATCGTCATCTTGGATGAGAGGCAACTTCTTCCTCACTGCCAGGTTGTGTAGCATGCAGCACACTATGATGATTCTGCACACCTTAGCAGGTGCATATGGGAGGGCCCCTCCTGTCTTGTCCAGGCAGCGGAATCTGCTTTTCAGGAGTCCAAATGTCCGCTCGATCACTCTCCTGGTCCGACCATGTGCCTCATTGTACCGCATCTCCGCCGGTGTCACAGGGTTCCTGAGGGGTGTCAGCAACCACAGCATGTTGGGATAGCCTGAGTCACCTACATAAAGACAATTGCACATTAGATGAGTCTGAAAAGAGGGTGTAAATCAACTTCATCAAACACACACAATGGTAAACAGTCAGTACACACCGACAAGCCAGGCACGCTGGTGCTGCATCTGTGACATAATCGTTGGGATGCGACTACTCCTCATGATGTAAGCGTCGTGCCCTGAACCTGGGAAACGTGTACACACATGTGAAATGGTCATGTCCACCAGACAGACCACCAGAGCATTGATTGAGTGGAAATTTTCCTGTTTCGGTATGTCTGCTCATGTGCCTGTGGTGGTGCCAAAGCCACATGTGTCCCATCAATGGAGCCAATGACATGTGGCATCCTTCCCAGTGCGTAGAAGTCACCCTTGATGTTAGCGAGTTGTTGTGGTTTTGGGAAATGGATGTAGTGGTTGAGGAAATGCAACATCGCCTCCAACACATCTCGAAGCACACGGCTGAACATGGTCTGTGACATCCCACCAGCAGTAGCGACAGTGTGTTGGAAAGTACCAGTGGTTAAGAAGTGTAGGGTTGACATCACCTTCACCTTGGGGGTCAGCGCTGTAGGGTATGTCCGGCCAGGTTGCAAGTGTGGGGCCAACTGCTCCGCCAATTCTTCGATCAGTGGCCTAGTGAAGCGGCACCGTTGCATGCAGTCACGTTCAACCATGGTTGCAAGGTCAGGGAACGGTCTGTGGACAGCTGGTCTCCTGCAGTACATAGATGAGCAAAGACAGTTTGTCAGTTCCCCTATCTATGTTCGAGTGTCCATGCTAAATAGCACATTAAACAACATGACAGGACACAATGACATGATGTGTGAGCTGTTGTGTATGGGCACACATGTCAGATACATGCCCATCATCTGACATCTCAGCTCCACAGGTCCACACAACAAGGTCCATGTTGTGCTGTGACCAATCTATGGGCTCTGTCACAGTACATCAGTACGAGTGTCACATACCAGACACACACCACAGTGACTAGTGAGGACAGATGTCTATCCCACATCACAGGTTTTTGACAGACACACACAGGGACCTTGTGTCGCCACAAGGACACAATCATGATGTAGCGTCTCATGTACACACCACAACGCACACATGACACACGCATGAAGTGCCACCTGATTTTTTGCAGCTCATACATGGATGTCTGTGACACACAGGCGCAACATCAAATCACATTGACAAAACACATGGATGTGGTGACCATTTGACATTGAACACATGAAATCTGAGTCATCTCTGTAGCAAAAGCACACATACTGTGGATGAACATCACATTTGTGGCACTGGGACACCCTGTGACCCACATACCATTCCACCTAAGAGTCAGGGTGTATGTCACATGTCATACACAATGTACCCCGGGAACTGTGTACATGCCTCATGCTCTGAAATGTACAGTTGTCAATCACAGTGGTTATGTGTACAACACACAAAGGTATCTGTCCCCATGACACCTTGCCCTGCCTGGGAGTGTGTGCCACTAAGTGCCACATACCAAATCACATGTTGACCCACATACACACACAGGTAATGCAGCCTGCCATGCCCTTTGATATACAGTGTCACAGTCTGTATTGTTGTTGGTGTGCCCATGTGTCCCTGACAAGCTATGGTGGGTGGCATCCTTTGCACATTGCCTGCAATGGGGACTGACGCGGGTGACAAATTCAAAAGACGCGTCGTACACATAGGGAAGGAGGCGTGCGCACGCCTTGCACACACGCCTTGCAGATTGCCTGCAATGGGGACTGACGCGGATTTGACCCTTGTACGATTTGTGTGCTGAAAAATCCGTTGGCTCCCTACAACAATGTATCACACTCGTTGGTGTCATGGATTTGAATTATTTGAACTATGCGGAAGGCGTGTACGAGGCGTGCAATGCAATGGATTGGCCAGATTCATAGGATGCAAACGTGTCCGACCTATCGCTTTGGACGCATGGGACAGATTCTGCCTCAGCAGCACAGATATAAGGCTGTCTGTTCCCCTGAGAGCTCACTTGCCTGCACTAAATGCCCCAGATTGCATTCACTGGTACCACTGCTGCTGTCTCTGCATCCTCTGGCTCCAAGAATGGCACGTACTGTGGAGAGGGCCCCAGCCTTCATAGAGGAGGAAAACAAGGCCCTGCTCCACAGTACAGCAAGCTGTATGGGAAACCAGGGGAGCAGGTGAGTGTGTAGTCCACATCCTTTTTCATTGTGCATGTTGTCTGACTGGCACTAATGGCATTGTGTACACCAGTGGCTAGCATGCTCACTGAGTAGTTGTTACCCCCAAAGCGTGTAGGTACCTGTAGTGGACAGGTACTGTGCAGGAAAAGTGCATTTTTACACAGTTATAATACTCAGGCAATGTTTCCATGTTGTTAATGCAGGACAAATGTCAATCACCATAGTTGCACTACCTGTGTACATCATATGGCCTTGTGATAACGACATGTATATCCAACTGTGTGATGCACAAACATGTTGCATGTGTGGTAATGGACTTTTATCCTTGTCATCCTCACAGGTTGATGCCCATCAGAAAAAGGAGATCTGGCTGACCATTGCCCGGGCTCTTCGATCTGTGGGGGTCTACAGATGCCGCCTCCGCAACTGCCAGAAGAGGTGGCAGGACCTTCGTGGCTGGACCCGGAGGATCGCAAGAGTCCAGCTGAAGCTGTCGCCTCCTCGCAGAAGGGACGGACGACGGACACTGACCCCCCACATGCTCCGGATTCTGGAGGTGGTCTTCCCTGACCTGGATGGGCAGTTAAAGGCCAGACAGCAGCAAGGAGGGGGTAAGTGCATGCCTTTTCTGTGAACTATCTCTCACATGCTCTTTGCACTCCTTCATCCGGGTTACACTCCCACAGATCTTCTGTCTGCTTGAACAAGAGTCATGTGCCTAAATTAGGTCATGGCCCATCCTCATCTGATGCACAGGTGTGGCCCTTTCAGTCTGTGACTTGTGTCACTTGGGTTGTGTGTCCCTGCTGTTGTCCAAGGTTACGGTTCTAAACAGCATCTGCGACCGGTGCATTGTTTTGTCTTCATGAGTGAGGCAATTGATTGCCATGAGTCTGCACATTGCCAGAAATCAGACATGTACTCTGTGTGGGCAATTGATATGTGTTCCAATTGATGCTTTGGCTCACCATATGTGTCTGGGGTATTTTCCACACAGCCATGCAGCAGGTGAGACAATGTTGGGGCCTTAGAAGAATGTACATCATGTGTGTCACACATGCATGAGCACATGCCTAGTGTTCAGGGTAATACCATGTCGCACATGGACCTGGACAGGTATGCCTACTCCGGACATGAAGTACACTATGTTCTTCTACTCCTGTGTGTCAGCCTACATTTAGTGCATTGTGAAATATGCAATCTGGTGTCTGCCTTGGTATCATTGTGGAGTGGCTTAGCTTTTTAGACTCCTGGGGTGTTGAGCATTTTGGGTTGGGCAGCTAGCTGAGATGTGGCTGTTGGATCATCACAATGGGGTAAGACATAGGTGTGTAATCACTTGACGGTGCCTAATGGTGTATTCTACATTAAAGTGCAGGCAGCCTCAATTAGTTCGCATAACACTGTAATGTGATCATGTTTACAGATTGTTGCTTGCAGTCACTCAACTGTCGCATTTGTATTACGTGGGATCATCAGATGCCTTAAGATGTGGGTAGCAGTGGGGGAACATGTGCACTTGACAGCTGCAGGGCTTACATTCCCCAAAATGAAAATGATTGTGACACAGTGCAGACTGTTTGTTTTTGGATGCACTGCCCCTGTGACTGAAGCCAGTGATGACTGATAATCCAGACTGGCCTGTAGCATGGTATACCACTTGCTAATGTGTATCCTGCAGTAATGTCAGTTGTCCAGCATACACTCAGGGGCCGATTCCGATCTCGGCCGGTAGGGCTCCGAATCGGATTCGGCATAACCGGATCCGATTCGGAGCCCTATTTCCCGACCGATTCGTACGCGCGTCCGGACGAGCGAGTACGATGCAAATTCGCCGACCGACTCGTTCGGGCGTCCCAACCGCTCCGACCGACTCGTTCCCGGGTGTAACCGCACCGACCGACTCGCTCGGACACGACTCGCACCGCGCAATGGAGACGTTCCCCGGCTGGGTAAGTACGATGCGCGCCGCGAGCAGTCCGACCGACACGCGCCGTCCGGCTCGAAAGAGCAGTCGGAGCCGTACTTCGGGGGTCTGTGTCGGACCCCCCTGTACGCGTAGCCGCGCGAGTCGCACACAGGGGGGACCCATGGGTCCCCCCTACCTGTGCGTGTACGGCGCGAGTCGCTTCGCCGCGTACCCGCTGTAGGGGGCGCCCTTGTTCGCCTCGCACCCATTGAGGCAATGGGAGCCCGCGTACGCGCTGTACGACCGGCTCCCATTGACTTCAATGGGAGTCCGACCGACTCGAGTACCATAGCATACAGACGCATCGTACTCGTTCGGTCGGGCTGCACAGGCCGGATTCGGTCGGAAATCTCTCCGGGTCCGGCTCGGTCGGAGAGATTTCCGGCCCGAATCGGAATCGGCCCCAAAATTGTGGCATTGACCATCAATACATGGGCACATCATGGTGTCTGGTGAAGGAAGCATATCCATTTTACTGACAATGAGTTTGGCCATCCCTTCTCCTGACACATGTACTGAGTCAGTGGCAGGAGATGGGATATGTGTGTACTGACACATTTCAATCACAATTCCTGCAGTTCTGAGATATGTCTATGTGGTGCATGTGTGCACATATAAGTAGTGGCATACTACATGCACCAGACAGATGGGTCCATGGAGGGGAAGTATATGAGGGGCATGGTTGACTGGCAGACTGACAGGTGTCTTTTTCAAAATGTGTCAGCACTTTTTGCAATATTTTGCAAATGATGCCAAGGCGTGCTCTGTAATGTGCTGTACTGACTGTGATGTGTCAGGTGAAACAGGTGACTGATGTGGATCTGTTTATCCTGATTGTTTGCAGATACATCTTCGGCTACTGGAGGAGACAGCTCCACGGACCAAGCGGAGCTGCAGAGCCAGACTGGGTCTGCTGCAGAGGAGTTGGAGGGACCCAGTGGCACAGAGGGTGAGGGGAGCCACACTGAGGAGACCTCAGCTACGACCCCCTTGGCTGAGGAACACAGCATCTCGAGTGAGGACTCCCTTGTGGAGGCGGGTGTCAGCAGACCCCAGACAACACCTCACGAGTCTGTCCCCGCCACCACCACCATCTCCACCCTCCCATCTGCTCCCATCCCAGATGTCCGTGGAGGCCCCCGTGTAAGGGAGCATGTCTCCTTCGTGCCAGGCACCGCACCCCCTGCCCCTGTCTCCCCTGCTGCCCTGAGTGTGGAGTCAGTGGACTTACTGAAGCAGCTCCATGTAGGGCAGACAGCGACGCTGAGTGTCCTCCATTCCCACACCACTCTGTTGACACAACTGGTGTCCTTCATGGAGGGCATCTCATCAAACATGTCTGCCCTACATCGGACCATTCAGGCCATGGCCTCCACACAGACATCAGCAGTGTCCCTCCTCCAACAGTCCCTCACCCCTCCTACCTCTGCCACATCCACAATTCCCACTAACCTACCTGTCCAACGCACACACACACCAGCACCGGCACGCACCACAACAGACACAAGCAGCGCACAGCCACGCAAGACAAAATCCAGAGCCACAGGCACGCACACTCCGGGGACTGATGGCACACACACAGGGGATGGTCACAGACGCACAAACAGACATCCACAAGCACTCCGCAGTCCTCAGATGCCTCTCCCTCCAAAACCCCTTCCCTTGCCTCACCTGCAACCCCCCTTCACAGCAGCTCTTACTCTGTGACCTTGGCCTCTTCCCCACCGATCCATCTGCTCCAACTCACAAGGGGAGGAGGAAGTCACCACGCACAGGGGGGAGTTCCCCTGCCACACGGACACCCTCCCCCAGGCGCACGGACACTGAGGCCCCCATCCGCAAGTCCCCCCAGACCAGGAAGAGCAAGACCCCACCACAATCCCGTAGCTCCACCACACAGTCTCCGTCCTGCAGCTCCCAGGCCACCACTCCACAGGTCCCCCCGCCACACCCTGCCCCTGGTTCACCCAGACACCGATACCGCATCGCAAAATGCTTAGGCCCTCCCCCCTACCACATGCACTTCCACCCCCACCTCACACGGTCTGCCTGTTCCTGCCACTGGTGTGGAGACCGTGTCCCCCCCTCTGTCCTGCCCACCTCACCTGAACCCCATGACACTCCTTTGGAGGTTGGCACTGCAGTATAGAGCACATCCACCCCGTCTGACTTGGGCACTGCAGTGGAGACCCCGTCCACACCATCTGACCTGCCCACTGCAGTGGTGCCGGCAACAACCCCGTCTGACTTGAGCCCTGCAGTGGTGACGGCACCCACCACATCTGACGTGGGCCCTGCAGTGGTGACGGTGCCCACTGTGTCAGACACCTCCACTGCAGTTGCCAGTGACACTCCTGCACCCACCACCCCTCCCCTGCCCCATTCTGCTGTCCCCTTATCCTGTCCCTGCGGTGCCTGGCCTGCCCCTATTTATGCCCCTCCAAGGGGAGATGTCCCCTGGCCGTAGCAGTGCAGGCAAACAATGGGTGACAACTTGTCACATGTCACCCTGGTTGAATGTAGGAATGGACTGGCCATTGGCCTTTTGACATTGTACACTTAACTTACCAGTTACATGGATTTATTTTTTTAATAAAGCCACTTGCTGTCATCCAGTGTTGTTGCATCTAATGTACATGATGTTGATGATGAGTGTCATGGACTTGCTGTTGTACTGGTGTTTTAAAGGTACAACAGAATGATTTGTTGATGTGATGGACTCCATGTGGTCAATGGGATATGTGTACTTTTCTGCTATGTATCCATGACATCCTTTGCTGCAATTTCAGGGTGTAATGATAGCAAAATGTTGTGACCAGGATTTTCTCGTTGGGTTTGCTACTTCACATCTTTGGCATACACTGTTGCACATATGTTGTGCTTACATTTGGGCACAGAGTGAGATTCCCTGACTGGGCCCATCTCCACTGGACAGGCAGGTTTGTGCATCCATGGTACACAAGTCATCCGTGTCATCAGTGCAATTAGCTCTACATGTGTATTGCGTATGTGCAGATGACTGAAGGGACACTCCCGTACACAGGCTGCTGTGACCAGAGCTTTCATTGTGTTGTAATTGTTGGCTCACTGGGCAAGTGTTGTGCTGGCATGACAGAACCATGCACAGACAACGTTTTGCACAGCTGACCTTCCCCAGGATTGGAGACCCCTCATGGCATTGTGTCATTCCGTGACATTGCCTGGGCACATAGTGTGTGTTGTGTGAGCATGTCTGTGTGTGTTCCCTTCCCTTTTTTCAACACAGCCTGTGTTCCATACAGATGTTCCTGTTTGGTGCGCTTGCTGAGTTGTCCTTGTTCATCAAACATCTTTGCCCTGGGTTTTCTGGGATGTAGGTGCATGGCAAACTACTGGTCATTAGGTTGTCATCCCTGGCTGTTTTAGTTGTAAGTTCCGGGGATGTTGTCAAACGCATGTGGGACACATTCTGGATTCCCATTGGCACTTATGTGTTACCAACATCATGTTGTTTTCCCTATGTGGTATCTGTCAGTGAGTGGCTCACTTGTATGTGTGTGTGACTACTCCCACTCATCAGGGTCATTGCTGCAATGTTGGAAGGTGTCGACATGTGTTCTTTGTGGGTCTCCTTTGGTTCCTCATTGGTGTGGGTGTGTGGCAGGGTTCCCACTGAATCTGGTAGTTTTCACGTTATGCCCATGTACCGCATACTGTGCAGTGTTGCAGACATTCACAGGGGTTGTTGACAGGCCATGTGTGAGGATTTGTGGGTACCTTAGATCCCTCCACCACCCCTGGGATTGTCATGGGTGCATGAGCAATGTCACCAGTCCATGTGTGCCTAGCTGATGCACATTGGTGCAGATCAAGGTGTGTGGTGTTGAGGGTGGCCAAATGGGAGTGGTTTCATGTCTAGGCCCCTACCTACATTTTGCCCATTGATTGCAGGCCATGGCCAGTGATTTGTGTTTATGGAGGTGTGATGGGAGTTTGTTGTTCAGGACACATGACCCAGTACGCACAGCTGACTGTGCTCCACAGTATGGGCAAAACCTACCTTTGTCATCACAGTGGGATTGGCGTACAGGCTACTGTCACCCCAAATTAGGGTCCCTGAGGGTAGTGCTGTAGTGGGTCTGTCTCTTGCTGTGTTGGTTGCTGTTCAACCCAGCTTGTGCCACATGAATCCGTTGGGATCCCACTCATCTGACAATGCCTGCTTGCCCACAAAGGGGTGCACAGTTCATGAGTTAGTTTTGTATGCCACTATGTACACATCTGTGTGATTGGAGTTCAGCCCACCGTCATGTGTTGTGTACTAGCCTGGGGACACTGAGACATACACGTGTTGTGTTTGATATGCAGTGTGGGGCTGCCTGTCTGTGTTTGTGCATCTGCACCTCTGCATTGGTATGGCTTTTGCGTTACATTGGCTGGATGTTGTTTGGAGGTTTTTCCCTAGTGTCCATGCGTCTTGTAGCTCATCATCCTGCACATTGATCATGTTTGGTATGTCCCATTGCTGCCATGATATGGGACTTGGTCACCTAACATCAACAGTCTCCACAGGATTCCTCATTTTGTGTGTCTGTTTGTGAAGATATGTGTGTATGCATCATGATGCTCACTTTTCACATAGTCTAATTGGACACTGGAGGCATTGTCAGGGCTCATGGCCAATGCTTGTCTGCACATGGCAGAGGGAGTTCTTGTGATACACAGCAATCTTTGCCTCCCAAATCTATGTTTGTATATGACACAACCACCACATTGCCACTACATTGCTTGTGGTGTTGGGACCAGTACTCACAAATGCTGGTCTGGTGATGCTGCTATTATTATGTCCACACTCACCTTCTGGTCACTGTAGTGATGTGGGGTTTAGACCCCATTCCCACAATGATCAAGAAATGCTATATTTTTGGACAACACAATCACCTTTTGGTCACTGTAGTGATGGGGGGTTTAGACCTCATTCCCACAATGATCCTAAGATGCTGGATTTTGGGACACCACAATCACCTTTTGGTCACTATAGTGATGGGGGGTTTAGACCCCATTCCCACAATGATCCAAAAATGCAGGATTTTTGGACAACACAATCATCTTTTGGTCACTGTAGTGATGGGGGGTTTAGACCCCATTCCCACAATGATCCTAAAATGCTGGATTTTCGGACAACACAATCACCTTTTGGTCACTGTAGTGATGGGGGTTTAGACCCCATTCCCACAATGATCATAAAATGCTGGATTTTTGGACACCACAATCACCTTTTGTGCACACATGTGATGGGAGTCACATTGTATGTTAACTGTCAGAATCTGTGTTGTGTGCATTTTGCACACACACACATACAATCTTGCCAAGATGGTAGGGGAGGGGTTTGCTTAGTCACCCTATGTGTGTGAATGCTGGTGGTGCTGGCCATCCAGCCCCCTGTGATTGGGAATGGTGGTGGTGCTGGGCATCCAATCCCCTATGAGTAGGGGGTACTGGTAGTGATGGGCATCCAGCCCCCTATGAGTGGGGATGGTAGTAGTGCTGGGCATCCAGCCGCCTATGAGTATGGGTACTGGTAGTGATGGGCATCCAGCCCCCTATGAGTGGGGATGGTAGTAGTGCTGGGCATCCAGCCCCCTATGAGTAGGGGGTACTGGTAATGCTGGGCATCCAGCCCCCTATGAGTGGGGGTACTGGTAGTGCTGGGCATCCAGCCCCCTATGAGTAGGGGGTACTGGTAGTGATGGGCATCCAGCCCCCTATGAATGGGTATGGTAGTAGTGCTGGGCATCCAGCCCCCTATGAGTAGGGGGTACTGGTAGTGCTGGGCATCCAGCCCCCTATGAGTGGGGGTACTGGTAGTGCTGGGCATCCAGCCCCCTATGAGTAGGGGGTACTGGTAGTGATGGGCATCCAGCCCCCTATGAGTGGGGATGGTAGTAGTGCTGGGCATCCAGCCCCCTATGAGTAGGGGTACTGGTAGTGATGGGCATCCAGCCCCCTATGAGTGGGGATGGTAGTAGTGCTGGGCATTCAGCCCCCTACGAGTAGGGGGTACTGGTAGTGCTGGGCATCCAGCCCCCTATGAGTGGGGGTACTGGTAGTGCTGGGCAACCAGCCCCCTATGAGTAGGGGGTACTGGTAGTGATGGGCATCCAGCCCCCTATGAGTGGGGATGTTAGTAGTGCTGGGCATACAGCCCCCTATGAGTAGGGGGTACTGGTAGTGATGGGCATCCATCCCCCTATGAGTGGGGGTACTGGTGGTGCTGGGCATCCAGCCCCCTATGAGTGGGGGTACTGGTAGTGCTGGGCAACCAGCCCCCTATGAGTAGGGGGTACTGGTAGTGATGGGCATCCAGCCCCCTATGAGTGGGGATGGTAGTAGTGCTGGGCATCCAGCCCCCTATGAGTAGGGGGTACTGGTAGTGATGGGCATCCAGCCCCCTATGAGTGGGGATGGTAGTAGTGCTGGGCATCCAGCCCCCTATGAGTAGGGGGTACTGGTAGTGATGGGCATCCAGCCCCCTATGAGTCTGGGTACTGGTGGTGCTGTGCGTCCAGCCCCCTATGAGTGGGGGTACTGGTAGTGCTGGGCAACCAGCCCCCTATGAGTAGGGGGTACTGGTAGTGATGGGCATCCAGCCCCCTATGAGTGGGGATGGTAGTAGTGCTGGGCACCCAGCCCCCTATGAGTAGGGGGTACTGGTAGTGATGGGCATCCAGCCCCCTATGAGTGGGGATGGTAGTAGTGCTGGGCATTCCCCCTAGGTGTGGGTACTGCTGGTAGTGAGGACCATGCAACCTCTGTGGTTTTGCTGTTGCTGATGGAAGGGATGTCCCCCCCTATGTTTGTGTAGCATTTTGCGTGTTCGAGACGTTTGTTTGTGTGGGTGTCTGACTTACCGTCTGCGATGTACGCGTCTGTTCATGATCCGGTCATAGATATACAGTACTGGGATGACCTGCGCGATGGGATTCATCATTGGTTCGTCTCGTACTTGCTGATTGTTGCTCCGTCTCATACACTTTGGGAGTTGGTCCGTCTCGTAGCCGTGGATCGTGTTGTGGTGCGTATCGTACCTGCTATGCTGCTCTACCGGATGCTGTGACGTGCTGCTAGTGGCGACTCGTTCGGCGCGTAGGAAGTGCGCATCTTACTTGCCCGGCCGGAAACTGCTGTTTACATGCCTCCGGACGAGTCGATTTCAGCGGTTATGGTTCCGGCTCGTACGGGAAATGTTGCTGATTTCGGAGCCTACGGCTCGGTCGGCATTCGGACACATTTGCGCATCGTACTTCCTTGTCCGGACGGATCGGCTCCGGGAATGAGTGGGTCGTAAGGTGAGGCTACGGACGGCTCTCAGAGGGCTGTCCAACCCGGATCGGAATCGGCCCCTTAATGTTAACTGGAGTGGGAGTAGTAAATTAATTAAGTTTAGTGTCCAGCACCTACCCAGATTAAATGTTAACTGGAGTGGGATTAGTAAATGACTTAAGTTTAGTGTCCAGCACCTACCCAGAATAAATACTAACTGGAGTGGGAATAGTAAATTAATTAAGTTTAGTGTCCAGCACCTACCCTGATCTAATGTTAACTGGAGTGTGAATAGTAAATTAATTAATTTTAGTGTCCAGCACGTACCCAGATTAAATGCTAACTGGAGTGGGAATAGTAAATTAATTAAGTTTAGTGTCCAGCACCTACCCAGAATTAATACTAACTGGAGTGGGAATAGTAAATTAATTAAGTTTAGTGTCCAGCACCTACCCTGAATTAATACTAATTGGAGTAGGAATAGTAAATCAATTAAGTTTAGTGTCCAGCACCTACCAAGAATAAATACTAACTGGAGTGGGAATAGTAAATTACTTTAGTTTAGTGTCCAGCACCTACCCAGAATTAATACTAACTGGAGTGGGAATAGTAAATTAATTAAGTTTAGTGTCCAGCATCTACCCTGAATTAATACTAATTGGAGTGGGAATAGTTAATTAATTTAGTTTAGTGTCCAGCACCTACCCAGGATTAATACTAACTGGAGTGGGAACAGTAAATTAATTAAGTTTAAGGTCCAGCACCTACCCTGAATTAATACTAACTGGAGTGGGAATAGTAAATAAATTAAGTTTAGTGTCCAGCACCTACCCAAAATAAATATTAACTGGAGTGGGAATAGTAAATAAATTAAGTTTAGTGTCCAGCACCTACCCTGATTTAATGTTAACTGGAGTGGGAATAGTAAATTAATTAAGTTTAGTGTCCAGCAGCTAACAAGATTAAATGCTAACTGGAGTAGGAATAGTAAATGAATTAAGTTTGGTGTCCAGCACCTACCCAGAATAAATACTAACTGGAGTGGGAATAGTACATTAATTTAGTTTAATGTCCAGCAACTACCCAGAATTAATACTAATTGGAGTGGGAATAGTAAATTAATTAATTTTAGTGTCC
This sequence comes from Calotriton arnoldi, assembly GCA_963921515.1. Lineage (NCBI taxonomy): Eukaryota > Metazoa > Chordata > Amphibia > Caudata > Salamandridae > Calotriton > Calotriton arnoldi. The sequence continues at coordinate 90,547 of CAWUFW010005218.1, read as the reverse complement.
AGCACCTACCCTGAATTAATATTAATTGGAGTGGGAATAGTGAATTAATTTAGTTTAGTGTCCAGCACTTACTCAGAATGAATACTAATTGGAGTGGGAATAGTAATTTAGATATGTATGTATTATTTTGTAACCTTAAACAATCAATATAGTTTGTAGTACTAATGTATTTTTATTATGACATAGTTAGAAATGAACAAATATAACTTTAGATAGAAAGTTACTTAAAAATATTATTTAATACAGTACATTTAATTAAAACATCATTTTTAACATTAAATTTAATAATAATAAAAGGATACACACAAAAATAGACATTTCATTTTTAAAATTGATGTTTGCTTATTGTAAATTATTTTCTAATGAATAAAAAATCTATATTTTATTAAGTTCATATAATGTAAAACAAGAGATATAGGGACAAAATCATATTTATTTTACACACACAAAATATTTTGTACATATGTATATTTTTACATTTGATAAATATGTAAACAATATTTTTTAACATTGGTAAATTTTTTAATACACTTATGTGAACTTTGTAATATTAAATGATGTACTTTTACATTTGTTTAGAAGCATTTGAGAAAATAATATTATTATTAATAACAGTTCATTTTAATTTTGTAGTTTGAACATTTATTTAGTTACATATACTGTAGATATTTTAAAAAAATAACAGTTTCTATATTTTGTTAATACATTTTTAATTTCATACCTTGTAAAAAAATGTGAACAAATAATAATACATTTTAATTAATATTATTAATATATAAATATTAATATTATTAATTATTACATGGTTTAATTTTTAAACATTTTTTTATAAGGTTGACATTTTTTAAACATTGAAAAAAATATTACATGTTTTTAATACAGATTGTATATAACTTGTAAAAGAGGAATTATAATAATAAATATTATATATTTAATAATATTTATTATTATAATTTTACAATGATGGAAAAAATTTTAAATAATTAGAAAAATATAAGTAATATATTGTAGTATTTTAATTACACATTTAAGTAATTTATATATAACATAATACAATTTTTATTAATAAAATACATTTATTTTATATGTTTAAAGCTGCCATATTTGTTTGGTGCTTGTATTTTGTAACCGCTCGCGTTTGTTTTGGGTTATTTCGAAGGGGACAAGCTCGCGGTTGGGAGCTGCATCGCGTGGAGGAAGGTAAGATTACTTTTCTTTATTTTAACTATATTTTAACTTAATTTTGAAGGTAGTTAGGTTGTACTTATTGTGTGTAGTGTTAGGTTTTTGTAGTTGTGGCGATTTTGGTTTGTAAGTTAGGATTTTAGCGATGTATGTACCGCTATTTTTTGAGGCCTACTTTAGAAACCGTAAAATAGGTTAGAATATGTTTGAATAATGTATGCATAATGTTTGTAATAGTGTTATACTGTGTATTATGTGTATATTTGTGTGGTTGGGAATGTTTGTGTGTTTTTTACAGGTTTTGGTCGATAGAAGTGGTGGATACGAAAAGAGTTTTTTTTTTTTTGTTAAGGAAGTGTAGTTAAAGTAACTAATAATTATTTAACACTTCCTTAACTTTTCGGGTTTTCATGGAGCGTTTCTTTTTTAAAACACTTTTTCGGGTTTTTTTATGGTTTATCATTGGTGGATTTACGAACGGAGTATTACTTTTGGAACAGTTGTATTTTTACATTTTTTGGGGGGTACTTTTTCGTCCTATTTGGATTTTGAGATACCTGGATTGTTTTACAAAATTTGGGATTTTCTGTCTCCAGCTAAGGAAACGGTAAGTTAATTTAATTATGTATTGTGAGAGGGAAATGCTAAGAGAGTTACTTTTATTGTTGTTTATATTTTCATAAATTCAATTGATATGTCTATATATATTTTTATTGTTTTAATAGAAATATATAAGACCAATTAATTAATTTTGTGAAAAAATAGGAATTATTTGTATGCATTTTAATTATTTTTACAGCAAAGTATTATATATTTTAAACTTTATTGATAATTTAGAGTAGGCTTTTGGCAATCATTGCTAAGTATTCTAAGCCTCTTGTTGTTGGGTATAGTCTGACTTGATGTTGTAGGTATTCAAACATTTGTTTAGTTTGTTTGGATAGTTTAGGCCTGATTTGTGTTACAGATTTCCTCCATTCTTAGCTGTTGGTAACTCTGTTCTTTTTGGAGGGAGAGTAGGAGTTTGTGTAGTGTAGGTGGGCCTCGTCCTGTTGTTGCTTGGAAAGCATTATGCCAACCTTCAACAGCATTGTTTGTTTTTGCCTCTTGGTTTAATGTGCTACGGTATACATTCGACCATGGAATTTGGTATTTGGGTTGTCTCCTATGTCTTGATCTATGGAGTCTTCCCACCCAGGTATCTTCAAAATAGTCTAGGAGGGGACTTAATTTTTGTTCGTGTTGCTGGTAGTAAGGACTTTCTATTAATAGGTTGTAATGTTCGGCCACGTCAGTAACTGGTGCGTAGGCCAATGCAATAAGTTTTTTTATTTGGTATGCGAATGAACTGTTTGTTGCATATTCAACACTTAGGGCCTGATTCCGATCTCGCTCGGAAAGCTCTCCGTACGACTCGGATCCGGAGGGCTTTCCGAGCGAGACGTTCTCCGGGAGTCCGAACGAGCGAGTAGGATGCAGCTGTATGCTTACGGACTCGGGTCGCTCGGACTCCCATTGGACTCTACGGGAGCCTGTGTACAGACATGTACACAGGCTCCCATAGCAGAAAAGGGGTGGGTGGGGAAAAGCATACACCCTGTGGCGGGCAGCCCATGGCGCCCGCCGCACTGTGCGTGCTTGGATCGGGGGGACCTATGGGCACACCCCGTGATAGATTCGGAGGGCCCCGGGTGAAGGGGGGCCTGGTACAGCCCCCGAAGTATGCTTCCAACATCCGTTTCGTCTCGCTGAGACCAAGGCGAAGCGGCTATCCGAATCGTGCATCGTACTTGCTCGGTCGGCAATCAGCTCCATTGCGTGGCACGATTCGTCTACAAACGAGATGTACGGAGCGGTTCGGGTCCGGAAATGATTCAGTCGGCGCTTACGCGATCATCGCATCGTACTTGGTCGTTCGGACTTGTGTACGATTCGGTTGTAAACAAGGGCTACGGATCGCTTCCGGTAAAGCCAAATCCGATTCGGAGGCCTTCCGAGCGAGATCGGAATCGGGCCCTTAGGGGGTCATTATGATGGAGGGCGGATCGCCACCGCCCGTATGGCGGTGGTGATCCCCCCGCTATTTTCCACCACCCACAATACATTTCCCCCCGCCATATTACGATGGCGGTGGGGACCCAGGTGGACGGAAAGACCGTCCGCCAGTTTTCCGCCAGTAGGCAATCTGCCCGATTGCCTACCGGGCGGAAAAGGCCTGCAATATGGTGGCGGTGCCTTGCAGGCACCGCCATCCATACTACGATGATGGCGGTCTCATGCCTTTCCATGGCGGAGACTCCGCCATGGAAAGGCATGCTGAGAATGCCTTTGGGGGCCCATTGCGGGCCCCCAGGTGGGTGGGGGGGTGGGGGGTGCACATGGGGGGTACCTATGGTACCCCCCTACATTTGAATGCACAAGGTGGCAGGCACCGCGCGGTGCCTGTCACATACGTTTTTCACATTGCGGCGGGTGCTGCTGACAGCACCGCAGGCCGCAATGTGAGCAATACGGGATGCCACTGCCACCGTGGCGGTGGCATCCTAATACACATGGCGGGACCGCCGCCCATCTTGCGGGAAGTCCCGTTTGCCGTTGCGGTGGCGGGCGGACTTTGTCCGCCCGCCATCGTAATGACCCTCTTAGTGTTGATTTCTGAAGGTATCTCCATATACACTGATTGAAATGATAGTAGCAACCCTGAATTGATGTTTGTGGGTAGGATTTTAGAATTGCATTTATCATTGCCTGTTCAAAATCAATAATTATTTTCTGTGGAAAATAATTATTTGTTTCTTGTTTAATTTTATTTAGTATTTCCATATATGTGGAATTTTGTTTATTCGGTAGTAAGGCGTAGATAAAAGGGTTGTTGTTGTTTTGATATATGGCATGGATAGTATATAGTTGATAGAATGGTTTTGGACAAATCTTAAAAGTACCATCCATCATCCATGTTTCTGACTGTTGTAGTTTGATTAAATTATTTGCGGTTCCAAACATAATTATTCTTTTTTCTTTACATTTCTTACATTACATTACATTTTCTTCGTTATGAGTTATAGCTAGTTCTGGGGGAATTTCTACCTCTTTAAATGTTTTTGGGGCAGGTGTGGTGGTAGTTGTGGCTTTTTTTGTTCGAGCTATAGTCCTTTTTAATGACAAAATAGAGGGCATTTGGCCAGTAGCATGTTTGGGTACTTTGGGCAGCAATTGTTTAAGTATTTCAGTGGTAGGTTTTTGTGAGCTTGTGCTAGCTTCTTTAATGTCGTCTAGGGCACTCCTCACCTCTATTTCTGTAACATTTGGGGGGTGGTTATGCTCCCTTGTATACAAAAAAGTTGTTTCTCTAGTTGTTGCCCTCCCATAACACTTATTCGAATAGTACTTGCTACATTTCCAATTTACTTTAAGTCCAATTTGCTTTCCCTGGGTATAGATATACCCCATGTAACATAGCAAGAACTTTCCTTTCTGGGAAGTGATAAATTGGGCGCTTTCTGTCATTGTTGTGTTTTAAATGCTACGAAAAATGTATATGAAAATTAATAAAACCATTAATGTACAGGTTTTTTCCTTAATACATACACATTGTTATTAATATACTTACGATGTCGATTTTGAGCTCGTTTTCAATGTAGATGTCCTTTGTTTGTTAGTTGAATTCTGTTTTATTGCTGATGTTTCTGTTGGTAGAATAAAACATATTTTAAATTATTTTGTTCAATTGTATATGGGGTGGGGTGGGGGTTTGGGATGAAGTTGGCGTTTGGTTGGGTGTTTTAGATAATTTTTTTAATGCTTTTTGCTGAATACTTACTTTATTTGTTAGATGATTTTAGAAGGTTGTCTGGAATTGTTGGAATGTTTTGAGAATTATCTGTAGAGGAGACATATATTGCAAAAAGATATGTATTAATTATTTGTGCATGATAAATAGTAGTTTTAGAAGATTAGCAATACTATAATATTATAAATGATATATTACTTACTTTTTGAAGTATGAGATATATTTTTTTAATGAAGTCCTTGTTTCTGGCAGAAATCCGGCAGAGTTTCGTCTTCTTTATTCTTTTTGGTTTACGGTGTAAAATAAGAATAATTTTTCGTTCTTTATATAGGGGCCGATTCCGATTCGGGCCGGAAAAAATACCGACCGACTCGGTACGGGAATTTAGTCCGACCGACTCGGACCGGCACCGAATGACCCGGGTAGTATGATGAAATGCATGTGAAATCCGACCGACTCGGACGGAATATAAAACGACCGACCGAGCCGGATGGAAACAAGCCATCCGGCCGGGAAAGCACGCGAAACGAACCGACCGACACGCACTCGGATTGAACCCGAACGAAACGTACCCGCGAACTCCGATCCGCGTAGTACGATGCTGTGCGTGCAAAACACGACCGACTCGCCCGGAGCACAAGCCGTACGACCGACACGCATACAAAACCCAGCCGAAGCAACCCAATACTACGCGACCGACTCGTACGCCGCATATGAAACCCAGCTGACACACAGCGGGAACGAGTCGGACAAGATCGCACCAGACAACTGCAGCGTCCTACTCGGACACAAGAACGACTCCTACATGCACCAAAAACACCAAGAAAAATTTTGAAAAAAAAGGGCCAAACAAGCAACCACTAAGCCAATAAATACAGGGAATGAAAAAAAATGGTACAAGCACACACCTCCAACTCCACCTACATAAAGGCCACAAATCCCTACCATGATCCTTTGCAAATTCCACTGACCTGCCAGACAGAACACCATCACACAGCAACCACAGACACACTCACAGCTCATACATCACACAAGCCACACACCATTACCATACCTACAAATAGCACCCTCACATACACCCAGCTAAACCTACACTCACACACCCCCACTTGCACACACACACACACATCAATCACCACTACCACCCATCACCATGCCCCCAAAGAAGAACCATAAGTTCCTAGATTGTGAATTGGAAGTCCTGGTAGACGAGATCCTGAGGGTAGAGCCACAGTTGTTTGGTACATTGGTACAACAGACCCCCAAGTTCGCAGAAAACCAAGATGTGGGCGAGGATTGTCGACAGGGTGAACGCACAATCACCATGTTTGCGCACAAAGGAAGACATCCAGAACAGGTGGTATGATGTGCGCAGGAGGGTCAGGGACCTACTCAAAAAGGACTACCTCCTCAGCCAGCACACCGGCAGTGGCCCTCCTGCAAAACCAGTATACCTCAGGCCCTGGGAGGAGAAGGTGTGGGCCATCCTACCACCAGTGAGCATATACGGACTAACAGACATCCCAGAGCCTGGTGAGTACACAACTAATATACACAATATGGTGTGACAACACACACACATCACAGTCAAGGGGATAGGCAAACCATGCACACTTAGCAAATACACAGCAACCAAAAGATATTCATCCCAAGATGTGAATGCTAGTCAGACAAACACAATACCTGCCATCTCATAGTGATATGTAACTGTGTCATGACATCTACAAACCTAACAACAAATACAGCAAGGCAGTGGCACAAATAGAACCAACAAACACTCCCAGGTATTTACCCACCACTAGAACACCACCTCACAGGGAAGCTCACTCAAAGGAAGGAATTCTGTGTATGCTGGTCAAGTCAGTGTAGCCAATAGCATGATGGGAGTGGTAGTCACAGATATTGGTCACACCCACAATTGGCCCATCAACACCACTCTGAACCATGCTCACATCACAGGGAGTGGAAAACAACTGACAAGATGGCTGACACTGGGTACTGCTGGGGAGAGCACAAGGCCCTGCTGGGAACTGTGCAACAACCAACAGCAGGACACCACTGACTGACATCCTGAAAGACAACTTGCACCCCCTGCAATGGAAGCACGTTCCATGGTGGGATATCTGGCTGGGTGGGAAGGAGGACTCACAGCACTGACCATAGTTACAAGCACCTCCCCTCACACCCCCTCAACACTAACTCCACATAACCCACCTGGGAGAATGCAATGCCTCACATCCTAACTGAAGATCCCACAAAGAACCACCACCCTGGGTTATGCTGTGTGAAGCACAGGGACACTCTTGGGACTTGTAGCCAAACAACTGCCAGGACAACACTCCCAGCCATCCTGTCAGCACAGGCACCACACCCCACAGGGAAGCAGAGTCATAAGGAAGGAAGGATGGGCATGCTGGGAAGGGGGGTGGAGGCAATAGCATGATGGGAGTTGTAGGCACAGATATTGGTCACCCTCACAAATGGCCCATCAACACCACCCTGAACCATGCTCACATCACAGGGAGTGGAAAAGGACTCACAAGATGGCTGACACTGGGTACTGCTGGGGGGAGCACAAGGAACTGCTGGGAACTGGGCACCAACAAACAACAGGACCACACTGTCAGCCATCTTGCCATTGCTGTCACACTCACACACACTGAAGTCCACTCAAAAGGAAGGAAGGATGGGCATGCTGGGAAGGGGGGTGGAGGCAATAGCATGATGGGAGTGGTAGTCACAGATCAACATCTCACACCCACATGGCCCAGCAAGTTAGCACTGAAGCATGCACACCTCACAGGGAGTCAAAAGCCACTTCAAAGATGTCTGACACTGGCCACAGCTGTGGGGAGCACAAGGCCCTGCTGGGAACTGGGCACCAACAAACAACAGGACCACACTGTCAGCCATCTTGCCATTGCTGTCACACTCACACACACTGAAGTCCACTCAAAAGGAAGGAAGGATGGGCATGCTGGGAAGGGGGTGGAGGCAATAGCAGGATGGGAGTTGTAGGCACAGATATTGGTCACACCCACAATTGGCCCATCAACACCACTCTGAACCATGCTCACATCACAGGGAGTGGAAAAGGACTCACAAGATGGCTGACACTGGGTACTGCTGGGGGAGCACAAGGCCCTGCTGGGAACTGTGCAACAACCAACAGCAGGACACCACTGACTGACATCCTGAAAGACAACTTGCACTCCCTGCAATGGAAGCACGCTTCATGGTGGGATAACTGGGCTGGGGGAGAAGGAGGCCTGGATGGCAACCAAATACCACCAATGCTGGTCATGCACACACCTCAACATTCACATTGACATGCCACAGGTTGGCATGACAATGTGCTACACAAATATCACTCTCTGACTGTCACAATTTAGGAGAATACAATGTCCTGGAGTCACAACTGTCAGGTGTTTGAACAATTGATGCCAGTAGAAACATAACATACAATCTGTGTCTCTCCCCAAAACAGGTGATGATGGGGACACAGCAGCAGACCAGGAGGAGTCCCTGTCCCAGGCTCCGGGGAACACTGAGCTCACTGGTGTGGATCAGCCTCTGCACTCCTCAGATGGCGAAGAACAAGCTGGTCCCTCCGGTGCGAGTCATCATGCAGCACCAGCAGGACCAACATCTGCACCCCCTGCACCCACCCCTCCAACAACTGCCAACACACAGGCCACCCCTGCCAACACGGACACACCAAGGACCACAGATGACAACAGCGCAGGGACCCAGGCCCAAACTGGAGCTGGTGACAACGAGCCCAGGAACAACACCCAAGTGGGCCCACGGTCACCTGTGCGTGCCACTGCAGGTCCTGCACGTGTCGCCAGGGGTGGTGGGAGGGGTGGTAGACATAGGTCACTCCTTGCAGAGGGGTCTGGACTGCATGATGACCCACAACTGGCACGCATCGCGGATGCGTACCAGACTAGCACCGGAGATGTCAGCCAGGTAGTGGGGATCCTCAAGGACATACAACAGCAGCAGGCTGCCCATCATGCCCGCTTGGACTCCCACATGTCCCGTGTCGAGACACACATGTCACGTGTCGAGACACACATGTCTGGCATGGAGTCCAAGTGGGACACATTGGAACAACTGACAGCGGTGCATAGGGACATACTGACATGCCTCCGCCAGATCAGCACCAACATGGCCTCAACTCCCTGTGTGCCCACAACATCTGCTGCTGAAACAACTGCAAATGCCACAGGGAGGGAGGAGGACTCTGGCAGAGAGTCCCCTGCACCGCCGCAGCCTGCACCTGAGGGTCCCCCCCCCAAGAAGAGGGGCCGTCCGAGGAGGCCAAACTGATAGGCCGATGGCCATCTACATCCCCCAGGAAGCCAACACCTGTTCTGGAACTTTTCCTCTGTGTGCAAACTGCACGCCCTGTCGAAGCCAACCCAACATTCCCACATGACATGGGGAGCTCTAGTTGACCAAATGTATCAGATGACTGTGGACTTTACTCTGGACATTTCAGCTACCAAGACTTCCAATTCACATGGGAACTTTGGATTCAAATTTCTATGTACAGCACCCACCATCCTGTGCACCATCCTCACACCTGTATGTAAATAAACTCACCAATACACCATATCTGCCTCTGTTGTGATTCCAACGTGGTTTTTGTCATGTAGATGGTGATCTGCTAAATGACACTGTGCATGCTAACTGCTACAGCAAGTCCAACACTGTCATGTCAGTCATGGCGATGTGACACATATGAGGGAGACACACCACTAGGGCCACACAACACATACACACCAGGGCCATCAGACTCATCACCTATACTGATGTTGCTACGAAATACAGTGGAATGCACAGACACGCCACCTATTCACAGTCACTGTCAACTAGACTACAGGTGCAGTAAGCAAATGTCAGTCAGATGTGTGACTACAGACAATGCATTCCCAAAGTGAAGCACAGGTTTATTACACATTTGCAACATGTTGTTTCCACTACAAATGCAAGCTAATCCAACCTGGCTGTGGCCACAAAGTCAAAAAGTGCAGAAGATAGAAAGTCCAGGGGTATGTGGCACATCACCTGTAGGGAACCGACTGCTTCCACCTTGGAAGTTGAATCATGGATTCGGGGGATCCAAGTTGATCAGACAACTCCGGCAGCACCCTGTGAAGGACAGACATGACACACAGTCAAAAACACTGAAGAACAGCACAGAACGGCAATACTCATGTCTAATACATGTCACGAGATAACTACACAAAACCAAGTTAGCATGTCAACACTGTTGGGCAGTACAGACCACCTGCAAGGACACATCGCTGCACGCATCCAGTCAAGTAGCACATGGCCACACTCACACAACACCAGAGCACCACACACACATATCATGCAAACTCAAATCATTGACATTACAACCCTCTGGAGACTCACATTCAGCTGAAGAAGTTGGTGCTGAGCTGTGTGCGGACATCACCATCATCATCATCATCATCTTCACTGGCATCGTGACCCAGGCCAGGATCTTCCACAGGTGGCGGACATTGGTCATCGTCATCCAGGATGAGAGGCAACTCCTTCCGCACTGCCAGGTTGTGTAGCATGCAGCAGACGATGACAATCTTGCACACCTTTGCTGGGGCATATGGGAGGGCCCCTCCTGTCTTGTCCAGGCAGCGGAAGCGGCTCTTCAGGAGACCAAAGGTCCGCTCGATCACCCTCCTCGTCCGACCATGTGCCTCATTGTAGCGCATCTGGGCTGGTGTCACAGGGTTCCTGAGGGGTGTCAGCAACCACGGCATGTTGGGTTATCCCGAGTCACCTACAGACAGACAATTGCACATCAGCCGATTTGAAAATGTGTGCGGAAAACAACATAGCAGAACACAAACAATGGTACAAAGTCAGTACACACCAACAAGCCAGGCACGCTGGTTCGGCATCTGTGACATCATCCTCGGGATGCGACTACTCCTCATCAAGTAGGCATTGTGTGCTGAACCGGGGAAACGGGCACACACATGTGTGATGGTCATATCTGCAAGACATACCACCAGAGAATTGATCGAATGGTAATGTTTACGGTTCCGGTATGCCTGCTCATGTGCCTGTGGTGGTATCAAAGCCACATGTGTCCCATCAATGGAGCCAATTACATGTGGCATCCTCCCCAGGGCATAGAAGTCACTCTTGACGTCAGTGAGTCATTGACGTGTTGGGAAATAGATGTACTGGTTCAGGTATCTCAACATTGCCCCCAATACATTGCGTAGCACACGGCTGAACATAGTCTGTGACATCCCACCAGTAGTTGCCACAGTGTGTTGAAAGGTACCGGTGGCAAAGAAGTGTAGGGCTGCCATCACCTTCACCTTGGGGGTCAGCGCTGTAGGATACGGCCGGCCAGGCTGCAAATGTGGGTCCAACCGCACTGCCAAATGCTCAATCAGCTGCCTGGTGAAGCGGTACCGTCGGATGCTGTCATGTTCCACCATCATTGCCAGGTCTGGGAATGGTCGATGGACAGCAGGAGCCCTGCAGTGCATAGGTGAAGAAAGCAAGATTGTCAGTCACACCACCTATGTGCCGTTCACCATACTCAATTTCACATGATACATCATTAACAAACACAAGTACTTGATGTGTGTGTCGTTCCGTTTGGACATATATGGCACCTACATGGACATCATCTAACATCTCTGTTCAACAAGTGTTGACAACAGGTTCCAGGGTGTGCTATGGGAAACCATTAGGCTGTGTCACAGTACCCATTTACTGCTCTCACGTTCCACACACATACCACAGTGACATGTCTGGACAGATGCTCCACAGGCATCACAGCTCATTGACAGGTAGATTCCCAGGGACCCTGTCTTGCCACATGGACACTGGCATGACATGGCGTATCATGTACACGTCAGAAAAACAAACATGACACCACAGACATGGAAGTCTGTGACACACACACACACAACATCAAAGTTCATGCACAAACCACGTGGATGTGGAGACTGTCTCCCATTGTGCACATGGAGTCAGAGACATGTGATACACAACATGCACACAGACTGTGGTGGGACATTGTTGGAATGGACAACCCTGTGACGTACATGCCTTCCCACATGTGAGCCTGGGGGTATGTGACATGTCATACACATACACAACCTGGAAATGTGACCATGACACATGCTCAGAAATGAAAAGTTGCACACCACAGTGGTCAGGTGCACAACACACAAAGGACCCTGTCCCCATGAACACGTGCACAGCCTGGGTGTGTCTGCCCCCAAGTGCCACCCCAAAAACCACATGTTCACCCCCATACACAGATAAGGTTATGCTGCCACACATGCCTTAGATACAGTGTGGACTGGGTGTGGTGTTGTAGGTGTGCCCCTGAGTCCCTGGAAAGTAAATGTGGCTGGCATAGGTTCACCAGTGACCAGCATGGTGACATATGCATGTGACCTGTCCAGGGACACGTTGTAGAGCAATGGGCCGATCGGTGTGCCCGGCCGGCCCATTGCATTGTATGTGAGCGGGTACGCGTTGTATCCCGGGTACGCGTTGTAGAGCAATGGACCAATCGGTGTCCCCGGCCGGCCCATTGCATTGTATGTGAGCGGGTACGCGTTGTATCCCGGGTACGCGTTGTACAGCAATGGACCGATCGGTGTGCCCGGCCGGCCCATTGCATTTTATGTGAGCGGGTACGCGTTGTATCCCGGGTACGCGTTGTACAGCAATGGACCGATCGGTGTGCCCGGCCGGCCCATTGCATTGGATGTGAGCGGGTACGCGTTGTATCCCGGGTACGCGTTGTACAGCAATGGACCGATCGGTGTGCACACTTTGGCTGGGGCCTGGCATGGCAACGGACGCGTTTTCGAAGTTCCAACGAGTCTGATGCAGTGAATTCAGTTGGCCAGCCACAACAATGTTGCAAAATCATGGGTGTCATGAAGTTGAAGAGTTGAAGGATGCTGTGGGCGTGTATTAGTGCTGCTATTCCATGGATTGGTCAGATTCAGAAGATGCAAACGACTTGGACCTATCACTTTGGACACATGGGACAGTATCTGCCTCTGCAGCACACATATAATGCTGGCTGTTCCCCTGAGAGCTCACTTGCCTGCACTACATGCTCCAGGACGACATCTGCCACCAACACTGCTGCTGTTTATGCATCCTCTGGCTCCTGCAATGGCACGTACTGTGGAGAGAGCCCCAGCCTTCAGCCTTGAGGAGAACCAGGCCCTGCTGGACAGCCTCCTTCCACAGTACAGCAAGCTGTATGGGAAACCAGGGGAGCAGGTGAGTGTGCTGCCCACTGCCTCACTAACTGTGCATGTTGTCTGACTAGCAGGACTTTCAGTGTGCACACCACTGGCTAGCATGCCCACTGAGTAGTTGTCACACCCCAAAGTGTGTAGTTACATGCACTGAACTGGTACAGTGCAGTAACAGTGCATTCCAACTAGGTTTACTTCCCATGCAATGATACCATGTAGTGACTGCTGGCAAACTGTTCATAGCCATTGTTGCACTGCCTGTGTACATCATATGCCCCTGTGATTGAGACATGTATATCCAACTGTGTGATGCACGTATATGTTGCATGTGTAGTAATGGCCTTTTCACTTTGTCATCCTCACAGGTTGATGCCCACCAGAAGCAGGAAATATGGCTGACCATCGCCCGGAAAGTAAGATCTGTGGGGGTCTACAGGCGCAGGATCCGCAACTGCCAGAAGAGGTGGCAGGACCTTCGTGGCTGGACCCGGAGGATCGCAAGGGTCCAGCTGAAGCTGTCGCCTCCTCGCAGGAGGGGCGGACACCGTACCCTGACCCCCCACATGCTCCGGATCCTGGCGGTGGTCTTCCCTGACCTAGATGGGCAGCTGAAGGACAGACAGCAGCAAGGAGGGGGTGAGTCCATGACTGCACTGTGCACTTTGTCTGACATGCTATGTGCCCTCCTCTGGCCTGGTTAAACTTCCACAGTACATCAGTCATGTGGTCCGGGACCCATGTCCCTCATTCGTCACATGCCCACTTCTCCTCTGATACGCATATGTGTGGCCCTTATAGTCAGGATATTGTGTCATTTGGGGACAGTGTCATTGCATTTAGCTTTGCTCAAGCTGGGGGACAGCATTTGTTCCTGTGACTATGTTGTGCGATTCATGGGTGGGTAAATTGCTTACACAATGCCTAAGTTCTGACATGTAATCTGGGTGTAACTTTGATATGTGGTCCGCTTGCTGCTCTGACTCACCACATGTCCCTGGGGAATTTGGCACACACCCATGCTGCTGGTGGGAACAATGTTTGGGCCTCAGGAGTATGTGTATCCAGTGTGTCACACATGCTTAGCCACCTGCCTACTGTCCAGGACTCATCCCTCTTACAGGTGGAGCTGGACAGTAATGCCTACTCCAGGTCATGCAATGCACTCTGTACTCCCACTCCCGTGTATCATCTGGCATGTTGTGATCAGTGTAATGTACCCTCAGGTGTCTGCCTCTATCTCATTGTGCTGTGTCTTCGTTGTCAGGACTACTGGTATGTTTATCGGTTAGGGCTCAGCATGCCAACTGAGATGTGACCATGATAGACGATACTTCTGTGACTTATAGGTGTCTGATCACTTGACTGTGCACACAGGTGTTTGCGACTGTGACTTTCAGGCAGCTGTATTGTCATTCACAGCACACTGTGAGGTGCTCATGTTCAGAGAGTTGTGTTTCATGTCCCCCATATGCCCAGTTGGTATGACGTGGACAAATAGTAGTACAGATGATGTGGTATTTGGGGGATGGACATGTGCACTTGTCAGTCACATACCTTGCATTCCCCATGCCCTCGGATTGTGACACAGTGCAGACTGTTGTTGGCTGGCTGCCATGGCCATGTGACTTGAGACAGTAATGTATGACTTTGCACGCATTCCTGTGTCATGGCATTAAACTTCCTGAGACTGATCCTGCAGGGGAGTGACATGTGCAACATGCACCCCATTGTGGCATTGACTATCCGGACATGGGTGCTTCATGGTGTCTGGTGCTGGTATGCATCACATGCATTTCTATTTAGACTCTGGCCATCCCTTAATCCGTACCCCTGCACTGACTCAGTGGCAAGAGATGTGATGTGTGCATGTTCACATACTTCACTGGGTTCCCTGCAATGTCCAACAACTGTGTAGGTGTTGCATGTGTCCACACTGGGGTCTTACCATCAGACAGGCACCAGACAGATGGGTGCAAGGGCAGGAGGGGTGTGAGTCCCATGGTTGACCATCAGACTGACAATTGGCTTCCCCGAATCTGTGTGAGGACTTTAGGCAATGTTCAACTAAGGATGCCAGGGCTTGCTCTGTAATGTTCTGTACTTACTGTGGTGTGTGCGGTCAGTGCAGGTGACTGATGTTTGTCTGTTTCCCTAATTGTTTGCAGATACATCCACGGCCACAGGAGGGGACAGCTCCACGGACAAGGAGGAGCAGCGGAGCCAGACTGGGTCAGCATCGGAGGAGTGGTCAGAGGGACCCAGTGGCACGGAGGGCGAGGGGAGCCAAACCGAAGAGTCCTCAGCACCATCCACCTCAGCTGAGGACCACAGCAGCTCGGAGGATGACTCCCTTGTGGAGGCGGGTGTCAGCAGCCACCAAAGGCCAGCTAGTCTGTCTGGCCCCGCCACCACCACCACCACCGCCCTCCCATTGGCTCCCATTCCTGAGGTCCGTGGAGGCTCCCGTACTCGGGAGCGTGTCTCCTTCGTGCCAGGCACCGCAGCCCCTGCCCCTGTGTCCCCTGCTGCCCTGAGTGAGGAGTCTGTGTACCTCCTTCGGCAGCTCCATGTAGGGCAGACAGCAATGCTGAGTGTCCTCCATGCACACACCACTCTGTTGACACAGCTGGTGTCATTCATGGAGGGCATCTCGACGGGTATGTCTGCCCTACAGAGGAGCAATAAGTCCATGGACTCCTCCCTGACGGCAGCAGTGTCCCTCCTCCCACAGTCCCTCACCCCTCCCACCTCTGCCCCATCCACACTTCCTGCCCCCCTACCTGTCCAAAGCACATGCACACCTGCACAGTCACCCAAACACACAGACACAAGCAGCACAGACTCACCCAAGAGAAAGGCAAGACGTGCACACAAGCATCCTCAGGGGACTGATACCACAGACACAGGGGACGGGGAACACACACACACACAGGCATCCACATTAACTCCACAGTCCTCCAAATCCTCTCCCTCCAAGACCCCTTCCCTTGCCTCGCCTGCTACCACACCTACACAGCAGATCTTCCTGTGTGACCTCGGCCTCTTCCCCTCCGATCCTGCTGATCCAGCATACCGGGGGAAGAGGAAGTCCACCCACACAGAGGGGAGTGCCTCTCGCCCCTGGACACCCTCCCCCAGGCGCAGGCAGAGTGAGCCCCCCAGCCGCAAGTCCCCCCGGTCCCGGAAGAGCAAGACCCCGCCACCGCCCTGCAAGTCAACCACCCAGTCTCTCACCTCCATCCCCCAGGCCACCACTCCACAGGTTCCACTGCCACACCCTGCCCCAGGTTCCCCCACACACCGATACCGCATCCCCAGACTGCTTAGGCCCTCCCCCCTGCCACTTGCTCTTCCACCCCCAAACCAGACGCTCTGCCTGTTTGTGCCACTTGTGTGGAGAACGTGTCCCCCCTCTGTCCTGCCCAGCTCTTCTGCCCCCCTTCCACTACCTTGGAGTCATGCACCTCGGTGGAGTCCACAACAACCCCGTCTGACTCGGGCACTGCATTGGGGACCCAGTCCACTCCATCTGACCAGCCCACTGCAGTGGTTGCAGCACCAACACCATCAGACTTGAGCCCTGCGGTGGTGCCAGCCCCCCCTGAGTCAGACACCTCCACTGCAATTGCCGGTGATACTCCTGCACCCACCTCCCCTTCACTGCCTCCTTCTGGCATCCCCTGATCCTGTCCCTGCGGTGCCTGGCCTGCCCCTCGTATGCCCCTCCAAGGGGGATGTCCCCTGTCCGTACCTGTGCAGGCAAGCAATTGTTGACAAGTTGTCACACATCACCCTGTTGGGACTGTATATTTGGACTGGCCATTGGCCTTAGTTTATTTTGGACTTTTGATTTGAGTTGCACACTTGCTGAATAAAGCCTCTTTTTGTTTACTTGTGGTTAATCTTTGGAGGTACATGATGTAGATGTGTAGAATCATGCATTTGCTGTTGTAATAGTGTTCAGATCAGGTAAATGAAGTTTTGCTGTGATGGGCTCCATGTGGTCCATGGGATATGTGTCCTAATCTAGTCTTGATCTATAGCATCCTTTGCTGCAGTCTGAGGGTGTAATGTTCAGCATTTGACACAGGGATGTACGTTTAGCTTTTGTAGATTACCATCTTTGTCCTACAATGATGCACATCTGGTGGGCTTACCACTGTCCAATGTTCCTAGTACCCTGACTGTGTGCCCGTCTCCAATGGACATGCAGTTTAGCACATCAAATTTGGAGGACTCATCTGTGTACACAGTGCAAGTTGCTTGACACGTGTCTTGGGTGTATGCAGATGACTGACGTGACACTCCCGTGCCCAGGCTGATATGAGCAGAGCCTTCAGTGTGTTGTAGTTGTTGACTCACTGACCGAGTGTTCTGCTGACATGTTTGAGTCGTGCACAGACAAGGTTTGGCACAGCTGACCTTCCACAGGAGTGGAGTGCCCTCATGGCAGTGCGTGATTCCGTGATATAGGCTGTGCCCGTGTTGTGTGTTGTGTAGGCATGTCTGTGCGTGTACCCTTCTCCTTTTCCTACACAGGCTGTGTCCCTATGGATGTTACTGTTTGTGATGCTTGCTGAGTTGTTCTGTGTTCATCCAGCATCTTGGACCTGGTTTCTCCGGGATGTGGGTGCATGGCAAACTAATGTTAATGAGGTTGTCATCCCTAGTTGTCTTTGTTGTCAGGGCTGGGGATGTGGGCAAACGCAGATGGGACACAATCAAGATTCCTCTTGGCACTTGTTGGTTACACGAGTAATGTGATTTTCTGTTTGTGTATGCTTTCAGTGATTGTGACACGTTGTGTGTGTGACTGCTGCCACTCCTCAGGGTGAGAGCTGCAATGTTGGAAGTTGTCTATGTGTGTCCTTTGTGGGTCAGCTTGGCTTCTTCATTGGTGTGTGACTATGGCCAGGATCCCATTGTTTGGGGTGGATTTCACGTCATGCCCATGTACGGCATACTGTGCAGTGTGTCAGACATTCACAAGTCTTGTTGACTGGCCATGTGTGATGGGTTTCTGCACCTTATTTCCCACCACCACCCCAGGGATTTTCATGGGTGCATGTGGAATGTCAGCAGTCCATGTGAGCTTCACTGCTGCACATTGGTGGAGTTCAAGGTGTGTGGCGTTGAATGTGTGCAAATGTGAGTTGTTGCACGGCTGGGGCACTACCTCCATATTGTCCTTGGCTGGCAGGCCATGCTGAGTGCTTTGTGCTTGTATAGGTGTGATGGTAGTTTGTTGCTCAGGACACATAGCTGTGGTTCACAGTGTGGATGACATCTACCTTTGCCATCACAGTGTGATTGTCATGCAGGCTAGTGTCACCACAATGTGGGGTCCCTGGTGGGAGTGCTGTGGTGGTTCTATCTCTTGCTGTGTTTGTTGCTGTTCCTACAAGCTTGTGTGACATGTGTAATTTGGGCTCCCTCTCATCTCACAATGCCTGTTTGCCCACATAGGGGAATCCAATCCCTGAGTTAGTTTTGTATGTGAGTGTGTTGACATCTGTGTATTAGTGAATCTGGCCTCCTCATGTGTTGTGTGTTTGCCTGGGGACGCTGGCACACAACCCCCCTCACCTATTGTGTATGATATGCAGTGTGAGTCTGCCTGTTTGTGTTTGTGCATTTGCACCACTGCATTGGCATATCTTTAGTTTGCCATTGGCTGTATGTTGTTTGTTGGCTTTCCCCTGCTGGCCCTGGGACTGCTAGGTCATCAGTCAGCACATTGATCATGGTTAGTATGTCCCATTGCTGCCTTGGTATGGTATTTGTTCACATGACATCTACAGTCTCCACAGGATATCTACATTTGTGTGTCCATTGGTGCAGATATGTGGGTCTGCATTATGATGCTCACTTCTGTCATTGTGTTATTTGTGAATGTAGACAATGTGGGCCCCCATGGCTGATGTTTGTGTGCACATGGCTAGAACGATGTGTCATTGGCACTGCACTGCTTGCCTCACCCAATCTATGTTGCTATGGGACACATGCACTACAATGCCACTGTAGTGTTTGGTGTTGTGTGGCCAGGAATTATCCCTGCATTTTTGGTTTAGCAGCTTTTACCAGGACTACACTTATCTTTTGGGCACTGTGGTGATGGGGCTTAGGGCCCCATTGCCACACTGTTCAAAATGTGCTTCACCTATGGTGCACACACTTACCTTTAGGGCACTGTGGTGAAGGGGCTTAGGGCCCCATTGCCACAGTGGTCATGGTCTGCTTGCATTGTGTAGGCCACACACACAATTATGTGTGACACATGTGTTAGGGGGTCACATTGTATGTTCAATGTCATGTTCAGTGTTGTATGCATTTGACACAGACCACACACGCTTGTCATGGTGTTGGGGGTGGGATGTAATTTGCAGACAGTCCTTATGTGGGAGTATGCTAGTTGTGTCATGCATTACCCGTCCTATGAGTAGGGGTGGTTGTAGTGACAGGCATCCTGCCCCCCATGAGTTGGGATGGTGTTAGCGGTAGGCATCCATCCCCCTATGGGTGGGGATGGCAGTAGTGGCAGGCATGCAGCCCCCCATGAGTGGGGGTGGTAGGCATCCAGCCCCCCATGAGTGGGGATGGTAGTAGTGGCAGCCATCCAGCCCCCCATGAGTGGGGGTGGTGTTAGTGGTAGGCATCCATCCCCCTATGGGTGGGGATGGCAGTAGTGGCAGGCATCCAGCCCCCTATGAGTGGGGATGGTAGTAGTGGTAGGCATCCAGCCCCCCATGAGTAGGGATGGCAGTAGTGACAGGCATCCAGCCCCCCATGAGTGGGGATGGTAGTAGTGGTAGGCATCCAGCCCCCCATGAGTAGGGATGGCAGTGGTGACAGGCATCCAGCCCCCATGAGCGGGGGTGGTGTTAGTGGTAGGCATCCAGCCCCCCATGAGTGGGGATGATAGTAGTGGCAGCCATCCAGCCCCCCATGAGTAGGGATGGCAGTAGTGACAGGCATCCAGCCCCCCATGAGTGGGGGGGGGTGGTGGTGGCAGGCATCTAGCCACCCATGAGTAGGGGTAGTTGTAGGGTGGTGTTGGTGGTAGGCATCCATCCCCCTATGGGTGTGTATGGCATTGGTGTTGGCCATCCCACCCCTATGGTTCTGGTGTTGCTTGTGTACGTCATTTGTGCATCCCTATGTGTGTGTGACATATTTCGGGTACGTGTTGTTTGTTTGTGTTGTGGGTGTTTGACTTACCGTCTGCGCCGTACGCGTCCGTACCGGTCCCTGTAATAGATGTAGAGTATTGGTAGGACCTGCGCGATGGGATTCATGGTTGGTTCGTCTTGTTCGGGTTTCTCGTGTCTTCGACTCGTACTCGTCGCTGGCTTGTTCGTCTCGTCGCCGTGGATCGTCTTGTGGCGCGAATCGGAGTTTATGTGCAGTTCTCCCGGATGCTCAAACGTGCCGGACGTAGCAACGAGTTCGGCGCGTACGGAAGACGCATCGTACTAGTCCGGCCGTAAGGTGCTGTGTATTTGGTTCCGTGCGAGTCGATTCGGCATTTACGGATCCGGCTCGGGTGGGGAACAGGAGCTGGAATGGGTAAGTACGGCTCGGTCGGAATCTGGGCTGTTATACGCATCGTACTTCTTCGTTCGGTAGAGTGTTCGGGTCGGTCGGAAAACACGCGTTCGGCTCGTATTTTTTCCGGACGAATACTGTTAGGTGCGCTTCCAGCCGACATCGGAATCGACCCCATAGTGTTCAATTAATTGTATGGTTAACGCTATTGGTTTATTTTTATATTGTGTGTATTTCATTGGTTGACCATCATTGTTTTAGTTGTTTTGGTAGTTGTTTTCTATATATGGAAAACGCTAATTAATAGTCAGTTACTGTTTTTTTTTTTTAAATAGGTTGAATGATTTAAATGTGTATTATATTATATGTGATGTTAAATAATATGTGTATACTATTTAAATATAAAATGTAAGTAGGTATTAATAGTGTATTTATGATTTATTGTTGTATAATATGTTTTACTATGTTTTAAATTAATTGTATTTTATTTAATTTGTATGCAGTGTCTGTTTATTTTTTTAAATAAATTTATGGTGTTAAGGTTTGTTTGTTTTATCTGTTTTTAAGTTGTCGATATTTTTTTAAAACGATATTATTGCTGTGGTATATTTTTAAATGATGTTCGATATTTTAAATGACGATATTTATGTGTTCGATAATAGTGTTATCGATGTTAATGTTTAACGATATTTTGGTGTTGATAATAGTGTATTTTTTAAATTAAGTATAGGGTATCGATATAAGGGGCTTATTACGATAGCGGTCGGATTTGATCCGGCCGCCACCATAGCGGTTATTGGGTCCGACCGCCATGCGTGCGGCGGTCCCGTCAATGCAATTAGGATGTGACCGCTACCACTGCGGTCGGATTCCGCACCTTTATCATTGTGGCAGGCGGTGCTGACAGCTACACCGCCGTGATGCTTAAAGGAGCATGTTGTGCATTTCACTGCACTACGTGGCAGGCACTACACTGTGCCTACCACTTGGTGCAGTGAAATGTAGGGGGGTACCCCCCAGTGCACCCCCACCCCACCCCAACACAAGGGGGGCCCGCAACGGGCCCCCAGAGACATTCACCGCCTGCCTTTCAAAGGCGGTACAACTGCCGCGAAAAGGCTGGCTACCACCGGCATCATAATCGTAATTGTTTCGATTGCTACCGGCGGTACCCACCGCCATCGTAATATGGCAGGGGTTTATCGCGTTACGATGCCGGAGCGGTCTGCACCGCCGGCCAGGCGGTGGCGAACCGCCTGACATCGTAATAAGCCCCTTAGTGTAGTCGATATTTGTGTGTCGATAAAAAAGTAGGTCGATATTGTGTCTGTCGATATTATGTCAGTGATTCCCCAAATAAGCAGCAAAATCAATAGAAAAATGGACAGAATTTCTAGTAGCATCATAAAGCTCAGGAAAGTTCTCTGGCTCTCCCCCAAAATTGGAAGCCTATATACTCTTTTTCTGCAGAGAAAACCATCAACTTCAGCAAGATCATCATGGTGTGGTGAAAGGAATTATATTGTTAGCAAATCAGAGCACAGCTTTATAAAACACCATATTGCCTTAGCATCTAAGCACTATCTCACTACATGACTTTTGATTCTGCCCGCTCTAAAATAATTTAATCCGAAGATGGCAGGACAAACTAGTTATTTGTACAACAGCAAACGATTATGATTGAATAGGGTACAATGAGCAAGAGGAAGGTCCTTGGGAAAAGAAACATTATTGTGACCATGCTGGCAAGTTTTAATCGAGAACAGCAAAAACAACGTCAATGGAAATGAACAAACATGACTCTGCTTGACTCTTTGCTGCAAAATAATGTACAGTCTACATGCAGAAGGAGACCTCCATTTTGAATAAGATGGTGTCTAGGCCTAAATGGAGGCCTAGTTTGCAAGAGCCAAGAAAATACACTTCCATATTTCATAGGAAATTTGTTTCAAATGAATTAGCAAAATATAAGTATATGCATATAAAATCAAGACTAAATCCATGTTCTGCACGTTGTCAATAATACACAAAAATATGAAATGCACAAAACTATATATATATTATATGTATATGCTGACAATACTCAGCTATTTCTAAAAATACACATGCATTTGTGTGGGTCGGGGACAAAATATTGGGATTGACTAATGCACATCTAATAATAAAGCAGAACTTATTGTATACAAAATGGACATCCTGTTAATCAGACATATTAATTCATCTACCTGGCAGGGACTGAGCTGGCAGTCATATGCTGGATAACCTCCATAACCCATCTAAGTAGTATGAAAGGACGGGCCACTGCTTTATTCTGATTAGGATTGCATCCCACTCATATAGGATCACCCTGATCAATCCAGTCATCCCCTTACACCTTGTCTACTACAATCCATAAACACACTCCAAGAGTACAGACTACGATGCTATTTCTGACCACATTACCCGAGTCCCAAATGCCTGTTTTAAGGTAACCGATTATGGGAGAGCATATCGCAAGACATTCTGCCTAGTATACACAGCACTGCATAGAAGAGAATAAGATTACCTCATAGTAGTGTTTCGGCCATATCAGTAGACCAGATATTGAACATTAGTTTCACTAAACTTATTAGTCATCCAATGTGCTAAAAATAAATGATTCATCTGTCAGCTGAAGAAGAATTCATTCACAGATCCCTATGCTCTGGCATTTCACTGCTCTCCTCCTCAGTGTTGGAGAAGACTTTCTATGGCTCTATACAGGGCTGAAGGAGACATGTCCACCACTGTCTGCGGAACACACTTTATTTATTTTGCTGCTTTATTTGTTGATGTAGCACGTCAGAAGAACTCTAAAGCCAGGGTGGCAGGGAGCTTTACAAAATGGTAAAGAGAGGCAGAGTAAAAGTGAAGGATAAGCTAGTTTATGTTGTCAGCATGATTAACTGCACATCAGTACAGATGGAAACCTTCGACATTGGGAGAGGCATTATTTTGCATTATTCAGGTTCACTTTCTTCTTATGGTGCATTTTTCTTTGGGGAACTTACACCCTATGAAATTGCTATTCTAGTCGGGACTATATTATTGGGACAGAAATCTACAGAATTTGCAAGTACTGTTAACACTAGAGTAAAAAGCCCAGTAAATGAATATGCAAATTAGTTTTGAACCTATCCTAATGTGCAGTCCAGCTCGATTTCGCAGGGCAAGTTTGAAAGGGAACACAAGAAACCTCAGATGCATCAGTGTTACGCATTCCTCTTGCAGCAAGCTCCAACCTTGGCCTGTGCGTTCCTCCAGTCACGGGACAGATGATTCGGGATAACCTAAGAATGAGAAATAGATCCCGTCGTCTGGGATTTGTAAATGTCTGAAAACATTTATTGGCAAATATTTAAATGCAGTGTAGTTGTTCCAGCGATGCAATTTTATTGGAAGACGGTAACATTTCATTAGTTCCAGAAATTAAAAATCGATTTTTGTTCAGCACCAGTGGTTCAACAACCAGCCTTTAGCAGTGAGTTTTATTTGTAGACAGACATCTTCAATATCGTCTTGCACTTACAGCTGTTAAGTCCCACCTGGAGGAGAATAGGATAATACAGAGCTTATTTTCCATAACTTTAAATGCAGCTCATTCTAATTATTATATTTTTGCTGGCAAACATTTGCAGAGGAAAAAAAAACAGTTGCCACCAGATGCAACTACTCATAGATATAGACATGCTATTTAAAATTGTTTCTGATAATCACAATTTAGGGGTCTATTAGGATGGCGGTCAGATGTCCACTGCCAGGCCGGCGGTGGTGCCCGCCGGACCGGCGGTGGACATCCGACCGCGATCGCAAGCCAGAAATCCGCCGGTCAAATTAGGATGGCGGTGGTGACCGCGGCGGAGGGAAATTCCGACTGCCGCTTTTCCGCCAGTTGCCATCCGCACTCCTGCCTGGCGGACGGAGCAGGACCGGGACAATGGTGGCTGTGCAGAGCAGGCTCCACTGGCAGGATTATGATGCCGGCGGTAGCCAGCCTTTCCTCAGCGGTCAGACCCCCATGGAAAGGCATGTGGATATTGTCTTCCGGGGGCCCGTTGCGGGCCCCAAATGTTTTGGGGGTGTGTGGGTGCACTGGGGGGGTACCCATGGTCCCCCCCTACATTTCCCTGTACCAGGTGGCAGGCACTGTGCAGTGCCTGCCACGCAGTGCAGGGATATGCAGGACATGCTCCTTTTGACATTGCGGCGGTGCTGCGTGCATCAGCAACCGCCGCAATGTTAAAGCCTGCGATCCGACCGCAGCGGTCGGATTTCGAGCAAGGAACATCGTAATACGACCGGCGGTTATGTCGCGGCCCTTGCAGGCGGTCTTTTCCCGTTACCATGGCGGTCGGGGAGGTTTTCCGACCGCCATCGTAATAGGCCCCTTAATATTTTTAAAAGTAGAGAAATGTATTTGTCAAAATTAGTGGGATGGATGCTGGAATTCTCATAATTTAGCTACTTAGCAGTTAAAATTGGAATTTTATCTCGCCCAAGTAAGAAAAACCTTCAAAAACTACAAACTTTGTCTAGCCTTTCTTTGGTGAAAGTCGTTTGGAATAGTAAACGAAATCCAAAGCTGTACCAGTACCAACTGATGGAGCAGGTAAACAATGAACCTAAACCCTACCACCCTTTGGCTAATCTCATGTGGAACAACTATCAATTATAGTCACAAAGTAAACATTGCTAGTTCAAGACCCAGAATGGGTACTTGATCCCCTGGAAATTGGACGTAAACAGCCATAAACCCAAGGCGAATTAATTTAATCAGTGTCAAGATGAACAGTTAGTAGACAGATGAATGAAAAAGGTAAAGCATTGCAGTGTTTGTGTACTGACAAAATCGTCCTCAGAGAAGCCATGTGCTTCTTTATTGGCATTACCTACGCTTAAAGGTCCTTAAATTTAATTGTGCAATATTTGGGTGATTTATTAATCAACAGCAAGTTTATTAGGACTCACCGTCTAGGGAGTTTCAATATTTTACTATACAAACAGGTCATATCAATGCTATTTTCCAATAATGTCATCTTGTAGAGGACAGCCTAAAGCAAAATATACTTTGCAGCAACATATCTGAGAAGAGGAAACTCATTTGACTTACAAGGTGAATGAGGATAACAAGAAAACACATTCCCCAATTATCAGGTTGAAGATACAGCCTGTCATAGCACAATTCATTTCAATATTTCTGTGTCTCATACAAAATAGCAGCCATGAATTGTTGGTCTTTTAAGATGAAAAAGGTGAACAATCGTTTGGTCATGAACTTGAAATCGATAGTTATTGAAAGTACATCCTACATTTCATGTAATTCTGAAAAATTCAGCTCACATAAGAAAGGTCTCGCTATACCCAAGTCCTGTAGTAAGGCAGGGGCCACAGAACTTGGGGGAAAAAAATCTAGACTTAGATTACAAGATAATGAAGTATTTATTCAATTGATTTTAGACGTATATACATCAGAGAGTAATTCCTGAAAGCCCCCTGAGAATGGCACAGGAGTTAGGGCCAGATGTACGACCATTTGCTTTTGCGACTCGCAAAAGCAAATGTACAACAGTGTCAGAGACACTGTTAGCGATTCCCAATGGGGTTGCAAAATGCGAGACTCATGAATATTAATGAGCCACTCACAATTTGCAACCCCATTGGGAATGGCTGGCCCGCCCAGGGATGGTGGCCTGCTGGGCTCAGCAGACCTCCATGTCTGAAACTGCTTTTAAATAAAGCAGGTTTTTTTTTCAATTAAATGCAGCCTGTTTTCCTTAAAGGAAAACGGGATGCATTTAAAAAAAAAAAAATGAAACGTTTCCGTTTCATTTTTTAAGGGCAGGCAGTGGTCCATGGGACCACTGCCTGCCCTTAAAAAATATTTGCCCATGCATTCCCGTTTGCGAATGCTTTACCACCTACTTGAAGTAGGTGGTGAATTGCAACTGTTTTGCGACTGCAATTGTGGTTGCAAGACAGTCATACATAGGGCTCAGACTCGCTATTAGGAAGGGACGCCCTGGAAACACCCCTTCCTAATAGCAAGTCGCAAATCCTAATTAGCGAGTCACAAATAAATTGCGACTCGCTAATTAGGGTTGGTACATGGCTCTTAGGTATTTTTTCATACGCAAACGGATCGCAAACCCGTTTGCGCATGCTAAAATACATCGTACATCTGGCCCTGAGTTGTTTACAACATCAATATTTTTAAATAGGTCTTGTTGGACTTAGCTCTTTCTGCAGGGCCAGGCCCAAACCTTTTGCCTTCACCCTACTGTTTTCTGAACCTGAGTTTTTTGGCTTTTAGGACTGCTAACAAGTGCTAAAGTGTTTGTGCTCTCTCCTTTAAACATGGTGAATTTGGCTTACACCCAATTGGCACATTTAATTAACTGTAAGTCCCTAGTAAAGTAGAACTAACTACAGGTATCCTAGGCCTGCAATTTAAATGCTACCAGTGGGCCTGCAGCACTAATTGTGCCACCCGCTTAAGTAGCCTCTTAAACATGACTCAGGCCTGCCATTGCAGACTGTGTGCAGTTTTAAAGTGCCATTTCCACTGGCAAGACAAGCATCTTGCCAGGCCCAAACCTTCCTTTTTATTACAAATAAGTCACCCCTAAGGTAGGCCCTAATAAGTCCATAAGGCAGTGTGCAGTGCATTTAAAAAGTTAGACATGTACTTTTAAGTTTTACATGTCCTGGTAGAGAAAAATCTTATTTTATCAACCCTGCAAGGCCTACCACTTCCACAGAATAACATTGGGTTAACTTATTACATTTAAAAAGTATTGTTTCAATCAAGAGCACATAGGAATGTCATGTTTGATGTCTGATAAATTGTAATTAAAAATCCTCTTTAATGGTGAAGTGGGATTTTGAGTTACAATTTTGAAAATGCCACTTTTAGAAAGTGATTCACCAATGAAAGAAAATTCAGCCGTTACCTCAGCGCGCAACAGTATTCGATTTTGGATCAGTTCCCCATTTAAGATATAAGGTAATATTTACCTTTCAGGCAGGTTTCAAACAACTTTATTGAGAGAGGTTGTTGATGACAAACCAAAAAACTGTGTGATGTATATTATTTTTTAGATATACATGTACCATCACCAGCCCAAAGCCCTGAAGAGAAACGCGTTGGCTAGATCTATTGGAGATTCCACTCATTGTACATCTATATGGACTGAAGAATCAAATTGCAAATTCATTATCCATCCATGATAGATAGTTTGGAACCAGATTGCCAGTACCATTAGGGTCAGGTGTTTTCAGTTGCCATGGTATGATCCTCCCGTTTTGAAATTATGGACTGGTTTGAAAAAGTTATGTGTGTCTCTTAATGTATCAAAAAAAAAAATCGTTCACGTTGAAAAGTAGCATGATTATTTATGTCATGTTATCAAGATTGCACTATTATCACTCATTTATTTCATTGATTTATTAGATTAATATGGTTTGTGTTAAAGAAGGGTGGTGTGCCTTTTTGAAGACTTGTTAAATGTATTAACCATATTTAATGAATGGTGATATAACACAGGGGTCCAGTGTATTAAATAACTGGGTCTTCAGTAAAATGTTTTGAATTAAAACCAACCACCTTTTACATGTGTTTTGACTTCTAATAGAGGCCTAGGGTGGTTAATGTTAAGGGCCCAACCCCGTAGTATTTCAGTTTGTATTGCGGGTACCAGACTCACGAGGGTATCAGCCTTCACAAATAAAGGCTGTACAAATAATAGAGCATTCATCTCACAAGGTCGACAACGTGTCTGCCTTGTTAGAATATGTCTGAGAAGGAAACTCTCTCCTTTTCCGAAGATCACATTTAATGTTTAATTTCATCTTCCTCTCTCTTTCCATCTATTACGCTGAGTACAACAGCCCAACAGCAGGATGAAACATAAAAACTCACACGGTTAAAGAAGAAATTGATCCGTACAGAGCTACATGGCCATTTCTTATTAGAATACTTAAGAGCAGGCACCATCCCCTGGGGCCTACAGGTTAAGAATACACCAGTCATATTTACAGATGATCCAGAATACAAAAAAGGCTTCAGCTATATAAGCACCAAATGCAGCAGGGACCTTGGTCCACTCAATTGAAACCGCACAGAGGATCTGCAAGAAGCAATTTGATGAGATAGCTAGCCTGGAACAAGTTATCAGAGATACTCAGACGACGGCGGAAGCAAAGACATTGCTTGAGAAAATTAAAAAAGAAATCCACACATTTAGAGATAATACTATAAAATTCAAGATCAACAAATTGAAGAAAGATCGAAAAGCATTCAACATTGAAATAGTTTATCCATATTTAAATGACGATTTTTATACAAGAACTGAGTCGAGACGAGTCGTAGTGGATTACCAAGGAAGATCTCCTCTGAGTCAGCTGGAGATTCAGATCAAGGTGCTAGCACTTCCCATAAAAATGTATCTAAACAGGCATCTTTTTTAGACAGAGATCAACCCAAAAACAGAGGACGGTTCAAAAGTCAACTTTGGGAGATGCTTACAAGACGCCTGTTTTAAAAGAATTAAAGGATTCCAGCATAGTCAATTTATCACCAAAAGCCTTGACACAAGAACAAAAATCGGTCCTGCAGTTGGGCCTATCTTTTGTACCTACGAAACCAACTGATTTCGTCAAACTTAAAATTGAAGACCTGGAATTTGTTTAGGAAACTCAGATTAAAGGTAACCCTGGGCGGTGAACTACGCTACGCTCGCGGAGTTTCGGTATCTTCGCGATTCGCGTAGAGCACGAAGTTACTGAGCACTACGCAATTTGCGGCGTAGCGTGGCTGTTTTTCTTCTTCACGCGCTCAATATACGTTCTCGCGCGCGCGGTAACGACCTACCGTGATTCTGCATTCGCCGACGCGACTTCCTATCCGTTTGCGGGCGCCATGAGATTTGGAATCCGGCCGCACGATCCCGCGAGCGTGTGTGAACGCGAACACGTCATTCGGACGCGCGATCTGACTTCCGGCAACAGTGTTGGTTAGATCGCGATCCCGAACACGAAGAAACTACAATCTGGCGAAGAATATCTCTCGAGCATCATAAAACCTTCTCGAAAATGATGATTTTGCTCCAAAAAACTCCTCAGATTGTGATTTGGCTGTAGTTTTTTGTGCAAGGAGTCCTTTTTCTTTTTTTACTTTTTTTTCCAAGAGGAAGGAAGTGCCCCTGATTCTCAAACTTCCTGTTCCTGTCCAGCAGGCTCCTCCCAGTGCTTTGTCCATGTGCTGTTCACTTTCATTTGGATTTGGAGCTGGAAGGATCACTTTTTGTGTCTGTCTGCTGCATCATATCATTGGATTGGATTTGAGGACTTTTGGATTTGAGATTTTACAAGTAAGTTGGAGAATTGGTGTACTTGTTTGTTTGATTGGGGCTTGTTTGTACCTACATTTCTTTGGGGATTTTCATCGTTTTTAAAATGTATTGTTGTGGCCTGTAGTTTCAGTAGGGGCCTAGTTGTTTTTCTTTGATTGGAATTTCAGCCAGTAGGCCCAGAGCCAGAGGTACCCATGGGTGCATGTTTCTGTGGTGTCTGTTGAATTTAAACATCATGTAGGGCATGCATGGATGGCATTGGATTGAATTGGTAAATGTGGTTTTTGGGGTGTATTTCACTTTTTGGGTGTAATATATACCTTTGTTGGAAGTGTGTGTGTGCTTGTTGTGTAGCTTTCCAACCTTTCGTAGCCCTGTGGATTTTCGTTTTTGCATTTTTGTATTAAAGCTGTGTTGTTTAGCAGGTCTCCTTTGTCTGGTCATATTATATAGGCCTGCTTGAGTTCATTGTTTTCCATGGCCTGTTGTGACTGTGAGTGACCACGTGGCTTGGGGCCATTTTGTGGTGGTAGTTTAGTAGTGTGCTGCTTTTTCCATATAGGCCTGCATTACTAATCTTTGTTCCCCTTGGCTTATGCTTGTTGTTGTGGGTGGCCTGGCCATGTGGTGGTGGCCATTTTGTGGGACCAGCCACTGTGCTTTTGCCATAGGCCTCCAAGCTTGCGGCCTAGTCTGCCAGTAGGCCCAGAGGTAGTCATCATGGGTGCATAAAAACTGTTTCTGTGTTGTCTGTTGAATTGTAACATCATTTAGGCCATGGATGGCATTGGATTGAATTGCAAAATGTGGGTTTTGGGGTGGTATTTCAGTTTTTGGGTGTGTGTTAAATAAATAGGCCTTTTCAGCCAGTAGGTAACCCTGGGCGTTCAGCTCGCGGACTTTGGGCAACTCCGCACTGCGCGACAATGCAGACTTACACTTTTTATCTTCTTCGCGCGCTCAATATACGTTTTCACGCGCGCGATAACGACTTTTTGTGACGATCGCGATGCCGAACACGCAGAATTTACAATCTGGCGAAGAATATCTCTCGAGCAGCATAAAACCTTCTCGAAAATGGTGATTTAGTTCATTTTGCTCCAAAAACTCCTCAGGTTGTTATTTAGATGTAGTTTTGTGAGCAAGGAGTCACTTTTTTTTTTTTTACAATTTTTTTCAAGAGGAAGGAAGTTGTTGGGTGGCCTGGCCATGTGGTGGCGGCCATTTCGTGGGACCAGCCACTGTGCTTTTGCCATAGGCCTCCAAGCTTGCGGCCTAGTCTGCCAGTAGGCCCAGAGGTAGTCATCATCATGGGTGCATAAAAACTGTTTCTGTGTTGTCTGTGGAATTTTAACATCATTTAGGCCATGGATGGCATTGGATTGAATTGCAAAATGTGGGGGTTTTGGGGGGGTCTATTTCACTTTTTGGGTGTGTTAAATAAATGCCTTTTTTGCGTGTGTATGTGTTGTTGTAGTGGTTGTTGTCTAACTTTCCAAACTGTTTTTAGCCATGTGGATTTTAGTTTTTGCATTAAAGCTGTGTGTGTTTTATCAGGCATCCTTTGTCTGGCCATATATAGGCCTGCTTGAGTTCATTGTTTGCCGTGCCTTGTGCCTGTGAGTCACCATGTTGCTGGGGGCCATTTTGTGGTGGTAGTTAGTAGTGTGCTGTTTTTGCCACATAGGCATGCGTGTCTTTCCATTGTTCCTCTTGTCTTACTGCTTCCAAATCCATCCCCATTGCCAGCTGCAGCTCCCTGATGCTGCATACATCCCACGTGATGCACAAATTTAGGCCAAACATGCTCCACTACATTTTAGTTTTTGTTCTTTGCTATTCTTATTCTTCCAGAGTGTACACACTACACAGTACACCAGGAAAGCCCTGGCCTTGTTGTCAAAGTCTCATAAATGGCTACACTGTTGTTGTTCACTGAGTTTCTAAAAATTTAATAATTGAGGCAACCACACACTAAGTTCTATATTATATTAGTTTGATTTGTGCTATCGTTTGACTGATGTTCTTCTGGTTTTTTTGCTTTTAGGTGCACAAAGACTGAGGAGGAGGTGTGTCATCATTGCCCGTTGCACTGCCAGACAGACATCCTGCTGCTGTACACAACGTGACGTGTGACCTGACCAGACATCTCTGCAACTGAGTGCTGCTGACATCTGAAGAAGATGGGCCCAAAGAAAGCAGGTACCAGGTCCTCCAGTACCAAGAAAGTTGCTATTGAGAAGAAGGAACAGAAGAAGGAAGTGACACTTAAGTCTGGTGTGCCGCCCAATACCTTTTTGGGGAAAAAAAAATTACGCCTGCAGCAGCGGTGTCCGGGGGCAAGCTGGGGGCAGCACCTCCGCATCAGTGGGCCCAACCCACCAACGCAGGCCCAAGCACATGAGTGTGGAAGAGGTAGCCAGCCTAATGGTGGAAAGCAGTGATGCTGAGCCTGAGATAAACTTATCGCTATCTCAAAGTAGTACCCAATCAACGCAGGAGGAAACACAGCAGATAAGTGGTCAACAACAACAACAGCCGCAACCACCTCCCGCAATAGTAGTTGTTGTTCCTCCCGAAGTAGGGGCAGTTCAGGAAATTGAGCCTCATGCAGAGGTAGAAGAAGAAGCCACTCATTCAGAAGATCCATTGTCTTCCAAATCTCCAGCAAGGAAAAGGAGGGGTAGTCCATCAAGTTCTTCGCCAAGCCCCCTTCTGATGATCTAGATGCCACTTGGAAGCCACAAACTGAGTCTGAGAGGGAGACACGTCCCAAGACCAAGCTAGGGAAAAGGAAGGTTCCAGAAAGCCTTACACTTATGGAGGTCGATGTAGAACAGCAGGATGATGATGATGATGAGCCAGTCATCACGAACATCACTCCCGGCCCTGAGGAGATGGAGACCAACATTATTACCCTATCCAAAATCGCTGCGAGGGATGTAGCACGCATACCTCCACAGGTAACACCAACACGACCTACAGCTTCCATATTTGCATTAGCAAAGGCCCGGCAGCGACCTACATCCAGCACAACCACCACCTCAGTAGAAGTAGGTAGTGGTACAGCACAGAGTCAAATTCAACACACACCCTCCAGTTCATCCGGCATTGGAAGTGGCACCTCCGGCAGGAGGCAAAAGTTAAGCTCCCCAGTTTGGGACTTCTTTACGGTTAGCGAAAAGGAGGAGAACATTGCTATATGCTCCATTTGTAATACCTCTGTTAGTCGTGGTAAGCTTGGTACAAACTATGGTACCGGAGGCCAAATGACCCATCTGAAAAAACACCACTTGATCAGCTGGGAGGACCACCTTCGCGGCATAAAAGAAAACTGCAACCATTGGTGTTGGTGGGGATAAAGGAGTAGAAGATCCGATCACGGTGGAAGAGGAAGGACAGGGAGACATTCTCTCTGGTAGTGGTACACAAAGTCTCCCTGTCCCCAGCAGTGCAGTGTTAACGTCGCCCACATCTTCAGCAACATCTCAGTGGCACAAGAGTAAGAGTCAGCCTGAGACACCAAGGAGTACCGCAATGAAAAAAGTGTGTTGTTGAGCCTAAGAGAAAGGAAAACCATGCAGCCTACCATTATCAGCATGTTCGGGGGGAGGGGCAGTACGAACGCAACCACCCAATAGCACGTTTGTACAATGCGAAGCTGGCTAAAATGTTAGCACTGGACCTTCTCCCTTTTTCTCTTGTTGAAGGAGTGGGTTTTCTGGAATTTGTGACAACCATCTGCCCAAAATGGCATGTTCCCAGCCGCTACTATTTTGCCAGAGTTGCTGTTCCAGCACTACATCACGACGTCCTGGAATTGCTTGGAAAAGCCTTGAAGCAGAGTGCTGTTCATAGTATCCACCTGACAACAGACATGTGGACCAGCTGCCAAGCCACAGATTACATGTGCATCACTGCACACTGGATCTCTTTTGCGGGGGTTAGAGAACAGATATCTGCTGGTGTTGACGCTGCTGAGATTTTTCATGCCACTCGCAAACATGCAACTGTAGCCATGTTTGCCATGGAGAAACCTCATACTGCTGCAAACATTTTGGAAGAGTTTAACACCAAGGTCTTTGAGTGGCTGCGCCCAAGAGGGCTTAAGATTGGTTTTGTTGCCACGGACAATGGCAGTAATGTAGTTAAGGCCATGGGCAATGGTGGCTATTTCAGGGTCCCGTGTTTGGCACACTGCATTAACATTGTTGTTCAAGACTTTTTGAAAAATGAATCCAAAGTCAGCAACTTACTGGCCACCTGCAGAAGAATATGCACACATTTCAGCCATTCTTTTAAAGCCCGGAAGCAGCTGAGGGTCATTCAACGTGAGCATAAAATGCCAGTCAAAGCACTCATCCAGGAGGTGCCAACACGTTGGAACTCAACTTATTACATGTTCGATCGTCTGTTTGACCTGTACATACCACTCAATGCTTATGTCATGCAAAGATTAGGGGAACCTACTGTGAGAGGCATGACCGTTGATATGGGTCTATGGGACCTCATTAAATGCCTGACTGAGATGCTACTTCCTTTTGAGATCTTCACACGTGAAGTCAGCAGGGAGGACTGTACTATGGGCCAAGCTATCCCATTGTTGCACATGCTAGAGCAACAGCTGAAGGAGGTGTCTGAAACGTACGCAGGTGTGGATGACAAACAAGACGCATATCATTTGGCGGAGTCCTTAGCCGCTCGCTTATCTGTAAATACAAGGATTAAAAATAACATTGTGTCACAACAACATTACATTAGTGCCACAATTTTGGATCCACGGTACAAAGTATTTCTGAACAGTAAGGCAGTAATTCCTTTTTCGGAAGTGGATGTTGCCAACTACAAAACTTTGATAGCTGAGGAAGCCACTATTTTTGAAAACGAGCGGCTGTTAATTACAGGCCCCCCACCCCAGGCCATAACAAGTACTACAGGGCATCCAGAGTCAAGTTCTACTTCGGAGCCTGAGGGCAGTGCGTTTGCCTCCCAGCAGTCACCGACACCAACAATAACATCAACAACAGCAAGAACAGGATCATCCACAGTACAATCGACAACTGATTGGTTTCTACGGCAGGGGTATGGTAAGTCCAGTGCTGATGCAAAGGCAAAACAGGACGAGCATATTGGAGCACCCCTGAACATTGAGCGGACGGTCCAGGCCTATCTGGATGACCCAACAGAGGTCTTCATGGATCGAAACCCATTGGTGTATAGGTATGGGAAAAGAAGCCAATGGACAGTGCTCAGCAGGCTGGCGATAAAGTATCTGGCTTCCCTTGTCGCAAGTGTCTCTTCTGAGCGTGTTTTCAGTGCTGCTGGTGCCATTGTAACTTTGAAAAGGACCAGTCTCTCGCCCAAAAGCGTGGAGAGGTTAACCATGATCAAAATGAATCAGCACTTTATACCACCGGATTACAAAATACGTGAATCACAGCAGGAAGAGGAGAGCGACTTGGATGACGTAAGTAGTGGGTTACAGGACCTACTTCTGTCCGAACCACCAGAGTTTGAGGACGAGCTCCTCTTCCCTGACAACTAGGCTTTCAAATTGTTACTTTCTTCCTTCCTTTATTTGTCTGTGTATCTGTCTTTCTGGTTCAAATCAAATCACAACAAATCCATCACCACCGTCTTCTCTTTTTATTTCCCTATTGGAGTTGCACGTCTGTGCATTTAACTGTCCACTCTTCAGAGTCCTGCTTCATCTTCCTGTCTCGCCCTAATTACATTTCCATCAAGCCAGACATTGGAGTACAAGAAATGTTGCCTTTAACAGTCCCTCCATAAGAAGTGAAACGTGACTATAGCTATCCTCCGTTTTGTTTCCGAGCCGAAACTCATCAGTGTCCGAAGGCTACCGCCTCTGCAGGCATCCACAACTCTTCACTGTCAGAACTTGGGCAGGCATCCAAAAGTAAACTCATCGACTGTCCGAAGGCTACAGCCTCGGCAGGCATCCAAAGCTCCTCACTGTCAGGACAGAAGGTACTTGGCAGAGAAAGACAAGACTCTTCGAAGAAACTTGCTGACATTTGTGCAAACTCAATTGACCAGCAATGAGCGCTACCCAGGCCGCGGCCCATCATCACAGTGCTGACCATGTGAAGCAACTTAAACTGTGACAAAGTGCCACAGATGAATAAGACGAAAACCGAAACAGCGACTAACACGCAAAATGAATGTGGAGTAATGATGAGGCCACTGCCCCGTTAAAAAAACACACACCTGTCAGAACTAGGCATCTGATGATCTGACAGCCAAAGAGAAGAGCAAGACAGGTAATGATGGCATGCATTGGATGCTTGCTGACTCTGAGCGATTGCTGTTGTTTGTTCTGTTGATGTTGTGCATGAAGTCGAACTCTACTCTACTAGTTAATCTACAAAGTGAAAGTGACTCAAGTGACAGTCAATGTTTCCCTTCTTGTTGTTTAATAACCAAATTGTACTCCTACTACTGCAGGTGCAGGCCAATATCTGTTGCAATTTTTTAATATGGAATATGGACTTAATCTGAGTCACTACAGACTGAGTTGGAGTTGGACAACACGTACCACACCATGATGATGACCATACTATCTTTGCACGCAGTCAGTCAGTTGGATCGGAGATGATTGAAGGAATAACTGCGTTTCATTAAGTGGCATAAAAGGTAAACATAAACACAACAATTCAACAAGAAAGTAAACACAGCAGACCTACATGTCCATGTAGTGGTGGAGTCGAGTGTAGTCATATGACTGACAGCGGCGCATTGATTTTGTCACTTAATTTTGAAAATGCTAGGTTGCTGTATATGCCTTTTATCTGGCTCTGTCAAAAATTAAGGTAAATGGAGGTTGGGTCACGGGCTAGTGCTGTGGTGGGCCTGTTCTGTCCTGTTGTTTTTGTAGCTTAATGCTGTAAACAGAATATACACGATATATCCAAGCCGCCTCAGTCTGAAAGTGTTCTCTCTTCTCTTCTTGGACTCCACCGTAATTGATGCTTTTTTTTATTCATTGATTTTTCAATACCCCTTTTGTTTTTCCATCTACACTTACAGGCCGGCCTTTACACTGTGCTATACTGGGAGACACAACTCACACTTACCTTACCAATCCGCATCAGGCAGGCAGTGGCACCCAAGATTGATGTGCGGAGCGTCCATGGAAGATAGGACCAAGAGGAAGGACGAGATTCAACTCCACAATTTGACCAGGATAATACAGTAACTTTAGTATCATTCATCATTCGTCTTTTAATTAATTTGAATCCTTTTTTCTCTTCAATCATTACAACTGTGTGTTGTGTTGTTGTTTGTTTGCTAATTGATACCTACAACTATTTTTTAATTTTCTTTGCTATCTTTAAAAGTAAGCCCGGTACAACATGGAATTTGGGTCTCTGAGGGCATATTACAGGCAAGGCAAATTGCATAGAATATACTGCTGCCCTGTACTGTCTAATTGTCTAGTAGTAGTTAGTAAGTACTACTCATTAACCATCAAGTTATCATCTTCATCATCATGCATGCATTTCCTTTTTCTCCCTTTATAGATTTATTGGATAAGATCATGGTCGTCTGCCAAGATTGCGCTTTGCTTTTGTTGTGTCCATGCGTACTGTTTTTCTTTGTCAAACCTTTCCCCAAACCCCCTTCCCATCCATTCATCAAACCCTAACCCTCTTCCCCGGGCTGTGATTTATATTGAGGTGTGATGTGACTACATAAAATGTACACCAATTGATCACACGCTTGCTGGGGCAGATGTGGTGAAAGCAACACTAATTCAATTTCAAGGCAGGGCGAGGAGCTTCTTCTGCTTGCCCACCCATGCTCAGTCTATGTGCAAGCCAATTTTTTTCCAAAGGGACCGTCACCTAATACATCATAATTAATTGCCAGCATTGATTGGATTCATCATCAACATCCTACCACACAGCAGTAAAGGTTACGAATTACGATTGTGTTAAGTTAAGTGACTCACTCGACACAACTACAGTTTGTAACTTCTTGTACTAGGCTGTCCCCGCCACCATTATGTTTTATTTGACTTTAGCAGTTGCAATATTGTTTGTTTGGCAGTCTTCTTCTGTACTGTACTTTACTTCGTTCTACTACTCCTCCCACAGTCGCTCTCAGGCAAGTGACTGTCTCTTTTTATTTTTTTTGCAAATGCTACTGCCAGTGTCTACTACTACCACCACAACCATGGCATCTTCTCCATTCTCTTGTGAAACCATGCAGCCATCGCTGTGCCGAACTTAATCATCATCAATCACAGGTAAGATAAGTTTGGTGGGAGGTATAATGGACTAGGAGGAGAGACTGACAGTACTAGTAGGACAAATAACTCAGTGAGGGGTACCGCATCTATCTGTTTGTGTTATATCATCGGCAGATTATTTAAATCAAACACTGGCTGCGGCCCTGCAGCAGCAAGGAAACCATGTGACGTAAATTCGTAAAACAGTAACCCCCCACAAAACATTAACATTGTATGTTTAAGTATAATTATAATTTATTACCCTAACAAAAATAAACTATCCCACACCTGACCAACCCCTCTCTCTAACCCCAACCAATGTCCAAAACGAAAAAAGTCCAAAGAATGTCCAGAAACCCCAATGCCCAATTCCCTTCCACCAACAAAAGGAATAAAAAAGGGGCAATCCAACAGGGTCCTATAGTTCTTCTTATATTCGGCGGGCTTTTAGGTGTTTGTCCACCAGTATCTTGACACGCTCCTCTAGTTGCCCCTCTAGCCGTGAAATCCGGAGGAGCATCTGGCGGCGAAATGCCCTGCAGTGGCATCCAGGGTGGGGGACAGCAGTGCTGGCTGATAGAGAATTGTGGCGGCGGGCAGCTGCCAGACCGCGGCGCCGTACCACTGGAGGTGGGGCCTGGCTGGGGCCCGGAGCATCGGAGGAGGCTGCAGCTGCTGCCGCCTCCTCCTCCTCCGCCTGAGCTACCAGCCGCCGGTACTCCTCACAGATGGCCTCCAGTTTCCGGCGCCGGGCCCTGGCTGCCAACTCCTTCTGGGATGGTTTTTCTTGGGAAGGAGTATCTATATCAAGAAAGAAAAAGAATATTGTTGTAACCAGTACTCTTAGCAAAACAGTAACACAAAATTAATTCAACACATAGTGGCACAGTAGCACTAGCAAGAAGCACAGTACATAACATTTGTGGTAATAATCTATCTATCCTCCCACTTCCTCGGCCTCTAACATTTGTGGGAGTTTCAGTCATTATACTAGCACTATGGACTCCAGTACACAGTACACCAGTCTTCTTCTTATCTCTAGTTTAGTGAAATTACATAACCTGGTTGTAGCCGGCATGCCAGCTCAGTCATCTATGCTTGCACCCAAGACAAACATACGAGTCATGACGCAGACTCACGTTAGTTTTATTTACTACTGTCTGCAGGTGGGGAAGCTCGTATTTTTCTATTACGGGTGGCACTGGCCATAGTATACTCTCTCTGTTACATGAAGGGCAATTGCTCAATTTCACTTTCACAGTGCCCTGGCTACTACAAAAAGGCAGATTATATATCTGATCCAATGATCATTGCTTATATATGGGACGACGACATAAGGTCAGTAGCGGTCGGTGGTGGGAGTGCTGCCGGGCGGTGACGTGGGGAGGGGCAGGGTCGGGGGGTAGTAAACTATGGATTACGGCCAATTACAGGTAAGTAAACATATGAATAAATAAAACTAATTTCGTTGCGCGCACTGCATCGCATTTGGCGGTGCAGTGCGCACAATGAAATTCGCTTTATTTATTTTTATGTTTACAGTAAAGTTACCTGTATTTGGCCGCGTAATCCATTGTTTACTACACCCCACCCTGCCCCTCCCCACATCAGCGCCCGGCAGCACTCCCACCACCGACCGCTACTGCATAAGGTACTTTGTTTTGATTGACTGTGTAACCAACAGATAGGCCACCCTTTACAGGCTGGCTGACACATTCGAAAATAAATTAACATAGGTAGGGAGTGGTCCCCGGAGTCGAAGGAAGGCGCTTGATAACTAACTATACACAATATATATGGTGTGCTTGGCTGCTTGCAAACTATTGTGAGTCAACTGTATTCTGAAAATACAACTTGTATTCCCCTCGGCTTTGCTACTCTGGCGCGGTTTCTTTTATATTCCCTTAAAACTAAGACTCTGCATCCCGTGACAGTCTCCACCTATGCTGTCTATGATGAATACATATAGGCATCCATCCATTCTAAGTAAATGTCTATCATTCTTCTTAATCTCTCCACAAACCTTACTTTGTTTCACCAACAACAACCCATGCGTCCACTCCTTCCTTGCTTGCCTTGGCTTTGAGTTTCACCCAAACACCGCTGATGATTCTTGCTATCCACAGTATCCACCCATACTGTGTCGCCCACCCAGGCAGGCATCCATTTTTCTTTCACCTTCCACCCATCCTTCAACAACACATGCATCTGATTCCTATCAGCCACCTATCCATGCTTCCAACGTATCCTTCTCTGCCAGTCATATTAAATCTCGCCCGTCCTTCCTCCTTCCACCCTTCTTTCCCTTTTTGTTCAACACATCCATCAAGGTCATCTGATCTGACTTTTAGTCTTCTCCATAAAACTTTCACAGCTGAGTTGGAGTCAGATGGAAGAGGCCATTGGTTAATCAACTCACGCTGCTAATGCTATTGCTAATGCATTGCTAATGCTAAGTAAAGGGTGTCTTCTTCAACCGTTGTATAATGTTCACTACAACTTCATACCTAATAAGTCTCAACAACAGTACAGTGAGTGAAGTGAACACCCTTCCAGCTAGTGCAATGTCAATAAGTAATGAATATAACTTACCACTGCCCGCCACTGCTGCTGGCTCACCCCTGTAGCTCCTGCAGGTGCCGCATCTCCTGCCCCCTCCGGAATGGTCGCATCGCCGCTGGCCCCGCCGGCACTGGTGGTCGCTAGTACGCCTAGAAAAAAACATGACACATTTTTAGATGCCTGTACACCTCCCCCTATTTATTCGTTTTCACTAGCAAGATTGAAAAAAAAGTTAATACATACATATACATCACTAGTCCAAATCGGGTACTAGAGTAGAGTCAGTAGACACTAGTAGTGTTATGGTCCCTAGGGTCATTATTATAGTATACTCTACTCTTTGCAAAGTTAGCTTGAGCCATGCAACCATTTTCCGCTTCATGTCTTTTGCGCATGTTACCTCGCAGCTTGTTGTGCAGTAACAGTAAGACGCCTTTTTGAGCCCACATGAGCTCATACAGCTACTGTCTGAGCGTTGCGTACAAGAGGTCGAAAAACAAGCCACTTTGTTATGGAGTTCGGTTAGTCCGTATTGCTTAGCCATAAGTAACATGTTACACTTTTTGGCATGACTGAGAAATGCTTGCATTATACTATCTAACGCGCACCATTTTTCTCATAACAGGCAGAATATTCCCTTCTACGAACCAGAGATTTGCAGAGCTTATGAATGATGCATGTAACCTGTAATTCTACGTTCTACGGTGAGGGGTCTCCCAGAATTCGCACAGATCTTTTGTCTTCTATCATGCACTTGTAACAATGTTTATTGTTTTAATCTTATGCATTTTGCTGTTGGAGCTGGCTGTAGTACACTGAATTTTATAGAACAACATACAGAGCTTGTTAGTTGAAAATAAACCTTTTGAACTTACACATAGACTCTGTGGTATTTGGTGTGGTGGTGGTGGTGGACTTACACGAGTGAGTGAGCGAAAGGGTGTTATCTGTTCTGGGTTGTGTAATCATTGGGTATCTTCGGGTGGGGGTTCGGGGACCTAATGAGACACTATAGCTAGTCGTTCAGGGGATTGTGGGTTCACTTCTGACTGAGGTGTGAGGAAGGTCCAACCTCCCATCACCAACATCCTATTTTCTTGTGCATTGTTCTGTTTGTGGCTGTGCAGAATCCCCACATCAGTAGTAGTATGTACTATATCCTATCAAAAATAGTCAAATATCTGGTTGGGCATTTTGTTTGTGGTAATTGTCAAAGCCTCAAGATTAAGAAGACTAGAAGAGGACAACCCAAAGGACTGGACTCAGTGGCTAGAGCTATTGGTCAATCTGAGTTTTATTCAAAAC
This sequence comes from Calotriton arnoldi, assembly GCA_963921515.1. Taxonomy (NCBI): domain Eukaryota; kingdom Metazoa; phylum Chordata; class Amphibia; order Caudata; family Salamandridae; genus Calotriton; species Calotriton arnoldi. Next base: position 48,253 of record CAWUFW010005218.1, on the reverse strand, counting down.
CGTAAAATAAAGAGTGGCAAACTGGGCAAGCTTAGCGACATACTAATAGTAGTAGTACAGACAGTCATAGCAGAGGCAGTTAGAACGTAGAGGCAGGGATAACCAGAATTTAGAAACAGATAGTCAAGTCAAGATCAAAGAAGCTTTTGTAAAAAATAGAATTAGGAAGTGGAACCAGAATCAATAGTTCGGAAAAAATAAGGTGCAGTAAAAGTTAGGGCAATATAATTGTTAATATTAACCACTGGAGGACTTACTGATGCTAGCAGCAGGGCCCTCGGTAGAGGAGCGGTCCTCTGGTGGTTGTCCCGCCGACTCGGACCCCGTCTTCTTGCCCCTGGGTGCTGCAGATCAGTGATCATGTAAGATATAATAAAGAAAGACACAAACATTAATGATTGCTGTGAAACAAATAAATTATCTAAAAAAACGCTCAAAAAACGTTTTAGGAAACAAAAATTGCAATAAAATTGACCTATCTAATCCGATCGACTACTGGCTTGCGGGATTCATGGACCGTCTACTTATTTAGGAACACTAATTCAGTGTTCCATTCTGATTGATTCGAAGCCAGAACACTAACTAAGCCTAAGTACCACCTGACCTAGCCCACCTATTCCAGACGGGCCAATTGTTCACTAAGTCTGCATTTCCATTTTTTTTAGCCCTCAAAAATGCATAGATGAGAAGGAGGACACATGCATAAATTTGTGCATACACCAAATTGTTGGTTGGTTGCGTCTGATGTTCTGCTACTGACTGACACTGCTAAGCCTACCACTCACTAAACAAACTACAAAAGGTTCTACTAAGGACTGGGGTAAGCAGCACTCAGTGACAGAGGATGCGTCACGCAGACCGCTCAAAAATTATCAACTAATAGTAACTAAACCTAGTATCAATCCATCCACCACTATTTGACAGGAGGACAAAGGAAGGACTAGAGTCTCTCTAGCAATAGCATTACCTAACTTAAGTTCTCTAAAGTAAACTCTTACATAATAATAAGGACAAGCGAGCGCAAAGTTGCAAACAAGTAAGAGTAGCGCCCAGCACCTGTGTCCTACTATCACAGAAGATTTTGAAACGTAATTTACCTGCAATGTAAGCGGCAGTATTCTTGTTATTCGTAAAAAAATTATACACAATACTTATACTACTATATATATTAGCTACTCACCAAGCCCCACGACCTCGACACCTAGCAGGTCCAACAGGTCCTGCTCCCGGTCCAGGATGTCTGACCACCGGTGTGCCAGCTGGTTATGGGTGAGCCGGACCCCTGAGCAGTGAAACACTGCCCAGCGCACCTTCACCCACCGGCGGTGACGCTCCTGGGTAGGGCACCCGGAGCCTGGCCGGCCGCCTGCTGCCAAGGTCAATGCGAGGTGGTGCTGAACAAAAAAAACAAGGGCGGCCACCTCCGCCTCACTAAAAAGCTGCCGGGCTTGCACCCCTGCAGGGCGCAGTCTGCCGCAAGGCAGGCGGCTCTTGGGCGCACGCGCCTTGCCCTTGGAGCCGTTATTGGTGCTGCTACCCTTCGCCATGGTTCTGGGGTGTGTGGGAGGAGGCGGAAAAGAAAAGTTAGAAGGGAAAAATAAAGTTAGGGGAAGAAGTAGGAGCATAAAGAAGAAAGTAATATAAAACAGTAGAAAAGTAAAAAAAACACAGTAAAAAGTAGAAATAAATGCAAAATATAGACTTAGGCACAGAGAGAGATAGAGAAGAAATAAAAAAAAATTGAAAAACAGTGTAAAAAACTAAGGATTGCAAAGATTGAGGGAGGATAGAAAAGCAGGCCCAGAACCATAGCATAGAGTGAAAAACAAGATGGCCGCGCCCATCGCGACCGCGTGGGTAAGTTTGTGCGATATTTCTCCCCGAGCATGCAAAAAGCGTTGCGAACACGTACGACGCGTTTCCGAACATGAAATGCGCATCACGAGCACGCTATACGGGACCCGGAACAGGAAATAAGGCATCGCGAACGGGCGGGATAAGTGAAAAACAAGATGGCCGCGCCCATAGGCGACCGCATGGGTAAGTTCGCGAGATATTATCCCCCGAGCACGCAAACAGCGTCCCCAACACGCACAACGCGTTCCCGAAGAAGAAAAACGCATCGCGAACGGGCGCGACAAGCAACTACGCACGCTCGCGTAGTGCTTCAACGTCTTCGCGTAGCTTCGCGTAGCGCAAGTACGCGAACTACGCCCAGGGTTAATTAAAGGCCTCCTTTTTAAACAAAGAGGAAAATAAAGCAGTGGAACCTTCTGGTCTTCACAATAAATCGAATTTGTGCCCTTCTCCACCTACCATTCCCAAAGAACTGATCACTTTTGAACAGGCAGTACTTTCATCTTTGATTGAATTGGAAAATAAAAAACAGTTCTGCAAAATGTATTTATTTATTTATTTATTTAATGCGATTTTATATAGCGCGAACATTACCCGAAGGTGTCAGAGCGCTTTACAAATGAACCAGTTGCGTTTCATAAGGACTTTGGATTACATGAGTTACATAAGAGATACAAACAGAAAAAAATTGCAAACGTACAAGTTGTAAAGTCACTCAAGGAAGAGATACAAACAGATAAATTCTAAAATCACATAGGAATGGTAGTAAGTACAAAGGTCTACTACATATACTAGTGGTTAGAGTTATATATATATACAAATTGAAAATTCACTCAGGATTACATTTTAACAGCGATTAGGCTTGGACAATTATATATTACATATTTACAGAGCAGGAACTTCTTGCCATCGTTCAGCCAGGTGTTCAGGTGGTGTTGCACTCAAGGGTGGTGGTCTTGGGTCTGGAGGGATCCCTGAGTTGGAGATATCCATAGGGGTAGAAGGCCGGATGGTGGTGGGGGAAGCAGCATGCTGGATCCCCGGGCTGATCTTGAGATTGTCGATATCAGCATCATGGGCGCTGTCTGAGGGCCAGTCCCCGTTCTGGGGCAGATCGTCAAGATGGTGGAATCAGAATTGATTATTGGACACAGGATAATTTACAGTAAGATACTGATCTTTACAGCGAATCTCCGTAAAGGAAAAAGTAGAGCGCATTCCGTCCACTTCAGCCGCCATCTTAGGGTCAGGCGGTTATTAGTGAACGATCACCGCAAGGTTAAAAAGCCACACTGATCCTGGGAACAAAAGTTGTCTTGCCTTGTCAGGAAATAGGGCTGGTGAAAACCTTATGGGAAGGGCGCTCCGGCGGGCAGTCCGGTTGATGACTCTGTACCTTCTGAAATCAATTTAACCAAGAAACAAACATTGGTGATACAGAAACTCAGACAAGATATGTCTGTCATCATCAAACAAGCAGATAAAGGAGGTGCTGCAGTGGTTTGGGAAAAGGAGAAGTTTCTTACTGAAGGCAAAAAACATGTGAACAACAAAGAGTGGTATAGAGAAATTTCTCAAGATCCAACAAAGCAAATACAGGAAGAGCTTGTGAAAATCCTCCAAGAGTGTTTGGAAGAAAATATTTTAGGCCCACGAGAATTTGACTATTTACAAAAAAAGACCCCACAGGTTCCTGTGATATACTTCCTACCTAAGTTACACAAAGATGCCCAAACCCCTCCGGATTCCATCTTAGAACCAATGGCAAAATATGTTGACATCTTTCTCAAACCATTCCTATAAGAAGTCGCTTGATATCTCAGGGACACTATGAATTTTATCAACAAGTTGAAGGATGCCCATTTAATACACTTTTCGATGGCGGCACTTGATGTTGTGTCTTTGTATACGCAGATTCCTCGAGATGAGGGGTTGGAGGCAATCGAGTACTTTTTTGGAAAAAAGACCACGCCCTCATCATGTTCCAACAGAGTTCATTTCGAAGCTAGCCACATTTGTGCTTAGAAGGAACTATTTCAAATTTGAAGATCAATTCCTCCTTCAAATAAAAGGGACAGCTATGGGATGTCCCTTTACACCAAAGATGGCAGTTCTTTTCATGGCACTTTGTGAAAACAATACATTCATACCAACTATCCTTTTTCTGCCCATATCGTACAATGGCTCCGATATATAGATGACATCTGGTGCCTATGGCATGGGAATGCTGACCAGTTGACGGATTTTGTCAATTGGTTAAATAACAGGAGCCCAGACATTCAATTCAGTATGAGCAAAGACAAATCTTGTCTGACATCTTTGGATGTTGAAGTGAAGCATTCTGAAAACACTTTATTGACAACGGTACATCAAAAACCAACCGACAAAAACAACGCCTTGCATTATAGAAGCTTCCATCCTAGGAATCTACGCGATAATCTCTTTTTCGGGCAGTTCCTCAGAATCCAAAGGAATTGCACCAGAAAAGAGGACTATTTTTCCCACACTGAGTTCTTACCTGTGAAACTGAAAGAAAGAGGGTATCCACATAAGTTCCTTAAACACGCTATGAAATGGGCATGGTTCACACCACAAGAAGAATTACTCATCAAAAAGCATAAGACTCCATTGTCCAGATTGGTATGTGTGTCCACTTTCTGTCCTCAAATTAATAATTTCAAAAAAATAATACGTCTCAATTGGCATTTAATTAAGAACTCTGAATGTGCATTCGACTGCCCGCTTTTTGCCCTGAGAAAAAATACCAGTTTAAGGACACAATTTGTGAGAGCAACCTGTCATCAGCCAACAAAAAAAAGTTGATCTTCTGTCCAGATGGAATTTGAAACCAGTACAAGGCCACCATAAATGCGGCAATTGCGTTGCTTGTAGTTAAACCATTGAAGGATACATTTTCAGGCGTCCACAGATTCAGTGGAAACACCATGAATTTTCAAATTGCAAGACAAGAAATGTAGTCTATGCAGTCATCTGCCACTGTGACAAGATCTACATTGGAAAGACCAATCAAGAAGTAAAACAATGTATATTCCAAAATAAATCCCGTATCAAGACTAAAATAACATCTTCCCCACCGGTCGATCACTTTTGTAAGTTCAAACACACCGAAAAAGAATTTCGATGGACAGTGCTCAGTGTAATTTTACCAAATCCCAGAGGAGGTGTTGTGGAAGCCAAATTGATGAAAAAGGAAGCATATTTAATCATGAAATTCAACACAGTTAACCAAGGCCTTAATGAAATGTCTGAAATTAACAATTTATAACATATTTCAAATTTCTTCTGCATCAGAATATCAGACTGTCAGCTCGAATTCACTACATGTCCCAAATTCATTGCAGCTTTCACTGGTCAATAGATTGCCTTTCCCTTTCCTTAACAAACGTATGTGCACGCGGGACACTCCACCATTCATTTCCCATTGAAAATGGAGGTCCATGTGAGCCGTGAATCTCACTAAACTAAGTAAGTGTCTCTTACCGGTGCTGAATTCTTCATGCGGTTTCATTGTCCTTTCTTTCAAAATTGAACCCTGCATTTGAGGCAATTCACCTTGAATGGAGAGGGCGAATAAAACACCTAATACCGCCATTAACTATAAAGCAGACTCCTCGCCTGTGTTTCTATATATTTCCGAGTTGTAAAATTTCTCGATTATGCGTTGGTTTAAATATCCGCCATGCTTTTATTATTACAGAATTTGTCATCGCAAATACCGGGCTTCATAAGCCCTCGTCACACATATTAGTATTATATTTTTTAGATACAATTCAGGCCTTGTAGTGACATCAATTTGGTTTTTCCTGGATAGATAGAGAAACTAATGTGGTGATTCACCAAAGGAAGAAAATTCAGCCGTCACCTCAACAGTATTCGATTTGGGATCAGTTCTCCATTGAAGATATAAGGTCATAATTACCTTTCAGGCAGCTTCAATGCAACTTTATTGAGAGAGGTTGTTGATGACAAATCAAAAAACAGTGTTACGTATATTCTTTTTTAGATATACATGTACCATCACCAGCCCAAAGCCCTGAAGCAAGCCCTGGGTGACCTGTGGTTCGAAACGCGTTGGCTAGATCTATTGGAGATTCCACTCATTGTACATCTATATGGACTGTAGAATCAAATTGCAAATTCATTATCCATCCATAATAGATAGCTTAGAACCCGATTGCCAGTACTGATAGGGTCAGGTGTTTTCAGCTGCCATGGTATGACCCTCCGGTTTTGAAATAATAGACTGGTTTGAAACAGTTATGTGTGTCTCTTAATGTATCAAAAATGTTTTTGTTCATGTTGAAAAGTAACATTATTATTTATATGTCACGCTATCAAGGTTGCACTATTATCACTGATTTATTTGATTGATTTATTAGATTAATGTGGCTTGTGTTAAAGAAGGGTGGTATGCCTTTTTGAAAACATGTCAAATGTATTAACCATATTTAATGAATGGTGATATATATCACATAGGTCCAGTGTATGGATGAACTGGGTCTTCAGTGACATGTTTTGAATTAAAACCAATCACCTTTTTCAGTTGCTTTGACTTCTAATAGAGGCCTAGGGTGGCTGATGTTAAGGGCCCAACCCCGTAGTTTTTCACTTTTAGAAAGTTGCCATTTTCCTACCCTAACTATTTGGTGCCTGCAGCCTTTTCCCTGTTCACGTAACTGGTTGTAATTGGCAGTTGGACTTTGTTTATTCTTCCTAGACAGCCACACAATAGCGGGATTAGGTGTGCCTGGATGGGCCATCAACTGGCAAGATGGGGGCGCACAGATGGGCACAGCTCCACTTACAACTATTTAGACTGCGCCCTCCCTTCACACAAAGGACTTCTCACCACTGTATTGTTCATGCTGCCAGATTGGAGCAGGGGGGGTAGGAAACTTCAGGGACTTCAAAGAGGAATTCTCCAGAAACTTCTCCTACTTCAAAGTGGGCACCAGATATAAATATTGGACGCTATGACCCAACTCTTTACTATACTCCTGAACCTGTGGATGCTATAGAAGAAGGACTGCTGTGTTACTTTGCTGCCAGAATGATTGTCTGTCTGCTGCCCTACTGTTCTGTTGACTGCTGCCCTGCTTGATGAGAAGGAAGACTGTACCTGCACCCTTTAACCAGGCTGAAGTGACTCCAAGGACCAGCTGACTGGCCACCAGTTTATGAGCTACAGTGATGTAACAAGCTATAGAGGCTGCCTGCAACTGCCCAGGGGACCTACTGCCTGTATCTGCAACTGGACCTGCAACTGAACCTGCCTGAGCCCTGCTGGGAGTCAGTGGAGTGAGTTCCTGACCCCCAGGAGATGCCCCTTAGGTCCTGGAACCTTGGTGTGGCATTAGTTGAGCTCTTGGGCTTTTCGGCAAACACAGCAAGATATTGCCACCCACACTGCCCAGCAATGCGAAGTTCCGACTCTTTGCCCCACACCGACTGCAAACTATGCTCGGCAGGGCAAGATCTGCACTGCGTGCTACAGCATTGATAGCTTGTGGTGACCACCAACATGAAGCTCCAGCAATGACCATCTGCAACACGCGATGCCCGGCTTGCTCGTTGCACTACATTGACGACTTTCTGCAGTGCTCTCCCTGTTTCTTGCGGCCCCTTCCCCCGTGAACAGAACTCTTCATGCTGGACTTTGAAGGAATCTTTTTCAGCAGGACTAACCTGGTCCCTGTATCCGGCCCAAGCTCTATTGCAGTCAGCCTGAACGTGTGACTTTCAACCGGTCTCGCACAACCATATAACCGCAAGTGCGTTTAGTCTCTTTACTTACCTGAAATGTTTACAATTGCAGGTGAAGCCTGACTGCTTTTGTGCCAAGCTACCGGAGAGTTAAACACAGGATAATTTGGGGTTTGCTTGTGTTTCACCCTGACAGAGACTGTGGTTGCTGCTTGATTAGGGTTTCACCCCATTCCCCTCACTCAGTAACCCAATTTCCACTGGTCTGATGTATGTTGTTAATATATTTATGTTAATTTTCACTTTTTGATTTATTGTTCATTTTAAAGACATGTTTTAAAATTGTTTAAATATTGTTTTTATATATTTAAATTACATATATAAAACATGTTTATTTCATATAAATTTAAATTATTTTTATATCAATTGTATTTTTACATAGTTTCATATATGTTTGTTACTTTTTTATTTTTAAGATGTTAATATTTCACTGTAAGGGTTCAGTAAAAAACAGTTTAATTTTGTTTGTGTATTCTTAGAGCAATATATATATATATATATATATTCCTCTAATATATGTACTTACGACTAATTAAAATATTTATTTGTAATTATATCATGTTCTATTTTAATACTTTGAATAATTACATATTATATCTATAAATATGTCAAAATACTTACCTTTTTTGACATTATTCTGCTCCACAATATTTTTCACTCAATATTTTGGTAGTTTACTTATCAAGTATGTAAAGTTGATATTTTTGTAGATGATATTTTTGACACAACATTCTGGTGGCACGATACTGTTGTTCTCGATATTATGTCATAGAACCCTGTTCATGGATAACTTTATAATTAGTGTCAGGTTAAGGGCTTTATTAGATGATGGCAGTAGGTCAACTGAATTCTTCTGTCAAGGTATAATAGGTTAATGTGAACTTGCTGGATAGAGAAAGTAACTGTCTTCTTATTGGTGATAGTACATCATTTGTATTGTATTTTATTTGATGTTAAAAACCATTTTAGTAAAGTTTTATTTATGGATCTTACAAGATGTACCCCAACACAGGGCCTAATTAGGAGTCTGTCAGTCCGAGGATTGCCAGACTTACAGGGGCGCGGCGATGGCGGTCCAGAGACCGCGGTCTGTCCACCCGATTACATCTTTGGCGGTAGGACCGCCATTGCACTGCCGCAACCACCAGGGAACCACCGTCCCCTGGCGGTGGTGCAGTGGTCATGGGCTTAGCAATATGCTGGTGGTGCCACTGCAGCACCGCCATGGATATTATGAGTTTCAGAACTGCCAGCGGTGTCATGGAGGTCTTTACTCCATGTAAAGGCTTGCGGCCCCTAGTTGCCCATGTGCATGGGAATGCATGCAGGGGGGCACAGCATGTGCCCCCCTGTGTGCATGTACTCCCGTTCCTGCACAGCAAATACAAGAAAAACACAATATAATCGAAAATAAACTATCAACTCTGTCTGAATTATATCACATGGTTACCAGCGCGGTTTTACAGTCCACGCCATGCCGGAACTGTTTTTGGCGTTCCCGTTGAGGTGCCCATTTTCTGAGGCACCACCGTGGGACCACCAAGAAAAGCACACCAGTCACAAGGAAACTCATAATCTGGCGGGCATTGGGCACACAGGTATGGCGATGCGGGAGAGGGCCACCGGCATGGTGGTCCACTCCCGCAATGCAAACTCGTAATCAGGCCCTGAGTGTTCAGCCATAACATGAGAATTAGCAATTATATATATGAGAATTTTATCTCTCAATTAATCTTACAAAACTATTCATATATGAACAGTCAAACAAGCATTCTGTTCTAAGATGCAACATCTTCTCAGTTGTTTAAAAGTAGACCTCATAACTAGCGAAGAAAAACTGTTTATCTTGCCCACTTGAAATAGAATGTTGTTCGTGACATATAAATGGTGGTGATGTAGTGTTCTGTACGTCACTTGATTACAATAGCTAAACTGAACAGTCAAAGTGTGGAAGATTTATGCGTGTTCCAGTGGTTAGGGTATTATTCTCTAGGCAGGTGCTCAAGAAAGGTTGCATTAAAGCCACTGTTCATGTCCAGGATTTTCTAAATTCACTTGTGGCTAGTCAATATTTTGACCCTTAGGAATAATTTGACTGACATCATCAGGGCAAAAGAATGTCTCAAGACTATCCAGTATCAGAGCTGTATAACTCAAAAGAGCCAGATGGACTTGTACCTGTGAGAAGTCAAGTTACATGATTATTGAGAAGGTACAAGCCCTAACAATTGAAGGGGCTCGGCATTGCATGTGTTACAAATGGGAGCGTCCACATTCATCAACACTGCAGTGAGAAAAATATGAGTCTCCGTTCTAGATTAGATTACATTGATTTTGGTATCACATGCCATCGCTCAAACAGACAAAAAGGAAAACATCAAGTGACGTGGGACATGTACATCAATGTAACACAGTAAGAACAGGGCTGGAAAAAATAAATATCACAAAGTGCACATGTGTAAAACAGTGTAACTCAGGGGGTAGTATATGTATTGAAAAGCAGAAGTACTTGTCTTTTCAATGTAGCACAATCAGAACAAAACAGAACACAATCAATATATCGGGGAGGGTACAGGTGCGTATACATCAATGTAACTAAGGGTGATAGGCGTAAATGACTGAAACACGTGAGGGGGCAAAATTTCAGTACACAAACCCGGGTGTTGGATAGGAGAAACATGAGATGTTCTATTAGGTCCTTGGAGACAGAGAGGCAACATCTGCAATCTAGCTGGCTTCACCAGCTTGTCCACTGTACAGGACAAAGGGCTAACGTTCCTTTGTGGAAACATGTTCTGCATGGGCATCTAAGAAGGAACAGAGGCAGCATCTGAAACAGTCAAAAGTAACTGACAACAAATCAAAATAATTTAGCAGGTCTGGTGTGTTGCCAGTAATTTACAGAATAGAAGGTGGCATCCAAGCAGGGTAGCAACCAGTAAACTCCCCTCCCGACTGGGGCATTGCTGCACTCTACTACTTCATAGACAATATGCAGAGGGACTCCTGAGCACGCTGCCCTGCTAACTTGAGGGTGCCTCACATTGTGTCTTGCCCATTACCAACAGCCTCTGGAGTGTTGTCGAAGGTGTGCAAATGCATGCAAAGAGATGCTGCAATAAGATAAAAGAAACTGAATGAGCAGCCCCTATGGGTGGTGTGTTAGGGATAAAATGGGATATGAATTTCCACAATGACAAAAAGTAACATCAATGCAGGGAGCAGTGAATTTGTAAGTAAAAAGAAAAGATAGCCTAACAGGAACAAAGATGAGCTGCCTGAGCTGGGCTGCTTGCATCTTCTGCAAGCCAAACTGCATGCTAGTCAGATAGCTAATCTGAAAGCTCCAGCCATGCCTCATCCCAATCGGTCAACCTTCAGCATTTGGCACTTGACACTCACTTTTGCTTAGCACTACCATGCTTCGCTTTCTTGATGCCATATTTTTCCAGTGAGGGAACATAGGGAATATTGGCATTTAAGAGTGCATGGCTCCATCAGATCCAGGTTCTTCGGTATCTCAACCACCACTCTGCTATATTTAGGCGGGGAGAGAATGGTCACTTTTGGGCTCCATCCCATCACATGATTTATTTTAATCAGATGAAAGGAATGTCATCAGCCAAATAACTTGTAGCAGGGCTCAGGAGTTGTTATGCAGCTTTTTGAATCCGTGCCATTTTTAACTGAGGGATTTATTTGTATCTTAACCCACTTAGTTGATGTTTAAGCATCCATCACAATCATATCTGGACCCTATTTTGTTGTGATGTTGTCATGGAGAATATTTGTAGGTGTAGTATGCATAGCTGTGGATATGTATCTGTAGCCAGATTAGTTGTAGTGTTGGTAAGGAAAACATTTGCATATTTTGCTGCTTAGCTATAGCATTGGCATGCACCACATTTGCATTTGTAGCCTGTAGTATGCAGCATATTTGTATCCTTAGTCTGCTTAGTGATAGTGCTGGCATTCTACCATTACAAATAGATAAGCACAGTGAATCCTTTTATCTCTGGCAAATGCTGCCAGAATGTCTCGCATCTCCCTAAAAAACTAACATGTTACCTATCACTAACACATTTCTTAAACTGTCTCCCACCTAATCTTTGGCTTTGGAAAGACCTGCTGCCCGTCAACAAATAATTGAAAAACCTTATTCCTTAGTTGCTGTTTGAAGTATTTTGTCACAACAAAACTTCCTCTACATTAAGTTTTCCATAATGATCAACTCAACTTCCTCGACAAACTTATACTCACCCATTTACCCCTTGAACACATTTGTTCCTTCCACTCTATCCTTCTCAACCTCAGTTTGCACCCCAGCTACATATTATCGCTTTTCAGGATTCTTATCTTCTCCTTCCTCCTTCCTCAGCCTCTTTCTTCCACAGCTGTCCGCACCTCTAGTTCCACTCAGCCTTCTCCCATCTCTTGCCTCCTCGCCCGTCTTCTGCTTCCTAGACCTCCTCCAGTACCCTCACCTTAGACTGCCTTCATATCCCCTCCAACCTACGGGTTCCCTCCTCTTCCCCATAAATACTGCTCTTATGTTTTCTTCACCCAAATTATACTTCTAGCCCACCCTCTTCCTTTTTCCATCTCCAACTTCCCCTTGCCTCTTCCACTTAACAATCCCTCGCTCGCATACCTTCCTTCCCCACTCCTTACTTTACTTCCCCCCTTTGTCTTCCCACTCCCTTAACCCATCTCTGACTTCCTTCTTTTCTCTTTTGTACCCTTTCAAAGTTGCAATGATTTTCCTCTGTTCAACTATTTATTGACAGATTCTCCTATCCTTGCTCTACTGTAATGCGAGACTTGCACTCAATGGTCTTGTTCCTCTGTAAAGCACTCTGACACCCTTGAGTAGGGTTGAGCTACAGAAAACTTTTAATTAAATAAATAGAAGGGGAAAACATTTGTCTGCTCTAAATCACATATCATGCATGTGTCCCCATCTTTGATAACAAAAAGCGAATATCATATTTATAATTTTGTCCAATGTTGCCGGGGAAATTAGACTTTTTATTTAGTGCTCTATAAACAAAATATTTAGTACATCTCTTCTAATTCTGCAATCTCTGGATGAACGTAATTGATGAGTAAACATGTGTTGTATGCGAGAGACATTTGATTTTAGCTATGAAACGTGTTGAAACAATTTGTAGTTAGAGGAAAAAATAAAGTATCATGTGATGATGCTACCAGAAGCCTATATTTTATTATTAGATTTATTTGAGGCATTTCTCAGAAGGAAGTTTGAAAGTAAGGTGTTGTACGGTGGCCTAGCAAAAGGAAACAGTCTTTACAATGCGGGCTGAGCCACGCATTCAGTTTCCTCGCAAGCGTAACAACACTTGCCTGAACCATGCATCTACCATAACCACGCATATGTGTAGTTAAGGCAGATAGTGGTCTAGTGTTCGGATGGGCGGGGAGAGGAACAGGAAGCATCAGAACAGGAAGTTCTGGACATGGACAGGTAAGTGGGGCTGGGGCCAGGTTTGGGGGTGGGGTAGCTTTTAGGGGTGGGGTCAGTTTTAGGGCTCAGGCTGGGGTCGGGGTAGTTTTTTGAAGGGGACAAGGTTTTAGGGCTCAGGGTGGGGGGCAGGGTTGGGTAGTTTTAAGGGCTGGGGCTGGGTTTGGGGGTAGTTTTTAGGGGTGGGTGTCGGTTTTAGCTCTCAGGGCGTGGGGTCGTGTAGTCTTTTTAAAGGGGAGCAGGGTTTTAGGGCTCTGGGAGGGGGTAGGGTAGTTTTAAGGGAAGGGTGGGGGTACGTTTTAGGGCTGAGGACGAGGGAGCTGGGGTCAGGGTAGTTTTGCTGGGAGACAGGGTTTTAGGCCTCAAGGCAGGGGGAGGTGAAGGGGTAGTTTCAAAGGCCTGGTGAGGTTGTTTTTAGGGTTTAGGGCAGGGGCGGGGCAAGGTAGGGGGATAGGATTTTAGGGCTTAGGGTGCGGAGGGGTGTTTGGTAATTTGCCATGCATATCCCTTTAGCAAACATGCCTTTACAATGAAATTTGCTGCAAAGCCATGTGTGGTAAAGGAATGCGTGGTTAAGACACATTCGTTGTTGCAACCGCATTGTAGAGGCTTGCATGGCTCAGCCATGAGTGCTTCTGTCATACAACCCCAAGCAAACTGAAGGAACCCTGACAAGGATCGAAGTGTCAGGAGGCACATAACAGGATATAGTGTGTGATGCCAAAAGACTTCTACGGCTCAAAGGGGAGAAGATCCTGGGTATAGTATAAAGTGATAGTAGGGTTGATGTTGCTCCGTAATTAGATCAGTCAAAGCACTTCTCATGTCTGACTTAAGCAGGGATGCCTAAAGGCTTCTTCATATCTGGAGTGGATTGTGTATATTTCAAAGAAAATAAATGAAGCAGCTAGGAAGATAGCTGTTGAGACATAAGGGAAAACTGTATAAGAAGCACATTCAATTTCTTTTTTTAAAAATCACAATGCATGTATTTACTTATTTATTTGTGCACAAGGTTTGCTAGCGCTTGCTGTCACCTAATGATAACTTTGGAATGATGAGTTGTACAGATTCAAGCATCACAATAAAGAGAATGTGAAGGTCCAGCAGGACATTCTTTGATTGAAAGACCATAAAAATATTAGAAGACAAATAATTTCTTGAAAAGTTCAGGCCTGAGTGGCTTGACCATTTCAGTTGTGACAGCGCTGCCGCATAATGCAGCTCTTATCCAAACTGTGCTACGAAGGCACAACGAAAATCTCTATGAGCTCTTCTCATCACTTGCCTTAATCCTCCAGGACACACAGTTACTGACTAGTCCTCTAAACCATTGTTCTGCTATGCTTATGTAGTAACAGCCTCTGCTTTCCTTCCTGAACAATCACAACACAAAATTGGCTTGACACCCTATTCTCGTGCTCAAAACCAATTTTTCAAGCATGTCTGCAACAATGTCTACCTTGCTACCCACTGCTACTCTCCCTCCAGAGAAAGAGGCAGTTCCAAGAATTGGACGAGGTAGGCTCACTCAAGTAAAGTGACATGCTTCATCATTTGCCACCTCGTCCCAGGAGGAGGCTGACCTAAGGGAGTTCTTAGAAATTTCTTATTTTTTTCTGGATAAAATACTTGCATCCAGTTTATTGAATTTAAAAAACCATAAAGTATCGTTTATTCAGGTGGTATCCTAGGCTTGTTTAAAAAAAAAATATGAGGTGTTATAAGGTGACGTATATGGTTACTATGACCTATACGTATTTGTCTATCTTGCCAACTTGTGTGAGCCCATTAGTGCCTCTCTCCCTTTTGTATTATATGCTCCTTCGTACACACCCTGCATAAAAAGTGCTATAATTGGCCACACCCTTGACTCACTCTATGTAACCAGTCACCTGTTTCGCTCTGTCCCAATTCTGATAGTGCTGGACTGACAGTTCTGAAATTAGAAAATCATAGTGGCCAGGTAATATTTTTGGCTCGCACACTGATCAGATTTCATTGTAAATTCGAAGCTAGATATCCAAGGGACAATATCCTGTGCTAATGTTTTGATCATGGGATCTATCAATCAGCTGAAGAGTTAGGTGTACATTGGTAAGAAAAAAAACATTTGATATGAGATGTATGTTAAGAACCTTATGGTGCTTCTTTTTCTCTCAAACCACAGTTCCCACCACTAAGTTCATTATTCCTTTGTTATGCTCATTTAAAGTTTTGCAACATGTGAAGTTTTGCCTCTCAGTTTGGCACTTTATTAGAGATTTCTGTAAGAGCACAGCCGCTAACGTCGGAACGTAGATGAGTATTGTTGAGTAAAATCAATCAATTTAAGACAGCTTTTTTATATAAAAACCTAACCTATATTTGTTTCCAGCTAGTATTCAACATATTTTACAGGGTGTATACAAAGATCCATTATCTTTAATATACAACGTAACCAATTTCTATGAACATTGATTCCATTTGTTATATCAGAAACAATAATAATTTGTATCAAGGAATCATGACTTATTGCGTATAAATGTAGAGATAGATGTCCTTGTTTGGAACACTGAGGTGGCACAGCATATGCCACTGAGAGCATGAGATAGTAAGCACTGTTATATCTGTCCATTAAATAATTAGAGGTTATAGCATGGGTGAACATCTGTTCCTGTGGTGGTAGTAACTACTCCCAGATGGAACAGCCTACTCACCCAGAGCCTGAGGCTCCCTGAACACGCATGCAAGGGTCCAGAGCAAAGAATGTTCTGTTTACAAAGGGTCAGTGAGTTGCAGTGTTGGGTGGTAAGTATTCCTTTAACAGAGTTTGTCTTTTGGCCTACTGAGATTACTGGATTGACTACAGAGATGCCCTACAAACGTCCTTTGTGAAGTTCATCAGGAATCTCGTATGAAATTGCGGCTGACTCAACTGATGTTTTGACCGGAAGTCCCTCTCTGCACTTCCTTTGGATGTGTGCGAGTATCTGGTTGATGAGGTAGTGATGAGCGAGTGGATGATACTGGTGAGGACAGCCAGAGCACATTGTGCAAAGACGAACCTAGTTTTACTCATTTATCTTGACAACAATTGGTTGCAGACTTCCTTGTTGCTTCTCCATTACCCCTGTTTTACAATGGGTTGTTCCCAAGTCCATTGAACTGTTGAGACTAAGATGCAGCTTTTTGATTGTGTTGACAGAACTGTTTCTTTTTTACTGCATGCCTTCTCATTGGGTGGAGTAATCAGTATCAGCTGTGCCTTCTTCGAGTCGACTCGCTATGGTGATTTCCTCCTACACTTCATTCATATCCATAGAGCGAAGGCCTATCCCAGCTATTCTCTTATTATGAGCACTGCGACCTGTTCCTTTGAAACCTCTTCCCAGCATTTGGAGCTGTACACTGTGTCCTACACATCTTATGTGACCTTTACCAATACTAGCTTTTTCACCTCTGCCGTTTGAAAAATGTTTATGTTTTTATCAGTAAAGGCATCAAGAAAAGAGCAATACATAGAACCTTGAGGAAGCAAATTAAATTAATAAGCCCTTCATTCTGTAAAATGTTCTAAACTAGTAAAGGCGTACCTAATAATGACAGGAAATGAAAGCTAACAAAATCTGCATACCTTGTCCCAGCAGACACACATACTATGGGCCTGACTCAAAAAGGTGTTTTCGGCAGGGGCGTCACACAAGCCCCTTCAGCCTCTTTAGGGTGGCCCTGTTCCAACCAAGTCCAATGAATATCTTTGAGAAATGGTAGGCTAAGGGGCCCCTCCTTTAATTCTGCATTCTCATGTATTAAGCATACATTAAGTACTTTCGAGCTGTTAAGATACTGACTAAGATATTGGGTTACTGGTTGAGTGGGGTGAAACCCTACTTGAGCAGCAACCACAGTCCTTGACAAGGTAAGGCCCAAGCACACCTCAAATTAACCTGCGCTCAACCCTCTGGTAACTTGTCACAAAGCAGGAAGGCTTTACTTAGAGGTGATGTTGCAAAAATCCGGTTGGAAGAACTGGAGATATGCAATTTTAAAGATTTCAGTGAAAATAGCACGAAAAACACACAAAGTGGCAACTGTGGTAATCTGGTTGCGCTGGACCCAGACAAAGTCACAAGTTCAGGCCAACTGCGATGGAATGCAGGCCAGCTACAGAAACCCAGGTAGGCCTGCTGAACAAGCTGGGTCTGAACTAGGGTGGTGAAATGAGCTAAAGGCCGATGATGGATTCAACCCATTTCTAATAGTGACTGGGGGTGAGTGTTTGAAAAGTTTCAGCGCTCCATCCATCATCTTCTTGTGTTTGCTTTGTTCCCCCTAAGTTGGCAGGGTATGCCCAGACGTAGGTCCCTTGCTCACTTTGCCACTGGATTCAAGCTAGCCTGGCTGATGAGGGGTTTTAACCCGAAACCGGTCCCAGGATGCTTCTTTCTGGGCTAGGGAAGACCTGGCATGGCAGTTTAGGCTGGACTGTTCCCATGGGAAACAGGGTCAAGACTGATTTGCATATGGCTGGGTCTGAACTGGGGTGGCGATGTGAGCTAAAGAACGATGATGGATTCAACCCATTTCTAATAGTGACTGGGGGTGAGTGTCTGAAAAGTTTCAGTGCTCTGTCCATCATCTTCTTGTATTTACTTTGCTCGCCCTAAGTTGGCACGGTATGCCCAGACGTAGGTCCCTTGCTCACTTTGCCACTGGATTCAGCTAGCCTGGCTGATGAGGGGTTTTACCCCAAAACCGGTCCCAGGATGCTTGTTTCCGGTCCAGGGAAGACCTGGCATGGCAGTTTGGGCTGGACTGTTCCCATGAGGAACAGGGTCAAGGCTGATTTGCATATGGCTGGGTCTGAACTAGGGTGGCGAAGTGAGCTAAAGAACGATGATGGATACAACCAAGATCTAATAGTGACTGGGGGTGAGTGTCTGAAAAGTTTCAGCGCTCCCTTCATCATCTCCTTGTGTTTGCTCTGCTGAACAAGAGTACCTTAATTCCTGGTTGCGGAGCGTTGCGAGGTCCTGTGTCAAAGATACGTCGAGCAGCCGAGACTATGCGTCAGTCCTGAAGAGCTGTGAGACTGCGATGCGAGAACCTGCATCGTCATCAAGGCTGGGGTTGGCAAGAGACGTATGATGCAAGGGGCTGCGTAGGGAAAGCTTCGCACAGGCGGTGGTTACGATGTGAGCTGTGAGTTCGATGCAAATCCCTTGCGTTGGGAGAACCCTTGCAGCAGAGGTGATACATTGGTTCTGCTTGGGATTGTACTGCGCAGCTGAGGAAATGCGTTCGTTCTGATGGGATGGCACAGCACCTTCGCACCCACTTCCAAGGGTCCAGGACTGAGGTGGAACCATTTGGCACGGTAGGATTCACAGAGGGCAGAGTCCAGGTGCTGGGCTTAAGGTTGTTATAGCCTTCTGTCCCTGAGGCTCATATCAGGAGTCCAGCCAACTAGCCTTTGCAGTCACTCTGGAGTCCTAAATTCAACCGATGCATGTCTAGTCCTTCTCACCCAGGCAACAGAGCAGCAGGCAGCACGTCAGCACAGCTGCCCAGCAGAGTAGCAGTCCTTTCAGCAGCACATCAGTCCTTCTTCCTGGCTGAGTATCCACAGGTCCAGAAGGGTATATTAAGTCTGGGGTCCAGTATTTATACCTGGGCCTTCCTTTAAAGTGGGAAATGCTTCTAGAGCTTTTCCTTTGAAGTACACAGGCTTCTTGCCTTCCCTGGCCTAGATTCGGACTGACTACAGGGGATATGAAGCCCTTTGTGTGGAGGCAGGACACAACCTTTTCAAATGTAAGTAGGGCTTTGCCGAGCTCCGCCCTCACATTTTGCCAGTGATGACCCATCCAGGCACACCTAAGCTCCCTATTGTGTGTGGCTGTCTAGAAGGAATGCACAAAGCTAGCGCTGGTTTGAGTATATATTCCACTTGATTAAAATCTTCCAGCGGAAGGTCAGGGCAGGCCCAAACTTTCTATGTATCTGAGAATGGTATTTACCATCTTGGGTAACACAGAATACTACAGGAAACATTCTTCTGATGAGAACGCCAGCCTTTGATGTGTCCTATTGCAAGAACGGAAGGTCAACATAAGGATTTAGTAGGAAACACAACAGAAGAGCAAACAGGTCCTACCTCTCAAGAATTTTGTAATTGGCTTAAAAGTATAGTTACCCCTGCAAATAATACAGGTGTTGGAATTAATGGAACAAAGGCCCTGGGAACAAAAAAGGATAGGCCCTTTGACGTTGCGAGAAATTATTATAGCTGCTTATCAGAATGATGAATTATTGTTCATCTGCAAAGACATTACCAGACGTGCTCTAAACACACATGAAACATTATCTGAATTGGCGCAGAAATTTAGAGTGGATATACAAAATCGAAAACATTAAAAAAAAACATAGAATAGATTTCAGTGACAGGGATATTGAAAACATGAGGCCTTCAGGTATGAGGCTACAGATTAAAGAATTACTAGCTATCCTTAAGAAATGGGGAGATCTGGAAAAATGGGAAGGTCGATGGGCCAAGAAGAAGAAAGTGAAAAGGGTTACCATGCAAATGTTCCCAGTCATCGAAGATGATGGGGGTGAGGGAGTGAGAATGCTCCCTATGAGAGAGGTACCTGGAGGAGGATATGTCATGTCCATTGGACTAGACCAGACATATTGTCCTTTACAAATAACTTTCCAAAATTGCAAGAAAATCACGTTAAATCGTGCAAACAAGTTGAACGGGTTGTGAAGGTTTCAAAGGTTTTGCTGAAAGACTTAGATACCTGATTTGACATTGCAGTCCCGAGTGACTTGGGGGTGGAATGTAAAATTGCTGTAGATTGGCCTGAAACAGAGCCAGCTAGGAATGCTTGCATAGGTTTATCATTTCCTGAGGTGATGAAGAAATATAACCAAGCCATACCTATTTGAAAGGGAACATTTCTCCTAAAGAAATTGATTGGTAAAAAATTGACAGGACGACTTAGGAATAGAAGAAAACAGTTCATGCTTACTATGAGAGGATATTGCAGGCACTCAAGCAATACGGTGGAATGGAGAATGTGTCTAAAAAAGATGTAGGACATTTTGCTTATTGGTTTGTGTATGGACTGAGACATGAGATTAGTAGCATGATCCAGCAGCACTTAATTTACTGGCAAAGTAAGCCTGTAGATGAAAACCTCAGTTATGCAAAATATTGTGGGGACCAAACTGAATCAAAACATAAGAAGCTCAAGGAGAAATTAATGATTGCCCAAATGAAAGCAGTTCAGAAGAGTTAAGCTGGAACAGGTGTTGATCCCATGTTTGCTGTGCAGGGAGGTTATCCGCCGATCCCAACGATGTGAGGGGTAAGTGGAGGACAACAGCAGGCTATGCAGCCCCAAAGTAGAGGTCGAGGTATTTCAAATGATGTATTGAAAAGGACAAATCCATAGGGCATTGGAAGCGCGAACGTCGATTTAATCTGATTAATCAAGGAAATAGGGGACAGATTCAGAATATTGGAAAAGCACAGTCACAGGGAGATGGCATGGTACAGACTCAACAGGTTCACTGACAAAGAAATCAAACACAAAATTTGCCCGAGCCCTGATGCCCCAAATGAATAGTCAGGTCCAGAAATACAATTTGAAAAAAGGATTTCATAGAGATGCCGAATCCCACGCAAATCAGAATGTGTCCCAGCAATACTCTTTAATCCAAATAGATGATGCAGACTCAGACCTGTCACAATGACGGTGCTGAGAGGGGAGGGGGATGTGCTTGGCTCATACTTAGAGGTAGACCAGAGTGGTCCCTATGTTGACAGCAAGGTAAATGGGACTCCTCTCTAATTTCTTGTTGATACTGGTGCTACCGGTTCCACTGTAAGAACAGCAGAAGTTCCAAACCTACCCTTCTCAGGAGAAAGAATCCAAGTTGTGGGAGTTGCAAATCGACAAATGTTAAACCCAGTGACAAAACCTGTACCTGTAAGAATAGGTTCTTTTGAGGATTTGCACAAATTTGTTATGTGTGATTCAAGTCCAGTAAACTTATGGGATGAGACTTGTTGTGCAAACTCAATTGCTCAATGTATTGGACTCCAAAGGGAACTAAGTTTCACACAAATGATGAGGATGTTGTCTTTAAATTGACTAAATAGAATTCAGAGATCGAAGGATTGTTCCTCATGTTAATCAGAGATGACCTGTCTCCAGAATTGAGAGACTCTGTATTTCCAGAAGTTTGGGTCTTTACAGGAAAAGATATTGGTCTGATCAAAGGTGTAACTCCAGTGAAAATTGCTGTGAAGCCTAATGCTGAATTCCCATGAATCCCGCAATATAATTTAGGTCAAGAAACCATTGCAGGGATTTCCCCTCTGATTGATTCGATGATTGAGCAAGGAATCCTGAAACAAATAATGGGAAGTCCATGTAACTCTCCTATTATGAGTTTGCAGAAGCCCAATGGTAAATACTGCATAGTTCAGGATTTGTGAAAAATTAATCAGCTTGTAGTCCCATGCTGTCCTGTGGTACCAAATCCAGCAGTGATTTTATTCCAGATTCCATGTGAAGCTGAGTGGTTTTCTGTCATTGGTTCATGTCAAGCATTTTTTTCCATTTCTTTTTGCTTTCCAGTTCTGCAGTCGTGTTTTGGCATGGTGCTGAGTTCAACAAGGGTATACAGAGAGCCCCTAAACGTTGAATCAGATGTTAAAGAAAAATTTGGAGTCTTTGGAAATGTCCAATCATTCTGTTCTCGTCCAGTACATTGACGAGTTGTTGGTAGTGTCAAGTACTCAGGAGGCTTGCACTTGCAATACCATCGCTTTAATGAATTATTTGGCTGTAAATGGACATAAGGTGTCACCATCCAAATTGCAATTTTGCAAGAGAGATGTTCTGTATCTTGGACATCATTTTGAGAAAGGAGCAAGGAAAGGATCCCAAGACAGGATCCCTGCAATTCTGAACATGAGTCCGCCAAGTACTCAAAAGGAAGTTTGCATGTTTTTAGGAATGGTTGGCTATTGTCGACAATGGATTCCCAATTTTTCTCTGACAGCCAAACCTCTTCAGAGGCTAACACACAAAGATGTGTCAGACCTGGTTCTTTGGGATAATGATTGCATGAGCTCTTTTACGGAACTGTGAGAGAGTCTTTGTCGATCCAGATTTGGGGATGCCTGATTATAACAAGTGCTTTACTCTGTTTTGCATTGAGCACGAGGGCTGCACATTATCAATACTAGCTCAGATGCTTGATACTGCACGTAGACCTGTAGCATATTTTTTGACAACTCTTGACCCTGTTGCCGCCGCATTACCTGGATGTTTGAAATCTGTTGCTGAAATGTGTGTGAGTTTGGAGCAGAGTGAGAGTATTGTAATGGGACTTTTGATTAGGGTGTATGTGCCTCACTCAGTTGAGGTCTTGCTTACTCGTACTCAAATGCAACACCTCACAAACAGCTGCCTTGCAAGGTATGAGCAGATAATCTTGGGAGCTGAGAATGTGCCTTTGATGTGATGCACAAGTTTGAATCCTGCAACTTTGATGCCCCTTCCTGGAAATGAGTTTGTGATTGATGAGGTTGATCATTATTGCCTGGAGGTGACGGAGCTGTGTACGAAGCAAAGGCCAGATATTCTTGACACCCCTTTGACTGAATCAGTTCATGTGCTGTTTGTTGACGGATCTTGCTTGTGAGATGCAATTGGAAATCTAAAGGCTGCAAATGCTGTATGTACAGTTGCCGGTCTGATTGAAGCTTCATGGTTGCAAGGTGTGTTTTCTGTTCAAGTGGCCGAGTTGGTAGCTTTGTCACAAGCCTGTAACATTTCTTACCAACTGCGAGTTATCATCTTCCCGACAGTCAGTACAGATTTGGGGTCGTACATGACTTTGGGCAATTGTGGTCACAGCGGGGGTTCATGACCTTGTCAGTGTCACCCATGCATAATGGAGAGAGTGTGAGAAACCTCTTACTGTTACTATAATTGCCTGCTCAAGTTGCAATGGTGAAGTGTGCTGCCCATCAGCAGGGCAATGATTATGTCACAGTCGGGAACAACTATGCGGATGAGACTGCGCATTATTGTGCTCTAAATTCTTACACCTTCAATGGTGATCCCCTGTGAGAGAACACTGATGTAACAGATTGCAAACTGTTGTTACCCACTATAGATACGTGGGAGAAATTCAATGCATTACAAGATGAGGTACCAGATGCTGAGAAACAAGGATGGATCAGAACAGGTTGCATTAGAAGGCAAGAAGATGAGGTGTGGATGTACACTGATGGGAGCCCTGTATTACCAGATAGTTTGGTGCAATACTATCATGATCCTGCACATGATGTATCTCTTTCACTAGGCATGTTTAAACCCATGGTTCAGATCGGTAGCAGAATCTCTGTGTCACCGCTGCATGGTGTGTCAACAACAAAATGTGGGGAAAAGAACACCAGTCACAATGAGTCATGTAGGGAGGTCAGGTCCTTTTAGGCAAATGTAACTTGATTGCGTCGAGATGCCCATGTGCAATGGTTTAAAATACATTCTTGTAATTGTTTCTATATTCTCGTGTTGAGTAGAAGCTTACCCAAAAAGACGAAATGGCAGTCTAACTGTAGCCAAGTTACTGTTAAGGGAGTTGATACCACGTTTTAGACTCCAAACTTCTTTGGAGTCAAACCGAGGGACCCATTTTAACCCCTTTCCTGCGGGGGTAATTCCCCCACGGTGCGGGGAGGGACGGGGGGTCAGCGCGGCGCCGCGGTGCTCGTGACGAGACCAGCTCGTCATGGTGGAGCTGTGCTCATGACGAGCTGGTCTCGTCACGACCCCGCCCACTGATTAATTCGCCCGCACAGGCGGGGAATTAATCACGCGTGGGCGGAGCGGCGCCGTTATGACGAGACCAGCTCGTCATGAGCACAGCTCCACCGTGACTCATGACGAGCTGGTCTCGTCACGAGCACCGAAGGGGCTAACAATGGGGTCCTAAAGATGTTATGTGCAGCAGTAGAAATTGACCAAAAGCTCCATTGTGCCTATCTGGAGCAGATAAACGGAACACTGAAATCCAGGTTGGCATAAGTGTGTGTTTCAACTTCTTTAAAATGCCCTGATGCTTTGCCTCTTGTGTTGAGCTTGAGATGTACCCCTGACAGAAGAATGGGACTATCTCCTCATGAAGTAATTATGGGGAGGGCTATAAGACAGCCTGCAGTTCCTTCCAATGCATTGGTGAATATTACAGATGATTTGGTGCTTCATTACTGTAAAGGACTGGCTGAAGTGGTACGTTCTGTGTCTCAGCAGGTTAGGAAGCTGCTACCTCGCCTCAACAGGAGCAGTGCCACGACCTCAGTCTGGGTGACCGAGTCCTAGTGAAGAAAAACATATGCAAGTCGTGTTTGGAACCTCGTTGGTGCGGGCCGTTCCAGGTGATCCTGGTAACCACAACTGTTGTTAAGTGTGGTGGTCTTCCAAGTTGGGTGCATGCTGCCCATAATCACAGAGTCCCATGTCCTCTTGAAGATACAGCACCTGTTTCAAATGTGCCAGTGGTTACAGAGAGATGACTGACTAAGGTTAACCAAGCTATAGAGGGGCTCAAGTTACTGGGACTCCTTGTACTGGTCCTGAGGAAGGTCTGAGAGAGTCAGCTCTTGTAGGTACTGAAGGGTCTTGGCCTCCCAACTTAGGGGCAGATTTACAAGAAAGTGACGCATCTGTACAGATGCATCACTTTCCCTGCGCCACCCTCAGAAACCCTTGCGCCACCATAGATGCGCCGTATTTACAATACGGTGCACTATGGCACAAGGATTGACAGATGCGTCAGAAATTCTGACGCATCTGTTGGCGGAAAAGTCACGCATTGCTGGAGTCATGTCGCAAGCACGACGCAACTCCAGCAATGCGTGTTGAGGCCTATTCCCACTACGCTGCGTCACTACTTACGCCTGCTTCAAGCAGGCGTAAGGTTTTGACGCAGTGGCGTCCTAAAAGTGGCTTGTAGATTTCACTGCGTCACTTTTACGAGGCCTTCCTGCGTGGGAACGCCCACCCTGCATACATTATACCTGACGCAGGTATAATGTGACGCAGGGCTTTACAACGTGACGCATCTCCCTAGATGCGTCACGTTGTAAATAGGCCGCATTTTTTGTGCCGCCATTGCGTCAAAAAAAGTGACGCAATGGCGGCGCAAGAAGGCGCAAGGGGCTTGTAAATCTGCCCCAAAGTGCTTCCCTCACAGTGGCTGAGGTCGAGGATACCTTAGCAAAGGGAATCTGTCTGAAAGCCCCAGGCCCTAATGAGGTCCCACTAGACCTGTTAAAAAGCAATCCCAACCTTTGGGCACCCCTGCTGACTAATGTTTTCAAAGCAGTGGTGATTGGCCCCATCCCAATAACCTGGAAGGAGGCCATCGTGGTCCCAGTGTATACATAGGGCAACAGGAATGACCCCGCCTGCTACAGCCCAATTTCCCTTATCAATGCCACTCTAAAGGTGCTGGGGAGGGTCATTCTCGCACGTCTTGAGACCTGGGCGAGTAACACTGGAATCATGTCAAAAACGCAATATGGCTTTAGGAGGGGGATGGGCACCACAGAACAGTGCCTCAATCTGTCTCTGATTATGGGCAAGTACATGAAGGGCAGGAGGGGTTCTATCCACATGGCCTTCGTGGACTTGTCCAGTGCCTTTGACACCGTTAATCGGGAGAAATTGTGGAGACTAATGGAGAAAATGGGTATTGAAGAAGCTCTCATCTCCCTCTTGCGCAGGCTTCATGTGTCCACCACTGTTGCCATACGATATGGCCCTCGGGGGGAGACAACTAGGCCTATTGTCTCCACAGAAGGTGTTCGGCAGGAGTGCATTCTAGCTCCATTTCTCTTTCTATTGTACACTAACGACCTAGAGGCATTTCTAATAGAGAAGGAACTTGATTGCCCCAGAATAGGAGGCAACCAGGTCCCACTGTTGTCATATGCGGACGACACGGTGTTAATGGTCTTGACAGCTAACAGCCTCCAAAAATCACTGAACGCTTTTACAGATTTTATGTCAGCATTGGACCTAAAAGTTAATTTTACTAAATCATATTTCATGGTGTGTGGCCCCAAACTAATTAAAACAAGAAAATTTGCCGTAAGGGGTAAGACCATTGATAAGCTGTCTAATTTTACATATTTGGGGAACATTTTTAATAATAAAATGAACTGGGATTCTCTTATTACTGCAAGGGTACAACATACTAGCCGGGTAGTGGAGGGTTTATTCCGCTTCGCCTGCAAGTTAGGCCAAAAGCCGGTCACAGAGTTGATTACCCTGTATAAAGCTAAATGCTTATCTGTCGCATCTTACGGGGCAGGAATGTGGGGTCATCACAAAAGCTGCCATTTACAAGTTTTAGAAAATAAATTTATAAAAAGGCTATTGATGACTCCAAAGAGCACCCCCACACTTTTTGTCACTCCGAGGTGGGGTTAGATTATCTAGAGGACCGAATTGATATTGCCCCCTTGCTCCTCTGGGCCAAAATTTGGCTGTCTGAGGACTTAATGTTCTCAAGGGAAGTCATTAAGGACTGTACCAGTCTTGATAGTGCTTTGGCGATCCCTTGGCTACGATTTTTGAGATAAAAATTCCATGAGATTGGTCTGGGGCACTACTATAATAACCCTGCTAGCATCGAAACAAATGCGAAAACCATCATAAAAGAGGCACATTACTCTGAGGCAAATACGCGCCACCAACAATTGGTAGTGCCAGGTCACCCATGCTTGCTCCCTATACAACAGCAATTTTACCTATCTTTTACCACCAATGTACAAACACAATTTTTTATGACTAGACTCCGCTTATGCACTTTGCACTTTCTAGTGGCATTTCCCACACAGTCAGGATGGGTTGATAAACTTATCCCTTGCCCATGTGACAATTTGGCAGCTCAGAGCACACTGCACTTTATGCTGTTCTGCCCTCTTTATAAAGAGCAGAGGGTACAATTTTTAAGCCCAACTTTTGAGGGAAATCCGTCCCTGTCTACTGTTTCTATTTGCACTGCTGTCTCTAACTATATTATAGTTGCAATGTCAATAAGAAAACTATATGAGTCACAATAGATAAACAGGCCTTTTATTCTTTTACATTTTTTTTATATACAATCATTTATATTAATGAAATTTGATGATTGATATTATAGTCTGTTGCTCTCGGTACTGGGCATGTGGGTTTATATTGGTTTTTACTGATATTTATTTATGTTACCGCACAAACTTGATATGGATTTTTTTTAAAGTGTTATGTATGTCTGTCAAACTTTTATGGTCCATGGAACCAAATAAAGTTACTTTGATGATGATGACTTTGATGATGAAGTACTGAAGGGTCACGAGAGAAAGGGCTGATTAGGCGTGATTTTGACCTCACCGAAGGGAACGGTACACCTGAAATGTGAATAGCACCTGGAAACCATTGGTCCAGAAAACTAGACAGATAAGGACACATTTTGGCAGAAGGAAGAGTACCACAAACAATTGCAGAAGTATTTAGTCAGTCTGAGCAAAGCGACAGTGATGATGAAGGACCGTCAGTTCGCAGGTCTAAAAGAGCTAAGATACCAAGTCAAACATACGCTGCTTCTGAGTGGACTTACTTGAGGCCTGCCCCTGCCCCTGCACTCTCGAGTGTTGGTGATCGAGGCCCTCCTCCACCCGCAGGTTTCCCTGCGCCTCATCCCTGGTGGTCCAGTGGACCTCTGTCTCCTTCCTCTAACTCTGCTCTTTCACTCGTTTTTCTACCCTTTTTTATCTTTCACCTTTCCGCACTTTTCTGCATCTCTGCTCTTTTGTGCCTTATTTCTGCTCATTTTCCCTTCCTCTCGCTCTGCCCTTTCACTTGTTTTCACTCGTTTTTCTACCCTCTTTTATCTTTCACCTGTCTGCACTTTTCTGCATCTCTGCTCTTTTGTGCCTTATTTCTGCTCATTTTCCCTTCCTCTCGCTCTGCCCTTTCACTAGTTTTCACTCGTTTTTCTACCCTCTTTTATCTTTCACCTTTCTGCATCTCTGCTCTTTCGTGCCTTATTTCTGCCTATTTTCCCTTTCTTTATCCCTTATTTCCTCCCTTTACCTTTCCCCGCCGCTGCTGCCCCCGCGGCCCCTCCCCCAGCGCGACCGGCCCAATCCAGCTCCCCTCCCCGCTCCCGCCTCCCAGCTGTCCAGCCCTCCCCGACCCCTACTTAATGGCGGCCACTGCGGGGACAGGCGAGCAAGACCACTGACTCATTGTCAGTGAAATTGCTCTCCCACCCTCGCAGATCCACCATTAAGTGAGGCCTGCCCCTGCCCCTGCACTCTCGAGTGTTGGTGATCGAGGCCCTCCTCCACCCGCAGGTTTCCCTGCGCCTCATCCCTGGTGGTCCAGTGGACCTCTGTCTCCTTCCTCTAACTCTGCTCTTTCACTCGTTTTTCTACCCTTTTTTATCTTTCACCTTTCCGCACTTTTCTGCATCTCTGCTCTTTTGTGCCTTATTTCTGCTCATTTTCCCTTCCTCTCGCTCTGCCCTTTCACTTGTTTTCACTCGTTTTTCTACCCTCTTTTATCTTTCACCTGTCTGCACTTTTCTGCATCTCTGCTCTTTTGTGCCTTATTTCTGCTCATTTTCCCTTCCTCTCGCTCTGCCCTTTCACTAGTTTTCACTCGTTTTTCTACCCTCTTTTATCTTTCACCTTTCTGCATCTCTGCTCTTTCGTGCCTTATTTCTGCCTATTTTCCCTTTCTTTATCCCTTATTTCCTCCCTTTACCTTTCCCCGCCGCTGCTGCCCCCGCGGCCCCTCCCCCCCAGCGCGACCGGCCCAATCCAGCTGTGGGCGCGACGCTGGCGCGCCGAATGCGCGTCAAAGGCAAGCCTGTCTGCGCCCGTCCGCGACCCGACCGCGACCAGCGCCAGGAACCCTGGACCTCCGCCCCGCCAACGCTACGACCCAGCAGCACTCCACGCACCCAACCCAGGCAGCAACAACAACTGCAAGCTAGCATCACCAGCCGACTCCCACGGACCCTTCAGCTGTCACCGCTGCCGGCACACCTGCAGCACCGCCAAAAACACGGATCCAGCACAACCCACCCACAAGAACACAACCGAACCGAAGACCCTGCAATGCATCCTCCTCAACGTCCGATCCCTCCACAAACACGCCACAGAAATCTGGGACCTCCTCGACAGCACCACCCCGGATGTAGCGTTCTTCACCGAAACCTGGACCAACACCACCTCGGGACCAGACATCGCCATCGCTATCCCCCAAGGATACAAGATCTCCAGGAAGGACCGCCCCACCCGCCCAGGAGGAGGAATTGCCATAGTCCACAAATCCAGCCTCCGCCTGAGCACACTCCCTGACGAGCCCACAGAACTGATGGAACACCTTCACTTCAAGATACTGGCCAGCCCCACCGCCACCCTCCGAGGAACCCTCATCTACCGACCCCCTGGACCCCGCGGACCCTTCGCCAACTCCATCACGGACATTATCTCCCCGCAGGCCATCGCATCCACCAACTACACCCTGCTGGGAGACCTCAACTTCCACCTCGACAACCAACTGGACCCCAACACCACATCCCTCCTGGACAACCTCCACAACATTGGACTGCGCCAGATCGTGACCGAGCCCACGCACTCAGCAGGACACACCCTCGACCCCCTCTTCACTACAGGAAACTCCATCACCTTCAGCCACACCACCGAACTCCCATGGACCGACCATCGTTGCGTCCACTTCACCTTCAGAACACCGACCATCCACAGACACCAGCACCTGCTTCCACGAAGAAACTGGACCAAAATCACCGACGACC
This sequence comes from Calotriton arnoldi, assembly GCA_963921515.1. Classification (NCBI taxonomy): domain Eukaryota; kingdom Metazoa; phylum Chordata; class Amphibia; order Caudata; family Salamandridae; genus Calotriton; species Calotriton arnoldi. The sequence goes on along the minus strand of CAWUFW010005218.1, from coordinate 18,249 downwards.
AGCTCACCTCCTCACTCAACAACTCCACCCCAACCATCGCGGAAAACGACGACCCCAACACCGCAGCCCGAACCCTGCATAGATGGATCTCGGACAGCACCAACACCATAGCCCCCCTCAAGAAAAACAACAATACCCGCACCAAGAAAGCCCGATGGTTTACCACCGAACTTCGAGAGTCCAGAAGCACATGCCGCCGCCTCGAAAGGCCTGGAGGAACACCAAATCCACAGAAGCCCACGACAACTTCAGAGCCGCCACCAACACCCACCATCAACTGATCAGAGAAACGAGGAAAAAAGCGATTGAAGACAGAATCTCCACCCACGCGCACAACAGCAAGGAACTCTTCAGCATCATCAAGGAGTTCGCCCAACCCACTAGCGAGTCTACCGACATCCCTCCCTCACAAGACCTCTGCGACAAACTCAGCACCTTTTTCCACCACAAAATCAAGAGCATCTACGACAACTTCGACGAAGACAACCAACACACTGAACCCTCACCAACCACCCCCGACACCCGGAAACCAGCGATTGACGACTGGATAGCCCTCACCACCGAAGACACACTGAAGACAATGAAGTCAATCCACTCAGGGGCCCCCACGGACCCCTGCCCCCACCACATCTTCAACAGAGCCGCCGACACCATCGCACCCATGCTCCGCCACACCATCAACTGCTCCCTGGCGACCGCCTCGTTCCCCGACGACTGGAAACACGCCGAGGTCAACCCCCTCCTAAAGAAACCCTCAGCGGACCCCACCGACCTCAAAAACTACAGACCCATCTCCCTGCTCCCGTTCCCAGCGAAAGTCATCGAGAAAGCCATCAACAGCCAACTCGCCACATTCATTGAAGAACACAACATCCTCGACTCCTCCCAATCCGGCTTCAGAAAAAACCACAGTACGGAAACCGCCCTCCTCGCCACAACAGACGACATCCGCACCCTACTGGACAAAGGAGAAACAGTAGCCCTCATCCTCCTCGACCTATCAGCGGCGTTCGACACAGTCTCCCACCGCACCCTTATACGCAGACTCTACAACGCAGGAATCCAGGACAAGGCCCTCGACTGGATCCGCTCCTTCCTCTCCGGCAGGACGCAGTGGGTAAGACTCCCCCCTTTCCTCTCGGACCCCACACCTACCACCTGCGGAGTCCCCCAGGGCTCCTCCCTCAGCCCGACGCTCTTCAACGTCTACATGGCTCCACTCGCCCCCATCGTCAGAACCTACGGACTCAACATCGTGTCATACGCAGACGACACCCAGCTCATCCTCTCCCTATCCAACGAGCCCAACACCGCCAGACGCAACTTTCGAGAAGGCATGGAAGCCGTCGCCAAATGGATGAATAACAGCTGCCTACAACTAAACACCAACAAAACAGAAGTACTCATCATGGGCCCAAACCCCGATGCCTGGAGCGACACCTGGTGGCACCCCGCCCTCGGAAACCCGCCAACCCCCACGGACCACGCACACAACCTAGGAATCATCCTGGACTCCGAGCTCAAAATGGACCGCCAGATCAACTCTGTCTCGTCTTCCTGCTTCCACACCCTCTGCCTCCTTCGTAAGACCTTCAAATGGATCCCCCTCGAACACCGAAAGACCGTCACTCACGCCCTGGTCACCAGCAGACTCGACTACGGCAACGCACTCTACGCCGGAATAAACAAAAACCTCACCCGCAAGCTACAGAACATCCAGAACGCCGCCGCAAGACTGGTCCTCAACCTGCCAAAACACTGCCACATCTCCCAGCACCTGCGCACACTCCACTGGCTCCCTGTCGAGGCGAGAATCACCTTCAAGATGCTCACCCACGCACACAAGGCCCTCCATGGCACCGGACCAGCATACCTGAACAGCCGACTCAAATTCCACGCACCCCAAAGGACCCTACGATCAGCCCAGCTCTCCTACGCCGTGGTCCCCCGCACCAGAAAGACCAGATCGGGAGGCCGCTCCTTCTCCTTCCTCGCGGCCAAAGCATGGAACGCCCTTCCGCTCCACCTCAGACAGACAACATCGCTCCCCATCTTCGCAAGAAACCTCAAAACCTGGCTCTTCGACAGACCCCCTCCTTGATGGATGGAACCTGCACCCACCCCTAGCGCCTTGAGACCCTTACGGATGAGTAGTCGCGCTTTAACAAACCCCTGATTGACACTGAATGACTGGGAAAAAGCATATCACGCCTTTTGCTACAACAATCCAAGTTTGCATGAGCCACCTTGAGAAAACTCTGTGTTCCAATTGAAACTCTTGAAATTGATTTCTAAATAAAAGAACTGAGTCAATTTGTGTTGGAGAAATTTTACAATACATGAGAACTGTGCCATTATTGAGAACATGCATTTACAAGACTATAAAGAACATAGCTGAAGCCTTGCAAAAAAAACGGGCTTCCTAAATCATACTTGTGCTGCTAACATAAATTAACATCTAGCATAAATTTACTAAAGGGGAATAAGGTCTGATTCTGGAGAAAGCAATGGATCCAGATGCGATATCATCTAAACGCAAATGTACATGTGTATGTATACTTGCTATATTGTTATATGGTTCTTAGGCACATTATCGACATTGCTAAGTTAGAATGAGCTTCGCTGCCATGATGCTGCTTTTGTGCATGCTACTACATGACTTTGTTTTTGCAAGACTTGGGGGCATATCAGCAAGGGTCGGCGATAATTATCGCTAAGCGCGCTTAGCGCTAGGATAATTATCGCCGGCTATCGCTGGATTTTATCGCTGAGATAGCGCGCTATCAGCGATGCTTATTTCCAAAGCGATAAAATTCCAAGCGCAAGCTGCCAAATGTGCGATTATCGCTGGAAATCCAGTGATAATTGCACAACGTTTGGCGATAGCTTGATGATAGGGCAGGGCAGACTTAGCCATTATATCCACCTTCCATTGGATATAATGGCTAAGTCAGACTGAAAGCAGGCGTAAGGAAAGTAGCGATAACCGCGGTTTGCGCTACTTTTCTTATCGCTACGCAGGTTAGCGATCAGCTTGCTGATAGGAGAAATGTCTGTTGGCGACATTTCTCACGTTATTTTGGGGAGGAACGCCCACTTTGCATCTCATTAGAGATGCAAAGCTGGGCGTTAAGGGAAAGGGCACTAAGGCATGGATTCACGCGATAGCGTGATCTTGCTGATAGTGCGATAAAATTATCACCGCTTTCCGCCCGAAAACGGACGCTAAAGCGGCGATAATTTTATCGCGGGGCCTTGATGATATGCCCCTACGTTTGTGCCCTTCACATGAGAACAGGTTACCTTTCGCGTTCTCTGCCTTTCCTGGAGTTTAGTCTGAACATGATATGCAAGGTCGATAAACAATGCCCCTTGTTATTCTGTTCTTGTCAGTCCCTAGCACCTAGACATAACATGCTACACAGCTGCAGTACTGAAGACTCGTGCTTTGATATTACGTTGTTGCATGTTGTTTTAACACACTTGGAGAAAGCCGTTCCATGGAGAAGAGCTCTGCTGTTCCTATGATGTAAACCTTACATTCAGGCTTTAAGGTATGGGGTCTGCTGTCAAAGCCCAGAGATCATCCTTTTTTATAAAATAAACTTCTTCTAGTCAAGGCGAGGGTGGTCAAGAATATAGGCCCTTATTTCCACAGTCTTTATAAAATGACTTCTCCCTTTGTATTCTATGTATTATCAATTATGGCGGTCCCGATTCCGGTCGCTAACAGGGCAGCACTCACAGCTTATTTGACTCAGAATGGAGTCCCTAATGCTGGTGTTGCGCTGATGTTTGTAGTAGAAGCAGATGCGGCTTACCGCTTTGAAGTGTTTTATTCTTGGGTCACCTTTCCGGCGGTGGATGGAATGGATAACTTGTTTCATGAATATACGCCTACGGCCCTTCCTAATGCTTATCAGCCCTATCGGGCTCTTGCGATTTGGCAACACCAAATTTGGTTTAATGGCGCCCTTCCTCACACAATAAAGCCGGTCCGTTTAGGTCCTTTATCGATAGATGGGGCCACGTGGCCCCTTTTGGCTGGGTATACCCCTCACCCTCGTCGTTTGACAACAGCAACGCTTGCAGAACTGTGCGTGTTACATACGTCTTTGATACGCGTGCATAGGGCTGTTATACAGTTCATGTTGCGCAACTTTCAGGTGGGACCACCTGGCGTTGCTGCGCAACCTGTGGGACCTGGTGGTGTGACCATCAGTCCTCTTATGGTTAATTCAGTAATGGGCAAGCGCCACAGAATAAGGATGAATTACCTTATTGGCTTGCTGAAAAATTTGGACAACTAGAGGCTTTCTTTCCAAATACCTCTTCTGTGGAAAAACACAGGATATTGACTATTAGTTTGCCTAAGGACTTGCTTCCCGAGTTGGCTGATTGTAACACCTGGGGCAAGGTGTTTGCAGCGGATATTCGAAGTGTTTCGGCACTCCCTCCATGACCGTGCTCCGCTCAGTGATTAAACGTGTTTTTTAGGATGAACATGGAGCCAAAGCGGCTGTAGAGCTGGGGATGAGATTGGTGGGGGTGTTCGACGTGGTTGCTGATATGATCCTTGCAAATGTCAAGGGTGATGCGGTAAGCTTTCAAGTGGCAAATCATTTGGAGGCTGTCCCTGATGTAGGTAAACCACGCGAATTACCAAAATATTGCAAAGGCTTTTAAGACCATAGGCCGCAATAGTTTGGGAGTTAAGCCTTTTACTCAAACGCAAACTCAATCTCAAACTCAACAAAATGCCCAGACTAATAAAGATGGGCGTCTGTTCTTTCCTAAAAAGAACTTGAAAACAAAAAAACAGGGGTAGCAACAACAGAAGCAAGGTTTGCGTGCTGGTTCACCGACACCTGAGTCTTCTGAGCGTACTTATGACTTGCGTGACTGCGCAAAAATAAAATCTCCTGATAGATTTCAGGTCCCTGATCCACGTTCTCCTCGTTCTTCACAGGACACTTCTGGCTCTCAAGTCGGAGGAGGGGAACGCCAGGATCGTGGCAAGAGTCAACCTGCGCCACAGGGACGTGAGCAGCCTCGACAGTTTGAAGTCAAAGGAAAACAAGAGGATCTACCTCGTTTTCGACCACCGTTTCAGAAGAAAAAAGTTGCCGCTCTAAGAGCGAGGTATGCCTCAGACGGTGATAACGCGACTCCTGGATTGGACATGGGCAGTGACTCTACTCGACAGCGCAGCGGAGGTTACCATAGTGCGGGAGGCTCTGCGTCCCTGTCTGGAGGCGACAGCAACTGATACCTTCGTTACAGTAGAGACTGCAGACACTCGGGTTGCCCCCCCGGATAGGCTCTATGAAATAATTTTCCAAATTGAAGGTGATATACCTCGTCCAATCAAAGTGGTGTTCTGGGAGAATCTAACGTCATATGACATTCTGTTGGCGGAGGCAGATTGGCCTCCACCCTTTGTGTTGGCAGCTCCTAGGGGAGAAGACGTGATACTTCAGAGTTTTTCAAGTTACGTCCCTCAAGAGCATGCCCAGACTTTGGCTGCAGGGTGGGCTTGTGCCCTAGCCCCAGCGGTGTATCGTAATCAGTTGGGTTGGGATGTTGATTCACCGGCTCATAAAAAAACCTTTACGCTCTATGCCTCAGCCACAACCGCAATATCCAATCAGACGTGAAGCAAAAGCTTCTGTTTGTGATATTCTAACACAATTGGAGTATCAAGGTGTTATTGAATCATGCACATCACCGATGAATAATCCTCTCTTTACGGTATCAAAACCTGATGGTTCTTATCGGATTGTATTGGATTACTGAGAATTGAACAGTCATTGCCACACATTTGCGGTGCAAAACACTCACAACTCAGCGCTGGTGAACAGCCTTGTTCGTAAAAAATGCAAAACTGCACTTGATATTTCTAATGGTTTCTATAGTCACAATCTCGCTCCTGAGAGCCGTGATTTGACAGCATTCACTGCCGTTGGGAATCAGAAAAAATTTACAGTGGGACATTCCCTTGTTTGTAAACACGTTAAGTTGCACAGCGCTTGTAAGTTTCCGCGCCTAATCTGGCCTGTTTTTTAAAAGGGACTCCAGTGCCATCAATAATTCCCGCTTTTTCATTGCTTACAAATGGCAGTTATCTTATTTTGAACAACCAAGACTGCTGTGGTTTAAAGGCAGGAGTCCCGTATTTAGTAACAGTTTCCCAGCGCGTAACTTGTTGTAGCAATGTGCTTTTTCCGCCCCCGCATGGGAGTCTAGATAGCTCAATTTGGCCTTCCATTCCAACTTTGAAAACAGATTTCAACAAGTTGAGCAGGCTCAAGGCGCTGTTATTCCAACAAGAGGTGGCCTTCACTTCCGCACGCGAGACCTTCCAGTTACAGGTAGCTAGGACTTCTGGAGAGATACAGTCCCTTCTGAACACCAACCTCCCACTGCATTTGGAGAACTAATACACCAAATATTTAATGCGTCTGACACCGCAGGCCTTGCACATTTTTTTAAATGTGTGGGATCTGGCCTTGTGTCTTCTTTTCAGACTATATTTGGAGAAATACCGGGTTTTATTCATTCTATTTTTTCCAGTGCCTTCGGAGGGTTCCCCTTGATTTTGACGTTAGGCGCTGGAATCCTGCTTCTCCTGCTCCTGTTGCGCAATGGCTGCTCAACTTGTGGTACTGCACAGACCAGGCCAGTTACAGCTGTACCGTGATCGCATGCAACAGGTTTTCGGATGCTTGCCATTAGCCACGCTTGGCGTCAGTTATGGATTGACTTTTCGCTTTGCGTATTTCACTTGCGTGCAACCAGTCCTTTACTGTCAGCGATGTCGTTTCTATTGGGCACTGGATATATGCCTCTCCAATACGTCACACCCAGTATTGGATTTTGACCAGTTGATGGGTCCCTTAGAGGCCCATGACCAGGCTTGTTCAGGGGATGGCCGTATGGCGCATGCGGCTGCACTTGGAGTTTTGGGGGAATGGGATGTCTGTGCGGCTGCGCAGACTGTCCTGCAATGCAGTTTCATCGAATATCATGCATGTTGCCCACTCATGCTTTTAGAAGCGTCTGATTATGAGGAGCACGATTGTTCCTTCGACTTACTTAATTGGATGGCATCTCTCTTTTTTACCAAAGATAGGGATGATCTTTTGGAGGGAATTGCATTCCTTGGTTCATACACCATGATGGACTTACCACCGCCTTCATAATAACTTTGTTATCCCGGAGGCAGCTCCCCTTCAATGAGCCCTATTAATGACTTTGAAAAAATATATTTTTTTTTGTGTGAAAAATTTCGATTTTTTTTCCTATTTGGTTTTTTACCCGTTTTGAACTCTGCTTGACTTGTGAACTCTGTTTTCATCCTTTTTCTATGTCCTATGGCCTTACCAGGGGGAGGGTGTTATATGGTTCTTAGGCACATTATCGACATTGCTAAGTTAGCATGAGCTTCGCTGCCATGATGCTGCTTTTGCGCACGCTACTACATGACATTGTTTTTGCAAGACTTTGTTTGTGCCCTTCACATGAGAACGGGTTGCCTTTTGCGTTCTCTGCCTTTCCTGGAGATTAGTCTAAACACGATATGCAAGGTCGTTAAACAATGCCCCTTGTTATTCTGTTCTGGTCAGTCCCTAGCACCTAGACATAACATGCTACAGAGCTGCAGTACTGAAGACTCGTGCTTTGATATTACGTTGTTGCATGTTGTTTTAACACACTTGGAGAAAGCCGTTCCATGGAGAAGAGCTCTGCTGTTCCTATGATGTAAACCTTACATTCAGGCTTTAAGGTATGGGGTCTGCTGTCAAAGCCCAGAGATCGTCCTTTTTTATAAAATAAACTTCTTCTAGTCAAGGGGAGGGTGGTCAGGAATATAGGCCCTTTTTTCCACAGTCTTTATAAAATGACTTCTCCCTTTGTATTCTATTGAATTGTAACAATGCTAACTGTGCTGAGTTTATGCATTTTGCTGCTAGTAGTGGCACGTATACTGTATTGTAGAGCACAATAGTTAAAATAAACATTTTGAACTATTTCCGTGACTGCTTATTCTCATTGTGGACGAGTGAATGAGCGAAATAGTACGTCTTGCTCCCGCGATTCCTGAGAGAGTCGGGAGTGTTGTGTTCTGGGTTGTCTAATCATTTGTAGCTCCGTGATATTTGGAGGAGAATGAATGAGACACTATAGCTAGTCGGTTTGGGATTTTGGATACTGATGTGGTAGGTTGGTACACCCCTATTCACTGAGGTCCTGTTTTCCTGCGCATAGTTCTGTGTATGTGCAGAATCCCTGCAACAATATTTTCTGTAACATTTGTAGTATTTCCTACAGTTTTGAATTTTCCCCCTCATATATATATATATGACAAAACCTGAGCCTACTTCTGTGCCTAAAAATAACTTCGCAAATCACAATGGACTAAGCATTTCAGATGAGAAGATGTTGCATGGAGATCAATCTACTGGTGATTTTTCAATGAATGTATTTACAAAATTATTGTATGAGTATGTTAAAACCATGGATGCTAGAGATTGTTATGTGTGCTTGCAACTGCCTACATCAGTTTCTGAGGGAGTGACCTATCACCATTTGCCTGTGACATATGGCATTTCTTGCAGTGTATTAACAAGCTTATTTTATGCAAAGGACAGTTTCAGTTCTACTATTCTAATTATGAATTAATCTTTTCTGAAGTGCCTGTGAGGAGATATATAAATCCTGTGCCGATACTAAAACAGCAGAAATGATGGGAGAATTAGTTAAGCCTACGCAAAGTCACTGCTTATGCACACCGACACAACCTAACCTGCCTCTTAAATAATTTAGAAAAGCAAATTGTGGACTCGATAGAGGGTAGACGAAGAGAGATCATTGTTAAGGCTGTAAATCATACTATGATACCATGTTGGGCATTTAAGGAACCAGATCTCAAAACAATAGGAAACCGAGCTGCTATTGCTTTATATTGGCAACATAGAGGAAAGTTGTGTATATTAAGGCATAGAACTGAAACTGATACCAACTTTGTTTGTTCCAGCGAATGTGACCATACATTCCAAGTTCTGGGAAATTGGGGATTATTTCTGTGAGGTGTTGATCCTGTATTCCCTGGAATTTCTTACATCTGTGGGAAAAATGCCTATTATAGGCTTTCTAAAAATGGTATGGATCTTGTTACATGGGAATAGTATTTCCTGGCATTTATCATGTGGGTCAATCTGATGAAACCAACGAAGTGACACACCGAAGACTTAAGAGAGATGCAAGTATTGGAGAGATAGTGGGAGACATTTTTGGAGCCATAATACCATCAGATGGGGTGATACTAAATTCTCACAAGAGACGAAAACTCTGTACTGTAGTAGACAAGCTGTCTACTGACACTGCTGGAGGATTTTTAGCAATAGATAGTGACATGATTACCATGAGATCTATGGTTCTTCAAAAACGACTTGCTTTAGATGTCCTTCTTGCAAAAGAAGGCGGAGTCTGCCGAATACTAGAGATGCAACATTGTTGCATTTACATTCCAGATAAAAGTAAAGACTTGAAAGGGTACATTAAGAACATTATACATCTTGGAAGAGACTTGAAAGATTTAAAAGATTTTATTTTTATTTATTTATAAAGTTTTATATAAGCGTGAACGTGACCCAAGGATATCAGAGCGCTTTACAGTTACATGAGGTAAATACAGTATAGAATACAGTAGGTATAGCAGCATTAGGATACATATGAATTCCTGTACACGTCTTTCTTAGACATTATCCACCGACCACGTTTACGATCTACTTAATAAATCAAAGGTATACCAGTGGTTCTGATGTGTAACTTCCGTATGATTAACATCACTATTACAAAGATCCATTGCATGTAGAACTGTACAGTCTAAGAAGCCTTTGCAGTTAATTGATGGGTTTATCTTTACATTTGTTTTTGGATAGTTTTGGAGTCTTTTGTGGTCTTTATGTGCAGGATGTATCCCTATATTTCAGGACTGTGTTATGTCTGTCTATTTGCCACGATGCAGATGATGATCCGTCCTTTCTAGGGAAGGAACTTGCTGATTAGGAAGATCTTCGTTTCCCTCTTGAACGTTGCCGTGTTCGGAATTTTTCTAATGTTTGGAGGGAGTGAATTCCAGATTCTGGGGGCCGCTCCGGAGAATGCTCTGTCATACGTTTTCTTCTTATGAAAGATGGGCGTTTCAGCAGCAGGTCTCCGGCACTCCTGGAAGGTCTGCTACCCCCTGATATTTCAATTTTCTTGGCTAGGTACATTGGTGTTTTGTAGTGGAGTGCTTTGTGGGTAATACATGCCAGTTTAAGTTGAATTCTGGCTTCGTATGGTAGCCAGCTTAGTGCTTTCAGGTGTAGGGAAATGTGGTCGTATTTTCTAGAACCAGTAATGAGTCTTGCGGCCGCATTGAGACAGGCTTTTAGTGGTGCTGTGGAGATTTTTGGTAGACCTGTTAGTGTTGTACATCCATATTCGATCCTTGATATCACTAAGGACTGAACTGCCAGTTTAAGGTCCGCTGTAGTAATGAGTGGTTTCATTTTTCTAATATAGTTCAGGTGAAACCGTGCACTTTTTGCCATTGATTTGATGTGTGCTTTCATGTTTAGGTTATTATCAAGCGTGATCCCTAGTGATTTGGTCAAGTCCACTAGGGTAGGGGTGCAGTTTAACGCTGTGATAAGTTTAGTCCATTCCTTCACGTTTTCGGGGTTTTTTGGTGGTGATATTAGTAGGAATTCCGTTTTTTGTGCATTTAATTTCAGGTGATTGCTAGTTAGCCATTGTAATGACATTTTTAGGGCCTCATTCATTGTCTTGATCTCTTCCAGCGATGCAATCTTTATGTAGATCTGAGTGTCATCAGCATACATGTGATAGGATATGTTTGCGTTTCGGAGGATTTCTGTAAGGGGTTCGACATATAGATTGAATAGTGATGGAGATAATGTTGATCCTTGCGAAACTCCAATCAAATTAGGGCATGATTGGGATAGCGTCTGGTTGACCAGGAGTCTTTGTGTTCTGTTCTGAAGGAAGGATTTAAACCATTTCAGAACATTTCCAGATAATCCCATCCTGTCTTCAAGCCGGGCTATTCATTTTTCATGATTTACCGTGTCAAAGATGATGGTGCTTGGGAATCAATTGGGAAAGGATTTTCTTCAATAGGTTAATGATTTGCAAACCTAGGAAATGGATTGATGAGAAAATCTTGAAGCCTATCTTGACAATTGTTATCTTTATATTGACCTTGATTCTCATCTTTAATGTTTATAGACATTTGAAAACTAAGAAAGAAACTAGAGGAATAAAAAGGAAAAGAGCTGAAATAGAATTGGAAGATAAACAAAGTGGGTACTGTTATGAAAAGAAGGCTTTAGAAAAATCAAAATTAAAATGAATGAAGACTACAGAGTTGTAATGCGTGACATCAGAGAAGATAATGTTGTGATGGCTTAATTCACCATCAGATGGGGGATTGATGAAGCAAATAAACTGCTGAGCCCTTTAACTAACACATAAAACCTATTATGACACATTTGCAAGAAAGATGACAAATGTGTACCAACTGTGCTAACTATACGTTGCAGAAAACATGAGAAAATCTTGAAGACTTGGTTACTGAATTGCAAAAGCATGTAGACGAAAGAAAAATTTGATGAAAATTAGACATTTGAATAACATAGATTGTATTCTATTTACTAGTATTGGTGTACATCTAGTACAACATAGATTGCATTATATTTACTAGTATTGATGTATCTTTTCAAAATGTAACAGAAGATTTTAAGGGCCTCATGCATCAACCGAAAAACCGGTCGCAAACGGGCAGATTCACAGAATCTACCCCTTTGCGACCAGTATTTTTGCATCTGGGATGCATCATCCCAAATGCAAAAATCGCATTTTAAGCAATCGCTAAAATAGCGATTACTTTACTTGCGATTGCATTTAGGGAATCGTAAATTGCGATTCCCTAAATGCAATGCATGATGCAATTGCAAATAGCGATTTCGCTATTAGGGGTCGCAAATTACCATCAATTTTAACTTGATGGTAATTTGCAAAACTCTTGAAAAATGCACTAAAGTGCATTTTTCAAAGTTACATGTTACACACACACATGCCCTTGGGGCATGTGTGTGCACAACATCTGCACACATGCATATTTCAGGGTGCAACAGGGTGTCTTTTGGTACCCTTGCACCTTGAAATTGCATGCGCAATTTGCGAGTACCTATTGGGTACTCGCAAATTATGCATGTAATTCTCATTCATTCCTATGGGCCTGTAGGCCCACAGGAATGAATGAGAAGCCATTCGTTAATTGCGACTCGCAATTTGCGAGTCGCAATTAAGGAATGTGTAGGAATCTCTATTTTTTTAGCGATTCCTACATGTATAGGCTTTTGCGATTCCATAATTGTGAATCCTTAATAATCGCAATTAAGGAATCGCAAAAGCCTACCTTGATGCATGTGCACATAAGTGATTAATTCACATAGTTAGGAAATTTTCTTCTTTACATTTATGAAATAATAATGCGTGTGAAGAAGTTATGAAAACGAATGTAATCTAGAGGATATGATGTGCGTTATTGAGGAGTCTCATTCTAAACTCCATATTTTGCATATGTGAAATTGTGCACCAAGTGAGAAAGGAGAAAAGGGTGCTGCACGTTTATACTAAACCAATTGCTCTGAAACTTTTAGGGAATAATCTTCATACAAGTACTAATATGAATCACTAGAAACAATATTAATAATTTATGTTTAGAAATGAATTTACACGTTTGTACTTTGAAAATACAGTAATAGAAGGCTGAACTCTAAACATACGTGTTGAGTTTATTAAGGTAATCGAAAATAGTTTAAATGCATGGAATTTAAATCTGTAATCCTCCATGATTAGTGGGTCACTGTACTGGCTCTACGCAGCTTGTGGTCACCATACCCTTCACAGGACTACATTGGTACACCAATTAATCCAGCCAGAATGCTGCACATCGTAATTTTGAAGAGGAGCATCAGGCATGGAGTCTCACAGTGGCACTGCTTAGGGGTGGTGGAAAGGGATTGGATGAACTGACTAAACTGTTTCAAGATGATGCTCTCTCACTAGAAATGTAATTGGGAATGCAAGGAACAAAGATACTTCCTGCTAATTATCTTTGAAGACCCACTGAGGTAAGGCTTGGTGGGGCCTCGTCATCACCAGCTTTACTATATGTCTTGAGCAACAGCCATTTTAACAGTAGCGGCCCGTGGTGGGAATGCTGCCAGGCGGTGACGTGGGGCGGGGGAGGGGCAGGGTGGGGGGTAGTAAAGTACGGAATACGGCCGAATAGAGGTAAGTAAACATATAAATAAATAAAACGAATTCCAGTGGTTGAAGTAGGCTCGCCAAAATAGATCCAATAGTTGAAAAAGAATGACCAAAACCACTTTCTGCCTGATATGTGTGTATTGTGTGGTGACATGACGGCTTCAAGGAGTGCATATCTCTAATCCCTTGGGAAAGTCTGTGCCCTAAAGCCCCTCACGTTACCCAAGTGTTAGAAGAGAGCTTAGAAAAAAATGCTCAGGAGAATTGCTGATTATCTAGTAGTTCAAGGTCATTATGGACCAAGAAATATGTTTAAAAATAGATAAAATAATATTTGATTATTTTGAGCATCTCGTTTTCTATCAAACATATCAGGGTTGCAAAGTGTGTATGTTGTAGTGATTGGTTCACAAGGTGCTCAAACTAAGTAACTTTTCAACTTCTGATGCTTTAAAAAGTAACCGTACATCCTAGCAAACTGCGAATATCTTCTCCAGTTCATCTAATCTAAAATGACTGAAATCTGATAATTAGCATCTCATCTGTTATCCTGTAATCCTGTAATCCTGCCACCTAAACTAAATTCCCCCTTCACTTCATTCAAACCCATAGAAGTTATGGTATGAAAATGTTATACGCTCGCTGGACGGGAAGGAAGATGGCGGACTAGTGCCGCCTCGTCTCGCAGCACCGCGAAGCTCCTGGCTGGCTGCCCCAGTATCTGCCATTACCGCCGCCGCTGAATAAGGGCTATGAGGTGCCTACATGCCTTGATGGGCGATACGCGAGAGGGCTTATTTTTCTGTCTTCCCCCGCGTTGTAGCTGACTCCGTAGCGTGGATGCTTGGACCCAGGTGTAAATTTCAGCGGCTTTGGCGAACGGCGAGGCGAGTCTGCTGGCTGTCCAGCCCCTGCAGATCGGGGCTCGGTTGGTCGAGCCTTTCTTTTTCCGAGTTGGAGATAAGGACCGACATGGCGCCGCCGAAAAACACAGCGAAAGCAGCCCGCGTTACAAGGACTGCGGGCTTACAACCCCCCCCGCTTGGCGAAGAAGGCTGGACGGCGCTGAACAATAAGAATGGAGCTAAAGCCCCCCCAGCTCGAGTGGGCAGACCCGCACTCCGGCTCCTAGAAGCATGTAAAACCACGGATTTAATTGCAGAGGGAGAGCTTCTCGTACAAACTGCTGATGCAATAGCTATAGCATCCATATTGTGTAGCGCTGCGCAGAAAGATACACAGGAGCCAGCTGCTAACAACAGACTGTCTTTTGAGGATCCAGTGGGGAGCTTAGAAGTGGAAACCAAATGTGACGATGCGGGTGAACCACCTAGAGTGTTGGACCATGGGGGGGACACTGAATTGGATGAGACTCCGGTCACTCAGGAGGATGCCACCTTAGAAGTGCCTAACGTGCCTAACGTAGCAATGGGGGGCACTGAGGATATTGTGGTAGACGCTAACTGCGACAGCCCTAGTAGTACTTTTCAGAGTTGTAGTATGTCTAGCCCCGAGGGGGATCAGAATGGTTCAAAAAGTCTGTTATGTGGCCAAGACAGTACTCCCAAGCGTTCTGACCTGGGCACTAAACCAAAAAATAAGTGTTTAACTGTATCTGATGCTATGCCGGAGGTCATGATTGTAGGGAAGAACCGACGGGATCCACAAAAGACTCTCAACACTACTGGGAATAAAAATAAAAATAATAGCAAAAAGGATCTCAAGGTAGCCAAGCCTCATAAAAGATCGATGGACCTGCAAGGGGCTAGCTGGCATAACAGCTCTGGAGGTCGCCGGAAAGGCGGTATGGAGAGTAGCCCACTAAGAAAGTGGGTCCAAGCAAAGGGAGAGGTCAAGGCTTTGATCTCTCGTCTGTCGGGCTCTGGTCCTGGCTGGTCAAGTGGCCAATGTGCGGAGGACTCTGTGAATTGTGAAAATACTGAAACCATTGGGAACAAGAGATACCCTTAACTAACTCTGTGGACTACTCTAATGGGAACAGCTCTGAAAGCTCGCCCGGTCCCAATGAAGAGCTAGGTAATGTGACCAAGCCAACCTCACTGGATTTGGTGCAAGAGACAGATGAGCTGCCTTCTTCTGCTAGAGAGCCGTCACTCGCGGTAATACTGCAGGCCTTACAAGAACAACGACGAGAGGCTCAGGATCATTATGCTCAGATTAGAGCGGACTACCTTAGTATTAAGTTATCATTGGATGAGGTGACGGGTACTGTGGCTGGAATTACAAGAGATATGGCTGAGTTACAAAATAGGGTAGCAGGGACAGAGGAGTCAGTTACTGCTATAGCTAATACGGTGCAGTCTCACAATCTACAGCTCTTGGCCTGTCAAGCTAAGATTGAAGATTTAGAAAACCGGCAAAGGCGAAGTAATTTAAGATTGTTTGGCGTTCCGGAGGGTAAGGAGGGCGTTGATCCCCGAGCATTTGTGGTCAAACTTTTACAAAAAGCCTTTCCGGATCTGTCTGATTGGGATTGAGACTGCGAGGTTCAAAGAGCACATAGACTCCCTATTACTGCACAGAGGCTCAATGCTCGGTATCCTCGGCCTATTCTAATTTTTTTTGGGAACTATCTGCTAAGACAGGCACTGTCTTTTAAAGTCCGGCCAAATTCGCCAGTAGGGGTTGACTCTTTATCGATTTTTTTTAGATCTGATTTGAGCTGCACTACAATGGAAAAAAGATGGAAAATGAGACAACTCATCGATCCATTTAAAGCGACCGGGGCTCAGGTCTTTTTGCAAGAACCTGCCAGATTGAAAGTTATCAAGGATGGGCAGTCACAATTTTTTGTTTCGGACATCGAGGCCAAGCAAGTATTAAGCAAATGGCAAACGGCATGAACCTTCGGCAGGACTGACTGATCCAACAGGAATTGATAAAGTAGACAATGTTCTGTTTTTTTTTTTAGGGGGGACCGGGAGGAGTAGACTAGAAAAGTGTAGAGGTTGGGCTTGCGGCCTTTTGTTGCAGCCTCTGTGACGGCTAGGGGTTTAGCTTGTTATATTTCATTTTTTTTCTTGCGGCTTTTGGGGGGCTAGCCGGGGCTGGCTCTGCGGTGCGCTGAGACATTAGCTGCCATTTTCAGCGGCAGCTTTTTGGGGAGGGTGATTCCTTCTTTAGGAAACTGGGAGGGGGAGGGAAGGTCGTTTTTGAGGGGGGTGCAGTTGGGCACTCCTGGGAGGGTCAAGGGTATAAAGAAAGAAAAAGTCAAAAAGAAGGTTTACAGTTTTTTGTTTTGGTGGTGGGAAACTCTGGGATTATTATCTTTTGGCTTTGAGGTTTGGTAATTATATTAATGGTTATGGCAAGGATTAGGTGCTTATCTTGGAATGTGTGTGGGTTGAATAGAGATCTAAAAGACAATTAGTACGGGAAGAGCTTAGAGCTTATAAACCCCATATAGTACTTTTACGGAAACGCATTTAGCGTATAAAGATCGTGGCTTTCTCAATCAATTGGGCTTCCAGAATATAATATGCGCATCACAAAATGCCTCAATCAGGGGGACTGCTATTCTGGTGTCTAAAACTTTCGATTGTCAAATCCATAAGGCATTAGCGGATCCAAGAGGGAGGTGGGCCCTAGCTCAAATTGAGATTAATACTGTGAAATACGTGTTCTGTGTTCTATATGGCCCTAATGTTGATGATCCAACATTATTTGACGATATTTGCTCAGAATTAATGGGATGGCAGGGTGTGCTTGTTGTAATGGGAGATTTTAATTGTGTTATTAACTATGGCACGGATTCTACTAGCCGGCCACTTACTCCCAGAATGACCAAGGTGAGGGCTTCAATTTTAGAATTAGGGCGTTTGCATTCGCTGCAAGATGCGTGGCATTTTCTATTCCCAACTGCACCGGGGTACACGTACTATTCTTTGCCTCATCGTCAGTACTCCAGGATTGAAATGGCCTGGGTTTCAGATACCATACTGGTGGGGTCGGACATGGAAATTTGCCCTAGGATCACATCTGATCACAACCCTATAATATTTTCCTTTTCGGCCAATTCTATTTCTAAAATGACCCGTTCCTTTTCTTTTCCACAGTAATTGGTTACGGACTCTGAATATTTGGTTTTTATCTCTCAGAAAGTCTCTGAATATCTTACAGATAATATAGGGTCTGCTTCACCATTTGTGGTATGGGATGCTATGAAAGCATTTATTCGTGGAGTCACTCAACAGTTTGTTTGGCAACAAAATAGAGAACGGGAGAAACTAACTAAGGAAGCTTATCAAAGGCTTGTTACTTGCGAGATTCAACACGCTGATGCTGTCCGAATGCGAAAGGTAGATCAAGACTCTATGTATATATCTCTTCTGGAGCACAGGGCAGCGATTAATAGGGTACTTAAAGAAAAGGTAGCGGATTGTTATACCAAGCACAAGACACTGCAATATGAGTATGGGGATAGGATAGGGAAAGTCTTAGCACATCAGCTTATGGATAGCCACCTTAAAACTAAGATTAAAGCTATTAAAGGTGAGGGTGGAATTGAATATAGGCGCCCCCAGGAGATCGCCGATCAGTTTTCCATTTTCTATCAGCAACTATATTCTCCGGATTCAACACAAGATTTGACTGGTATGCAAGCGAGTAATTTACCTACTTTGACAGAAGAGGATTCTCTTTTATTAGAGCAGGAGGTTACAGTGGAAGAAATTGCGGAAGCAATTGGGGGGCTCCCTCTAGGGAAGGCGGCTGGTGACGATGCTATTCCGGCAGAGTTTTATAAGTGCTGTAAGAGCCTCCTGGCCCCGGTGCTTCGAGATCTAATTGCCCAAGTGGGGGTTACTGGGCGGGTCCCAAACTCATGGAATATGGGCAACATAATTCTTTTTTTTTAAAAGATAAAGTCCCAGAGGCTTCCCG